>JAGSMX010000012.1:13170945-14509391 GCA_029286785.1 Meandrusa payeni
CTTAGTGACGAAGCGGAAAGGCAAGCGAATAATCCGACAGCGAAAGTACCAAATTAGATAGTAAAAAAAGTATAAGTTATTCGAATGGAATAGAAAAGATTATTATTTTTGAAACCTAAAAATACGGTTCGGATGATTAACCTCCAATATATTATATACTAAAATCTGTTCTGAATTTGTTATAATATAAGTAGCATGCCGATAACTTTTGTAGTTTTTGCAGTAAAAGCTGGCAAACGTCACCCCCTTTATTAGCATAGATTATCATAACATGTTACAAGATGTCAAGGTCGAAAAATTATTAGAAATAAATATATGCTGGCGTTTCAATCTAAACGAGGTAGACATTGGAATCCCTATATACCGAGCCTAAATTGTAGCGCAAGTGTTTTGTTCATGGAATCTTCATTTTCATTAGTTCATTCATCATTAATTAACGAGATCGTTAAGTCGAAGGCATAGCCATTAGGCACTGAATTAATAGGCTGTTGTTTCTCTCGTAGTGTATTTAAAATGTGTTTATAATTACAAATCTATATAATTTATAACATAATGGTTTCGATGCCTATTGATTTGTTTACCGAGTGGTTATGTGGAGGGCACCTTTGGTTATTCCTAGAGATCAAACGGGTCATTCAAAGATTGATTACGGATTATTGATTGAGAACGGGTGATTTAAAGAGAGTTTTTATTTAGGGGTTATCTACATTACCTGAATTACGTCCACACCTTATTTTATTTATATTATTTATTTTATTTATTTATACTCATTATAACACCCTAAACTAACGTTCACAAAGGCGAGCTTCCTTCTTAATTCCGATATTATGCATGCAAATTTCGCAACAACAAGCGTTTATTTACTGGTCTAGATTTGTTACTTACCGATATATTTCTGAACGACGTATTTTGCATTAGCTTTGCTTAACAAGTCTGTGATAACACCCAATTTAGAAGCCATTCTTATTCCTCTGCCCCTTGACCAATGTCCCGGTTTTATAATCCAAATATTTTGATAGCCTTCTGATTTAACTTGCGGGCGATATAAATGAACTTTTTGCAATATAAATTGTGCATACCCGATATAAAGGGGCACTTTGTTTTCTTTATCGGCCTCAAAAAGTTCTTTGTTTGTTATAAGGCGATAGTATTTCTTCAAAAAGGCATTCCATTGCCTGCTGCTGACGGACTTAATTGGATGATCAATATCTTTATTTCTTTTTTGTAGTAGATATTCCTTGCATCTATTTAATGCAAAAGTCAACACTTTCATAGGGATAGTTCCATCTTCTGTAAACACTGTAGCATTATTTGCAAGCATTGATATAACCCATTGTATAAGGCTAGTACAGGCCGTCATTCTATAGTCTGCAATGAAATTTTCAATTTCACCGCTATCATTGCTGTTGTATGTTCGAGGACAAGTCACTTCAGCCACATCTTCGATATAAAACCAGTAATTTATTTTCATATAACTGCAAAGACCTTGTTTTGTCGTCCACAAGGCGTCTGCCTTTAGTTTATTTACTATAGTTTTGCATTCTTTCTTCATATCTATGGAGGTATCATAATCTTGCTGAGTTTCACGCCAAACGAAATTAGGATTGCATTTCTCAACTAAATTTGACAGCATTAGCCTTTCCAATTCATAATGTATATCTGTTTTACTGGTAATTTTTCCGTCGTTTATTTTAGTCAGATTCATTCGGTTTGGAGGAATTTTTTCTACCCAACCCCTTTGTACTAACGCATTACGGACTGCCTTACACGTCCCGTAAATAGAAAATATTTTATTTTCTCTTTTCGCCTTAGCGGCAAGATCTTTTAACTTTGCATATCGGGTAGATTTGCTTTGCAATCTTGATATTATGTAATATTTTTCTTTCGAAGAAAGCCCGAGTGCCCGAATTGTGTTTTTATATACACCGGGATCTTTTCTACAGATAACTTTCTTTCTTAGTGGCTTAGTACTGGATAATTTTTGATGAGACGAATGGGGCTCTCTGTGGCAACATATGTGATGATTTATAATTTGATTTTTCTGAAACGATTTCAAAAATACATTTCAAATAAATTTTCTCGGTATCATTTCAAAGAATATTAACTATTCGGTTGGGAAGCCAGTTCGGAAATACTACTTAATTATAAATATATATAATTATGATTATGGATTCCTCTTTTTACATTTTATTACCAACCGTATCATATATTAATATGTTAGGTCCAATAAGAAACGTTCACTCTACAATGTCAAAAGTGCCAAGTGTACTTACACACGGTTTTTCAATATTCTTGGCATTTTCTTCATAGATCCGTTTGGTTTTTACCTAGTAAATGAAATAGAGTAATTTTGATTTAACATAGTTCGTAGAAAAAAAATATTTCTTTATTTTTTTCTTTCTATGAAATTTACCTTTTTTGTACGATGACCCGTCTTCTTTTTGCCACCATTTTATTTACTCTTAACGGGTAACGTCTTTTTTAATCATTTATTCATATTCCTTTTTCCGTTTTTTTTGTTTAATGTATGCTAGAAGAGTAATATGATGATTAATGGCATACTTTGGTACATAGATATACTTACGCAAGTCATTCTGACGATTAATGAAATTTCCATTGATCGATGGTTGTAAACAGATATGCGAAACATAATGCAAAAAGTCAACCATTACGAAATCTCATAATAAAAGGAAACATTAAACAAAACCTTTAATGACGCAGTTTAACTTTGTTAAACGCACAGAATGATTTCCTGAAAATTATTCACGAAATTACAAACTTCAGTACGAACATCTACTGAACACAACATCTACATGTCTACTTTGTGTTAGTGTGCGCGATAGGTTTAAAAGGTGAAAAATCATTTTTTTTTTATCATCACTGAGTGACCTCTTTTTAAAAAAGCGAACAGACTTTCTCTATCTGGTAACATGAGAATAATTTGCGCGGTCTTTAAAAACGACAGGACAGAAATGAACAGTCTTAATCCCCAAAACCCGTACATTTCTTATTCTCCAGGACTGTCACATTTCCTAAGACCGACCATTTCTGTAGAAGTCAAGATTTCTAGACTTCTGAGCTTTTGTCATCACATCGTCATTTCGATTGAGTCACGAAGAAAGTGGATTAGTTCTGGGTAGATAGATACGATCAAAGTAAATAATAGGTTGTCAAATATCTCCCTTCCGCCTTTTTGTCTTTTGAATTTCGCGGCTATGTACAAAGCGCTACAGAGTTCGTATCTAGCAATACTATACATAATTTGAAAGGTCTTGACATAACCTACAAAACGACGCTATGCATAATTAGTTTGGATATTGTGTTCAACAGTTATAGACGTGTAAACATGGAGTTCACTAACGCCGAAATTCGCGCTATTTTAAAGTTTTCCTTCGTTAAAGGCAAATCCGCTAGAGAAACGTTCCGTGAGATTAATGGTGTTTTGGGGGATGGTACTCTATCACTTCGAACCACGGAGGAATGGTTTCGACGATTCAGAGCCGGTGAAAACGACACCATGGATAAGCCAGCCGGCGGAAGACTTGTGACGACAAATACCGATCAAATCATGGACTACATCGAGTTATACCGGCATGTGACATCTCGTGACATCGCCCAGGAGATGGGAGTTAGTCACCAAACCATTTTAAACCATCTGCAGAAGGCTGGATACAAAAAATCAAAAGCTTGATGTTTGGGTGCCGCATGACACAAAAGGCGGAAGGGAGATATTTGATAACCTAATATATATTAAATGAGCACCTTTTGAAAAGTTTCGTACAGTTGTTCTTTGACAGACTGGTTGGTCGTTTCCGTAATTAAATATCCTATGATTTCATATCATTGTAAAATATAAAAAAATATGTTACCTTATTAGGCTGTAAAAAAAATTAGGTGATACACATTACTTTTGTCACGCTGTTTGTTGTTGCGAAATAATTGAAAATTGAATTGACATTATTTCGACTTTAACGTCTGTTTGGAACCACAGATACAAATATTTTATCATAATTTATACATTAAATTTATGGTTTAGACCACTCTTTTGGAACCAATGGTCGATAGTCCGTTTTTTAATATATAAAACAGTATTCATACATAATTTACTTATGTTTTAAATATTAATGCTAAATATTTGTAGTTTATAATATACCCAGAAGTCAAACAGCACCTTCGTAACTTTGCCGGATCATAGTCACTCAAGTTCCGCTTTCAAGTACAGACGTATTAGTATGTATGTAATATCGTAACGTTGTAACAATGCTACAATTTACTGCTAACTGGGGAAAGATCTTGTATAGTGTTGCCCACATGCACCCTATCGTATCCCCTAGGCTTATTTTTATTATTCTTCTTTATGTCATGAAATGAAGACTATAAATACAAAAAGACTATATATAATATATAAATATTATATTACTTATAGATAATACAAATTGTTGTATAGGCACAGCGCTGCTGTTTGTAATTAGTGGTAAATTTTGATTAGTATTGCAATAGACAACTTGCCGATTTTATTTTGATTGATTTTTTTAGAAATAATTAAAATTCATCGCCATTCGTAACGAATATTAACCACTTATTATTTTCATGCATATTAAAATCCAAGTACAAATATTAACCTTTTTATTTTTAAATAAAATTTTAAGCTTCCAACAAATGTAGTAAATGTATAATTTTAACATTGAATGCGAATAAGGATTTAGATATTACAATAAACATCGATTGTGCTGCCAACGATTAAACTGCGGTTTTCCTTTTAAATAATGTACCAGGAGACTCGCCATTCGAAGAAGTTTCCAAAACTCCATAAGGTGAATAAATTGAAGTACAACTTTTTGAAAACGTTATTGATTTCTGCTTAACTCTGTTCTCCTCCTGTAGCTTACATATATTTCTGCCAACAGCGCTAAGTTTTTTCAGGGAGTTTGAATCGTGTACGCAACTTCGCGAGCTTAGTGGCTGCAAGAAGGCCTTATGATTAATACCAACCAAACCCGATTTAGTTTGCCGGCTAGGCGTAGGATTTTCAGCACGAGAAGAAATTTTATTTTGAACAGAAATCGTGGATCGTAAGATACTGGCAGTCTCCCGTTCCCATTCCACGGGGTCAATGTAGCAACGTTTGTTACCAACCGACATATCGATTTTTGGCTTATCTATTTTCCTCGCCGACTCCGTCCGATATTTTTCGTTATGTTTCGCTATCTGGCTCTCCTCGGATTTGCAGCATGAATGTATCACCACTCGTCGTCTACATTCGGGATTTTTTTCGCGTCTTCCTCGAATCCTAGAAGAGAGCGCGGACGTTTTACGTTTTTTTGAACCAGATTTTAGGGCATTATTTGTTTTGATAAGTGTTACTGCTTGGCGTACCGTAAGAGATTCCTTTGGACCTAAAAGAATGCCGTCTTTATTTGCCGGAAAAGTGTCGTAAGGATTTAACCACGAAAGGAAATCCGTGATAATTGGTCCACTGTATTCAGGAGGTACTGGTTGAAGAGAGTCTTCGAGTATGTCACCAATGTGTTTAATAGATGCTATTGGAGTAACGCTTTTATGTTCATGTTTACGCTCCTTTTGATGTCTTTTATGAAGCCGTCTTCCATTAAGACATAAAGACAGACCAAGATACGCTGGTGCTTTAGGAATAATTTGTTTGTAAGCTAACTCGAAAGTACCAGTATCAGCGTCCACGTTTAGCCGTCGATCCAGCACAACTGTAAATAAATTGTAAACATTATATTAATAACATAACGATATGGATAATAACCAAGTAATCTGTACCTTTGACTACGTCTTCAAGGCACTGAGGACACAAACGTGCTGTCACAGAAGTCGTTGGCGCCAGGTCTGGACTAGAGTTTATTTCAATTAGCCACGGCGTAAAGTCCTCAGTCAACATGAAATCAGCACCGTATAGTTCAAAACTGTTTTGTCTCTTATCCATGGCCTCTTGACAAGCCAACATTGCTCCAATCAGGCACTGTTTGATACCAGGATATATCTTCGTGTCCCATAATTCATACTTTCCTATCTGTCTTTAAAATGTTTACAAAATTAGAAATATATATTTTAAATATATATTAGTGTTGATTTAAGCCTTATAAAATATATAGTCTATTACATAACTTTTTCTATCATCGGCAACAACTTACCACCTTAATTTAAAAAAAAGCTTTGTCTCGTATTTTTAAACATAGCGGTGCAAAAAGAATCAATAGCAAAGGCTTTTCAGCGGGCTAATTAGATTCCCTGAATGACGGGTGGTGAGCCATAAAACATGGGAACACGTCATATTTTTTAAGTATAAGTGAAGTATTTTTTCATTACCTTTTATTATATCTTTAGTGTTATGTACTATTGTATCATATATACATTATGTATATTATATGTATATATGTATATTTACCTCAGGTAGGCTTTGAACGTATGGCAGTCCCACATATTTTCATCAGGTAAAGCTTTATCCCTCTCACCGTTATTTTTATATTTTGTTTGGACTGCGTTGTTTGTTAGATGAACCGACTCGTGATAGTTTGATAAACTGAATATTTGCGAACTGAATCTTAAATAACTGTCTCTGTGGGAATAATTAATAATACTGAAAACGTAATATAATTATAACTTAACAAACTACGCGCCATCATCATAACAATAGCCTGCAACAGTCCAGTACATTACAGTAGACCAAGTTTTTTAAGCGTCAATAGCCTAATGGTTTGGGGTACGGCCTGCGAATCGTAAGGTCGGGGGTTCGAATCCACCATTCGACTATTGCCGTGAACCATGTCCTAGCAAAAGCTTAAGCTTAGTTGGAATGGTTAACAAGATTGTTAGTAATATTTCTGAAAAAAAAAGAAAAAGAAATATTGCTAGCTTACTCAGCCACTTTCTTCCAGCTCCTCCCAGCGGTCCTATAAATATTGTCACTCTAGGTAGAGTCTTAGGGCATATTTCCCCGGTCTCCACTCAAGAATTCATTTCACCCAATGGTTGTAAGTGCTAATTCGGCATAAAAACTACGTGTACTTACTTATAAATCCAGATAGTCAACGGTTGGCAATTTGTTATTAAAAACCACTGCCTTATATCAAATTTCGTATTGTATATAACTAGTGGGTTTTCTGTAAGATAAAAATGTATATTTTAATTATAATACAACGTGATACCGATATCAAATGAAAGTAGAGAGTCTACCGATGTATTTCTGGACGACGTATCTGTTTTTTTGTGCAGGAATGTTAATCAATCCAATGATATCCTTAATGTTGTTCATAAGTTGGATGCCTTTCCCGCGACACTTGTTGCCCGGCTTCACAATCCAAATGTTCAAGACTCCGTCGATATCTAGTTGCGGCCAAAATTTCGTTATCGAAGCCAATGTTTTGCTTGCTCTTTTTTCTAATTGCCTAAAAGCATTATTCATTTGTATTTATTTTATTACTTTGTTATCTAGTTTATTCATAAAAATATTTTACCTAACGTTGATGTTGGAATCCGATAAAATTTTGCATTCTCGTGTACTAATAGATAATGGTGCGTTAGGAATTGATCCCATTCGTGTTCCCATATGTGTGGAACTTGATCTTCAAGATCATCAATGTTCTTGTGGGAATAGAATCCCACGTATTCATTGATTCTATTAAGAGCGAATTCAACAGCACTGAACGGCACCTTTCCCATATTTCCGATTGGATAGTTTTCGTTAATAGGTTGGAATATTCGACAGAACCATTTCACTAGGCTGATGCAGGCTGTTGTCCGAAAATCTTCTATAAACTCTTCCAAATTATCGGAGTTATGAATGTTATAGCATCGCGGAAAATTTGTCAAAGCTGTACCAGGTTCCGTGTACCAATGCATTTGTGTTAGCGAAGAGGTTAGACCTTCTTTTGTAGTAAAAATAGACCTGCAAAATCTGTGGAAAAATAATATACGACATGTAATGTAAGTGTAGGTTCTTCTAAAATTAACATGGGAAAAACGGTATCTCTCTATTTATAAATCCCGCTTTTAGTACTAATTACATATTATATGAAGTTGCTATTATTTTTTTGAACGTGGTAGTTCCTAGACAAACCTATCTTTGAGCTGAAAGTAATGACTTGCTTTCTTTAATATTTTGAAGAATGTTGGGTAGTCTCTAAGTAAAACCATAGACAAATTTAAACTTAACAATGTTATGTAATACTGAAAAACGAACGTAAGTATTTTCAACAGATTTAAAAAAGGAGGTGGTTCTAAATTTGTCTGTACGTCTGTTAACTCATAACTTTCTAGTGGTTGAACCGATTTTGATGATTTTTTTTTATTTAACGCTGGTGCTTCCAGTGTGATCCTCTGTTCCCATTCCAATTTGGTCCAATTCTAACAATGGTGTCTATGAGAAAACAATTTAAGTCTTAAATTTGCATTAAGCAATTTCCGTACGTAGCGCGACAAATAAAACAATAACCAACCTGTTTTGAAAGGTATTTTGATAAGAGGTTAAGTTCTAATAAATTCTATTTCGATATATTTCTATTCTAATTGAAGTCGGTTTTGCTTTTACTAGTAAATATATTTGTAATTTATTTATTTTTTAACAATCCAGTCTCTGATACATTTCACTAATACGGTATAAACTTTTCACCTGCTAATGATGATCTCCTTGTTACTCAACAACCAGTCATATTTGTCTCTTTTGGTTGTCCAGAGAAAGTCGACTGAGTGGTGTTCCATAAATTTGTACAATATCATCCTCTCTACTTTGTTAAGCTCTTTACCACTTGCCTTTTTCGGATCAACATTCGTTGGCGGGTGGCGAACCTTAAAATGAAGATGAAAAACTTAATATCGATAATCTTAATATATAATATCGATGATTTATTTTCTATCGGAAAGGATGAAGTTTAATAAAAATTTTGGTTAGGTTCTGATTAATTTTATTTCGTAATATTCTTACGATAATTCGGAAATACAAAGAGCGTTAAACGTTTGATTCGATTTGTAGTTGGTTTTGTTTTTGTTTGTCAATATACTCGTAAGGATATCTTTAATAATATTTCAACTTAGGAAGGCGATTCTAGTAGCTAACTGTTCCAAGTAATGTACCTTGTGGGATTCATATTTTTCGATCCAACCACGTTCCACCAGAGCTCGACGGATAGCGGGAAAACCGCCGCCCTTTATCATAAACACCTTGTGATCTTTCATAGCTGTGTCAGCTATCTTTTTCAACTCATTCCATCTTTCGTTGCTGACCCAACTTTTGTACTGCTTCAGTTGTTCCACAGAGGATGTAGTTTCTGTTCAAACATTTATTTACGATATCAAGAATCTACTTTCATATGAAAATATAATATCTCTAGTATAAATATATAATTTAAAATACACGGTACTAATGTCTGTCTTTTTTTTTGACGCGGGGAAATCTTCAACACGATACCCCACCTTCTGGAGTGGAACGCACCAGAGCCCCTCTGGATAATAAAGGCCCCCATCCTTGCCCGCTCCTTTTAGACGCTTTTTACAATAAGTAATGTCTATCTAAACCATCGTGACATTGACTTAGTCCTACGAAAGTCCAGACGGCAATGGGCCCGTTATATGTGTCACGGAGTAAATAATTAGCTACACCATCGATAGAGACCTGGAGTGGAGAGCCCGTTTAGGTAAACGGAGGATAGGACACCCTTTGCCCAGATAGTAGCGATTATCTGCACCAAGACAAGATGTTTCTTAAAGTGGAAAATCGGGTTGTGGCGTGCCTTGTCGATTTTTGTCTCAAAATCATCGAAATGTCATGTCATACAAAATAATGAAGGAAGCTGCATTTAATAGGATAATATAAAAATAACTATCTGATTGGCGATTGCATTACACCAATGATATATTAAAGCATCAATAACTTTGTTAAATGTGCTAATAAATAAAAGTATAAATTCTTTGATAGACAACAATGACTCTTTATATTCACCTAAAATTTACCAATATTATGTGCTTACAAAACTTGTAATAAAAATACATACCGGGTCCGTGTTCAGACCTTGAATATGAGACGGCGGCGCTCAATGGACGCAACTCTTTTTTGTTGATGCTGTCTTTGTGCAGCTTTGAATCGGACGTGCTCTCCTCTAATGCCATTGTTATGGCCATGGACGCTTATTTTTAAAATCCCTGTAAAATACCCTCGGTTTAAGCGACATGATTATTTTCTTATTACATATGGAGGTGTATTTCGTACAGTGGTTGAATATCAACTGACAGTTTAAATATAAACCAGTGCATTAACCTACTTTACATTTTAACCTACATAGTGGGCCCCTGACTACCGCCGGACTACAGGGCGTATCTCCGCCTGGTACTGTGGCTACGGGTGACGTCACAAGCTGAGTGCGTCCTTCGGAAAATGCGCAGTGTATTACGCGGAAATTAATATACCTAAATGAGTCTTACCTCTGCAGCGGGACAATCAGGAAACTGGGTTATTATCGACTGTGTTGATAAAATATATAAAGGATTTTGAAACTATAAATTTTTTGATGTTCATCGGGACATAAGGTTAAATTTGACAATAAATAGTCTTATATATCAAAGATTAAGCAAGGAAAATCGATGTTAAAAAAGTTAATGGAAACAAGGAGGATTTATATATATTAGTCTTTTTTATATTCGAAGGAGAAACTGTTAAATTAAAATCCAGGTCTGTCTTGAGAAAAAATATGATAGAAAGTAATGTATAAAATAAAATAAATTTACCGCGACGAATGAGATAAAATATTATAAATATATCTATTTTAAGCCATATACATTAAGTAGTCAAATTGAGATGATTTGAAATATATGAAAAACACCAGACTTTCTAGTTACAAACTAGATGGCAGCACATAGCTATTCATACTACAAAACAAAGTTTATAGCAATTATGAAGCTTCTTTCAACTATTCTGTTTTAATACTTAATTTATAAAATTATATAAACTTATAACTCGGCTAATTTACTTATAAACTGGTAATTGAAAACAAAACATATTATTTTAATACTGTTTCACTTGATTTGTGTTTTATTTAAAGTATCATCTTTTATTCCGACCAAGAAAATAAATTCAAAATATATTTGACATATATATTTTTGTTATTTTTTTTAGAAAGATTGGATAGGTACGTGAATAGGATTTTTCGTTAACCAACTTCACTTCAATTCTGTAATGTTGTCAATCTTGTCTACGTTTGACAGGGAATAAGATCTGAATGTTGCCATTTCTGATTATGACATGAAAGCAAGATGGCGAGTTCATCTCCGTTTATTAGTTTGTTCCGTCTTACTTCTACATACGTTAGATGAGACTTTTCTACTACTTTTTTAAAACCAAAGTAGCGAATTTTATTAATAGCAATAAATTATAAATTTTGATAGTGTTACAAATATTTTTAATATAACTAAGATTATATTTTGACTCAGATGTGCATCTATCCCACCTGAGGAATGTTGGTTTTTTTCAGTGATTTGTGATTCGGTCAGGTGTTTTCGTTTTATAATTAAAATTTGGTTCTTGCGCAGTGAGTGAAGTTACTTAGTTCAGATGTATTTGTGTCGTGGGGATGTTAGATGTCGGGACTGTTTTCAATGTTGGAAAACAAAAGCGTGAACTATATGTTTTGATAGACCGTGGTAAAATAAAATAAAAGGTTCGGATTGTGACTGAGCTCCGGCCGGAGTGATGGCCTTCAGTGAGGTGAGTGTCTCCATAATAACTTTGTGGTAACGGTTTAACTTTTTTATTTTTTACATCAAAAGCACAAGGTAACAGAATAACTTTACGACGTGTCATTTAAAACCAGTATATTTCGATAAACGGAACTGTTATTGTAACAACTTGTTACCTGTTATTACTTTTACTTAAGGCACCTTATTGTACAATCTTGATAGTTGTAAAGACAACAAACAAGTTTGCATATAAGGTGTTAATTCGAACTTCGTGCAAAATTACATACTCTAATATATTTGTTTTTTGTATGGCATTCTATATATATACAAGATTACTTTGCTACTTCTATCAATGCAAATGCCACAAATAAGGATGTTTATCGTATTTCTGTTAACTGATTATTTTGCAAATGCTTTTGATAGCACTTTGATAAGAAGAAATCCTATGTGTTGAAGTACTAGTGAGTCTTCTCTACCTATATAACATTTTTATAAAATAGTTAATCCACATTTTACACTTTTATGATATGTTATAAAGTTGTTACTGTTAGTGTATATACTAAGTATAGCTATTTTTATAAAGCAGATTATGCTTTTATCAGATATACCCTTTAGGCTGTGTGTACAACTCTGTTACTGATTATCAAAATCCATCCAATCCGAGATTATCAAAATTCCAACCATCATTTTACCATACCTTCCATATTGTTCATAAAATCACTTGCTCAAATTTGTGCACAATTTATAATTATAATATAAGCTGAAGAACAAACAACTGGACTGCTATGCTATTTCTAGCAATCTTTATCATTTAATATGTTTATAACAGAAATGGATGAATAATTAGTATTATCATAATCATTTATTTATTTTTAAATTATCAACATGTAATAAAAATATAAGATTAAATACTGACACATTTATATGGATATCAAAGAATATGTAAAAAATAATAAGATATTTAACATGTACAACAAAATTAATGTTAGTAGAAAAGTAACAGTTGAAATAGTTCAAACTGATTTAAACAAACTGTTCACAATATAATTTTCATGTAATTTAGTTATATTAAAGTTAAAACAATAAAATTATTACAAAAAATAACTTATTAGCTGTTTACCTTAATAGATAATATGCATATATATATATAGTCAAATATATATACATATATATATATATATATATGGATAAACACCAATGCATTCTGTTGGATTTTTTTTTAAAGACGAACTACACAGATTGGCCAGAGAAGCTGTGACTGCTTCACCGGATTGAGAGGTGGCATAGCTCTTAGGTCGCTTAGCCTGAACCTCTATTGCTAGTAACTCGACACAAGGGTCCCCCCGGTGAGGGGTGAAATTCTGTTGGAAATGACTCATTCGACTTAGTGCTAGTAAAAATCACATTTATTTGTAGAGCAATGACAATGACAAATATAGAGGCAAGATGCATTCAACATGTATCTGGTTTTTAGTTTTATAAATTACTACCGTCAGTAATACCGTCTCTGTCTATATAAGGCTTTTCTATTTAGAAACCTCTTACTGGAGTTTTAATATATGTCTTACAGTCACATAAACATTTATTTGCCTTCACAATAATAATTTATTTTAAATATATTATATATATATATATATATATATAGTCAATATATATACATATATATATATATATATATGGATAAACACCAATGCATTCTGTTGGATTTTTTTAATGACGAACTACACAGATTGGCCAGAGAAGCTGTGACTGCTTCACCGGATTGAGAGGTGGCATAGCTCTTAGGTCGCTTAGCCTGAACCTCTATTGCTAGTAACTCGACACAAGGGTCCCCCCGGTGAGGGGTGAAATTCTGTTGGAAATGACTCATTCGACTTAGTGCTAGTAAAAATCACATTTATTTGTAGAGCAATGATAATGACAAATATAGAGGCAAGATGCATTTAGCATGTATCAACATGTATCTTTAGTTTTATAAATTACTACCGTCAGTAATACCGTCTCTGTTTATATAAGGCTTTTCTATTTAGAAACCTCTTACTGGAGTTTAAATATACGTCTTACAGGCACATAAAAGATTTATTTGCCTTCACAATAATAATTTATTTAAAGATTATATATATATATATTTGAGACAGTTCATTTCTATATTGAAGGTGTATAATTCACATTGAAGTTGCGTCTTGTGACGCCACAACCGTTAGCGATTCACACGGGTCCGTTTCGTTGCTCTTCAAAACGCCGTTTTAAATGCTGACTTATTTTAGTTCTAGATTTCAAAAAAATAATACAGTAATGCCACTTCCAAAGTTTATATATTATTTTTACCAGCTATTTCACGCTTCCAAACGCAACATATTAATATATGCATACTACAATTAGGCGGCAGAAATAGGAGTCCATCTTGAAAATATAGAAAAATCTAGAAAATTCGGTAGTCTATAATAAATAAGTATGTACAATTAATGTAGTTAAGCAGCATGATTCATAAATGATACGTCTAATGTAGCCTATAAATACCGTCTTTAAAAAGAAGCTAAACGGTCCTATTTTGCGTAATGTGATCGATCCTGGTAACTAATAGAACCTCTAATGACTTACTGACAATTGAATGAATAGCTATATAAAATAATTAACGTAAAATAAAAACCGGCTTTAAAAATGCACTAAAGAAAAGAAGAGAAAAATATGTCAAACCACAAAAGTACTCTCAATCACGGACTTTATTACGTATGTACGTACGTACAACTACGCACACACGCTCTCTTTTATTTTGGAAGTATTTTAGTTGTCCTGATATGTTCTAACCCTGCCTGCCTTAAAAATGTTTGGTGTCTGAGTTAGTAAGCCCAATATCTCGAAACATCAAACATTTTTATTATCCATTTTTTGTTTACCCTAAAATGAAAACAATTTTATTATTAGTCTATTAGCCAAAATAGACTTTATATATAGTCATTATTAATAGTAGATGTATATTTTTCTATAGAGTTTCAATTCGTGGCAGCTGTTTCATAATTGTGTGGTTTTAACCGCGTTTTCTCACGGCTCAATTGTTATTCCGGTCTCGGAGAAAGACGTGCGTGGACAAGACTGTGGGACTTACGCACTTAAGTCTTCTTAGTCTAAATTAAAACGCGATATCTGTACATCAGATACGTATATTTAAGTACAGCTGACTATTATAGCCGAAACGAAAATTGTCCTAAATAGTTATATTTGGGATACTGGCGCACGATATTAGGATGCACTGAACGTAAAGAAGCGATAGAGAGACAACATGAACATGGGAATTTATAAGATGGCCTGATATTTTCATCAGCGTGTCAACGTTTAACTAACTTTTTTGTTGACGGAAATCTTCAACAAGTTACCCCGCCTTCTGCGGGAAGGTGGGATTAAACCCCGCCCCGGTAGTCCTACTACGGTACATTGTGAAGAGCTCCGGGATCTCCAGTGGAATTCACCGGAGCCCTTTGCATTGTGATCTCGGAGAGCACGTCCCGGGGAAGAGATAAATTCCTCCCTCCCTGTGCAAGGCGACACGGGCCTAGCCGATGTCCACTTTGGCAGACGATACCTTTGTAGCCTAGTGAACCCGAGGCCCCTTTTAGTCGCCTTCTAGGACAGGCAAGGGATATTGTAGCCTTATTCTACGAGCCCAGAACTACAGGGCTGGTCGGATTGAAGCGATATATCGCGTTCATATATCGATTAATTTATGTTACCTAACCTAATTTTAACCTAAATCCTGCCGCAAATTAGACGTCGACGCTTTAAGCGGCTTGTGACTAAAATGATACAATATTAGCATTTAGTTAGTAGGTAAATATTGTGGTTCTTGCTAGCTCCGCGTTCCTTATCTATATGGGCCTCGGTTTCCTCGTAGGGCCCATTCGACAATAGTTGAACTACGTTATTTACATTTCAAAAGACGTATTTAAATTCCACGCTTTTGTTTAATAGACATTATCTGTTATAATTCTTTGCTTACAAAATTTGTCTTAACGATCAACAATTGAGCGTTGCGGCGTTGCTTGCAATGTGACGTAAATATTATAATTATTCGAACAGCATATACGTGTTTAGTATTAGTGGCTACGAAATGAATGTTTCGATTTATTGACTTTAAACTTCTTAAAGCGCCTTTGTTATTAGCTTATTTATTGTGAACCCGACTCTTATTTGAGCCAAGGGAATAATAAATTTCAAAATATACTTGACGGGACAAAGGAACCATATATATTGGCAGCGGTATATAATTAAATGATTTTTGTTTTGTTTAATTTTTAAAACAAAGCCGTGCTTGTGAAATGCGAGTGACCGTCGACGACTACGTGCCTATTCGGAATTTAATCATCTCTACGGCAAGATCGCCTCCCGGGCTGCCGTGAAATTGTTGCAATAAAAACTTATTGAATATTCCCGTCGGTCATCGTGTTGATTCAGCCAAATATCTGCCTGCCGTGCGCACAAGGTCAAAGACCCGGACTTATCACAAATCGAATTTGTAGGGCCTATTGTTTTCTTGACAAAATGGTATATATTTTGTCAAGAAAAATCGTTATATACCAAAATCGGAATATTACTAAGAAGGATTAATCACAACCTAACTTCTCATCAAACTTCCATTGAAGTACATTCTTTCCAATAAAAAATGACTTATCGAAATCGGTTGCCGTTTGTGAGTTATTCGTCCATTTGTAGCCCTCATACTTAATGCAAATTTAAGACATATGGTTTTGTCATGGACACCAATGTAGAACTAGATCAAAATTAAAATGGTAACACGGAAAGCACCCGCCATCAAATAAAATAGAGTTATCAAAATTGGTCCATAGACTCAAAGGTTATGATGTAACAAACATAAAAAAAATACAGACGAATTGAGAAGCTCCTCTTTATTTGAAGCCGGTTAAAAAGAGACAGCGGTAGTGGGCAAAGAAACGCCAGGTCTGCGACTTGGAGATTATCCAAGACGTTTGTAGTGTCTCTGTCCTGTTTATCGTTCATTGTAAACACCTTCAGCCAGACGTATTGGCCTTTGTTTAATTCTTTACACACTTAAGTTGGTGTTTCTTTGATCTTTGAAATAGTAACTATTTCAAACCTGGATTCAAGGTTCTTGATAAATTTTTTTGTAAAGAAAACTTGATTGTAAATGATATATTTCTAAGATGCACCATCAATTGACTAAGAAGTACATTTAATGTGAGATCACAGTGTCATATAATTGTCTGATATCACGTATCTACTATTCAATTATTTTATTTATGGGAAAAGAGAACGAATACGAGACTCATCGCTAGTGATAAGCATCGCCTACAAACAACTGGCAATCTTTTTATGAAGAGTTTGGTCGCCGGCAACTCACCATCGACAACTAACCAGATTAACGCAGAATTTACTATACATATATATCAGATGGTGCCAACCTATTCTTGCAATAGCAGAAGTGGCTGTCTCTATCCGTTTTTGGTTTTTTTTTAATTGTAGTTTGATAAGTAAGTATATATATATATATATATACTTACTTATCAAACTACAATTAAAAATAAATATATATATATATATATATATATATATTATAATAAAAAGTATATATACAATATGGTATGGTAGCAAAAATGGTATTATATTTTGAATGTGATAATTAGTCCACACTAAAATACCTAATGACTTCTACATATTTTTTATTAATAAGAGTGTTAACGGTTTTTCGTGCTTCACGTTGAATGCACGACCATATGTTTGGTAGAATGTATTCTAACGCACTAGATTATTGAAACCTGTGGAGTTCACGGGTGATTAGTTAGGGCTTTTGTCCCCGTAAAAGTGTACCCGGGAAGACAGCATAGAGTGGTCCCATTTCCCTTAGTACTGCGAGAGTGCTTGAGAAGGAACATCAAAGAAGGCTTTAGGTTAAAGTTTGCCGCTCCGTAGTCAAAAAAAGTTACTGACGTAATATTAAGACCTATTTCCATATTATATAAAAAATAAGTATGCTATACAGTTCAATAGCGTCAATAACATAATGGTTTAGTGTACCGCCTGCGAACAGTAAGGGTTGGTAATCCACCATTCGACTATTGACGTGAACTATCCAACACAAGCTGAAGATTATTTGGAAGACTATTTCCTATTTGTAAATCATGTGTACTATAAGATTGGTAGGCAGAGTGAAAGGGGCTGATGTGTATTTTTGTTACCGTTCTACAGTTCACGTCTCGCGTTGTGCGGTGCAAGTCGATACTACAGCGGTTTACGAGCACCCCACTTGCCCTACTTGCTGATTATATCCAACAAGGCCATGTTCTATTATAAAGTATCGCTGGATAAATATAGCGGCAAGGGTCCGTCCCCACCGACGGAATGAACCTATTATTATATGTATATGTAATGTTATATTATACATTTTGTACGTTGACCTTCTTTCAAGCAAATCTAGAACACCTTTAATATACTGGGTCTCATATGTGACAGGTGAGCTTATCTCTGTACACCGTTCATAAATTAGCAGGTGATTTTTTTGTGCCTTTGAAACTAAAAAACGTTAACTAATGGAAAATAATGATAAGCCACTATTAATGTCTAACGCTTGCGCTTCAATCGTATTACTTAAGAAAGCCTCTGTTACTATTTCTGGAGAATCGGAATGGGATATGTCTCTACTAATTGTCACCCTTTTTCGATTACTAAAATTACCGAGTTCTTATGCCATTAAAATAATCTGAGCCCCTGGTAAATAAGTATTTTTTTTTTTATAATTTCTAAGCAAGTGCTTGACTACGATCCCACCTGATGTTAAGTGGAAATGCAGTCCTGGATGGTAAGGCGCACTAGCTTAGTAAATACCTATTCACTCTACTCTTGAAAATACCCGCGTTGTAATCGGAAGAAAAGATAGTCGCGGGCAAACTATTCCAGTCCTTTGCTGTACGAAGAATGAAAGACGAAGCAAATCGCTTCGTTCGGGTTTGAGGGATGTTCACAACAAAGGATGAAATCCCGCAGTGCGTCTAGAAGTCCAATAGTGGAACGGGGATAGGGAAATTAGATCATGTAGTTCCTGAGCACACTCTCTAAAATGCAATCTGTAGAAAACCGAAAGGTTAGCTACCTTACGCCTGTGCTCAAGACTGAGCAGATTGGTTTCAGCTGCGTCACCAAATAGCCTCTTAGCCCGCCTCTCCACCGAGTCCAAAGCTACGAGATGGCATTTAGCTGCGCCTGCCCAAATGTGACAGCAGTATTCTACACACGACCGGAGTTGAGTTTTATAAAGTGTTAAAAGCTGTCCCGCAGAGAAGTACGGTAATAAGTAATAACATATCGACAAATAGTTTTAGTTTTATTGTATCGAACTAAGGTTCAGCTACAACGGCTTATTAAAGTAGGTCACATTAATTATTGCATCATAATTATGCATAGACAGTTCGCCTCATTTTCGCCAAATAGCTTATAACACGGCTCGTCAGTTGCCTAATAACATTCACTTTTGCTTCAACAGCACTAAGTGGAACGGCGATTGTACGTGGATTTACTAAACCGACCTCCTTTTTCGTAAACACAAATCGTGTAAAAATATTATTAAGCGTTACGTGCGTAAAGTGAGACGTTCTTATTTTGACATACAACATATTACGTTTCAGCGACGGAGATCGTTCGATAAATAAACAAGCGTGAAAGAATGCGAACCGATGTTTCGAAAGTCGAGCCACGTATCGCCATACTTATTCTGATATAGCTTATCCGAACACGTTATTTTAATCGCTGATAAATGCTATTTGACATCAACATTTTATAACATAAAATGCTTCCTTATTACTTTTACAACCCAGTTATTTTCTCTCTAAAGATATTTTAGGCCAGATTCAAACATATGGATATGCTTAGGAATGCAATGTGATATTTAAATTTATTTCTATCAAAACAAGAATTGATTTCTTTGTAAGAACTGAAAATAGTTTTATGTATGTAAATTAAATTTTGTTAGTTCTTATGGCCTTTT
Source organism: Meandrusa payeni (assembly GCA_029286785.1). Lineage (NCBI taxonomy): Eukaryota > Metazoa > Arthropoda > Insecta > Lepidoptera > Papilionidae > Meandrusa > Meandrusa payeni. Next base: position 13,190,648 of record JAGSMX010000012.1, read on the forward strand.
ACTCCAGCAGAGAGAGGTAGCAATTATTGTACTTTTTTCATTGACTCTTTTATTGATAAGTTTGATTAGTTGCTAAGCAACACCATTGCAGAGCTCGTAAGTCCTGTATGTGACAATGCGCTGCAATGTGACCGCAGAGTCAAATGTGGTACATCCACTGTTGGTATCTTTATTGAGATTAAAGGGTTTAGTTTTAAATAGGTATTAATTTTGTTGGCAATAAGATTCTGAAGTCGGTTTTTGTTTTAAGTCGTAATTTTTTTTTAATTAATAATTTTCGTTTTTAAGTATTAAAAACAAACTAGACTATGGTTCGTATTTGTTATATAGCGAAAAACCTGTTAAGTGGAAATGCAGTCCTGGATGGTAAGGCGCACTAGCTTAGTAAATGCCTATTCATTGTACTCTTGAAAATACCCACATTGTAATCGGACGGAAAGACAGACGCGGGCAAACTATTCCAGTCCTTCGCTGTACAAAGAATGAAAGACGAAGCAACAACCTAAGGTGTCGTAAATCGTAATAAGTAGCAGCTTAGTGACTTCTTTTGTGACGGTGAAACTGGAAAATGTGTCTACCTTTGTTGGGTTTATAAGACGTGAATTCTGACAGGAATAGAAGCCTCATTTTATTGGGGCAGTGATAGCCTATTGCCGAAGCGATAAGTTATCAATATTAATGGGTCGTCCTCGACTACCGCAAATGAATATTTAAACCTGTCGTCAAAATTTGTGCCGCGCCTCGTTGACTGGCGATTCTTGGACTTGCCATTGCTGTACCACTTAGCATGAATTGATAGTAATTTATATCAGTAAATGTTTAAGCATTTAACTTTTCAACGGTAGTGTAGGTGACAGCGCTTCGCACAGAACCGGTTGGTGCGAGATGAAAATATACAGTTAACAAGATTATGATCAGATTACGTTTGATCGCCAACACACCGGTTGCGGATGATGGTAACACTAATGAACTCGATATTGAACTTTTTGCCCATTGCAATTTTGCCCAATCTGAATATATAGGACGCTATTGTAATAACTTGTAGGTGTTGTGGAATGAAATAGTCCAATAACTAATACTTTACTAAACTCGCTTTATTCAGATGGGGTAGCGTTGTACAAGGAATTATTTTAACGAATACCGTCACAATGGCGCGTCCTCATAATCTTATACAAAATAAGAAGTCAAATTACGAACTTATAAAGTTAAATTATTGTTTACAATGCCTAATGCAATATGATCATAAACTAAATTAACGCCGAGCACTAATGTGCAAGAAGAAAGAGAAATGGAAGCTGCAGAACTTAATATATGATCTTGCTTAGGAAATTAAAGGGTGTATTTGATTTGATTTTAAGTCTGTTTTTGTTTTTACTCGTAAATATAGGGTATATTTACGAGTAAAAGTGTGCGGATTGCCGGCTTCTTGGAAAAAATTTCTAAGACATATAGGTTTCCTCACGTTGTTTTCCTTCACCGCCGAGCGCGTGGTAAATCAGCACATAAAATTGCAAGATTAAATTTATTGGTGTTGAAACCGCGGATCAAAGTAGGGTTGCTAGCGTACCATGCAACTTGACCCAACCGCCCAGACACTGAGCTAACACGGCTCTAAATATTCTTATCATATGTAAAATGGCCTGATGGTTTAAGATAGTTGATATGAATAAGATTCATTAGTATCATTGATAAATTAGTTAAATATGTAATATTTATTATAAATCTTGACTCTGTATATGAATAAATTAAACGTTCATTTGAAGAATATATTCAATAACGTCATCTTCGTTCGCATTCCATGACATACTTTGTCATACACTGAGGAAACACGTTGGCCTCAAAACATCAAATCTATGTTCAAAATAGTGAATTATAAATGTTATAACTACCTATAGTTTAACATTTAGCTTTAGTTTGATAAACAAGTGCCCTCACCCTTATTGTCTTTGAACCAGTTGCTTTGCCTCGGAACGTTTTAGACCTTTTATGATAGGCATACCACCTGAACCATTTTCTGTAAGCCCAGGAGTAAATTACTACCGGACATATAGCCGTGGTAGATCAGTGTCCGTGCGGTAGGCTAGCAACCCGAGTTCGATCCCCGGTGCCGGCACCAATAAATTTGTTATTTCAAATTTGTGCTGATTTACCACGCCCTAGAAATTTTTTCTAAAACATGTGAAGTCTACCTATCCGCACTAGGGTCGCGTGGTGGACTATGCCCTTATACTCTTTTTACAGAGAAGGCCTTTTACTAAATTACATTACTTTAAAAAGTAAATAAAATCGGAAATATATATGAGATAGTGATATCATATAAATACAAATTACATTAGAATGGCATACAATCGCGATGTTTTATTCATATTTATGTAATTGAATGAGAATAAAACTAAATTAATGGTTTTGAAAAATATGAAAATTACACGCTAACTGAAATAGCCGCCGTTTGTTATAAAATAACGATAACATCTTTAGTTAAATTTATAATACACGTGCATGTAACACTATCGATTTAACGTTTGTTCCGATTCGTTCGTCCATGTCTATGCAAATAGACTTCCTGTATCATTTACTTGAGAGCTATTTTCGGCCTGCCAGCGCTCTATTCCAACTGGTAAACGATTGCCAGCCTTTGTAACGATCGCCGTATTAATTGGTTTGCGTGCACATCCGTCCTTGCCCTTTCCTATTATAATTCAGCTAACATGCGATTCTTTGTCTATGTACGCTTAAGTAAATTGTATTTTAGCATTATCTATGGCTTATATCAATGTTAATCATGTAGAATTTTCACTTGAGTGCATAGGACTGATAAGAAAAAACCCCGGTTTGTGTATGATTCATGATTCTATTCGATTAGTAATTTTAAAAATTCGTTTTCGGCCGCACTGTAGCTGTATTTAGATTGGTAGTTGGTACTCTAAATTAGCACTTTTGCTTAGTCAATGGCATACCAAAGACTATTTGAAGATGTTAATCTGCTATTAGGACAGGCATGGCTATTCTTTCGGTAGCTTGCAGGATTCATTTTGATAATATATCGCCAATGATCCAAAAAGAAGCAGAATTCTATAGTTGTGTCGATGCGCTTTGGTTTGCCTTTTCACTTCAAAAAAAACGAGGAGGTAATTCTTACTTTTACTGTTTAGTTCTTGATGTTTGTGTACTAATAGCATTGTCATTTACCATGGATTTTAATTTGTTCTTGTTTCAAAGGGTGTGTTTTTATATAGTCCTATATTACTTATGTTGACATAGGGCAATCGGCACCTTGGGTTCCGAAGATCAGATCACTATCACTTCAATTGCAGTTCCATTGTCTATTTTATGAAGAGGTAGTGGACGAATTGTAAAAGTATAGTTTACGAGACATGTGAGATCTGGCGTAGCCAGAGCAGTGGCTCGATTTTTGTAAATAAAAAATGCTTACAAGTGTTATTAACAATCATTTTAACTATTTCAAAGCAAGCTAGGAGATGGTTTTTTTGTTTTACTTGTGGGGAATGTTGTTAGGAGATGGTTTTGCCCAGCTTCACAAATCGTCCCAATGTTGACTTAATCCCAGCAGATGGTGGAGGCCTGAGACTTTAATTGCCTCAAGTTCTTATTTGTTTTCAGACCAGGATGTCTGTATTTGCTTCCCGTGTCGTAAGCGTACACATTTAAACGCCGATAGAACTAATTCAATTACTTAATTGATTGGATTAAATACACTCTAAGGCAATTTAAGCCATACAAGTATGGATTTAGAATATCATAACGTTTTATTAAGTAAATTCAATTATGGTGTTGTATGTACTGTTACTTCTAAGACGTAAAGAGATTAATGGATTTCATTCTTCGTGTGTTTATTGTAACACAAACGAATGGATTTAATAATGTGAATTTACTCTATTATTATATTGTTATATTATTATTTATAATGTAATGTTGAATGATAAGGATAGCTTTTTTTTTTAATGACGAACTACACAGATTGGCCAGAGAAGCTGGCCTTGACTGCTTCACCGGATTGAGAGGTGGCATAGCTCTTAGGTCTCTTAGCCTGAACCTTTATCGCTAGTAACTCGACTCAAGGGTCCCCCCGGTGAGGGGTAACCGCGGCTTGGACGGTTACTATGTTACGCGTAAGCATTCCGATCCGAGGGCGCCCAAGAGGGCCGAACCACGACTCGATCGGTAGCTATTTCACGGATAATAATAAGGATCGCCTTCAATGACTTTGTTTACATGGATTGAACATTAGATTTGGCCTAGTCAAATAACGCGTAGTCTTAGGTTGAAATTTACAAAGCGCACTTTGACTTTGCTCGGTTTAGTTAAGTCTGCATTTAAATGGATAGCTTGTGCTGAGCAAATGCTTAATAAAGTGTAAGTTACGGAAATCATTGCTTACTGCATTACTTTACTTACATAAATCTAGGAATATTTTGAGATGTTATAAATTTTGGAAGGATGTTTAAATTTATAAAATAATGAACGTAATTACAACACTACAAACTTGACTGTAGTTGTTCTATTGTTTGTTTTGTCAAGGTTTTAAATTATATAATGGGTTTTTGATCGGGAAACGAGCCAAGATGAAGGATGTTTTTAAAATACCAAGAATTACTAAGAACTTAAATGGCGAATAGGAACGTTTTATGAATTTTATTAAGCTCAAGTTTAGAATGCACTCACTTTAATTTCGCGAGAAGGACTATAAATTGGAATGCTTAGATTTCACTGAGTACGCTTTATAAATTTCAGCCTTAGTCATTGCGTGTTGTAAAGCTACCAATTTTTCTATTTAATAAAATTTTAAAACGCTTTAAAACAGGCCGAATTCTTATGTTTGGATTTTTAAAAGCCATATGTAAATCGATTTTAAGAGTTTTTTTATAAGTTTGGTTAAGTTACTCGTTTCATATTTTACAATCACGACTGGGTCGCTAATTGCGCGGTCAACTTAACCTTGACGCGAATACTCCGTGTGCTTAAACCGCGTCGTGTGATGTCTTAAGCAACACTTTAATGCATGGTTATGTAAAACTATTCAACAGTCGTCTTGAATATGCGTCATAAGTATGCAATTCTTAGCTACTTATATAACAAAATTGAAAAAGATCCAGAAGCAGTTTATCGCTGTTTGACACAGATTTAAATTAATTAATAATGAGAACAACTCTATTGTGTACTTTTCTATAACTACTGACACTTTATCTGATAGATTCTTCTTTTTTCATTTGAAAGCTGATGCCTCCAGTATGGTCCCATTCAGTTTGGTCCATTTCTGACTTGTCATCCAAGAGAAAATCGTATAAGTCTTAAATTTGCATAAGTATGGGCGCGACAAAAGGACGAATAACTCAATATCGCTCCAACCGATTTCGATGATTCATTTTTATTAGACTTATTACACTTTTGCTTCAAGGGTAGTTTAATGAGAGTTTGGTTAGGTTCTGATCAATTATATTTCGTAATATTCCCACGATAATTCGGACATACAAAGCGTCCCCGCCTTATAAAAATAACATAGGAATTGCGAACCTTCTTTTTTTAAAGTCGCACAAAAATGGACGTACTTAGACCATTATTGACGTTTGCTTGTTTAATACAGAACAAAGTGTGATCGTTGAACGGGATGCGTAATACGTGAGTGTTTGCTCGCCTCTGTCCCGGGTGGGACTGCTATCACTTGACCGTGACGTGGTGCGGCCGATGTCCACTTACCTACTCGTAGAGATATGATAATACAAACTAGTTTTTGTTGCGCTTTTTGTACTCGTGTAGCTTTATCGTCTGGTTTGTTATAGTCGAGTGACCGTCGGTTCATTTCGACCGCGGTGACGGTACTCTGTTGCCTTTTGGATACTGTTTTAGTGAATAAAGACAATTATTGCGGACTGCATTACTTTACTTACATAAATCTAGGAATATTTTGAGATGTTATAAATTTCAGAGGGATGTTTAAATTTATAAAATAATGAACGTAATTACAACACTTCAAACTTGACTGTAGTTGTTCTATTGTTTGTTTTGTCAAAGTTTTAAATTATATAATGGGTTTTTGATCGGGAAACGAGCCAAGATGAAGGATGAATAGACATTAAAAAAATATTAGAGACAAATATTATGTTTTTAAAATACCAAGAATTACTAAGAACTTAAATAGCGAATAGGAACGTTTTATGAATTGTGTTAAGCTCTAGTTTAGTATGCACTCAGTTTAATCTTCGCGTGAAGGACTATAAATTGGAATGCTTAGATTTCACTGAGTACGCTTTATAAATTTCAGCCTTTGTCATTGCGTGATGTAAAGCTACCAATATTTCTATTTAATAAAATTTTAAAACGCTTTAAAACAGGCCGAATTCTTATGTTTGGATTTTTAAAAGCCATATGTAAAACGATTTTAAGAGTTTTTTTACAAGTTATTGGTTAAGTTACTCGTTTCATATTTTACAATCACGACTGGGTCGCTAATTGCGCGGTCAACTTAACCTTGACGCGAATACTCCGTGTGCTTAAACCGCGTCGTGTGATGTCTTAAGCAACACTTTAATGCATGGTTATGTAAAACCATTCAACAGTCGTCTTGAATATGCGTCATAAGTATGCAATTCTTAGCTACTTATATAACAAAATTGAAAAAGATCCAGAAGTAATTTATCGCTGTTTGACACTGATTTAAATTAATTAATAATGAGAACAACTCTATTGTGTACTTTTCTTCAACTACTGACACTTTATCTGATAGATTCTTCTTTTTTCATTTGAAAGCTGATGCCTCCAGTATGGTCCAATTCAGTTTGGTCCATTTCTGACATGTCATCCAAGAGAAAATCGTATAAGTCTTAAATTTGCATTAGTATGGGCGCGAGAAAAGGACGAATAACTCAATATCGCTCCAACCGATTTCGATGATTCATTTTTATTAGATTTATACTTCCAGGGTAGTTTAATAAGAGTTTGGTTAGGTTCTGATCAATTATATTTCGTAATATTCCCACGATAATTCGGAAATACAAAGCGTCCCCGCCTTATAAAAATAACATAGGAATTGCGAACCTTCTTTTTAAAATCGCTCAAAATGGACGGACTTAGACGATTATTGATGTTTGCTTGTTTAATACAGAACAAAGTTTGATCGTTGAACGGGATGCGTAATACGTGAGTGTTTGCTCGCCTCTGTCCCGGGTGGGAGCTATCACTTGACCGTGACGTGGTGCGGCCGATGTCCACTTACCTACTCGTAGAGATATGATAATACAAACTAGTTTTTGTTGCGCTTTTTGTACTCGTGTAGCTTTATCGTCTGGTTTGTTATAGTCGAGTGACCGTCGGTTCATTTCGACCGCGGTGACGGTACTCTGTTGCCTTTTAGATACTGTTTTAGTGAATAAAAGACAATTATTGCGGACAGCAACGTAAATTTAATAAAGTTACAACCTTGATATTATTATTTAAATTTATTGTCCCACTGTTGAGCCTTAGTGCTGATTAGCTGACTTCATGTCTTAGAACATTTTTCTAAGACATGTACAATGTACAATCACTTCGTTGTTTATAATTATTCCCACAGAATAATTGGGTATTTGTACCCACACGTTTTCATAAAAACGGCAACAAAATTGGGATTCCGCAAAACATGGAAATACGGCAATGAATGGAAATTGACAAATGATATTTTCGTGAAACTATTAACAACGGCAGAGCCGCGTGTTGTGGAATGGGCTAACATTTGGAAAGCGCCTGCGGCCAGCTAGCCCGGTCACGCAACATTGAATTGTCGATTAAAGCGAACGCGATCTGAATTGCCTACGAGCGAGGTGTGAACAGTTAAAGGACCAATTACAATGAACATACGTGCGACACCCTTACATATACAAGTTCTAGTAATCTTTAAATCGGTCAGATTATTGTATACGGTGTTTCTTGTCTCTGATCCGAATTTTACGCTGTACGGTATATTAGAAGTAGAAGTGCAGGTTAAACATCGATATATGAACGTGATATATCGCTTCAATCCGATATAATCGATTTATCTAAAATCGATATATTTCATCCCGTAACTAAATATCGTATGAATGTTACTACACTTCTACTCTCCGCAATGGCAGTACTATTTGTATAAATTTTATAATCTGTGTCGAGCTTTTTTTTCCGCTACTTAACTTTACTAAGGCGTTAAGTTTTGTGTCGTAGTCAACAAGTTACTAAGTGTAATGAAAAAAATATGTGTAATGTATAATGTATTTTATTCATACTTGATAAATAATTAAGTTATTTATCTACTATGAATAAAATACACATTTCTTACTGATAATAAAAGTTTAAAATAGATTTATTCTTTATGTTTGTTCTAACAACTGGCGCCACGGCGCATTCGCAGTCGCTGTTATAGAAACGATTTCACGTGACAACGTTTTTATGCATTCATATCGCCGCTGTGTTTAAAGAAAGCTATTATAGTAATAATATATTAGCAATGGAGATGTTTGAGAATTTTTAAGTTGTAAAATAATACTGAAGCATTGTTTGCTTGAGGCGAACGGGCTATTCATAATATTTTACTTATCATTATTCTCTCAAATGAATAATCATTGTTTTATTATGTTAATACATACCTTGATTACTCATTAGCGAAATATTACACATACCAATTAAGAAAGACGGTGATCATAAATATCATTTTAATTGAAATTACATATATAGGTAGGTAGTCATATTGCTAACTATTCAACGTAAATATAGTAACCGTCCAAGCCGAGGTGGCCTATGACCGGGGGGACTCTTGTATCGAGTTACTTGAAGGTCCCCAGGACGTATAAGTTCGCAAACTTGTGATAGGTGATTCCACAGGTAGATAGTTGGGGGACCCTTGTGTCGAGTTACTAGCGATAGAGGTTCAGGCTAAGCGACCTAAGAGCTATGCCACCTCTCTATCCGGTATAGTAGTAAAGGCCAACTTCTCTCAGTTAGTCAACTGTGTTAGTTCGTCCAAAAAAAAAGTATTCAAAGATTGAAGTCCTCGTTTTCTTGATATGAACTATGCTGATCAGCTAGGAAGCTTCTAGAGGTGTACGTTTTACGTTGCTTAGCTTAACTTAAGGAGTAACTCGGCGCACGGACGGTTACTTACTTCAACTGGCCCCTGTTGTTTCTTTACTTTTCGCGGTCGTTCATTGCGACGTAATCATCGTGATGATTGTCATTCCTGTACAGTACGTTTTTTTTAATATAACCGTTAAATAGCCTAATAGTTTAGTGTACGGTCTGCGAATCGTAAGGTAAGCTAAGCTTATTTGGAATGTTTAGCAAGAATTTTAATAATATTTGCAAAACAAAAAATATTGTTAGCATTCTTTTTTTGTTTTAATTCTTACCTATTGCTATACTATTGTGAAACCTGTCTATCTGTGGAATCTGTCAGCATCATCACATAGCGACAAGTTAAGGTCTGCTTTTACTCAAAAACGCTACTTTAAAAATAACTTAAAACCTTTTACTCTAAAATATTAGACACCGATGCACTTCACCTTATCTCTTTTTATTGCTCTGTAATGTAATTTAACATTTTCATAGAATCTTGATTGGGTTTTTAATTAATTGGAAGCAGATTTTCCTAGACAGAGAGAGCACGTCGCGCTCCGTGCCACCTTCCATTTCCTTTGCCACCGCCTCGTTGCGCTCCAATTGGCAATAGCTTTTATCGGACCAAAGCCGTGGCTGCATTTGTTTGAATACACTATTTGTTTTTTATTTATGTTGGCACACAATCATTACACATAGTAAACAAAGAATAATAAAATGTGACTTACAAACAAGGTCATTATTGGATAAGCAGAGTACTGCAATAGTCTCCTGTGTCTTTCCTTTTATAATGTAGGTGTTTTCAAGAGTTAAAGTGAATAGATATTTACTATCCTAGTGCTTAACCATCCAGGATTGCATTTCCACTTAACACCGTGGTCAAGTACTTGCTGTTAAATAATCATAATATAATAATGAATGCCCAATATATGTAATTACATGAGTTATTACGAAAACTTCTTTCCGATTTTTGTGGAATACCTTGTTCGGTCTGAAGGCGACTACATTCAGGGGTCTGTGAAAATTGGCCTAGTTCTTAGTCGCAGTAACTGCTAATAGCGTGATAAAATAATCAGTTTAGGAGGGTAGTCATAAGCTAAGCACTTAATATAACAAAAATAACTGCCCTATACGGGTATTTCTCAGGTATCTGATTCCTGAGATACAGGTTTAACTCCTAGTTCAGGAGTCGGGGAGTTCGTGTATTTGTAAGGAAATTTTTTTGAATAAAGTATTTGTATTTATTTCTTGGGTAAACTACCATACCAGTGTTTAAGTAATCTTCAACATAGTGTAAATATGAAAATTATCTAAATGAGTACAACATAACACAAAGCGTGAATAGCCTAATGGTAAAGGATACGGCCTGGAAATCGTAAGGTCGTAGGTTCGAATCTACCATTGGACTATTCTCGTGAACCATCTCCTAGCTTAAGCTTAGGTGTAGTAGTTAATGGTTTAACAACAATGTTGGTTATAATTGTGAAAAAAAATTGTTATCATACTTTTAACTTGAAAAAATATCTGAAGTTCAATGTATTATTAATATAAACCAAATTATAAATTAGTATACTTCTGCTAGTAGCTTTTTATCAGCTATACTATATTCAAGCAAAGTGCCGGGAACGTTCTGAGTTTTACTAGCAGGGGTACTCAAATTTCGTAAGCAGTTTTCACCAACACTACGATGTTGGCGTATATGTAAATGCTATCTACAAATCACAATGCGAAGGGAACAGTATCCATTGCTGTAATAAATCATCGCAATATTAAACCTTTCTGACTGCCGCAGCCATCTAGCGGCCGGTAATGGAAAGTATAATAACGAGTTTTCATTTAGAATGTTACGCCTTTGATGATGGAGCTTTATTTACTTCAAGTTGTATAATTTACTGATTTTATGGTCTCATGGGTGGGTGGCAGATGTGCGATCTGATGCTTAGGTATTGTACCAATTTTATATTTTCCAATTCGTAGCAAAACATCACTTACTAAAATTTCTGTCCGATAAATAATGACAGCTTAACCTATCACTTCTTCTTCTTGGTCGTCTCACTCTCGTCAGAGTGGCCGTGGTTATCACGATCTGGTGGATTGGGTAGCAGACAGCTCCTGACGCACCAAGTCCCTTTCAAAGTCACCTTCGACTATTGGCTGCCAATCGTGCACGGGAGCTCCCGGCATAGTCTGACCCACTCGAGAGTTCTGAGGTAGCAAGCAGAAAAAAATTAATACGAATACAGAACCTCCTCTTTTTTGAAGTTGGCCATCTCTGCCGACTCGTCTGGGTTACTGTCGTGAGTGTACTAATGTACCGTTTTAAGCTTATCAAGGGTAGGTTATTTCGGATTAAGTACGACAGTGCTTTATTACCCGGTTGTTAGTTATCAACAAGGCAATAAACTTTACTATTGGGACATCGCACCGCCCACTCTGTGGTAATTTACGTTGATACCCGTAATTGAAGATGTAACCTTAATATAATTATCTGTCGAAATGATCCTTATGTACATTAACGATTTACAAATTCTTAAAGCAAGCGAATTCTTTAGCATACGACATACTTGGCTAATCGTTCTCTCTATTGCGATAGTGTGAAGTAATTGCTCTTACCAAATACCTCGTTACTGTCAGATAATTACTGTACCCATTGAAATATTTGCTTAATTATTTGGAAATGTCTCTGAAATTATTATTTTTTTGTAACATAAAGCAACCAAATTAGCCGGCCATACACTTGATCATAAATGATGCGTCTTGAACATGACAAAGATGTACTGCGCAGGATTTTTCATCATAATGAGGACACAAGTTAGTATATTATTCACTTTCTCCTAGTAATTTCACTAGTTACACGCCGGAAACACTAATGTATGCATACTACATCTGGTGACAGATAGACATACAGAGACATTGCATAACATGAAACACAGAAAAAAAAATGTTGAACAAATAAAGAACGAATGGGATGTTATGCCAATCTTGGACACCGTCTCAGCAAGTGCTGTGGATAATACAAACTGCAGTGGGTACCTACCAGATATGCACGATCTTACCAACCAATTTTGTAACAATTAACTCGTTTTTTCGGTTTTTTATGTACAAAAAAAATCTCTTGCTATAAACGCTACCTGTCACATATGGGACCTAATAAATTTACTGAAAGCAGGATAGCAAAAGCAGTCTCTGTCTATCCCGCAAGGATTAAAAGGACGTGAGAGTTGTTTTTTTGTTTAAGTGATGTGCTCACCATTGACATTTTGTACAAGTCAACGGTTAATTTTAGTTGTGTAAAGGTTATGTATTGCTATAAATCCAGGAATATAGATCAAGTGGTCTGTAAAAAACATCTTTGTTTTTTGATAATTTATATACAATATTTTTACACTATATATATATATATATATATATATATATATAATTAACACACTGTTTATATACGATTAATATATATACGATAATTATTTTGATTTTTACGTAATTAAGACTGAAATATAGTGACATTGATGCTTTCATCGCTCATCAATTTTGTTGCCTGCCAGTTTTCTACAGGTGACTAGTAATGGTGATAATTATATACATATGATATAGAATATTATACTCTTTTGTTATAAAGTGGATTGTTATGGTAGTAGGTAAAGTGTAAGTAGTAGTAAAAACTAATATAACATCGCTTCATTGAGTGGACAATATTGTTCTAGTTGTATTTTTTATCGTTGGGCACGCTATAAAGTTATCTCGGTATTACAAACATCCTTATGACTTTCGCTGTTCCTGTTTAAGATAAGATAATATAAATAGAATGTAACCAATGCATATATAATACTGTTTATTTATGTTCGTATTATTATTTCGTCTCTCATCTTGACTTATTACTCCTGCCAATAAGTTTTTCTCTTACCCGGGGTGGACTGATAGACAATGACCTTTTTTTTTTTTGTGGCATGAGGCAGGACTACTGACTTATTTGCTAGAAATCAGAGTTTATTGCCCCTTGTCATATTTTTCTCTGAGCATAGTCTGCCTATGCTATAGCTACTTCCCCCAACGTGGGTGGTTAGGGATGTTTTCACTCATCACTTTCTTCCATCTCTTGTTAACACACAAACACAAAGAAATATACTTTACAGTCACTCTTATTGTCTATCTTCTATTTTAGACAATGACCGTTAAGTATTAAGTCATGCCTTTGTGACCCTCAGTTTAAGGTAACTAAGTGGAAATAGGACGTAATAAAAGACGAAGAGGTCTCGATTAAGGAAGTCTAAGACGTAAGGATAAACTTTCCTAGCGACTTGATGTCCAATGGCGACAGAATGATTTTTAATTATATTATTTCACTAATGTGCACGATATCCAAACTATATTCTGTAAATAAAAGCACAACAGTATTATAACACAAATTTATTCTATTAGTATATTTACTGTATTAGTACTTAGTCAGGATGTAAACAATTTGAATTTTACTCCGTACTGAGCAAACGCTTCCCGAAATGGCATATAAGTTAGTTTAGCTTAGATTGTCCCATATAGTTTCTATCAATAAAATAGCTATCAACCGAGTCGTGGTTCGGCCCTCTCAGGCGCCCTCGGATCGGAATGCTTACGCGTAACGTAGTAACAGTCCAAGCCGGGGTTACCCCTGATTAGGAGGACCCTTGTGTATAGAGGTTCATGCTAAGCGACCTATGAGCTATGCCACCTCTCATTCCAGTGAAGCAGTAAAGGCCAGCCTCTCTGACCAACTAATAAACCTTTCGCGTGACTTTCTACTTTATACAAAATGTAGTTTCAGTACTGATTTTTGCAGTGTGAAATAGAAACAGTCACAGTATACCATTTGTAGTTGTCAGTCCAGGATGTTGAGAGGATAAACACGTCGTTCAATCTCCCCAAGGCAAACCTTTCCCACCGAGCTATTAATTCAATGCGGTACTGTAACTAGTATTGTAGTACCGGTGCGCGGTGTCGTGCTTGTCGGATGTTGCGCTCTTATGGCGTCCTCGCGTTCGCTTAATGCGTTTCCGATGTGACGCAAATAGGATGTTTGGAACGTTCGTAACGAGCTCGGACGTTGGCTGAATGTTTGCGAAAATGTTGTCGTTGCATTTCCATTCAAATAAAACGACGTAATTTGTGTGGAGAGTCGTGATAGCTTAGTGTCCGTAAGGTGTTTTTTATACTTTCAACGTAAGTGCTTGACCACGATCCTACCTTATGTTAGGTGGAAATGCAGTCCTGGGCGGTAACGCGCAATAGCTTAGTAAACACCTTTTATTCTACGCTAGAAAACATCCACGTTGTAATTGGAGGGAAAGACAGATGCAGGGAAACTATTCCAGTCCATTGCTAATCCAATTTTGATACGGGAGTACGCTAATAAGTCTTATTCTATCCCCGGTGCCGGTAGCAATTGTTATTTGGTGAAATTTAACCATCGCTAGTTTATCACGAGCTTGGTGGTGGAGGAAAATCGTGAGGAAATCTGCATGTCTAAGACAATTTTATATATAATGTCAACGCACTGGGGCCGCATGGCGCACTCTTGCATTGTACACTTTATAAAAATCTGTGAACAACAGTGGGAGGTTATTTTAAAGCTGTCGTGACCAACATAAAAGTATAATATCGACGCTGGTAAGCAAAAACGTAGTAAGTGACACATATGGCCATTTTCACTTTTTTACGTCGTTGGAATCAGAAAAAAAAGAAGCTTCGAATGATATATGACTTGTAACAATTTGATGAAATATAGCGAAAATAGGATTTTCAAGATTGACACTTCTCTTTTATTTTTTATATCGTAAAACGATTTTCTTTTAGGAAAACTCTAGGTTAATGCCGTGGTACAATACTTATTCAGCAAAAATCATAAATATTGTGTCCAAAAACGACAACTCTAGTTTTTTTTTTAATTTGAAATTGAACAACCATTTTAATTTGGTCCAATTCTAACCAAATTAAAATGGTTTGGACAAGGGAATTCATGAGAAAACCGTACATGGTTTTCTAAAATGTCTTAAATTTGCATTTGCGTCAATATCACTCCAACCAATTTAGTATTATTGGAAAGGATGTACTTGAAGGGAAGTTTAATGAGAGTTTGGTTAGATTCTGATTAATTCTATTTCGTAACATTCCTACGATAATTCGGTTATACAAAGAAGAAAGTCGGATTTGAAGTCAATTTTGTTTTTACTCATAAATATACTTGTTATAAATCGAATCTATAAATGACTTGGTTTATTCAATTTTAAAGTTTATTACACGAAACAATAACAGTGCGGCGCTCGAAATCGCTATTAACTGGATCGCGTTTTGTTTGATGTCGTTCGTCACATACACAGGCGCGTTATTTTCTCTCGTTGGTTTGCGTTTATTATTCGATGTGGAATTTATTGTGAATTACGGCGTATTTTAATTCAAGCCTTTGTTCTGTACGCTTATTGTTTGCTATATTTTGTTTTCCACTCGAACAATGCCAAGAAGATTATCACACGTTAAGCTATTTTGAAAAAAAAATTATCGGTTCGATGTTTGATAATAAAATGAAGTTCCTTATCGGAATTGATCCACGTAAAACCTTTTTGTTCTCTTTAACTGATTTACGATTGAAGACAATTCAATAGTACCTATTCTCATTCAGCATTCATACGCCTATAGTTTTTAGTGCGTCAATGTTAGTAACGCGTACGCATCGAAGGTAGCCGGTTGGACGTCTTTGTGTTTAGTACTTGGATCATTGTGAAAAAAGATTGACGCTATTTAACAATGATTTGTTTGTTTCGGAGATAAATAACAACTACAGTTTTATTTTAAATTATATTTATTGAAAGTCATATCACGTGGTTTTACATTATTTGTAATGTGACTATTATATACAGTGAGTGAAGGCCATAGAATATCGCAGGGCGATTTTAATTCCTAAGATTTTTTTGCAATCCTATTCGGAATATTTTTTGCTAATACATTTTGTATCATAGTAGAATTGATACCTGCCTCGCCCTCAAACAGTTCGATGGGCCCTATTAAAAGAATGTAACGGGCCGTAAACCAAATGTTTGTGTGTCGCGTTGCCCAATGTCGTACTATGGGCGGTGCGTTGTTTTGCCTTAAAAGCGCAGAATGCATGCAGTTATTCGACTCACGGTCGGTCGGCCGGTGACTCCTCGGGACAGTTCAGAGCGATGCCACCACGCGGTGCACGGAGAATACTAATGCCAGTTATTGTTTCCACACTCAATTCGATGCACAAGTGAAGATGTCAATCCTCGCGATTGTTGCCGTGCACAACTGTTACGGTAGCATTGCTGACGATCATTGTATGGTTTCAGTCTGTGCTAATCCGACATAATATGAGGCGTGCCTCACATTGCTCAGCAAAAAAAAAACACCGTGAATACTAATTATACCTCGTGTTCTAGTGCTTCCTGAAGTTTGGTCGCTGATTTCGCAAATATGACCCTATTTTGTGCGAGACGAAACAGTTCTTCGGCGGCCTTAATCACCTTCCATTTCTTTCTATTTCGCAACAACTTTTTCTCGCGTTCAAGCGCGTCTCCTCCCTTCAATCTTGTTCATCACTATTAATTGCAGCTAATTGCTTCTTGACGGTATGCAATAATTTCCTGATTCATTCAATCAGAATTATTTATTGATAGTGAACTAGTATTAATAGTTTATTTATAAAATTAGTCCGATTTCTAAACAAAAATGGCGCATTAGGCGATGTGATCTGTATTTTCCGTTGAGCGATTGCGTATACCTGTATTTACGTAATGAACGGTGTCATACCGCGGGCCGCGATTCGCGGTAGGTGTTGGCGGTGCGGCGTGAATATCCGTGTTGGCGCTCCCCGCACAAGTTTCGCTTCGGCCGCGAAGCAGCTGCTGCACGCTCCAGTGCCGCCGCTCGCCGCCCGCGCACCTCCCCCCCAACACCCCTCCCCCGTGCCCTTGCGAAAAATCGTAATGCAATTGCCAGGACGGTCGGCGTGGAACGCTCCGCTGCGTGAAACCAACCAGCACGCAACCAGTCTACACTCAAGTGCGTTGAAACTCACACGCCGTCCATCACGATGGATTAGATGTGTCGAGACTGATTTCTCTTGCGGCGCTCGGTCGACTGGAACCAGGCCGCGCCAAGTTGCCGCTGGATACTGATATTCAGTGTTGTTTAACTTTTAGAGCGCGCCGAGCGAACAATTCGCCGCCCAGCTTTTGTCATATTTCACGTGACGTGACTGTTCATTCCGCTATTGTACGCCGTTTGCGGTTTTCTAAACGGGTTTTCCTTTTATACGGCTTCAGTGACCGAAATTTTGTGTAAAAGTAAACCGCGTTGATGTCTAAATTACGGCGCGTTCATTAGCGACCTTATACGCCGTAACAATTGTCCATCGGATATAAATTATTCGTCGCGCGTCGCTTATGCATCCGGCGATGCTTGCTTTCCAAGTGTCCGTTCTGAGGCGATGGTACCATCGCGAACAGTCGCTTGTTTCGCTCGCTGCAGATTGGTAGCTCGGACCGTGAGTTATCGCTGTACAAAGTAATAAAAAGGAAATGATCAGCTAATTATCACTATTAAGTCGATAAGGTTGCTTGTGAAATCTATGGAATGCCGAATTGCGTTAGTTGTGCGATCGATGTCGGCGCGATGAGGTGGTACTCTGTGTAGTGTAGTGCTAAAGTGTCAAGTGTTTCGTTAGTATGTGGGGTGCTGCAGTGTCCAATCCTCCGCATTACCACTATGTGCAAGGGCCGAACGGCGCGGGGCCACAACGCGGTCCGGCCGGGCCCGTATTGTCCGGGCCTGGCGTGAAACATTTGAGGCCGCAATCTTCGTACTCCTTGCCTCACGGCACCAATGGGCCTGCACGCTGGGGTTGGTCCGGAAATCACGCTTCATCATTCGATCGTCGACAATCGAAAGTGCCACCTCAGCCCGCTCGCCCTGCGCCCTCAAGGCCCTCCCAAAGCAAAAATGCTGCTTCTTATGTAAGTAAAAGAAAACTGTGTCAGCCTTAAAATTTAAACGAATACGTATGCCCACTTTAATATTTGGAATTACGTAATGTATCGTAGAAACTCATGGTTTGTCCGTAGTATTGTATTCGCTTGACACGGATGTTTGTAATTGTTTTGTTTTCGTCGATTTAACCGCTTTCCACCCCGATGTCTGCCAAGAAAATAACTAAGAGTGGGTGATTACTTAACAAGTAAAGTCGTATAATCGCAATGTATAAATTTCTAAGTTGCCCAATTCGACTGTATCGATGCAATAAAATTTTAGTTTGTTGTCGCAATATGCGTAAATGGCAAAGTTTGCCACGAACTTTATTTCTTCGAGTCATGCGTAGAATATGTGCGCACGCGTCGTTTGGTAAACCTGCGTTTCTTTTGTGAAACCTTTACAAGTGTAAAAGCTCGCGTGTGGTGGATTTACACGCTTGCTCGCATATTTTGCGTTTGCGGTGCTGTATATATTTAGATGATTTATACATTAATCGCACAAAAACGAATGAAAACACTTCAGAACAAATAATATATGTATTTATAACAGTTAACATGATTATGTGTATTTATATTAGAACGAGCATGTGGTAAATTGGGACAAATAATTTCATTTATGTCCGGTACCGGGATCGAACTCTGGTTGCTATTTAACGATGCAACTTTTAGTGAGCGTCGTAATACTGAACTACCACGGCTCCCTTTTTTAAAACTATACACTTAGCTAATTAATATGTTACGAAATATTGCTCGCTGAATATATCATGAGTATTGCTCAATTTATTATTAACGTTAACAAGACCTTTAAATTGTAATGTTACCAGTGCCACTAAACTTTATAAAATAGTCATTTATGGAATATAGTGATATGCGTTGAAGAGAATTAATTGTACTACAATAAGCATAGCTTCAGATAAAATCAATATCTAGACATTGAATCTAGACCCGTATTTTAAAGGCACTGGTAACTTAAACGTACGTTACGTCACTTTCTTGAAAGTGGTCCAAAAAGGTCTCTAAACGAGAGGAGGGCTATAGTCTGATTCGTTCCCAGTATTCTTTAATATACGCCCAGCTCATTGCCACTTTAACTTGCTTACACGCTAGGCTATGTCGGTTACACTCCTCATTTCTAATGACAAGATGGTCTATAAAATGGTCCTTATTAAGCCCGCAGGACGTAATTGGATGAAAGCCGCTTACAACGTCGTTTTTGGACTTCGTTGAAGGAGGCCAATGTCCAGGTGTGGATGTCCTTCGGCTGAAATGATGATGATATGTTAACAACCGACAGACAATTTTTATAGATACCTGCAATTTATTTATTGAACCAACACAATGAACATTTTTAATATACAAGATTTTAAAACAATGGAATAGTCGCATAGTTAATGCCATCGCATTTATTGGTGGTGAAGACTCCATGCAATGAATAAGTGCCAATTGACAATATTAAAATATGACTAAAAAAATAAATAAAGTCGAAGATTAAGTACGAAATACTTCTGCAAACACAAAAAGCAGTCCTTTCTTACATCACCCCTACACTTCTGCTAGGCTCGATCTCTCGGGTTTTGGGTAATATTGATAACATTTTACCGGTAAAAAATTGTTTTTGAGGCGCGTTTTAAGTATATAATTTCGTCGTAAGGGTAAGCGTTTTATGAAGTCTAAGTCAACCATTTAAAACTGTTTAAATACAGCTGTATAGAGCCCGTGTTAGCCATTTACGTAACACGAAGGTTTAGTGGAAATACGCGTGTCGTGGAGCGCATTCCGTTAGTGTTTTAAAGCGACGCGGTTTTTCTTTATAGGGCAGAATGTAATGAATAGCAAATGTATTTGAGGTCGTTGCGTCCGCAGTGCACGGATGGCAACACAGTGAGATACGATATCAGACCTAAAACTCACACCGCAAATACCAACCGTTGTGTTGCTCATTGTTGTTTACTACCATTTGATTCACATATCTTTCTTAGTCCTTACACGTGATAATTTATTTGCCGACTCTACTCGTAGATTTACATTTATTATTTGTAAGTAAGCCATATATATTCGCTTTTCTTTGAATTTCCGAATTATCGAAGGAATATTACGAAATAGAAATAATCAGGATCTAACCAAATTCTCATCAAACTACCCTTGAAGTACATCCTTTCCATTAAAAATGAATCATCAAAATCGGTTGACATGATATTGAGGTATTCGTCCATTTGTCGCGCACCATAAAGTTAAAGTCACAGCCCTTATATATATATATATATATAAAATGTCTCACCTTCTCTATAGAGGTTCAGGCTAAGCGACCTAAGCGCTACGCCACCTCTTAATCCGGTGAAGCAGTAAAGGCCAGCTTCTCTGTGCCAACTGTGTTAGTTCGTCCAAAAAAAAAAGACTTTCTCTGTAAAGAGAGTATAAGGGTATAGTCCGCCACGCACACCTATTGCGGTTTAACAGACTTCACATGCTTTAGAAATTTTCTAATACATGTAGGTTTCCTCACGATGTTTTCCTTCACCGCCGAGCGTGTAAATCAGCACACAAAATTGCAACAACACATTTAAAATTGGAATTCCTAACCAAAGAGGATATATTTGAGATCAAAGTATACGCCCGTCAGCCAGTACTTACATATGTAAGGACCTAACATACAAAGATATAAAACATTAAATAAGTAGAAGGAAATACAAATACTTGTTTTTATTCAATGGCCGCCGCTCGTTGGATAATGCTCGGTTACGCTTTTTAATTTTTCATTGAAATTAAAAAAAATGTCGCAATTTTCACAGTAGGCAAGCAATAATGTTGGTTCATATGAATTGTATGCAATGGTTAAATTCGTTTTAATTATTTTTTATCAATGTAATTACGAATAGATAAAGATAAACGGGCTTTATTTTATTTAATCGTATAATTAACGTTTTTCATTATGATAAGGGATTTAGGGTATTATAGTGGTGTTGGTATGGTATTAAATTCTTTCTATCTATTTTAATAGGTTGTACTGTATTTTGAATTAATTGTTCTTAGAGCGTTTATGTTACAAGTTAACAACTATGTGTTCCTTTCTAAAACTTGTAAAATGATCTTAAATTATTTGAATTATGTGACGTATCACATCTCTGTATATTTAACAAGTATATTTACGAGTAAAAAAAAATAACCGACTTCAAATCTAATCAAATGTTAAACGCTGTTACGCGCGGACGCCCCTTTTGTATTTCCAAATTATCGTGGGAACATTACGAAATCAAACTTCATATCAAAACTAAATTTTCATCAAATTACTCTTAAAGTACATCCTTTGCAATAAAAAATGAATCATTGAAATCCGTTGACGTGATATTGAGTTATTCGTCCATTTGTGGCGCACATACTTGATGCAAATTTAAGACATATATGGTTTTCTCATGGATCCCATTGTCAGAATTCGACCAAATTTAAATAGGACCACACGGGAAGTATCAGCTTTCAAATAAAAAGGAATAATCAAAATCGGTTCACCCAGTCCAAAGTTATGCGGTAACAGACAGACGAATTGAGATTCTCCTCGTTTGAAAGTCGGAAGAAAATTGATAAATTCTTTAAAATTTAAGCTTTTATTTAATTATTAAAAGTAAATCTTATTAAAAGCGCAATTTGTGTACACCTGTAATTGATATACACAATAGCACCTAGTTTTAAGCTTATTTCTCACTAATGTATGTGTAATGCTGTTGGTGTACCTTATTAAATAATTCAATATATAAATGAATTCAACCCGGCTGGAATTCGAACCCATAACTATCAGATCAAAGTCGAATTCTTAGCTACAAAATTTTTACTGGTTTTAAAACTATGCATATCGTAAGCCACAATAAATATTATAATATCAGATCCTTTAAGCCTCTAATACTGCAAAGTGACATTGTTATCGTTGCCTCAAATCTTATGACTTAATTTTTTAATTCGCGAAATCTGAAGGAACTTTTCGAATAAATCTGAACACTTGAAAGGGATTTTTTATAATGTTAATAGAAACTTTCGGGTAATGCCATTCATTCAGTCCAGTCTTGGATTTAAGATTGAGCGGGTACTTTACGTGCGACCAATTAAATAACTTTTATAATTTGTTTGCAAATGCTGATAATAACTGGATTTAATTTTAAGGAATTATGTAAAAACTACATACGTACATATTCCAAATATGTACTGTGCTAAATTTAATTTTCTTCCACTAGTTATTCGTCTCGAAACAGCAGACAAAATCTTTTTGCTGCATTTTATTATGGACTGTCCCTCTTTTCTGTCAAAAATATAGTTCTAACGTACCCTTTGCCCTCTTAGCTGAACTATTAACGCAAAAAATCATTTATGTGGTGCGTTAATAGATAATAAATATAGGACAGAAAGACCTTTTTAGTACTACATTATATTGACCTACGCTGGTTGGCCTAAGAAGCTGAATTGTTTCATCGGGTTTGAGTGGTGGCAGAGCTCTTAGGTCGCTTAGCCTGAACCTCTATTGGGAGCAACACTGTGCAATGGCTCCCGAGAGAGCCGAACCTCGACTCGAACATTAGTTTTACCTTGGAAAAGTTGTATACTACAACTGTATCTATAAGACGAGTACATCGAAAGTTTTTTAATTAAAAAAATTATTGGTAGTAAGTTCGCACTTTCATGTTTTTTGTGTTCTTGGGCTTTTTTGTTATAAATGTTTTTGCTCACACAATAAAATAATTGTAAAGTTTTTCTGTTAGTTTCTTAATTATTTTCATATCTTTTTGGTAAAA
Source organism: Meandrusa payeni (assembly GCA_029286785.1). NCBI lineage: Eukaryota > Metazoa > Arthropoda > Insecta > Lepidoptera > Papilionidae > Meandrusa > Meandrusa payeni. The sequence continues at coordinate 13,213,515 of JAGSMX010000012.1, forward strand.
ATTTTGCTGTTTTAAAATTTGAAAAAAAATTACGAACTCTTTCTACAATATCTAACTACAAACGGGCACCTGGCAGCACTCGACGTTTCGCCAAAATAGTCGTATTGACTTCTTGTGTCCTAGCTGTATATATCCCACGGTGTTTGATTAATGATAGCAGTGATAGCCAAGCTAAACTGGTCGGATTACGGCCGCGAGACCACATCCCAACTGGATTTTACCAATGAATTTAAAAATTATGACTCAGCTAAAATTTTGCAGCAAGTATCTTACGCCACCTATATATATGTCACATATGGGACTTATTCTCTGTCTTCTGTCTCGTCTCTGTCTACCCTGCTAAATCTAAATGGATGACAGCTGTTTTGATAACTACCGAAAAAGACATTGCACTGTTCGAAATTTGAAGTTTTTTACTTCTGCACTTAACATTGCAACACAATTTTACATTTTTATGTCCTGCAAGGAAGTATATTGTACGGCATAATAATTTTTAAGTACCCACTTTTTAAAGTGATTGCGATAAGCTAATTAACCGCGGTTTCGGCGTATGATTGGTCTCCTTTTATCTTCCTCCTTTGCCTTGTATGGCAACATTATAATTAAAATCTCCAAGTGAACGTTGCTGCAATAAAAAACGCGATGGCCTTTATCCCTGGCGCTGATATTTTTAAATGCCCCCTTCATGATCTAACCGAGTAAAGCGTTTTGTTTACGCGATTAGCTTTTTATTCTTTCTTTTATTACCTCTTTTTACCAACGTATTTGTGGTTTAAAAATCCTCTCCATATATAATGAATCGTTTATGGTACTAGAAATCGAAATCTAGGGACCCTGTGGTCCGATACCCTAATACTCTTTTCACAGAGATGTGATATTCCAGTGACATATATTTAGGCTTTTAGTTTGACCCATGTTTGAATATAAAGCAAATGCTAGATTATGAATTTAATTTTCCAGTAAACTCTTTCGAGGTATTCTGTATCAATATGCGGTCAGAGCGCCTGATTGGTAGTCAGGTCACGTCCGGCTGTTATCTCCTATTGCCGCTAGGGCTCGGGTAAAATGTCCAACCAGCTGCAAAAAACTATGATTGCTTTCCCTTAATTTTACAGTGGAATTGTTTTTGTATTTGTTTTGATGGCTGACCAGCAACATTTACGGATATGATCTCGTCATGCCGCCTGTCGTGGTTCCGTTTGGGAGATAAGCAAAGATGCATTCAGCACCGAATAACAATGGATAAGGTTAGAGTTGAGTAGTAGGTACTTTCACTGTACTTGTTTATTGTTATTCGTGCTTCTAAGCAAGGTGATTGAACTCCTGATTTTCAGTGGAAATGTCCTGAATGGTTAAGTGCACTAGCCTAATGCCTATTTATTCTTCTCTTTTCTTTCCACAATGCAATGTGAAGAAAAGACTGAAGTGATAAAATTCTTCCTACTATTTGCGATATAAATATAATAGAAAAACGAAATAAAGCACTTCGTCTTTTTTAGTAGAATATCCCCAACAAAAGGATGGAAACCATTTGTTGGTGATATTCCGTGTGTCACCTTGATGTATTAATTATTAATTTATCACTGTATGGATAGACAACACTCTGCAAAATGTATTCTATAAAATAACGAACGACACCTTACGAGCAGATAGATGCATAATCATACCAGATTTTCTTATATTGTTTTCGCAGAAGATTATTGAATAGCAGTAGTTACATCTTGATCTGACACAATGTGTCACTTGATCCGGCATCAGCATCAGTTCGAAAGTTCAATCACTAAATTTTATTACATTACTTTTGTGATAATGTATTTATTTATGAAAATTTGTTCATATTGTTATTTTATTTTCTTTTTGACTATTGTTTTATTGTATATAATATATATTAATCTCATAACTATTTATACACGTATCATATTTATTGTACTCTTATTGCCTGTTGTCTGTATAAATTCCAAGTAAATGTTGTATTGCGCGTGCACGACTTTGGGTAGTCAGTTGGGTACTTTGGCATATACTGAGACGATGTCCAATATTGGCATCATATCTTATGTTCTATTTGTCCGTTTTTTTATTTCTTTAACTGTATTTTTTTTCCGTCTTTTTGATGTGTGTTATTTTGTGCCAATAAAGATTATGTCTATGTCTATAATATTGAACGATTTGTAGATACATTTGTGAATGAAAACTAGTTTCGGTTTTATCTTTAATTGCGCGATCCGTTCCACTGTACGTGCGCCTAATAATAAATAAGCGTTCGAAAAGTAACCTGTTTCTTGTATTTAAAAAAACGAGATCGCTCAGTAGATGTGATTTATCTTGACAAATAGGATTGTGAGCTTGATTGAGCTCGACCTTGGACTCTGTCAATGGAAATAAATTAACGTGAATGTCGGTCTGTAGACGTTGCGAAGACCGTTGAATATATGTGTGGTGGTTCAGCCACGTGAAAACGTTTCGTGGAATGCATGCGGAACACCGTTGTAAAGTAACGCATCTACTGCGATTGTGCTACAGCATTTGATTGAAGCATCAGATGGTGCCATTTCTTTTATTTTTTTCTTCCCCGAGTGGCATTAAAGACAATAAGGGTACTAGAATTTCTATTGATCCGACATACGCAACTGATGGCGCCTTGTTTCAGCACGTCTGGGCGCCATCGAATTTGAATGCAATCGAGAATAGAGTAACAACCCAAGCGGAGGACAGGGACCGAAAAGCGTGTACACCAATCCCATAAGAGTGCATAAGGATTACAGCGATAAATATATAAATACATATAATTCAAGACACGTTGCTTTCGATGCTAATCGATCTAAAATCTTATAAACCAGTTAGTTGTAGCACGATAATTCTTGTCTACCAACGTTCGAAAATATGGATTGTCAGTGGTGATAATTTCCATAAAAGCGATGACAAAGCGTTAAACAATTCCACCACAAAGTTTCATAAATTTGAATGACACAGAGCGCACTGTTTCACGCCTCCAGCGCCGCTGACGTTTTCATAATAAACGAATGCTTTTACGTAAACTTGTCACGTCCCGAAACATTCGAACGCGTCTCATCAACACGAAGCCTTGACTCTTACCGACAATGTCAGTCAAAATGCCATGAATTATTGGCAAGTTCCCATCGGCGTTTTTTTTTCTAAGCGTTCAATTTTTATCACACTCTCCATTGACAAGGCGAATTGCCATGCAAGTCTCCAGTCTAAACACTAATATTGACAGTAGACAATTTTGATAAGTGCTGCGAATTTTTAGAAACAGTAATGTATGTTTCTTATACTATATCTGCTATACGAGCTCGATGACCACGAATTCCGGCTTTAAGCCCAGTTCTTTCTCCCTCTCCCTGTGTCTCTTCTTCATGGCTGAAGGTTGGCTGTCTATTCTAAGAACAGTCGAACGTCTGCGCCGGACTTAGTTAACGATATCAAACATATATTTTTTTTATCATATCGTAGTACGCGTGTCATGCGGGTTTTACTATTTTTAGGTGAATTTACCTGAAGTCTTGAGCTTCCGACATGTGAAGGTCGTGGCTCGATTACACAAGCGAAGATTATTAATAGTACCGTAAATTTCCACGTCATCCAAAGTTGTGAATGATCACGCGAGGAAACTTTTTACAGTTTCTTTTTGTAATAAAATTTGTTTATGAATATGTTAAATAAGTTATAGTATTTATAGCGATTTCAGTGTGGGTGTTTTTAAAATTGGAGGCAAAGGCATTTACTAAGCTAGTGCGCTTTACCATTCAGGGCTTCATTCATTAGTTAACAATAGGTCGGATCGTAGTCATTTTTTTTGACGAACTACACAGGTTGGCCAGAGGAGCCGGCCTTAACTGTTTAACCGGATTGAGAGGGGGCATAGCTCTTAGATCACTTAACCTGAACCTCTATCGCTAGTAACTCGACATAAGTGTCACCCTGGCGAGGGGTACGCGTAAGCATTCCGATCCGATCGTGGAAAGACTTGCCTAGAAAGTATATAAAAATTATCTGACAGTTGGACTTATGATCTAACCGGGCCGGGATTCAGCAATAACAGTGAGTTTTCAATTTATGATTAAAAATCACTGCTTTTCTGCCCGCTGTAAGGCTTTACCCTTACCGCATTTTTATAAAAAGTGGATAGCTGATTGTTTCTGCCTGGTCACGTGGCATTAAACAGACTTAACTTTTATTTTTCTATAAATTTTTGTGCGGTAATGTAATTTTCTATTTACTGTTATCGACGTAGAAAGATTAACATTCATTTAGAGATACCTTCAACATGTGTTTAATGCATCGTTATTTATATTATTTATTTATGTCTTTTAGTCTGTTCTTGGCTTCTCTGTCAACAGGCAGGTTGAATTAGGCATCTAATATGCTCAGCCCTGTAGTTCTGGGCTCTCAAGAATAAGACTACGGTATCCCCTGCCTGTCGTAGAAGGCGATTAAAAGGGGCCTCGGGTTCACTGGGCGACAAGGGTGGGGGCCTGAGTCATCCACCAAGGTGGACCCGGGAAGAAGGCGAAATCGACTGGCCCGTGTCGAGTGCGAGGAGTAGCCCCGGGACGTGCTCTCCTTGAGCACAGTGCAGAGGGGCTCCGGTGCGCTCCACTGGAGATCCTGGGCCCCTCGTCATGCACCGAGGAAAGAGCCACCGGGGAGGTTTTAGTGGATAAAAACCCACATTACCGCCGCCTTTCTCCCCAGAAGGCGACGTATCTTTGAAAAAGAAGAAAAAGGCATCTAATATGCTTATTGAAAAGAACAGTAAATCTCTAATCGCGTTCGTTTTAAATAAACGTGATGGCTTTGTATACAATTTCTTTTTAAAAAGTTTTTCATATGAACAATTTAATTGAATTATCTAGCGTAGCTTATCAAGTTATTTAAAAACAAGCCTCTAACTGTCTATTGTATTTGTGATATATTTACAATATCAAGGTATATCACTTATCAAAAATGTATTTATACATTACCATCTAAAATGACTATGGTATCTTGGCACATGTATTCGCGTTGCTGTCACTATATTAATCCGATATCATCGAATTCCTTAGTGATTAGCCGTATAGTTTTATCACTTATCACTTAACACTTTTGTTATTTCATTTATTGAACAATGGCGACGATAATCCTCTAATAAAATTTTGGACTGATTTACTTGCTATTTTTAGTATAATATTTTTTAATCGTGTTAGGATAACTATCATGTGAGAATTAACTTTTTTTATACTGGTAAAAAAAAAACATCGCCAAATCCTTTTCGAATATCTGATAGGTGTAATTTCAGAGGAATAGCACAAGTAAGGGTCCCCGTCACTCGTCAGTTAGTTGCTTAATATTTTTCCATATTACATCGAGTTGAGTACCATCAACATTGCTGAGCTTTGTGATCTTGACATTATCAAAATCGAATACAACTATCTAAGGGTTCTAAGCAATTGATGCATAGACCTCAGGCGGTAAGTCAAGTGGACATCGACTTATTGGTTTCAGAGAGAGTTGTCTGAAGGTACACATAAATTTCTATACTATCCTCTATCTGCTAAATCTGATAAATGGAATGCAATGTTACCAATAACCACAGAAACACGATTAAACACGGTCGCCGCATTTCATAACAAAAACACGTTTTATAGTGATATTCTCTTAAGGAGTGGTCGTTCTCTGCCCAACTTAAACGTTTAATCACAAATGTCAATTAAAAACGTAATATTAAATACCGTTTTTATCAATTCTCGTGTAAAGTCCATTTTATAATAGACTCTTCGCCTGATGTCTGCATGACACGCGATGTCGACCGTTCATTTCGCAAAATTTTATAACGGTAAATTACCTTTAGCTAAAATTCCGACACAATCCGCTTACGTGATAACATGTGAATATTTAATGTCGTAATTATCTATGACTAGGGTTGCCATGTTTACTCACGGCTTCGTATTTTCCAGCTTAAGCGCAAAAACGTCCCGATACTGTAGTGGTTGTGGACTACATAAATCCTTAATTATACCAAGATGTCTGGGAAACAGATTGGCAACTCACTTTTAGGTATTTGTAGGCGTGACGTAACGTTGGATAAGCTATGTACTTATTGCCCTCTTTACCCATAAAAGAAATAGGGAGTGATGGCAAAATTTATTGTTAAGGTGTTAGGCTCATGATATGAAAGAGTTTCAAAACCTCAGTAGACAACCCTATCTGAGAGACATCAATCATCGTTTATATGGCAATAAGGTCGTTTTATCACACGACCTTATAATCTTCTTATGTTTTCCTACTCATAATCTCTAAACTTATTATCAAATGACGTATAATGTTGCATTAATTACCTTTGTACTAACTACGTTCGAAGCATTCATTTATATTTCCAATGGCAACATACTGTACGTCCCACATTGCTAGCAATGCTATAACATTTTTCTCATAGCATATACTATAATTAAATATCAAAAAATAACGCCAATATTTTCTGTTTAACACTTGGAAATATATTAATCAACTGCCTGTTATTAAGAGAATCTTTGAGCGTAAATGTAGGCGATTCTAAAACTATGTTTCTTTTACGCCTACGATATCTCTCAAAGAATACTTTAATGTGACTATGAAATATACCCCTTAGATAATATTAGGAGCCTTGCTGAAGTGTAGCTACGGAGTCGTGGTTCGGATCAAAAAGCTTTCGCATAACATAGTAACCGTCCCAGCCGAGGTTACCCCTCACCGAGGGGCTTCTTGTGTCGAGTTACTGGCTATAGAGATTCAGGCTCTAAGAGCTATGCCACTTCTTAATCCGATGAAGCCGGGAAGCCAACTTCTCTGGCTAACCTGTGTAGTTGGACATTAAAAAAAAGAAGAAATATCTGCCATATATTTATACTGAATGCGTAATTATTTTTCTTTACAGAAGGTCGACCCCGAGCTGATCTTCACGAAACAAGAGAAGATCGGCAAGGGTTCCTTCGGCGAGGTGTTCAAAGGCGTCGACAATAGGACACAACAGGTTGTCGCTATCAAGATTATTGACCTTGAAGAAGCCGAAGATGAGATCGAGGATATACAGCAGGAGATTATGGTGCTGTCGCAGTGTGACAGTCCCTACGTCACAAAATATTATGGATCATACTTAAAGGTAAGTTAAGTTCATAAATTCGCAGTCGAATGTTGAAGCTAAATTTGACACTAAAACTCTCCATTATTTTTAGTTCGAATTTCAATAAATTTCAATAGATTTTGATTGGATCAAACTGTCCGTAGTTTACGTTATACGAAAGAAACGGCGCTATTAAATATAACCGAAGTTATTTACACTTCGCCTTGCTAATCCTTTTGCACTAAGTGCGTAGGTTATGTATGTATCCTTTCTTTTTATATTTAAATAAATTGTATATTGAATTTATTTATTTAATAGCGAAGTCGGAAAATATAAAGCAACGAATAATTAAAGTGGTAGCGTACTTTTTGCCTATTTCTTATTTCTTATGGGACGTGGCGTGAAAGTTTTTTCTATGACGAACCTACACATTGTCAGGGAAGCCGGCCGCGTCTGTTTTAATGGTCATAAACAGTGGGTGAAAGCGTGATTAGAAAAATAAATATCCTGCGTCCTAAATGAATAAAAATATGAAATATATATATAAAAAATTCTATCTTGGGTATAAGATGTGTTATCGACATAGCATCGGAATTATTTTCGGTCTATTCACTTGTCATCCGAGTTAAGTCAGCGTAATTGCTGACCGCACGGTAGTCGACATGATCTCGTAAAAAAAGAATATATTATCAAGATCACAAACCACTGAGGTGACATCATATGTGTTTCAAATAGATAAAAATGAGCTAGGAACTTTCGGAATGTGATTTTCCTATCAAAAATACATCATTCAAATTGTGACAGCGTACATCTGCATTGGTAGATAAACTGCGGGTACATTATGAAGTATTTCCCATCGGGCCTGCCCATGTAACAGGAGCCATCAATCATTGTCTGCGTAGCCAGTGTTGCGGCTGTCTATCGCCGATTCGTTTTGAAGATGAGCAGAGTACTTAATATACATTACGTTCAATAATATTGCCTCTCAAGATCACTTAGAACAGAATTCAGAATGCTACTATCGGAGATAAGTGGACATTTTAATATTCATCATTGTTATCATTCTGATTTAGTCTACTGAACGGGAATCAAGGAAGTGACACAACATTACTATTTAAAAATGTATTTATTGCTTTTCGAAGTAATCTCCACGAAATTTGACACATTTTTTCATACGATGGAACCAATCATTGAAGCAACCATTCCATTCGGAAGTTTCTGTCTCCAAAATAGCCTTTTTGTAGGCGTCCACAGCTTCTTCAGGTGATGAAAATTTCTGACCACGCAATTTATTCTTTATTTAGGGAAAGTATAGAAATCATTAGGGCTCAGGTCGGGGCTGTACGGGGGATGGTCTAATAATTCTATGTTTTCTTGCTCTAAAAACTCTTTTGGTCAGTCCCCGCTCTCCTACACTCTGCTATCATTTCAAGACTTTCAACAGTTTACTGCCGACTTTGAAAGCTATATCGTTATCTGTGGACTCCATCGGATCCTATCTTTTAGCGGTTTTAATGGTCTGCTACCAAGTTATTTGAGGGACTCGTTTAACGTTGATGCTAAAAATGGAATAGGAAAGTTGTTTTGTACTACTATTGTTATTCCACTTTTATCAATCAATTTTGCTACTTCCTCCAAAATACTCGCCCAATTTCTTATACTGGGTTTTTATTGTGAACCCCTTGCAACGTGATGTAAGAAATTGCGGTGCCATTTCGGAATATTACAGCCCGCAAACGAGTTGGAGTATCGGGAAGTGTCTACACAATAACACGTTAAATTGTTATTGCCCACAATTTGATGAAATTGCTGCCGACTCTTTTATAAATGTACCTCGACTTCTACTGTATTGATGTTAGCATTTATAAAAGAGTATAAGTTTTATTGGCTCATTTGCTATAACCTAAATAGCTGCTATGTTGTTCGAAGTCGACGTGGTGGACAGACAAATAAACATTTTGATAATATAAAAGATAGCGACAAAACGACTGTTATTTATAAAGATTTATTGCATCGATTGCTTCCATTATATAGGTTCTATTATCGTTGACTTAGCGGGAACAGTCACCGGGTCACGTCATGCGTTCGCGTGCACCACCATGGCACTAACAACTTCGCCGTCACGAAGACATAAGGTCAGAGCCGAGCATAAAGACCGGTTTATTATATTCAGAAGCGTATGGAACTCTCACGAAATCTGGGACACAGTTTCACAAACATATCCGTTGTGGCTGATTCATGTTTGGATAAAGTCTTTGTAGTTTTGGAAGGATATGCTATTATTCACCAGCTCATTGCCATTCTTAGCTTACGATAATGTAGGCGTCGCCCTAAATGGTCTGAGGAACAATGGCTTATTTATAGTTGTGTGAATTCTATTAGGCATAGAGTTGATATTGTTAATTACCTTCTTGAAGTGTATATTTAGTGTGACTCATAAATGACTTCGCTATTTCGTACATTAAGAATAATATATAATTAAATACCTCTGTGTTGAAAGTAGGTTAATGATAACGTTAATAAACGATACTTAAAAACAGCACGTTACAAATTTATGGGTTCTATTTTTTCTCTACCCCACCAGTGTTATAAGTACTTAAGAGCTCCACGATTTTGGATTGGATTTAGAATTGAAAATTTCATGTTTCCGGCTTTGTTTCGCGATGAATAAAAAATAATAAAGCAACTGACGTGCTATCCGTACGCTTCCTTTAAAAGTTCGAGAACAACGGGTGTTGGCATCTCGCTCCAGATTGAACAATAACGTCATCCCCGCGCCGAGCCTTATAATCGATATTTGCATTTTTATTGTTCCACCACTCGGCCTCGCTTTATTACTTAACGACCGCCTCCATTTGTCCAATCCGTGGAGAAAGTACTAACGAAACCTCTCCCACCGGTAATTTCATAAATTGAATACGATTTAACTGTTATAACTTAAGTGGATTGAGCAGTAATTAAGAAGGTAGATTTGAATAAAAGTGGAGTTGCGTTTTACGAACAGTGAAGGTATATTGAAAACATTACGTTTCTGGTTATCAGTGGTATTAAAATATAATATCGCATATATTAATTTAATGTATTTTTTCATCTAAGTGTAGACTAGGCCTCATCCATGACACCTTTTCTCCATTCAAGTCTGTTTCTTAATCAGATAGTCAGTTTCAAGTCTTGCGATCTTGATATACATTTAGTTACAGCTTACATATACATCTATGTCCCACTGTTAGGCACAGTCCTTCTCTGTAAAGAGAGTACAAGGGCATAGTCCACCACGCGGCCTTAGTGCGGTTTGGCTGACTTTCCTCAAGATGTTTACTTTACCCGCCGAACGCGTGGTATACCAGCGCATAAAATTGCAACAACAAGTTTATTGATGCTGACACCGGGGATCGAACTCAGGTTGCTACCCGGACACTGGGCAACCATGCCTCTTGATATACAGTACCTAACGTGAAAAATAGTCGTTGACTTCTATTTAAGGTGTTAGAAAAGGGGGAGAGCTGTCACTATAGAAATAGCACTCCTACTTCTGTTGTGGCCCCACTTTCTCGACTTCTACCCTTGTACCTCCGAAGCCGGAGAGATCCTCGGCTGGGGCGGGATTCAAGACATCGCAGACGACTTTTTTTTGCACGATGCAGTCATTATTCCCTTAATCATTCAGAGTAAGGTTTAATTCTAGAGTTAATAGTTGGTTTGGACAAAGTCTAAATCGGACTTTTGAACAACCTGATAAGAGTGACAGTATTTTAAAGCAAAAAATAAATCTAAGTTTTGAGTGTATCGCAACATTGGTACAAATTGAGTCCGAAAAGTCCCAAATATTGTGAAACTCAACACTCTGATTCACATCATTCACACCGTAGGGTAGTCAAAAAAACAACAAATTAAGAAGATCTATTACTGTAGAACGTACACCTTCACTTTTCGTTCGTTTCGAAGTACTTACGATACTAGGAAGAGTCAGATAATGCAACGGTTTCTGATGTGTTGCATTTCTCGGTTTGTGAGCCGCGTCGGCGCGCTATCGCAATCTTGACACACTTTCGAATGTTGTTGTTATGCGTACCTTGCAAAACACGATGCAATGCAAACCAGCGGCCACTTGAAACCCACCACCGTGCTTGCGATGTTTCAACGGAATATAAATTATTGTTTTATAATAACCGACAATGTGACATCTATACTATGTTACTTATTCAACACCTTTTGAACTAACGTTCCATTTTAGGTATTCTAACCTTAGGTTGCTAGTTCATATCCGGCTCGAAGGACCACTCATGTTGAAGTGTTTGCAAGATAACTTTATTGAAGTGAAATTATTTATTTTAAGATTCCACCACATACTTGTAAAATATTATAAAACATAAGAAATTCATGACAGTTCAGTTTTCTATTTCATTATGCTACTATTCATTATATATCTTTTTACTTAATCAAATTCACCTGATGGTAATCAGTTGCCTTTGTATAACATTATTCTTTATTTCTTAATTGTAACTTGAGTTTGACGTCATTGAGCGTATTTAAACTTGCTTTAAGTTTGAGCTGCTTGCTGGATACGACAAAGTATAGGGAAATTACAATAGCCTACATCATCATCATTAGCCTGCAACTGTCCACTGCTAAACTTGGGCTTCTCAAAAGGATCCCAAAACGACCACCCAACGGTTATAAAATCGTTAACATGTATATTTTAATATAAATCCGAGCACAGGCTTTATTTCCAAAAATACTAGAATAGAAGGTGTTCTATGATGAAATTATTTTTCTATATTCCGCAATTACTTAGTACTTCCTTTGTAGCAAATACAATTAGTCACTAACTACATTCACACGGCAGTGGTCGAGACCGCTGAGCTAATCGTTTTCAATTTGCATATGTGTGCAGTAAACACGCAGCGGTCATTTGAAAGGTGTTGATGTTTGTTTCTTGTGAAAGAGTTTCGTCTTATATGCACCTAATATAATATGAAACCTCTGCAGTAGTTGTTTGATGTTTAGAATAGATAACAATTACTAAGTAGTTTACATTTAATCAACAGACTTTAAAATAGGAGGAGTGTATCAATTCGACTGTGTTTTTTGTGTTACCTCATAACCTTCGTGTGGTAACTGTATGCATACTTTGTGTAATCGTCGCAAAATGTTAGATGTAGTTTTCCTTTACAAAGCCATCAATGGCGAAATAAAAAGTACGACTAATACTCGAAAACATTCACATTAGAGTGCTATTCAAATATCCAAGGAGCCGTTGTTGTGGGATTTTTGATGTGCCGCATTCTAAAACCAACCTACTGTCACACTCGCCCTTGCCAAGGATTTCCGCTACATATAACCTCCTCAACACTAAGTCCACGTCGGTTGACATTTTTTCTAATTCACGTTAGGTCTTCCGCACCTTAGTGTTAAAATTGTGCAGTAATTTTGGCTAATCTAATTAATTTATTACTGATTTTTCTATTTCTTTATAATTTATTAAAATATTTTTGTAACTATTAATTATGAAATCGTTACGTTTCTTTATAGCAAATGTTGTGTAAACCTGTAATTGGCATACACAACAGGACTTACTCGTAGTTTGTAAACTTGATTATTACAACAATGTATGCTTGTGTAATGCTGTTGGTGTATCTTATTAAATAAATAAATAAACTGTGTGAACCGGTTTTCAATTATTTTCAAGCTGGTGTGATTTAAATTTGTCCAGTTTATGACATCCACGAGAAAAACATATAAGTATTAAATTTGCATTTACTATGTTACAGACGGACGAATAACTCAATTGCACGTCAACCGATTTCGTTAATTTATTTTTTATTTGTTAGGATGTACTTTAAAGGTAGTTTTGATGGAAGTTTGGTTACGTTCTGATTAATTCTATTACGTAATATTCCTATTTTTTTGAAGTCGGTTTTTGTTTTTACTCGTAAATATACAGTCGACTAGACTACTAATGAAATCTGACTTACAGCGATAATATAGGCTGTTACCGGTTACGAATAAAAATCCCCGATGCTTACGCGTAACATAGTAACCGTCCAAGCCGAGGTTACCCCTTACCCACCATGTGGACCCATGTGTCGAGTTACTAGCGATAGAGGTTCTAGCTAATAAGCAATCTAAGAGCTATGGCACCTCTCTATCCGGTGAAGCAGTCAAGGCTAGCTTCTCTGGCCAATCTGTGTAGCTCGTCATAAATAAAAAATTGTTGTGGAAGTAATTTAAAACAAATTTCCAAAATGATGTTTAGATTAGATAAATTTTGATATAAATGTTATGGACTTTATTTAACTATGACTATATTTAAAGAGACGTTATATTGCTTACGGACACAAAAGTTAATCACAAGATTCAATAGGATTATTTTTTTTATTTCATGCCAGGGCTGTATGATGATATAAAATCACCGACAGTTGGCGAAATAAGGCATTTGTAACAATGGCTAAATGCCAGGGCCAGATTTTTGTCTATTGTTGTATACTTTCTATAATAATAGGTTTGTCATTAGAATTTCAATTTAGGACATTCTCCTTTTGTAGTTAGCGTGCCATTTAAATTGATGTCGTGTATTGTGACAGTCGCAGGGATTTATTGCAGTTGATTCATTAATGATACGACGAAATGCTATTTAGGAGTACGACTCAATATAAATGTCATAGACGATTGACCGGACATCACCGCACGTAGCCACAATTCGCGGAGTGACTCGAGTACCTTTTCATATGCGTTTTTTTAAACCAACCAAAAAACAGCTATTAGCCTTATAAAATTAACATTACAACTTATACTATACTATTAGCAAGCAATTTGCCAGATCTGGACTAGGAATAAATTTTAATATTTTGAATGTCTTATGTATATCAAGAGTCGAACCTATAGTCTTGTCCTTGTTTTCATAAATGGTAAAATTAATTTTTATATATTTTTTGTATTTATTTAGTGTTTAAATCTATGAACAAAGTTTTCTTTACAATTCTATGCTTAGAAAACAGAACCGTTTTTCATAAATTTATTACTTTTATCCTTTTTCTGTTTTTTTATGCATTGTTTAAAATGCATGTAAACACTTTCAATTGGAACATGTTATAAAGACGTGATTATTCAATGTTGAGTGTTCGATAAATGTCCTAACTGTCGGAAATAAAAATGTTTTTTCGCTTGATTTATATAGAAACGCAGTAATGTTTTATATTTGGTAAATTATATTATAAAGAAAAGGCATTATATCTATATATTGCATAAGTACACAATCCTAACTAGAACGTTCTAAATGAACACATTGTTATTATAACGTGCCCGAAAATAATTTATAACGAAGTTTATGTAAATATGTACTTGAAACTAGGGATGGCCATGCAAAAATTATAAAACTAGTACTGCCATCGCGGAGAGTAAGAGTGTAGTAACATACATACGATATTTGGTTATCGGATGCAATATACGATATCAGACTCGATTCGATAATATCGGATTGAAGCGATATATCGCGTTCATATATCTATATTTTGTATAATATCGATAAATGAAAGTGAACTTCTACTCGAAACGTCTCATTGTATTATTTATTATAACCCTAATACAATGACGCACGGTTAACACGGAGACCTGCGCAAGTCAACGAAATGTGTCCGTGTGACCATGAAACTTAACGCGGCATATCATTGTCCACACACACGCAAACATACATGAACGTGCTCGTGCTGACACCTATTTGCATAACACCTAACAAGGATTTATAATGTATGGAGTGTGATAGTTTGGTTTAAGTATTTTGCATAATATTAGTTAATTAAGTGGTTATAAGTAACTTTTTATATGTAGTACTTTTCGTATGCGAGTTAACACTTTTTTGGTGACTAAGCTAATAGGCTACGCCCTGGGAACGATTCTAGCCGTCTTGTGCTAATGAGTTTTCGATGTTGTTCAAATTATTCAATACTTAAAAAATTACTTGCTAAAATTTGCGTCTGTTGTATAGAAATAAATACATTTGAATTGTGATACAGCCACTGCTATCTCTGCCATTCTAGAGGTGAATTAGATGGATGGCATTCCCAATTCCGGTCCACTCTCTGATGTTATGCAGCCATGATTTCCATCAACGAACAAACCACTTCTTTTGGAAGCGTCTTTGCCCATCAAGATAAATTGAAGTGTATATTCTGCAATAGTGCAATGCAAAACATGCGCCTGTAAGAACGCTTCAAAACACTTCTCAAGGATATTCTTCAAAGTACAAGCTCCGCAAAAGCAAATTATTTTGCGTCTCGTTTTACAGTTGTCTAGTCCGCAAAGGTTAAAAATAAGTCTGAGTTTTGTATCTTTTTGTTTTTTATCACAGTACTAAACGCGGGCCACATATTTAATAAATAGCAAAAAACACGGTACACGCATAATAAAGAAGATATTTTGTATTTAAGAGCTCTGTATATACCATTTCATATATGGTGGCTCAAAATAAATCCATCTCACTTACCTAGTTGTAGCAGTAAAATACAGAACTGTACAGTGAGGCCTCTTTGACTTATTTTCCGTAAAAAGTGGTCTTCATTGAAGGAGTTCAACTCGGCATTGATGTCAGCGTTATGAATGGATTCAAATGTGACGCAAATAAACTGCTACCTGCGGTAGTCCTAATGTTGCCATGATTCCGAGGAAATGGGGACAATTACATTTTTTGAGCTAAACTTTTTTTTCCCAAGAGTACAAATTTTCTAATTTGTCGCAGTTCTAGACGGGGCTAGCCTTCGCTATTTTTGTAATAAATCCGTTTATATGCATCTCATTCCCGTCTAAAGCTTATAACTATAGAATCGATCCTGAAGCCACATAATTAAATAAAATTGTTTAACGTATAGAGAAATATTTATCAGTTCTTAAAAAAAAATTATAAAAGTTTTATATTCTAGTGTTTTATGATACAACTTGAATCTATCAAAAGTACCGAAAGTTCTTATCAGAGAGCTGAAGTACCGATTCCCTTCCTTGACACCGACTTCTGATATCTACATGAATATTAAACAATTATATTAATATAGTACATGTATCCTCATTAAGAAAATTATAGAGAAAACTGACATCTTTTTACTAAAAATACTTAAAAACGCAGCAACCGACGCGCTAGTTTCCTTGCCATACCAAAAGTTAGAACGAAATACGGAAAAAGATCGATTTGTTTTTATGGAGCACAACTGTACAACAAAATACCCGCCCACGTCAAGAGGGTATACACGCGCATTCAAAATGCAATTAGCTAAATTTCTCACCAATAGCTAATCGTCTCCAAGAAAATGAATGCGTTAGGTGACTCTTTCTTTCATTTGACAGCGAACTTATTGTTTTACAATATTAGTTAGTTATTGTTCGTGCTGTAAGTAAACTGTAATGTCTAAAGTGAGAATAAAGTTTCTTAAACCTAAACCTAAGTGCGAAATCAATACGTTTTTCGATTGAACAAATTAATATGTGCTAGGCATTATCATGACCAGAAGTAGTATAAGTTAGTCTTTTAAGTGAGTACATGCCGGCTTATCCGTGTTTTAAAAATAAAAGCTTGGTAATACTAGGTGAATTTTTAGCAGGTAAAATATCAAAAGCGGATGTCGGGACTGTCGCGAGGTGAAGGACACCGATGACTCAGTGCTTAGCCTCGGGGGCGAAATGTCAAGAATCCACGGAATAGGGACTGAAATTAGTTGACCAGTCCGAAACGTTGCGCATTTATAAGTATGAAAACGATATACTTATAATTCTTCTACTTATATTTTGTTATATATATTGATAAACATATATTCTGTTGGTTGATTATATGAAACTTTGACTTTACTAATTTATTTTCTTCACCATATATACAGCAGTTATATTATATTGATGATAGTGGATTTTTTTACAAGTATAGGGAAAAATGAGGTGGCCATGCTGGAAGGTTAAATTTGCATATCAATCGTCTGAAGGAATCAGTTTTTGTGTCGTCAGATTTTTATTGAGTAAAATATCATAACCTATTTTAATGTTTATCTTATCGTTACCTTGCTTCGTCAATCAATCCACGGGAAAAGTTGTTTAAAATCCTAAGATCAATTTGATAGATCTCCCAAACAGTTTATGCCTTTTCACATTAAAGTGTAATCGGCGTTCAACTCGCACTCCGTACGGATTTTTATTTTTAGGATAAAAGGAGTAACAGCGGCTGGGGCCTTACGATGACTATAAAGTTCGCAAGGTTGATAGCTATAAACGCATTATGGCTACCTTGACCTCAGCAACGTGTAGTGTCAAGGCTCGGCCTATTTATTCTATTGAGGGTTTTCACGATTCCATTACACAAAAGGTGGCCCTTATAGCCAATTGTCTCGCTATGGGGCCGGCTAAATTAGCTTCTGCTGTCTCCGCGATATTAAGGGCAATGAAGCCGTTTCAGTTTTATTTCGTCGTTGGGAGCATTGACATTTCTTCGGTTATGTGAAAGTCGAACTTATGATGTTTAAATGCAGCCATCAGTGATTGCGAATCTTTGTATAGTTAGTTTAGTATATGAGCCCCTAGTCATGCACCGAGGAAAGGGCCACCGGGGAGGTTTTAGTGGGTAAAAACCCACATAACCGCCGCCTTCCCCAGAAGGCCGGGTATCTTTTGAAGATTTCCTCTCCGTTAACAAAAAAAAGTATATTAATTAACGTTACATATACAGTCGGAAAGTATAGATGGCATATATATAGACTGATCCACTGCTGGACATAGTTCCCCCAAACAGTTTCGAAAAAGTCGGTTTGAAAGCGGCTTGTATACATATTCGTCCTGCGCAAGGCCTCTATATGGGTAGACGTCGTACGCTGCGCTGCGATTTTTATGCAATTCATTAGAAAGAGTTTAATAGACACAAAATCAAATAAACTTCACGCGGCAAAAAGCGAGTGAGAGTGTCATTCAATCCACAACCTTTATCCTAATTAGTAAATGCCATGTAGAGTACACATAAATGAAGAACAACGTATGTCTAAATGTGTCAATGCAAAAGAATCTAAAATCTCGCGATCGAAGTATCTCAGGATCGTACAGATTCTGTTCCTTAACCTGCATTCTAGGTAAATTAATACGTCCCACTGTTAGTCAAACGCCAGCTGTCTCATAAGTATTAGAGGAAATTTTATCACGCAGATTGGCAGACTTCACATGACCTAAGGATTCTCAGACAACCGAGCTACTGGATTCCTAATGATATTGTGTTTCTAACACGCGGTTTACGCACTTAATTATAACTACTTATTGACACACAATTTGCGCTGGCACCGGGGATCTTACTCCTGTTGCTAGCGTTCTGTGAGAAAGAGAAATTTGGGAGGACAGTCACGAGTGACAGGAGTAAATCGTGTAATAGTTTTTTCTTTGAGTAATATTCTCGTAAATAGGAAAAAAATATAAAACACACTGAGTGTTTCATATTTTTTGTATGTTTCATTTGTTAAGTTGTAAGTTTATATTTGGTGTCAAGTTGGTTAGTGTTTTGACGCTTAGTTCCACTGCATTGCGGGCCGGGAGTGGGAGAGCACGAGGGGTCTCGGGGCGCGGCCCGCCACCGAACTTGGAAGGTCAAGTTCTGAAAGTTTGCAATTTGCTTTATTGAAATCTTTGTCCGCAACACGCCCGTGAAGTATTTCTTGTTGATTAATGCCATTGGGACTTTGTTGTTAAACGCGAAGCTTTGGAAAAATGAATTGTATTCTTTCAACTTATATTCTTGATACCGAATAGTTGTTACAACAATAATTCCATATGCGTGTTTAATTTCCTATGAGGGTAAATGAATAAATAATAAAAAAGCTCTTAAAGCGTCCGTTTAACTCTACCGGGGCAGACAAAGCTTTAGCTATTGATTGTTCTTTTCATTAAGCTTATTAGATTCCACATGTGACACATGGTCATACACTGGGCACAAGTGATTTTGCCGGTGACGGTAATTTATTGGTACAACAAGACTGAGATTGGAACTCGCGACCATCAGACCGTAGGTTAGACCGCTTAGTCATTAGGTTGTCACTGCTGAATAAAAAGTCAAAAAATCACAGCCGTCCTAGCCATCAATAGCCTGATGGTTTGGGTTACGGTTTATCAAACAAGGTTGTTAGTTATACCCACGAACCCACGGTACTATTCACTTACTAACATTTATTTTGCCTTACCTTACTTGTTGTATATGATTGAATATAATAGTAAGAAAATTTGTAGCGGTTGATACCATTAAGCGAATGGATTGGCACTATCCGTGATATGTAAGAATAGTAATTGTTCAGATGGGAGAAGTTTTGATAAATGAAGGTTGTAGCGCACTCATAGTTGCTCTCATCTATGTTTGTTGGTATTCGGTGTTGGTTAGGTGTTCGCTTATCACAATATCGCAATATCGGGTGAATGGTCGTTCACCCCTTCTTGGATAAAAAAAAACAACAAAACATATTTTGACTTTGTATACAGTTTTGAAATAGAACTAAACTGACGTTGCAAATATCATTTCAATTTATAATACATTTTTCATATTTTTGTGAATTATAAAATAGTAGACGTTCGTATACGTATCGTTATGATAACATTCATTAACAATGATTCGTAGAAAAAGTCTGTAAAAGAATGATTTCCTGTATAAACCGCCGACCCGGTCCCACGTAAACATGTTTACCGGTGAACTAAGTTTGTCAACAATACAGAGGAAACGCACTAATATCAAAATATAATATTGGATGTTACAAAATCTACGCCCCAATAGTTGTCACGCTGTGATTTAAGAAGACAGAATTATTGTTGCTAAGATAGATTTTACTTTTATTGTACACCAAAATCAAACAAAAAGCAAATTACAGGATTATGGTTCATCTCACAATTTGTTGTACAATGGGCGACTTAATCGCTAAGAGATTTCTTCCTCGGTGTCGATACGTGTGCTTCTTATAGTGAGTGTGGTATGTTTTTGCGGGCAACAACTTGCTTTAGTCTGAGCGTTCTGCGAGTTTTATACGTACGAGTGTAAGGGAAGTGAGAGCCGTCTGTAGCTGTGTCCAGGCGGTCGCCTCAAATTGCATAGTACGCTAGCAACCCGAGTTCGATCCCCGGTACCGGCAACAATAAATTTGTCGATGCATTTTATGTGATTATTTACCACGCGCATGGCAATACTTATTACAAACATACAATATACAATATCATTCTTATCATTTAGCCATTTATTATACTTCAATATACTCTATTGTACTTCAACATAGTTCATAATGATATAAATATACACAACGCATGTGTCAATACAAATTTAGATTATAAAACAATAGAATATCATCATAGTAAATTTAAGCTGTATTTGACAGTTCAAAAAGAGGAGTGCTCCGATCGTCACCGAACTTTACAGGATTACTCGCCAGGTCAATCTGAAGATTCCCTAAAAGTTTCATCGAAATCGGTCCAGGTGCTTCGGAGCCTATATGGAACATACCCACACACTATCTCTTTTAATATATATAGATACACAGTACTGGCTTAATATAAAGCTGTATTATTTTTAAACTTGTTAACAATGTTCTAATAATTGAACTAACTCTTAATACACTGTGCCCGTCTTATCTATCGAAAGTTTTTTGACTAGTTTTTTGAACGGTTTTAATACATTTCATCCCCATAATTTAATTACACATTTTGCTCAAGTTTGTTGTTCCCGGGTAACTCTTAGCGTTTTGCACGTTATCTAATCTCATTCTGATTCCTCGGTCGTCCCGCAGGCGGCTATAGCGTTCCCTTATGATTAATGAAGCTTCTAATTTAAAGCGATGCAGATGGATGGTTGCAATAATATAACTTGTCGGTAGGAATCTATTTTACAAGGATTACCTGTCATCTTTCAACATAACGTTCATGACGTCAGGTCTGTAATTAATTTTATTAAACTCATCGGTATAATTAAATTGATCGCGTTTGCGATATTTCACTCGTGCTTTGGTCACATTTTACGATACATATGTTTTCTGAGAAATGTCACTAATGTTTTTCTAATTTCCGGTAAGGCTAACGCTTACCAGTTTGTTATGTTTTTATTTAATTATTTTGTTAACAACACTAGATAGGTTCTAGATAGGTCGTCCACAATGAGCACTTATTTTAGCGAGTGATTTGACGTACATACTCGTATATATGAATGCAAAAAATATAGATACCTTCATAGCACCCCTCCCTATCTCGGGAACACTTAAACGCTAAATTACTCGTAAATGCGGGTCAGGCAAAGCGGCTTTAAATGGTAAAAGAGTAAAAGCCTTAGGGCTAACAACGCCAAGCGGGCCTAAAAACAAAAAAATGTAACTGATGATCATAATAATTTTGATAAGAACTGACATTGTGATAACAACGTTTTGTTCTATGCTATGTCTAATTACGCGTAAATTACGCTAACATAAAAAAATAATAAATAATAAAAAAAAATGTTTTGTGTTTGTCAGAATTTAATTAACTATTATGGGAATTGAAATAAGTTTTTTTTTTTTATAAAAGAAAGCTAGCAATATTTCTTTTTTTTTCAGAAATATTACTAACAATCTTGTTAACCATTCCAACTAAGCTTAAGCTTGTGCTAGGACATGGTTCACGGCAATAGTCGAATGGTTGATTTGAACCCACGACCTTACGATTCGCAGGCCGTACCCTAAGCCATTAGGCTATTGACATTTATCATGTATTTCCATACTGAAAGTCATCACTGTACACTTATATGACTTAGTTTAGTTAATACATCAAACAGACTACGTTTATATCGATAGAATAATAACAATAACTAATTTATTTCCCAAGCTAGACTTTACTTTAAGTGAAATTTGGTTTTGTCCCTCCCTCAAGGGATTTCTAGACGAGCGCACCAGGCGGGGTTCTCGGGTCGTTAGCATTCATTTAACTAAGTCCAGTCTGTATTTGACGATAATGCGAGGATTACACGGCGGTGCCTCCTATATTTTCTTGTTGACTTTTTCACTTATTCTCTGTCTAAACTATCATGAGGAACCGTACTATATACCTAACCTCAAGCTCGAAAGAGCGAAATCTTGAATCTCCGTCTCATAACATTCAGATTCTAGCCGATATATAAACCAATCATACAAATATTGCAATCGGATTAAGTGGAATTTAGAGAGAAAATTATCATTATAGCCACTTCGAGAATTCATGATGGTTGTGGTTAGAAATTACAAAAGAAACAGCAATCCTTTTAAATTTAATAAGGAACACCTGAGAAGTTGCCGATACGTGGCTAAGTCAATAGGACGTTTGGGTGTAGAAGTTTGTATCCGTCTCGTGGCATAGGGATTTCAGCTGACGTTCAGAGTGGACTCCGATAATAGCGGCCTCGAGAAGGACGACGACACGGAGTGGTTCTATGTAGGCGTGATACTCCGCGAGGGCGTTTGGGGTTGTGGTTGTGTTCCTTTCGGAGATTCCACGACCCCTCGGTAGCGGAAATGGCGACCATCCTGGGTTTTTAGTCAATGAGAGTCTGATGTAACACGACATCGCCCCTCAAGAGCGAGTATGCTTATGCATTTTCCGAAAAACAAGGACCAACTGTGTATGCATTGAGGTCATGTACAATGACAACAAGATGAAATGGAATTGAACCTATGACCCGGGGTGTAGTCATAGACTTCGTAAGCATCGAAGTTAAAATATATGAGTACAAAAGATGCGCTATAACAATGGTAATGGAGGTAATGTATGGTAATTGGTAACTATTCAATTACTTAATTTATTCTTATACAGATAAGGCAAACAGACGTTGAATAACTTATGCACAAAGACGACTTGGTTGAAACGCACTGATCGTAAAACGGGACATTTTATGTGTGTTGCTGATATCTTCTTCAGCTATAAAACGGTACTAAACAGGTTTTAGTGATATCAGGATATCATATTCCGCTTGTGGTCTGATTATTCCTATACAACGGTCTTTAGATTTACAATGTTACTGTGACACGGTCTAATAAATAATCCGACATGATACTGGTAATAAAATACAAAACGTTACGAGTATCAAGATCGAATTAGATGTAATTTTGTTAGTATCGCGGTGTTTTACCGAATACGTTTCGGATGTGCGCAGATGTTATATTATATAATTCCCCATTCCCCTCAGCTTCGGACATCATGACGCACGGCGGGTTTCCTTCCTTTTCCGAGTTTTTTAGTGATCTTTTGATATGCATATAGAATTTTGTTGAATATTGTATACGAATGACGTATGTAGACATTGACATTATATTTATGTGTATTCATCTTTTTATTGTAATGTCGGTAAGATCGAAAAATAATAACCATTTTTCATCGTTATGTAATTCGTATAATTAAAAAACACGCGTGATGCAAATTGTGCCAATTCTAACTTTTTGAAAATAAACTTATGTATTAATAAATAAATAAAAATAAAAAGGCCTTTTATTTTATTTTTTTACATGTGAATCTAAAATACGTTTACTTATATATAGCTATTTTACAAAAACGCAAAGGCCTCCTCCAAAGATGTCCAGTTACTTCTATCTTAGGCTACATTCATCCAATTTGTGGCAGCCGTCCTTATTATATCATCCGCCCATCTCGAGAGAGGTCTTCCTCAGCAGCGTTTTCCAGTTGGACCTCTCCACGAGTCACTCTACTGGTCCCAACAGTCGTCTCCCAGTCTTGCTATTTGTCCTCGCTATATTTGAAACTAATTGTTGTTTTTCGACTTGTTATATATCGAAACTTATTATAGCATACTAAATTTATACTCTCCAGACACATGCTGTATAAAAAATGTTTAGACGCAATTTCTTTTTCCAGTTTATGGGTGTTCTGGAGGCGTTAATTTTGATATGGGTTATAAAGGCTCACAGCGTGATTGTTTGCGTGTAACTCAATCGCGCACTCGATGATCCTTGCTTTTCGATTAAACGCCTGCGGCTTCGGCGAAGCCTTATCCATGCGCTAATCTGTGCACGGTGCAAGTACTCCTCTTTTACACCGCTATAGGCGACTTGAAAGAGTATCTAAAAATTACCGGCTTTGCGCCAGACTCTATCCACGCCAGTACGCTGTTGCGGGGTAATCTTATTAGGGGGCGTAGTGTCGGGGCTTCCTTAATAACTTAAACGGTACGGTCACTAATTCCGGGACCCCGTCGAGCTGCCGACTAGCCGAATTGAATATTAAACTTAATGCTTGCTACATTAAGGCGTTTGTTTCGCCTTTAATGTGGAGATAACACTATTTTCCTTGTGGTTATGCGCTTCATTATGTGTGAACGCGCTAATAGTGTAATTGTCGTTATTACAGCGATACTGTTAATAATTGAGGACCATTGTGTATTAGACACATATATGCAATTGCTTTCGTGTTTGTATTCTTGGAACTTTACTTACAAAATACTCGACCGAATATATTAACAGATATGCATTCGAAGAATTTTATTGGTACGGTAGCAAATAAAATACATTCCTTATAGTGCTCGAAGTGTAATAATCTTTTCTAAAGAATAACATCCACAAGTAATATGTAGAACCGAAACCAGTTTCTATGTAATTCCAACTTGTTTTTTTTTCTCCATTCATTCGATCTATAACTAAACACGCGCTCGCCCGGAGCGATTCAATTATCTCGACGTTAGATTACATGTCCGTGTCCCATGTACAGAGAGAGCTTTTTTACGAACGGCTTATTCATTAGGTACAAAGGTCACCGTCGTCATTGCTTTTAATTGAATATGTTCCAAATTACACTGTGCATAGGTTGTAATTTATGGCGTAACTATTGACGGTATATAATGGTTATGGTCAATTTACACGTAGCCATTGTTGCGCCTAAGGTCATCGTCTTTCTGAGTTATTGTGAACGTTTCATAACCTCCGCCCGGGTCGATATACTTCTGCGACCTTGTTTTTGTTATAACTTTTTAAAACATAACACAAGAAAAATTGTTATTTACATAGAGACAGAATGTATACACGTACATATTTACAAGAAACAAACAAAACCGCTTTCAAATCTACGGTAAAAATAATGAAAAAGACACAAACAAAAAAAAATGATTACACCCTACCACATGCGGGCGATCTCATTTATAATCGAAGTATCATAGTTATACATTTCCCGTGGTACCGTTAGATTATATGATTATGTCTAAGTCGAGGCTACCCATCACCGCGGGGACCCCTCTGTCGAGTTACTCCCATGTAGAGGATCGGGCTTAGCGACCTAAGAGTTTAGTTACCTCTCAAATCCGGGGAAACATCAGATCATCAAAACTAACAATATATCAATCGTCAAAAAGGAAATCATAGTTATATTCGTGCTAGTCTTTGATTGTCACAAATCTAATAACATTTGATACATACAAACATATATCAATTATTCGAAATTCAAAATGAGTAAAACCTAATTGAAAGTAACCTCTTTCCAAAAGAGTTTTTACAATCGATTTACAAATGATAGTCATGACTGGCAGCAAAATAAAAAATGCAACTCAAATCAGAACCTCATTTTCAAGTTGATTAAAAAGTCTGGCTGAATGTGTTCGATGAACAATCCATCATGTTTGTTCCGGTTTAGTTTATCAACTATAATAGACTGAAATGTCAAGCGATTACAATGTATTAGATGAACGCGTCGGGAGAACCGGATTTGCGCTCGCGTCCGCAGTGGCACAAGCTATGTAATCCCACCTGTTGCTCGTACTAGTTTTTACAGCTGCAACTGTAACTTTTATCCGTATTCATTACCTCATGACACTTGTAACCAGTCCGCCGGGGGCACTTCTATTATATATAGCGTTTTATTTTCATTCAATGTACTTTATAGGGAACGGAAAGCCGGCTATTTGCAAATTAAAGGCAATTCCTTACGCGTTGTTCACTCAGATCCGTGATGAATGTTTGGAGCGTTGCTGGAGTTCGGCGACAACCCATATAGAAGTATTTAAGGGTAGTTAACTATTTAAAGTCCTTGGCAGTCCTCGGTCCCCTCGGGCGCCTTCGAATTTGAATGCTAACGCGATTAGAGTAACTGCCCAAGTCGATGTCCCGTCTCGGGGTCGCGTTGCATCTAAAAGAGTTTTTTATTTATTTCATGGGATGAAAAACAGTAATACATTTTATATTAAAATTACAAAAAGAGAAAATATTAACGTATCGTTTTAACATAAACCCCACACTAATTTCCACAAAATATACTTTAAGTAAACAATTCAAGCAGAAGATAGGGATAAAAAAATTAAAGATTTTTTAAAAGTGAATTTGAGATATTATTGATATATATTTTTTTTCTTTTCCTTATTCATAAGTTTTGAATCTGGCGATGACAATTTTTGTAAATAGATAATTAATAACAAAAGTTTCGGGCTAAGCGACACCTCACGAGTGAAAACACACTCTTGTGAAAACTGTTGCGGCCAAGTTCTCTGGTCTCATTAGCCTAGGTTTGTCGCAAAAAACACCTGCATGAGAGGTGATTGAAAAACGATGGGCGTTCGGTAGCAACGGTAAAAGGAGATAAATTCAACGTTATCCGATCGCAGCTGAATGTCCACTCGGAAAATCGAAATCGGTCTCGTTCCTTCGTCTCCAGGCGCCCAGCGTAGTTCATTTAACGCTTGGTTTTAGTAGCGCTAACTTACAATCGTAGATCTTAGAATCATCTCGAACACTAAGTAACAATTTGCTATATAATATTAGGTTGACTTGTCTCCGATTTATTGCGTTGTGTGGTACGTACTTTAAAGTTAGGCAACGTAGTCACGGTGCACGTCTATCTAGGTCGACACGAAAACGTCGTTAATGCGGGGCGGGAGGCAATTAGGCCAAACCAATAAAACTTCGCCATTAACGAACGCGACCCGTGTTTCTCCGCGGTTGATGCACAACCCGACCGTCGTTTTGTTTTATGCAATTTGGTAAATACTTCCGATGTACAACAAATACTGCGAGATGCATAACAAATCTTTTGCTGTAAACGTTATGGAAAACATACGACTATTTGAATTGTGTGAACTATTTTTTTTTGAAACGAAGGATCATTATATTATTTTGAGCCGATTGAAGCCACAGATAGACCCGTGGATCGACCTTCTCAGGTAGTCTCGTCATAATACAATCACGTCTAGAGTAACGGACCTCAAGTTGTGTCGAGTGCAAAATTGTCTGTCGGAATCTTTGCATTGAATGACTCCGATAAATGTTAAATCACACGAACAGCTAGACCATCTTTTAAATTCCGGTGAAACCGTTGCGGCCTTCTGACCGATCACCGTAGATCCTTGTAAAAAAAAACAATTGATAACAAGCCTGATGTCAACAAAAACTGTAAACTTTGTTGCGAAATTTGATGACGATGTCCGGAGCCACATTCGTTTAGTCGCGCAGACCTCAGAGCGTCGTGTCAGTGGTACGTAGTCACTGATGTCAGAGTTTTGTTGCGAAATTTGATGACGATGTCCGGAGCCACATTCGTTTAGTCGCGCAGACCTCAGAGCGTCGTGTCAGTGGTACGTAGTCACTGATGTCAGAGTTAAGTGGCGTCGCACTCCATGTATCCGTACAAAGGCCGCTCTCTCCGCTTTGTTCCGCCTCTTTGTTTGACTTGACGAAGGTACAGTAAAAAACATCCAACTCAAATGACGGCGACCTCTCTCCCTCCCAATGTCTTCGATGAGAAATAACGAGGCACTTATTGGCCTTTGCCAAATAAAACTAACTGTACCAATGTTGTAAACTTGTAATTTCTTTTACGTACATGGTATTTAAGAATTTATATTATTATCTGAAGTTACAATAGTCTGGCAATGACTATTAAGTATTCGACCTGTTTGTCTGCCTAGGTTTTCCATGCCAACGGATTTACACCAATGAGGCGTCGATTTTCCCGTTTCTTAAGTTCAAAGGTAAAAATGACCCCTTTTTTTGTTCACGCGGGGGAATCTTTTCTGTCAGATCTGTCAGCGACAGGACACCCCAACGACCGGCCGGTCCCGGCAAAGACCGGACTTCATCCTCAAAGGGGACTTCTCCGGCACTCAGAGAAGTCCCGAAGGTAAAAATGACCCGGCTTAGTCTCTGTTATATATGACAAAGGCCTCCTCTAAAGACTTTCAAGTATGTCTAGCTTTTGCTAACCGGCTTCACAGCGGACAAGAGATAGCAAAACAAGTAGAGGTAGACAAATTAAATAGATGGGAAGACGAATTTAAAAGAATAGCTGGTCACTGCCTACATAGTTTATTAAATTCTATAGCGATTTTAGGTATTTCTATAAATTATATAGCCATTAAACGTTTTAGTCTAAAGGGCCCGCTAAATACATGTCTTTAAACCTAGAGTCAAACTAAAAGGGTCGCATTTATAGGCGTTTATGAAGCGTTAACTTGCGGAAATGATCCATTGTCCCCATCCCACATCGCCGGCTGCGTATGGGGTCCGATATTTGCGACATCATGTGTGGATCATGTGTCGCTTTATTAAGTACGTTATACGTAGGCAGAGTTTTATTAACCTCCATTGAGGATGGCTGTTTCAACATTCATTTGTAAAGGAAATTATACTTCTATTATATACGTATATAAAAATTAATCCCATCTATTTAACACTACTTTTTGTATACTATTTCTTACTTAAAGGTAAAGGTTATGTATTAAGTTCGAGCGCGGTAAATAGAGCAAAATAACGCCTGTGACGAACGAATTGGAAAATTGCAGGCACTTTGCCTTTGTGAATCATTCAGTTGGTAGTCTTATTAAAAGAAAGCTTAAACTTGAGACCTCTGTGAAGAGTAACAAGAAAGCAATAATAGTAAAAAAAAGGAAATTGTTTTTATATTCAACCAACTTCAAAAAGGAGGTTCTCAATTTGTTTTTTTTTTATGTTTGTAACGTCATAACTTTCGACTGGGTGAAATGATTTGATGATTTCTTTTATTTGAAAGCTGGTTCTTCCTGCGTGGTCTAATTTGGTTCTAATTCTGACAATAGACCCATGAGAAAACCATTTAAGTCTGTGCAAAAAATTAGTATTAAATATGTGCGCGACAAATGATTTCGATGATTCATTTTTAACTGGACAGGATGTACTTCAAGAGTACTTTGATGGGAGTTTGGTTCTGATTAATTCTATTTCGTCATATTCCTACGATAATTCGGAAATATAAAGAGGGAATTCGCGCGTAATGGCGTTTGACGTTTGATTCGATTAGAAGTCTGTTTTTGTTATTGCTCGTAAATATACTTGTGAATGAGGTTTTTTAACTTGGTGTTGGTTCCATGCTCGTTTGATGTGAACCTTCGTGTTTTTAGTTACTCAAAATAATATGTTCATGTCAAGTGAACTAAGCGAAGGGCTACCTCGCAATAGGTATATTTATCTCCGAGCTACCAACGGCCTTTAGCTATAAAATGCTTTGTCAATGGGGTCGGTTAATTTTAATTCCATCGCCGTCATTTAAATGTCAAAACGATACATAGAACAGGTGCTAGGTGTGTACCCAGTTACCCTTTTAACTCTCTCCCATTCGTTTCTAGGAAGCAGCTGTTTGTTTGTGTGGACGACATTTTTGTTTACAAACGGTGCTACTGGGATGTAAGCAATCGATAACATTGTCTCACGGGGTTGTCTTGTTGATATAAGGCGGAAGTGTGTAGTGAGTGATTGTTATTACGAAGTTATACTATAGAACTGAACTTTAAATTATAGATTTGATTACTTTTTATTTATAGGTTAGTTTTTCCTTTAAAAAAAATACATATGCAATCTCACAGTCGTATTAATTCAACATATTTCGATTTGTGGTATAGGTAACGATATGTTACTGTCCCTGCCTGTCGTAGAAGGCGACTAAAAGGGGTCTCGGATTCACTGGGCGGCAAGAGTTCACCAAGGTGGACCCGGGAAGAAGGCGACGTTGGCTGGCCCGTGTCGCCTTGCGCTGCGACGGCACAGGGGGAGGGAGTAACCTCCCCCCCCCCCCGGGACGTGATCTCCTTAGACATAGTGCAGAGGGGCTCCGGTGCGTTCCACGTTGAGATCCCGGAGCCCCTCGTCATGCACCGAGGAAAGGGCCACCGGGGACTTTTTAGTGGGTAAGAACCCCACATAACCGCCCAGAAGGCGGGGTATCTTTCTGAAGATTTCCTCCCCGTCAACAAAAAAAAATGTTACTGTAAGTAACAAGTTTAAAAAAACTGAAGGTATGTGGCCGCCCTCTGAGCTAACTTCTTTTAGGGTACGGGCTGCAAATCGTAAGGTCGTGGGTTTGAATCCGACATTCGACTATTGACGTGAACCATCTCCTAACACAAGACTAAGCTTACTTAGAATGGTTAACAAGATTGTTAATAATATTTGCAAAAAACATATTGTTAGCATTCTTTTTTTAAGAAGTAGAAAGAATGCGCCCTTAAATAGATTTAGTATAGAATTCAACTCTAAAAACGGACGATATCGACCTCTTTTTTCCTAGTATTTGTATGTATAAACAATCACTAATCTACAAATAGTTTTTTTATTAGTTAAGTTTTAATTTCAAATTTAGTTTTATTTTATTTGCCAATTAATTGCTTGCAGTCCTGCGCCTATAACTGCGATGGCATTTACTTTCACAACTTTTCACTGTTTTATGTATTGTTTGTTAAAAATGTTCGTTGTGTTGGTGTAATAAATAAATAAATAAATGAAATAATATTTAACTATATTTTTTTTATATTCGTTACCTCTTAACTTATTTCAATTTGGCCTAATTCTGACAATAGCATACATGAGATAACCATATAAGTCTTCAACTTGCATTAAGTATGTGCGCCACAAATTGACGAATAACTCAATATCACGCCTACCGATTTCGACGATTCATTTTTTATTGGTTAGTTGGATAGTTTAACGAGAGTTTGGGTAGGTTCTGATTAATTCACCATTAGGCTATTGAAGCGTCAATAGCCTAATGGCTTAGGGTACGGCCTGTGAATGGTAAGGTCGTGGGTTCGAATCCACCATTCGACTATTGACGTGAACAATGTCCTAGCACAAGCTTAAGCTTAGTTGGAATGGTTAACAAGATTGTTAGTAATATTTCTGAAAAAAATTAAATTATTAAAAATTCTATTTTGTAATATTCCTACGACAATTCGAAAATATAAAGAAAGTAGGTTTTTGTATTTACTCAAAAAACTACAAATAACGCTTGCTGGAAATTTAATTACAAGTATATTTACGTATGGCGATGGGTTCAACCCCTGTCACATGTGTGATGTATATACATAAGTTTATCTAAAAGCGGACTGCGAAAGAAACAAAAAGGACGTGAGGGCTTATTTTAATCTGTCATATATTACAGAATTGGTATCAATCAATCTATAAAGTGTGTCAACCAGCATAACTGTATGCGTAACACGTACGATAGCAAATGCTAAGTTTTGCCACGTTGGAAGTTAATCAACCACGACAAGCATTTGCTTACGACTGCGGCTAATGAGATGTCAGCGCGCCTCGCCAAGAACTGGAAAGCGCGAGATTTAGAGCACTTGCTAATTAATTTTCCTGGTATGTTAAATAAACATTGCCACCGCTACTGCAAATGAGTCATGATAATTAAAACCAAATTATATTTCACGGTAAACATTTAATGAAACAAGTAATATTTGTGTATGAAATGACGTATACGAGCCATGAGTGCACTAATGATGGTGTTGAATAATCCGTGGGTCAAAGATAATGGACTTGAACTTGATTTTTTTGTTTTGGACCTTAATAGCATACATAGGTTACGATAGGGATGTTCATGCAAAAAATATATCGATATATTTTTCGATACAATATATCCTAATCAAGCAACACTAATGCGATATGTTGTGTAAATGTATCGATATTTTCCGTATAAAAAAAACACGGCACAGATTATAAAATTTATGCAACTAGTGCTGTCATCGCTGATAGTAGAAGTGCAGTAACATATTATATTTGGTTATCGCATGAAAAATATCGATTTTATTCGATGTGATTGCAATGTGGGGTATTTTCAAAAGTGTGAGTGAATACGCATTTATTAAGCTGGTGCTTCTTACATTTTACGGCTGCATTTTCATCATTGCACTTAGCATCGAGTGGGATCGTGGTCAAAAACTTGCTTAGAAAAAATTCGCCAATTATTTCTGAGAGAACTGTTCCAAGTAGCTTAGGTAATTGAAATTGAATTTGTCAAGATCACACACAGCACTCGCAATGGGGTCATGCGAAATGTTTAACCAAATTGACCTATGGCTCGGAGAGAGTCAACGCCTCGCCTGGAACAATTTCATGAGGTCTGAAATGTAGTGGTGTGAGCAAGGTCGACGACCGTGCGTCGCGGCAGACGGGCGTCGCGATCTGATTGCGGGGCCTATAAGCGATTTGCATGTGTCTGCGTACGCGCACTTGTGCTTCGGTTAATTGCAGCTAGCAGAGTCTTCTAAACCAATTGTGTCAAGATGAACGTTCAATGACATTATAGTTGTACTCAACAGTATTGGTAATCTGCTAATTCATTTGTGGCACAATGGTTTTCCAAACCCATACCACTGACACCAATATTGTTTCAATTGTTGCTATTACATTCCCAACAATTTATCATTATCGAATAATCAAAAATAAATTAGAAATCACGTATCAAAAAATTAAATTAGCAGATTACGGCTTTAGGTACCACTAGCTGCGCCCCGTGGTGTTACCCGCTATTAAAAACTATATAACATTCTAAGTAACAAAAGTAGCCTAAATTACTCCTTATTACATCAATTATTTGCCATTGAAATTCCCGTCAAAATTGATCCAGCCGTTCAAGATATAAGCCGGTACAAACAGACAGATAGACGGGCAGACAAAAATTGTAAAAATCTTCATTTATATATACGGTATCTACATTTATATGCATGTACTAATAAGCGGTTGTTTTAATTATAAAGAGATACTCCAATTTTATTTATATGTATAGATGACACTTGAATTGTAATAGATTGGTTTCATAGTCATCAAATGTCATTGGCATGTAGCAGATTCGCGACCCTGGATGCCTCGCTTCTACTTCATTGTTTCGCTGTAATCTGAATTAGCTTTCGATGACCAAGTTATATATAAACACCATGTTAAGGTGAAAATGTCGCAATAGTTTTTATTAGTATCATGGCCATGGCTATCGACGGTGGGGTCGAGCAGCGTGGCAGCACACGCTAGCCGTGTGCCCCGCATGGGAGGCGGAGTGACGGATCCTGGTCCAGCAGATCGGGCAAGACCTCTCTTCATTGGGCGACGAGGGTGGGGCCTTTGTCGTCCGCCAAGGTGGACCCGGGAAGAAGGCGACATCGGCTGGCCCGTGTCGCCTTGCATTGCGAGGGCACAGGGGAGGAGTAACCTCCCCGGGAAGTGCTCTCTATGAGCACAGTGCAGAGGGGCTCCGGTGCGTTCCACTGGAGATCCCGGAGCCCCTCACCATGCACCGAGGAAGAGTCACCGGGGAGGTTTTAGTGGGTAAAACCTGACTGACCTGGGTATCTTTCTGAAGATTTCCTCCTCGTTAACAAAAAAAAAATCATCGCCTTATTCTTCGTCCAAAACAACTGCAACAATCAACATATCAATTGTTTCTCGGAACATTGATTAAAACCAGCCAGTTTTAATCAATCGCTTGATAACACGAAGTTTAAGGTTTCAGGAAAAAAAACTTTACGGTCTCGATGAATCACGCCATTTTATCCGGTCAATGGCAGCTAGCGCGCAGTGTTTGCATCGGCGTTTTTTGTTATCCAACACAACCTATTGTGAAGATAGTTTTTACAACAAAAACTTTTGACTGATAAAAACCGTACAATCCAATTTGTATGTAGTCTAGAATATTCCGCTGCTGAATGTTTTACAACGAAGCCCGACTGTTACCGACTGAAATTAGAAACTGCTAGATTGTCTATGCATACGATATTACGGTGCGACGTTACATAGAATAATAAATATACTATTAGATAAAAGTAGCGTTACCAAGTCTATTGTTTGTCTAGAGAACAATTAATTTTAGTCGAAGCTACGCTCAAGACAAATAGAAGAGATTGGTCGATTCAGTGGTTTCAATTTCCTCACGACACATACCCGTCTTAGTCTGGAAAAGTCCTCTATAAGTTCGGATGCTACTGATAATTAAATTGTTGGGATATTGACTACAAGAAAGTTTTTTAATGACGTACTACATATCCCGCCATCTGACGATTGGCCAGAGAAGCTACCATTGACTGCTTCGCCGGATTGAGACGTGGCATAGCTGTTAGGTCGCTTAGCCTGAACCTCTATCGCTAGTAACTAACAACACAAGGGTTCCCCTCGGTTAGGGTACAGGAAATAGGCTTGGCTGGGACGTTATGCAATTTCACAGTGAGATTAGGAACCTAATAATAACATCGGAAAAAAAACGAGGCGAATGCTTTTTTGTTTATTCAATAGTTCCTTAAGTTGTACTCTTCCACTATGTAGATGTTGATTCCAATTTTAGCTGAGACCCTAATTTTATTTTTTTAAGCTACAATTATTAATCTATTTACATTTAAATTGATGTGATTATGTATTCCCTATGGTCTGTCAAAACGGCTATATTTTGATGAATTTATTAAACAATCAATAAATTAGACGATCTTGCCATTTTTATATATAATATAACTAGATATGTGCTTCACTGAAAATGTGATCACAAGACAAAATGATTATTACACCTTAAAACTGACTTATCTAAAATGTTTCCCTATTATATCGTGGAAGTGTGTGGCGTCGGTAGACAGACCCTTGAAGGATGTATATGGACCAGATTGGCGATGTTTTAAAAGGCGTGTGTTTGTATTGTTTTATTATGTTTCCTACCTTTTTACCTGTATCACCGATGGTGTTCGATTTGTGGCAATGACAGGAGGTCAAAAACCAATGCCAGGGTTCAAAGGACGTTACAGCTGTTTTAATTTTTAGACTAAAGCTTTGTTTTCATTGTATGTATCTAATATGCGGACTTCTAACCCGTCTCAGGTATGATGCTAAATCATTTCGTTTAATTTAGCTATGCGGTATTCGTGTCTGTATAGAGGTAGAACTGGTAGCCTGCGGAAGGCGGCGCTAACCTGGCGGAAGATGTCAGTGTTAATTTACGGCGGGCTGATAGTTTAACTACCGCATGAAAGAAAAGCTATTATATTACCGTTGTAAGTGCTCAAATGTTTCATACAGAATAAAGCTGTCGAGCGTTAGGTCGTACTTAATTGAGGCCCACTATTATAAAAGAGGGTCTAAAATTTTTAACCCTAGCAGGGTAGACAGGAACAGTTTGTGCTTACCGCTTACGCGCTTTCAATATAATTTAATAAGCTTATTAGGCCCTTATGTGATGGGACTGAGCCTTGTTCCGTACACCGGGCACTAATTTTTAGCAAGTACTACTTAAATAACTGATAGACGGTATTTCGATTCGATTCCAACCTCTGACCGTTACATCGCGCACTTTAGCCAATAGACCATCGATCATCGTTGCAATATAATGAAGGTTAACTAGAAATTGTACTTGTGGCAACTTGCCAATGTTTTCTTTTTTTTCATTACATAATGAACACTTGTTTTAATAGTAAAAGCTATCTATACAAATAAATAAAATTGGAGTGTCTGTTTGTAATATTGAAAGAATCGCTTTTACTACATGTGTATGTATTTATATAGGGTCAATATACCAAAAAAACATTTTTTACAATTTTTGGTCAGTCTATTTGTTCTGGCTAATCTCTCGAACGTCTTTTTTCTTACGGCTTCTTAACCAACTTTTCAATGGCAGATAGTTGATGTAATGAGTAACGTAGGCTTATTTTATTTCAGAAAAATAAAAATAAATAGTTTTTAATGCGTGTAACACCGCGTGGCATAGTTACTGGTGAATAAATTGGACGTTATTGCGATACCATATACTATACGTTGATTTTCAATCGCCTACTAAAGCTCGGTGATCCTGTTATAAAGGCAGCGTAGTGATGTCATCTCAAGTTTTTTTCCAAGTGACATAACGTTTATTTTAAATCGATGTCTATTCATAACGTTAGAATGTAAACATTAACGTGTATCGTATTGTACAAATACGGAATTAGTTACATCGATCAGCTTAAAGCGTTATTCATTCAACTAATTGAACATTGATCGAGCGGTCTATAATGTTTTCGTAAAATTTAAACGCCGGGCTTAACCGATTTGTTAATTTAAGCCTATTTTGGTCGGCCAATTAGCTCGATGAGGTATTCGCTCTCATGGTTACTCAGCGGGTATTTTAAAATCCAATGTTATTTTAATAGTAGCATATGCTCTGAGCGCTTCCACTTAATACGCCGGAATTAGTATCCAACTGTTTTTGATAGTTCTGCAGTTAAGAAATGTACAATTATTATTTTTTATTTTGCTGAATATTAATTTAAATATGCTAGCATTTTTGTCACAAATATTGAAAACGTTCTTGTTAACCATTCCAACTAAGCTATTAAATTGTGCTAGGAGATAGTTCGCGTTGGATTCAAACCAAGACTTGGAACCAAACAAAAAGACTACGAAATAATATCGTTACCATTGTTACCGATAAAACGAAAGGAGAGTGGAAATATACTTTTTTTTGTTACGCGGGTGAATTCTTTTTACGTACCATCCTCCGGAACCCTGGGTGGGCCCGGAGGGATGTCTGGGCGACCCCTACCCACTAAACCCTGGATAGTGCCCTGGATAGGTAGTGCCTCGGATCTGTAAGCAACAGGGCACCCCAACGACCGGCCGGTCCCGGCAAAGACCGGACTTCTTCCTCTAAAGGGGACTTATCCGGCAGTGAAAATATACCTTACACTTTTATATGTTAATATCATATATGATTTTTTTCATTTTTCACGTAGTTTTCCTTTAACACATAAATACAATTTATTTAGCCTATCTTAACTTGTCGTTCTTGAAGTCAACATTCTCCTTCAAACGTGAATGTTCGTAAGAGTTCAATCCCAATAGCATATTCGCCAGAAGTAGCGAGCGATTCTTTTGCAAGCTGAGGTAAGAAAACTTGTATGGTTAGTTCAGTAACTTGTACAGCCACAACGTGACGGAGCACGCTCCAAGCCTCTCGTCACGAGAGCGCTTTTGCTCCGACGTGGAATTTATTTAGAATACCTGTCTTAAGTTTATTTTTAAAAATTTATAATTGCTGTGAATATAATTTTTCGAAGCTTACATTAAAAAGTATTTTTACGATTAAAAAACCGTATTCAATTCGAATATTACGAAATAGAATTAATGGGAGCTAAATTTTACTTTTCATAAAATAACAAGTAATTTAATAAAAAACAATTATATTTTAATATGGTACATCAACTATTCGAGAGTACATTAAAAAAACATAACAAAAATATCTAACACGTTTTTGTTTTAACAGCATCAAACGAGAACTGGAAATTTAGGGTATTTTTTTATAGAAAAAAATCTCAATTACTTGGCAACGTTGACACTTTTATTAAGGTCATTCTTTTGTCTAGTAGGTGACCCACCTATTTTCCCTTTCAGTTTGTCATGCAGCTTATAGGATTGTATTGTTGCTCCAAACGTGTTATTTAACTTATGAAGTTAATTCAGAAGGGTATAAATTAATTGAAACTTTACCGATCCTAAACAAATGTCTTTATCGTTCGTTTCCAATCAATCGAAAGTTTCAGCGAAAAACCGACCGAAAATGCAATTAGGGCATAGTGATATTGGATACTCACACGAGAGTAAACTCTGTGTAATTGGATTATCACTTGATATTCCGTTGTGATGGATATATCGCCCAATTATTAATTGAATGAAGTTGTTTGTTGTATGAACGATCAACCGATCAATGTGAATGACCGTAATGTTCAGAGTAAAGTTACCTATGAGATCTTCTTTGTACCTTGACATTTATCGATTTTCCAATGTCACAGATGTCGAGAAAGAATGTTTTGTTTTTCAAATGTTTGTTATTGTGTACAACAGTTGCATTATCGGGCGCGTGATTCAGATGTTAGTGATGTGTTTCGACTTCCATACACCACGTCGGATTATATATTTTTTTATAAAGCATAAATAGTTTATCCAAAGGGCTATGAATGCCACCAACGCGTCTAGTTGTTATCAGAGTGGTGCCGTGTATGCTGGCTGTCGGGGGGCAATCTCTCGGCGTTCCTATCTGTTGCACTCGCGCCGATTGATACCGTTGCGCATCGAGTGGCTTGCAACACGCGCTCGCTTAACCTGGATATTGCAGCGCGGGCGGCGCGGCTTATTTAGCTGTATAGCAACGTCTTTGTTTGCCAGTATTGCGTCGCTTGCCTGTAGGGTTGTTGAGAAATTCAATATATTATTTTATAGGAAAACGGGCAAACGAGTTTACAGCTCATCTGATGAACCGCAAAATGAACTGCATGCGCCTTGCCTGCCTTTGAAAAAGAAGTGGGCTCGTTTTTTTGTCGCCCGTGAGCCCGGGGCCTGTTTTAGTCGCCTTATTCTATGAGCCCAGGACTACGGGCTATTACTAATACCTAGCCCAAAACAGAGCGCAATGGCGACAACGCACTCTGTCCCAAATTGGGGATTTACGACTTTAAGTCAAGGATGTCAAAACGTGTAGGTTCGTAAGTATTTTATTTTAACGGCAGAATTCCAAATTTCATCAACACCATTAATGTTTCTCAAGTACATAGGCGCGAGTATTATAAACAATAATAGCATAGATATATGTAGTCGCATCCGCCATCGGTTTTCGTGTGGTATTTGACCGCAGGAGAAATCTCTGTGGGATTATCGCTACGTCACCCTTGCGGTTGCATATCAGATCATTATGGGGGCATACTGTGTGAGAGGTTTGGATTTAGTAGAGTTCAGATTTATGACGAATTTGTGGAATTGTTACATAATATTAGAACTATATATAATTTTTTATTCAACAAAAGTGTAAATTGACCCTAGCCGCGGCTAGACATAATAACTTTTATAAATAATCTGAGATTAAAACGAACAATGTTGGCAAATTTTTAGGATAACATAGTTCTGCGATGTTTCGTCCGGCTTTTAATCAGTTTACTATAGCGGTCATTGTGGTACTCCATCCATCATGCTGTCACTCTTACTGTAGGCAGGAAAACCTGTTTTCTTCTAATGCCAACTATTTCTTGTCAAGAACTGTTGGACAAGGATAAATTCCTTATCTTAACATTAACGCTTGTAATGGTTTGGTTGACTCTAACAGTATTTCCTTTTTAACGTCAATGAAGTTTCAATTTATTAAGTCACTTGCTTACGATATAAACCGTAACGGGAAGACCACGGAAAAGAGTTAAGGACGTAATAAGCTCGGTATAGAGCAAATAGTAATTGTTATCTACCTTTACTCAGGCTTAAAAGGATGTAAGTGCATTATCAAGTAACAATTAACACTACGTAGATTAAATATAGATTAATTAGGTCCTAGTCTAGATACTACCTAGTGCCGATTGGTAGATTCGTTTAAAAGTTCTTTTAAAAATTATTTTTTATAATAATGTATTTGAGTTTCAGTATTACTAAATACCATAAACAACAGTAACATATATGTACATAAACGCATCGGGCGACGGTTTTCGTGTGTCTATACATACAAATAAATAAAATTGGAGTATATGTTTATAATATTAAAATACCCGATTAAATTTTTTTTTACTACATGCATATGAATAAATATATGGTACATATACCATAATGACATTTTTTACAATTTTTGTCAGTATGCTTGATCCGGCTAATTTCTGCACCGTCTGGTCCACTGTCACACGTATATTCTTTCGATTGTTTTTATATATCAAATAATGAAAGTAAATAGTCGATTACGGTTATTGGCACAATAAAAATTGAATTGTGTTTGATAGGTTGTCATAGTGACAACAAAACAACATTCACTGACGTTAGCAGACTAGAGGCACTAGCTATTAATTGGCAAGATTTTAATGTTTCCATTTGCGCAGACATTTAAGACGTACATTAATTCCTAAAAAGTTTTAATTGTTACATTGTCGAAAGCATTATAATTGCGTCAGTTGTTTAATTATTCATGCGCTTTGTTCATTGTGACGCCCCGCGATCGCGAGGTCTTTGTCGAGTGGGACGTTGCCAATGCCCACCTTTCTATTCCGCGGTAGTACGCGCAGCTACCGGGCTGTGATCGATTCCGATGAATCACCCGCACGTATAATAAGCAATAATAACAAACATCCTTTATTAATTAACAAAAATTATAGCAAACAGTATTACTAATTACGATTTTTACTGCTAGTATTAATACTATTTAAGTTTTACTGCCACCTAAACTAGGGATTTCTTGTGCGATAGATGGCAGTCCTTTCTCCCGTGGTTATTTATATATCTAATATTTTATTAAATCATATTTTTTTGTGTGCGTGGTTGTGTGTGTGGTGTGTGCTTTTGTGCGCGCGGGGTGTGTGCGTGTCGGTGAATGAGTGAGTGCTTTTCAATTAACCACTTTTAACATATTCCCACAACCTTCATAGTTTAGTGTTTTAAGCCACTTTAAAATTTCATGCTTTGGTTTTATATAAATTTTTATCTCTAATATTTAGTATTCTATTAAGAAAACAGAAATGTTTATTAACAAAAGTTGATTTGAATTTAGGCATTTTTACTATATGTATTCTTTCTTTTATTTATTTTGGTACCTTAAGTTAAGTTTTATAATATTTCTATAAAAAGTAAAATAAAGAAAAATATCATACAAAATACAAAAACATTATAAAAACCTAACCTAGTGTGTGCCACCGGCGACGAAGCAGGGCTCAAGCAACCGGTGGTTAGGGCGACATAGAGAGAAACATCCTGACGATGCGTGCCGTGTCCAGGAGTACTGCCTTCTGTATCTGACCCTTGACCCAGCCATCCAGCGAAAGTCTCTTAAGATGTTGACCGAGACTTTTCGCTATGAGAACGTTTGCGAAAACGACTATCGGGACAATGATCGTCGAATCCACATTCCACACAGCGGTCACCTCGTGAGCCAAGTACTTTGTGATTTTTTCCCTTTCGGCCTTCACAAGGTTCTCGTCATGCGGGATTGTAATATCGACGAGCACCGCCTGTCGCGTTGACCGATCTGTCAGCACAATATCAGGCTTGTATTATTTTATTATTGTTATCTAGGTTTTTTAATGTAAGTGAATGTTGCTTTATGGCAGTCAGAAGAATGTACAGTTTGCGTATGGATAAAATGTTCCATTTCTCTGTATAGTTCGCTTGTTGTATGTATGCTTGTCATATCGACAGGGCTCAATGCTATTAGAGCCCGTATTTATTGTTATCGCGTCGTGATAGCGTCGTCGAGTGCCCTATTGATTTATTGTTCAC
The DNA here is from genome assembly GCA_029286785.1 of Meandrusa payeni. Classification (NCBI taxonomy): domain Eukaryota; kingdom Metazoa; phylum Arthropoda; class Insecta; order Lepidoptera; family Papilionidae; genus Meandrusa; species Meandrusa payeni. The sequence goes on from JAGSMX010000012.1 coordinate 13,255,062, forward strand.
AGTGTACACGCTACTTTGGTTTCTATGCTGGATTGTTTAATATAGTTTTTAGTCAAGATGTGCATGAAGGTCCTAAAATTGGAGATCAAGGGGTCAATTCTCAAATTTCTTGCACTAATAGTACAGTAAGTGAAGTTTTAATATGTGCGTCATTGTAAAACAACAAAAATTTATATCCGTATGTATTATTATAAACATATCCGATATGTCCACATATATATATATCCGATATAAAATATGCGGTTAGTTAACCTCAGTTATATTAAAGCACTTGAAAAAGTATATAGTTACAACTTTTGTTGTTTTACAATGACGCGCATATTAAAACAACACTCTTATCATGTGCTTAAAGAAGTATAACTTCAAAAATATAATGCAGATGCTTCGATATGTCTATTGCAATAAGGAAATAAATAGACACAACCGGTGATTATTTTACAAGGAATCCGTGATGGCGTGGCGATAAAGGATTATCACTAAATCTGACCCACTCGTGCTAACGTAAAAGGAAGTGTGCTATTGAGGTTGTTTTGTTAGTCGGAGTGATGGGTAGGAAGACGGGAAAGGAGGGGGGGGATCCGGGGGTAGGACATCGCGTGGGGGAGGGAAGGAGTGTCCCTACGATCAGGGGAGGGTGATTTCCTCAGGGGAAGAATTCTCCGACTCGGATGAGGAGCCACTTGCGGGGGGGTCGAGGGTTACTGCCAAAGGTGACAGCAGCAGGAGCCAGAGGCCTCTGGGTAGTGTCTCAGTGACATCGCTCTCGGAAGCAGAGCTGTGTCACGGTAAGAGGCTATACTCGGAGGTGTCGGCTGGCTCGGGCTCGGACACCGAAACTGGGGAGGATCGGGGGAAAAGGAAGGGGAAGGGGAAGGTGTCCTCCCCAAAAAGGGGGAGTTCGCGGGTCGCAGACACCCTTGCGAAAGCAAGGGTGGCTTTGCGAGATAAAAGGGTGGAGGAAACGGAGGCTATCTTCGCGGCTGCTCTCGAGAGCAGATTCAAGAAAGGGGAAGCTGCGAGGGAGAAAGAGGGGAGGGAGGTAGAACTCCCCTCTGATCTGGGGGCAATGGGTCCGGAGGACCTCTTGTTGGCGGCAGAGGGTCAGCTCGGGGTTATCCTGGAGCTGACCGGGAAGAGTACTGCCCTCAAGGGGGGGTACTCGAATAAAATTAAGAGGGCGTCCTCCTTCGTGAAGGACGTCCTTGACAACCTTGTGGTGCGCACGGAGGCCGAAGAAACCCGCCGGCTGAGAGCCGATAATAATCGGCTCCAGCGGGAGGTGGCTAACCTGCGGGAGGAGGTCCGTGCGCACCGCAGGGAGTTTGAGGAGAGCCGAAAGACGGCCAAACAGGACGGTCCTATGAGCCGGGACCAACTCCAAGTTCTGGAGAGGAACATCGCCAGGTTGGTTGGCAACCTGGTGGATGGCCGCCTCTCCGAACTGGAGTCCCGGCTCCCGCAACAGGTCTGCCGCCCACCCCTAGCGGGTGATGAAAGGCCCTTGGCGAGGGCGACGAGGGCCGCCATTGAGGTGCACCGTGCAGCAGAGAAATCTGCTGCACGCTCAGTGGTGGAGCCTTCCGTCCAGCCACAGGGAGGGCGCGAGGTGGAGGAGTTTCCGGCCCTTCCCCCTACCAGGACACCCAAGGGAAAGGGGAAGGGTAAGGGAAAGAGTGGAGGTGCGTCGGGGGTTGAGTGGACTGCATTCGGTCCCTCAACCTCAAAGGCGACGGCGGTGACCTCAGAGGGTCCGTCTGCTCCATCGGGGAGTAACCCGATGGAGTGGACGGAGGTGGTCCGCCGCAGGGCACCCGTCAAGAAGACGGTAGCCGGGGCGGCGGCACCACCGGCGAAGGAGGGCCTGAGGAAGCCGCAAATCGTCCTCCCTCGCTCTCAGGCCGTAGTCATTAAGCTACGGCCTGAAGCAGCAACAAAGGGCGTGACATATGCCTCGGCCCTATTAAAGGCCGAACGAGCGGTGGACCTGGCAGAGCTGGGCATTGGGCCGCTCCGGATCCGCCAAACGGCGACCGGGGCGCGCCTAATCGAGGTGCCAGGCTCCACCAGCTCGGAGAAGGCCGATGCCCTGGCGGACCGTTTGAGGACGGTCCTCACAGAGGAGGTGGAGGTCAGCAGGCCCGTGAAAAACGCCGACATGCGCGTCACGGGCCTCAATGACACCACCACTGTGGACCGCCTCACGGCCGCGTTGGCGAAGGAAGGGGGGTGCACTGCCGCGCAGGTCATTGTCCGGAGCATGCGCACCGGCAATGGCCCGCAAGGGATGGGCTCCGCCCTCGTGGAGTGCCCGGCTGTAGCGGCGAAAAGCTGCTGCAGCTGGGTAGCATCGCGGTGGGGTGGAGCCGAGTGCACCTCCACTTCCTGGAGCCAAGACCCAGGCATTGTTACAGATGCCTGGGTCTGGGGCACGTGGCTGGCACGTGCCCCACCAGGTCGACCGCAGCGATCTATGTTATCGCTGCGGTCAGAAGGCACAAGGCGGCTGCCTGCTCGGCGCCACCGCACTGTGCGGTCTGCGCCGATGCAGGCAGGCCTGCCGGCCACGTGATGGGGGGCATGTCATGCCACCCCCCATCCACCCGTGGAAAGCTCCCCGCCCAACCCCAACGGGCCGGGAGCTCGAGGGACGTTGAGATGTCTGGTTGATGGCCAGACATCTCAACCTACTCCAGGCGAACGCCAACCACTCCGCCGCGGCGCAGGATCTCTTCCTGCAGTCCATGGCGGAGTGGGGCGTCGATCTCGCGGTGATGGCGGAGCCGTACTTCGTCCCCTCCCTTCCTCATTGGGTGGGGGATCTGGACGGCTCCGTTGCCATCGCCGTGAGGCCTGGAGTAGGCCCGCCCCTCGTCCCCAAAGCGAGGGGCCACGGGTACGTGGCGGCGGTTCGGGGAGAGGTGGCTCTGGTCGGAGTCTACTTCTCCCCGAACCGCGACCTACCGGCCCTCGAGCGGTTTCTCGACGCTCTTGGGCCGGTGGTGGGGCAGCTAGCGCCCCTCCAGGTGTTCGTGCTGGGGGACTTCAATGCCAAGTCCACGGCTTGGGGCAACCCCGCACGAACCCTAAAGGAGGGAGGTGGAGGAGTGGGCGCTAGCTGCCGGGCTGTCCCTTCTCAATGTTGGGACAGCCCACACATGCGTGCGGCGGTCGGGAGGTTCAGTGGTGGACTTGTCGTTCGCCACTCCGGCCGTCGCACGGCAAGTGGAGGGTTGAGAGTGGAGACGGAGGTGGAGACACTTTCGGACCACAAATACATAAGGTTCGAGGTGTCTCCAGCCTCCGGACGTCCGGCGTCGAATTCCTGGGGTCGAAGCCGGTTCCCGCGTTGGGCGCTAACAAAGCTCAACCGGGAACTGGCATTAGAGGCGGCCATTGTCGGCCGCTGGGGCCTCCCGCCAACAGAAGACGGGGGGGTGGACGATGCGGCTGGCCGCTTCTGCGACGTTTTACACAACGTCTGCAGAGCGGCCATGCCCCGCGTTGGGCGTCCCCCCCCTAGGCGGGCGGTCTTCTGGTGGTCGACAGAGATTGCCGACCTCCGCGTCGCCTGCAACGTACACCCGAAGCAGGCGGCGCCGACCCCAGGATGTGGAGAGAGATGGTCGGCTGTACAGGGTCTACGTGGAGAAAAAGAAGATCCTGCAGCTGGCCATCTGCCGAGCCAAGGAGACTGCCTGGCTGGAGATGGTGAAGGGTCTCGAGAGAGACCCTTGGGGCCGACCGTATAAAAGGGTGCGGGAGAAATTCCGCACCCGGTCGGCCCCTCTCACCGGGTGCTCCAGCCAGAGCTCCTGGGGAGGATAGTCGGGGAACTCTTCCCCGACGCCCCTGCGGGTTTCACTCCCCCCAGGATGGCTCGGCAGACGCCGGACGTCGAAGACGTCCCGCCACCACCCGTCACGGATACCGAAATGGAGGCAGTTCTGACCTGCCTCCAGAGTAGGCGGAGGGCACCGGGTCCGGACGGGGTGCACGGAAAGGTTCTGGCCCTTTCCCTCGTGCACCTCGGTCAGGCCCTTAGGGAGCTGTTCGACCGCTGTCTGCGGTCGGGGCAGTTCCCGAGGGCCTGGAAAGAGGGTCGGCTGTGCCTTCTCCCGAAGGACAGTCGGCCCCCGGACTCGGCTTCGGCGGTTCGACCGGTTGTGTTGCTGGACGAGGCTGGCAAGGCCCTGGAGAGGGTCGTGGCTCGCCGCCTCGTCCGGCATATGGAGAAGGTCGGGCCCGAAACTCTATGAGTTTCAGTTCGGGTTCCGGGCCCGCCGGTCGACCGTCGACGCCCTCCGACGCCTGCGGGCGGTGACGGAAGAGGCGGGGCGTCAGGGAGAGGTAGTGTTGGCGGTGTCACTGGACATCGCCAATGCCTTCAACAGCCTCCCTCATGCGGTGATACAGGCGGCACTCGTATATTTCGGAGTGCCCCTGTATCTCAGGAGGCTGTTGGGCGCCTACCTCTCCCAGAGGAGGGTGGCATTCGAGGACCGGAGGGGGTCTGTCAGGTGGAGGAAAGCCGAGCGCGGTGTCCCACAAGGATCGGTGTTGGGGCCGATTCTGTGGGACATCGGCTACGACTGGGTCCTGCGGAGCCGTCTCCTCCCCGGGATGGGTGTCATCTGCTATGCAGATGACACCCTCGTATATTCCCGGGGAAAGGCGTATAAGGAGGCGGCGCGGCTGGCCGAGGTCGGAGTGGGCCTCGTGGTCAGCCGCATAGAGAGGTTAGGGCTTCGGGTAAAACTGGAGAAGACCGAAGCCCTCCTCTTCCGCAGGATCGGGCGTAAAGGACCCCTCCGGGTGCCACCCTCCTCATAGGAGGAGAAAGAGTGAGGGTGAGTTCCCAGATGAAGTACCTGGGACTCACCCTCGATGGAGATGGACCTTCGGACCCCACTTCGAACAGTTGGGGCCGAAGGTCCTGAGGACGGCAGCCGCGCTGGGAAGTCTCCTCCCGAACCTCGGAGGACCCAGCGCGGTGTGCAGGAGGCTGTACTCTGGGGTCTGTCGGAGTATGGCCACGTACGGTGCCCCATCTGGGCGGGTGACCTGTCTCGCGGCAATCGCTCACAGCTGCGCAGGGCGCAGCGGATTGCCGCGATCAGGGTCATCCGGGGTACCGTACGGTCTCGTGGGCGGCAGCTACAGCGCTTGCCGGCGATCCGCCGTGGGAGCTCGTGGCGGGGTTCTGGCCGAGGTGTCCGACTATGTCTCGGATAGGAGGGCCCTCGGAGAGAACCCTCTGCCAGAAGAGGTCCGGCGGATCCGTCGGTTAGGCGAGGTAGCACTATGCCGGAGGTGGGAGGAGGACCTGGCGCATCACCCGTACGGGAAACGTACAACGGGTGCTCTGCGCCCGGTCCTGAGCGCTGGATGCGCAGGAAGCGCAAACCTCTCACCTTCCGTCTGACGCAGGTGTTCACGGGGCATGGCTGCTTCGGGGACTACCTGTGTCGGACGGCCCGACGGGAGGCTGATGAGCGGTGCCATGATTGTGGCGCTGCAGTGGACTCTGCCCAGCACACCCTGGAGGTGTGCCCGAGATGGGCAGCGCAGCGTTGCGACTTGGCATCCGCCATCGGTGGAGTAGACCTGTCGCTTCCGAGCCTCGCACTTGCGATGGTACGGAGCGACAGGTCTTGTCGGCGGTCGCCTCCTTCTGCGAGACAGTCATGTCCCAGAAGGAGGCCGACGAGCGGGTCAGGAGGGGAGCCGTGGGGCTCCCTCCCTCCGCAGGCGACGAGTCGGGGTGCGCAGGAGGCGTTTCAAACGCCTCCTCTCGCTGCCCCGTAATCCCGAAGCGGGGCCAGGATGGGAACCTGGCCCCAGCATGCTTCGGCGTCGTCGGGACTTCTCTGAGTGCCGGAGGAGTCCCCTTCGAGGGTGAAGTCCGGTCTTGCCGAGACCGGCCGGTCGTTGGGGTGTCCTGTCGCTGACAGATCCGGGGCACCCCGCTCATAACGGCTGATGGCATTCGCGGTAGGTTTAGTGGGTATGGGCTGCCCAGGCCGAGTCCCACACATCCCTCCGGGCCCACCCAGGGTACCGGAGGATGGTTAATAACTCGATTCCCCCGCGTTAACAAAAAAAAAAAAAAAAAAAGTGTGCAATTAAATTAAGCTAGTCCATCGAATATTTATATCTAATCTGACGGAGCTACCTATTTTGATACCGATTTAAAAATAAGTTACGACATGCGTTTGGAAAATTCCGCATTTTCCAAATAGCTTTGGTTCTGTGTAAAACTGTTTGGAGTTATAAATTTGGCTGTTGCGGACAGGTTGGAGAGCGTTGGCTTTTAATTCCGTTGTAGCTTTTTTTCAAACCGCTATCCGTTTATATAGGTCACGACGGCAACGCGACAACCGCTTGCCTAATTCCTTGGAAAATTAATTCGTCCACATGCCCGGCTTATTTTAGATTAGCTTCATAATAACATACGACAAAATAATCTGCTCAGGGTTTGAAACCCGAAGGGAAAATACGCTGTTTGTTAACGTACCGTACAACTTAAGTTTTTTAACATATTACACGCTTCTATTTTATTTTTCTGTATAATTAACAAAAAGGATTGAAAATTATTTACTGCCACAAATGTCCCAGTTTTTCATTGACTACACTTACTTAATAATTATTACAAACAGACAAATGATGCATCCCGACCCTTATCTCCGCATTGCTCGCAGCGTTTTGCGTCGCGTAAAAATCTTTTAATGACGGTATAAGTTGAAAAATATTTCATACGGAGACTTAATATTTAATGAGGATATGTTACGTGTAACGATTCAGTGCATTTACTATATTGCGGTTTATTTAATTATGTATTATTTATATACCTATGAGAGACGTGCTAGCTCTATCCGGGCGGTAGCCCAAAGTTGAATAGTACGCTAGCACGGTACCAATAATTTTGTTTGTTGCATTTATAAGTACCGATTTACCACGTGCTCGGCGGTGAAATAAAACATCGTAAGGAAACCTACATGTCTTAGAAGACATATAAGTATGTATTGAGGTGACATTTTGTAGCCGTTTATTAAACGTTAATAGATACATTATTTCTTGCACCAATATATTATACAAAGGCGAACTTAATACAATTTAGCATGTCTTCCAGCTAGCCTATGGTGGTTAAGGCCAGGCTAAGGCAAACGTAGTGTTTTCATGTGAGACAAATCTGTTGTTCAATAGCTTAACGTAAAATTACCTGTAGTGGACAATACAAAATACGGACGGTATTGCTATATTCATTTAATACTCATCGATTTAAGACCTTTTGTGAAAGTATCACGGAAGAATTCCATGAATTACTTCAATCCACTTTCTCGACCTTTTTTTGAAATAGCAATACAAAGAAAAAGGAAATTAATCAAAGGTTGATAGCGTGACATTTGAGATGTATTCAGGACGTCAATATAATTTGTTAAATAATCGAGGACGCAATCACAAAAGCATTGATTTAGATAAGTAACGTGGCTATGATCTTAATTTACAACGAATATCATAAAAGATGTTTTCATTTTTTTATATTTGTTGTGTCATAAATCCGCCATTTATAAACCGATTTTAAAAATTTATTTTTGAGTGTGAAAATGATTTAAATTTTTTACATTTAGATTAACTTTTTTAGATCATTTTGTGAACATTTAAAGCTTATCTTTTGTTTTTAATTGCAAATATTCTTGTTTTCATACCGTTCAGTTGTATGCCGTTTTATGATAAGATTCTGACACATATATTTATTTTTGTTTCGAAATTATAATATAAGGGGGAGTACAGAAGGTGATCCACAGGCTAAATGGAATCTTATGTGCTTTTTACAGTCCTATATTGAATAAATATTTAATTAAAAATCAATTGAAACGAGTTATTATATATCAACATTTCCGCATGTCGAGTAACAAGTTGTGCCGTGTTGCTTCAATAACAGCAAGTTCATACAACTAGTTGCTAGTGACATTTCATTATGAAGCCGATCTATTACAGTCATATCAATTATCATTTAATCATTACCAAATACGCCAGATACTGCGACCAATTGCTACTGGTGCCAACACCGTGTGTGTTGACAGCAGTATATCAATCAATAACCTAAAAGAATACTAAAACTAACAAATATCGATCACTATGATGCCAATGAACAATCATTTTCTATACAATTGGTTTAAAAAACTCGTCAGCATCGCCGCGGCTTCTCTAGTGACGTGCCGCCGGTAACGAGCAGATGTCGTCTAATTGCGGCACCCAGCCGTCGGACCCAATGACCAAATACGAGGCACGTAGCGCTTGAATCCGTGCCAAGTTTGGGTTATAACAATGAAAGCAATTTTCCGCTTTACCTATCCGGTGCCGTGTGCAGTTTTTGCTCGGCGGCGCGTGCCCGCTGTGCGCCCGGTCTACGCAAATCCTATCCATTGTGCGCGGTGACAATGCCTCCGGTGATAATTCAAGGACGGGCAAGCCTTTGTGCTGTGACGTTTGCGGTGCACTGTTCCCTTAGTATATATAATGACTTTTAGACGAGTATATTTACAAGTTAAAAACCAATCAAATCAATGATACATAACACGCACGAAACAAGCGATAAGAACGCTAGTAGACACGGCGTTCTGATTTATTTATTAATTAAAATAACAGCTTATAAATGTCCCAGAGGCATTGCTGTAAAGAGTATTGGACATAATCCGTTACATGGCGTATAAATTTAACATATACAAATTTAAATGCTGAACTTGTGTGGATGTACTTTGTTATTGGAGACAAGTAACGTTAGTCTTTCTTATAAAAGAAAGACGTTTTATTTAAATACAAACTATTATTTTATTTTATTATCTATTATACATATGTCCTATTGTACATCTGTCTATATTAAATTCTTTTTAAAAGCATAAGCATTGAAATGAAAACAATTCTTTGTTCTATAGATGTAGAGCCGATGGGAAAGAATAGCGGACCTTGGAACGTCATGCGACGTATAATACGAAGATTGATCGACCAATATTGAGATTACCATGTTCAATATTTATTTTCCGATATGGTGGGTAGGATCATGATGACAGCAACGTAACACGATGGCGTATTATCATGTCTTTTTTCGTAAATTTAAAGACTGGTCTCGAAAGTTCTACATATACAGTCTTTATTTTAATATATGATGATAATAGTGCCGTACTAATGTGCTGATGTCGCAAACATCATCGTTTCGGAATTTCCGCATATCTTAGACTTGGTATTTCCAACGCATCCTGCATTCTTGTGTCATGCAGTTTTCTTGGGATACTTTATCGTAGTGGGTTTCCGATACCTTCTACGTCGGATCTTTTAAAGGGTACTTAGTCCTTTATGTCTCAGTTACCTACATATCATGTGGGTTATTCCACCGCCGCCCACTGCACAGTGTCTTTTGAGGCTGTTTCTCTCCCTGATGTTGTTGGGCTCACGCGAGATAACTGCTTTAATGTAACTATGTCTATGGGAAATAGAGAGAAATGATTGACAATGGTAAATTGTTGTAGTACATGCGGTTATGGAGACAGTGAATATCACAACGTCGACAACATAGGATGAACTGGAGTTGTCCGACAACAATATGGCGGGCATTGATGACCGGTGATGAGTGCTAGAGCATCAATAAATTGAATTTAACTCAATTGACGAATATATGCAACTATAAATATATGCGAAGGTAGATCAGGTTCTCCATTATATGTTTTTTTTTTTTTAAAAAAAGCTAGCAATATTTTTTTTTACATACATACCAACTGAGCTTAAGCTTGTGCTAAGACATGGTTCACGGCAATAGTCGAATGGTGGAATCGAACCCACGACCTTAAGATTCGCAGGCCGTACGTACCCTAAACCATTAGGCTATTAATGCTTATGTTTTATGCTTTGATTATGTGTTACGTAAAATAAACAGCTTTGATAAATATTAGCTTTATCCCTTTTTTCAACCGACTTCAAATAAGGAGGAGGTTCTCAATTCGTCTGTTTGTTTTTTTTATGTTTGTTAGTTACCTTATAACTTTTGGACTGGATGAAGTGATTTCTTTTGTCATTTGAAAGTTTATGTTTCACATGTAGTTTCATTTTAATTTGGTACAATTCTGACACAACCATGACAAAATCATATATCTTAAATTTGCATCAAGTATGTCGACGAATAGCTCAATATCACGCCATCGATTTCGATGATTCATTTTTTATTAGAAAGAATGTACTTCAAGAGTAGTTTGGTGAGAATTTGTTTAGGTTCTGATTAATTACATTTCGTAATATACCTATGATAATTTGTATATACAAAGAGGGTATAAAATCCACCTGTAATAGCGTTAAACGTTTGTTTAAATTTGAAGTATATTTTTGTATTTCCTCGTAAATATACTTTTTTCTATATCTTATTTAGAAAAACGTTAACTGTTGAATGATGAACCCATCTGACTTGCTACCATATTGTATGCGCTAAAAACTGTTACCGCCGTTTTGCGATTTTGATTTATTCATGTAAATACTAATTTTCGCAGCCTTAGATTGAAAAAAAATGTGACGTAAAACTTTTTGTCGCAATTATCTACGAAGACTTAATACAGAAGTTTTAGTTAGTAAGTTAAAAAAGTCCTGTTTGAACGAATTTATCTTTTACAGGAGTTTCTTTGAGAAATAGATTTATATTAGAAATATATTTTTACTACTTATTGCTTCGGTGCCAGTTATTTCTTTTAAAATATAGGTGCAGACGCTTAAGCTATTTACTATATATTCCATTAGGGTTTTAGTGCAAAATGCCGTGCCGTTGCACAAATACCTTTGCCAAAGTGCAGGAAATAGTTTCATGTTTAAAATCCTCAACTTTGAACTTTTCCGTTCTCTAAGTTTTAATACGAAAGTTTAACTGCGCGTCAGTGTTATTTCGTTGCCGTAATTTTTATTTGCACTGAATTTTAACAGGTCTCGTTTAAAATAGCTTACGTTAAAATGTTATGGTTTTTGTTAGGTACGTTGTATATAGCACGACTCTTTATACATATTATTTATTGTCTATTATTACATATTACTCTTATCACCATTGTTTAAATTTCTTCTTAGTCTTCTTAGTTCTTAGTAGTTAAACTTCCCATTACTCAGTTATATATATTCGAGTTTGACGTGATTCAAGCAATCTTATTTATTAACGGAGTTTAATTCCTACGTCGTCATATCTATAAAATAAGATATAATTATTTATTATTTACTAAATTTGTTTATTTTAAATTATTTACTAGAAAATACAAAAACCAAATACAAATCGACTCAAACGTTCCTCTCCTCCCTCCATTCGTGCTAGTTATGGTCACGGAGTACTTGTAGATTATTATAAACATACCAATATCACAATAAATAATTCTTCCATAAGATTTTTAGGAGTTCCCCGGTATAGTATAATAAATCTATTTTCAAAAAAACTTATACTTGTGCCAGAAGATCCAACTCTTCCTTAGTCATTTTAGATTTTTAATAAAGTTAATTAACATAAAATAATCATTTATTACCCAGAGAGAGCGTGTTTGTGTATATTTATTATAATAAGAATGTTCAAGATATATATTACTGTAATTTTGATCGTAGTATTGTCTCCGTATCCTCGTAGTCCAAACCTTCCACTTTATAAAGATGCTTTATGGTCGAGTCGTATACTTAATTTCCTGTTTGCGTCATTATATGTATACATAACTTGATAGCTTTCGATATTGGTAACTGGCAAAACTTGTATTTACTATTTTAGTAGGAATTCTAACATATATATGAACTCAACGTCCTTTGCCAACAAAATTCATATGGAACCTAATTGATACCTCCTAACAAACAGAAACAAATCGGTTTATAAGTATGAGTGCACAAATATTACAATAATATAAATACTTAATCCTACTTTTTGAAGTCGGGTTAGATAAAAATTACACAAAAACGACCCTGATTTTAATGCTTTAAAATAGTATTCATTGAATCACACAAACACGCCTACATACATACACATAAACACGCGCGCCCACTTTCGATGATCGTTCATGTATTCCAAACAATTTGGTCATAGTTTTGACAGTTTCTTACGCATAATATAGTAATCTGTAAGCAGTATATAAAAAATAAGTAATAATAGCTTTAGGGGCAATAAATAAATAAATATATTTAACATCGGACACAAATTTGAATGATGTTTTTATATAATACTATTTTCGTATTTGTACCTTTTACTGTATCATTTAATCATGATCAAGAAAATTCTCATATAGGACCTTATATACCTCAGGACGTAGTATTACGTGACAACTGTTATAGTGATAGGAAATGGCACTTAACCTAAATTCATAAACTAATCTAATCGAGAACCAGATCAAGCTGATGGTACTTGTTTTTCACCCTATTTAAAAAAAATAATGAGATTTCCAATTCTTATGATTTTTACACTCTTAGCGCCGTCATTTATGAACCAATTGAGATTTTTTGGATTGAAAGAGTTTACCTTGGATTCCGAAGATATACCAGGGAACTATTAAAAATCGTACGGAACTTGTTAAATGATATATAGGTCGGTTTTTATGGAGTTACATTGCAATTCGATTAAAACATGTGACACTCGGCCGTCTTACGGCGGGTTTCTATATTCGATCTTCAATGTAAGAATGTTTCCGATCCTGATTTTATTTGGTCCATCTATCGATGCGTAATCCGCATTTCAATATCCGATCTTGGCTTTGAAAGTGATTGAAAAGGAATGGATTTGTCGTAAATGACAGTCCTCTCATAATCCGTTTTACGCCGTAAAAATAATATACCAGTTATAGAAATAATTACAAAGATGGTAATAATATGACTAAAAACAGTGTTTTTTTTTAATATAACTTAATAAATAATTAGAAATAATAAAACAAATAATACTTAATAATAATTAATAGGAATTCTCAGTTTTAGATTTTTTAAATAAAAATATGTTATTGTATCTATTTGAGGAGGAGCGGAACGTAAATCTGGTTGATTGGTAATTGACATAAGCTTGTCTTTTACGTCATTTACGAAGTGAAGAAAGATAATTTGTTTTTGTGTTTATATTTTGTTTGGTAGCCATTTTATTACAAAAGACGATTTCAGCCGTAAGTAATGTGACATCAATGGTCTCAGATTTTGTAAAACAAATAGCAGTAATTGGTCCAAAATCGATGATGTAATGTTCGTAACTAACACCAATTTCTGCTCTGCAGAATTCCATAATATCAAGACATAAAGTGCGGTCAAAGTTATATACAATAACATTTAATGTTGACAAAGAAAACGACATGTGTTGCTTCAAGGATTGCTATTAGAAAAATCAAAGCTATCACAAGAGAGAACCAGCTTAAAATAGGAAACAGCCAAAACTATGTTCAAGAATTTACCAATTAATTCAAGTGTATTCATGAAGTTATTGAAGAGGGACCAAAAATTAGACTTGAGAAGTGTGAATTAATTAATTGCAATATATTTCTGTCCTCTGTCTTACAGCATCAATGCATCAGCTCGTGTTAAAAAAAAAAAAAAAATTAATTGTACAAAGAAAATTTGTGACTCATTTTTAGGAAATGCAGTAATATCAAAAGCTGTCACTAAAAAGTTGAAGAAGAAACAAGAGAGCAGTATAAAAGAAATCTTTGGTATGATCTAAGATATGGACGGATAACAGTATCGCTTTGGAAGTAAGTAGATGCAAAACCAATGATGCTATGTTAATATCAATTAACATGGGTGGGATACTTTACCCCAGGTATCTGGAATTTTACTACTGTGGAACAAGACATTTTAGAAGACTCAGAGAAAGTTTGGAACTGAAACTTTAAAAAATGAAGAAATGTGGTCTCATATTATTTCAACACTATCCAATGATTGCTGGTTTATCTACGGCGGGTTTCTATATTCAATCTCGATCCGTAAATCGCTATCCGAGATTGATATTTCAATCCATTTTGTGCATTTTGTGTTTCAATAAGCAATCCGCGCATCGATAGATCGTACCATTTTTAAAATCTATCTCTGAAGAATGGATAGGCATTTTCGGATTGATATTTGTATGGAAGTGGCAACTGAGCTGTTTCTATATCCAATCTCTTGTTTTGACAAATCCGTTTTTGCGTGTAATCAATCTTTATTTGCGAACCTCCATTTTCGGTGGATTGTATCATGTATGTGTAAATTTTAAAATAGCGTTACAATGGAAGTGACACAAACAATGTGATTAAAGTGTTAATAGTGTGAAAAGTCGAAGATATAAATAATATATAAAGGATACTAATTATTACAAGCACGGCATAGTACCGCGATGTATCATTGCAACAACGAAAACATCACAGAAACTGTTTTGAACGTGCCTAAGGATAAACAAATAAAAAAGCTACAGCTTGCAAAACTTAATTTAATATGTTAAAACCAAATGCTTTTATTAATACAAATTTTGACAAAATATTAGATGATATCATAACTATAGTATTTAGTAGTTAGTTAATTTACAAGATTCCCTCTTTAAATAAAACTTCAAAATCATTATAGTGATCATCATACTGTTTTATTTTATTGTAAAATTATGATATCAGAACCTACCTAGGTTTTATTAGGTTAGGTTACTTTCTACACTTTGATAAAGTATTGGATACACATAAATAAATAAAAGAAAATAAAAAATACATTTTTTTAAAAAAAAATTATTATTAGAAAAATCAGGATCTGCTACACATACATACATTATTCTATACCAAGAAAATACATTTGTATTTGAAAATAATATTTATTAATAGGCTTCTGGCTCCCCATTTTTACTATATATACTTGAATATGTTTTTCTACTGGATGGACACTTAATTCCTACTGTGCAATCTTCACATTTACTATTAGATAAACCAGCAATCATTGGATAGTGTTGAAATAATATGAGACCACATTTCTTCATTTTTTTTTAAAGTTTCAGTTCCAAACTTTCTCTGAGTCTTCTAAAATGTCTTGTTCCACAGTAGGAAAATTCCAGATACCTGGGGTATTGTATCCCACCCATGTTAATTGATATTAACATACCATCATTGGTTTTGCATCTACTTACTTCCAAAGTGATGCTGTTATCCGTCCATATCTTAGATCATACCAAAGATTTCTTTTATACTGCTCTTTTGTTTCTTCTTCAACTTTTTTAGTGACAGCTTTTGATATTACTGCATTTCCTAAAAATGAGTCACAAATTGTCTTTGTACAATTAATTTTTAACACGGGCTGATGCATTGATGCTGTATCACAGAGGACAGAAATATATTGCAATTAATTAATTCACACTTCTCAAGTCTAATTTTTGTCCCTGTCCCTCTTCAGTAACTTCATGAATACACTTGAATTAATTGGTAAATTCTTGAACATAGTTTTGGCTGTTTCCTATTTTAAGCTGGTTCTCTCTTGTGATAGCTTTGATTTTTTCTAATAGCAATCCTTGAAGCAACACATGTCGTTTTCTTTGTCAACATTAAATGTTATTGTATATAACTTTGACCGCACTTTATGTCTTGATATTATGGAATTCTGCAGAGCAGAAATTGGTGTTAGTTACGAACATTACATCATCGATTTTGGACCAATTACTGCTATTTGTTTTTACAAAATCTGAGACCATTGATGTCACATTACTTACGGCTGAAATCGTCTTTTGTAATAAAATGGCTACCAAACAAAATATAAACACAAAAAAACAAATTATCTTTCTTCACTTCGTAAATGACGTAAAAGACAAGCTTATGTCAATTACCAATCAACCAGATTTACGTTCCGTTCCTCCTCAAATAGATACAATAACATAATATTTTTATTTAAAAAAAAATCTAAAACTGAGAATTCCTATTAATTATTATTAAGTATTATTTGTTTTATTATTTCTAATTATTTATTAAGTTATATTTAAAAAAACACTGTTTTTAGTCATATCTTTGTAATTATTTCTATAACTGGTATATTATTTTTACGGCGTAAAACGGATTATGAGAGAGGACTGTCATTTACGACAAATCCATTCCTTTTCAATCACTTTCAAAGCCAAGATCGGATATTGAAATGCGGATTACGCATCGATAGATGGACCAAATAAAATCAGGATCGGAAACATTCTTACATTGAAGATCGAATATAGAAACCCGCCGCTAATAGTAAATGTGAAGATTGCACAGTAGGAATTAAGTGTCCATCCAGTAGAAAAACATATTCAAGTATATATAGTAAAAATGGGGAGCCGGAAGCCTATTAATAAATATTATTTTCAAATACAAATGTATTTTCTTAGTATAGAATAATGTATATATGTGTAGCAGATCCTGATTTTTCTAATAATATTTTTTTTTAAAAATGTATTTTTTATTTTCTTTTATTTATTTATGTGTATCCAATACTTTATCAAAGTGTAGAAAGTAACCTAACCTAATAAAAACCTAGGTAGGTTCTGATATCATAATTTTACAATAAAATAAAACAGTATGATGATCACTATAATGATTTTGAAGTTTTATTTAAAGAGGGAATCTTGTAAATTAACTAACTACTAAATACTATAGTTATGATATCATCTAATATTTTGTCAAAATTTGTATTAGTAAAAGCATTTGGTTTTAACATATTA
Organism: Meandrusa payeni; assembly: GCA_029286785.1. Classification (NCBI taxonomy): domain Eukaryota; kingdom Metazoa; phylum Arthropoda; class Insecta; order Lepidoptera; family Papilionidae; genus Meandrusa; species Meandrusa payeni. The sequence continues at coordinate 13,271,722 of JAGSMX010000012.1, forward strand.
AATTAAGTTTTGCAAGCTGTAGCTTTTTTTTATTTGTTTATCCTTAGGCACGTTCAAAAACAGTTTCTGTGATGTTTTCGTTGTTGCAATGATACATCGCGGTACTATGCCGTGCTTGTAATAATTAGTATCCTTTATATATTATTTATATCTTCGACTTTTCACACTATTAACACTTTAATCACATTGTTTGTGTCACTTCCATTGTAACGCTATTTTAAAATTTACACATACATGATACAATCCACCGAAAATGGAGGTTCGCAAATAAAGATTGATTACACGCAAAAACGGATTTGTCAAAACAAGAGATTGATATAGAAACAGCTCAGTTGCCACTTCCATACAAATATCAATCCGAAAATGCCTATCCATTCTTCAGAGATAGATTTTAAAATGGTACGATCTATCGATCCGCGGATTGCTTATTGAAACACAAAATGCACAAAATGGATTGAAATATCAATCTCGGATACCGATTTACGGATCGAGATTGAATATAGAAACCCGCCGTTAAACATCCTCGAATCTAAAAACTATCGCACCTAGTATATAGCCGAAGCTGAGGTTACTCATAGTTTTCACTAATTTTAATAATAGTTTGACTATTTCTCAACACTAAGTTGTTAGACTATACAACAGACAATAGTCTTAAAAGGCTAGAAAGATTGGTATATTACTATTCGTTATTCGTTGTGTACCAGTCTCTATTAGATATGAGTCTTATTCTATGGTTTTTATATCTGATATAATAATAGTAGATACATAAATGATAATATATTCAACGCAATAGCAATACGAAACATATTTTTGTTTCTTAATCGTAATTTAGGTATATGTTAAAAGCGATTACATGTTCAAACATTTTTGTAATAGTGCAGAATTGCTACCAAGGTTATTGTTACGTTATCATTAACAATTCACATTTCTTTTTACAGGTGAGTGATATGAACACACGCAGTCATCGGAGACCACTTCAAGGTTTGTGACGCAATGCATTCCTTACCGTGCGACCACTTGAACAAATTTTGTCTGTTTGCATTGTAGCGCGCCTGTTATCATGTCTCTTTAACGCTGATAAATTTATTCCGTAGCTCTTAATTATGTACACAATAGTGGCGAAGAGGCATTCATTTATTCTGTCATTCATGTTATAAATACATGTACATTGATAGAATCATAGTGGCTTAACATTCATTCTTTTCGATGTTGTGCAGTACGCTAGCAAATCAGAGTTGATCCACGATGAAATTGTGAATTGCTATTCTAGGTACTGACACTATACTTGCAGGATAAGAGGGGAAGTGGAGAAGGTTATTAGTGTGTCTATGGTTTTTCCTTTGGTTTCGAAGACATATTAGAGAACTCCTAAAACTTGAGCCGCGGTGATCGGGCGGTCGCATGAAATTGCATAGTACGCTCACAACCCAGGGCCCAGCAACAACGAAATTGTATGTCAAAAATTATATGTGCCTGTGTGTATTATGTTTAATGCTCGGTGGTGAAGGAAGATATCGTGAAGATTTCTTTGAAGAAAATTTTCTAAACCCGCACTAGCCTTTCGTGGACTACTGTACTCTCTTTACAAAGAAGGTCTATGCCTAACTATTGAATAAAGCTATTACTGTACTTTATACTTATTTGTACATAAAAATGATATCATGTAAACACAAAAAGTGTACTTTTATCAATGTTACGGTGCTTTTCTGTAAACACTCATTGGTGAATGCACGGTTGGTTTCGTCGCGTTCTCCCGGCCGGTTGCCTCCGCTAGAGCCCCGGGCTGCAGCTCACAGCTTGCTCACGCCTCCTTGCGCAGTACCCTCCGCACCCCACTCCCCGGTACGGTGTACCGTCTTTGCCGTTCTTTCTTTGCTCTTAAATTCATTAGACAGTTTTTTGCAGAAAGTTAATAGACAGTTTTTTGAAGCTAAAAGTTACTTGGGGAGTAAGGTGGTGAATGCGTGACGAGAGCGTTACGAGAAGTCTGATCGGGGGAAGCGAAAGGAAGTTGAACGGCAGATGTTAGTGAAGATAGAAAGGGAGACAGTTCCGTTACGTATATTATCGTAGGGGCAAGACAGAGAGGTGCAAGCAAATATTTTCTTTCTTTCTTTCTCTCACAGCCAGTTATATCTATATTTAAGTCGTGTGGTCAAAGCACAAAAGCACACTCGTTATTCTCAACTATGAATTCTCAGAGTACTTTTTTTTGACGAACTGCGCAGATTGGCCAGAGAAGCTGGCTTTGACTGCTTCACCGGATTGAGAGGTGGCATAGTTCTCAGGACGCTTAGTCTGAACCCCCTGGTGTCCTCGGCTTGGACGGTTACTATGTTAGGCGTAAGATCCGATCCAAGGGTGCCCGAGAGGGCCGAACCACGACTTGGTTATATATATATACATATATATAAACAAGAAAATCATTAAGATATGGATATGAATACTTATTAGTTTGAACAAACTCTGACCCTCTCTAGTCAGAGAAACAAATAGAATTTCCCGGAAAGGGCGAAAACATATCCTCTCCGGAGAAACACTTAAAAAAACCACGACTCGGTTGGTTGCTATTTCACGGATAGCAGAGTACTATAATGGGTACTCATCAATGGGGAGACGTTTTATTGTTACCTTTCACAGCGAATACTAACTAGGAATAGACATGTTAAGATGCAACGTTTTGTAAACAGTTTTAATATATCGTTAATTAATTATCTAGATCCGATAGTTTTTCGTTGTTGAACTATTTATATTCATTAGTATAAGCCAATAACCTCGAGAAAGAAAAGCGCGTACATCTAGATATTATGTTGAAATCAATATCGGATATTCTAGTCTGATTTAGAAATAAACGTTAGCAGATTTGTGTATCGAATGACGTAGACACATAAAACGTACGAAAACGCTGTTTTATTGTATTACCTTGTAAATCTCGTTTATAACTGACAGAAGAAAAGAAAATTCATATCTGTATTGTATACGCTGTGTGGAGCCAGGAGATGGTTAACTCGTAACTCGGCAGGAAATTGTAACGATAAATTTTCCCGTTTTTACATTTGATGTTGTGCGGTGTATATATTTTTTTGAAGTTTTACATTTAGTAAGCATAGGGCAGTTATTGTTATTAGGAACTTCTTTCCATTCATTTAGCTATTGCTATTCAGAATTGTTTAATGCGCAAAGTGTATTAACAGCGATACTATATACTGCATACAACTCTACGAGTTGTGTGAAAAAGATAGAAACTTGGACAAATACGTTATATTATGCTGTATTAATAAACACGTAAGAAGGTTGGCCTTCCTATTAAATTTTTGCTTAATTTCATATTACGTACAAACGTTCCAGTTACATCGAAGATTTATGAGATAACGTTCAAAAAATTGTGTTTTTATACTATTTGTAGGGTAAAAGAAAGGAAAATCTAAATACAAAAGTTGATGCAAACAGTACCACTTTGCCAGACTCGAAACATAAACAAGAATTGCTAGTTCAAAGTTATAAGATGTACTTCAAACAACAAGAACAACTTATCGCATTATGTGAATAACTTCGTAACGGTGGAAGAAATTAAATTCTTCAACACAATATTCCCTCGTATATTCCGTGCCATTATTTGGCAAAAAAGTCATAATAACAGGTAAACAACGCTCCCTCTTCCTCAACTCCTTTATTGGGCTCGTGCTGATTTTGATATCTCTGCCATTATACTTTCTTGCGAAAACGCCCGCGGTGATATTGTCTTTTAGGGCGAGCGACGGCTCGAGAAAATCCTGTAAGGATTATACTCGTTATTCTTTTATTCTTTTTCTTCGTTGCCTGTATTTTATTCTATATTGTAAAAAAGGGTTTACTGTTGGTAAACTGTATTATACATACAGTATATTTGCTGATGTTATATCGAGCTAATGCTCAATGGTTGGCGACGAAGTCATAGAACAGAGAGAATATATTGGTTCCGAAGATATATCAGGCAGTTCCTAAAAAAATCCCAGGTGTCTCCTCGCAAGGCGCTCGGACGTTAAATGTGACAACGTATCCTAGGTACAGACGTTATTCTAACAAAATTGAAGTATTTATTTAAGAAATGATAATCATATTTTTTTATCTAATTGTACATCTTTTTTCATTATAGGACATAATATTGAACTTACCTTTTTTTTCTACTTTATTGAGCACCAATTTGCGTTCTCTATCTCTCTCATACCGCGCTCTCGCTTACTCAGAACGATGCGACATTTGCCGCATCGTGCACTATCGGCAATTCTCGGCAAGAGCGTAATGGGACATTTAGCGCGAATGATATCCAGTATTCATTAATTTATAAGACCTTGTCACGTCAAAATCGTATAAGAGAATGGTTGTTGATTATGTTATTGATAGGTGTGTACAATAATCCATGGTCTAGAGTACGGTCACAAGGTCGTGGGTTCCAATCCAACATTCGGCTATTGACGTGAAACGTTGACACAAAACAAGCCCACGTTTATTTGTAGTAGTTAACTAGAATATTAATAATATTTCTAAAAAAAAAAACAAAAATGTGCAATCAGTCTTTTAAAAAATACTTCAAAGGAATATCGTGAGCTTTCGTATTATATGTTGCATGTTCAAGTTCACAACTCGTTACATTTAGTTCAACGAAAACAATACTGTTACTGAAATCTACTCGTTAGCAAGCGCTCACAGTAAATGCGGTGCGCGATACGACGGCCCGTTATGTCGCGGTCGCACGCGATATCCGCGCGAACTACCAACGGGACATACTATGCCGCTGCGCAAGTGAAACAGTTCGCCTCTGTGCTAGTGTGGCAATGCATTAATTAGCTGTCTATGGATATAAAACTACATTATGTATGTATGATAACAAGTATCTCTACACGTATCTTAGGTTTCCAAGGATTGATAAGAGTAAGAACCTCTAGAGATTGGGCTGTTTTCTTAAAGACACCAAGGGTAGTGCAGAAAAAACGGTAACATAAATCATTCCTCAAATATCCATTTCTATAATGTGGTCTCGGCATCTATAAAGAAATTGTAACTAAAGTGGTATACACTGCTTTTTAAATTGTCGAAAGAATCTAAACGATGTACTCCCCGGGAACGATTGCCCCAAGGCCTCGCAGCTTCGAGAGGTTAGTTGTTAGAAAGGAACAATAGAACTCGTAATTGATTTCCCGCGAGGCTCCATGCGTGGGATTTTTGTATATTGAACAGATGTGTTGTACCGTTTGAAATATTTTTTAAGGTTTATTCTCAATATAGCGATATAAAAAATCTTTTACAATTTTTATCCAAATCTTTAACTGCACAGTATTCCCTATCCGCATACGAAGGGGTTTATTGGGCTGTTAAACGATAGCGATGCGATTTATCGGCGCACGGTGAACACAAATTTAGGTGAGTATGAAGTTACTTCCGAAAATAAGAAAACTCTTTCGCACAAGCCGGCTGGGGTTCCAATATATTCAAATTCAGTCTTTTAATTGACACGTATATTTACGAGTAAAAATAAAAACTCAATTAAATGCGACGCGAGCGTTACTTCACGAAGTATCTTAGTTATATATATAAGCCTTACCATCAAGGAATGCATTTCCATTTTACATCAGGTGACATAATGGTCAAGCACTTACCTAGAAAGTATAAAAAAATATTACTTTTTGTTGACGAACCTAAACACGTCAGCGATATATACTGGCCAGCGACTGCTTCACCGGATTAAGAGGTGGCTAAAGCTCTTACGTTGCTTAGCCTAAGCCTCTATGATAGGTAACTCGACTCCCTCCTGCGAGGGGTAACCTCGGCTTGGGCGGTTATTATTACGAAGTTATTATAATATTACAAAGTTCTGGCACTTATTTACTCTGTCTTCCTGCATAATCGTGCCCGTTATAGCTAAGGAATATTTAGCTAGTCTTAGATTGCCATTAACCTACCAATGTCTCAATGAACAAGCATGCTTCTATTTCGATTTTTAAATAGGAGTTCCCTGATATATATTATATTCGGAACTTAACTTAATGTATTTAACTTCCTTTGCAAACACAAAACATACGAGTCCTAATTGTAGCCAATCCCTTTTAAACAAAAAATAATAATCGAAAACGGTTCATTCATTTATGACAGCTCTATGAGCGCGGGAACATGAAAAAATACAGACCAATAGATAACCTTTTTTTTGAAGTCGGTTAAAATAGATAGTTAAAGGCATATGTTTATATGTGAAGACGGCTAAGATTCGAAAGTCTGTATGAACATACATTTAATTTGTACATAGGTTTAGTTATTATATTATATTTCAGGTATATTCCCATAGTGATTTAGCAATTTTACAGTTGCTTAGAAACCATATTGAATATAATTGAATACAACTTGAATATAACTGATAATAAGTATAAAAATAACTATTATGGATAATTCATTTATTGCCCCTAATAGCGTTGAGGGCGAGCAAATTTGATTAACCGCCCTTATCTTGATTATAATTTTTCTTTTATGTCCCTGCCGTTATATTCTTGATAGCCTGTTAAAAGGGCGCCCTTGGTCTGATAGTTTTATTAAGGATGTTCGGCAATTTTACTGTTTCTCAACTAAGTATTCCGGCATCGTATTTCCTCGCGGCTCGAGGATAACAGGGATATAGATTAATGATGGCAATTTAGGAGTTTCCGCTACCCTTAGCTTAACGATGGATTTGTTTCCGTTCCTTATAACAGTTAATGTATTAGAGGCGGTTTAAATTGCTTACCAAGGAGAGTCTAATTCTCTGCTCCGTTCGTTCGGTAATGGTTTTGCTTTGTCTTGTGAAGGTAGACAAAGTACTGCCACCCGTGTATTTATACTAACACCATGAAATTGGAATTTACAAGTGCTATGTGCACTATGTATTTGTGGCTCTTAAAGTAGAAAAGTGTATTCCCGGCCTTAAGTTAAAAAGTGGACTTAATCTCTATGTTGTTCCGCTCTGTGGGTCTACCGCTGTATGAGGAATAACCAGTATCAAGGGGACTGTCTGATGGCATCTGATGTTGGATGAAAAATTTTTTTTAATAGAAAATTGGGCAAACGATCTTACGGCTCACCTGATCTTTAGTCATCTGAGTGATATTGATTCACTGTCGTCCATGAACATCCACAACACCAGAAGAGCTGCACGTGCATTGCCTTTGAGAAAAGAGTAAGCTCGTTTGTTGAAGGTCCCCAAACAAGTTTGGAAACACCGCTGGTGACAACTGTCCACAGGTTCATAGTACTCGGCAGATAGTTACACGAAAAACGAACGGAATTTGGAATTATATCGTGATCTGCCGTAATGACTTGTGTTCAATTGATGAATAAACCAAACCATTTCAAACAAAAAATCGGTTCATAAATGACGGTGCAAAAATATTAAAAAAAATACGAATTGAGAAAAATCTCTTTTGGAAGTCGTCGGTTCAAAGTTGAAAGGATCGAATCTTGGTGTTTAGAGTTCGCAGAAAACAGTTATATTACGTTTGTTTTTGAAGTCATTTGTCACATAAAAGTGGAAGATATTTCACGGATATTTCAGACGGATTCGTTTTTAGATCCTTAAAAAAATATTTACACTTTAAAGTAAATTATTCACACTGTTCCCCTGTTTATTAATGAGTCCTATGTTAATGTGACCTGATTTCAAATCTCTCATCATGCTCTACTTAATCTGATTAACCTCTTGTCCGTTGGGGAAAGCGAACCTTTTCAGTAAGCCCTTTATATTAATGCTTTGGATTAGCTTAGAAACAGCCTTTATAAATAAAACAGTGTAATTATTCCTTATTGCGTTATAATCGATACAAAAATAAGGTATTGACGCCGTGGATCAAAGTGGATAGGCAGATATGTAAATTTGCACAGTCTTGCCATATCTTTCTTCGTATACATCTATATGACCTCCGCAAACACATTAATTGTTTCGGAATACCTTTGTCGTTGCTCTTCTTCAATATGTTACCATATTGGTCAACATACGTTCGCCTAGAACGGGGGTGGCGACTGCCTTTGTTTATGCAAATTATTTATTGTTGGCACGAAACCTTTTTGTGGCTCTTTGAAAACAAAAATGTTGTAAGCTGTAATTGTTGACTTGTCCAGGGGGGACTAGGACTTTCTATCGACGCTGCCAGTCACTTCTGCAATATATACATTTTCGTTTAAATTTTGTCGTTTATTTGTCATTCTCCACAAACAACAACATTAATGATTACGATGCATATAAATAATTTTTTTTTACTGTACAAATAAGAAGAGTTTTTTTAGTTGAAAATATATTATCGGAGTTTCAATAAAAACGGTTAAGAGGTAGTTTAAGGAGTAGTAGTATGGAAGAAAGAGAAGAGTAGACAGACATAAATAAAAGGTCTACTTCTCATGTATTTCACCTACGGTGTTACTAACTTTCTCAACTGCTCTGGTTCTGGCCCTTTTACCGACTTAACAATTTAACAAGTTACAGTCCATACATATATTTGACAGCTGGACACACGCCTTCTTTGTTGAGGAGTTTAAGGGCAAAGTCACTTCACGCGGCCCTAGTGCGGATTGGCGGATGCGGATGTTTTATCAAATTTTCTAACACGTGTACGTTTCTCACGATGTTTTGCTTCGCGATCGACCGCGTGGTACAGCACTTAAAATTGCAAAACAATGAACGGTCGCCTCAAGTTACACACTGACCTACTATGGCTCTTTAATGCTAAAGAGAAAAGAGATGGAGGAGGAGGAGGTTACTCCCTCCCCTGTGCCCTCGCAGTTCAAGGCGACACGGGCCAGCCGATCTCGCCTTCTTCCCGGGTCCACCTTGGCGGACGACAATAGCCCCTAGTGAGCCGGAGGCCCCTTTTAGTCGCCTTCTACGACAGACAGGGGATACCGTAGACTTATTCTTGAGAGCCCAGAACTACAGGGCTGAAGAAGAATAATTCTGTATCGTTATCTAATCATCATTAGAAACTAAGCCGTATCGTCACATAAGTAGCAATTATTGTGTAGCGTAACGAGGAAATCAACAGCGACGTTGGCGCGTGGGAGCCATTCCTATTGTCTAGCTTACGCGGGTTTGTTTCAAGTGGTCAGCTGTCGTAAGAGACACGCCATTTTTTAATAATCCGTCAAAAGTGCACACAAGAGACCTTGCAGGCCATAGATAACGCTGATAAGTTAAAGAAACACCGGCCAAGATAACAACATACATTATTTATTTAGAATGTTAACATAAAAATCAATGAATCGCGGTGTGTACTATAATTTACGTACTATATAGAAATGCTTAAAATTATACTAATGCACAGTGTATTTGAGTTTCCAAAGTATTTGCTTTAGGGGAAATACGAAAATAGAAGACAAAAGAAAAGTGTTTATTTGAGTATCTGGAAATGTAAGAAGATCAAAAAAGGTATACAGATGTGATTGTGTTTAAAATGTTGGCAATATATCATCATATATTGTGAACATTTTACGTAGAACTTACGTAGACAAGGCCAGACATGATATTATTTTCGAACTGGTAAAGCAGGTCGCATTATACTGGCTTTAAGTCACACTTCCAAGACCTCTGGACAGCATTAAAACGGTGCAAAAAACTGTTTAGTATTTTTAAAATCGAGTTCATACTGTAGGCGAACACAAGAGCTTTAGGTTGTAACGGAACTTTATTGAATAGATTAGTGAGATTGTTATTTATTGGTCAGAAATGTTTTTGGGACAACTTTAAATTTCTAGAAGTAATGTCGCAACTAGTTGCGCTCCGCAGTGACAATTACTATTAAAAACTATTTATTTAAATTTTCTAAATTAAAAGTAGCCTAAGTTACTCATTAATACAACAATTATCTACCAGTTAATGTCCCGTCAATTTTAGTGCAGGCCTTCCAGAGCCGGAACAAAAAGACACACAGTCAAAAATGTTGTTTTGGTATTTAAATAACATTGATACCGTATATACATTCACATACGTGTAGTAAAAAGCGGTTATTTTAATATTACAAACAGACACACCAATTTTATTTATTTGTTGTAGATAACATGTATACATTAATAATACGTGATAATAATTCAACCTATAGCTTATAAATCTATTATTATGAATATGTTTTATCTATATTTTAATACTATTCCTTTAGTGTTTTCTTTCTACATAATTCAATTACTATATTATATTTCTTTATAAGATAAATAATTAAAAAAAATAAAAGCAAACCATGAAATAAATTAAGTACATTATGGTCGCTTTAGCGAAAGAAAGATCTCATATCTAACACATGTGAATAAATAAATGGTTTTAAACTAGCTAATGTAATGCCTCATAAAACATCGTTACTTCGCCCATCACTAAAGCATTAAGGAACGTAATTTACCACACAACTTGGATATAAGCAAATAAAATACAAGCATATTTATAAGTAAAAACCAAATACTTCAAGTGCAATCAAACGTGGCGGACGAAACATTAAACGCTACTTACTACGCGCTGTCTTTTAATTACAAAATTAAAGTTACAGAAGTTACAAGAAAAAGGTAAAGGTAAAGCCTATAACAGTGGACTTGTCATCTGACTTGCCAACTGATGACAAAGGCAATGGCCGCATGAAGGAGAGGATAGTGGACTACAACCTGAAAATGGCCATGAGAAGCAGGGACACAGCGGTCGCGGAGAAGCTAATAGCAATGCAGCGGGGCGTCTGCGACGCGTGAACCCACAACGATCTCTGGCCACCTCCAAATTCAGGCATTATATATATAATAAAAAAACAAGGAAAATAGTAACTGTAGAAGTGTCACTTTTAACAAATGCTGAGTAAACAATTTAAGTGTATTGGAAAGAGCACGGACACAGGTCTGTTGTAGTTATATAGCCTTAATACCTATAAGTCCACTGTTGGGCGCAGGCTTTTTCTGTAAAAAGAGTATAAGGGCATAGTCCGCCACGCACACCTAGTACAGATTGACAGACTTCACATCTTTTTTTGACATGAATATGTCTAAGACACGTACTCATCTAGCATACTATACAATTTGAGGCAACCGTCCGAATACCGCAAATCTACTCTCTCTATTCTTACAAAGTATTATAGTTATATTACGAAGTTCCGGCGCCTATATCCTCTTTCTTATCGTATACATACTCTACCAATATCTCAATCAATAATGGTTCCATACGATTTTTAGGAGTCGCCTGTATATCTTTGGAATTGGGTGGTATGCCGACAAAAACCATGTGGCACTCTTTCAAACAAAAAAAATATCTTTATATCGGTTCGTAAATGACGACTCGTGCACACAAACATATAAAAAACAGACAAATTGATCCAATCAATATAATTACATCTTTCTTTTTTTGAATTCGGTTAAAAAAGAAACTAATTTCACGAGTAATTGAGTTTCGCAACAGTCAAGCAACGCCTTTGCATTACACTTCAGTCCCCGGGGCATTAACAATTCATGAGGCGGTAATGATTGGCGATGCAAATGCGTGCTTACTGTAGCATAGCAAGACAACAAAGCGAATAGTCCTTGACCCAACACAGGCTCGTGCACTTTTACTATTTCGAGCGTCTACTCGCAGCTGTGGCCTGTTCTAAGCCGACGGGATACACGCGGCCCCAAATTTTATTAATGTAAATATTTTAACGTTTCTATTGTAAATACTGCTTGTTACATGGTTTACAAACACCAATTTGTTATACATCTATTTGTAACACAGTTTAAAAGCGTATTACAGTTTAAAGTGACATGTTACGGACTCTGGTAATTGAACGATCAGTAATTTTAGCCATACTATAATACACAAGACTAATATTTTGCTATTTTCCATAGTAATCTGATTCAGTCACCGAAATGTGCAATGCAGTTCGGTCTCGGTGCAGAATGCTATCGTGTATTGACGAAGATCTCAAGCCGAGGTTCCCATATCGGTGATCCTTGAGATGATATTATTCTGGCTCCTAAGAGATCGGTCACCTTTTAAGGCTGGTGGAGCGGAGAAACGTAAACTGAAAAACTTCAACTATTTTCTAATCTTAACTTATTGTCGTTAGCTTGAAATGTTATGTGTGGATCGAAGAGCCGCGATCATTTGAAATATGGATACACAGACGTATCGTTAACGATTGTTAATTTAGTATTTTATTATTGTCTCCAGATTGCTTAAGATATCATCATCATTTCAGCCGTAAAATATCCACTGCTGGACATAGGCCTCCCCCAACGATTTCCAAAGGGACCGTCGTCAGACCACCTTGCGGGTGGACGTCCCACACTTCGCTTGCTGGTCCGTGGTCTCCAATCGAGAACTTTTCGGCCCCATCGGCCATCTGTTCTACGCGCTATGTGCCCTGCCCATTGCTACTTCAACTTGCTTTTCCGGCGAGCTATGTCGGTTACCTTCGTTCGTCTACGGATCTCCCCATTCCTGATTTGATCTCGTAGAGATACTCCGAGCATAGCCCTCTCCATAGCTCGTTGTGCGACTTTGAGCTTGTTTATGAGGCCCATAGTGAGGGACCACGTTTCTGATCCGTATGTCATCACTGGTAACACACACTGGTCGAAGACTTTCGACTTCTACTATCTAGCTTAAATAATTCATTTTATGTCCCTGTCCAGACACTTACATAGATGTATCTAATTATTATAATTATATATTTGTATGTATGTATACTTTATTTTGCATGTATTTATGTTTTGATAGTTTTTTTATTATTAGTATTTTATTATTTATTTTTCCCACTTAGCTTGCACCCGTTATTTTGGCTCTACACAAAAAGGTAGACTGGCAGAGAATGCCTTTTGGCATTAAGTGCGTCTATTTATACCATTTTATTGCGGGCAAATAGAAAATAAGTAACAGTTTATGCGTCGAATCGAATGAATTACCTAAATACCAAATTGTTGTTCTCTAAATACCAATGCAATATATCCACAATCATTGAGCTAAATTGCACGCAGTACAATGATACACTCAGACAGCCTCTCGAGCATGACTCAGCTGGGCCCTTTCTGAACCCCCGTCGAAATTACCGTATCATTTGCATTCCTCCGGTATCGCCGACTCTGAACCGGAGGGAACGTGCTTGCTGTCCCGTCCTGATGCGATTACCATGACCCTATTTCCCGAGAGAGACGTCTTTCGGATACTGTGAGACACTCAAATTCTATATAAATTACAACACGAATTCCTATACTAAGTCCTTTAGCTCCTATATTATACGACAGGGAAGTTTAAAATTTAAGTGAATTCTCGAAAAATCTAATTCGGTCTACTTCAACTTAATTGTCACTTCGCGCCACGGAGTAAGGGTTGCTTAATTTTATTTAGGCGAGGATCTGACTCTTGACGCCAACGGACCAAGTAACGAGCTCTTTTGAAATCGCTTGGAAAATTTAGTCAGTTTTTAGTGAAGGTAATTGGGGAAGGTTGAGACAAATTTAGTTAATGTTAATTACAGCGATTAACCCACGTAAAGGGTTCAATGTTTTATGTTTAAACAGGTTAAATAGATAACAAATGAAGTCTTCTTTGTTAATGAATAAGAAGTTGTCGACGAAATCAGTGGAATGCATTTAGGACTACATGTTATTATTGTTGTATGTATATATATTGTCTGATGTATATATTTTTAAATTGTTGTATGTATGTACTTGTTTTGTCCTGTGAAGTTAATATGAATACCTGTTAAAGTCTATAAAAATTACACATATTTGCAAACACTAATTTTACCATTGTTGTTTTGCGTGGTTAATAAAACGGATGCCTTAAAGTGTAATCGTAGACTGCTTAAACTAGATATATAATCAAATCAGCCCAGACTACGGTATCCCTGTCTGTCTTAGAAGGCGACTAAAAGGGACTCCGGGTTCACTGGGCGATAAGGGGCCTTTGCCGTCCGCCAAAGTGGACCCGCGAAGAAGGCGACATCGGTATTAACCTCCTCCCGGGACGTGCTTTCCGAAGAGCACAGTGCAGAGGGGCTGCGGTGCGTTCCTCTGGAGATCCCGGCGCCCCTCACCATGCACCGAATAGGGCCATCCGGGGTTTTTTAGTTTGAAGATTCCCTCCCCCCCCTCCCCCTCAACAAAAAAAAGATATAATAAAATATGTTAAACTAGTTTTTCAATGTTTAACATTCGCGTAAATATACGAAGTCATTGCTGGTTTATACTTTATGTTTTGTCCTTTTATTACGAATACCATGTATTAGACGTGTTTTTATGTGCGTCAACAATATGTTTTAGACTTAAATACAATCGTAACTCAATATTGAGTTTATAATTAATTTAACACCTAATTCTGACATAAGAGTCATAAGAGAAACCTTAAACCATTTTAAAATGTGATTTTGTGTGTTCTAAAATCCGAGTAACAAACTCATTAGTGTAATTTGACTATTATTAGGTCATTAATTAATTGTTTATTAATTATGATATTAACATAATTGCGTTTTTGTATTGAACTATGCGACAGTTTCACCGGTTTTTTAAGAGATGGCACAGGTACAAGCCAATTCTTGTGTACGTACATATTTATATGTATATAAGCGAAACTGTTGTTATACGAACTGTAGACTGTAGACACATAATCAATATGGAGCACTTACAATACTAAAGTTTCTTAGTAGTTTAACAAGTTGCCATGTTGTTGTTTGGTTTTCAACCGCATGTTACGAGGCACAAAATGTTTGTACTAGGAGAGCGTGAAACAATGTGGCGAGGCCACCAACAGTTTTATTGTGTATGTATCTTGTATAAAACAGGGTCGAATAGGAGTCCATTATCTCTGCTTAACTCTTTCGGAGACGGGAGTTTTTATCTGTCTATATTTTTTCGAATATTTCATTGAAAAACCTAATGGTTTTAACCCTCTTTACGTCTATCATTGTTATATATTTTTTAAAAGAAATTTTTGAGATAATATATTTTATAGCAGTAGGTTAACACGGTTAATTGACTATGGGGCGAGGTATCGTCATTGTGACAAAAGATGACTCAAAAGTTACTTACTATTCTTATTTTTATGTGTTATACTTTTTGTTAATTATATGGATTTCTATTAGCTATAGAAATATTTATGAAAAATAAGCTGTTAGGTTTTTGGCTTTAGCGGGTTGAATAGAAAACGCTATCCGCTTTTTACTAAGCTTATTAGATTTCATGTGAGTCAGGCGGTCAGGGTGCATATTACAATTATGTGCAATTTTTTCACTTAAGAATTTTTTTTCGAACTACCGACCGATCTAACTGTAAATCGAACAGTACCGTCGGAGCAGCTTGATAGGATATAAAATAACTAATAAAATGCAGTTTCGATTCGCGATATTAACAGTTAGTTTAATTTCAATAATCCTTCGTCTGCCCGTTTATATCGGACTGAAATCCGAAACACGTGGTAAATCCTGGAGCGGCTGTCCAAATACTCTGTTTGGGGATTTCAATCAACTAGTGCCGATGGGATTTGAATCGGAAATTACACAATATGCAGATATTCTGTTCGTACAAAACGTTGTATTTTAGCATGCAATGACGTAACATAATTTAATTTTCGTTATGATGGTCATTGCCTCATGTTTAGTTAAATGTAGAACCTCATTAAATAATGTTAATTTATTCCTTCGCTGGTTTAAGTTCATTCGTTGATTTTACGAACCGATACCAGTCTTTTATTTCGAATGAACCTACGCTGCCGGTCAGGTGAGTGGTCGCTTCAGTTTAACTGAAATTTAAAAGGCGGCAGTTTCAGTAGTGTCGCCTAAACCTGCTGAGGGGATCACAGCTTTACTGGTTACCTATCGGTTTAGTTCTAACCGACGCGATTCCTTCACAAAATTCGGTAAGATATCTGGAAATCCAGTTCAAGTAAAGGGGGGACTCGCATACTCTTTGTTATTTTATTTAATTACGAAACTTACAGTTATTACTATAATAATACAGTACAACAGTATTTTTACAGCCAATTAAAAGTTTTCACATATAATTTCTTAGAATAATGTGACCAAGCAACGTAAATGTTAGGCCATTTTATTAAATTATTTTTTACACAATATATTTTCGCTGCATTTAGTAAGGTGCAAAAGGATCTATATCCGTACCAAGCTAATTTATATAATTGGCAGTCTTGAACATAAATTAGCTAATTCTATAGTTCGTACGATTCAAAAGCAGTTTCCTACAACTCATTTTCGCAGCGGGAACGTTTAAAGTTACATTAGAGAGTAATTCAGTAATCCTTTATATAAGCATAAAGTTACAACCTACTAGCAAAGTTAAGCTCTTGACTTTTGTTTATGTTAATTTTTAAACTAAAATTAAGTATCTAAGCAGAGACAGAAAAGCAATGCTTGAGTGTAATTTATGATATAGTCAGAGCGCTGTATTACATTTATAAACGTTATAACGTTAACAATTTACAAAACGTTATTTGTTTAAAAATGTTTAAATGACGATACATGTTGTTACAATGATAAACTATGGCTTATGTTTCCACTCTCCACGGGGGTCTGGAAGAATGTCTTCAGTCTCTCGTGGCGTTCATGTTATCTATTTGTGATGTCATAAGTTTTATGTTTTTATTAAGCATCTCATTTCTTTTTAAATTATCGATATTGTATGCGGTTAAATGATATAAATTAACAGTAATTTTAAGTAATTTAACCTTATTTATTTATTCGCTTAGTCATGCGTTAGTTAAGTTTCTGTGAGGTCTGCCTCCAATTATCAACGATACTTGAAAGCGTGTTACATCGATTATTAATTATTTTTCTTGTAGGTTGAAATATTTTTTATTTTTTTTCCGACCAAATGCCTTTAAATAAGGGACGAATCAAAGTACGGATCGTTAAGATGTTATTGCGCGAAGTTAACAGCAGATACGTTGAAATGCTTTTTGAACCCCTGCGTCGGGTTTGGACTGAATAATTGATTACGCATACGCATTTGTACAAATAGGTATATAAGTCGTAAAGCCACTCGTATACGTACCGTCGCTCGCGCTATAGTAATACGAGGTTGCCAAGATGAAACGCGTGCGTTCCAATTTCACTTTCGTGATTGCGTCGCTTAGTTTAATATGGTTATTAAGATAAGTGGTTTATTTGTAAGGATTGTGATAACAACTTTTTTTAGTTTGTCTCCATAATAACATAATTATGAAACGTTGTATTGAGCGTTATCATTTCCGACATTTTTTACATTTCTGTTTTATCATTTAAATTCATTTTTTATCTATATTCAAAGTGGTATCATGTTAATGGTGATATGCATTTTAAGTTTCTCAATTTCATTTTGAAACAGAAATAGTAATAAATTAAAATATCCGTCGCGTTTAACATAAGGAATATACTGAGGAATTGATCGAGCGAGATCATTCAAGTCACAGATTACCATTACCGCACATCTATCACGGCAGAATTCTAAATTTCATCGACACCAACTTGATGGTTGGCGTTCCACGACTACTTTTTCAACCGACTTCATAAGGAGGAGGTTCTCAATTCGTCTTTTTTTTATGTTTGTTACCGCATATCTTAGGAATGGGTGCACCGATTTCGATTCTTTTTATTTGAAAGCTGGTTCTTGCCGCGTGGTCCAATTCTAGTCAAATTCTAACAATAGGATCCATGAGAAAACCATTTAGGTCTAAAATTGGCATCTATAATGTGCGCCACAAAAGGACGAATAACGCAGTATCACTATATGTACTTTAAGAGAAGTTTGATAAAAGTTCGTTCTGATTAAGTTTGATTTTGTAATATTTCTACGATAATTCAGAAATACAAAAAGGGCGTTTGAGCGTAATAGCGTTTAACGTTTGATTCGATTTGAAGTAAATATATCATCCTATGTCCCCTATGTGGGGTAGATGGCGGCCACAATGAACCTCCATCACGTAACTTACTTGTAAATATTCTTCCACGCACTATCAACTTGTGGGATCAACTGTCACCCGCGGTCTTCCAAACTTGTACGATTTGGGGTCCTTCAAACCTACTCCTTTCTCAAAGGTCGGCAGCGGGTTGTGGGTGTTCATGGGCGACGGTGATCACTTAAGATTCGGTGAGCAGTAACTTCATTTGCTCCTTTCCTTTTCGCAAAAATGTCGCTTCAACAAATGTTGCTTTCGCAAAAGTAAACTTCAAAAAAGATTATTACACAGTGAAAATACGAGCCGCTCTTGAGAGGCGCTGCGTATCAAGAAAATTGTCTGCTCATAGCGTTATACAATAAAACCTAAACAAGGCAGACACATTAATTTTGTAACAATAGAGTCGCGCTCTGCAGACAGTAGTCGGCGCAACAAAATATTTATGTTTACTTACTGTGTATTTTGTTTACCGCCCGAAGTACAAGCTGTGAGCGAGTGAACGAATGTAGAAAATGTCTCTTTAAAACCCCTATGCTACGTTTGCCTTGGAAAATATTAAAGTTGACAGTAAAATTGGAGTGCGCTATCAAGTATTTTATAGCTTCCACCGATATGTGTAGAGCCGTTTGCAGTTTTCACCTTACGATGCCACAAGAGCGTCCTTGGGACATTTTACGAGGGGGTGATACTGACGGTTTTATATCTGATATGAGGGCTCTTGTAAAGTTATGGTATAAGGGTGTATGCACACCAAACAGAAATAATATTTATACAAGTGTTTCTTAACAGCTCCTGTGTATATAAATGGCTAAGTGTTGTACGTTGTGTGCGTATCAATGAACCAAAGTACAAATTATCAGAATAGACAGAAAATACTATTTTTTTATCTTAGCTATATAGATTATGTTTGTCGATAGACGCTTACTTTTATATTTAAAAAAAAAAACTTAGTGTTCATTGTACCAACGCACCGGTGGATAGATACCCTTACGTACATTTACAACACCTGTCACTTCATAAAGCGGGATTGTTTTTCTGTTGCAGTATGAAAAAGTATACATATTATCTATGGGCTTCACTTGTACCCAAAGAAATATGTTGCAGAAGAAAGACCCTCCCTTCAGTTATTATTTCCACTGTCAAATCTTTTGACACGTCTTTGATAGACGAGATGTTGTATGAATAATTTATTTCGTTATTATCGGGGTGTATTCTTTTCTTATTTATAAATGGGAATAAGGTCGGCACACGAAATATTCGACCGCTCCCCGGCTCCAGTTCCTTGGCACGACGTTCTCGTGGAAACTGTAGTTATTTTCCTTTATCTTGTTGTTATGGAAATGTTTTCGTCGAAATCATAAATCAAAGTTAATGCAAGAGACTGTTTCATAACCCTACTCACTTAAAGATGCAAAAGTATAAATGTGTTTATTATGGCAGATTTAACGGTTGTGGGTTCGATTCCCAGACAATTTGAATCAATAATTTCGCATTATATTTGATTTATAGTCTTTTATTTTGTTACGTTTCACGTATTAGGGACTTAATATTTTATTTGTATAAATAATTTAAAGAATATTTTTTTCCCCAAATGTCGACGTCAACTGTCAACATTTAAAAAAAACTCTTTATCCAGACGTTCGTCCCTATTAAGAACCTTGACCAAGTATACAATATATTATATAGAGGTGTGTACACATTATAAATGTCTTAAAATTTAAATGGAATTTGGCATGCTAATGTCAAACATGTTTTGGTACTTCCGTCCTTATACCATAACTCTGTACTCTATCTGTCTCCAGAGATTACTTCGTGTTTGTCCCTTTCCGGTTTATATAACTTGATCTAAGGATTTGGGATCATCACGAGGCTTACTGAATTGTCTTTACGTTAATTAAAAGTATCTACAACCATCTAATCTATTTCATATACCATCTTATACCTTCGTGACATGTTCTGAGAGGTGGTTCATTTAAAGCCTTAAATTGAAATAGGCGATATCCTAATTTTTCACAATCACTTTATAATTAACATTTCATAGCTATTAAAAAATACTTACTGCACAGATAGTATTGGTTCCAAGAGTTCAGCCCTGTAGTTCTGGGCTCTCAAGAATAAGACTACGGTATCCCCTGCCTGTCGTATAAGGCGACTAAAAGGGGCCTCGGGTTCACTGGGCGACAAGGGTGGGGGCCTTTGTCGTCCGCTAAGGTGGACCCGGGAAGAAGGCGACATCGGCTGGCCCGTGTAGCCTTGCACTGTGAGGGCACAGGGGGGGAGGGAGAATCCTCCCCCCCCGGGACGTGCTCTCCTTGAGCACAGTGCAGAGGGGCTCCGGTGCGTTCCACTGGAGATTCCGGAGCCCCTCGTCATGCACCGAGGAAAGGGCCACAGGGAGGTTTTAGTGGGTAAAAACCCCACATAACCGCCGCCTTCCCCAGAAGGCGGGGTATCTTTTGAAGATTTTCTCCCCGTTAACAAAAAAAAAAAAAAAAAAATGGTTCCAAGAGTTAGGACGTCATTATCCAAACTAAAATATATGTGATAAACAACTTGTTAAATGATTTCGATTATGAAAAGTGTGAAAAATTAATACTATGATTTGCAGTACACATACACACATATTTGTCATTTTGCACAAATCAGACATATATGTAAATGCATATATGTCTGATTTGTGCACCATTGCAACATTACGGGTGAGTACCTACTGTTTCCTATAATACAGAATTTACTAGTTTAGGAGACAGAACGACATTATTTCATTGACCATAGCTGTGTTCAATAATGATATTAGTATTATTAATAGCACAGTGGTGTTTTCAATGTACGAAACGGTTAAGGTTATATGTTCGTACCCTCCATTCCACTATTGTTATGAACTTTCTCTTGGCTTGTTTTCGAATGTATTACAATTAGTTTGCATTTTAATAGATTTTTTTTTGGAAAAACAAGAAAGTACTTCAACTCACATATTTCAATTAAATCTTGATCTCGTGCCCCTCGAGACCTAATCCGTCTCTCAAATGTGGTGGAACTTTTGGTTGTATTTTTACCCTCTTTCAACTAACAGTAAATACACAGACTAAATAAACAATACACCACTTTAGTTTTAAGTTTCGTTAAACGAACTGTATTTCATTTACTGCGCGTATAAATTGGGTATTAAGAGGATCAGACCCAAACTCATTCGGGATTTAAACGACTTTCCGCTTTCCCTACGACCGCCTTTGATTGTAGTTTCGGTGTTTTTTCTGTACTCCTATATTAATTCTATTTGTGAAATTGTCTATAGTACTGAGTTATTGTAAATTGAACAGGGTTACTCGTTCTTGATTAAATCATCGAATTAGTTCTAATTCATTTAAGTTGTGGTGAGACGTGTAGCACACGTAGAAGATCATTCCAATTCCACCTGCTTCGTAGTTATCAGTTGGTAATAATAACCACAAAATAACATTCCTATCATATCATCATCATCATAGAAAAGACATATGGATTACGGCATAAATTTGAAATTGGAATTCCTAACCAAAGAGGAGATATTTAAAATCAAAGTGGCCAGTACGACAAAACGCCAATTTCAAATGTAAGGACCTAATGTTATGTAGTAAAACCTTTTCTGACAAGCGTTGCATCTTATGAAGTACATCTTTGCTCTCTGCATTTTTATTGCAGGAAAGGTAACAAAAAAAGGCCTCCCCGTTTAATAATATAGATAAGCTATTACCTATCTGATAGGGTTCAATCTCCGTTACAAAATTACTTCCCGTCTACTATCGAGTTATACCTACTTCTTCATATCTTTAGACACGAACTTCGCAATAGTTGAAGTCACGATTCACCCCGGGTATTGCAGATTATACGTAGTTCTTACGAACTTAAATTGCTTTCATAGATGTTTACAAGAGACTAGCGGCGTCCTATAGTCCGGAAAATTATCGAGGCGGCATGGAAGTTTAGCGGCGCTCTCTCGGAGTTTGCGCGTTGCCATGGTTACAATCTAAGCTTGAATTTAATTTATAAACGCCGCTGCAAGTAAAAATTCCGTCTCATGTTGCAGTATTATTATTGGCGATTGATATTATTTTGCACTTGTCATGTAGGCACGGAACCCTAAGTTGGCAAACAGATGAATTTTAAACATGATGGACATAGCCTAATGGTTTAGAGTACGGGCTACAAATCGTAAGGTCGTGGGTTCGAGTCCGCCATTCGACTATTGACGTGAACCAACTCCTAACCCAAGCCTAAGCTTATTTGGAATAGTTAACAAAAATGTTACAAATGTTAAAAATAAATATTTGTGAAAAAAAATATTGCTAGCATTCTTTTTATAAAAAATCACGGCTTTATCACTCTGGTCTCGTATTTTTTAAAAAATATTGTGCATCTAGCCTCTGTCATCCTATCTTATTATGTACAGTAGAACCTCGATTAGTCAATATTCAGGGATTTCTTTCTTATACCTATTAACAGCTGTGAAATAAAGAAATATATATGTACATACAACATACATAGACATAGACAAAATGATTGAATTGTGGATTTAGTGGAATGTTAATATAAAAGAATATAGATTTTCTTAGTTTCTTTCGTAGGCATTTTTGAAACTAAGCTATGAAGAGTCTCAAATTATTCGTATCGTTAGCGAATCGGGTACATGTTAATTGTATTAACAACGTTTGGACACAAACTCGATGTGAAATGTCACTCCATAATAAATGTAAGTTCTTTTTTTAATTTGCCAGTAGTAACAAAGAACAGTTCTCAGACTGTGTTTTCGTATTCACGTCACTTGTAAAATGTCAATTGAATTTCAGCTCCGTAAAACGTTAACAACTCGATTTTCTACGGCAGTACCCTTATTTGAGTTACAAAAAGTGAATAGTTGTACATTTTGTTTTACTTTGGTGGAAGGCGCGACGGCGGGGTCAACGACCGACGCCAGTTCGTTGTCATGGTGACAAAAACCTACGTAAGGCAGACTGGGAACGAGTACAGATAAGCCTTCACGATGGAGGAGTACGTACTATGAAAATTTGACAAAGGGATTTTACAATATTTGCTTTGTTTACTAATAAATCTAAATACCAATATATTATAATTTTAAAAAGTTTGTGGAGCGTTAATAGGAATCTATTATCTATAGTACCGCGTTTATCTGACATTAATTTGTTTGTATTTATTTTACTAACATCTTAATAACAGCGACTTACTCGTAAAAATTTTAGCATTCCGGAGCAACTAACCCTTAGAGATGAGAATGATAGTAGCAATTCAAATACAGTGTAGATAATTATTTATATAAGTCAATCATACTTAGAGATAGTACGATAGAGATTAACATTACAAAATTTTTTTCTTACTTGTAATAGTTGTATCGGCATTAACGTCACTTTTGTTTGCATCTGAATAACTAATGCAAATGTCTGTATTCAATCGTTTGCCACTTTTCCTATAAGAAAAATGATTTTTAATCGATGTTACAATGAAAACATGATGGCTTAATAAAAGTGCAATGTTCCCGGAGTCTGGTGATCATTTCTAAAACTTTTAGCATGCTCACTTATTCCTCGTGTAATAAACGCAAATCAATGAATCACAATTTTCTTGTGGCTGTCATAAACAAATTACCCTTTGTTCTGATGTTTCATATTTAATATGTTATTGGATTAGATATGTTATTTGGACTTCTTAGTTTCACCATGTATTATATAACGTAGTTGTTTTACAACTTTATAAATACTATAATTGCGCATATACACGCAGTGATAATAATAATAATAATAAGCCCCCTAAAACCCAACCACTCGTCCGGATCGACCATCTGATCACGTAGGGGGCGGACACACGATCTAGAAATTACTGGCGTGGCTAACGTGGCTATGGTAACCCATTAACAATGGAGACAAGGTCTAAGATTAAACTGAGAGGGCCGCTACCCGAGGGCAATCGTCGGGGCACACCTGGGGCTGACGCTGGGTGTTTCAGCATGCGAACCGTCAGCGGTGAGGAGTTGAGCAGGCGGGCTCCCACCGACAAAGATACTACAGCCGAAATTAATGTTAATAGCCTACATTCTGTTACCCAGTCTGAGGATGTTTCGCAAATGGCAACTTTTGCTACTCAATCTGCGACCACCAAAGCTGGAAAACCTAGAGTGCGCATGAAGTGGACAGATGATGTAAACATATTTATTATGCGCACTTACTACTTCATCACAAAATTAGAAACTGACTTCACTATTTACGGACAAAAACTTTTTAACGAATTTAAACTTAAATATCCCGAAATGAAAGTATCTCAGCAAAGAATAACAGACCAGAGGAGAGTCATAATAAGAAATAAACTATTATCCGATGAAACACTTAATCAAATTAAACGAGAAGTAACTACACAACTCAACAGCGCATTAGATACTGCAATACAGTTTCAAGCAAGAGCTACTACACAAACAAATACATCACCCATACCAGACGCCTTGTTGTCACATTCAGAACCAGCTTACTGCACATCAACGGTTTTACACCGTGCATTCAACGATAACACCACACAAACTTCAACATCCCTTATCATTAATAATTTGGTAAGTACCACACAAATAGACACAGATACTTATGTCTCTGTTTCATCTAACAATATACAAGAACTATTAGACCATTTACAAACAACTCTCACTTTATACAACGGGACCGATCCCACAACGCGCCCAAAATTACCAAGATTAAGATACAGTAAAAAGTTACACGAGCTAGTTCATACTTTTAACACTAATATTTTGCATAAATTTTTCTCCATAGACTCTGATTTAATACAAATACACACCCTAATTTATTGCACAGCTTTTGTTATAACAGAACAAATTGGATTAAAAATAACATCAGACGATGCAAATAAAAGAAGAAGAGAAAACGTAAATAAACCAGCATGGGAAATTAGATTAGAAAATGATATAAAAAAACTAAGATCAGATATAGGCCGTCTTACGCAATTTATAAACAATAATAAATCCAGAAAATTATTAAAAAGAGTCGAACTCATACTCAAAAGATATAAAATTCATTCTTCACACGAAAAAGAAAATGTTAAACCGGAAGAATATCTAGACACGCTTAAACAAAAATTGGCACTCAAAGCTCACAGATTATCGCGGTATAAAAAATCTTTGCAACGAAAAGAAGATAATAGACTTTTTCAAACAAATGAAAAACAATTCTACAGATCTCTTAGTAATAACTCATGTAATAATAACGACAGAATTAATAAACCTACACCTACAGAAACAGAACTTAAAAATTACTGGAGTGGGATCTGGGAAAAAACAACAACACATAATGAAGCTGCGAAATGGATAAAGGATGAAGAAGAAAAGTGGAGCAATATAGAGGAAATGGAGTTCAATGAAATATCTACAGATGATATCATACAGATAACTAGGAAAATGAAAAATTGGAAAGCTGCAGGAATAGACAAAATTCACAACTTTTGGTTTAAGAAATTTACTTCACTACACGACATTCTAGCTAAAACAATAACTGACCTAATTAAGGGATCAGGCACTTTACCTGGTTTTGCAACTATAGGAATCACTCATATGATACCAAAAACTCAGGACACAGCAAATCCTGCTCAATATAGACCCATAACATGCTTACCGACTATTTACAAACTAATCACTTCGTGTATAACCAACAAAATTTTAAATCACATCGAAAATAACAATATTATGTCTGAAGAACAAAAAGGCTGTAAAAAGAACCATAGAGGGTATAAGGAACAGCTCATTATTGACTCTACAATTTTAAAACATGCACAAAAACATAATAGAAATCTGAACATTACATACATAGATTACCAAAAGGCTTTTGATAGTGTACCGCATTCGTGGCTCATTCGTATTTTGGAGATTTACAAAATCAATAGTTCGGTCAGAAACTTCTTGGAAGATGCAATGGGTAAGTGGAAAACCACACTCTCCCTTACCACCAAGAGTGTCAAGATTCATACTGAGGATATCCATATAAGGCAAGGTATCTTCCAGGGAGATTCTTTGAGTCCCCTTTGGTTCTGCTTAGCGTTGAACCCTCTATCGCGACTTCTTTCTAAACCAGGGCATGGATATCAATTGTCCAAAAATACAGCAGCTACCCATCTTATGTACATGGATGATATAAAACTCTATGGAAAATCCGATAAAGACATGAAAAACTTAGTTCAAATAACAACTAACTACAGTGCAGACATAAAAATGAAATTCGGCTTAGAAAAATGCAAAACTTTACACATTAAAAAAGGAAAAATAACACCTGGGGATTACAGTTTACAGGAAGATATCACTATAACAGCTTTAGAAGACAATGAATTATATAAATATTTAGGTACACAACAAGCACGTACTATAAATCACACAGATATAAAAAAGAACCTAACTTCTGAATATGTCAGAAGGGTGAACACAATATGTAAAAGGTATTTAAACGCAAAGAACCTAACTAAAGCTATAAATACATTTGCAATTCCCATACTTACATACTCTTTTGGAATCATTAAATGGTCATATACAGATATCAATAATCTACAAATAAAAACAAGAACTATATTAACGAAACATAAATACCTCCACCCAAAATCTGCTATAGAAAGGTACAATATAAAACGACACGAAGGAGGACGGGGAATATTAGATTTAAAAATACTCTTAGACAATCAAGTTAAAAATTTGAGAGAATTCTTTTACAATAAATCAAAAACAAGCAATTTACACTTAGCAACTGTTGATTCTGACCAAAATTATACACCATTAAACCTGAAACAATTAGAAAAACATATTGAAATAACTAGCGATCACATTAAAGAAAAGCTAGCTAGCTGGAGAAGAAAAGAGCTACATGGCAGGCATTTACACGAACTGGAACAGACACATATTGACAAAGACGCATCTAATCATTGGCTTAAATTAGGATACTTATTCCCTGAAACTGAGGGATTTGTTTTAGCTATACAGGATCAGGTAATTAACACTAGGAACTATAAGAAATACATACTAAAGGAGACAATTGAATCAGATACTTGTAGAAAATGTAACCGACAATCAGAGACAATTCAGCACATTACTGGAGCATGTTCTAAACTTGCTCAAACCGACTATACACACCGCCATAACCAAATAGTACATTACATTCATCAGAAACTAGCAATTAAATATAATCTTATTTCAAATAAAATTAAGCCATACTATGAATACACACCAAATCCCATATTAGAAAACACAGAAGTAAAACTTTATTATGATCGTGCCATACTTACAGATAGAACTATACATTACAACAGACCAGACCTTACACTAGTTAATAAATCTACCAAAACAGCATATCTGATAGACGTCACTGTACCTAACACCCATAATATACAAAAATCCATAACAGAAAAAATAACGAAATACACCGATTTAAAAGACGAAGTGACTAGGATATGGAAACTAGATAAAACATTAATAGTGCCAATAGTACTCTCCACAACTGGCGTTATTCCGAAGCATCTCCATCATAGTATCCGAACCCTTCATTTACCACCTAACACATACATCACAATGCAGAAGGCGGTACTCCTCAATACCTGCCGCATAGTCCGCAAATTTTTAGCCGATAATTAATTCCCGTCTAGTAACACTTGGCCAATGGCCCGTGGTACTAGAAATTTGCAAACCCTTTAAGGGAGAAACAAAACGTTTGTCTAACAATAATAATAATAATAATCATCATCATCATCATCATCATTAGCCTGTATTTCTCCACTGCTAGAAATAGGCATTCCCCAATGTCTTGTGTGTGTGTCCACCACATAGGATCCTCCGCTTTCCGCATCCCGCCACTTCCGGCTTCCGGCCATCTGGAGGGAGGGCACCCTACGCTCCTCCGACACACGCGCGGCCTCTATTCCAAGACTTGGCAGATGTAGCCGAAATAATTAGTAGTAGTAATACATTTAATTTAATTTGACTTGGTGTGTTTTTAAACAATGTTATATAATGTAAATTAAGTGATATTACTTATTTATATATTTAAATAAATTGGTTGAAGGTAAAAAAGACAATAAAAGTCAATCCGGGGCAGGCAGTGACAGGTCTTAACCTCACTTCATTACCATTACTTATTGCTGCATTTGTGCCAAAGCCATTTTGGGAAAGAATAATGAGAAGTATGTGAATTATTAGGCAGTAGTAATTAATTAATAAGATCATCCTATATAATTAATTATATCTCTTGGCTCCGTCTGAATTTAATCCATTACGTATATAGCCAACACGTTAACATAATCTTGTTAATCCGTCGGGGCTTCTACAAATTAATTCCATATACATATAACAGAAAAGCTATCATGCCTTTTTAAAAGTAGTGGTGTGGATGAAGGTAGAATCGCTATCAACCTTTAGCTGAGCTTAGTAGGTCCCAATGTGCTGGGGGTACTTTTTTATTACAAATTTATTCTGTTGCTGACACTGACAGTGTTAACTAACTTCAATTATCAATTCTTGTTTTACAAAACGTTATTTATCAATATTTGTGAATTAATACCGCCGTCATTTATAAAACGATTTTAAATAGTTTTTTTGTTTCATAGGGTTTATTTCCAGTTAGGTCCCATTTTATTTTGTCTGCATAAGGACCTCGGGTACGGAAGTTATACCAGGAAGCTAAAAAGCGTTTAGAAGAAGTTGTGTTGATTGAGATGTAGATATCGAATACGTAAATGTGTGGGAGCGTCAATAGCCTATTGGTTTAGGGTACGGTCTGCGAAACGTAAGATAGGTTCGAATACAACATTCGATGACTAGGTAGTATTCATTAACGGCAACAAGAGAATATAGCCCCCTGGATAGAATTAGGGGCGTTGCTGGAGTTTCTTTGGCCACTTCTTCTTCCAGCGCCAACGCTTCCCGAAGTAGCATATAAGTTAGTTTAACTTAGATTGTCCCAATAGTCTTTTGCCAATAAAATAGCTACCGACCGAGTCGTCGTTCGGCCCACTCGGGCGCCCTCGGATCGGACTGCTAACGCTTAAAATAGTAACCGTGCCAGAGCTTTCTAATATAACAATAATGTTTTGGTAATAAAAAAGAACGTTCGTGTGTATTATAATGTTTAATTCATCTGTGACGGTAAAACGTTTAAATTTACGTCGGCTTTCGTCTTCACCGTTGCGTATACTCGTCCTCTAAATGATTCGATCCGACCGCGATCATCCGCACTCGAACGAGATTTAACGACATAGTCCCAAAGGATCAACACGCTGAAGTTGCAGTGGCCCGTCACGTAGGTCGTATAACATCTATAAGTACGGGGATGTCTACTCAAGTGGGCTATATGGTACAGGCAAACTCGTTATTGGATCGCTCGCTCACCCTTACGTTAAACGAAAGTGTGTTTTTCTTGAAATTTTGTTTACGTCGACTTTGTTATGAAACGTTAACCAAGGTAGCGGAGTTAGAAGATTACGGGATACATTTTATTGCATTTTAGTGATTTTTAACCGACTTAATAAAGTCTATTTTTTATATTTGTATAACCAATAATGCCGTAATTTATACATTGAAATATCTATATTGAAATTTTTGTTCGAATGGGTTTGTTTTAATTAAGTCCTATATTAATTTTCTTGGCATAGAACTTGGGTTCCGACACGTTACCACGTTACACCAGGGAACACCTAATCGTATGTAAAGAATGCTTGTTGATTAAGGCATTGGTAGGTTTATAACAAGATTTTTTTTCATATAAGGAGTTAAAGAATGTGAAAGAACAAGAAGAATGAAGGATACCGGAACTTCGCAATATAATTATAATACCTCAGCAATTTAAAAGAGCCTACGTGCATGCTTTTTGATAGCCGGTTTTTACTTCTTTATATATTTGTTCCCAAATATATTTGTTATCTATACAAATTCAAATAAAATTGGGGTGTCTGTTTGTAGTATTAAAATAACTTTTTACGACACGCTTTTGATATATTTTTAAAAATCTCTTTTTCTTCCGCCTAATCTCTGGCACGGCTGGACCGCTTTTGTCTTTCTCCGGCAGATAGCTGATATAATAAGGTGCATCTTAGGCTAGTTTTTTTAAATAACACCGCGGGGTGCAGCTAGTTTTAAAATAAAACAGATGTAGCTATTTATTTAATTAAAATTGCCAACCTTAAGTAGCGCGAGTAGTACAATTTTCAATTGAAGGTTATCAGCAGGAACTGTGGACCTTATGACCGTATGCACGTAACTCATATGAATATGTATGCACGTAATGTTACCTGATGAAGCGTGAACGGGTCGCACCGGAACCCCGCGCCGCTGCTCCCATTGTCGTCTTCCGCGTTGCATTACCGATTGTGTTTTTACTGACGTATGTATTTTATGTTTCCTACCCAGCGAGCGGTGGAATATGCTTTTATTTTATATACTTTTGATTTTGTTTCCCGGTGAACGATTTCACTGGTTACGAAGCATTAAAACGAGTACATTTTAATTTCGTTATGTATAGGGTAAGGAGAGATTCAGTGTGTGCCGCAACAGAGTGATTGATTGGTGACTGTTTTAACAAGTAGTTCGAACCTATACGAGTCAGGGACCTGTACCTTATATAGCCGATTCATGTTGTTAGCGATGACTTTGAAGTCATCATTGACAGGTGGCTGAGCTTGCCTGGCCCTAGAGCCCCAGAGGGAACTCCGCCATAGCTACTTCGTTATTCTTGTTGTGAAAGTATTATGTGTGCTAGAGAGGGATGATTTACGGCACGAGTTATCGAGTCAACCGAGTGCATTGCCCTTATAATCCGATTAAAACAATCGGATTACGAGAGCAATGTGCCTGCAAGCCCTGCTTTTATGTAGATGCTCATGGACGACAGTTAATAGTTGTTTACCCGAATTCCTTAATAATACGAGGTAAGGTACAGAAGCAATGTATGAAAGAGTGTCAGCGTCGTTGGTACAAACCATACGAAACACAATACGGGTAAACCTTTACGGCCCCGAGTATGCTAAACCAATTGTTTTATTTACTTTCTAAGCAAGTTCTTGACCATGATCTCACCTGATGTTGAGTGGAAATGCTTTAGTTATTTTCATTAGCTTAGTAAATGCCTATTCACTCTACTATTGAAAATTTTAAAACTCACATTGTAATCGGACGGAAAAACAACGCAGGCAAACTATTCCAGTCCCTTACTGATCGAATAATGAGTGATGCTGTGCATAATGAACGTTCATTGGCATCTTGGTCATCATATATGCTAAATTTAGTAATCTTTCTCTTTGCGGTCTGGTACCGCTATGGTTTACCGATGACTTATTCTTGGTACGCCAATCGTGTGTGTGACTATGGGCGTTAGTATTTGACGTATTTGGTAATGGTTGAATGATAATTAATATGACTGGAATAGATCGGTTTCATAATGAAATGTCACTGGCAAATACCAGATAAAGCCAGGTCACTGTTGTTTTAGCAAGATCGATCGCAGGCTTTCAATGGCCCCTCAGGTGAATCGTATGATTCAAAGCGCCAGAGCTGCGAGAGCGGTATTGAGACCAGTATTGGCATCTCACTTGCCCGTCAGAGGTAAACTCTCCGTCTACAAGGCTTACATTCGTACACGATTGACGTATGCCGCTCCAGCGTGGTACGGATTAACTAGTAATAGTGCAAGGACCCGCATCCAAGCACAACAAAATATAACCCTTAGGATGATCCTAAACGCGGGGCGTTACGTCAGAAATGAGGTAATACACCGCGATTTAGGCATCGAATCGATACAAGAATTTGTCACGAGACAAGCTCGTAACCTACTCGACCGCGCGGACAACGGTCCGCACGAACACCTGCGCGGGTTCGCCCCGCAACACGCGCGTCCTCCCGACGTGCGCCGTAGGTTCAAATTCCCCTATTCTGGGAGATTTTGAACTCATAGGCCCCTCTCGACCTCCGTCTCAATCGAGACCGAGAGGTCGAGAGGGCGTAGAAGATAGATTCGTCGCGGCTGACGCTTGAGGGATTAGCCCCGACGTAAAAATAGTTATTCCTAAAAATCCGTTCCAAAACGGTACCCAAGACCAGGGGAGCAGTTGCCCCTGCGCTGATAACCCGGTTAATGGGGTAACACCCGAGGCCCGTACCTGCGAGGTTCCCGTGAACCTTGTAGATGACTCGACTACTACTACACTGTTGTTTTGTCGAACCGACCCTCTCTAGTTATAGCGTCTTTATATTGTCATTATTATTTTTATAATTTAACTAGCGTACCCAGCCCGCTTCGCCGGGCCAGATTTTGCTTTATTTTATTTAAACAATAAACTTAAATAATTAAATATTTAATTTAACTCTCACAATATATTACTCGTAAATTATTCATTTATCTCCGTATTCATTCTGTTCTCGAGCGGGTGAAAATCATTACCTACACCCATGTTCTTGTCAGTAAATACAATATCATACCCGTAGTATCATAGTAAATAAAAGCTGTATTTGACAGTTGAAAAAGAGGAGTGCTCCGATCGTCACCAAACTTTACAGAATTACTCGCCAGGTCAATCTGAAGATTCCCTAAAAATTTCATTGTAATCGGACGGAAAAACAACGCAGGCAAACTATTCCAGTCCCTTACTGATCGAATAATGAGTGATGCTGTGCATAATGAACGTTCATTGGCATCTTGGTCATCATATATGCTAAATTTAGTAATCTTTCTCTTTGCGGTCTGGTGCCGCTATGGTTTACCGATGACTTATTCTTGGTACGCCAATCGTGTGTGTGACTGTGGGCGTTAGTATTTTACGTATTTGGTAATGGTTGAATGATAATTAATATGACTGGAATAGATCGGTTTCATAATGAAATGTCACTGGCAAATACCAGATAAAGCCAGGTCACTGTTGTTTTAGCAAGATCGATCGCAGGCTTTCAATGGCCCCTCAGGTGAATCGTATGATTCAAAGCGCCAGAGCTGCGAGAGCGGTATTGAGACCAGTATTGGCATCTCACTTGCCCGTCAGAGGTAAACTCTCCGTCTACAAGGCTTACATTCGTACACGATTGACGTATGCCGCTCCAGCGTGGTACGGATTAACTAGTAATAGTGCAAGGACCCGCATCCAAGCACAACAAAATATAACCCTTAGGATGATCCTAAACGCGGGGCGTTACGTCAGAAATGAGGTAATACACCGCGATTTAGGCATCGAATCGATACACGAATTTGTCACGAGACTAGCTCGTAACCTATTCGACCGCGCGGACAACGGTCCGCACGAACACCTGCGCGGGTTCGCCCCGCAACACGCGCGTCCTCCCGACGTGCGCCGTAGGTTCAAATTCCCCTATTCTAGGAGATTTTGAACTCATAGGCCCCTCTCGACCTCCGTCTCAATCGAGACCGAGAGGTCGAGAGGGCGAAGAAGATTCGTCGCGGCTGACGCTTGAGGGATTAGCCCCGACGTAAAAATAGTTATTCCTAAAAAATCCGTTCCAAAACGGTACCCAAGACCAGGGGAGCAGTTGCCCCTGCGCTGATAACCCGGGTAATGGGGTAACACCCCGAGGCCCGTACCTGCGAGGTTCCCGTGAACCTTGTAGATGACTCGACTACTACTACACTGTTGTTTTGTCGACCCTCTCTAGTTATAGCGTCTTTATATTGTCATTATTATTTTTATAATTTACCTTCCGAGCTTTTTATGCGTCTTTTTTATTTAAAACTATACTAGTAAATGGGAGACGGGTTTCTTGTCAGTTTTTACTGCAAAAATTCCAGAAGGGATGGCCATGATATTTGATGATGCGTGTTTCAAAGTCTAGTTCTTTTCTGTTACACATTTGATTTTTTTATGGGTATAAATTAGCGCTTGACCACGATGCCACCTGGTGTTAAGTAATGATATAGTCGAAAGATGGTACGCGCTAGTTTAGTGTCTATTCACTCTACTCTTGCAGGCTCCCACGTCGTACTTGGAAGGAAAGAGTGACGCCGGCAACTTGTTCCACTCCTTTGCTGTACGCACGATGAACGATGACTCAAATCGCTTCATTCGGGCGCGCGGAACATCGACTATTTGATTAAGATGAAATTTTAATGTTTATAATCTCATAAATCGATTACAGTTATAACATTAATTATAACGCCGAAGTGAATTGAAGGCGGATCTATTGTTATACATAAAAGAGTACATTTACTGTTTCGCCAAGATTATGATTTTATTTAGAACGTACCATGTTTTGACTATATCAACACTTAACATCAGGGAATCATGGTCAAGCAGTAGTTTATACCCTATAAAAAGAAAAAAAATTGTAATAAAAAATGAAATGGAATAGAATAAATCTAAACATAATAAAAGAATAAAATAATCTCTCTCAGCTTCCACAGGCTCACCACCTAATGGTTTAGTTAACGGACACCTTTTTAAATATGTTTCCTCTCCCAAGGAGTTCTGCGACTAATTTTTTTTTTAAAGAAAACTAGCAATATTTCTTTTTTTTACTTAAAGTTTGACAGTGAGACAATAACAAACCTTATAAGAATGACACAATGAATGATTGTAACGAATAAAATCTACCATTACTGAAGTTTTTCGATAAAGAATATTTCCTATCGTTATGAGTAGTTTCTTAGTACTTCTTAAGCGGATACTCCGCAATAATAGATACGGGAGAACACTCAGTTATACACAACTAATGGGAGTTCCACATATTTATCTAACTTTTGTTTGTTGATCTGTTTTCTAAGATATATATGATGATTATGTATGGCGCTCATGGGCTCCCTGCTGTTAAATATGGGACCTGATAAGTCTAGTAAATAACTTAGGTAAATTAACTTGATATTTACGTGCAAAAACCAAATCAAACGTTAACCACCAAACTCTCATCAAACTACAAAATAATCATCGAAATCGGTTGTAGTAATATATTTCTTCGTCCATTTGACAAGCACGTACTTAATGCATATTTAGGACTTACGTGTTTTTTCCATGGATGCCACTGTCAGAATTGGAACCAAATTAGATCACAAGGGTAACACCGGCTTTCAAATAAAAACAGAATCGTCAAAATTGGTTCACCCAGACTAAAGTTATGAGGTAACAAACATATAAAACATACAGACGAATTTAGAACCACCTCCTTTTCTGAAGTCGGTTGGAAGTGTATAGCGATTGGCGTGATTAGCAAGCTAACTTGTTAATAATTTATATATACAAGAGGCTAAAAATTTCAGGCTAAGCTACCTAAGAACTCTGCCACTTTTCAAATCCGGTGAAACTGACAGCATCACTGCGTAGCATAAATATAGAAGAGAAATATTAGGCCATGATTTTTGCAAAATAAAAATCTTTAATTTCTGTCTACCCCACTGGGTCACGGGCGCGAGAAATTATGTGCGTATTACATAAAAAAATATGCTTTCAGGATTTTCATAAAAAAATTATAGTGAATTCTAGTTTTCGATTAAAAAACAACTGCATCGAAATTAGTCCATCGATTTTAGCTCTATGTGGATCCCGCCAGACTGACACTTAGACAAAGGCTTCACTTTTAACCGCACGTACATTTTTGCGTCGAAAATTTAATTAGAGTTTGATTGCACACAGCGAAAGCATAGCGCTTGAAAATTTTCAAACTTGAATGGGTATTTTGGCACCTGTTTCCAATTGTTGTTGTATTTCGATAAAATTTGCATTTCCTAATTTCTTCATATCAACTACGTTGATACGCTTATATACGCTACGTGTCGTCGTCGAATCATTAATTAATTGATTGAAATATAATGCTTTATATTTTTTATATATGGATATGTCATTGTGTCCGAGATTAACAAATAACAATAAACAATATTAAGTGTCAGCGATACATCATAAATAAATAGTGGCACAACTAACTGATTACCAAAAATACCCAACTGTTATATCACTGAGCGTTAATTTTGACACGATTGGTTTAGCAGACTCGTGGACCTGGTTTAGGCCTGGTTGGTTTTGTTCACTCGGCCATGAGTGAACAAGGTAGAGCCCGTTGCAGATGCTCATGAGCGGCTGAGCTTATTTTACATAATATTACCAGTGCTAAAACGGATCTTTTGCTCTTTTGATTTTCAAACAAATGTCAGGTTCGAAGGACCATGGCCTCACAGAATGTAAAATTTCTTATACATCTCCCTGTCTTGTAAATCTTAACAATAATCATGATCGTTGTTGACGTCTAAGGCATACGTTATTAAGTTAAATAATAATTTGATATTACATAATTGTCTGTAATAATACTTCCTCAATTATTCTCAAGCGTTAGTTATGTTGAAAGCGTTAGAAACGTAATAATAAACAATTGTTTTTCCTTCCTTTATCATTTGTCATTGGTTATGTTATCCGCTAATTGACTTCCCGTGTTTTCAATACATTTTTCCGTTTTAATTAACCCGGGGCATAAATACAATTGTACAAATGAAGACTTATTCGCGAACTTGTTATCTTGTTAGAAAAAAACTTGTATTAGTTGCGGATACCATCATTCATTATACTAGTCGGGCGACATGGTCAATTGTGTAGATGTGTATGTAGACATTGTAACCGCTGCTTCGTATATTACGCTGTAGGCTGATTTCAATATAAATACATATAGTACTTAGTGGAATTATTGAGGTATTGAAATGTTACCTTAGTTATTTTATCTTATCGAGGTGACAAAAGCGTTGCAAAGGGCGGGGCGATTTGCGACGGTTGCCTATGCGAATAATATAGGAATATTGTAGAATGTTTCATGAATGAACAGTGCTTCTGCTATTGCATGAATAGGTCGGCACAACCGGGGAAGTACCAGAGTACGAACGGAGGGATGCTTCTTAGTTTCGCTTGGTGAGCAAGATAATAACGCACCTGCAATCCCTTTGGTGGGTGTTTTAGCATATATAAAAATCATATTCTATGCCGCAATTAAATAAATTATTTCCTCTTTCGCAGGGAACAAAATTATGGATAATAATGGAATACCTCGGCGGCGGGTCGGCGTTGGACCTGATGAAGGCGGGTAGCTTCGAGGAGATGCATATAGCGGTGATACTGCGCGAGGTGTTGCGCGGTCTCGACTATCTGCACTCCGAGAGGAAACTCCACAGGGACATCAAGGCAGCGAACGTGTTACTCAGTGAGATGGGTGACGTCAAACTCGCTGATTTCGGTGAGTTGTATACAGTAAAAACAAACGAAATGTTAATACTTAAGTATGCTAAAATTGTTCATATAAAGTAATCACACAATGTGTTTCTACAAAAAGATGTGTGAAATAATCACATCATTTGCCAAAATCGATCGTAAGATACCTTCCAAGCTATAATGAATAGCGTTTGTATTTTAAAACGAAAACTGTAAACTCGTATTATTTTAAAATTAATAATATTTACAAAACTATGACCACCGACAACTGATCTTAGACAATGACAATTGTTCCCGTTGTATAGAATGTGTCATGAATAGAGATTTCTCTATCGATAGCTGCTTAGTAAATTGCCGTAAATAAAGCTGCCATTCATTGGAGACCGCTCCTTCGCTTGAAGTCGACGATGCGTGGCGGACAATCACGAAAATTGTAATCACATTTCCGTTAGGGTTGTAAGAAATATTATTCACTGGTCTATATATTCTTCGTACTTAATCTCAAAACAGTTACAGTTATAACTAGGAATAATAACGCCCCAATATTTAACTGATTTAACAAATTATACTATATTCTTTAAAGCTATGTTTGAAAACCCATTTTATATAATGTGCCATTACGGTGGTAAGCTAAGTTTCTATTTTATTATATTCTTAGAGGTTAAATATTAACCTCTAAAAGTATAATAAAATATTATTATATTTTTCATATAACAACCTCAATATTTTTGGGTTGACTTATTACCGCTTTTTTGAGATTCTCAAATTGGTAACACATTCAGCGCTAACACGTTATCATATTCAACGCGTTTCATTCTGCTTGAGGTCCTACTCAACTAAATTGATGTGGAATCTAATTGAAACCAAATCCTTTCCAACAAAAAAAAACTAAATCTGTTCATAAAATGCCACAGTATGACTGCTTAAAAGTTAAAGAAGAAATAAAAAAAATTACCTCCTCTCTGTTATTTCGTAGCCGTAATATTGTCCTTTTTGTATTTGTGTCCTTAGAAACCTTTCATATTTTATTCTTGATAAAAAGAACTGACATTTATGTGTCTAGTTCCCTACTAGTCTTTAATAAGCGGCCCAAACTAAGTTACGGCAGTGTTTAACAGGAGGCACGTTGGCGCACCGCCAGAAACCAGCGTTTGATTTCGTCTCCTAAAGGCGTCCTATGCGCTGGAGGCAATATTAAGTGTTCCTTTGGAAACGTAAAATGTTGGCAGTGATTCGGTGTGCAAAGTTATTTTATTATCTTGCGTTAAAAGGATAGATCAGGACATGAGATACAGTTTGTCGCACGTTAGAGTGAAACGAAACATAATGGGAAACTATGTGCCAAATTGCTTTTTGGGGCGTACATTACAATATAAACACTAGTATATATCTGAGAACAACATTATATAAATTTCAAAGTTCATGTTATATATCATATCTACTTGTAGTGTAATGTCCGGCAGGACAGTCATGCAGCATTAGTCAAACAATATACAATAGCGTATACTATATATACTGTTTAATGACATTCTTATAGTAATTATCTAATAAATAATTTAATAGTATATGTATCGTTTTATACTTCAGATTATATAGAGAAATATTTGTAGTTGGTACTTGACTTAGTGATCGTGTCACTTCCGATCGACGGTGGTTTATTTCTTCAAGAATCCCATACAAAATGTAGTCAAGTTGTTAAATAGTTTTGTAGAATCAATTCATTCGACTATTGTGGTCGATTTTATGCTCAATTCAGATCCAATTCAAATCAAAATTAACTTATATTTGAAAAGATATCGTTGTATATATAGTTAGATGAAAGTTTAACTTTTAAATCATTTTTCTTATATATTTATATATATAACGGTTATCGTATAATTTTTATCATATGATGTCTAACAAGATGTTAAAATTATCTATTTCAGGCGTAGCAGGACAGCTCACAAACACGACGAGCAAACGCAACACGTTCGTTGGCACGCCGTTCTGGATGGCACCGGAGGTTATAAAGCAATCGTGTTACGACAGTAAAGCGGACATCTGGTCGCTGGGCATCACGGCGATAGAACTCGCCAAAGGCGAACCGCCAAACTCCGAGCTGCATCCCATGAGAGTGCTCTTTCTAATACCCAAGAATAACCCACCGCAGCTCACCGGCAGCTACTCGAAGCCGTTCAAAGAGTTTGTGGAGGCTTGCTTGAATAAGGATCCGGAAAATGTGAGTTATTTTTGTCCTTGATCCACATTTCGCGTTATTCGAGTGGAATTGACCGACAAACTTGTTGTTTCACGTAAATTAAATATTAAAGCATTCTTACAGTTGCTAGAATTTGTTGTATTTAACCTACATGTCGGAATTAATCTTTAAAAAAATGTTATTTAAGCGTCAATAGCCTAATGGCTTAGGGTACGGTCTGCGATTCGTAAGGTCGTAGGTTCGAATCCACCATTACACTATTGACGTGAAACATCTCCTAGAACAAGTTTATGTAAGTAATGGTAAACAAGAATGTTAGTGATATTTGTGAAAAAAAATTAAAGTGGGAATAACCTAGTGTCAGTGTTTACGTTGAAAATCGTTTTCCAAATTCCAAAGATATATCGGTGAATTCCCTTCTTTTGTTTAAACATTAGCTGCGCCCCGTTTTGTTATCCTCATTAAAAATTATTTATTGACATTTTTCTAAAATAAAAGTAGCTTAAGTTACTCCTTATTACATCAGTTATCTGGCAAAATCCCGTCCGTCTGAAAGTCCCGTCAAAATCGATCCAGCCGTTCCAGAGATTAGCTGGAACAAACATAGAGTCGGACAAAAATTGTAGTAAAAGCGGTTGCTTTAATAATACAAACAGACACTCCAATTTTATTTATTTGTATAGATTATGTTAGTACGCAAAAAGTTTTTTTTTATAGAAAGCCATAGAATAACGAAAGTAGTAGTGAACAATAGAACTGTACAGGAAAAGAAATACATAAATTCAGCACATTTCTCTGTAAAAGCTTCGAAATCGTCCACTTTAGAAAAGGTGTTTAGTGCTCTCCACTGCACAAACATTCCGAGAGCACGGCTGAGGGCCTCAGGTCGGGTCAACAAACCTGCGACGGGCTCGCACGGCACAGGACGGAGACACAAGCAAATGTTGTTCCACAAACTTTAACAAAGAGCTCATTTATTTTCGACCGCTGTTTATCTTTGTCAAACGTCCCAGTTTCGAATTTCGGTCAAAGCTAATGTTTGCGTCTAATTTTAATTTAACCCTTTAATGATACTATATTTACATACAACTTACTTGAAGGCGATGTTGATGATCGATTATGTACGCGCTGATGTGAACAATGCTAATTGGTCTCTGTTTACCTATTTGAAAGACAGGTGCGATTGTTTATATTTGTTCAGGAATATTGCAATATACAACGTGATATAATATACAATTAAAGTGCACACAACCTCGGGTTTTAAAATATTTCTCATAATAATAACAATTTACTTACATGAGAAAGTTACAATTAATTAAATAAACGAATTGAAAACGCTACGGTGGGCTGCGGGACTAACGAGACTCGATAAAGTACGAAATGAGTACATCAGAGGCTCTTTGAAAGTTGCACCCACTTTAGAGAAGATGGTGGAAAGTCGTTTACGGGTATGTGATGAGGCTCACGAGCACGTTGTGCAGAAGGCCTTTGCTATACCACATACCAAGAAAGGTAGAGGACGACCGCAGGCCACGTGGTGTACAACCGTTGCCAAAGATACGCAACGAGCCCAAATAGAGTTACGGGCAACCCAAGACCGTCTGTCTTGGCACCGCAACAAGTGGAGGGCCGACCCCAAATAAAGAGAAAAGGCATGGAAGAAGAAGAGAAAGTTAGAATTAATACTAAAAACAATTATACATATTTCGGGCATCTACAAACAACATAACATTAATCTTAATTTAACATATACATTTTAAGAAGAAATAACAATAAAGGTAGAATAAGAAGAAATAAAAGTATTTGAAAGCGCAACCTACCTATGATTTTCAACCGACTTCGAAAAAGGAGGAGGTTCTCAATTCGCCTGTATGTTTGTTATCTCATAACTTTCGACTGGCTGAACGGATTTTGATGATTCTTTTTTATGTGAATTATTCCATTCCATTAAATTTTGGTCCAGTTCTGACAATGCAATCCATGAGAAAACCATATAAGTCTAATATTTGCATCAAGTATGTGCGCGACAAATGGACGAGTAACTCAATATCACCCCTATTAAATATACTTGTATATCTCTATCAAATGGAAGATGAGTATTAACTAGTCTTCTTGTAGCTATTAACTAGAGGATCTAATCGGCGTCTTCTGGTTTTAACCAGTGTCTACCGCGAGGAGCAGACTCGATTAAGCGGTGATCGTTGATCGTGTTTAATTTCTCATCTCCTATATTGCAGAGGCCGACGGCGAAGGAATTATTGAAGTTCCAGTTCATCAGGAAGGCGAAAAAGAATTCTTACTTAATGGACCTGATCGATAGGTATAAGAAGTGGAAGGCGCAACGGAGCGAGGAGAGCGAAACGGAATCGGAGAATTCTGACTCGTGAGTAAATACAGAAATTTAAACATAATTTAATTAATTTCACATCGCAGAACACCAGCTAATATAATTTTAAATTCGCTGTTTCTTATTTAACCGGCATTTATGGAGTATCTAGTTTTTATTTATTTATTAGGGTTTTGTTTTTTGGGTGTTGTGTTCCTCAATTGACATTCTGAGTAAACCTAAGGAAAACTTGTACGATTTATATATGATTTAGAACATATTAGGGTAGGAGTAGAAACTAGTAGGGTAACAAAGTGGGAAGGTCCATATGGCCAGCGCCTCAGAGGCCGACGGCACATGAGATGGGAAGACGATTTCATTAAATTAGCTGGCCCCTACTGGTCTCAATTAGCACAAGACAGAGATAAATGAAGCTCTTTAGAGGACGCCTTCACCTTCGCCTGAGGGGTTCTTGCAAAATTCTAAAATTACTACACTTTTTTTATTATTTAGATTTTAGTTAGTCTTTATTAACATATTCTTGCAAGAAATTTACAGAGCCTTTATTCTGATTATTATTATTTAGAAAATATTCCAAGACATGATGTCCGTCAATCCGCACAAGCGTCTCAAGGACTATACCATAATACTCTTCACAGTGAAGCGTTAGGTATTTATATTATTGCTAACATGACTACTATAAAGGAAATGAAAAAAGAAGAGAAGAAATATGTATTATTTATGTGAGAACTGCTGGTATCTAGACAAGCCTACAATTTTTAAGATACTTCGTAGTGTGTTATTTGATTGTATATGTTTATTGAGTCAAATAAATAAATTTAATGTCTGGAAGAGATCGCTCTTAGCCAAAAGACCGTCCATTGCGCATGCAATTATATCAACATATCGTCCATTAAATAAAATTTTCGGAAAATTAAATTATTACTAAATAGTGTAATATCAGTATCTGTGGCACTGATAGCTGTCAGTGAGACAGTGTTTTACAAATGATCAACTTGTTATTAGAGAGAATGTTTTATTATTGTCACATCTATTTCTTATATTTTATATGTCGTCACTTCTCCTGCCATATGCCTCAGTGACAGTTTTCAGTGCCACAGATACTTATACTACAAATAGAGCCTACTGTTAACAATATTTTTATATGGATAAAAGACACTTTAAGGTATTAAACGTGAAGCTCACTACATGTCACAAGAAAGAATCTTTTTGTAAACAGCAGGCTTCTGTTAGTAATAATCCAACCCTCCGAAAATTTTTCAAAATGCCACTTTTCATTTAATGGACGATTGTCAATTTGATTTTATTTCTGTGATGTATATCTTAATGAATATTCATTAATTCATCTCCAGGGAGGAATGCAGTAGAGGAGATGGCGAGGCGGACGAGCCGTGGATAATGACAGTGCGGGGCGGGGCCGGCGCGCGCTCTGTGTTGCCCGCTGTAGAGCGCCGCGACGTGCGCGAAGTGCGCGAGCGGGACAGGGAGCCCGAGCGCGAGCGGGACAGACGGGACGATATCGGTGAGCTAAAAACTCCTTTATAGTCATGTGTGATATTACCAGTATG
The DNA here is from genome assembly GCA_029286785.1 of Meandrusa payeni. Lineage (NCBI taxonomy): Eukaryota > Metazoa > Arthropoda > Insecta > Lepidoptera > Papilionidae > Meandrusa > Meandrusa payeni. The sequence continues at coordinate 13,314,900 of JAGSMX010000012.1, forward strand.
CTTTGACCCGTGAAATATTAGGAGCGTTGCTAGAGTTCCTCCAGCAACTTCTCCCACTGCCAACACATTTCCACGGGTGTTGTTTTTGTTCGTGGATTGGTGTGGTCACTTAATACCAAATGAGCTATAAAATTAACTAGTTTATCCATTCACCAATATTAAAACGCCACACGTGTTTAACTTAGCATATTCAGAAACAGACAGAGAGTGAGAGAGATTTTGCACGGTTCTGAAACACCTGTATTCTATCCTTATGTTTATGGTCGGCAAAGTGTGCTTTTATTATCGCCTTTCTGTATGTAACAAGAACCCGCCTGCCCCCCTGCTGGGGTATCTTGTTGAAGTGTTCCCCGTTAACAAAAAAAATGTAATTCCAGTACTCCCGTCACCCACGTCGCCCTCAGTGCCGAAACAAAATGGCGCGCTTAACGCACGGAACGACAACACGACGATCAACGACGTGCACCTCAAGCCAGCGTCGCTCAACAACAACAACACGCCAGACAAACAACCGGTCAGTTAAGATACAACATATACAAAACTTTGATATTAAAGTAACACAACATAAAGAGCTCTCAAGACTCTGACTTAGCGGGGTAGGCAGTGAAACAAACGCTATCCTCTTGTCTTTAGGGTCCATCACTGAACACAGTACACAAATTTTGCCTTGATTTTTGATTTTTGTCTGTTTGTAATATTAAAATCTTGTCTCATTACTACTATACTTTAAATAAAAGTCTTTTGATTTAATAGTTGATACAGTATTTGTTTATTTGTTTTTTCGTTTCAGCCCCGACAAACCCCTATCGTACAAACGTCCATAGAACAAAGAAATACTAAGGAAAGGGAAAGAGATAGGGGAGACAGGGAGGACAGGAAAGAGAGACAAGACCACCAGACGTTCAATCGTGACAGCGTAGTTAATAACAAGGCCGTAAGTATACACTTATACTAAGGAGAACTTACGTAACAGGGATGGTAGTAGGGGTTTGTGACTTTGACAGGGGTCCATATTTTTTCATGAAATTTAAAAATTAACAAATTAACAGTAAAACTTGCTAGACGGCTTCATCATTTATCTCAAGTTGATCCACTTAGCTATTAAGCTATCACTGATTAATGTATGTATGTGTATATCTATATGTATTTTTCTAATATTAATAATACTAGGGCAGGACTTAATTGGCTTCCAAAAAGCTAGTGAAGAAATTTCACACAGCTCTATTGCTCACTTGTGTTATTCTGCTTGATTCATTTTTTTTTATATTTTCTAAGCAAGTGCTTGACTACAATTCCAACCTGATGTTACGTTTACGGGAAAGACAGACGAGGTCAAACTATTCCAGTCCTTTGTCGTACGAATAATGAAATGGTATTTAGCAGCGCCTGCCCAAATGTGACAGCAGTATTCTACACACGACCTGACTTGAGCTTTATAAAGTGTTAAAAGCTGTCGCGCAGAAATTAGAGGTTCAGGCTAAGCGATCTACGAGCTATGCCACCTCTCAATCCGGTGAAGCAGTAAAGGCCAGCTTCTCTGTGCCAACTGTGTTAGTTCGTCCAAAAAAAAAATCGCGCAGAGAAGTACGGTTGCACTTTGACCAAGAACCTAAGTTTTTTTGCATCTATCTTAGCCTTTGCCTTGTGATATTATTATATATTGTATCCCTTAGAATTTTTGAAGAACAATGAAAGGAGGAAAATACTTACGTAGACGTATGTATGCAGACATATTACGTACTCTCATGGTCACGGGTAAACAGTCATTCGAAGTTCAAACCTACGTTGTCATTCAATGTATTCGTTATATTGTTATAACGTATTTTATAAGTGATTTATCATATTTCCAGGCTTCCCCTCTGGACCACAGAGGAGCCAACAGTGAGGAGAACAAAGTGAGGCGGCACGCGTATCTGCAGCAGCTTATATATCCACTGCTCAATGAGGTACTTACAATGTTTTCTTTTCGTAATTGACAATTTTCAACAATAGCAACTGTGCAGAAGTTCCATCATGGAGCAATCAGTCTGTTATCTCATCCGATATGTGATGCAAGATTGGAATAACAACACAATCGTTTGAGTAGGTGTAGTAGTGTAGCAGGTTAGGGTCAGGTCTATTCCATGTGGTCAGTTAAGGATGATTTGAATTTGATATTATATTTTATTATAGAAATCAAATCAAGAATGGATCTAACTGACACGAGTTGAAATATGTTACCGCTAATAACCTATATGCATTAGGTATATATAATATACTAGCGTACCCAGCCCGCTTCGCCGGGCTAGATTTTGCTTTATTTTATTTAAACAATGAATATTCATCATTAAATATTTAATTTTACACTCACAATATATTAAATTATTTATTTCTCTCCGTATTCATTTTCATCTATTCTCCTCTTGAGCGGGTGAAGATCATTACCTACACCCATGTACATGTCAGCAGCATCAGTAAACGGATACATTCGTGGCGCTATAACACCTTGTATACTTCAAAATCTTTAATTATTATCTTTAATATACTTCAGTATACTTTATTATACTTCAATATACTCCATTGTACTTCAATATGGTTCATAATGACATAAATATACACAACGCATGTGTCAATACAAATTTGTCTTATAAAACAATAGAATATCATCATAGTAAATAAAAGTTCAAAAAGAGGAGTGCTCCGATCGTCACCAAACTTTACAGGATTACTCGACAGGTCAATCTGAAGATTCCTTTAAATTTTCATTGAAATCGGTCAAGCCGTTTTGGAGCCTATATGGAACAAAATATATATAAAATTTAAATAATAAATATGAATAAAGCAAAATTAAACTATATTTTTCAGCTGAGTCGCAAGCACGGACCGGGCAGCGCGGCGGCCATCGAGGAAGTGCGACGCGCCTTCGAGCTCGCCGAGCGCGGCGCGCCGCACCTCACGCGCGCATTCGTGCAACAGGCACGTGCAAACACATATTTATTTATCTAGGTGTCTATAAACGCACGCCTTATTAGATACAGATGTTACAATAATCACACCATTATGTATGCGGAGATGTATGCGAATGAAGCCAAAGTGGTGTGCCAGGATCGTATTAAGTATAAGTCCGTGATCTCTGCCTACCTTTCTGGGTGAAGGGCGTGAGTGTTCGTTGTTAAAACATGTAAATCTGATCTTACTCGTTCCTTGTCTGTCAAGATACTTTTCCTCATATAGGCGTTATATTGTCACATATCCTATGAAGACTAGTCAAGGCTTTAACAGAGTCAAAGTTAAAGGTCACTAGGGAAAATCAAAACATTCCTAGAAATGGGTTAGTCGTCATTGTACAAAATAATTTGAGTTTTTAAAAGAATTTTGAACAGAGTACTTAAAAAACAGAAATTTTTACAAGACGGCTGTTTGTCCTTGTCCCTTCTCAGATTTATCGATCATAGAGTTGTTTCATGAAACTGTTGCCAGCTATTATTGCTTGAAAATTGATTAGTCTACATTTATGTTATTCGTTATTAAGTTTGCTTATGCTTTGTGTATAGGTAGTGCAGAGGGTGGCGACACAATCGCACCAGCCCTCGACACCTTCACACAACACTTCGCAGCAGTGGATGACGTAGGTAAGGCCGAGTATTAAAGACCCCATAAACCATAAAGATAATATACAAAATGGGACAGCCTTTAGTATGGGACATGCGTCGATACTTTGGTACCTTCACATCTTCCAGAATCTTCTGTTGAGGCTGGAGCGGCCACTGCAACTGCAGAGAACTCAAGCGGCGCAAATATAGTAACATACCCCAAACTGCTCAAATACCTCTAGTATTATTATCTACATGGGGTTCGCTCGAGGATTATTCGCATCTTTCTTATTTTTTTTATAAATACAGTATTACACGCAATTGTGTTTCGAATTACAACAATAGTGGGTTTCAATTTAATAATTGAACAAATTGATTGTTTCATCAGGGACCCATAAAACAGCCGGCTGCAGAAATATCGCTGATCGAACGGGGCTCCAATGTGCTCGTTTCATCAACGCGGCTGCGGCGGAGCTGCGCGCTTAGACTGACCGACAGGCGAACCTATCCAATAGCAATACTACAAATTAGACATATAGACGAACCTAGCGAGGAAGCTGTAATTTTAGAGACAACACCAACTATATTTAATATCTTTGTATGGCTTTAAAAGTAGATATAGACGAACGCTAAGTGAGATGTTTTTAGTCAGGATCAAGTGTTTCCTTTCAATTGAAATTTATGATCTTCAACTGAGGCCTTCACACTGCCTTACGCTGTAACTACGTTAAATATCCAATACAAATATTTCAGTTCTATTTCTTGAGACTAAGCGGAGATGGTAGGTTAATAAATGACTCATTCACTCATCTTTCATCTTATGAAGACACTTTGAAATTGGAGGGAAAGACTGATTCAGACGAATTATTGCAGCCCTACGAAAGTTATAAGGCGTTGAAACGAGTGAGATATCTACAACTATAGGATGGGATGTGTGGTTGTAACTGAACCATACAATGAAACACTGATAGGCTGGTTAATTTGAAACTATTCAAGACTGGAGTAGACTTGGAAATTCATGAATAAAACGTAAAATAAATACATTGTTCAAAACTGTGCTTTTTGTCATATAACCGCTATATAACTTGCTTCATAGATTATTTTGCAGTTTTACTATTTTAAAATTTCAAGCATACCTCTGTCAGACCCTAAAGGGTCCCACACATTAACAGTTCACCTGCAGTCCCTGGTCGTATCAGGCGACCTGCCGTCCAAGGTCTATATCGCCCACTCACTTCAAAACCTGTGAGAAAACTGTGAGTGTGTGGTCTATTGCGTTTAACTGACAGACTAATATCGGCCGGCGGACTGTTAATGTGTGACCCTTAAGTGCTTAGCTCATTATTCATAGATATAAATTAAAATGAACAATGAGATGTCAAACACTTTTGTCTGTGGCCCTGACTATTGGAAATGTGTAGAATTTTTTTTTTTAAATGAATTTAATAAAAAGTTTGTGTCATGGCGATAAAAAACAAAAAAATATTTTTATTCAATAAAGTTTAACGTCTCAGTGTATAACAAATATTGTAAGACATGTATTTATTTGTAAAACTTTGCGTCTGTTCATTTTGGAATGAGATTTTCCATGAGCGAAGTTCTTTTTTTGTTCACGGGGAGGAAATCTTCAACAAGATACCCCGCCTTCTGGGTGGAAGGCGAAGTTATGTGGGGTTTTTACCCACTAAAACCTCCCCGGTGACTCTTCCGAGCATGGGCTCCGGGATCTCCAGTGGAACGCACCGGAGCCCCTCTGCCCCCTGTGCCCTCGCAGTGTCCACTTTGGCGAATTCGTGTAGTCGAAAATAGTACAAAAACTATCATGTGCAAAAATTAGTGCCCGTTATATGGTGATTAGTTCATCTCCTGTTAAGAAATTACTTATCTACTAAGACTTGAGAATTGAATCATAATATGAATATAAAATCTCTCGATAAAATGAACAGATTATATGTTAAAAAAACCCATTCCATCCCATACATCATTTTGCGTTCGTATCAATTTGATAATGAAAATGTTTGAATCGTATATTTTTATACATGTGTGTATTGGAGAAGTGTGTGTAGAGTCTTGTGAAACTTTTAAAACATTTTTAGTTGAAATATCAGTCTGAGCGCGGCCGAGTCACAAACTTGCAATGCCATAAGTAATAAAATATAACGTAATGAATACTTAAGATGGTTATGTTATTAAATATTTTATATTTTGTGCATTACTTATGTAAATACCACTTTGTCTCTGTATTGAGACGTTAGTAACGACACTTGGGACATGTATTATTCTGTGACATAAATGAGTGGATTAATGTATATACATATGTTTGTTGGGACTTCTTTATATTATAGTACAGTGTCAGCCTTAGCTTAGCGGTTATACTCTTCTTTGGCATCATTAAAAAATGACTTATAAATTACCGCGGTATGAATCCACAAACATAAAAAAAATTACATATCAATTGAAAACCTATTTTTGAAGTCGCCTAATAGCAGTTTTTAAGGCCAGTGAAAGGATTTGCGATAAATTTGAGACATTAAAATGATATTAAAATATCACTAATTATTTTTTCATAAAGTGCCTAAAGAAGTATAACTTTAAAAAAATCACTAGCTCAAAATTTTGTATCTCTGTCTTCCCTGCTGGGGTTAAAAGGATTTGAGAGCTTATATTTCTTTTTTATTACTTAGTCTGACTTATATACATTTTTTTGTAAACAAACAAGCAATATCTATGTTACCTTCCTTCTATTTAATACATATATTTTATCTAAAAGTCGTTGAAAATCTTATATACAATGCGTAAAATAAAATTATTTTGTATTCATATTTAAAACAGCTTGTTTGTAATACTGTCTATACTCTTTCTATACAAATCGAGTCGTTGTCTAAATTATATTTCAACTCATTCGTCTCTAGACCAATACAAGTTCCAAGTATAGTGTGGGCTTGACCATAGACTAAGTCTGTAGGTCACATTTGCTTTTCTAAAGTATGTTTTTTCCTGTCCTGTTTAGTTTTAATGCAGAATATATTCTGTTCGTTTCGTAATCCCTACTTTTAACATCGGTCACGTGTGATCGTATTCGTTGGAATACCCCGTGAGCTAGTTTAATTTTTTCAGTGTTTTGTTCAACGTATTATTGGATCTTTTTTTTGTAATTTAAATATTAGTGGAGGGCTGATTTGTTGTACTTCGCCAATATTTTGCCATAATTCCTCTAAAATTGTCTTCCCTTTATTATTAAAAAAAAACGCGTCACGCTAGAAAGGTCCGCTTTCATATGTGAAGAGTTCTGGATCGAATGCCGTAACAATTCGGGAAGTTTCTAGAATTAATATCATTGGCTTGATTCAGATTAGTTCTGGCCAGTTGAGTAGAGAACTCTACAGAACACCCCTTTGGGCGTTACGTAAGAGCTTATAATTTAATTATCTTTAACTAACACTGTTTCCATGTTTGTCTGATTCTGAGTCTGATTGAATCGTTGTTCTCAGTCGTCTAAATTTTAATATAGTTTCGTGAAATTTGATCGAAATGATACCATAGTGGTCATTCCAGGCAAAAGACAATATTGTCGGCATTTATAGAGTTGTTGTAATAAACATTTATTCCCGGATGCTAGCGATATGTAACAAATCAACTAAAGTTATTATAAAAAAAAGCGTAGTTTTAAAATTTAGTTTTTAGTTGATCGCGTCAGAACTTCAAATTCCATATACACAGTTGATGGTTGGTTGCTACGAACCGTTTTTCGCGTAATACTAATCACGTACAGATATCCTGTGAAACCAACCGTAGTGAATGGTTTATCCGAGCCGATACGATTTGGGGACCTTTAAACAGTCTTCCCCCATCTCAACTGTTGTGGTAATCACTTAATGTTAGGAATGATTTCTGTAACTAATCTTTTCTATTGATTAAATCAACGTTTACGAATTTCATCGTGGTATAAACTTATTTCGAGATCTCGACGTTTCAAAAATTTCGTCAACAGCGGTGAGGAATCGGGAGAAAAAACAAAAGGAAATGGGGGGGAGGTGGAATAGTTTCCACTGACATAGCTGTTGCAGGTTGTTCATCTTGTCAACAACTATGTCAGCGTTGTATGTAGGTTGTCGTCCGATAAATCTCTTTCAAGCTTTAACCACGATTAAATTCACAAAAGTAGTTTTACTCAATAAGATCGCGTAATTAAGATAAAATAGCATTTTCAACTTTCCAAATCATTTCACAGCAAGCGCCGGCGACTATAACCATTGTGTACCGACATTTAACACCATTCACAATTTCGGTGTCCATTTAAATGAAAATGCTTAATATGCGACAATATTTAACAATCGGAAGTATATAGAGTATATAATGAAGACTACAAAACAATTATTATTGCTGTGTAAAAATGTAAACCTAATTATATAAAACGTGTAAATTGTGTAGTATAAATATAAAGAAAGCTGGTTTATAAAGTGTTCTTATAAGCGTATGGAGATATAACCCTGAATACTGCAGCCTGACATTTTGTGTCCAATGACTTCACTTTCTTTTGGATGCCCTCATCATCATGTAACATAAACAGTTTTGAGATATAAGCATAGATTAATGTTGTAAAGTAACAGCCTATATAATGTTCCACTCAATTTTTCGACTCGTATAACTTAAAATCGTTTTATTTCGTCTTACTCTACCTTTAAGGAGATAGCATCAACTGTTAAACTAGGTAACAGAAACCGAATTAGCTACCTAGTAATACATTACTTTAATCTAAAGGTAAAAGGTATTATTGAAAGAAATTTACCACGCGAAATTAAAATTAGTCACCAACGCCTTAAAATCAAATATATATTATACAGTCCTAAAATCAGCGATAGTCTAGCAGCTAAGCGTTGCATTTTCATTTTTAAGTACATCTATCACACTCGACTAAGTCGGTAGCTCAGTGTCCGGGCAGTTGCCTCAGCATAGTACGCTAACAACCCGAGTTCGATCTCCGGTGTCGGTACTAATAAATTTGTTGTTGCAATTTTATGTTCTGATTTACCACGTGATCGGCGGTGAAGGATACCTACATGTTTCCTCACGATGTAGTCGAATGAACGTTTCCTCTTGTGGTAGAAAATTTTCTAAGACACGTGAAGTCTGTCAAACCGCACTAGGTGTGGTGGACTATGCCCTTATACTCTTTACAGAGAAGGCCTGCGTCCAACAGTGGGACATGTATAAATATATAGTCTGTAACTTTACTTTTCTTTGTCACATTTCGGACCTCATAAGCTTGTAGAAAAGCGGACAGCGAAACTCTTTCTACCCGGCTAAAGTTAATAGGACGTGAGATCTTTTACATATAATTTGTTTTGTCTTTGTAATATTTTATAATTGTTTGCAAATGAATTTTATTTAAAGTTGGTATCCACTGGTATATGTTCAAGTGAAACGTCAGGCTACAGTGTCCAGCGTAGAGCAGCGCAGTTCGGGGCGGAATCCTTCTTGTTTATAACAATTAGTTTGTAGTTCTCAGAATTTCTATTCTAATCTTAAGGTAGGCAAGTTCACTAAATGCCTTTGATGCATAGTTAATAAGTGGGATCGTGGCCGGAGTTTGGGGGAGGAGTGGGGAAGAGTTAAAATGTACACCCACCCTCTAGCCCAGCCCCGGCCAGGAGATCTGTGTGGGTTTCGCTCCCGGAGTGCGTAGCGTTTGCCTTGTAATTTTTTTATAATTTTGTCATGCGATTCGCGCATGGGAGATGTTACGTTGATTTCGATGGGAAATCAAACAAATTATTTTTCCACTTGATGGGTATTATATTATGGTAATAAGAGCGTGTAGTGTTAGAGGTGGCGATAATTGTTGATTATTGATTAAAATTAGATGTTTGCGGCATTGGAACGTAGTCTCACGTTTGGCGGAGGCGGGGGATCGTAGTTACCTTCGAATTTTGCAGAATGTCCTGGATCGCGTCGTTCAATTCGGTGGGGTATTTGTGATCGTATTGCATGGGTTGATAAATTTAAATCTATATTATTGTAGTTGTAAAGAAGTTACACTTGGAACAGAGAGCGTGCAAGTGCGACGCAACAATTTCGCAATCCATCTCGACTGTTGTTATTAATAATCCGCCATTGGAGGCAAAAGGAACACGACGATGCGGCCACATGGCGGACGCCGCACGTGTACAGTCAGCGTCGGGTGGATGTAAGCTTAGTACAGAGTCAACATTATCACATGATTTTTTCTTGATCTAAGTATACTATGAGCCTTACTTCTTCACAGGAACAATTGTATCTGTAAAATTCAGGCTAAATTAACCTAAAAATCATTTGACTTTTTTGTCTTTGCATGTACAAGGTAGTGAAAATTATCAGATCAGCATTATCCTTATTTCATTAAAAATTTAGCCTAAATGTATAATCCACTTAGTCAAAAATCTTGCTATAAATTGTCATTTAATTATAACAATTAATGTGCAGGTGTTTTTGATATTTCGCTAGTTACAGAACAAAAATGATTTTGTTGTCAAAAATTACAAACGACAATTCAAAGTACACCGTCATGTAACAATCAACTGTAAATTGTCATATACAAGTAATTCCGATATAACATATTATGTATCTTGGGATATTAATCTCCTTATATGTATATAGGATGTATGTATTACTTTCTCTGTTTATAAAAATCGTGACAGCTTATTATTTTTATTATATATAAGTTGTTTTCCCCGATCTCTGATGATTTTCAATTCCTTGGACGTTTACATTCAGCTATTGCCTACCGTCCGTACAGTCGCGTGCATTATCATCTATATGGTTTATTAATATTTTTAACTCGTATCACTATTTGCCTAGTTTTAAATATAATTGTAAACGTGATAATGCGCGTGACGATAACACAAACCCTCTCCCCCACTGGTGACGTAACGCGATGCGAACCATTAGTGTTGATGGTCAATTAATGCTACGGCGTCCGTCATTCTAACACCCTTTATGTAGAAACAAATTTGACACTGAAATAAAAGAAGTTATTTAATTTTGGATCTAATTGTTTTATTTTAACATGTACGACAGAAACCATTATAGACCAACCTTTGGAATCTCTTCTCGAAGAACTGTTATCGATTTGAAAACTACTGCAAGTTTAATATTTGAATTCTTACGTAAATAACAGCAACAAGACACTTCATGGGCGGCGGTAAATCACATCACAATTAGCTCCTTAAGTATGCTTAATCAATTGTGTACAAAATGAACGTTCATTGGCATCATAGTGGCCGATATTTGTTAGCCTTATAGTTCATTGGTGCTACTATGGTCTATGCCGCAGCTTGCCGATGGCGGGCTATTTGCAAGCTTCCCCTAACTCCCCGGGGATTACTATATATGTTTATACATATATAATGTACTTATTTACTTTTTTATTTTCCAAGGTTGCACCCGTGGCTTAGTTTCTACACAACCCTTAGGTAGACTGGCAGAGAATGCCTTCTGGCATTAAGTCCGCCTTTTTGTTCACTTTTTATATGTGCAAATAAATAACTTCAATTTTGATTTGTAATTAAATTGAAAAAATATATTAACTGCTTACTCTTTTTAGTCTGTCGGTAAAAAAACCGTCTTGTGTCGAGATTGAATTGAAATTATAATTGTACCCTTCTGGGTTGCGTCGACGAGAAATCCTAAATAGATTCTAATAAAACAACAAAATTCATTTTCACTTTTATTGACTAGGTTATAATTACACATGGTTTATTACAAATTTACAAAATATATAAAAATCACTTATATACGAGATGATTAAGAGATTTAGTGTTAGATTTGAAATGTTACACATGAGTACAAAGACTTATAAACAAATTTAATAAATAATGTGATGTTAATGAGTGAGATACAAAGGAAATATTAACGTTAAGTCTCGAATAATTAAATACTAACATTTCAGTGTTTTCACAAACACAAAATTATGGTTTATTTTAAAAGTAAATCGATAAAAAATTTTAAATATATTTACACAGAATAAGGTTATCAAGTACAATGCAATCATAGCCTACAAACTTTAAACTAATTAAAACTATTGATCTTGCTCCAGAATCAACTGGTGACATTCTCTTGAGTTGTATAATTTCCTGAGTAAATCATAGAAATCATATCAAAACACTGTCAATGTCTGAACAAAAATACTATTACGTTTAAAAATACAAAGACATACTACGAAGAAGATGTACTTTATTAAAATATAAGACTACATTGATATCAGCAGAAAAATTGGAAAATTTATTTCCAATTTGTTTGAAACGTACTATATGATATAACCGTTACAGCTTTGGTTTACTAGGCCAATTATTTATTTAATCCAATTATTACTTTAAGTAATGGTTATTTGTTGTAGGAACTTTCTTATAAGTTTTGAGCATGTATGAAAAAAAACAATTGAACGATTTAATTCACATTTTTTTTTTCAAATTAAATCGAATTGTGTCCTGAAGTTAACCTAAAAAGTCCAATGGAATGGTAGAGTTCTAAAGTTATTGTCAACGTTTAATCAAGTAATATAATTATGGCCATTATAAAGTGAACCAATAACACAAGTAGTATAATTATCATCTAAATTCAATTATAGTAATATTGAACGACTGTTGTATCGGAGAACGTCTTTAAAACCCGTTAGTCACCGAAAGATCCGTTGATCCGTCGTCACAATACCGCCCACGGCCCAAAATATGCATGCTCAGTCGGTGAGAAATCACTGCTACATCTTTTGAAAGTTACTCATTTTACCGAGCACCAAGTCTGCTATTACAATAGTGTTATAATGAAAATTCAGTGACATCATAGTTGTCAATTTTTCCTAGTTTCGTCATCATCAGTTGTGAACATACTTTAGTTGTTAGAATTTCATAATCTTGTACATTATGATATCTTCCAAATTATATCAATAATATACAATCGTAAATTAACCGAAAAAATCAATTCATTATAATCAAACAATGGTCATTAAGAAATTAGCTTTTCGGTTTTGCCTCAGTGATTTGATTGTCATAGCATAGCAGATTGAGGCCCTGATGTATTTTTTATGCAACTTTTTAATATCAGATCTCTTATTCGATAGTTCTACTTACAATGCTAAGTGATTGCATCAAAACAATCAAAGCATGAGTTTTATTTAAAATGATAATCATATGAAACACAGTTCCTTAGCAATTTATATAAACTTAATCTAACTTATAAAATACATTTACACAGAAAGCAGTACACTATAGAGATTCATTTAAATCAACTATCTGCTATCAATTACACAATGGCAGTCTAAAAATTCCACGCAACGTAGACGACTCACGATATTTTAATAACGGTAACACGAGATACCATATTTTATGCGTGAACGAATCGTAAATCTACATTGTGGAATATAAAACGTTAAGAATTAATATATTTTCGGCCATTAATGTCCTCCATGGTTATTGTATAAGAAATCAGTCGTTTGTTCAAATCGATTTGGATTCAGAAGCAAACAAGAATGCCATCACTTGATCTGGTCTCCGAGTCTGCTAAACCAATTGTGTATAAAATGGACGTTCATTGGTAACATAGTTGTCGATAATTGCTAGTTTTAGTAGTCTTACAAGTGCCACTGTGGTTTTCCGATGGTGTAACACTGACATGCCGACCGTTGTGTTAGCATTTGACGTATTTGATTTGGATGGAATGAAATTATCATGATCAATTAGATCGTTTTATAATGCAACGTCACTAGCAAAAAAGAATCGGAGTCCTAAGTGTTTTGCCAATCTACCATGAAGTTGGAAAACATAGAAGTATAATACCTCTACTAAATTTCACTAATCATACCGACTGTAGTACCACTGGTGGCTTTAAAATAATGACAGTGTCATTAAATTTCCATTTAATAGATGTAAAATGTTTTTCCTTATTAGTTGAGGTTATTACTGTGCGTCAGTCCTCATTTAACTATTAACTTAGTACGTATACTATTCGAGATTACGAATCAAAGAAAACAAGTACCGTAGCGTGAGTCATTCGACCTTACATTACTTAATCATCTTAAATATCACAGAGGTATTACATAAACACTCTAATACCTAGCAGTGCCTATTATATGTATAATATAGTAACAATTTGCGACGCAAACACCGGACGTGTGCAATTTCTTCATTACGTGGTGTTGATCACAGGCATCGTTGGAATGGGAAGCTTCGGCGAGTAGTGGCGAAATTCCGACTATCGACGATAAATAGATGGTCGTTGTTTTATCATCCTCGATCCCATTACTTTTCATCCTGTGAAAAAAAAAACAGTCCGTTAAATGTGAGAGAAGCGCGCCGCTGTCTGAGTCATGTCGGATTTTTGTGACGCAGGCGACTGACTCAGCGACCTATACGGACACAAATTTTATTTCCAATGAAGATTACCGTATATCTACTTAGCATGACGAATCTTTTAGCATTGATACACTCAGAAGACACATGTCGATAATTTACGCATTCGAAGAAATATATTTGGGTTTCATTGAATTCATAAAATCGCCACACAACGTCCGACTGTACAAATTACATAATTAAAATTCGATTAAAAACCAATTGGTCAACCAATTGGTTGGTTAGTCTCGACGGAAATCACAAGGGGATATATGTATTCAGTAAGGAGTTACATTAAGTGTAATTGGATCGATCCGTGATATGTTTGTTTAAACATAATGTGTGTAGACGTGCAATACGATGATCTATTAGTAACTATTGACGTAATGGGGATTTAAATTAAGCAGCTTGATATAGCTCTGAAAGGCAGAAACTTGAAGAGGCCAAGGAACCGAGGCAGATGGGAGAAGAAATTATTGGAAAGGAGAGAGCGCGCGTTGGTCAAAGAGCTGTAGGGTTGATGGGAGTAAGCCGTTTACAGTCGATGCAGTATAATAGGATAAAGTTGATAGATCTACGACCAGCAGTGGATTGATTAAGGCTGACTATGCAAAAATCAATAGAAATGATAAATTAAATGTTTAAGGCTTAAGACAAATTTATGCTACATGTATACAATTATATAATCTCTGTGGTAAATGATAAGGAAATACACTGGCAGACCATTTTACGATTATAGCCGTAAAATGTTTACCAACGATAACAACAATCAACAAAGTCATTCTAAGGAGGACTATCGTGGAATAGCAACCCACTCTGCTCCATTAAACAACCAATATTTACTGCGCAATGTCATCAATATTATCAGCTGTTAATATTCATAAAGGGGTACGTAATATACACTGGACATCCTTATTACTTTGTTGGTAATGCATTCGTGTATACGATTCGTTACAGAGGGACAAACGAGTCCTTTATATGTGAACAAGACATCCTGGGGAGTCGTGACCTCTTATCGCCGGATGACCGCCTCTATAGGCCAGTGCACGAGTAACTGATACGCGATTCATATAACCCACCTAAACATTGTTACTATTCCAATATTCGAACTGTTCAACATAGACGAGAAAAACAAATGATGTCGGTCAATATTTTTAATTGCAATATGTTTCTTTTGTCCAATCCAGTTTGATTATTTTCAGTATAGGGTGAAATAGATTGTAACTACAATCAAACTGTTTACTTTTATGGATTTTATAGCGTTTTGGGTTTTTCATGATCACGCGTGGGAGGGGGGGAGGTTGGTATATATATGTGTACATATGCATAGTTCTAACGGAGTAAACAGAGATAAACAATGGCTAAGCTAATTAGGGTTCTAATATGGGAACGCAAATTTTAGGTAATTGTTGATATTAGCCGACTCTAATTTTGACACCTTATCGTACGTATAAAATTAAAATATATATCGAAATATTATAGACCATCAAGATAAGAAAAGTGTCGTATCTCAGTCACGTGTTAGGCATGAGAGATATGACCTTTTTCAACTTATTTAGATGGACAAAGTCGCTGGCAAAAGAAGTGTTAATCGTAGAAAGAAGTCATGGCTGCGGAACATAAGATAGTAGACCGGAATTGCGAGTGCCGCCCAACTGTTTCGCCTCGCAAGAGACAGAAAGAGATATGGTGAACTGACAGCTAACCTTAGCTAGTTGGAGAGGCACTCTAAGAAGAAGATCGAAATATTAAATTTATTTATATAAACACAAATAAAACTTGTACTCTTAAATAAAAACGAAACAAATATTATATAATGAAGTGTGTGTTTTAAATGAGTACAGTCAGAGAATATAATTACGAGTGTAAAGTTAAGTTTACAACCTATATATGTCCCGCTGTTGGGCACAGGCCTTCTCTATTAAGAGAGTATAAGGGCATAATCCGCCACGCAGCCTTAGTTCAGATTGGCGGACGAATTTACATTAAACAGCCTCCAATTGGTAAATAATAAGTGATTTCCAATTAATAAAACATTGCAGACGGCTTACAACTGTTCTTGTTAACTTCGAAAATGTTCTGCTGACATATTTTTTTGTTAGTCACGTATTAACAAATAGCTTTCGAATACCCCACCGCCGCGCGGATGACTCAAACTGTTTAATCAAATATGTAAATGTTTGTGCCAACAATTACTGTTAAGTATACGTGGGACGTATATTATTTCAATTCTTCTTGAGGATTTATATGTTTTTTTTATTAAGTGAATTACATGGTATGTTTCTAATCGTATCCTAGGTTACATACTTGACAATTATAATTTGTTTCCGTATACATAATTGTGATATTGTTTTAATGTCCATTAAAGTTATACACAAAGTAATTGTTCTTGTCGTCGTTCTTAGGACAATGCTTGGCATCCTTAGAAGTTAACAATGCATCTTCGTCTAACTTCAATAATTTTAACAATAGAGATAAGATTGTAATCGGAGATTGATTACGTGTGTGATTTAATTTTTTTAATTATTTTAGCCTTCAGAAATATAAGAGAACATTCGCAGATAGTAGACCGTTTAAAGTTGAGCCGTTACGTTTGATGTGATTTTAAGTCAAGTGAAGAAAGAGTATGTACCTAACTAACATAAAAGCGAATTGATAAAGACATAATAAAGAAAAAGTCCTCCTTCTGTGTTTTAAAGTCGGTTTAAAAGAAGATTTCTATCAACGAATAATAGAAATTTACAACGCGTCCAAAGCTATAATTTCTTATTGAAAATTCAATATCTTAAATGAGAACGAAGAACAAAAGACCGCCAGTTAACGTGGTTGTTTATTGAAATCCAACGTTCGATTTCTGTGAACGTCCATTCAGTATTGTTTGACGAAATAATTGCAAGTCGATTTGCAAGAAACTGTAAGATCGAGGAACTCACAAATCATTCTAGTGAATTCTCTTTCGTAAGAAAAAATATGTTTTCTTAAGTAGTGGTCGTTCAAACTGAGTTCAAACAAGTATTTGAATACGGAGTTTAAACTATCACTACCGATGTCCGCTAATTATCTACATACAAGTATCTTTGAAGAAACTAAAAACTTAAGGTCTTTTTAAGCGTAAAACATACATACGTAATACATATGATTTTATCAAGGGGTCAAGTGATGTTTTGTTTTATTTATTAAGATAATTAGAGCCCTGGTGGCTGCGTCCGTGCGGTCGCCTCAAGTTAGCAAAGTACACTCAGCCCTGTAGTTCTGGGCTCTCAAGAATATGACTACGGTATCCCCTGCCTGTCGTATAAGGCGACTAAAAGGGGCCTCGGGTTCACTGAGCGACAAGGGTGGGGGCCTTTATCGTCCGCTAAGGTGGACCCGGGAAGAAGGCGACATCGGCTGGCCCGTGTAGCCTTGCACTATGAGAGCACAGGGGGGAAGGGAATAACCTCCCCCCCCGGGACGTGCTCTCCTTGAGCACAGTGCAGAGGGGCTCCGGTGCGTTTCACTGGAGATCCCCGAGCCCCTCGTCATGCACCGAGGAAATGGCCACCGGGGAAGTTTTAGTGGGTAAAAACCCACATAACCGCCGCCTTCCCCCCAGAAGGCGGGCTATCTTTTTGAAGATTTCCTCCCCGTTAAAAAAAAGCAAAGTACGCTGGTAAACCCAATCCGATCCCCGATGCAGGTCATGAGATTTTTGGTACTGATTGTCGTGTACTACTAAAAATGAGACCTGATATACTTGGTATCCGAAACAAACTATAAAAGCATGTTTGTGCAGCATTAGATATGATTTTCATTCATAAAACATATTTAAACGTTAGACTCCTTATTGGAGTAGGTATCTACATCTTCTAGTGTCTCATTACAATTAAAATAATAATAGAATAATTAAAGTATTTTCCTGTGTTTGAGGACAATGTTTGTGGCTTTAATTTACGCAAATTAAAATTTAGAAGCGCAAAGTTCGCGGAATACAAACAACAGGGTTAGACGTTCGTAGAACGCGACTTGTTATTAAAACGGAAATTGCGGTTTTGGTAAAATAGATTTCAGTGTAATGTGTAACGTTTTGACCTACAAGAAGAGCGTAGGACGTCCACCTCAAAAGGAACGCAGGATGCAGCTGGATGCAAGCCATTTACAAGCGGTCTTTTTTGGAAATTATTGGGAGCTAAAGTTTTAGTTGGATGTTCTACGGCTGAAATGATGATAAAGAACGAACATTAAAGGGCAATGTAATCTTGTTTAAAAGCAGTAGCTATAAATTCAAAATAACGAGATATCTTATTTAGATCTGTTTATAAATCAATCGCGCCATCAAAAAATGCAAATACACAATGCGCATGTAATTGTAATTTCTAGCAGTCTCTGTAATTTTCTTGTATGCTGTTCTACTATATTATTAGGTTGCCCTTTTTCTCGGCTTATAGCCGGTCTTATGTGTGCATTTCGTGTTGAGACTTTAAGAAAAAGAATGCCACTTCCCAATCGCTATTATGCAGATAAATAGTAATGTATATAATAATAAATACATATAATATTATACCCACTAACTGTTTGATTGGTCTGCTGTGTCTAAACGATTGCTATTATATACGTTATCTCCTAGGACCTTGCTAACTATTGTTGATGTGTGTATGGCTGCCTGTTTCTGTAGGATGTTGATGTTTATTTGTGCGTCAAGGTTTTCACACTACTACTACTACCACTACTGCTACTACCCCTGTTGCACCTACCACAATGGGGATTATGACTGTATGTGTGTGTTCCATACTCTTTTTATTTCATTTTTAGTACATAATTTTTACTTATTTTTTCTATTTCTTTTGCACCGATGTTGTAGTCTGAAGGTACTGTAACGTCAACAAGATAGGTTTTGTTTAAAATTTTATCTACGTATATTAAGTCTGGTCTATTATGAGTAAGTGTAATGTCTGTTTGTATAGGTATTTCCCACATTATTTTGGCATTTTGATTTTCTTTTACCCGAGGCAGTTTAAGTTCTTCCTTCCACCATACCACCATAGGGTGGATTGTGCCAAATTGTGTTTCCGGGCTAGACACCAGTCAATATATTGTTGACAAGGTTGTTATGTCTCTTACTATTCTACTATATTATTATATCTACTGGACTATATTATTCTACTTCTTAATAATGCGTGTAGTGTAAAAATCATCATCATAATTTCAGCCGCAAAACATCCACTGCTGGACTCCCCCAACGATTTCCAAAAATGCCGGTTGTAAGCGGCCTGCATCCAGCTGTGACCTGCGGCTTTTATGAGGTCAGACCACCTTGCGTCGTCTCCAATCGAGAACTTTTCGGCCCCATCGGCCATTGTGTCCTGCCCTTTGCCACTACAACATGCAGTGTAAATATACTTTTTAATAATCATGTGCTGTATATTCGCCTGCTTAATAAATAAAATTTACACAACACATCGTCGAAGGATATATATTCTTCAAGTAATAGTACACTTTGAAATAATAGAGGAAGGTAAATTTAGGGCTAAATGACAAAAATCTTTAAAGCCGGTCTGTTCGATTACAAAATTCGTTAACGTTGCGGTTATTGACCTTAATGAGTGTTTAATCTCGACAGAAAAAAACACTTATGAGAGATAACTGTACTATGGTACCGATGTTCTCCTACAAAAACTGTACGTATACACGTATGTGTGACATTGGTAATTTAGGCAGGCGCAGTACAGTACTACGGACGGACGCATAGATAATCTCGCCTTGACATTTCATTAAGCGAGATGAAATAGAATTTGCCGTAACTGACAATGGAAATGTCCACGCTTGTTGAGGTCACATTTTTCCATAACATTCATATTATTACGTTCGTTTATAGTATTAAGCTTTATGATATGTTGTTACTCCTAGTAGAGGACGTCAAATCAGTTCGTCTCTCCGCTATAAGAGGTGGCGTCTCCCAATTAATAGTGGCGTTAGAAGCGTTAATGGAATTTCTTCTGCCATCGCCCACACCTCCTAGTTAGTATTATCTCTAAAATTTCAGATAGTGCAATTGAAACAGACACCCTCGAGTCAGAATCCTACTGAGAGTAATGGAAGATTTTTTTTTTCTAATGACGAACTACACAGATTGGCCAGAGAGGCTGGCCTTGACTGCTTCACCGGATTGAGAGGTGGCACAGCTCTTAGGTCGCTTAGCCTGAACCTCTATTGCTAGTAACTCGACACAAGGGTCCTCCCGGTGAGGGGTAACCTCGGCTTGGACGGTTACTATGTTACGCGTAAGCATTCGATCCGAGGGTGCCCGAGAGGGCCGAACCACGACTCGGTCGGTTGCTATTTCACAGATAATCTAAAGGACATTCAAAAGCTAAACTTACTTTGAGTGCCACTTCGGGAAGCGTTGACGGTGAGAGAAGAAGTGGCTGAAGAAACTCTAGCAACGCTCCTAACATCTAAGGGGTGGTAATGGAAGACTAGCGTTAACTGATAACAGCGATTCAGATGTTACGGGTTGGGAGATTGGCCAACTTATTTATAAAGTTATTGGATCAAGGGCTAGGTTTAGTCGTATAGATAGCAAACGGCTTAAAATACGTAAGAGGTTGTTTTGATTCTATTTCTTAAATATCATTTATGGGTGTGTATAATAAAGAAATAATAATACAGACTTCTGCAACTTCAGTGGTGAATGTTTTTAGCAACTCACTCATTATCAAGTAAAGGTTTAAAACTTTACTTATTGTGACATTCTCTCGAATGGTTTTTGTTTTTTTTTTAATTTACTCTTTGCTCCTTAAACTTTGGACGCGGATAATTAAATTATATTAAATTAATTATTTTTCGCACCGTTGGTCGATAACAATTTGTTAAAATGCTATGCGGCGATATGCGGCGTCAAAATGTTGCAATAACAACCCGCCTATTAGGACGTCTAAAACATTACTAACACTATATGTTATTTATTATGTAATTTGTTTATATAATTTTAATATATACATTTATGTATAATATTTATGAAAGTTTATGTAATGTACACTATATTAATACACAACCGAATGGTGTCCGCCTTAGTCTACACAGGTTTTTTGGCTGAAAACCAGCGCTGTGCTACATGTGTGAGCACAGCACATGCTGAGCCAACCCCTTTTGGCACAATTTCTATTTTGTTCTTTTTTTTATGTTGTTTCTGTTTACTTTTGTTTATGTTGTTTTTTGTCTTGTTTTACCTGGTGTTTCTGTGTTCTTGTGTCGAATAAATGTTTTTTCTTTTTCTATTTCTATTTCTAAAATGATTTAATGCAACAATATAGACAATTAGGACCGTTGGTTGCCAAAATAAAAAGAAAAAACGAAAGTGTAATAAACCATTAGAATAATATCATGATAGAATACAATTGTAATTATATCGGCAACTTTTTGCTTGTAAATTAAACGAAAGTAAACAAAAACTTGGCCGTATTTTTCCACAATAATGATACTCATTGAAAATTAAAACTTCCCAGCTTAACCCGTTTAAGTATACAAGGAAGTAATTATACGATTATTCCTCAAGAACGCAAAGCCATTCTTATCGTACATGTTTATACCTTGCTTAATATGTGACAAGACTACACTTTAAATAAGTTATCAACTTGAATGTTTATGAATAGAAAGACATTGTATAATTTTGAATATGATTTGTAAAGTTATTGTAACATATATTATATATGCAACTACAATAATGTATTCAAAACACTACATCAGTTCTTCTACGAAAATTTTACGGCGCCTTATTGTTCAATATATAAATCATTCGTATCTTTCATCTAATATATTATATTGTATAGCAGAACAAGATGATACAGCAATTAAAGTGTCATCGATTTATTTAAACACATTTAAAATCCACAAATGAAGTTAATAATATTTTTTATATTAAATTTTGCAATGGCTTCACTTGAGACAGTAAAAAGCGCATAAATGACATGAGAGCTTTTAAAGACAGTATCTAATCAGGTCGACTTACTATTTGTCGTTAAGGGTTCAAATCCCAACCGATTTATTAGTTTTAGTTTCCTACGATTTTCAACCCTTTTTTTGTTAAAGGGGAGGAAATCTTCAAAAAGATATCCCTTCTGGGGGAAGGTGGCGGTTATGTGGAGTTGTTAACAACTAAAACCTCCCCGGTGGTCCTTTCCTCGGTGCATGATGAGGGGCTCCGCGATCTCCAGTGGAACGCACCGGAGCCCCTCTGCACTGTGCTCAAGGAGAGCATTTCCCGGTGGGGGAGATTACTCCCTCCCGCCCTGCGCCCTCGCAGTGCAAGGCGACACGGGCCAGCCGATGTGTTCCAGAGCTCCTATATGTACCCCCTCGAATATCTCAAGCAAAAGGCAGAAGCTTTCGTTTGGTTTACACTGTTCTCTAATTTATTGTAACTTTTTAAATGTTACAAAACTTGTTCTTATATTTTAACTATCAGTGAAAGTAAATTTCTATTTTAGATTTTTTTATGGGGTAAATTAATGTTATTGAAGAACCAACCAATAGTAATTAAGCTCGTTTCTCATTCGCTTAAAAAATTGAACTAAGATGTAGATAAACGGCCTTCTTTATATTTACAGTTACGCACTAGACACCGTTACAGACGTACGCATAGATAAATGCTGGCACTGAATAGAAAGTTGTTTTCCAATTGATAATGACTCACTTAGACAATACTAATAGCGTCTCCTGCAAATGAGATTAACACTCCGAGTTAACGTAGATGTTAGTGTTGAAACGGTGACTTGAAATTACTAGAACTTTTTAATTTTATAAACTTATCAAAAGAAAACACTAACTTTTTAAATTTATCAAAAGAAAACACTCTTTTACCCTTTTAACTTTCAGCTTAAAGTTAGATAGTAATTCAGCTTAAAGCTTTCCCCCATGTTTATTAGGTAGCCATATCTGCCATAAACCCTGGACGTCGAAACAAAATTTTAAAAGTGATTTTATGAAAACTTTCTTTAAGTTTAAGGAAAAGATCTGTATAGGAAAAATATTTTTGTTTCCTACAAAAAATTTAATTAAAATTAGTGTATAATAGACATTGTAGCAAACAATAAAATTCAACGGGATAGAAACCTCTTTTTGAAGTCGGTTAAATATAAAAAATAACAATAGACGATGAGTGTACATAAACTTTTTTTTGCTAAAAAAATATCATAGCAATTGATATCTTTGATGTCACATAGTTAAAAGGATTTGAGAGTTTTTTTATGAACAATATAGAAAAAGGAAGGAAGAATAATTCAGAAAGAGGCGTCAATAGGCTATTGGTTTAGAGTACGATCTGCGGAACGTAATCGTAGGTTCGAATCCACCATTCCACTATTAACGTGAACCATCTCCTAGCAGAAGCTTAAACTTAGTTGGAATGGTTAAAGAAGAGACATGTGACCATTCTTCTTACAAAACTCCACGTACAAACACAATCGTTCCATTAATCCGCACACACAATGACCGCAATATCGACGAATAGTTTATTTTGTCGCTTTTGTTCGCAACGTTGATGAAACGCATCAACTGTGTTATTGTACGCGTGTGAACGTTATCGTAGTGTCCACAATAAACGTCATTATGCGCGTCATTGTAGTACAACCGTTTAAAATAACCATGATGTATTGTTTATTTAATTTTCCTCTAATAGTAAGTACTATTCGCGATTTTCATGCAAACGCATCTTTAAAACCTATTAGAAAAAAATCCTAGATCGTCCTACGCATTTAATGCCGTCACTCTTTTAGGACAATGAATTTCGTGGGGAGTGAATGGACTGGAGGAAAAAAGTTGAACGAGATTATGCGAATTTAACCCAAATATTTTAAGTTAAATGAAATAATAATAGCAAGTCTCACATTGAAATGTATTCGATTAGTAAATTTATGCGTCAGTGAATTAATCATAAAAACAAGAAATGCATTGAGGTTTTATTTTTTCCAGTAATACGCATAATCATTAGTGTTGATTCTTTGTGACTTCCTGATTTGTTCAGCTCTAAATATGGACAAGAGGGGAACGATAACTAGTGGCATTTCTAGTCACAGATAATAAACATATCGCAGATGAAAATAGAAGGTAATGCCAGAGGTCATATAGTTGCCAGTTTTAAATTATTGTCATTGTGATATTTTTACACGTTGTAAATAATAAGTGATGTGTCATAACGTTAAATTGTATATATATATAAGATTATTTTATTAGGTGTAAAAATAAAACTCAGTCTGTTGCTTCTAGTGTAAGAGAAACGACAAATCTTTTACTGACACCTATGTCGATATTAATAAGATTATAAAACAATTAACAGTTATAGTCACAGTATTGACTGTAACTGTCATAAAGCAAATAGTTTTACTAGTAAAAACTATTAATACACAAAGAAATATATTTTCTTTACATAAATTTTGTATATTATGTGCCTCAGTAATAGCTCAAGCCAAACGAACTGCTATCTGATGGTAGAAGTTTAAATCTCAAGCATTTACCAATGAGATTTTCGTTTGATACACGTCATGTGTGGACCCTAGTAAACCCCATGAAAAGGTGTTAGGGACAGCTAGCTTATTGAGTAGAGAAAATGAATCTTAAGTTATCTCGACGCCCACAAACACCTGCATCTTTGGTAAGTAAAGTACATTGCCAACGTATTATAAACAGTTGGGTTGGGAGAGTTGAGTAGAGAGACCTCTGTCTACCCTACTCTGGTTAATAGAACTTGAGAGCTGGAGACTTGTGTAGGAGGTTAAATCTCTGGTTTCGATCTTTGACCGTGCGAAATCTGTTGTTATTTAATTATGTTATATTTTTAAGACATTGCTAAAGCCATGATAATCATTTATTCTATCGCCATATAAATTTAAATATAGACTTATTTCAGTTGAATTAACTTTTTAATATATGGATTTGGTATCTCTAAAATGAGTTTAACCTTCGTTTTTGTTACAGTTGACAAATATTTTGTAAGCAGTTTAATGAGTTTGAATAATAGTAACTACTTAGAAATGTCTATGTAGCTTACATTTAGTTTTCACTTTAACTAGTGTAATAATTGGGCTTTTTTTTATGACGAACTACACAGATTGGCCAGAGAAGCTGGCCTTGACTGCTTCACCGGATTGAAGAGGTAGTATAGCTCTTAAGTCGCTTAGCCTGAACCTCTATCGCTAGTAACTCGACACAAGGGTCCCCCCGGTGGGGGGTAACCTCGGCTTGGACGGTTACTATGTTACGCGTAAGCGTTCCGATCCGAGGGCGCCCGAGAGGGCCGAACCACGACTCGGTCGGTAGCTATTTCACGGATAATCTAAGGGACATTCGAAAAGATAAACTAACTTTGAGTACCACTTCGGGATAATTGGGCTAAGGAAAACACCATACAAGGCAGGTTGATACTTTTTTATTTGTATTTATTTAAATTTTTTATTTAAATTTCTCACTAGCATTGCTTTGTTAAGGGCAAGCAGTGTCTCATTTATATTCGGGTGAAATAACTTCGTTTCGTCAATTAAAAAAAGGATCTGGGTGACCGTACTTTTTTTGATAAATCGTTGTATGGCTTGTCTAACTCTAGATTGAATTCTCTCTTCGAACCCGTTAGTGATTCCTGTCTTTAACCGAGTGACTGCACCATTTTTTGGTTTAAAAATTTGTGATCTATTTATTCTGTTTGTTCTATTTCCGCGTGATTTTCTTACGTTATTATGGACTACTTTATTGATTTATCACTAAGCAAACATAAGACACACAAATACGGATTGTTTGGTCTAAGTCTAACCATACATTCATTTACTTACTGTTGCTTAGCAACGAACTGGTACTGAACTACGCGGTAATACGGTATTCGCGGATAAAACGACATCATCTAAAATAATTCTTAGCTAGATCGATTTATCGCCCCCGTAACCACCTGCATACTAATTTTAAACCCTAGCCTTAATCGACTGCACCATCTTTTTATTTTAATCTTTGTGATCTATATCTTCTAGATGTTCATCATTGTCTATTGCAACCCAATTAAACCTATTCCAAGCGCTGTACTTATTTCTGACTACTTTTTTGATCCATCACTAAGCAACCATATGACAAATGTATTTTATAAATAATTTTGATTTTGATTGGTCAATTAGTTTAACAGTTAGTTAATTAGTTTGACAGTTAGTCAATGAGTTTTATGTTCAAACTCATTGACTAACTGTTTGTTACTAGAACGACGTTTTCTAAAAATGAAACCTTCTTCTTCTTCGTCGCTTGAGTCTTTACAGACTCGTCGTGGTTATCACGTATTATGTATCAGTGACCCGCTTCACAAGCCGCCGCCACTTCTCCCTGTACGCTGCTTTTTTCGCACATTGATGCAAATTACCTAGCAAACCTAGCTAGATCGATTTATCGGCCCCGTAACCTGCATGCAAAATTTTATGAAAATCGTTGTAGCCGTTGCCGAGATTCAGATTATAGATTAGATCAATGATATAGAACATTGATACCATACCAATGATCGTTTGAATCGATTCAATCGATTGAAAGATCAGTATTCCTACCGCTAAGTGAACAAATCACGATCCGTTAATCCATACACTTTTGTCTAAAAAAAAACCACTCAGTAAAGAGATAACATCGAGTATTGGCCGTGCAATGACCTCTGCAGGACGGCGGTAAATATTTTTAAGCTGACGTTTACGCTTCGCCTTATAAGAACGGTTGTTTTTTTAAGGTCTTACGGACGTGCATAAATAAAACGACCTTGTGGACCATTTCTCTGTAGCGACAATAAGAAACTGAATGCTAATGAAATTATTGTTTGTTTTTATTATTTTCCGTTTCAATTATGATGCAGAGGAAACGTGTTGTCGTTTATTTTTATTTATATTAAACTTCTTATGAAGCGATTCGTATTTAGATCTAATTTCATTTCGATTATTTATTTCATTTACATTTAGATTACACAGCAAGAAAATTAACCAAACTTATTTAACTTAAGTATACTAGCAACAAAAGTGGACCGTAATTCCGAGTGCCGTCCATGTGTTTCGCTTCGCAAGAAAGAGAGAGTTATGGTAACAGATACAAACTATTGAATGATGTTACCATTACGAGCCATGTAGGTTGGTTCTTAGTCCGGTGAAGTTGACAAAGTTTTATCAGTTTTAAATATTAGTAAGTATCGACTAACTAACAATGTTGTTTTTGGAAAGAACTGCAATGATCACTCAGTCGAATAGTTCTTAGGTCGCTTGGCATGAACCTGAAGTAAATCATCGCAAAGGTCACCAAGGCTTCGACAGTTATAAATATTTTTTTTTGATAGTAATATTTCTAGTATTTTCTAACCATTTCAACTGAGCTTAAGCTAGGCTAGCTAGCTATACTAGGAGATGGTTCACGTCAATAGTCGAATGGTGGGATTCAAACCTATGTTCTTACGTTTAGCAAACCGTATCCTAATCCATTAGAAGACCATTATTGACGCTTGTAATAAAATAAAAACGCCCGGACATTGTGTAACATCATAAGATTAATGGCGTAGAAAGTTCGTTACAAAATCTAGTTTGAATAAGCTCTGATGTTAGGGTGCAGAAGCGTAAGTAGTTTTCTACCATTAAAACCATTATTGTATTATATGTTTTTATAACTAAGAGAACAATAGAAGGCATTTAAATGATTAATACGCATAATTTATCGCACATTATAAATCAATTAAGCTCTGAACGTGGAATGCGCCATCACGTCATCCTTCATTACTGATAAGCCTTCTGTGCTGTCGTAAAGCGACGTATAACTTAGCCCCCGATACATTATTATTAGTATTTGAATTACGACTTTGAGAGGTAATCAATACATACTGAACTCAACTGACGATACAAACATATTATGCTAGTTGTTTGCAACGCGAATGTATTATAATCTATAACAAACCACTAAAATACAAACCAAAACTGTGATTTTGTGTGGTTAGCAGAGGTAACAGGATAACCAACTAATAATGTTATTTCGTCTATGTTATGACTATGTTAAATTAGATCGCGTTTTCGGTAAAATCATTATATTCGTAACTAAAGATATTACATGTTAGTTGTACACGACATGATCTCCTAAGAGCACACTGCAGAGCGGCTCCGGTGCGTTCCTCTGGAGATCCCGACCCCCATGCACCGAGGAAGGGCCGCTGAGGAGGTTTTAGTGGGTAAAAGCCCCACATAACCTCACCTAGACGCGGGGGAAGGCGAGGTCTATCGAGTTCTATCTTGTTGAAGATTTCCTCCCCGTGAACAAAAAAAACATATTTATAAATGTCGCTGTTGGGCGCAGGCTTTCGCTGTTAAAAGAGCACAAGGGCACAGTCCACCACGCGGCCCTAGTGCGGATTGGCATGTCTTAGAATTTTTTTCTAAGGCATATAGGTTTCCTCATGGATGTTTTGCGTGTGTGAGCACCTGGTAAGTCAGCACAAAAAAATTCCACAACAATTTTATTGGTACCGGCACCGGGGATCGAACTCGTGTTGCTAGCGTACTATGCAACTTGAGGCGACCACCCGGACACTGAGCTACCACGGTTCTGTTTCTAGCTGTTTAGACATGTATTTTGGTGCAATTAAGAATTATCTATCTATCTAAAGCAATAAAAAATAATGTGGATATCGAGACACTGTCCATTATCTTTATCTTTTGACCACCTCTGTCTACCTCACAAGGAATAGGCGTTAGTGTTTGCAATTTGTATTTAGCTTTCTATTAAAAGTGGTCATTTGCATTGTCTGTATCGTTCGAGGATATATCTCCGAGACGGATCGTAGGCGTTAGTCGCAGTAACATTGATTTATTTGTTTGAGTTTATAATTAATGATTTGGCATTCGTATTCGACGTTCTATTCAGTGTAATTCGATTTATTTTAAAAACTGTCTTAATTCCTGCTAAAAACAGCTTCAAAAAGAAAAGTAATTACTTGGAAATGCATACAGCAAAGCGAGAACTCGAAAATTTATGACACAACATCGAGGTAAGAAAGAAGGAAAAGTTTAGAAAGACAAGAAACTTAAGAAGAACTTAGTTGGGGAAGGAAATTCGTAGAATGAAGGCATCGCACGTGTCGGGGAAGTGTAGGCCTTATTCCTCAAAATGAACCAACGACCTTATCGATAGCTGGACGCGGAAAATGGAGGATAGAATTTGGTGGAAGGCATTGGGGAAAGCCTATTTCCAGCAGTGGATTAATACGGGCTGATGATGACGATAAAAATGTCTTTGGTACAAGCCTACTTGGATTGGAACGTGATCGGATTGAAAGGAAAACCGTTTAGCCGTTACGCTATCGCTATTTTCAACCGACTTCAAAATCAAAAAAGCAAGAGGGTCTCAATTCGTCTGTGTTTTTTATGTTGGCTACCTCATAACTTTGGTGCTTCCCATGCATTCCAATTCGGTTCAATTCTAATAATGGCATTAAGTATGTGCGCAATTGAACGCCAACCGATTTCGATGATTCATTTTTATTGAAAAGGAGGTATTTTAAGGGTGATTTGATAAATGTTTGGTTAGGTTAAGATTAATTCTATTTTGTGCAGCCCTGTAGTTCTGGGCTCTCAAGAATAAGACTACGGTATCCCCTGTCTGTCGTAGAAGGCGACTAAAAGGGGCCTCGGGTTCACTGGGCGACAATGGACCCGGGAAGAAGGCGACATCGGCTGGCCCGTATCGCCTTGCACTACGAGGGTACAGAGGGGGTGGGGGAATAACCCCCAGGACGTGCTCTCCTTGAGCACAGTACAGATGGGCTCCGGTGCGTTTCTCTTAAGATCCCGGAGCCCCTCGTCATGCACCGAGGAAAGGGTCACCGGGGAGGTTTTAGTGGGTAAAAACCCCACACATAACCGCCGCCTTCCTCCCAGAAGGTATCTTTTTGAAGATTTCCTCTCCGTAAACAAAAAAAAAAGATATATTCCTACGAACAAAGAAGAAAGTCGTGTGAAGAAAGTAGAAAGATGTGAATAGAAGAATGAATGGATTTCAAGTCTATTTTTACTCGTAAATACTCGTGTAATTATAAATTCATTGTTTGTTGTCCCATTGCATAAAAATATCAAATGAAAATTTTTGTGAAAATTTGAGGTTCAATAACCTTTGCGATGCAGTTTTGCAAAACAATAGACAAAGTATGTCTGTGTTATAGTTCCATAACACAGATATGGTGATTGTGTGACATCAGTGTCCCAATGTTGTTATCAAGAAGCACGCGGAGTAGCCAAAACAGCGTTTCGTATAGGAACGGTATGTATAGACAACGTATACATTTGACAATTATATACGTCGTATGCATGTAGACGTGAGGGTACACACTGATGCAAGTCACGTAGTCTGACGGCTCGATAACTGCTTGTAGTGAACGGTCTCGCGATTTCGTTATAAATCGACCGCAATAAAAACACAAGGCTATTGCAACGAGACAGAGTCCCGAGTCTATTTTGTTTCTTTGTTTCCTTTGGGAATGACTTAGATCGGTCGGGAGGTCGCTGCAGTTTTATTGGGTTTTTGAGTGATAACCTCTGTTAAAGTAACACACAGCAAGGGTCTCCCAATAAAGTGTAGATTTTTTTTTAATAGGAAAAGAGACAAACGACCGTACTGCTCACCTGATCCTGTGAACCTGAACCTGGGAGTGAATGTATTCGCGATAGGATTCTGGAGGAGGTGCCCGAAGGAGTCTACAATTGTATGTACGCTATGATCACCGACCAATTACTATTCAATTGTCATTGCACGAATTTCATAATGATTTTTACTACATTTATATGAATGTATATACGGTAATTTATTTTTCAACAAAATTAGCTTTGTTTCCGATTTGTTCAATTTAGCAACAACTACTTTGGCTTTTTACGAGGTCAAAATCGAATTAAAACCTACAAATAATTGAGAACTCTAAACACAATGTCGAAAGATAGCACTCCGGATAATATGTTTTTAGTGTTTTAATAAAATGGTTGCGACTCGAGTACTACTGGGTGTAGGGCGCTGATTATTTTTTGACTGGCTCCTTATGAGAAGATCTTTCTCTAGTAGCGAGGTTATCGTTCATCACCTTGTATTTAAAAAATAAAGAGCCGGCAACCCGGTGTTCGAACCCCGGCGCCGGAACCAAATTATTTGTTTGTTAAAATTTTAAGTGCTGATTTAACACGTGCGTTTTCGGTTAAGACACTGTGACTTTAACTACAACGAAAAAAATCTTACCGATTTAGTCTTGCAATACGTCGGATTGTTATAATACGACGTAGGCGGTATGTATAGCGGGTTCGATCCCACGCAGTCTTCAGCGCCGATGTTCTGGTACTGAGTGTCGGCGAGGGGCATCGCTGGCAGGCGGCTCTTCCACACCATAAAGCCGGCCACAGCCGCCGCGGCAGCCGCCAGCAGCAGGACAGTCAACACCACTGGGACGGTCACTGTGGACACCAACTTTATTAGAAACTAGTGGTGCCCCACGGTAAAAAGTTACTCTTAATTATATTAGCTATCTGCCAGTGAAAGTCATGTCAAAATCGATGATGATATTCCGGCTAATCTATGGAACAGTCCATAGATTAGCCGGAATAAAAAGACAGACAAGTTTGTATAAAAAGTTATTTTTGTATATATGTAAAGTAAGGATATATAATCTTAAGTTTATTCTTTTTTATATTTTTATAATAATTATTCAAATGTCATAATTGTCAATGCTATAAAATTTATGTAAAAGAGATATGGAATAAGGACATTAAATGTTGTTCCTCTAAATATTATAAAGAAACGCAGTTTTGTCTTTTATTTCAAATAAAAATATAGACTTTATTATAAAACAACATTTTGTTAAATTTAGAAAATGGAAAAGTTACGATTTGAATTCACCGTTCGGCCAGAAAAAGACGACGAAACAAATACTATTTGATTGATAGCGATTTTTACAAAAGACGGACAAAATTTCGTAATACCGGAAGAATTTCAAAACATTTGTAAATATCCAGAAATTCAGAAAAATTATGCAAAAATAAAAAAAATCACTACATAATAGACATCAATCAAGAAATATTTGGTTAACTTTAACAAAAGATATATCAAAACTATATCTTGACGAAGAACAAAACGTATATAACGTATATGCATGTCGTGATTGTTTAAATATTTTAAAACAGACACTCCAATTTTATTTATTTGTGTGCGTAGTTGCTGGATTACTAGGGTTCTCCCATAGATTTCCAAAAAGAACCTTTGTAAGCGGCTTACAACCGGCGTCGTCTAATAGGCTGGGTTTAAAACAAACAATGAAACCAGTCTCTGTCTACTCCGCTAGGGTCAGAAAGTGGTGAAATCTTATTGTTTTTCATGAGTAAATGGGCTCCGGTGCGTTCCACTGGAGATCCCGGAGCTCCTCACAATGCACTGAGGAAGGTTTGCCACCGGTTTGCCACATGACTCCACCTTCCGCCCCAGGAGGCGGTATCTTTTTGAAGATTTCCCCCCGCGTCAAAAAAAAGAATAGATAAAGACTATCGACCGCCTAATTAATTCAGACATAAATAAGATACATATCTAATCGAACGATAGAATAGCGAAACATGTAATTACGTGTTGCTAGAAATAGACGCGTTCATTCTTCCGTCTCAAACAAAGTGATTGAATCTATACAATCATAACACAAAGCCGGTACAATACACCACCTACTTATCTGTTACAAGTATAATTATGCGTAAAAACAAAAACATATCTAATACGCGAGGATCCTTTGTTTTATTTATGAAGTCCGTCTTATTTACAAGTTCTGGCGCCGGTATATTTTCATTCTTCGTGGTCGTTAAGGAGCACTCACGAGTAGTTTTAGATTGGATTAACGAGCAATCTTCCGTACGAGAGTTTGGAGTTTCCTGGTATATCGAAACCCTATACCTCCGGGTCTGCCCAACTGTGCCCTCGGAGTGCAAGGCGACACGGGCCAGCCGATGTCGCCTTCTTCCCGGGTCCACTTCAGCGGACAACCCTTGTCGCCCAGTGAACCCTTTTAGTCGCCTTCTACGACAGGCAGGGGATACCGTAGTCTTATTCTACTAGCCCAGAACTAAGGTAAATCTAAGGTTCTATGCCAACAAAATTAAAATGGGACCTAATTGAAACCAAACCCACAACAAGGGCGCTATTAAAACAGGCATCTGAACGAACACTGCTGTAACGATAAATTGTTCCTCACGAGCTCGACATATTGTGTCCACAATTAAGATAATTAGCCTGCCACACAATCCTAAATAGAGTAACAACAAGTTAGAAAGAGATGGATCCTCGTTCATACTGCGAACAGATAAACAAATGGACGAAATGCATCTGTTGTCCTTTGTGTTTACCGAACGCTGTGACAGCGACGTTACAAGTAGCACCTGTTTAAACTTGAATATCATTATCTGGGTATTTTGTTTGTACACGGAGAATTTTTAAAATATAGGGAAGTATTGGGTCCAATTTTGTTTCCATTATTAACTAACCAGAACTTAAAAGGAATTATTAAGGAAGAAGAACTGAAGCAAAGAAGCAGCCGACAATTATCCCGCTGATTGATAATAGACATTGTGATCGCATCTTTCAGAATTGGAATTTCGGCTACTTGTAAGGCAACGCCAAATTGGTCTCCAAAAAACTTGGCATACTCAGTACAAAGAGATGGTATTTTTGTTTTTAACTAAATACAAAAATACCATCCAATTAACCAATAATGTTAGCATCTCTTAGCTTGGGCTTTACAGTACCGACTCCGTCAATCGTCGACCGTCAGTATTTTTCCGAGAACTTGACCTGGATCTCTGGGTCTTCCATGAGATGGTGTATTTTCGCATTTACCATGACAAAAGTTCTGAAGAATAGTTCGAAATCATTACGGTAGGATTTCAAA
Organism: Meandrusa payeni; assembly: GCA_029286785.1. NCBI lineage: Eukaryota > Metazoa > Arthropoda > Insecta > Lepidoptera > Papilionidae > Meandrusa > Meandrusa payeni. The sequence goes on from JAGSMX010000012.1 coordinate 13,348,748, forward strand.
TTCCATTGATACAAACTTGGTTGGCGTTCCATGACATTGAAATCATGTACATTCTTTCGTGTAACTATCATCCACTCACTATCATACCTGAGGAGTGCAGAACTAAGATGAAGAGAGTAAGAACTCACCGTTCACTCCACCCGCAACAGACGCTTCGTTGTTATGATCGCAGAGCTTGACCACCATAACGTATAGATCTCCCTTGTCATCCTTCTTTGCGACATATTCTACATGACAGTTATCAACGGTCCCGTTGCAAGACACCCATATGCTCCTGTTCAAACTGTCCCTCTCTACTAGGAGACTCTCGTTGTACTTCATTTTGATGAGAGGGAAGTGACAATCGGTGCAGAGGCCAAGGTCGGGGTTGCCAAGGCAGTCGTCGCAGTCATTGGTTGTCATGCAGATGTCCGAGCAATAATTTTCCGGGTCGAAGTATCTGGAGCCGGGGCGGTCTGGGTAGCATTCGCAGACTTCGCAGTCTCCGCAGTAACCATTGCCCGAGCATTCCACCTTCGGGAGAAGAATGTTAATACGACGTTCTAAATAGAGGCTTCAGAATTATATATAATAGTGATATAGAAATGGAACTGGTCGATAATATTTTTTTTTGTTTTCTATATGAAATTTTGTCATCTCTTTTGGTAATGACTTGGGAGATACGAGTATATCCTGCTTAAGTGCGTTAAAATATATTTTTTTAAATTATAGAGAATTCATTCAAAGGCAAATGAGAATTAAGATTGGTAAGGTCAAATATTGACCAGGCATATTTTTAACATTTGAATTAAAATTAAAATGTGTTCTTGTTGTGTAATTCCGACTAACAATAGTTTTTTAACCTAAAAATGTTACTTACATGAGTCTATGTTACTTGAATGATAAATAAATAATAATAATAATTATTATTATTATATAAATTATGGAAAGTAAACTAATGGTTGATGTGAAAATAAATTATAACAATGAATCTTTGTATATTTTTTAAAATTTATTTTATAAAGCTTTTGCTAGAACAATCTTGCTTACAATGAATTTAACAGAAAGTTAACATATATGTGTGATACTTACATCATTTTTAATAGGATTTGAGCACGAAAGATCGCCGCGGATGCCTTGGCATTTTTTCTTCTCACAAAATTTGCCAGTCCTATAGATTCAAACAAGCGAATTTCAGAATTATGGCTAATACACAGAAAATCAATAATGATAGAAAACAAACACAAGAAATTAAAAACAAACAAGGTCATTTGATAAGAAGTAGAGACAGTTTGAAACTTCTTAATCGGTAAATGATCTCATCTACATACAACGGGCACAAAGATAATCTACCATATCTGTCGTCTAGCGAACCATACCGTCTATCAACAAAATATACTCGTACAAATTATTATGTTTATATCGTATTATATTTATGTAATGTTAATAATAATATATACCTTTGTTTATATATATTTGCATAGCGTATAATCATAGAAACCATATAAAACGACTGACACAAATTACTGTTCATCCAAAAGTTGTCTGGAAGAGATCGCTCTTAGCGATAAGACCACCAATTACGCATGCAATAATATCATATCGTAATATTAATATGTAAAATTGTAAGATTGGATTAACGAGCAATCTTCCGTACGAGAGTTTGGAGTTTCCTATACCTCCTCAACTGTGCCCTCGCAGTGCAAGGCGACATGGGCCCGCCGATGTCGCCTTCTTCCCGGGTCCACTTCAGCGGAGAACCCTTGTCGCCCAGTGAATACTTTTAGTCGCCTTCTAAGACAGAGGATACCTACTAGTCTTATTCTAATAGCCCAAATTGTTTCTGTAATATGCGTGTTAATTGTTAAGTATATTCATTCATTCATTTACGTCTTGCAAATTTAGCTAAACTTCTACAATGCACGTTTAATTTGACATTTTTTGACGATATAATTTATGTCTTAGACAATTATTCTTTAATTTATTTTTATGTGTGATGATAAATGTGTTCAAAAATTATTGATAAACAATAAATCTTTTGACAGTCAACTGATACGAATATATGTCATCATACGTGTAGTTGGAATACAATGTAGATTTATACTAAAGATAAGCATATTAAACTAATTGGAACGGGTTTCGTTTTGTCATACTGCCAATATCGTTTAAGGTCCAAAACCCGTTAATGAGATACTACATTTGCATCGTAAATTGTTTACACGTTTGTTTTGTTTTTAATTGAATTGGAATAATGTTAAGAATATTAATGGAATTATTACCATTAATTCTACTAAGATAATAAGTTCTCTCGTTAATATTAAACTACTATAACGTAGATTGAATTAATGTGAATAGTAAATTGTAAGACCGATCCGAATACGGAGCGGCGGTAGCCTAATGTCCTAGCGGCCGCCTCAAGTTGCATAGTACGCTAGTAACTCGAGTTCGATCCCCTATGCCGGCACCAATGAATTTGTTTATTGCCATTTTAAGTGCTGTTTTTGCCATTCGCTCGTCGGTGAAGGAAAACATCGCGAGGAAACATACATGTGTTTGTAGAGAGCCCAATCACAGTGTATAGCAGGAAATAAAAATAATAAGTTTAAATATAGAGAAAGTTAATAATTAAAGAAATATAGAGATTAGTAAAGTAAGAGAAAATTTTGTAACAAGCCGGTAAGAAGAATGAATAATGAGTTTGCTGTTACGAAAAAAAAGAAAATTAAAGCAGTGGACATATGAAGTATGTGTGATGGAACTGATTAGGATTAGTAACTGCCTGATAGACCATGACTGTGGCTTGACAGTTGTGATTTGAATTGAGAAAGGTATGCTTTGGTTTGGGGAACAATCAGGAAATAGAAAGTTCATGGTGTAAATGGGAGTGGCGGTATCGTGACTCGTCAATTAAAACTACGATAAAATCCCTTAAGTTAGTTTAAATTTGACGTCATAGAATAAGTTTTGAAATTGATACAATCACAAATGTAGGTCAACGTTTCGATAAATGTTAATATATTTAAAGATATCGTGTTAGTAACATTGGCGGCGGTTTTAATCATTATGTCAAATGTAATGTGCAACATTCGACTGAACCGCCCATCAAGATGAAAGTAGGGCTCTCGAACTCCATAATTAACATTGCAGAGATGAATCGAACAAAGCTTCTTCTGTTGGTAAGTGCAACGGAGCTGTGTATAGTGTGTCGCCCGGGATTATAGCCGCTATGCATATAACTAGATAGGTGATAACCGCTTGACTTACCAGTCGCTAGAACAAGTGCAAACGCCACATGCATAAGTGCCTCTGTAGCTGCATTTCCTCGAGAACACCTCAGCGTGCTCGGTGCACGGGCAAGCGCACGGCACGTGGTATTGAACTATCTCTTTGTTTTTTCCGACATCTATTTCCACGTACACTTCTTCCATGGTTTTCCCGGTCGCTGAGCAAAATTGAGTTCCAGGGGTAACCTCGATGTACCAGTTCTTTGTTCTTCCGCCGTAGTTGGCAATTTTGATGTAAAAATCATCGCTTTGTGTTGTGTTGACGATTTTCGCCTGTAAAATATTAAATGGTTAACAAAATTAAGTCATATAATACTAATAGCATGGGCAGTAGCGACAAACCCGATACGGTATTGTGAAAACCTGGACGCACATACAAACATTAGCATTGTACAAGCACACACAAGCAGCCATACACACACTAATAGTAACCAAAGTTCTTGGAGATGTCATATGTAAAAGTAACACAAGCAATAGTGTCGACACTGCAGACCAACCATATAGTTAGAGGGTATAAACAGATATGATAGTTTATATGTCTTGTATGTATTTATATTAAAGCTATTTGGAAGTGTCATTCTCTTTTTTTTGAAGTCTCAAGATGGTATGAACACCGACCAAAATTCGATAAAAGGGCAATCTACTAAATATAATCTATACATATAAAAGAATAAGGGTGTGTGCATGTTCCATATAGGCTCTGAAACGGCTGGACCGATTTCAATAAAACTTTCAGGGAATCTTCAGATTGTACTGGCATAATAATCCTGTAAAGTTTGATGACGATCGGAGCACTCTTCTTTTTGAACTGTCAAATACATCTTTCATTTACTATAATGATATTCTATTGTTTTATTATCGAAATTTGTATTGACACATGCGTTGTGTATATTTATGTCAGTATGAACCATATTGAAGTACAATGGAGTATATTGCATGTACATGGATGTAGGTAATGATCTTCACCCGCTCTAGAAGAGAATAGAAGAGAATGAATACGGAGAGAAATGAATAATTTAATATATTGTGAGAGTTAAATTAAATATTTAATGATGTAAGTGTATTGTTTAAATAAAAAGCATAAAAAATCATAAAGCAAAAACTAGCCCGGCGAAGCGAGCTGGGTGCGCTTGTAATGTACAAAGGAATTTCATAAGTACTCGTATTTAATATCTGTCCTTTGATATTCGTCAGAATATGTAAAGACTATAGTTTAGGGTAATAATCTGATCGAACCATGGTTTGGTCCACTCGGCTTACGGTAAAGAGGTAAGTTACTTATTTCAGAGGTACAGAAAGAGCTATGTAGTATGTTACCGTTAAATTGTTATTAACATATAATATTACCGTAGGTTCAATATGTTTATAGTTGATGATGTTCGGAACTCCCACTATAGCGGTCTTCTCTTTATACGTGGGTTTATCCGAAGTTCCAAGTTCTGTCCGCTCGCTGATTTCGAGCAGTTGTTCTTTTAGATTAGGGCACCAGTCGTCGGTCAGGCTGGTAACGCAGTGTGTGTTCTGGAACACATTTAACCATCTATTAATAAAGTCACTATCGAAATTAACACTTAAAGCGTTTCACTGTAACAGAGACAAACGAAAAGAGAACTCTCGCGAACGGCTTTCTCATACTGAATGTAAAAGCTGTACACACATACTTAATACAAATAACATAAACCGCAATAAAGTCTTTAAATAATAGTTTTAAGAAAGAATTTAAATTTATGTACACATCATGAGTTCCATTGAATGTAATTAATATTGAAGAATTGTTCCAATGAATTGTGATGAGATGTGTATAGCGATGGCCGCACAACTGTCACATAGGGATATACGATAGGCTTGGTGAAAAGCAACTGAAGCAGTCTCTGTCTTCCCAGCTGGGATTAGAAAATGGTGAGAGTTTTTTTCCTAGTGAACGTAGATCTGATATCTTAGGACGTTACATATTGGATGCCCAATGCTGTTATGATGAGGGATCTCGCAGGTCGAGGTGGTCGAGCAAGACCGAAGTTTTGTTACTTGGACGGTGTGACTCGGCACAGTAAATTGGGGGACTGTGGCCACGGATAGACATAGGCGGAGAAAGTTCCTTGACCTAGCTAAAAAAGGAAGAACCGTTATATTTCTTTGATGGATACATAGAATAAAATATAAATACGACACAAATTATAATAAATAAATAATAATAAATCATCATCATCATCATCATCATCATCATCAGCCTGTTTCTATCCACTGCAGGAAATAGGCCTTCCCCAATGCCTTCCACCACATGCGATCCTCAGCTTTCCGCATCCAGCCACTTCCGGCTATCCTAACAAGGTCGTCGGTCCATCTGGAGGGAGGGCGCCCCACGCTTTAATAGTATTATAAATAATAAATATCCTTTATTAATTAACAAAAATTATAACGAACAGTATTACTAATTATGTATACTAATTTTACTGCGAGTATTAGTTCTATTTAAGTTTTCACTGCCACCTAAACTAGGAATTTCCTGTGCGATAGGTGGCAGTCCTTCCTCCCACTGTTTCAAGCCACTTTAAGATTTCATACTTGTTTTTTTTGCATAGTATCTTGTGTTTTCCCACAGAAGTGACATGTGATTGTAGCACCAAGGAATGTCTTAGAAATCAAAGTAGATCGCTATTTATGGTTTGACGCCTCATATCTTGTTCTAGCTACGAGTATATACTACATTTAAAAGTGCTAGGTAATGGATCAAGAAACGTAAAGACTTATATAGTAGGACGCTGATCAAGATTTATAGGTATAAATACCGGAAAGACATTAGTATATTATTGAATAAGAAAATAACGATTAACTCGTAATATCGTAAGAATAATGTCTACGCATAATCAAATTCTTTTAGAACAACTACAATTCGCTATTATATATTATATTTATTGTACTATATATTTAGTCATTGTATAAATGCCGCGCGTACGCTTTCACGGCATTGGGTAGTCCTGGACACTGGCAACCTTGCGACAGGACATGCTGAGATGATGTCCAATGTTGGCAACATGTCCTATTTGTCCGTTCCTTCTGCCTTTAATTGTCTAATATTGTTTAATTTTCCTTCGTTTTTATTGTGTGTTATATTGTTTATATATTATAAATCTATATCTATCAAGTATTTGATCATAATATGTTTGTTAGTTCGGTAGTAAGTTCGAAGCGTCAATAGCCTAATGGTTCAGGGTACGGTCTGCGAATCGTAAGGTAAAACTTACGAGGTTCGAATCCACCATTCGACTATTGACATGAACCATCTCTTAGCATAAGCCTAAACTTAGTTGGAATGGTTAACAAGAATGTTAGTAATAATTTCTGAAAAAAAAAGAAAAAGAATGTCTTACGGGAACATATGTATAAATCAATTTTTATATATGCTTTTACAAGTATAGCTTAAAAGGCCACGTTATGGTTAAGAAATATTAGAACGGAAGACGCACATGTTTTTTGCTTATGCTCGCAGCGTTAAATACCTAAATAATAAAAAAACGGTCAATTATCTGCAAACAACAAGTAGCTAAGCGTCAATAATATCAACAAGTATCGAGATGTTTAAATGCACTAAATTAAGTGCATGCAAAGTAGCGCGCGTAATAAGCGAGTACAACCGTGTTATTACGTTAGTATTTCTTGCGTACAGTGTTTATTCTAAGCTCGTGGCGCCCGTGGACAAGAACTAATGTAAGTTGAGAGTGGACGCGACATTCTACGCTAACTGCGTATTTGTCTCGATGCTGAGTTCACATTCGAGCGTTTCTACAGCCGCTGACGTTTCTGATAACCTCAATTTAAATACATCGTATACAAAGAGTATGTTTACGTGTGTTATGTCACGGGTCAAATTATGCTGCAACCAAATAAATTTAGAGATCGAGTTTGCAACATTTCGACTGCAGACTTTTATGATGAAAAAGGGTAGATTATATTGTATCGCTAATACTGTGTAACCGACTTCAAAATAGGAGAAGGTTCTCAATTCGTCTGTATTTTATTAAATGTTTGTGCACACATAGCGCCGACATTTATAGACCGGTTATATTCGAAAGGGTTTCGTGTTAATTAGATCCCATATTATTTAAACTAGGTTCAGAAGATATACCAGACAACTACAAATCTTATGGAAGAATGCTAGATGAATGAGATATTGGTAGGTTTATGACAATCCACGACAAGGCTAGACTGCTTTACGGCAACGAGTACGAATAAGAAAGAGAACATAGCAACAAGTAACGACTGGTAGGCCATATCCTACGACCTGACACACAAGTAAGCTCTTTAATTTTTGAAGCGTCAATAGCCTAATGGTTAAGGGTACGGCCTGCGAATCGTAAGGTCATGGGTTCGAATCCACCATTGGACTGTTGCCGTGAACCATGTCCTAGCACAAGCTTAAGCTTAGTTGGAATGGTTAACAAGATTGTTAGTAATATTTCTGAAAAAAAAAGAAGTATTGCTAGCTTTCTTTAAAAAAAAAATTACGATAGATTGACGAGAAGTAATTTATAAATACTTGCGGATAAGACATCCACTATATCGCTATCAAATTAAACATAATGCCCCCAAAGACAGTGTTTATTATTGTGATTGTCAAAAATAAAGTTGAGTGCTGGTAAAGTACCTTTTCATTTCAAGTATTAGCGTAGCAGTTTTGAACAACAGGCTATGTCGAAGTTAGTCATAGTTTGTTATTGAGTTCATCCACTTCAATATTAGTCATGTAAGAAAACCAGTTAAATTATTTCCAACTTTGGAAATTCCGATTGACAACATGATGCTCTAGTTCTGTTTTGTGTAATTCACAGCTTTAAATAATTTGTATTGTTACGTTATGATTGAGAAAGTTGTCTCTTGGTAAAATTGTTTTAAAGTTCTAATTTTATGTATGCTTGTACTTATATACAGAGGTACCTCGATATAATAACACGAATGTTTTTAGATACGAACCGCCGACCGTGCTATATTTTACTTTTAGATGAAAGCGAAATTTGAGATACAAGGAATCGCTGCCACCTTGGACTAGACCTCAGTCTGCAGCCCTGTAGTTCTGGGCTCTCAAGAATAAGACTACGGTATCCCCTGCCTGTCGTACAAGGCGACTAAAAGGGGCGTCGGGTTCACTGGGCGACAAGGGTGGGGGCCTGCGTCGTCCACCAAAGTGGACCCGGGAAGAAGGCGACGGCTGGCCCGTGTCGCCTTTCGCTGCGAGGGCACAGGGGAGGAGGGACGGGGAGGCCCCCGGGACGTGCTCTCCTTGAGCACAGTGCAGAGGGGCTCCGGTGCGTTCCACGTGAGATCCCGGAGCCCCTCGTCGTGCACCGAGGAAAGGGCCACCGGGGAGGTTTTAGTGGGTAAGATCCCCACATAACCGCCGCCTTCCCCCCAGAAGGCGGGGTATCTTTGTGAAGATTTCCTACCCGTCAACAAAAAAAAAAGACCTCAGTCTGTGTGCTTGTTTCCCTTGTTTTCGCAGCATTTTTGAAAACGTGAACCCAACTTGCGTTCACGTTTTATGCTTTTTATACATTTACAGAACATTTGTGGCAATGGCATTTCAATTAAGAAAATTGCTTCGAGATACGAGCAATTTGAGCTACAAGCAAGGAACTAATTAAACGCCTATTTCGAGCTACCACTGTATATATGTTTATCTTATTTTATATATTTTTTTCTAAGCTTGCACCCGTTACTTTGTCTCTACACAATCGCAAGGCAAACTGGTAGAGAATGCCTTCTTCCGCCTTTTGGTACACTGTTACTTTGTATTTGCGAATTATCGTAGGAATATGACGAAATAGACTTAATCAGAATGTAACCAAACACTCATAAAACTACTAGGAATGGAGTTATTTGTCTATGAGAAAACCATATGTCTAAATTTAAGACATATGGTTTTCTCAAAAATGCCAATATCAGAATTGGACCAAATTTAAATGGGACCCCACGGGAAGCACCAGATTTCGAATAGACGAATTGAGAAACTCTTCCTTTTGAAGTCGGTTAAAAAAAGAAGCCGTTACTCTCCGGCGCAGTAATATTCTCAAACAGAGGGCGCCCGCGGGGGCGAACCACATTGACACGAAAATCTTATTAGTATTTGCCGGCATGTTCTTTATTTATGACCACAAAGATGAATGTAAACGTTCTACTCTAAGGACGCTTAGAATTCATTAGGGACAGTGCCCTCTATCTACTGTTAGTTAGTGTAGTCTAGACTAAGCCATTACTTGGACGATGGATTGTATAAATAAGTCAGCATTAGGATATATAGAGACTTATTATCTTAGAGACTGATTCAAATTACTTTTATATTTGTTTACGAATTATTTACAATCAAATACACTCGTGAGCAAAAATAAAGGGTCGTAATAAAGGGTCGTCATATTTTCGTTTCGTTTATGTTTGAAACATTGATCGTAAGTTTCCCTAACAAAGAAGTGAGAGATGTTTTTTTGTATTTTATTTAGGATTGACAAACGTTTACATATTAAGCCATAAATTAAATAAAATAATAATAAACGCATTAAATATGAAGAATAATACAATGTCCACAATTATATCTTTGCGTACTCTCTTTTTAAGCAATTAGGCATATAAATTCGACGAAAGTTTGCGTGAGTAAGCGATTGCAATATTTTGGAAGAGATGAAAATGAAATACCATTGAAATACAAATAGGGCGTATTAATGTAGACTTGTCACGTCAACGCACGATTGGTAATTTGTCCACGTGTCTTGTTAGTCATTATCGAGCGTTGTTGAGGTCCAATGGCGAGCTTTTGAAGGACGTGTGAGAATGATTCAATGGGTAACAAAGAAATCTACGTTCTACGTTCGATCTCTCGCACTGAACATTAAAACTATTTCGTGTAATATATCATATGACATAAATAGTCATTTTATTCTCTTATATTTTTAATTTTTAATCTATGAGAAGATCCTTAAAGACAATCATAGACAATGTTTATAATGTTGGATAATAAATGATTAATTTGAATGCATGCAAACAACAATGACACGTAATATTCCGAAAAAGAAATAATAAATTCCATAAACTCTTATATACCTAACCTACGAGTAAACAAGTCGTCTAAATAAAAGTTAGTCGTCTGTGTAGTCAGTAAGTAGGAATGAACAAGACAGAGTGGAAGTTTTACAAGGAAGATAGTTATGCAAGCCACATGAGGGCACACTCAAGACCTGCATGACCTGGCTCATGCCTTGTCACTAATCATCATCAAGTAGCCATACGATAAGGCTTGTAAAAAAAGTTGGAGAGTAATAGAAGTTGGAGGTATTAATAAATTTTCACTGCCAATACTGTCACGTGGACATATCTGATTTTAAAGGCAAGTGTGAACTGACCAAACCGGTCAATTGCTAATTATATTAACCAGTTCCGCTTCTTGTGTCTGCACGATTTTCGTTTAAACACGTGAGCCTCTTGTTTTGTGAGTTTTATAACTTTTTCTGTTGTTTTCTGTCATGCTATTAACGCGGAAACGCATAATTTCCCGATAGTATTTATGCCTCTCCGCGTTCGCTACACTTGTGTTAAGTTTTATTCCTATTGAATGCATGCCACAAATTATGGCATTTATTTTTTATTTTATCTTTAAGCGAATACATCTGAATGTAGATTACAAGGATCTGTATAACTAGATAATTGCGGCGCCAGTCGGTAGCTCGCGTACGACTTGACGACACCAGTCTGCACTACTTCAATAAATCACAAATGCAAATTTTAGTATTTACTATTTTGCATACTACACTTACTATTACATACTGCCATAAGTAAATAAGCAATTTTATATAATTGAAATTCACTCTACAACGATTCAATAACTACTAACGGGTTTTAGGTAACACTTAGATATAGATTTTATTGTCTCGAGAGTACAATACGATATATTATGTATCGTATTGTCGTATTGCTAGTAACTTGGTTAGTTTCTGATACCAAGAGCATTATGTTATCAGAATTTCAAACATATTCGTACATTGTCCGCTACGCTTCTGTATATCAACTCTCTTTTCTGAAATCTATCTTAACTCAAATTGAGGACAGTATTGGTGGGAGAGTGTGGTGTCGAGAGACATGAGGGAGTGCAACACCAAAGACGATGTCTGGGACAGAGTGAAGTGGAAAGCGAAAATCCGGAACGCTGACCCCACCACCATGTGGGACCAATAACAAGTAAGAGAGATATAGAGTTGAGGACAGTGTAAGAGAAGTAATTTTAGTATTTGCATTTTGCATCAAAGCCGTTATGTAACAAAATGTTCACATATTCACAATTTTAACTTACAAAATGCACGACTAGTATTCGTTTAAACTAAATTAGGCTAGTATCTTAGAACTTTAGTAATAATTCAAAATCTTTATCACAATCTAATCCTTTTGTTGTGAACATCAAACCCAAACGAAACGTTTGGGTTTGTCTTTAATTATTCGTACTAAAAAGCAATCGTTTTCCCGCATCTGTCTTTCTTCCGATTACAATGTGGGTATTTTCAACAGTGACTAGGTAAGCTAGTGCGCCTTATCATCCAGGACTGCATTGCTGCTTAACATCAGGTGGGACCGTGGTCAATTAAAGATCGCGTAGTACTTATTGTCTTTGAGCTATCAACGATCATAACTATGAGAAAATATGTCTGTATTATAAGTGTTTATAATGCTTAAGTGACAAGAGGCTAATGTACTAAACAGAAAACAACCACATTTCGAATGCAAGTCGTAAAAGGGCATTAAACCCTTGACAGAGGTTTGCAAGAATAAAACGCGTGGGCTGTCGTAATAATAGCAAAGCAACTCATTATACTCTCCCAGTACTGCGCGATCGTTGTGAAATTTTATCGAATCGACAGCAAAACTTTCAACTGTTTCTTTCTAGCTTAAGGGAAACGATAAAGACGACGATGGTGCGCGATGAATGTTTCACAAGATTGGGAGTACTGGGATGCTGTGTGGGTGGCACGTAGGTATGACTGCAGGGGAGCCTCCCTGTTGCATCAGAATCCAGTGCCAACATGCTGTGACCAGTTATAAAATGAAACAAAGTATAGTTAACCAATTAGTCTTGTTCTGTTAGAGATAAAACTAACATGTGGGTTTTATGACTGTACGGTATATATCTTTTTTTTTATTTACTATAGAACCCATGTTTCACTCCTGTCACTTTATAATGGATTTACCAAGTATCAAATTGGATAATAAACTTAAAATTGAATAAAATTATAACCGAATGGAACAAATTAGTTATAAAAATAGAAATTCTAAAATCAAAAATATAGGTTGCTCTCAAGTAAAAGTAGTCTACATTTAAATGCAAGCCTTTCGGTGTTTTACAGAATACATTTTGGAGAGTGTGCACAGGAATTACACGAGTTAATTTCCCCGTCCCCATTCTACCTTCGGACGTTTAGTCATTCGGCGAGTCTTCACCCTTTCATAGTCGATGTTCCGCGCGTCTGAACGTAGCGATTTGAGTCATCGTTCATAGTGCGTACAGCAAAGAAGTGGAACAAGTTGCCGGAATCAGCCTGTCCGTCCATACGACATGGGAGTCTCCAAGAGTAGAGTGAAAAGGCACTTACTAAACAAGCGCTTACCATGTTTCGATTATATCACCACTTAACTTATGGTGAGATCGTTAGCCAGCTTAATACCCCATAAAAAAGTAATCAACAATATATTATATGTTAAAAACTCCAGCCTGTTTACTCGAACGTAAATCGAAATCAACGTAAAGTTGACCGCTTAGTTATTAGGCTGTCTCTCAAGAAGTGACCTAAGAGCTATGCAAGCTCTCAATCCGGTAAGAGTCAGCTTCTCTGGCTAATCTGTGTAGTTTGTCACAAAAAAACAGTGTAAGGTATAATCATAGCATAACGACACTACACATAAGCATGTGAAATACTCATCAAGATTACGCTTTCGAAATAAGTACAAAATAATTGCATCGCCATCGTTAAACGCAGTGAGAAAGCAACTGTTTTATATCAAAATTATTTTAAAAACATAATAGACGGTAACCTTTGTCTTTGGGACATGAGATCACCCGCATGCTACTTGGTAATACAATACTTTGAGTCATTGATCACTGTACATATGCAATATCAAAGGATTTTTTTATGACGAACACAGATTGGCCAGAGAAGCTGGCCTTGACTGCTTCACTGGATTGAGAAGTGGCACAGCTCTTAGGTCGCTTAGCCTGAACCTCTATCGCTAGTAACTCGACACAAGGGTCCCCTCGGCTGGGACGGTTACTATGTTACGCGTAAGCATTCCGATCCAAGGGCGCCTGAGAGGGCCGAACCAAGACTCGGTCGGTTTCTATTTGACGGATAATGTAAGGGACATTAAAAAGCTAAAATAACTTTGAGTGCCACTTCGGGAAGCGTTGGCGCTGAGAGAAGAAGTGGCCGAAGAAACTCCAACGCTCTTAACATCTAAGGGTCTAAAATAGCGGTAACGCGCGAGGATTATTAGCAAACTTTGACAGTCGCGAATGAACGCTTTGTGATTTGTAAAGATGCAATATTAAAAGATAAAGAGAATACAACTATGAGCAATTTTCATCACCTCAAAAAACTAGTTTTAGAGCAAGACATGATAGCACAACAATAAAATGTTAACACTTCATCATCATTCCAGTTGCCAATTTCCATTATCCCATTAATGGTTATCGTGGCAGAATTTCAAATTGTATTGATATAATTTCGATGGTTAACATTGTGTAACTACGTTTTTAGTCTCATTTACGCACAAATAGCCCGTCAATTAATCAGCTGCCGTTAGCGGTTTTTCTCGACCAAGGTTCCCAGACCTTCAAGAAGTGAGCGTACTCTTTTGTAATTCAGTGGTGACTGATCCCTAAGGTTAGATGAGCCGCACGCAAAAGAGTGAAGAAAATAAACAATCTCGTTTGCCTTTCCTTCACTCCTATAGTAAGGACCGTTGCATAAATTGTGAATAATAAACACTTAATTGTTTATTAATACAATGTAAGCACGTAAAGTTTGCTGAGGCACGTGCGTAATTGCTTATTACGATATAATAAGTATTAGTCCCACGCAAAAGATTGCTCCAGTTGGTAACTGTCCGTAATCTCCCAGTTAGGTGAGTTTCTAGTCTACCTACGCAAATACACTGTTTAAAGCAGTCGACATAACAGAACGGAATTACATTATATACCCTACTAGAAGGACACACGTACGTAATTTATGTACACATTTCTGTTTGAAAGGGTTGCTTATATTACCTTGGGTTCCGAAGATATATCTGTGAAACTCTTTGAGTGAGATATTTGTGGTGATTTGAAAATCTAAGACTAGTTACTATTTAAGAATGGTAATATAACTATGATACTTCTAGTTTAAAAATATATTTAATTATATTTTTTTTGTAAGGAATAATAATTTTTGACAATATCCAATAACATTCTTTTTACCATTTCAACACGACGTCTACGTGACGTCTTTTATAAATATTATTTAATATTATAAGACTGTTATATGCCTGCATTTGAACTTCAATAAACAACGCGTTCATTTTCCTTATTCAAAGTGCTTACGTTTCAGTTTCCTTATTCAAAGACACAGTATTGTCTCTGGCACGACAGATATTTGAACCCTGATCTTCAATTACCGCCAATTTCCGTGACGTCCGGCATTCCGTTCCACATATGCGAACTAACGTCACACGAGAAAAGACACAAATACAAGTTCAAAATATGACATTAATATAAATGAAACTTTTGCGTTAAATCGTAGTTGAGAATTTTATTGCACCGTTACATTTGTCAGTCCTATTTTTAATTTTATTTCTCAACAAAATACAAACTTCAATTCTAAAACCAAACTTTTTTACATCTGTGAGTATTTTACTACTATTTAACTACGCAATCAGAGTATTTAACCACTAAATAGATGAATGTTTGATTAGTCAAGTTTGTTTTAATTTGAAACATACTGAAAAATATAATTGGCAATATTAAAAGGCAAGTAAGAATGATATACGAGTAGTTCAGCTATTAGATTTACGTTTTACTGTCACTATACTAGCCTGATGATGATGTCAACGCTTTTAATACGTACACCAAGGAACACGAGCTTAGACATATGTCTCCCATTCTGTGACACTTGTACAACCATCTCCCACATGCTCGGAAATTGGAAACAGTAGGAAGTTATCGAGTTCATTGCACTTTGTTTGGGGTGAGCGAATTCGTCGGACAATAATACTGTCGCCGGTGAAAACAAAATTGCAGAAAAGTAACGCTTGGCCGACATCCAAACAATTTTTGGAACGATTCATATTCTGTATTACTAGCCGCGAAGAGTGAAGGGTATACGCATTGCGTAGGCGGAATAGATGTTGGTAAATTCATTAGCTTTGGTTGGTCAATGCAGGCCATTGACGGAGGGATATTATGGTGTAAACAGCCGATATATATATAATCAAGTTGATATTGAATGCAAATTCCGACGTCGGTGGTGTCGAAATTACAAACTACATAACGGTTAAAGTTTATGAAAAGGTTTTTCTGTCACTAGTTATAATGATAAAATGAACCAGTTTTTAATATCCAATAGCAGTATCAATTCTGTAGCCCGAATATCCCGGTTATATGTAAAAAAATTGAACAGCTACATTTTTTGAAGTAAAACTTCTTTATGGACGATTAACTTGGGGAGAAAGCGTTACGAAAAGTGTGATCGGACGGAGTGATGTTGCGAGGGTGATATGTTAGTGAAGAAGGAAAGAGAAATAGTTACATTTAGTATAATACAGTGCAGGCCTATTGTCTGTATCACACTGTAGGAGCAAGAGAGAGCAATGCGCGCGCACATTTTCTTTGTGCATATATTATCTAAATACACGATTGTTAAAGAGACAAAGATGATAAGTATAAAGAATGTTTAGTTATTAAAGAAGTTTGACTTCAGTCGTGTTGTCTAAATCCCGCTCGTTTTTTTTTAAATATTTTAGCTACGTTTAAAAATGTATACAAACTATGATTAAGAAGTGAAGATGTCTAATGTCTTATAACTTTATTAAAATATTTAATATATTTAAGTAATTACGAGGTCCAGGGTTCAACTCCCACTGGCTTGCACTAAATTTAAATTTTTAGTTTCTTAGGTATGAAGAAGTGAAAAAAAGTTCTAGAATCTGTGCCCGGTATGTGGACATCTCCTAATATGAGACCTAATAAGCTTTCGATTGACATCCATCATTTGTAATCGCTATCTTCTTCTTCTTCTTCTATGCCTTACGGACGACAAGACAGACAGACGACGTACGGACAACCCAAGACAGACGGTCCGTACCTCTAATTTGGCTCGCTGCATATCATTGGCAACGGTTGTCCACCACGTGGCCTGCGGTCGTCCTCTGCCTTTCTTCGTATCTGGTATAGCAAGGGCCCTATGCACAACGTGCTCCTGATCACTCCTCATCACATGCCCATACCACCGCAAACGACTTAATAATCTTAGTAATCGCTATCTACCCCACGATAATTAAAAGAACGAGACGTAAACACCGATCATTCCTCTGATTATTACAGCTGACTCTAATTAGGACCTACTTGTCTTTCTGTATTGGTATCGGTATTGTATTAAAACTTATCGTTTTTTTTTAATTAACAGTTTTAACAATAGCAAAATGATTAAAGTGCAGCCAGGTTCCTCGAATGCACAACAGGTATCAGAAACAAGTTAGCCAAGTTAAAGATAGTACTTCTGACGGCAAGAAACGCGACGCGTGCGATCGTATGTTAACAACGCGCCCTTTGTACCATTCGTTTTTTAAAGGTAACTGTTGCGCAAAGCCATGTAAACTTTACAACACGATGTTTTACACATATCGAGGTGTTAAATATGTTAATGGGTAAGTGGAGCGGTCGGGGCGTTTAATTGCATGGATTGATATGCAACTGACTGTTGTACAAGTTTTGAGGTCATGGTTGCTTTATCGTTTCGATCTTAAAATGTTTTTCTTGTTATGTGATAATGTAATTATATTAATTGACCTTTTCCACGCTATTTATTCCTTTAATGATTTCTTATTTGTAATCAATACTAAACAAGACATTTTGGGGGTTACATCGCCCTTAATATTAACTTGACTTATGCGACAAGGATGATTGTTGACACAAGGCGAATTTACTCTTACACCACTTTTGCGAGTGACGTTTCATTATAGCACTCAATCTATTACAGTCACATTACCAGATGCGTCAAATCCTTAAAATCTTCAGAAAGATACCCCGCCTTCTGGAGGAAGGCGGCGGTTATGTGGGGTTTTACCCACTAAATCCTCCCCGGTGGCCCTTCCTCAGTGCATGGTGAGGGGCTCCGGGATCTCCAGTGGAACGCACCGGAGCCCCTCTGCACTGTGCTCAAGGAGAGCACTTCCAGGGGAGGTTACTCCCTCCCCCTTTGTGCCCTCGCAATGCAAGGCGACACCGGCCAGCCGATGTCGCCTTCTTCCCGGGTCCACCTTGGCGGACGACAAAGGCACCCATCCTTGTTGCCCAGTGAACCTGAGGCCCCTTTAGTCGCCTTCTACGACAGACAGGGGATACCTGCGTCAAATCCTAACTCAAACACGATTGGCGTGCCAGTGATACGCCATCGGTAAACCAGACCAATGAATTTTTATGATAACAATTATGATGCCAATGAACGTTCATTTGCACACAGTGGTTTAGCAGACTCGGAGCCCAGAGCAACACCACATAGTAAAAAAATGCATTTGCTAAAATGTGCGCTCGGTGTAGCGTTATTTTTTTTATAAAGCGCAACCACAGACATTTCTAATGCACTTTCAATTGTTTAATTTGTTTTGTTAATAAAAGTACTAACTCTACAGTTACTACAATTTTTTTAAATGCCTCATTATTCAATCGGTGTAGGGTTAAGGGGTTTCCTCCTTTTTTTTTTTTGTTAACGGGGAGGAAATCTTCAAAAAGATACCCCGCCTTCTGGGGGGAAGGCGGCGGTTATGTGGGGTTTTTACCCACTAAAACCTCCCCGGTGGCCCTTCCTCGGTGCATGTGGGGCTCCGGGATCTCCAGTGGAACGCACCGGAGCCCCTCTGCACTGTGCTCAAGGAGAGTACGTCCCGGGGAGGATTCTCCCTCCCCTGTGCCGTCATAGTGCAAGGCTACACGGGCCAGCCGATGTCGCCTTCTTCCCGGGTCCACCTTGGCGGACGACAAAGGCACCCATCCTTGTTGCCCAGTGAACCTGAGGCCCCTTTAGTCGCCTTCTACGACAGGCAGGGGATACAATAGCCTTATTCTACGAGCTGATAAGGTAATAACTTATGCTGACCATAACAGTGGTAGCGTTGCAATGACTTTCGTTGTTGCACTAATGGGATTGTACCAAGACCTCCCAGGATAACGTAGCGAAGTGGAGATACATACTTCTGATGAGCGCAAGATTTAGAGGTTGTATTTTATCACCAAAATAAGTTGTGAAATATATTTCTTATTTAATGCTTATTTGTATTAAAACGAAACTAAAACAAGTTAGGTAAAAATCTATATCTGATAAATAACTATAACTATTTAAAATGGTTTCTTGTCGTTAAAAACTATTTCTAAGCGTCGGACAAGATATTTAAAACCAGTTTTAGTACGTAAGAGTTTCCAATGCGTGTTTGATAATATGACAACATCATCAAGGTGTAAAATTTAATGCATTATAATGGAAAAGTTGGATCGTATTATTTGAGAGAACCATTTGTAAAATAAAGACCTCTGAAGATGGTTGCTTGTGAAGTTGGTTGATTAGTTCGACTTCACAATTGGAAAACCTGGGTATACGATTGGTGCCAATAATCAGGTCAATATCGTTTTTCTTAGTCACACGCACTGTCAACTTGTGGAATCAACTGTCGCCAACGGTGTTTCCGAACGTTTACGATTTAGGGACCTTCAAGAAACGAGCCTATTCCTATCTCAAAGGTCGGCAACGCACCTGCAGCTCCTCTGGTGCTGTGGATGTTCATGGGCGACGGTGATCACTTAAGATCAGGCGAGCCGTATGCTCGTTGCCACTTTTCATTTAAAAAAAAAATGCATTTGCTAAAATGTGCGCTCGGTGTAGCGTTATTTTTTTTATAAAGCGCAACCACAGACATTTCTAATGCACTTTCAATTGTTTAATTTGTTTTGTTAATAAAAGTACTAACTCTACAGTTACTACAATTTTTTAAATGCCTCATTATTCAATCGGTGTAGGGTTATTTTTTATTAAAGCGCAACCACAGACATTTCTAATGCACTTTCAATTGTTTAATTTGTTTTGTTAATAAAAGTACTAACTCTACAGTTACTACAATTTTTTAAATGCCTCATTATTCAATCGGTGTAGGGTTATTTTTTATTAAAGCGCAACCACAGACTTTTCTAATGTACTTTCAATCGTTTAATTTGTTTTGTTAATAAAAGTACTAACTCTACAGTTACTACAATTTTTTAAATGCCTCATTATTCAATCGGTGTAGGGTTAAGGGGTTTCCTCCTGTACCATGGGATCTCAATAAAAATTATTGCAAAGAGGATAGATGCTATTTAAATTTATAGCTTTGCTATATAAGTAAAAAGGATGTGAGAATCAGCTGATTTTTTTTCTTCAATATTGTATGTTTTTATCATCCTTTTCTGCTAAATATAAACATTTAAGTGTCTTTATATAAATTACTTAAAATGGCTTGCAATTTTTATACGTATACAGGCAAGTATATTTGAAGTAACAGGCAGAGAATGATTCTAATAGTCCGACCCTTTTGAAGCGATATTAAATAAACATTTCGGTAAGTGATAAACAGTGGAACGGGCGCAATGTGTGACTGTTTATCTAATCAGCTGTGGCTTGCTCCCAAATGTTTAATTAATAGATAACAATAATTATTTTGTGTCGCAGAGTGGTTAGGTGAAAAGTGGTAGGTAAATTTTAAGTGATAGAATGACACTCACTTTAGCGGACAACACCCACCACCCTTGTCGACCAGTAAACTCGAGGTCCCTTATAGTCGCCTTCTACGACAGGCAGGGGATACAATAGCCTTATTCTACGAGCTGATATGCTGACCATAACAGTGGTAGCGTTGCAATGACTTTCGTTGTTGCACTAATGGGATTGTACCAAGACCTCCCAGGATAACGTAGCGAAGTGGAGATACATACTTCTGATGAGCGCAAGATTTAGAGGTTGTATTTTATCACCAAAATAAGTTGTGAAATGTATTTCTTATTCTATATCTGATAAATAACTATAGCTATTTAAAAATGGTTTCTTGTCGTTAAAAAACTATTTCTAAGCGTCGGACAAGATATTTAAAACCAGTTTTATTACGTAAGAGTTTCCAATGCGTGTTTGATAATATGACAACATCATCAAGGTGTAAAATTTAATGCATTATAATGGAAAAGTTGGATCGTATTATTTGAGAGAACCATTTGTAAAATAAAGAAGACCTCTGAAGATGGTTGCTTGTGAAGTTAGTTGATTAGTTCGACTTCACAATTGGAAAACCTGGGTATACGATTGGTGCCAATAATCAGGTCAATATCGTTTTTCTTAGTCACACGCACTGTCAACTTGTGGAATCAACTGTCGCCAGCGGTGTTTCCGAACGTTTACGATTTAGGGACCTTCAAGAAACGAGCCTATTCCTATCTCAAAGGTCGGCAACGCACCTACAGCTCCTCTGGTGCTGTGGATGTTCATGGGCGACGGTGATCACTTAAGATCAGGCGAGCCGTATGCTCGTTTGCCACTTTTCATATAAAAAAAAAATGCTATCGTGCCAAAAGGTTCAACCTAAAGTGTCCTTGCTCTAGATTCCACTCCACCATGGGAGGTTTTATTCTCTTAGGCCCTTAGGCCGCGCTCGACATAACTCGTCCGCCTCCGACGAGTATGATAAACCCATTTCCTCCCATGTTAAAAAAAACCCATAATAAATAAATCAATTATTTACATAATTTAGTTTGAGATGTATTCGTCTTTTTATTAGATATTGTTTTCTGTTATGTCCGAAACCTAAATCGACTTACGGAAAAATATAAAAAAGCAATGTTACGAATCCGATAAGTATCGATTTTAAGTCTCAGCAGTGTAAATGTCACGGTGCAACAGTTTCTCTGATAATTTCAAAATCGACTTTAATAAAGCAAGGCTAGGGCAAATGCCTCCGTGTCAATTTCTCAACCCTTGCTGAGACTTTCAATCTCACCTGGTGACAAGTGAGGTCGCAAGAAAATACTCAGTTTTCGATCATAACTCGTACAAGCAACTACGCTTAGTGAATGGCTATTCAGTCTTCAACGAGATTATAATTAGAGGAGATCCCCATCCCATCCTACTGAACGTATGTCAAACAAAGCACTTGATCTGGGACCACAACAAAAGGATATAAATCCACTTCATGTCTTGATGACCTTTGGGAGGAATGAGGAATTAGATAATGTAATATTGACATGCTACCCACCTTATGTTTGTGTACATATAACTTTATATCTCTAAAACACGCCTCTAACAATTAAGGATTAACTATAGTTATAAAATTGTGCCTATAGTTTAAACGATTGATCTATTGTAAAAAAAAACTTGGCTCAGTTACAAGAATTGCAACTATTATTCTTTCAATTAAACGTTTCAGTGCAATATAGACTCTATTATGGGATTAAATTAAGATAACAAGGAATATTATAACAACGAAACGCCTATTATAAATTTTTTATTCATATTAAAGCGATGGAGAGTAATCAAGTGAGCATAATTGCGAAGTGGAACTTCGAGTCACGGTCAGAGCGTTGCATATTGGTCAATGCTTATTGGTCGTGATGTCTCGGAGCCGGTTTTTTTGTTCCAGCTTATAAACTTGCACCGTTAGATCGTGATTTATTTTAGACACGATTTAATCGTACTGTTGGGTTTTAGATGTTTGCTTACAAAGTTCGGAATCAAGCTATCATCTTCGACAGGATCACAGGACTCTATACGTAACTAGCCGTTTTAAAAAAAATAAGGATTTTATTGCGTTCTAATTTTATTTAGAATTCCAGGCAATTACATAAGATAATTTATTTTTCTAAATATATAAAAAAAAGTTTGCAGGACGTCAAAAACAAATGGATATAAAAACACTGGCCAACTAAAAAAAGTTTTGAGAAGAAACACCTTATTTGATATATCATTGTTATTTTAAAGCCGTTCCCTGACAATGTAGATATAGGGAGGTCTTTTTTGTTTAGAAGTTGGGACAAACCATCGCTATATTTTATGACGAACTACACAGATTGGCCAGAGAAGCTGGCCTTGACTGCCTCACCAGATTGAGAGGTGGCATAGCTCTTGTTGTCGCTTAGCCTGAACCTCTATCGCTAGTAACTCGACACAAGGGTTACCCCGGTGAGGGGTATCCTCGGCTTGGACGGTTACTATGTTACGCGTAAGCATTCCGATCCGAGGGCGCCCGAGAAGGCCGAACCACGACTCGGTCGGTTGCTAGTTCACAGATAATCTAAGGGACGTTCATAAGCTAAACAAACTTCTAGTGCCACGTCGGGAACAAACTGTCGCAGTGGTTGCAAATGTGATATAGAAGTTAAAAACGATTAGCATCTTTCCTTCTATTTTTCTTACGGCTTATTAAGACTAGATTTATATATTAGACATGTGTTTTAGCGGTGAGCCAATTGCTAAACACTTAACACAATATACTAGCACGTGATTTTTTTCTGATTATCCGTAATACCATAAAACTCCGTCAAATCGTAGTTGAACGCTTAGGTAAGTTAATTTAATTAATTTATTATCTGTTTGTTCATGACATATATACATACTCATAATCCGAATGAGTCCTAGTCAGGTATCGGTTTACTATGTCGAAGTGTACTGGACAATTATAAGCACATTAGTGTGTTTGTTACAAAGAATAAGATTAAGTCAGCTGTTAAAGCCCTTAAAAAGAAATCACATTTAGTTGCTTGCTTCAAGGAAGCCTCACCAAACGAATTGCATAGCGACGGTTTCGATTTACACACTGTAAACCCCCAGTTATTCGGTTGAACGCTTCTATTTCTTTGGCTTCTAGTTGTTTCCTCGAATTTAGGACAAAAACTGAATTGGTTTTTCTTTTAATCTTTGTAATTCTATTTTTTCCAAAGTCTACAGTCCCGTAATTAATGTTGATTAACTTCAATACCTTGTGATGAAATATGAGGCGCTTACTGTACAACTGTAGTATTATTTGAGATATCATTATTATATTATTTGTACCTATTAAGACACCAGAAGCGTTCTCAGTCATCGTTTAGATTCTTTGCAGACAGTTGCTTCCATAGAATAGATACAGGCGGGTATGAAATTTCCTGAGAAATGTAGAGTTAGGAGAATGACAAACAAGATTGTCCACATAATATTTTGGATTTCCGTCGCGATGAAGACTGAGATGAATTAAGATGACGAAGTAAATCCAGACAATATTCATTGTCCCAATACGATCGTCGATGTTTTGTGCTACGCCTAATTGTTTGATATTTTAATATGAACTCGTATTTCAAGGACCTAATATTGGAGAGCTCTAGGTTCAAGTTGTCAAAATATTTACTCATGTGGCAACAAACATGCAACTAACTAGCCTGTCATAAGACGAATTCTACGTCTGTTAGTCAAATCATGCAAAAATGATATTAAGACCGAAGATTTGAAATTTGCTACCTACGAATATTCCTGCAGTGAGGCAAGACGTAGTAGGATATGTAAATCCCAATATATAATTTAACGAAAGGCAAGCGTGTGAAAATGCCAACGTTAAAGGTTGACACGTAATATTACTCAAATTGTGACGCACCGTGATTATAAGAACGTATCATCATCGATGTTATTACCATGCAGTGAACATAACTCTTAATATATACATATATATGTATAATTTTACATCTGCATATGTAATGGATTGCATGGTGGATATACTCGTATTTTCATTGGATCAATATGTCTTTTGAATATCATAAAATTGTCCCAAGCCGAACGATATCGTTTACAGTTTCCAGGATACGACGTGTGGAATACGATTCGGAGTGAACTTGTAGATAATTTTAAATAATAAGAGATAATTATTTCATATTTACCTTTACATGTTCGTTTAGATACATTTATAAGTACTATTTTATTCATAACTAGCTGCCAGCCATTATACCCGAGATTAAAAACTATTATATACAAGCACATTGTTTGCTCGACAGATTAGACGTATATTATATATATATATATAATATACGTCTAATCTGTCGAGCAAACAGCTATATATATATATATAATATACGTATCTAGTAGTAAAAATACTTAATACGTTCCTCAGGTACTCATATGTGAAATAATATAATACTACCTTTCACTATTGCAATTGCCATTCGCCATACTGGGCTTATTAGATTCTATATGTGACAGGGAGTGAGCGCATCAGAATTATCATCGGAATTACAAAATTGGAAAATATAAAAACTATTCATTTAAATTTTTGTAAAGTAGCCTAAGTTATTTCTTATTATATGAGCTATCAGCGAAAATTCCAACAAAATTGGTGCAGCCGTTCTAGAGATTAGCCGGAGCAAACAGACGGACATAAATTGCCAAAAATGTTGTATATGTGCCATATACATATACATGTAGTAAAAAGCGGTTATGTTTATACCATCAGACGCTCTAATGTTATTGATTTGTGTAGAATTGAAATAAGAACTCAATCACTTTTTCAAATAATAATCAAAATGATTGTAACGGTCAAAACACTAGAAAACGTATGTCATCTATTCACTATATACAGAAGAAAACTAAAATTATATACGTAACATTGTAACTACATAGCCTTGGCCAGTAAAATAATGTGAAAAGAAAAAAAGGAGTCTTGTTAAAAAAATATTTACAAACCGCGCGATGAGTTAATTGAGTGAAAAGACATCACGCTTATTCTTCACAAGCCATCAAAATATATACGTAAAAAATCCAAATGCGACTGTAACCTTTATCCATCAACAATAGGAGCTAATTTCGTTCGAGCTTTTGTCATCTGATTTACCGTATGCGATTACATGTGGGCTATACGGTTATGAGACTGTGTTACTTAAACAGTGATTGATTAAAGTGGCAAGAGTATCATCAAGCACGTTTCGCGGCGTCCATTACACCGAACGGTGTAAAAAAAATTGTGCAACGTTTTAATGTTCGAACGACTGTACATATGGGTCAACGAGTTATATTTATAAATTCTTGGTAACGGTGTGATTGTACGGATGTTTGTGCGTTTATACTTAACCGCATATGCCTTGAACGTGTTATGGTTTTAATTGCGTGCTCGTATGCGATCGCTTTGAGTTGTACATCTTAAAATTATATATCATGTTTACGATTGTTGTTGAATATATAACAAACTTTAGTTCATAATAAACTCGGAGTTAGGTACAACATCTCCCTAATACACCCTGTATGTATGTATTAGTCTAGCAGGGAGATGTGTACCGAAGGACCGAAGTAGGAAACTACTAGACTACTACTTACGTCTAAGATGAAAATGAAAATGTAAGTTAGATGATCCCATGAGTCCTCGCGCCATTTTCAGTTTCTCTCATGTTTACGAAATTTTAGTTCTCGACAGATTAAACACTCTTTGATAATATATTTAATTTCTTTTCTTCAGACTGTTTTTTTTATTTTTTTTAAGCAAGCTAGCAATATATTTTTTGCTAGAAATATTACTAACATTCTTATTAAACATTCCAACTAAGCTTGAGCTTGTGCTAGGAGATGGTCCACGTCAATAGTCCCTATGACCTACGGTGCGTTCCTCTGGAGATCCTAAAGTCCCTCACAATGCACCTAGGAAGGGCCGCCGGGTAGGTTTTAGTGGGTAAAACACCACATAACCGCCTCCTATCTTCGGCGGGGTATCTTTTGAAGATTTCATCCCCGATAACAAAAAAAAAAGAGATGGTTCACGTCAATACTCGAATGGTGGATTCGAACCTACGACTTAACGATTCGCAGACCGTACCCTAAACTAGATTACTAGATTAGGTTATCGACGCTTCATCGTACGCTATATAGTTGTATCTAGTAAAAAGATACGTAAGAAGATAAAAAAAGATGTTTCTCAGGTACTTATATTTTTTTAAGGAAAAGGGGCAAAGGAACTAAGTCACCTGATCTGAATCTGTTAACTAATCACAGTCGCCTATAAACATCTACATACTAATAGGCTCGTTTCTTGAAGGTCCCCAAATCGTACTGGTTCGGAAACACCGCTCGCGACAGTTTCAAATATATTGATATACATGGAATAATATAAAATTACCTTCCACTATTGCAATCGCCTTATTAGATCTGATTTGTGACAGGGTGTGAGGCCAACACCGTACTAAGCACTTATTACGGCAAGATATTTTAGAAATTTTAAAAACACAACAACGGTACAATGTATATATTTCTGTCATTACTTTATTTTTAAGAATGTTATTAAAAACTTTTCGACTCATATTAATAATATTCATATTAAGTATTAATAATTATGTTTTTGTTCGATACATAATTTACTTAATTACAATTTGGATTAATTAATTTCATAATTATATCGGCCATTTTATAAGGTTGCAACTTACAAAATACTAAGTGAAACTTGAGCAGTAATGAATTCCTACACTGCTTAAAAACTATAATACATTTTAAAAGACATTTTTCTTTATAGGAACAGGTGTAATAATAACTGCACAGAGAAATTTGAAGTCCATTGTCTTATGAACAAGACAGGACACCTCATTCGCAGGGTGAAATGCAAATATCGCTACTTGAGAATCGTGCTTCCTAAGTTATATTCGTATATAATGTTTATAAATTACGTTAAATAACACTTTATTTTTGTTTCTACTTAAAAAGAAACCTGTACTTTTTTTGAAGTCGGTTTAAATTGGTTTCGATACAGCTAAAAAATAAATTTTTTGAGCTATTGATATTGTAGAAGCGATTACGATTTATATAATACGACTATGCTATGAGCTTAAACATGTCAGCTGTGACTAGGAGCAACTACGGTTCTTAAATATTGTACCCGATACGGAAAATTAAATCTGAAGTCTCTAGTTTACTTGCGTTTTGATTTTCATGTGGTGTTCGTTATTATACTACCTACCGTTATATTCCCTAAAATTACACTCGGCAAATCAGGTGTAAACTACCAATATAATACGATATACTTAGGCTTGTGCTAGGAGATGGTTCACGTCAATAATCGAATGGTGGATTCGAACCTACTACCTTAGAATTCCCAGACTGTACCCTAAGTCATTAGGCAATTGACGCTGCTATACTTTCATAAAGCATAGGTATTACTTAAATTTCATTTGAAAGTAATATGAATTTAATAGTCCTTTTTATAAACAGGCATGTGTCTCGGCGTCCTTACAGAAATATCTCTGTGGCACGGTTAAATCTGACTTTTAAGGTATTGACCATGTGTGTACAGTTACCTTCAGGTTGGCTGGCATTAGTTCTATAACAGTTCTATAACTTAAACCAGATTTCACCTGGTAATAAAACATTGAAAAATCGTATAATATGTAGTCCATACAACAACTTAACTGCTTACAAGAAGTCTGCTTACAGAAAGTTCTTTGTCTCTCTGTCTGTCCGTTTGTTCCGGCTAATCTCTGGAATGGCTGGACCTATTTTGATGGGACTTTCACTGGCAGATTGCTTATGTAACAAGGAGTAATTTAGGCTACTTGTTATTTAACACGACTTCAAATAAAGGAGGTTGGAACTGGAAATTGAGAGTTATAATGTATTATTTATTATGGATCTCATCACAGAGCACTCTCGCGCGGTATTCAACTAGCCGTTGTGTCCGGAATACAAATTGAGAGTGGTGGGGTGGGGTGTAGTTTTTATTGTGTTCTGTGAATATTCATTGTTGAAGTCACATTGGTCGCGCAACGGGGCAATTTGGGCTTCAAGCGACGCAAGGATTGTATTTTTTATTTTGTTTATTTGACCCCATTTAGGGTCCTATGAGCCTGTTGCTAAAATTTGTGCAATAACGTGGCCAACGTTATTGCACAAATTTGTGAACTATATATATATATATATTTATATATATATATATATATATTTATTATATATATATATATATATATATATATTTTTTTTTTTCTCCTTTAAGAATATTTCTTTGTTCCTCTTCTTGCTACTATACTAGCCTTTGCGGCTAAGAACATAACTAGCTCATAGTATTCCAGAAATTGTTCTCTGGTATCGGAGGCAACTATGCTGACTATGTTGTCCGCGGTGATGGCGGTATCCATTCTGTGTTCGCTGTCATGGCGGTGTGTTGCGAATCTTGGGCAGTGTAAGACATGAAATGCAGCACAGTTTCCTCGCTCGCCTCATCGCAGGCACGGAATGGATCCGCAGTTAACCTATATTTATGTAGGTACGATTTGTTGCCTCCATGCCCTGTCGGGACTTATGAGCTGAGGTTGCTCGAAGTCCTTGAATACGCGGTAAGCCTCGCGAACGTCGGCCACAAACATATTGGTTGTCCTGCTGGTTTGAGACCTAGTGTAGCGATCCTGCCAGGACATTAGGGTTGGACCTAGGGTTGGTCGCGGATGGACCATTTCGCGTAGGAAAGTAGGAATTTATCGTAGTCAAGGATTGTATTAATTTATAAAATGTTTAGAGGAAAAAGT
Source organism: Meandrusa payeni (assembly GCA_029286785.1). Taxonomy (NCBI): domain Eukaryota; kingdom Metazoa; phylum Arthropoda; class Insecta; order Lepidoptera; family Papilionidae; genus Meandrusa; species Meandrusa payeni. The sequence goes on from JAGSMX010000012.1 coordinate 13,377,806, forward strand.
CTGTTTTCTGTTATTATTTTATATTTGAGACCCAGTATGGTATTTCGCTGAATTCGTTGCTGTGGATTATGCAGCGCCCTTATGCCCAATGAATATTGATATAGTAAAGTAAATATTTCTTTGTTAAATTCCACGTGGACAAAGTCGCGAGCACAGCTAGTTACAAATAAAATTAAAACCAATAACACTTCAGATCAAAAAATATTATTCTTGCATAATAATTTAGTTGCTTAATACAGACCTGTCAAAATTAATTATATTTTTAATAAAATTTTATCGTAATTGCGATTCGTTAATTTGATTGCGATTGCAAATTAAAAGTACTTATTTTATGTAAAGGTCAACTTATGAATTATGCTTTTCAGGAGGGCTTATTTGGAAACATTATTTTAACAAAAATTACATGAAAAAATTAAAGATTACGCAACAGGTCATGCATTAATTGCGTATCATCAATTATAATGTGTGACTACCTTCAAAACCATTTACACAGATAAAATATATGGTTTAGAATTATAAGCCTTAACACTGCTCTACCATTTTTACTACTTCTTTCTTTCTCTTTGGATCCCCGGCTTTGCGCGGGTAACATTATTTCTCGACGCAGCAAGATGTGACAACACTCTTCATTGTTTTGTTTTATTATGTTATGTGTAATTTTTTATCCTTTTGTTTTTTATCCTAAATATTATCCGTATTTATATAAATGGTAGATGAAATAATTACAGAGTTTGTCTAAAATCCGTTCTTAGTGAGAATTCACATCGTGAAAAGTCAATTGGATGCATAGTTTCAGAGGTCATTATGATTCATTTTGCTTATATACAATCGTGAGCAAAAATAAAGGGTCGGTTAAGAAAGTTATCATTTAATCTATAAAATTGCGACATCTAATAAAATTGCGAATATTCCATCACTGCTAGCATAGTATAATAGTTTTTTTTAATCCTTTCACGTGACAATGTAGAGATAAACAGATAAAGACTGCAGAATGCATCTGCAGTAAACGACAAGAATACAAACGCGAGGATAAAATTTACACATAATATACAAACATGGCGCTCTTCCAACGAATTTACACTCAATGGTAATGAGTCATGCACGAGCGGTGGGTACAGTTTTCCACTATCCTTTGTTTTCCATTGAACCGTGTTTTCAGCTAAGCGGATATTGGAAATTAGGGTCGTGCAGGAAGTTCGAGGATCGATCGCTGTTAACCACTCCGTAGATTTAGCGAAGTCATTACAGTAATGGATGCGCGTCTTTATATGTTGCACAAACCTTTTAACCTAGCTTCGCGCGGTTGTTTGACTTGAGTTGGTTGGGGCTTTGTTTATAGTGACATTAGATATGATAAGGTAAGGATGATCATAAAAAATTACAAGGAAAGACCAACCTATCGACAAGAAAGACATATCGACGAGTACAGCTAAAGGTAGAAGTCAATGGAAGTCTTCAGGCTTCATCTAGAGGCCTACGTCTAAGGAAAAGCTAATAAGAACAAAAAAAAATAGAAAACGGTGCGTGGTTTAAATAGAATTTACAAAATATACTTAATGTATCTAGTAGCTTAGTAGGCACTACGTCAATAGCCTAATTGTTTAGGCTACGGTCTGCGAAACATATGGTCATAGGTTCGAATCCACCATTGGACTATTAACGTGAACCATCTCCTAGTACATGCTTAAGCCTAGTTGGAATGGTTAACAAGAAGATTTGTAAAATTTAGTAAAAAATATATTCTAGCATGTTAATAAACCAGTTTTCAATAATCAAGGCTATTATTATTATTAATAATACAATAGTTGTACATATAGTATGGTTGTAATCTCTATAGACCTTTTTGCCTTCTTGGACACGCTCGCGCCGATTCTAGCCTCCTCAGGTAACCCCGTGAGCTCTCAGGAGCCCTTGCGTAAATTTCTAACTAGGGTTTAAATAATATTTGGGGATGATTAAAAAAATAACATATAGACTACAGAAGTTTTCCTTATTAGTTCTGATGTTATGTCAATTATTTCTTTCTTCTTAAAATACCTTTTAAATAGATTTTTTTTAATTTTATTTAAAATTAGCCGCCAAAATTTATAAGTAATTACTTAGCGACTAAACGTCCCATTTCGGTTATAGCCTATACATATACTAATTCACACTAGGGCCGCGTGGCGGACTATGCCCTTAAATTTTCTTTAGAGAGAATGCCCAGCAGTGGGTTATATGTATAGTTAAAGTTACAGCCTTTATATATATATATATATATATATATATATATGTATATATATATATATATATATATATGTGTCCCACTGTTGGGCGCAGGCTTCCTCTGTAAAGAGAGTATAAGGGCATAATCCACGCGGCCCTAGTGCGGATTGGCAGACTTCACATGCCTTAGAAACATTTTCTAAGAGTAGGTTTCCTCACGATGTTTTCCTTTACCGCCGAGCACGTGGTTAATCAGCACATAAAACTGCAACAACAAATTAATTGGTGCCGGTACCGGGGGATCGAACTCGGGTTGCTAGCGTACTATGCAACTTGAGCCAACCGCCCGGACACTGAGCTACCACGGCTCTTTGTGCATATAATATTAGGATTAGATTCAGGTTTTAGTTTAAAGGTTAAAGTTTCAAGTTTCAGGTTGTCTATCTGCTGTGATAGAGCCATTAGTTAAGACCGGAACATCCTAATATCGGTTTATTTGAAAATACAATTACAGTGGTGCACGGTCATTAGCGAGGCAATTAACTGGAACTGCGGTCTATCTGTGTGTCTGTGTGTGTATAGGCCGTATGTGTTTATACCGTAATGTTTTACCGCTAAAATATTAACTAAGGATTTCTCATGACCCGATTTCTATGAATCATGTTTGTCAGTGGTCACGTGTGATTGGATTTCTTTTTATAGAATGACTTGACTAGTCGGTCAGGGAATTCACCTGATGTGAAGATCGTAAGTGAGCACTCAAATGTGGCGGGGGATGAGCCCACCAATGCTTAATACAAGTCGACTGGGATTCGAATCCCGACTTAATAACGTTACTTTCACTTAGTCATTACGGTGACATTGTTCAGTATTATTAGACATATTTTAAGAAGAATCGACACAACTGTCTAGTTGTTTATTGCGCTATATATAATCTAATGGGGAAACACGATGAGCCACGCGAGAAGGATGAGTGCCAGGTCTGACCGAGACACAAGGTGGGATTAGATTAGAGATCCAGGACTGAACAGTTTATTTTCATTGCACGCAAAACACTTGCCAAGCCGAGGTACACTTTCGGACGCCCTTACGCTGTGTTGTTTCCAGTGGAGGTTGAGGTTAGGCGATTTAAAAATTCTATCACCTGTCAAACTCGGTGAAATCCTTCTCTTCAGTTTTTGTGGCGAATCAGTGTAAGTTCGTCAAAAGCTCACATACATCAAAGTCAGTCGTTCGTGCGACGAAAGAATAAGTTCTCATGTATTTTTTATTTCATGAGTTGAAATATCAGGTGCTTATTAAAACCGAGATCTAAATCTGAGACAGGGACGAGACATAAATTTCAGTGTCACTTCAACAAGTTTATTTTAACATATAAAATAGGAAATAAAAAAGCAAAAATAAGGGGTCGGTCGCCACATGAACGCAACACTAAGTATAAAATTAAAAAAAAAATACTGTATTAGTTTACGCAAGATATCCTTTTTCGTTTAAGTTTGTTTTTTTATGAAATATAAATAAATTAATAAAAATATTTAATTTAATTTTAAGGATATTAAATTGTCTATCATGCACAATTTATTTCAGTTAGCTAGCGTCTTTATCTTTCGAGATATTCAAACTTTCTTAAGACCCTATATATTTGCTCACGGCTATATTTTCTGTATACGGTAATAAAAGAGTTTAAAGTATACAATTTATCTAAAATTTGTCATAATAGTGACTTTAATATTTATTATTTTTTAAAAGATAATAACGGCGGTATCAAAAATAGATCTTCCCCATACTCGAGCAGCGTTTATCAAATATATTGGCTCAATTGTTTCCTTCCGTTCGTCGTTCATTCTCTACTTTTTTCTTAGGACATTCTTTACGTATTCCTCACACATTTTCATTCCCATTCACTCGTATACTGGATTAAAAACGTAGTTTTCATATATATTTTTTTCTTCATTATAAACACAATTATATTTTATAATTTCCGTCACTTTTAACTGCATCCATTTGTTTAAAATTTCATTTCATAAAACGTTTACTTGATATCGAAAATTATCTTTTTAAAACAATAACATTTTGTGAACTAGTAGTCAATATTACAGTGACTATTAGAGTAAATGAATGCTTCATTTGATAAAACACCGATTAGTTAATGGATATATTTACCACGGAATTATAATATTATGTAATTAATTTCTATAGTTTTCATTATGAAGATAACGCAACTACGTAAATATCAAGCTGAATATGCAATGGATAGCCAAAACAGTGCAGTATTTACATACCATACCAGAATTACTTATCAAGCTTAACTTTTCTAAAACGTCGTTATCAAAAAACTTAATTAGCTTGTAAGAAAATTGTGTCAGTCAGAGTTTTGATTGATTTAATAAACATCAAAAATATTTTTCTACCCTCTACCATTTTATTTTTATTATTCGTTTATAATTTAAAACTTACAGCATTGGGATCCGTACACCAGTTACCGCCGCATCTGATGCACTCATCGCAAGAAGTTGATGTAGCGATATTCGAGCAAACGTTTCCAAAAACAACATTTACAGAAACCAAAATCGCACTCACAGTGAACAACATTTTGGCAGCCATATTTGAAAAGAGTCACTTTAAAAATGAAATTATATTTTAATGCGTTTTTATTTAATATTTTAAAACAAATAAATCGCTCGCTAACACTCGAGCCGTTCGAATGTTCGAAATGTGAACTACGCGCGAAGGCAAACGCGTCTCAACACAGACTGCACGTAAACGACCCCACTCGCTCCACTTGATCAGACGTCTGAGTATGAATCATCAAGAGCTCGGTGGAAAATTCGCGGAAATCACATTTTAGAAACTTCACGACACTCATAGTTCGAAAATATTTTTTTTTTATAATATATGGCTTTCACGTTCGGATACATACACCAATGTGATTAGAAGAGTTATTCATTTTAAATATTTTTATTAATAAATTATGCATGTTTAAGATGCAGTTTACTCATTGCATATAATTTAGATTTTAGTTTAGAATTAATAGATGTTTTTTTTTGATAGTAAGCATAGATTATATAACAAATAATTAAATAATAAACATCCTTTAAGCTCCAGTAGAATAAGAACAGTAAGTAACTATAAACCATTTTTCGCTAAGTTTATTAGGCCATACATGCTATTAAGGACGGCCCGTCGTCAGATTTTTTGTTTAAATGAATCGAAAATACAATGGCCAGGATTAAGATCGTCCGGTTTTAAGATGATAGCTTTAACACCAGGATATTATTGCTTCCGCCGACTTTATATGTCGCAATTATGGATTATCTAATAAATAACTTCTTACAGTTATCGGGAACCATAAATTTCACTATTCTGTTACATCTCAAGCATCTCGAAGCGTCAATAGCCTAATGGTTTAGGGTACGGTCTGCGAATCATAAGGTCGTAGGTTCGAATCCATTTGACTATTGATGTGAACCGCCTCCAAACACAAGCTTAAGCTTAGTTGGAACGGTTAACAAGAATGTTAGTAAAGTTTTCTCAGAAAAAAAACAAATATTGCTAGCTTTCTTTTTTTTTAATCTCTTTCGCTATATTTACATCCCTTCATGTATATTCGTGGTTCGGCCCTCTCGGGCACCCTCGGATCGGAATGCTAACGCGTAACATAGTAACCGTCCAAGCCAAGGTTACCCCTCACCGGGGGGACCCTTGTGCCGAGTTACTAGCAATAGAGGTTCAGGCTAAGCGACCTAAGAGCTATGCCACCTCTCAATCCGGTGAAGCAGTCAAGGCCAGCCTCTCTGGCCAATCTGTGTAGTTCGTCATAAAAAAAATCGATGTACATATTTACTTTGGTTATCTGTTACTAATCTCTCAAGCAACAACTTCCCCTTATCATAAGATTTATAATTCTATTATTCGCTATATTTTAATTTTAATATTACTTTTCAGTTGGACTTCTTTAGTCAGGCACTACAGAAACACTATAGAGCGTTGTGTCGTAGAATGTAGTGTTCTTCCTGTGAGCATATTTGACCTATTTTCAGTGTACTACGCAAGTACGCACTTAAGTAGCGAGCTACATAACAATACCATGGCAGCATTTTGGGTCAAGTTTTGCTGTCAAAAATATGAGTACTTTTTATTCTATTGTAAATGTGTGACACAATAAAATAAAAAAAAGTGTTTTATGAATCACTAAATGAGTAATTGTAAAAAAAAAGTTTTTTTTTTTTTCAAATATTTTTATTTATTGAGTGTAAACCATACACTAAAATAAATATGAATCTGTCACATACATTATGTAACTTATTGTAAATAAATTTTGATTTATGGATTTTGTCGCAGTTTATTCTTGTTATGATGTTGAATACAAGAAAGTGGTCAGACGTCAGCAATTAAAAAAAAAATGTAAAAGCGATGAAATTCTTAGAAGTAGTTTAATTAAATACATTTATCATGCAAGATCGGTATTTATCAACGTATTATAAAGTGACGAGTCGCTCTGTATTACATTGGCACAGCTGGAACGCAAGCCGACACCGATCAGTGACCTCTGACTAGTTATTTGTAATTAAAACTTAATATAATGTAGCCTAGTGGCTAAGCGGTTCGACTTAAGTTCTGATGGTCGCCTGTCCTTTTTTGTGACGAACTACACAGATTGTCTAGAGAAGCTGGCCTTGTCTGTTTCACCGGATTGAGAGGTGGCATAGCTCTTAGGTCGCTTAGCCTGAACCTCTATCGCTAGTAACTCGACACAAGGGTCCCCCCGGTGAGGGGTAACCTCGGCTTGGACGGTTACTATGTTTGTAAGCCGGTTCGGATCCGACTCGGCTTTTACCTAATAACATTTAAAGAAATAGTTTTAAATCGCGTGTAACACCACGGTACGCAGCTAGTTTAAAAATATACTTTATATTATGATGATGAACAAAATGAGAGTCAAAGTATCTACTGCAGTGGTGTTGAGGGCTATTCACCCTCTGGATACGAAGAACCGTTGTTGCGTATGCACTTATTCGGTGGTCTTTCGGCTGTCACTTCCATGCCCTTCATCAGGGCCGGGCGTTCTAGCCAGTAGGACCATCTTGAACCTGCCAAGTTCACCCATAAACCCAGGGTGCACCGCCAAATTGAAAAACCTCTTTCAAAGCTTGTGGTGACCAATTACGGACGAGCAAGGCGGTTGAGTTTTTTAATGGTAATTTGGTGTTGCCACCGTTTACCTGTCCTTAAATGTCAAGGGCCGATCTTTCAACTGTTAGGATGATAATTTTTTCATCGCTTAATTAAAGATGGCCACGATTGACTACAGTGTGATTGAACGCTGACGAAGCGTCCGTGAATCTCTACAATAACTCAGCCAGGCATTGTTAAAGATATGGGAAAGAAGTTAATACAGCTTCTCATCGGACGAACTGTCTTACTGAGTAGAAACGGACCCTCGGTATTGTAGAGAGCACGATCTTATTTATATCAACCGAGCAAATAAACTTTGATATCGTGCTTTACGCTCTTGGTTTGTTTAATTAAAAGAAAGGATATGGCAGTATTTTGAGATAAAATAGTAAACTAAAAAAAACTTGATAACAAAACCATATTATTTAGAGGTAATCTACATTTTTTTTTGTAGAGTTGTAACGAAAAATAAAGAAAATATGTTTTGAGACTAAATAGCGCCATCTTTTGTTAAGTACGCTAACTAGTAATTTTCACGCACACATTGAAAATTATTATATTCCTGCATCGTGTCTCGTAGCCTGGAAGATAATAACGCTACTGATAATTATCTTAATCAATAAAATATGTATATAAAACAATAATCACAACAAATATAACATAATACTTATCTCACTTTTGCGCTTTTAAGAACATCAAGTTAGTTTAAGTCAGTCTAGTCATGTAATTTGTGAGACATGAAATTTCTATAGCAATTAAGACGTATGCTCTACTAACACTGTATAATCACAGCTTACCAAATCCTACCCGAAGAATTAACTCACCATCTACAATGGTCCCGCCAACCTCGCGGTTATTTGAGCCGAAACGTCCACACATATCTTCCAATTCAACAAACCAATCCAGATTTAAAAGTCAGCCCGCTTATTATCATATCTCATATCAAAGAGTAAGTAATAATAATTTACAGATTGACCTAACGATGCCTGATACAGGGAAGTCCTGAGCAGAGATTCCCACTTCCAATTTCTGAGCGAAATTTCAAATCTCGTTTCTACAAAGAAAACTGTCAAATAACTAGTACTTATTTCCGGTAAAGGTGTCTTTTTGCAACAATTTTATTATTCTGATTTTACTTCTTTGATTGCCACTTTCCACTTTTTCCAATAGAATCGTAACAAACTATCACAACACATACAAAGATTTTATAACTTGACCTAGCTTCCGACAGATGGCACGAATCCGACATGAAACAAAATATATATGTAGATTTATATAACATATACAATAAGTCACTCAGAATTGTGGTAGATATCAAGGCAAGTATATTTTGTAGTGTATTCCTACATTTACTTTCTTTTAAAATAAATAATAATTGTTAATATCAAACACAGACAATTTCAATAGATTGTCGAGGCCCCTTAAAATTGTTTATACATTGAATTTCATTTGATAGCATTGAACAAAAGACATATTGTGTCTTAAAATAATTGTTTTAATGATACGATTATTCTCGAATATTAACCACATAACCAATATTAATTAGAGTTAAGGTGCTATTATTTATATTACGAATTAGTTGTTAATTTTTTTTAATGACGAACTATACAGATTGGCCAGAGAAGCTGGCCTTGACTGCTTCACCGGATTAAGAGGTGGCATAGCTCTTAGGTCGCTTAGCCTGAACCTCTATAGCTAGTAACTCAACACAATGGTCCCCTCGGTGAGGGGACCTCGTCTTAGACGGTTAAAATGTTACACGTATATTCCGATCCGAGGGCGCCCGGGAGGGCCGAACCACGACTCGGTCGGTTACTATTTCACGGATAATATTAGTTGTTAAAGAATACTCAGCCCTGTAGTTCTGGGCTCTCAAGAATAAGACTATGGTACCGCCTGCCTGTCGTAGAAGGCGACTAAAAGGGGCCTCGGGTTCACTGGGCGACAAGGGCCTGAGTCGTCCAGCAAGGTGGACCTGGGAAGAAGGCGACATCGGCTGGCCCGTGTCGCCTTGCGCTGCGAGGGCACAGGGGGAGAGGGAGTAACCTCCCCCCCGGGACGTGCTCTCCTTGAGCACAGTGCAGAAGGGCTCCGGTACGTTCCACGTTAAGATCCCGGTGCCCCTCGTCATGCACCGAGGAAAGGGCCACCGGGGAGGTTTTAGTGGGTAAGAACCCCACATAAGCGCCGCCTTCCCCCCTGAAGGCGGGGTATCTTTTTGAAGATTTCCTGACCGTCAATAAAAAAAAAAGAATACTAACTTATCATAGTCTACGAGTATGTGGCAGTGAAAAGTTGTTTTTTTACAATACTATGTATTATTATTAAAAATAAAAATTGAAAGGTTACATCTAAATTAGTTTATTACCACAAAATAGTTTCACTAGTAAATAGCTCTTTACTATGATATATATTCACGCTCCTTTAACCTTAGCGGGGTAGACAGAGATGACAATCGCTGTCCACTTTCCACCGTTTATACCAATCATTAATTAGGCCCCTCATACGTCGGGTTATGGTATGACGTTTTGGCGGCTACATAGCGAGGGTTACACCTTGTTGCTGATATATCCTCATCCTTTTGCTTGAGGAAGTCCAAATATTCTTTTCGATCTCTGGCGTCCGTTAGCATTTTCCAACCGATTAACGTCAAAATCCCGATCAGCACCAGCGTCACAAAGAATATCCCACCGTACACTGTAATTATCAAAAATAAACATTTATCCAATCTCGACGTAGTTAGTTGAACTTTAATAAATTACTAAGTACTTCTGAGTGTTACGAATAGTCCATTGCTAGACATCGAGTCTGCTGTTTATGGTTTTTAAAAAGCAGTGTTGCTATTGTTTATCTGACATTAATGAGGTTCAAAATTCGGTTGCATTCTTATTATTTGTGTTCACACTAAACACTAACAATACCATCACTTATAAAACCAATTTAGAATTTTTATATTGTCAGTATGTAAAACTGGATTACGTGCTACGTCATACTGAAGTTATTACACAAGTATCATAGATTTTTGTTACGAAGTTCTGTTGTCTATATTTTCATTCTTTATTTTTTCTAAAAGATAATCTACTATAGGTATGTTTAGGAAACGTGCTCCAAGATCCTTTTAAATCAAACAGGGTACATAGAGGTAGCTTTCAGCTATTAAGATCCATATGTGGCAAGTGAGTCCATAAAGTAATATCTCGTACTAAAACTTAATATTTACGAGTAAAAACAAAAGAATATTCGAATTATCGTAGGGTTATTAGGAAGTAGAATCTAACTAAACTCTTATCAAATGATCCTTGAGTACATCCTTTCCAATAAAAAATGAATCATCGAAATCGGTTGGCGTGATATTGAGTTATTTGTCTGTATGTCGCGCACATACTTAATGCATAAGTCATATATAGTTTCCTCATGGATCCCATTGTTAGAATTGGACTAAATCATTTGAAAGGACCACATGGAAAGCAAGCTAGCTTTTAAAAAAAAGAATCATCAAAATCTGTTTACCCAGTCCAAAGCTATGTATGACATAACAAAGATAAAAAACATATAGACGAATTGAGAACCTTCTGGAATGGTTCTCTGGTACAAGCCGGGGATGGATTGATTCACTGCCATCGGTCTGCTAACTCCGTAGCTTAGGGCTATGCTATCACTTTCGTTTTCGTGAAGGAAATTAGTGCAGTATTCCTACCTCTAATTTACGTTCAAATGTAGTTTGAGCCACTGATCATCCACTGTCCTAGCCAATTAACTTATGTAACGGCAAAAACATATATATGGCTCTACAGTGGTCTACAGCATGAACTCAGAAGCTCAATTCAATGATACTTACTGTAAAAGCTTTCCGCACAGTCAATATCGGTCTGCACAACCATCTCAATGGTGTAGTTACTATCATCGTATTTATACATATAACGAGAGTAACAGACCCCTTTGGTACTAAATTGACAGATGTTCCACTGCGGATCTGTTATGTTGTCATCGTTCAAGGTTTGCGTTACGTTGATTCGAATTATTGGGTCGCAATCTGGGCAGTCAGTGTTGCCAGAGTGATGGCACTTTGCACAAGTCATGAGAATATTACATTGTCGGTTATGGTAATCAAGGCCGGATACTCTACAGAAATTATCCTGGAACCATCTTGCGTCCCATTTGGCGATCGGGTCGCAGGAACAAGAGCCGCACTCACATCTGCCTCGGTTATTACAGACCTTCAAAAAATAGGTTATACAATTATTGATTTCGTCAATTTGTTTGTACTATTTATTGTACTATAAATTAGTTATTCGGCTCTTTAGAAATGCCATGTGAAGGTAGTATTGCGCTCCCACTACATTGGGTAGTCCTGGAAACCCCTAAAAATGACAGAGCTTTGCGAGAGCATATGCTGAGACGGTGTCCAATGTTGGCATTACGAGTATGTCCTATTTGTCCGTTCCTTCTTCCTATAATTGTATTTTGTTTATTTCTATTTCTTTTTCAATGTGTGTTTTATTTTGTTTGTGTATTAAGATTCCAATAAATATAATGTCTAGTTTTAATACTTGTGCTACACATACCGTGGACCGATTTTATTAATTTTTTCTACATATTAGACTGCAGTAATGGTTTTTAAATTAAATGTTAAGCGCCACTCTGTCGGCTTCAGCTGTTGGACCAATGTCGAACGATCAGAGAATACCCAATTAATAAATAAGAATACCAAGCAATCTTCTTCATATTATATCTTGATATCACACCTGAAATCCCTATAGCAAGGAGGTTTGTAGTTAACAGGATAACACCATGTTCCACATGCTCATTTATCCACTTCGGCCATAAAAAATCTAGGCAGTCATATGATACTTACTTTGCCGTCTACGATGCATGGAGTTTTAGGTTTGTAGCATTCACAACCATCCCCATGCCAGTCAACCGATGTGCATATACACATCCCGCAGACGCAGTTTCCATGTCCGTTACAGATGGCACCACTGGCGTCCTTCCTACAAGTGCTTTGATCGCATTCACAGTAAGGTCCGTTATACCTATGGAACAAAGTTTTATTTTTTCAGCAATTATAATATTTGATCTTCAAAAAGACGTTATTTTAATGAATACGACATTATAACACAAGTATGTATGTCTCTGTGTTTATGGATAGAATTCTAACATACCACTGAACTACACTCAAACATACTAAGACTAAAGATATATAAGATTTGTAGACGTTCATGTTTCTTCTATTATTCCTTTACAGCAAATCAACCCAAAAGAGGAAGAAGAAATCATTTATAAAAATGTGTTTCAGAGATATATCTCTTTAGCGTATTCACGTAAAAGTGGTATAACACAAAAAGATTTCGGAAGACACCGAAAGCTCTTTGAGGTTTTCGTTTGATTTAAGTTTTTCAGTTATACATTATAATGTCCGTGAGAGAATGAGATGAGTCCGTTAAGATGAGAGCTCAGTTCGATATACGGAATCTGGCATGAACTTTTAGTGACTTCCAATGTCTTTAACGTAGCCCATTCATTACTGAGGAAATTTATAAATAATAAATTTATAATAAATACTATAAACTACTATTACTAGATATTCAAATTATATAATTATTAAGACGTGTGTATTCTGCCAAACCTAGGGTACAATACATATATGGGCTGTAATTTTAACGTTAACTTTTACTTTTTTTAATAATAATAATGCATTAATTATTTACCGATCTCTGCAATTACAGCTGCCACAATGACAGAATCCCCGTCCGCTACAAATTTTTGTTTTCCCTGGCGCGATGCAAGTAATATTATCACCAGATCCAGTGTTAACGGTGTTAGTGGCGGTGCATTCACACTTGTCACCAAATCTGACGATAGAAATGGTGGCTATTAAAAAAGGGGTTAAATTGTTTTCATTATTTGTATAGAGTTATAGATATATAGTTCAAGACACGTCTTTAAATTTACTTTAAATAATTAATCTTACTCATTCTAAGTTCAAGGTGATTTCAACAACGTTTACCTTTATGAATGGTATGGAACTTTTACTAAAGCATAAATCTTTCATTCTTTTATGCAAGTAAAACTAAATTTTGCCATAGTTTTCTTCTATTGGAATAAGGATAACTGAGAAATTGAAATAAATATAATTGGTCGTAAAGTGTTTGTAAATAATGCCACTCTACCTGCCAGGATTGCATTCACAGATACCGCATCTCCGAGTACCAAAGGAATTGCAATTTGTAGAATTAGCAGCAGTGTCACAGTTACACGTGTTAATAATATCTATATTAAGCGTCAGTTTTTCTTTAATACCTCTAACTAAAATATCAACATTGAAATTATCTGCTTCTATATTATCTAATAATTTTATTGTTCCTACGAAATTGGTTTGCTGGCCTTTTCTCACATTACATTCAATCTCGATTTCTTCCAAGCAGTCTGGTTGAAATTTTATTTCCATTTTGTTACTATACGCTGATCTTACATCCAATCTAATTGTCTGGGTTATGGCCTGTGATAGAAAAATAATGTTAGGTAAATAATATTATTCATGGAGCAACATTCAGTGTAATACTGGCGCTTTGTATATGGTAACAGCCAACCGTGCCTCTGTCTCTTGTCTGTTCTGAGTGGGATCGTATCGACACCCGGAAAACAAAGGCGCTCCTAGCGGAACTTGGCTTAGTTGTCTTCAAGTAGTTAAACCGGATTTCCTATTTGAAGTGATCGATGACGCTGAAGCGCATAAGTTAGATTTTCTTTCTCTATACCTGTAAATGTACTATTATTTGTGTCCTAGATACTTTGTTGTTTGCCATACTACTGTGCATTTTTTGCGAGATAACGTGGAAGTAGTAACAGTTTGATAGGAATAAAGTATTTTACTGTACTGACGATTTTAGGATACATTTTAACCACAGCGGACGGAGTTGTAACGACGTTTCGAGCGGTGGAGATTTTAATCTTAAGTATAATAAACGCTCAGCTCTGCCTTACAGTAGTGCACGTGTCTATTTGTTGTTGTACAACGTTTATAAATGATGGAGATCCGCTGTTTCCGCACTTTGCACTCTAGTGTATGGTTTAATTTTGAATTTTATTGATATTTCGGGTCAACAAATTCACGATAAGAACACCCAATGATATCCAATTCAATTGTTTGTTTACTAATAATGTTTTAGACGAGTTAGGGTGGTTGATATTTTAATACGCAAAATAACTGAGTTTATGGCCGAAGCTGGGACGGTAGGCTGTTGACTTTTAGTTTTGTGAGAATATTAATAAACTAATGATCCAGGTGTAGGTTTAAGTGAAATATTTCTAATAAGATAGATTATAATAATATTAATATAGATTTTAGAATAATATAGATTAATCGGAAATGGTCAATATTTTAACAATGAGAAATATGCAGTAAGCAAGTAGTGCTATGGAAAATAACGCAAATTGGTGTAGGGTGTACCATATCTATATGTATACATAGGATTATGTGTATAACTTATACCTACATAATTGCAATTTTTAAATTATGATTGCATACATACCTCATAAATATTCTTTAAAATTATATCCATATCAGTACTATCGTATGTAGTTACAAAGGAATCACGCACACTGTTACTAAGTTTAGTATAAACATACTGTATGCCGCTAGTTACTGCAAATGCGACTATAAACTGATCATCTCTTGCCAATTTGTTTATAATACCAACAGATGGATAATCCATAATTTTTTCATTTGAATACACACTGTTGTTGGTATAACACTTGCCATCGTATGGCTTTACAATCCCCCCTGGCAATGCGTCTCCCGCCGCATGGTATGGCGCATCTGTGATAATGACTATTATTTTTCTAGATTGGTTTCTCCAACCAATTTCTTCTTTGCATACCATTACTTGTGCTAGCGCATCAAAGAAACCCTCAGGACTGTCTTCGTTAGTCCCCAAGGGTACATTTGTCAAAACTGTTTGAAAAGTTTCGTAAAAGCTAGTCAATTTTAAGTGATGCTTAAACGAATATGTTGGGATGTTGACTTTTCTGAAAATTATAAAAATAATATTATTAAAACCAGTTGGCTGTAAAATTAATCATTGCAATTCTTTATTTGATGTTAAATTTAAATACGATCAAAAAGCAAGCCACGATCGTGTGGAATGGATATACATACGTACATAATCAAAGTTTAGTGTAGTCTAGTTAAAAAGTAAAAGGTCTCACGCCCTCGCTACACTTATTTTACCTTATAATTGATTTACCAAGTGTCAACTTGGATAATAAAAGATAGAGTTACATGTCAATCGAATGAATTTGTAACAAACAGTTATATTTGCGAGTAAAAATAAAAACAGACTTCAAATCGAATAGGAATATAACGAAATAGAATTGAATCTTTTTATTTTCCAACAATAATTTCAATAACAACTTACTTAAATTACAATTATGGGCGGGGGACTGGTGTCCAAACTAGGAACGAGCCTATGTGATGGATCACCAGGCCTAAACCCCACGGATTTTAACAAAACTTAAAACAATTGGAGAGAGAAGAAGAAGGTGTATATATATACATAAATTTTTATAAATAAATAAAGGTAAATGTACGTGACCGAAATAGTTGTTATAATTCATAAGCTGTTGATTTTGTATAATAATGATGAAGTAAATGGATGAATTAATGACTGACTGACTGACTGAATGAATGAATGAATGAATGAATTTATGAATCGATAAATGAAAATTAATAAACAAATACATAAATATTTCAATAAATAAATAAATAACACTTATTCAGTCAGATATGAAGAGGCACATGAAGGAAAAATGAGGGTCAGTGATAGAAAACAAAACCACTGTAATCCAGTAAAGAGTGACTTACTTAAAAGGCAGTACGTTCTTATCGATGAAAGTGCCCAATCCCAAGAACACATTGCTTGTTAGATTATTTATTGTCGTATATATACGTTCACTTTGTTGTGCAGTTTTCTTTTTTATAAGCGTCATTGATTGCGAAACGTCAATTAAAAAATATATATCTACAGGATAATCCTGAGCTGCTTCGTAGGAGAAGTTGAAATTAATTTGCTGTCCGATACGCAAGTCTATTTTGTATTGCTGTGGATTTATTTGTATTGTTTTACCCAAATTCGAACTGAAATTCTTATCTTCTGTTTTTTCGATGGAGCTTATTGGATTTATTATGTGATCGTGACACCAATCGCCCGTGTAAATAGACTTACATCGAAAATCATTCCAATTGTCCTGTAAATAATAATAATTTGTACCAAACCGCCAACAAACCTTCAAATAACACTGTTTAAAATCTTATGAATATATTATTTAAAAGGGAATTCCCTATCAACATCAAAGTTATATAGTATATAGTTATACGCAATAGTTGAAACCCGAATTAGAGTCTGGTTGTTGTAATAAGAAGGTCGAAGTCCGGTGGTATTGTGAGAAGACATGTAAAGTCTGCCAAACCGTACTAGCGCCGCGTGGCGGACTAGATTCTTATACTACTCTCTTCACAGAGAAGGCCATTACCCGGCAGTGGGACATATTTATATATATAACTTTAAGTGACTTGAAAAACCAAAATGATTAACCTGTGCACACCAAGAACAGTTATTGGGATCCATAATACATTTTTCGCAATTGTTGTGATTTTCACACAAGTCCAATGTTAATCCAAAGTTAACATATTTACATAGAAATATGTTGAAAATGAAAATAATTTGTATTCTAGAATACATGCTATAAACTGTTACACCACTTCAAATACAACAACTTAATGTTGACGTGTATGGGGAAACTAAATGTTTATACAATACAACGCTTAAGGTGAAGTATGCTTTACTTATATGCTTATATGCTATATATATATATATATAACTAGCTGATCCCGCCCTCTTTGCTGGTCATAGGACAATAAAAGTAACGTAAGTTATTCTTTATCACATCAGCTATCTGCTAGTGAAAGTCCCGTCAAAATTAGTTTAGCCGTTCCAGAGATTAGAAATATTGCCAACTTTCTTGTTAACCATGTCAACTAAGCTTAAGTTTGTGCTAGATCAGCCCTGTAGTTCTGGGCTCTCAAGAATAAGACTACGGTATCCCCTGCCTGTCGTAGAAGGTGACTAAAAGGGGCCTCGGGTTCACTGGGCGACAAGGGTGGGGGCCTGAGTCGTCCACCAAAGTGGACCCGGGAAGAAGGCGACATCGGCTGGCCCGTGTCGCCTTGCGCTGCGACAGGGCCACCGGGGAGGTTTTAGTGGGTAAGAACCCCACATAACCGCCGCCTTCCCCCCAGAAAGCGGGGTATCTTTCTGAAGATTTCCTCCCCGTCAAAAAAAAAAAAGTTTGTGCTAGATGGTTCACATCAATAGTCGAATGGATTCCAACCTACCTTATGATTCGAAGACCGTACCCTAAACCATTAGGCTATTGACGTACTTTTTAATACATGCATATTATTGTAAATATGGTACATATACCAAAATAAAATTTAAATAATAGAAAAAATAAATGAAAAACTATCTGTTTTTAATCGCGGCGGTTTTAACGGCGCAGTTCGTATTATGTTGAAATATGCTTTACCTTAATATGTTATCTTTGTGTTGTTTACACGATTTTCCGCTGTAAAACCAAACCACGGGAGGTGAGAGGAAAATGGTCATTTCCTTCCAACGTCCAAATATATCCTGTTTCACTAGAGAGGATTGTTAATTTTATGTAGTACTAACGTACCCAGTGGGTAGATTTTGCCTTATTTTATTTAAACAATAAACTTACATCATTATATATTTAATTTAATTGTCACAATATATTAAATTATTAATTTCTCTCCGTATTCATTCTATTCTCGATCAGGTGAAGATTTACCTACACCCATGTAGATATCAGTAAATACAATTTCATTCCTATCATTTATACAAAAACATTTCGGACTCAACTTAATGTCAGAAATAAAAGTACGACGTATGGCTTGTTTGACAGTTCAAAAAGAGAAGTGATCCGATCGTCACCAAACTTTACACGATTACTCCTCAGGTCAATGTAAAGATTCCCTGAAAGTTTCATTGAAATCGGTCCAGCCGTTTCGGAGCCTATACGGGTCAAACACACACACATTCTCTTTTATAAGTAAGGTAAAGATAGATATTAGATGAGTAAGGTATTCTTAATTAAAAATGATTGCAATTTTTCACATTTACTATTACACCAATTATTTGATTTACTTTCCTTCATTGTTCATGTGCGAGGTGTCAATATCCTAAGGGTTCAGGGTCCAGACTATTTCATTTTATTTTAAAAATATTGAATTGTCTATCATGCACTATATATTTCAGTTCTCAAGAGTGTATATTGAAATACCTATCGATTGAAAAAAACTTAAACTTTTTTTTGCTAATGAAAACAAGTTTGTTGATTTCATTAGCAAAAAAAACATTATTTTGTTGATTTCAGGTCTGTGCTTAGGGTACAGGAAGAATATGCTCGTTATTAAGATAATAATAAAACGACAATTATTTAAAAAAATCTTATTTGCATACATATTTTTTGATTACTGGGCAATTAACACGTAATTAACGTAGTAAGGCAGGCTTACAAAAATTTATATTAATTTTAAAACGTTCAAAGTCAAATGGAGCCTATACCATTCCTTGTAACAACTCTTTAAAATATTTAAATGACGTAATTTGCTTTGTATCCCTCAGAAGTGGAGAGTAAATGTAAAACAATTGACGTAGTCAGAAAATCCTTATAAATGACTAGGACAGCCAATTTAGTAGCTGGATTTTTGAATCCCAGCTGGCTTGACTTTTTGACTTGTCTATAAAATTTTAGGTTTTATTAAGAGCTAAATAAATGCCTTTGTACCCAACAAAGGTATATATATAGGTATATAGGTTGAGATCTTGATTTTTACTAAGAAATAAAAGCTCTCACGTCCTTAGAACCTTTTAACGAGATAGAGATGGGAGCTCTTCATCGACACAATAAATATATTATTTATTTCTGTGAAATATGGACCCTTTCCTATAGACGGGGTTTTTGTAAGTTGTTTTAGCAGATATGTAGTTTGGATTAGTCCGCGTTTCTGATTCGTCTTCTTCTTTTTGCTTCTGGAATCGCATGTATTCCCTTCTGTCCCTGGCGTCCGTGAGTAATTTCCACGCAACTAATGTCGCAATGCCGGTAAGGATTAGCACCACTAAGAACATACCACCGTACACTGAAATTACCATTATTAAAAATTACCAATATATCAAGCATTAAACACATTCAATACAATCGTAGTCTAATGGCCAGATTAAAATAACACGGAAACTTTAAAGAATTTGAAACATGTCATTGCTAATAATCGAGTCCACGGTTTTTGATGCTAAATGCAAATTGACCTCAATCTCCCCGAACTTAGTGCATGCCACTTGCCTTGAATTAAAGTGTAAGAAAGGATACAAACAAATTATTTTGGCCCTTTACGATGCCTATTAAAAAAGACGTAGCGCGACCGAATTGATGAGATGGCTACAATCCAAAGCATAGGGACCAAGCATTGCTACTCGTTGTCTAATCGTATCTCAATTGTACATAAATGTATCCGGTACACTAACTACCACAATGTAGCATCTAGTTACTCCAACTATTAGATCTCTGATAATATAGTAATAGAAAATTGCCAAACATGAGGTCAGTATGTTCAGTTATTTTTTATTAAAACAGTTACTAGGATCAACAAAAACAGAACATCCGTAACCACAATGAGGTAAACTCAATGCACTTAAAGAAGCATAAGCTCAAAGACGACGGGCTTAGGGTTAAAAAAGTGAGAACCTGGTGGAATAATGAAGCTTGTATCCACCTTACAATCCATATTCTTTTAGATCGATTCATTGTGATCCAGATGTCCCATTTACGCAACATCAAAAACCTACGATCGTAATTCAATGATACTTACTGTAAAAGCTTTCCGCACAGTCAATATCGGTCTGCACAACCATCTCAATGGTGTAGTTACTATCATCGTATTTATACATAAAACGAGAGTAACAGACCCCCTTGGTACTAAAATGACAGATGTTCCACTGCGGATCTGTTATGTTGTAATCGTTCAAGGTTTGCGTTACGTTGATTCGAATTATTGGGTCGCAATCTGGGCAGTCAGTGTTGCCAGAGTGATGGCACTTTGCACAAGTCATGAGAATATTACATTGTCGGTTATGGTAATCAAGGCCGGATACTCTACAGAAATTATCCTGGAACCATCTTGCGTCCCATTTGGCGATCGGGTCGCAGGAACAAGAACCGCACTCACATCTGCCGCGGTTGTTACAAACCTTCAAAAAATATTTTAAAGATATAATAATATTACTGGGAAGTTACGTCAAGGACAACCATTTGATACTCACTTTGCCGTCTACGACGCATGGTAATTTAGGTTTGTAGCACTCACAACCATCGCCATGCCAGTCAGCCGATGTGCATATACATGTCCCGCAGACACAGTTTCCATGTCCGCTACAGATGGCGCCACTAGCATCCTTCATACAGGTGCTCTGATCGCATTCACAGTAAGGTCCTACATACCTACGAACACGGTAGTTTTAAATTTAATTAATTCAATTTCTTTGTTTGGTTTTGATATCAAACACTATTTAGAGAGGAATTATTGAATAATTAATAGCACAAAGCTATATCTTATAATTGGGAACTAACAATTTACTGCAAGTTATCATTGCAAATCTGAAGGCGCTTCAAGATTTTTATAAAATAAAGCCAAAAGGATCGATGCCAAATTTGAAACAATAAAAAATATTAAAATAATGAATTCCGACATGATTTAAGTACCTACACCATAAGCTTATTTAAGCTTACTACAGAATTGAAATGAGTTATTGCTAGAATACAGCAAAACCTCTGCACCTGAGATGACAAATATCAACGTTTGTATACACTTAATAATTTTCGAATATGAAATATGAAAAACATAAATGAGTACATTACGTATTCTGTAATTTATTATATCTCTATTGTGGAGTATTATTTTATTTGATGAAGATAAAGAAATAATTACTATTTACCCGTCTCTGCAATTACAGATACCGCAATGACAGAATCCGTGACCGGTGCAAATTTTTGATGTACCCGGTGCTATGCAAGTACTGTTATCAGATTCAGCACTTGCAGTGCTCGTGGCGGTGCATTCGCACTCTTCACCATATCTGATGATGAAAATGATGGCAGTTTGAGATTTTTAATATAAAATACAACAATATGTAGTACACAGTGCACTGATGAGTAGCAGATTATGTACTTATCAGCTATTTAATATCTGTTATCGGTGTTTGGCATATATGCCATGATTTTTTTGACGAACCTTCATAGATTTGAGAGAACATTCAAAAGAAGCTGAACAGAGAGGATAGCTCTTAGGGCGCTTAGCTTGAACCTGATTTAGCATAATTTGAGCAGGTTTGTGTTAATGTTTACTCTTAAATAGAAAAAATAAGCTCTTGTATTCTTTCAACAAGGCAGACAGAGATAGTTATCGCTGTACGTTTCTTTTTAATGAAGTTGCTTTTTATTGAAATTAGCTTTGTACTGAAGAAGTCGAAAAAAACACAATAACGTTATTCGTATATTCATCGTGCAGTTTAGAAATATACATACAAATAAAAAAACATAGGTTTCGTTTTCCGTTATTTCACGTTATTAACTTTCAATACGATGATTTGATGTTTTCTCTATTTATTTCTCCACTAAAGCAATTGTCAATAATGACAGACGATGTAATCGATGGTCTCGTCAGACCAATTTCATTTATACTAATACTTAAGAGTAAAATGTATATCATAAACGATATCGTAGTACTACCCTAAGTAAATACATAAATCAACGTCCTCCTGCTCCTCCATAAATAGAACTTCATTTGCGTTGGGAATAATTGAGCATTAACCTCTAAAATTATTTGGTTGTTTTGACTTAATGGAAATAAAAATGGATATCGATTGCTGTCAGTATTTTTTCAAATTAGAATAGAGGAAAAATTACGGGATGATGAGGAATTGAATTAATCATGGAATTAGCATACAGAATTTACTAACCTGCCAGGATTGCATTCACATATACCGCATCTCCGAGTACCAAATGAATTACAATTTGAAGAATTAACCACAGTGTCACAGTCACACGTTTTAATAATGTCTATATTAAGCGTCAGTTTTTCTTTAATACCTCTAACTAAAATGTCAAAACTAAAATTATCTGCTTCTATATTGTCTAATAACTTTATTGTTCCTACAAAATTGGTTTGCTGGCCTTTTTTCACGTTACATTCACTCTCGATTTCTACCAAGCAGTCTGGTTGAAATTTTATTTCCATTTTGTTACTATACGCTGATCTTATATCCAATCTTATTGTTTGGGTTATGGCCTGTGAGTAAGAAATTATTGTTAAACATGACAATTCATATTACATTTGTTAATTTTTAATTAAAATAAGGTTAGCTAGTTATCTGCTAACATCAGAGTCTTTAGAGTTGCTTGCTTGACCTTTCAACTATTTACTACTACTAATGGATGCCACTGTCAGAATTGGAACAAATTGAAATAGGACCACAAGCACTATCTCTCAAAAACATTTTTTTTCAAAGAATCATCAAAATCGGTTCACTTATGACGTAACAAACAGAAACATCCTCCCATTTTTAAAGACTGTTAAATAGATAGGACTAACCTGTGCTCAAGACTGAGATAATTTATTATAAAATGTTTTCTTGATCCACATTATTGGTACATTGTAAAAAAATGCTTACCTCGTAAATTGTTTTTAAAATTTTATCCATATCAGTACTATCATATGTAGTGACGAAGGAATCACGCACACTATTACTAAGTTTAGTATAAACGTATTGTATAGCGTTAGTTACTGCAAATACTACTATTAGTTGTTCATCTCTTGCCAATTTGTTTACAATACCAACAGACGGATAATCCATGTTAACTTCATTTAAATAAACTCCATTTTTGGTATAGCATTGGCCATCATATGGCTTTGTAATCCCCCCTGGCAAGGCATCTCCAGCCGCATGGTATGGAGCATCTGTTATAATGACTACAATTTTTCTAGATTGGTTTCTCCAACCAATTTCTTTATCGCATACCATAACTTGCGCAAGTGCATCCAGACAACTCTCAGGAGAGTCATGATTATAAGCCAAGGGTACAGTTTTCAAAACATTCCTAAAAGTTTCGTAACTTTTTGTCAATTTTAGGTGATGCTTAAAAGAATAAATCGGATTCTTGGCATTTCTGGAAATTAGAAAAATATTATTTAATGGTCATATTTGGAATGTTAATTGTAAAATGTCAACCTCGAAAAATGTTTTGGTTTAGGAAACTAACATCATAATTCTCAGCAGTTGAGCAATGAACAAGCATGTGTATACATAATTAAAACAAGACCCAACCTCAGATTGAATCAATGAAAGATTAAACATTAAAAGCTACAACGCACGTTTGCTCCCGTTTATTTTCTCAGTATCATTACGAAGTATTACGAACTTCTGGCGACTTATTCGTTGTCGTTAAGGAGTACTCACTAGTGTTGTATGTCATACGCCACTCAACAAACATATCGCCATACGATTTTAGAAGTTCCCATGAGTATGTTGGAACCCCAAGGTTCTACGACAGGTAAAATGAATATGGAACTTAATTAAAAGGAAACCCAATTTTGCTTGACAAAAAGGAAATTCAAAAATGGTCCAAAAAAGTCGGTGCTATGAAAACAAACATTGAAAGAATAATTGAGAACCTCCTAATTATTTGAAATCAGTTAAACAGCAGACGAATACAGCGTGTATGCAAAATATCATATACAGTGTCATATTGATGAAATGGTAGTCATCCGTTCGCTGGTCTTAAGAGTGACATCCCCTTTTGTTTTGATTTATCGAGATAGAAATCGAATCCGACATTCTGATGTAATAACTTATGATCTCGTGTATTCTATGCTTTATTGTCATTATAATCGAAAGAAAGCAGTGAAAGGATTACTTACTTAAAAGGTATTACATTCTTATCGACGAAAGTGCCCAGTCCAAAGAACACTTTATTTGTAAAATTACTCATTGTTAAATAAATACGTTCACTTTGACTTACAATCTTATTTTTAATAGCATACATTGAATTCGAAACGTCAACTAAAAAATATATATCAACGGGATAATTTTGGGCAGCTTCATAAGAGAAGTTAAAATTAACACGTTGTCCAATACGAAGGTCAATTTTATATTTCTGCGGTTTTAATTGAATTGTTTCACCCAAATAGGAGCTGAAAGATTTATCTTCTGTCTTATTTATAGCACTGACTGGATTAATTATGTGATCCAGACACCAACCGTCGGGATAATTAGATTTGCAACGAAAATCTTTCCAACCTTCCTGTAAACATTAACTCCATTTAAAATACCATTCTCCTAGTATCCAGGTTTTTAAATTTTTTTTTGATGAACTTACACAGTTGGCCAGAGAAGCTGGCCTTTACTGCTTCACCGGATTGAGAGGTGGCATAGCTCTTAGGTTGCTTAGCCTGATAGCCTATTATCTAGTAACTCGACACAAGAGTTCCCCCGGTGGCTTGGACTATCTTACGCGTTAGCAGTCCGATCCGAGGGCGTCTGAGAGTACTGAAGCACGACTCGGTCGGTAGCATTTTATTTATTAAACAAAAAGGGACAATCTAAGCTGAGCTAACTTATACCCTTATTACGTGCACTTATCATAACTGGGACATAACTTCAAAATTAATAATCAAAGTTCACATTAAGAGTGGCTGCTCTAGGTACTAGAGATCAGTTAGGACTTTACAATGAATAAAATTTTGGTCTACAATAAATACATTGATGAAAAGAAAACTAATTAGAGCTCTAAAATAATTTTATATCTAAAACAAAGCCTTGTTTCGTCTAAATTAAAATTCACATTGTTACTATTGATCAGAAAAAATATTTTATTCTTCAAGATCCAATACCCTAAATTGGTTGAGTAACAAAGTTATCCATATTACCTTTGCACACCAAACACAATTATTTTGATCCGTGATGCATTTGTTGCAAATCTTGTGATTTTCACATAAGTCCAAGGTATAGACTTCACACAAAAATATGTTTAAAATAAAAATATATTTACATTTAAGATACATTGTATAAATTGTAGCACAAATTAAAGTTATAGTAATTCGATGTTGAAAACGATCATGAATAAGCGATGCGTACTCGTGGTCAAGTGTTGAATTTGTTTAAGGCGAAGTTATGTTTGAATTTACTCGGCATGAATGCATTGAAGTGTAAACATAATATCTGTAAAATCATTATGGACTAACATGGATACAACAACAAACATAATACGAACTACTTCCGTTAGACCGTGTGCAACATGTAGCTCCTCGAATAGTCGACGATCAGGGTCTCTCCGACCGACTTGACTCTCTGGGTCTGCTTAGAGATGTCGGGGCTCTTTGTATTCTCTATTGCATTTACCATGGGGAGTGTTCTGAGTTGTTCAGAATCATCCCAGCTACAAGATTTCCATTATCGCTCATCTCGGCAAGATGCCAAATTCCATCGACCCCATTTTGATGGTTGGCCACGAGTACACTTGTGACCAAAAATAAAGGGTCGGTTAAGAAAGTTTGAATATCACGGAAGATAAAGACGCTAGCTAACTGAAATTAATTTTGCATCATAGACAATTTCCTATCCTTAAAATGAAATAAAATATTTTTATTAATATACTTATATTTCATTAAAAATTATAAACTTAACGAAAAAGGATATCTTACGTAAACTTGGATATTACAGTATTTTTCATTAACTTTTTCAAGTTCGAAAATTTAAAGAAAAATAAAATTCCGACTCTTTATTTTTGTTAACGGCTATATTTATTTTCGGAAATCTTCTAGCTTACAATAACTTAGACTTTTTTTAGCAGATAATAAAAAAATAAATAAAAATGTTTTTTTTTCAATTCACGCATAAGCAAGAAAAATATGCTTGTTGCAGAACATCTCGCCCTAGTTGACCTCGGTGACCTTGACCTGACCGTCTGACAAGTTTTCACATATGGTTAGCATAAATAGAATCAGTTAAGAAGACGTAGCAATTGCTGCATAAAATTTGTCATTGCTAATGAATTTCTTATAAATATATATTTACGTAAAAGTTCTTCACCTTAATGTTGTCGCAGTTTAATATTATCGATGCTTCTCGCGGCAACTTTGTTTGAGGAAAATGATGTTTCTCATATTCAATTGTAGCATAAAATACCATTAATATTATGAGAATAGTATTATTAGAATAAAGCGTAAATAATACATATGATATTATCACCCCTTCTACGCATGATAAGCACTAATTATTTCTTAAAACTAGGACACTAAAAACAAAACATCATATACACACGTGAGCAAAAATAAAGGGTCGGAATAAAGGGTCGGTTAAGAAAGTCTGAATATCTCGGAAGATAAAGACGCTAGCTAACTGAAATAAATTAGGCATGTGTTAGATAATTGTATTATAGTTGCTGTTTTGACTATCGAATGATTCGTTTCGAATGTTTAGATTATATGTCAAATGCATTTGCCATAGACAATTCTTTATAAAAAAATAAAATATTTTTATTAATTTATTCATATTTCATTAAAAAACATAAACTAAAACGAAAAATCTTACGTGAACTTGGATAATACAGTATTTTTCATAAAATTTTATTTAGTATTTAGGTTGCCTAAGAGAGATATTCAAACTTTCTTAACCGACCCTTTATTTTTGCTAACGGCTGTATGTATTGTTTTGATGATCGGTGTACTGGCGGTCGCCTCAAGGTGCTTATTACGCTAGCACCTAGCTACCGAGTTCGATCCCCGCTATTTTTCTGATTATCCACCTGCTCTGTGCCCAAGGATAACATCGTGAGGAAAACTTGTATTTCCTAAGACATGTGAAGTCTACCAACCTGCATTACGGCCGCGTGGCGGACAAGGCCCTTATACTCTCTTTACAACACTATAACTAACTGTACTCAACAGTGGGACTTATGTAGGCTACAACTTTATTCATTTAACTTAATTATAATAAATCGCCTTTTACCGTTACATTTCCATAATTTAAGCAGTAAGTGAGTGTTGCATTCATTAAAAATTTTATCTTAAAATTTATTTACTAAATGGCAATTAGGGTAATAGACAATATAATTATTTAATCAATGTGTAAAGCGAGTGAATAATTTTTGTTTTAATTTTTTGTGTATTAAATTACACTTACATAAACACAAATTTGACTTCCATCTATGCATTTAGATATCTGGCATTGGCACTCGAGCCAATTAAACATTATTCTTATCTAATCTTGTAAACACCTTGGAAGACTACGGTCTCGTAATTCGGGATATTTCGTAACAACGATGTTTATAATCTATTTATATAAAACAAAGTCGCGTTTGTTCGAACAGTACAACTCGACAATGGCTGATCAAAAACGATGAAGTCCGTCACTTCATCGTTTTTGATTTGTTGTATTTGTCTCCGTTCCAAATAGCAGAATAATTATTAAAACAATGGAAAATTGAGATGAAAAAAAAAACATTTTCCCATACAAAATGTTCCTGTTACAAAACGATTTTTATAATAAGCTGGCTTACTCTTAAACCTGAGCACACAGATATTGCATTATTAGTGGAAATGCAGTCGTGGATGGAAAGGCGCATTAGCTTAGTAAATTCACTCTATTTTTGAAAATAATACGTTTCATGAAGAGAGAGAGTGAGTGAATAGAACATAGGGTGGTAGTTGAACGAAGCATTACAGTGTGAACCCAACGACAGGATTGAACGTTCTGCACAAGTAGGTGCTTGGTCTGGAGACTGCGGGGACGTCTGAACTTCCCCAGGGATTGCCGACATAATTGACAGTCTCTGTCTACCCCGCTAAAAATTAAAGTAGGAACTTTTTTTTCGCGACAAATTAGTAATAACAGTTAACATTCTGTCCGGTGCGAATTGTATCGATTTTTCGATTTCTTAAGTACCTAATAATCATTTGTTAAAATGTATGCCTTATACGCAGCGAAGTGTCGTTAAGTTTAGTGTTGTTATATCTGCCAACCCCGATCGGGTTAAAGGTACATGAAAGTTTTTTTTCATGATAGATTTATTTTTAAAAACACCTACCATTATGACGATAAATTGAAATATAGCAACATTAAACTATCTTGTACTTCTGGTGCCATCTTCTATCGAAGGTTGGCGACCATCATGGGGATTTGGACCCTCGACACGGCAGCACGAAATAAAGAACGTGTGCTCTTATTGTACCATTGGCGTAGATTTTTAAGCCAATTCCGCACAGCACACGCTAGCCGTGTGTCCCGCGTGGAAGGCGGAGCGGCGGATCCTGGTCCAGCATATCGGGCAAGACCTCTCCCCGCCGGCGGCAGTAGCGGCTGCGCAGGCGGGAGATCTAAATGGAAGGCGCTGGTCTCCTTCTGCGAGTCAGTAATGACCCAGAACCGGGACGTGCTCTCCTTGAGCACAGTGCAGAGGAGCTCCGGTGCGTTCCACTGGAGATCCCGGAACCCCTCGTCATGCACCGAGGAAAGGGTCACTGAGGTTTTAGTG
Organism: Meandrusa payeni; assembly: GCA_029286785.1. NCBI lineage: Eukaryota > Metazoa > Arthropoda > Insecta > Lepidoptera > Papilionidae > Meandrusa > Meandrusa payeni. The sequence goes on from JAGSMX010000012.1 coordinate 13,406,852, forward strand.
GGTAAGAACTCCACATAACCGCCGCCTTCCAGAAAGCGGGTATCTTTCTGAAGATTTCCTCCCCGTCAAAAAGATTTTTAAGCCAATTCCGCACAGCACACGCTAGCCGTGTGTCCCGCGTGGAAGGCGGAGCGGCGGATCCTGGTCCAGCATATCGGGCAAGACCTCTCCCCGCCGGCGGCAGTAGCGGCTGCGCAGGCGGGGAGATCTAAATGGAAGGCGCTGGTCTCCTTCTGCGAGTCAGTAATGACCCAGAACCGGGACGTGCTCTCCTTGAGCACAGTGCAGAGGAGCTCCGGTGCGTTCGATCCCCGCTATTTTTCTGATTATCCACCTGCTCTGTGCCCAAGGATAACATCGTGAGGAAAACTTGTATTTCCTAAGACATGTGAAGTCTACCAACCTGCATTACGGCCGCGTGGCGGACAAGGCCCTTATACTCTCTTTACAACACTATAACTAACTGTACTCAACAGTGGGACTTATGTAGGCTACAACTTTATTCATTTAACTTAATTATAATAAATCGCCTTTTACCGTTACATTTCCATAATTTAAGCAGTAAGTGAGTGTTGCATTCATTAAAAATTTTATCTTAAAATTTATTTACTAAATGGCAATTAGGGTAATAGACAATATAATTATTTAATCAATGTGTAAAGCGAGTGAATAATTTTTGTTTTAATTTTTTGTGTATTAAATTACACTTACATAAACACAAATTTGACTTCCATCTATGCATTTAGATATCTGGCATTGGCACTCGAGCCAATTAAACATTATTCTTATCTAATCTTGTAAACACCTTGGAAGACTACGGTCTCGTAATTCGGGATATTTCGTAACAACGATGTTTATAATCTATTTATATAAAACAAAGTCGCGTTTGTTCGAACAGTACAACTCGACAATGGCTGATCAAAAACGATGAAGTCCGTCACTTCATCGTTTTTGATTTGTTGTATTTGTCTCCGTTCCAAATAGCAGAATAATTATTAAAACAATGGAAAATTGAGATGAAAAAAAAAACATTTTCCCATACAAAATGTTCCTGTTACAAAACGATTTTTATAATAAGCTGGCTTACTCTTAAACCTGAGCACACAGATATTGCATTATTAGTGGAAATGCAGTCGTGGATGGAAAGGCGCATTAGCTTAGTAAATTCACTCTATTTTTGAAAATAATACGTTTCATGAAGAGAGAGAGTGAGTGAATAGAACATAGGGTGGTAGTTGAACGAAGCATTACAGTGTGAACCCAACGACAGGATTGAACGTTCTGCACAAGTAGGTGCTTGGTCTGGAGACTGCGGGGACGTCTGAACTTCCCCAGGGATTGCCGACATAATTGACAGTCTCTGTCTACCCCGCTAAAAATTAAAGTAGGAACTTTTTTTTCGCGACAAATTAGTAATAACAGTTAACATTCTGTCCGGTGCGAATTGTATCGATTTTTCGATTTCTTAAGTACCTAATAATCATTTGTTAAAATGTATGCCTTATACGCAGCGAAGTGTCGTTAAGTTTAGTGTTGTTATATCTGCCAACCCCGATCGGGTTAAAGGTACATGAAAGTTTTTTTCATGATAGATTTATTTTTAAAAACACCTACCATTATGACGATAAATTGAAATATAGCAACATTAAACTATCTTGTACTTCTGGTGCCATCTTCTATCGAAGGTTGGCGACCATCATGGGGATTTGGACCCTCGACACGGCAGCACGAAATAAAGAACGTGTGCTCTTATTGTACCATTGGCGTAGATTTTTAAGCCAATTCCGCACAGCACACGCTAGCCGTGTGTCCCGCGTGGAAGGCGGAGCGGCGGATCCTGGTCCAGCATATCGGGCAAGACCTCTCCCCGCCGGCGGCAGTAGCGGCTGCGCAGGCGGGGAGATCTAAATGGAAGGCGCTGGTCTCCTTCTGCGAGTCAGTAATGACCCAGAACCGGGACGTGCTCTCCTTGAGCACGGTGCAGAGGGGCTCCGGTGCGTTCCACTGGAGATCCCGGAGCCCCTCGTCATGCACCGAGGAAAGGGCCACCGGGGAGGTTTTAGTGGGTAAGAACTCCACATAACCGCCGCCTTGCCCCCAGAAGGCGGGGTATCTTTCTGAAGATTTCCTCCCCGTCAAAAAAAAAAAAGATTTTTAAGCCAAGATGTTCTTCTCCTTCCCGAATTTCTTTTCCCTTGTATCTTTCCTTGGATTATAAGCTGTAATAAAACGTATTTAGGATTGCCCATTGTTAAACTATAGTATTTCATAACACAAATTACATGTATGAGGAAGGAAGGAAAATGACCAGAATATTTGTAGCAATAATATGATGTAGAATGACGATGAGTTTTTAATTAAATACAATTTTAGGTCAGTATTATTAATTATTATATATAAAGTATTAAGTAATAATACATTTTAATGATAGAAGTACTTATAATGATAAAATATATCTCTGTTATGCGGGCTTATCATAGACAATAAGCTACCGTTTACTATCTACCAGTCATCTATAATCCGTTCGGCATATTGCTCATCTTCATTATTATTTTTAATAATAATAATTTTATAAATGTTGTTCATTAAATATCTCAAGTACTTGTTTTTTATGTCGTATTTTTCGGTAACTGTTCATGCAAGGAACACCGTACCGGAAGTCGGTAGAACCGATCAAAGTATTGTAGATGATTCTATTTTAGATACAGTAAGTGTTTTATTTTTCTCTATTTTATGGTATTGTATTTTGTATATTTGTGCAATTATACAATTTGGTTTATGTTTATTTATATCAATTAATAATACATACGGATAACTAATCTTAATTTGACATAATTTTATATTTACAACAATCCAGAGGAATTGACAATTTCCTCCTTTTTTTTAAAACCAAAAGAAATAGTATAAGTTGCAAAATATTTTGTATTATATTTGTCTTTAATAAATATAGTAGGCCACTCCAAAGAACTCCAAAAGCACCGTAACTTGCATCCAGCTTCGTCTTGCGGCCTTTAAGAGATCGACAGTCTACTGTTTCTATCAATGTGCTAAAAAGGATATGAGACATTTTAAAATCATCAACAGTCTATATCAAATGAGGAACGCTGACGAACGAGCGACGTTCCACAATGTGTTTCACCACATACGATTCTTTGCTTTCCGCATCCAGCCGCTTCTGGCTTCCTTTAACCACTTATAACGACCGATCTTTAAAAATATTAAAATTGTTTAACTCTACCCTCAATTTAATAATATTTACTAATAGATTATTTTACTATATTGTTATGTATGTATACCAATCGTTGTAAGAATTATTTGACAGTGTTTCCGGGCATACATTGACATTATAACAACACAGTTTTAAAGATAATTGAAGTTTTTATTTGCTTTTGGCAAAATTATCTTTTAATGTCTTCAATACGGTAAGATTTTGTACTAATACTAGTTACTTAAAAGTAAATACGCGTTCTGTACTATGATTTTAATTTCTTTACAGTTTACACTAATACGTAAATATGGGTACCCCTGCGAGATACACAGAGTATACACTGAAGACAAGTACATATTGGAAATGCACAGAGTACCCTATGGGGCAAATAAAGCGACCAATCGACGGAGACCAGTTGCGTTTCTCCAACACGGTTTGCTCTCCTCCTCTGCGGAATGGGTACTCATGAGACCTGGGAAAGGTCTTGGTAAGGCATTTGAAATTGACCATTTTGATAACGAGAAATTCAATCATGGCATAAGACATATATAAGTAATACTATCCTACACCACCCGTTAGTTATTAGGAGCGTTGCTGGAGTTTCTTCGACAACTTCTTTTCCCAGTGCCAACGCTTCCCAAAGTTGCACTTGGAAAGCGCGAAAAAGTATCAAGACTTCCCATTTTTCGATAAAAGCTACCGATAGTCGAGCACTAACTTTAGAGAGTTGAAGTTTTATAAAACTAAAAATAATTTTATAATTAAGATAAATTTTTAAAATTTCTTACGCCACTTTGAATTGGATTGCAACGGTTAAGGTACATTTTGTTTCATCATCGAGCTGAAATAACAAAAAGAGAAAGAGAACAATATATCAAATAAACAGATTTTACGCCATTTTGCGTGGCCGTATTTCTTTGTGTCGCACACTTAATCTATTTCTTTTTATAATTTTCGACAATTTTAACTTCGGTCAGCTTTCAATTGCTTCGCTTTTTTTTAACTATATAAGACGTGCGATTTATTTAAACCGTTTGTCATATCTAGATATTTTGGAGAAATAATTAGGATAAAAACTTAATTTGATTTTTATAATTATATTTAATTATTTATAATAGTCAACCGATATGTTGCGGCGCGGCCATTTTGAAAATCGAAAGAAAACCTATATAGAACCATAAATGTGCATATATAATCAATTGGTAATTTTTATTTTCTCAAAATACATTTACCAATTTTTAATAATTTTGCAGCATATATTCTAGCCGACGCCGGATATGATGTCTGGATGGGAAACGCCAGGGGCAATACCTATTCTCGTGGACACGTGTCAATGAAACCTACGCAATCATCCTTCTGGCAATTCAGTTGGCATGAGATTGGATATTACGATTTACCTGCGATGATTGACTACGCCATTAAAGAGACTGGTGCCAGTAAAGTTCACTACATTGGCTTCTCTCAGGGCACAACAGCTTTCTGGGTAATGACTTCTACCAGACCGGAGTACAACACCAAAGTAGTGCAAATGCATGCATTAGCACCGATTGCTTTTATCAGTAATATAAAAAGCCCCCTTATAAAGGCTATTGCACCTTTCACAAATTCCCTTGAAGTAAGTTAACATTTCCGAGGTAGATATAAGCATTTTGTTGAAAGAAAAGTAATTTTATCTCTGTTTAATTTAAAATTCCCTACGATCCGAGTGCTCAGGCGGGGCACTAACGTTAAAGTTACAGCCTATATATATGTGTTATACATGTGTTCCACTGTTGGGCACAGGTCTTCTCTGTAAACAAAGTACAAGGGCATAGTCCGCGTCTGGCATAAGGCTCATTTCACATGCCTTAGAAAATTTTCTAATTAACGTAGGTTTCCTCACAATGTTTTTCTTTATTGCTGACGTAAATCAGCACTTAAAATTACAAGAAACAAATTAATTTATTTCGGACTGAGTTACCACGGTTCTTATTGAGCTACCACGTTTTGGATGGGGCAATCCAGCTCAATAAGTTAGCAATCATGTTGGGGAAATGTTTGACGTCAGTGAGTAAGGATTCCAAGCACGCAAAACCAGTCAGCTAATTAATTCTATGAACAATAGATTTTTTCTATTTTTATTTCCTAACAAATCACTAGTGGATCTTTTGCAAGGATTCGTAGTTTAAAAAATGGAACAGCGAGGGTGGTCGCAGACTGCAGACTTCTTAGATTGTCGGTGTATGAACTATCTCTTGTACTAACTGTAGAAGATGCCCTTGTGTTATGTCCCCTCATATCTATATACAAAGCGAACTTTGCCGTTTAAAGGGGCCCCTTCTTATCGCGATGAAGATTGGAAAGCGTAATAGATTTGCTTTTTTATTTCAAAATGTCATAGACACACGCGTGATAAAATCTAAAAATTTTTGATTTTTTGTCTGTGATTATGTTTTGATTAACTGTATAATACAGGTTTATTATTAGAATCTGTATAAATACCATATAAAGGTAGTATTGTGCGCGCACGACATTGGGTAGTCTTGGGCACCGCTGAAAATCAATACTGTGGCAGCCTTGCGACTGTACATGCTGAGAGTTGACACTGGTCACCGTCACATGTTGGAATCATGCACCTAATTGTCCGTTCTTTCATCCATTATGTCAATTTTTCTTTTTTATTTAGCGTGTCATGAAACTGTTAGGTGCTAATGAATTTTTACCCAATGGCAAAATAAATGAACTGGCCGGAGAAACGCTGTGCATAGAAGAGGCTGTTACACAAGTTCTCTGCAAAAATATACTTTTCCTTATATGCGGATTCAATAACGAACAATTGAATAATGTAAGTGGTAGATATTTATGTTATATACTTTAAGTCATATCTGTTTTTGGCATAGTTTATAGCAATAAGACGTACTTACTGTATAATCTAGTATAATCTATCATAGAGTTCGGTTTTTTATTTTAAGTTATTATTGGGTGGGCCATTTAGAACCTCTTTTGTTGTTTTTAATTATATTATATGTTGAGTTTTTTGTTTATTAAAATTATTGTTTTTAATTATGTTAAAACGTAGACATTATTTTCAGACAATGCTGCCAGTAGTTCTCGGACATACACCTGCCGGTGCATCAACTAAACAAATAATACATTTCGGCCAGTTGTACAATAGCAACAAATTTACGCAATTCAACTATGGATGGCTTAAAAACAGACGTATCTACGGAAACGGAAGTCCACCGCCATATAATCTAAGCGCCATTACCACACCAGTGTTTCTACATTATGCCGATAACGATTGGCTATCAACACCGACTGATGTTCAGAAACTAATGATGGAGTTACCGGTGACTGTAGGAAAATACAGAGTGCCATTGAAAAAGTTCAATCATTTAGATTTCGTATTTGCGAATGATGCCAACAAATTGATTTATGATCGTTTATTAAATATTATGTCGCAATTTGTATTAGAATCTGGCATTTAAGTAACAGTTAAGTATATGTAAAACGTCAATAGTCTAATGGTAATCGTAAGTATTCCTCCATTTGACTATAGATGTGAATCATCTTCTAGTACAGTGGTGGGCAAACTTTTTGGTTGGTGGGCCACAAATTGTAAAAAACAAATTTAAACGGGCCAAAATTTTATCGAAAAAATCTTTTAATTTATTAAATTTAATTAACAAAACAAATAATGGCTTATTTAGCAAATTACACAAATTGCTGGTGGCAATTTTTTTGTCTTTTTACTTAAAAAATTACGACGTTATAAGTTACGTTACAAGCATTTTTTAAACAAACCAAAAATGTTAAAAGGTTGTAAACGTTACAAACACTACTGATATAAATAAGAACAGAACAAATTTTACAATACTGATTGCAACACATCAAAAATTTTAACTCAAAAAACCATTTGCGGGCCGGATGAAACGCTTTAACGGGCCAGATTTGGCCCGCGGGCCGTAGTTTGCCCACGACTGTTTTAGCACAAGCTTAAGCTTAGTTAGAATGGTTACAAGAATGTTAGTAATATTTGTGAAAAAAAATTAATAATTAAATAATACATGCGTTAACATTTCCACTTTTATTTTATTTCCGTTTTCATGGACATTCACTACTTACATCACAAATACTACACTCTAATGTAAATAAAGATTTATAAAAATATTGAACAGCAATTCGAAAGAACTTCGCTGAATACGACTCATATAATTTATATCAAAATCTTGCTGAACTGGTGAATAAAAGTTATTCTGTTACAAGATTTATTTCTTGGAAGAAACGCTTATATTTTGTCGATCCGCGCAACTGTGTTCCTGATTAGCTATTGTTAGTTCTTTTCTTACAATATGTCCGAATGTTCTCTGCACTAGAATCAGAATTACAGTGTCAAAAATTATCGCAGTGATGAAGTGATATTTTAACAATATTGATTAGTATTTACCTTTGGTCAATAAATCTATTGGTCCATGTTTCTTACCACCTATTTCTTTAACAGCAAAATTTTCTGTCGACTCGTTAGTTTTATGTACAACTTGTAACATACATACATGTTTGTAATCCTATAAAATGATTGTGTTATTAAAATGCTAAAGATACACAAAAAATTATTTGTCTTTATATTTTTTTTTACCTCATTTTTGTAGTTCTTCACAGTTATAATTACTTCTGATTTATTGTCCCCGGTTATATCTGTACTAACATTCTCTTCGGAACTCGTATCTAAAGGTTTTAAATCGTAATTTGCATCACATATGGGGTTCAGAGTTGTATGGTGAAAAGATCTGCGTGAATTCTTTTTGAACACTTCTCGTAGTTTAGTTTTTAATGTAATATTCTCCCTTTTTAATTCTTGCACTTCATTTGCTTGGATTTCAAGCCGTCCTTGCAATATCGATAGATTTTCATCCACATTTACAGGATCACAGCCAGTGTCTAAGAGCTTCGCAGTACTCGTTGCCGCAAATTCGGTGATTCTCCTTTTACTCAATTGACACTTACATAGGCTTTTACTGTTTTTATATTTTGAATCGAAGTCTGTTAATTCATACGTGGACGACTGTTTGTCACTTCTTGAAAACAATGTGTCTATTTCGCTGTCCTCAGTCTTACTACTCGTATGTTTCCAAGGTACGCTGTTATTCGTTATTGAGGGAATTAAATTTTTAACATATGCAGCCTGTTCAATTATATCTTTTTGCCATATCTTAGTTACCCCGTTAACACTATTGCTCGAATCTAACTGTTCTTTTGAAATGACTTCCGTTTTTGGTATATTCGTAATTTTGAAAATTCTCTCTAAAATCACTTTCCAAAACATTCTTATACTCTTCAAGGCATTTAAGCACCTATCGCATGGCCAATGCCCCGTTTCTAATTCCTCCTGTAAAAGATAAAAGGACGATATCACGGTTAAGTCCTGGAAGGTATACTTCAATAAATATACCTAATTGTCTATACTACTGCTAGCACGACGATGATAGCCGAAAGGCAGCACAAGCACTACTGTACTATCTAATAATCGAATGGTTTCGCAGTGTTTCCTTATGAAATATATACATAGAGAGATTAAATGTCGAACTACACAGATTAGCTAGAGATGCTGGCCTTAACTGCTTCATCGGATTGAGAGGGGGCATAGCTCTTAGGTCGCTTAGCCTGAACAATTATCGCTAGTAACTCGACACAAGGGTCCCCCCGGTGAGGGGTAACCGCGGCTTGGACGGTTACTTTATTTTACTGCCGTTGTGGTTTACTACTTCTACTACTTTCTACGTTCACATATGGGCTGTTTTCCACCATATATAAAAATAGTATGCCGTATAATAATAAAATGCCTGCCTATATAAGTATAATAATAGGCAGGGATTGATTGATTCTGTCTATCCCACTAAATGAATAGGTTTATTTTTGTTTAACTGTTAGAGAGGAGTCGCTAGTTGAGTATGTCAATATGTCTGTAAGTTGCTTTTTGATGTAAATATTATGTATAGGCCAAATATCATATAAGCAAAACTAAAAACAATACAAAACAAAACACTTCATAAAAATAATTAATTTAATTTATTTTTTATGGGGTATAAACTAGTGCTTGACCGCGATCCCACCTGATGTTAAGTGGTGATATAGTCGAAAGATGGTACGCACTAGTTTCGTAAGTACCTACGTACTTGCAACTTATTCCACTCCTTTGCTGTACGCACGATGAACGATGATTCAAATCGCTTCGTTCGGTCGCGCAGAACATATGAATGGGTGGAGACCCGTCGAATGTCTAAACGTCCGAAGGTAGAATGGGGGTGAGGGAATTACTCGTGTAATTCCTGTGCACACTCTTCAAAATAAAATCTTTAAAACACCGAAAGGCTTTCCATAGGCTGACATTTAATATGCTTCGTGAAATGCGGACTTCAATATACCTCTCTATCTACCCTGATATCTGTTACAAGCCATAATTTAAATGGCACATTCGGTTAAATCGGTTAAAAATAATTTTATTGTGTAAATTTCTTAAGCAAAAGTATCCTATACAAATTAGCAGAAACATACTTCGTGAAAAAAGTGTTCCAATTTTTCATCATTTTTCAAGCACTCCTTCATTGCTTGACATGAAGTGCATATACTTTCTAATATCTTCTTGGATTTGCACTCAGGATGGCATCTCGGCGCTACCTATATAAAATGATATACATATATTTATTATCAAGCGTAAAAAGTATATGGAAAGATAAAAAAAATATTTACTTACCCGACCTATATGTCTGCACGACATTGACCTAAGTAATTTATTTAGAGTTGAGATTGGAAGTGCGCAAATCGGCATATTGCACTTTATCCATTCCCTTAGGTAAAGGTCACGTAAGCTCACATCATGACTCCAAGCTCTTAAGTCATAACACGACTCGTAAGATTTTAGTTTGCCTTCGTTGCGAGACAGCAAAATGGTTTTTCTGTGATATATATAATTCATTGAAAAAGAAAAGATTAAAACTTATTTTTGAAGTAATTTTATCCATTCGACATGACAGACAGGCAATTTTGATATAAATCTGATTGTCTTTGTTGAGCTATTATGACATTTGTGCTCGCGTTCTAAATAATTATGTACATTACATTATTTTTTAAAAATATAAATATAATATACATAGATGTGCATAAAATAAAAATATAATCTAAATATAAATTTATTTAAATATGCATATATAAAATAAAAATTACGTACTGGTTCCGTCACATAAATGTAGACGTTGTGCGACACGAAAAAGTTTTTGTAACGATAATTCTGAAACTTTTTTCTTTGCTGATTTATCAAATGAAAGGTATTCACGGTTAGAGGGCAAGGGATGATGTGGAAACTTGTGACGACCTCTTCTAAATTTTCTTAAGAATTATAATGAGGCTAATTGTAATGCCCTAAGTTTTCTGCCTGTTACAAATCTTACCAAAACATTGGTAACATCTAGCTAGCTTTTGGTTCTTTTGCAGTGTAGATAAAAGAACTTAAAAAATTATAATTAATTACTAATACAATTTGCGTATACGTAACTACATCCAATATCTTCTATCCCTAGCAAAACATACAAACTGATATGCGAACAAAAAGAAAACAAAAGCTAAGCATAGTAAAATAACGCCATTTAGAATTGTATGCCATTAGCAATTGTCTGTGGCTCATATGCCAAAAAAGAAACACTACGTTATTGCCTTCCTACCTTTAGTATGTTCAGATGTTCATTTTAATCTCATAGAACTCAAACATTGTGAGTTCGATCGAGATTGTGTTACACTCAGATTGCTTGTCACTGTCTTGGTCATATTATATGTGATTCATAGTATATAATATACCTTTATGGTAAACCAAAATCAAACAAGAAGAAAATTACAGAATTAAGATACATTTTACAATTCGTTGCACAATGGGTGACCTTATCGTTAAGAGCGATCTCTCTCAGGCAACCTGTGTATGGACAGATAATAGGAGGTGTTGCGGTGTTCTCTATTTATATTACTAATATTGTAAAAATGGATGAGAACTGAATACTGAGCATCCAGACAAACCTGGGATAGGTATTTGGGATGTGCTTTAATGTGTAAAATGTATTAAATAAATAAATTAAAAAAAAGGACTCAACTCAACTCAATTATCTAGGGAAATGTATTCATTAGTAAAACCATTTAATATACTTGGCTAGTAATACATATATCTACATTATTTTTTTTAATGTCATTCGATTTCAAGACAACATTCAGTCGCGATTGTTTGACATTTCAAAATATTTATATTGGATTTTGGATATTCTTTATTAATATTAATAATACGATTTTAATCATTCATTCAAATTTAATAATGTGAAATGGACAGCGAAAATATGTTACCATCTCGTATTTTTATATTTATCTGATCCTATATGTGATTATAATAACAATTAATAATGTCGTTTATTTCGAAAAGGGAACGTGTGTTTAGCGACTACGATCTTTTGGATTTACCTGCTAGAAATGAAGGAAAACTAAAAGCTTATTCATCATGCACAGACGCTAGAGCGTGGTCACATTTTTGTTCGGACAAGAGTGACCATTTGGTGGAGATTATAAAACGGAATAATGAAACATGCCGACCAAAGTACATACCCACTGACGTGATAGTGAACACACTTATGGGATCAAAGAACGCCGAAATCAACCGATTAAGGCGCAAGATTGAAGAGTACGACCAGCTATTGGCAGCGTTTGATCAACTGGAGCTAACAAGCGAACAAAAAGCTGAAATAGCAAACGCTGTAAGTAAATATATTCTTTACTACCGACAACGATCGATAACATATCTCATTCAAACAATATGTTTCAGCATGCGGCTATAAAAGCCGCTAATAAACAACTAGACGATATGGTAAGAAACTATAGCTTGTTAGAAGTAATTTTGCTAAATAGAGGAACTTTCACAGAATGTTACAATAGCACATAGGAATATGATTGATATTTGAATAATTTTATCGGTAATTAACCCAACACCCAATACTAAAACATTTTTAATTGTAGAGAATGGTCCTATTTAGTATTTTTCGCAATTAATCTTGGTGCTGAAGAAATCAGAAGAATGAAAACATTTACATACTTAATTTATCAGAAACAGTATCCGTTAAAAAATGACTGGATAGCTGTGTTGACGCATATACCGATATGGTTACTCGATCTTTGTTAGTGGAAAATTGAACGTTCCTTTATCGTGTAATTTCACATATTAAAATGAATCTTCTGATGTGTTTACCGTTAAAATTATATTACTGTTTTCAGTGTTTGGATCTGGATCTATCAGGTTTCACGGAGGTATCATATAAAATTACTGTATGTTTAATGATTCAAATGAAAGTATTTTAATATTATTTTTTTATTTTAAGGGTATTGATTCTGAAGCTTTTGAGGTATGTAATTTTGTGTATAACTTCTTCCATTGTCACATAAAAATTATTATTATTGCATTATGTTTCATATTTCCAGACGGGAAAATCAAGAGGGGATGAGGTATGTCTTCTCAGTTTATATCATTTTACTGTGATAAACTAAAGCTTTATAAATTTTATAATAATAATTCTTAAATTTTCAGATTATGCGGCCACAAGATTTTGAGGTATTTCGACTTTTACACGTTACTATTTTTTCAATTTCCTTCTGATCGCATAAAGGTTATAAAAATGTTTTACTTGGTTTTTCAATAGAAAGCGGTGGCGAAGTTTTTCACTTTAATTTTATAACTTATTTATTATTATTTCGGAATTTCAATTCCTAGTCGCCCTCGGTTTTCACTTGGATCACAATTTCTTTGAATAACCTAATCGATTTACATAAGTTGGGATGGCATCGCGCGTATATGAACGAAACATGTCGATGTTTGGTCCCGTAAGGTAAAGGTATTACTTATAGAAATGGTGAATTTAAAGATATCCTACAAGCCTTTATTTTCTTGTAATATATTTTTTACAATTACAGATGGAAACGTCACGAGCTACCGAGGTATGATTACAAATTGCTACAGAATCTTGATATTTATTGATAGTTATTGTATACTTTCTGGTTTCATCTAGAAATTAGGAAGAGAGAGACGAAAAATGATTTATGACGCAAAAGTAGAAGAAGGGTAGTAGGGTAGTTTCAGCAGAGATTAGGGACACATTTTTTCTCGTAATTTTTTACCATTTACAGCCACTTCATGAAATCTATAATCTGTAGCGCTTTTTACGAACCGTCACAAATTGGGACCAAGAAAAGAGTGCACTCCTTTCTCAAAGGTCATCAACATACCTGCAGCTCCTGCAGTGATGAAGTTTATGTTCATGCTTTTTTGTTGAAATTGCAAACTTGTAACTCGTAATCTCTGACTCTCTCTGTCGCGGGCGAAAGAGTTTTTTTATCTTTATTTCCGCATAGCGGTAATAATTCCTACTTATAGTTCATCCCCTGTTAAAATCTCATTCTTATTTCCTGCAATAAATTTAGAAAAAGTAAAAAATAATGTTTCTTTGTGTTGCCTGTCTATATTTAATACCTCTACAGTAGTTTATTTTAAGTTCATTTTAATTTTCTGCTATTTATATATTTTAGTGGTCCGCGGATAAGTCCTTGAATCAGATTAATGAAACAAAGAGTAATCAGACCGGCGGTCTTTCTTGTCCTTGCGATGCAAGCACTGGTAAATTTGTTACATAAATAATACTGGTAAAGTAGGTGTTGTTACATGAATATAAAAGTTTATTTATTTCAGTTACTCACGATCCACGAATTGATGAAATGCAAGAGACTATAATTACCAAAGATGCCAAATTGAATGCAATGAGAAATACAATTGCTGTAAGAGTATACATATTATTTTAGAATATTCAGAAATTAATAAATGATTTGTAAACTGGCTATGTGAATAATAATTGAGCCACAAATTATTAATTTGTATGTATATATAGTACATAGTACAAAACCATATGCATAAACATACACACATTCATTTATATATAAAATCAAACACATATTCTTTCATCATCATTTATTTGAAAAAAAATTATAAGCTTTCGCAATCTTTTAACCCTAATCGGATAGACAAAGACTGCTTTTTTGAGGTTAAAATAATTGTTAATTATGTTAAAGTTATTGTTTTCTTGTAGGTAATGGAAAATGACGTTTGCGAACCTTACTGTATATATGCTCATATATTCACAGCATTAGTAAAAATATTTGGTGTTTTATGTCAAAACGAAAAATACAAGCATTATCTCGACCTCTTGGTAATACACAAAAAACAATGTTTTATTCTTTTGTCGTGGCAACATAATAAATATATTCAAAATTAATATTATTCAATTTTAAAATTTATAAAATAAATTTTGTAAATGATTGCAGACATCGGGAAAAGACACTAGAAATGTCGATATAAAAGGAAAAATCTTTTACAAATTGAAAGTCTTGGAAAAATTTTCTTGTGCGCTCATTTCTCCCTGTACAAAAAACTGTTCATGTTACAATACTGAAATAATATCAAGAGTAGAAACAGCATTTGCGTTGACTACTCAAGATAATTTTAAAATAAGTGTAGATAAGAAAAGAGCTCATCTTGTGGCTGATATAATTGGAAACGATGAGATGAAGCAATTGCTGGATAGAAAAAAAACATTAGTTGTAGAAGAAACTTCTGTAGAGGAAAACTTGGTTATTGAAAATAATTTTAATATCGATGTACCGAATATAAATCGCTTAAAGAACTTACAGGCTAGTTACGACGATCTCCTCAAATGTTATGAAGAATTAAAGTTTGAAAAAAATTGCTTAACAGTAAAGTGTCAAAAATATGACGAATTACAGAAAGAATTTGAAAAATTACAAAATACGTTAAATTCTTACAACAGCTTAAGGAATGAAAAAGAGTATTATAAAAAGCGATCCGAAGATCTTGACGATCTTAAAGGAAAATATATAGTGCTAGCAGATGAAACCTTAAACATGGAAACACAATTACGAGCTCAAATAGAGATAAACGAAGTTAAATCTACAACAGTAGATCAAATGAGAAACGAAAATACAGCTTTGCAAAAAAAACTGAACCACGCGTTAACTGCCTGCGAAAAGGAGAAGCATGCCTTAATCTGTAAGCTAAATGAAAGCGAATGTAAAATAATGTGTCAAGATCAACAAATAGAAACTTTAACCATTGAAATTAACAAGTTTCTAGGAAAAAAATCAGAGAATGTTAGTAGCATCTGTGAGACTAAACTAATAATTAATATAATCCTTATATATTCTAGTTATCTCTTGTAGGAATCTAAAGAAAGTGAAATAGAAGTAATAGAATTAATTGATCAAATAAATTACCTGAAGGAAGAAGTTAAAATTCTCAAGGATGCTCTTTTCTACAAAGATGAAGAAAAACATCAATTTCAAACTGAATATCAAGAAAAACTAAAAATCATTGATGATTTACGAGTGGAAATTGAAAACTGGAAAGGTAAGAAAATTTTAAAAGAAAAAATGGTTTAGAAGTCAATATTAACATTATTTACAATAATCATAAAGTCTTATTTCTAACAGGGAATTTCTAATTAGGAACGAATTTTGTTTTATTGTAGTTGCCATTTACTTACTTCTACTACTACCTACTTACCTTTTATTTTGCATACAATCATTAGGTTGATCAGACAGCCCAACTGCTTGAGTGTACAAGGAGAAAAGCGCTTCTTACATCATGTGAAGATGTCAAAAATATAATCGTAGCCGTCGTACATTTATAAATATAATATATAGAACACGAGTAAAAATCTTTTCTCTAAAATTAACTTTATACACTAATTGTTAAGTAGGATCGTAAATTTAAATCCTACTTTCAGGAATTGTAGTAAACCATTTCCTAGTGTAATATATAGCATGGAAGCATAAAAATTAGTATTTATTTCAAAATTCTACTTTCAAATTCAATTGAAATGATTAATATGAGTATTGATTTTCTACCACACATTACACCTCGATTGTATATTTAGGTAAATTAAATTTTAGATATAAATGACAAGGCGATTCGGTGCAATGATTATTTAGAGAAACTAACGAAAGATTTGCAAAACAATGTAGAAAACTTAACGGATGAAAATAAAAAGCTTGCTTCTGATGTTGAAACACAAACTAATGCCATTGAGAAATTAATCGATGTTGTTAACAATAAATGTTCGGAAATCAAAGAATTGGCTGATGAATTAAATAACACGAAGCAGGAAAATAATGAGCTACTTAAGGAGTTGCATGAATTGAATCATGAATATGATAGTAAAATTCATATATTTGAGATCGAAAGACAAGAAGCATTGAATTCTTTAAAACTAGCCAGTCAAAAAAGTGAAATTTTCTTGAGTGAAAATGAAAAGTTTGATCCACTAAGTACTGAACAAAAAAATTCTGCTAATGAGGAAATTATAAATAAATTTGAAAAATATGTCAAAACGTTAGTTGATGAACCTAAGACGAGTACATCAGGAAATCACCACAGTGAGAGTTCCATTTTAATAAATGAAATTGACAAATTTGTTGCACATAATACTGAAAGTATCAAAAATTTATTGAACCAGAGTAACGAAAGCGCAAAATGCTTAGAAGAAAAAAGAAATGAAATATTAGAAAGTAAACTTCGTCAGATAGATAGCCTAAATGAAAGTTTAGACAGACTAAAAGAAGAAAAGAACAATCTTGAAAGTGAATTGCAGGAAAAAACAAATAATCTTAACAGGGCAAATAGTCATATTCAAATTCTTACGGAAGAAAAACAGCATTTCATAGCTTTAATAGAAGAAAACAAAAAGGTAAAAGAAGATTTAGTAGTGTTAAAACATCAGACTGATAACATATTTGAAGAAAATAATAATTTAAAAAATGATTTGTTACTCAAGAGCCATAAAATTCAGAATCTTTTAAATAATGTAGCTAAATTGAAAAAAGAAAATCAAGGTCTTATTTTAATTTACGAAAGAATTAAAAATTTGGAGAAAAATTTCATTTATTTGTGTGAAGAATATAATAATCTTAGTAGTGAAAAAGATAATATTTTAACCCAATTGAGGGAACAAAGAGATGAACTTCGTTACTTACATAATACCGTAAGAACAAAAACGAATGAGAATGAAAAGTTAATTATTGAATTAAAATCACTGCAAGAACATCAACTAATTAAACAAAATGAAATAGACACTTTACAAAATGATAACGTATATATGGCATCAAAATTAACCACTATTGAAACAGAAAATAATTTGCTTAAGAAAGAAATAGAGACACAGAATTTCTTACAAAAGGATTTTCGTGAGTTAAAAGCGTCCTACGATGAACTTAAAACTGAAAAAGACAATCTTGAAAATGTTTTAAATTTGAAATCCACCCGCTTGAAAGATATTGAAACAAAAAATAAGGAGTTACAAGAGACGACTACTAATCTAATTAAATATAATAATGAAATAGAAAGTACATTGATAAGTACAAGAAATCAGGTGCGTTGTCAGATTATATGTATTGCGAGCATTGTGTGACTATTATTTTAATTTATTATTTTTTTTTTAAAGAAAGCTAGCAATATTTCTTTTTTTTTTCAGAAATATTACTAACAATCTTGTTAACCATTCCAACTAAGCTTAAACTTGTGCTAGGACATGGTTCACGGCAATAGTCGAATGGTGGATTCAAACCCACGACCTTACGATACGCAGGCCCTACCCTAAACCATTAGGCTATTGACGCTTAAAACTATAATAACTATATATAAGGGTTATATAATATTATGCTTTTGTTATTAATTTCAGTTGCAAGATACGTTACCTTCTAACTTATATGTTGGCTTAAAGCAAGAAGTGGAGCTTATTAAACAAGAAAATAATTCTAATATAAAACAGATTAATTGTTTATTGAAGAAATTAGATGAATCGGTAAATATCGTGTATGAAATTTATATTAAAATCGGCGTGGGCCAGGTGAAACATTGCCTGATTCTAAACTGATTGGATACCAGTTTTCCAACAAAAAGATTGCAAGCAATAAAAAACTGAATTGTTTATTGTCCTACTCACGGCGGGCAATCATTTTGATTTTATAATTTTTAAACGAAATCAGAATCTCATAATTCAAGTTAATTATATAATTAAGAAAGAGAAATAACATCACGTACACAGTAATATATAGCTCGACTCTATATATTATTAGTAATGGTTATCATTAATGTTTTTATTTACGCTATTTTAGGATCAAGTTATAGCTACCCTTGGTAAAGATATTTCCGACCGGGACGTAAAAATATCCATTTTAGAAAATCACGTCAATGAATTAGGAGATGAAGTTAGAAGGTTGCAAGGAAATTTAGCCACCATGATAGAGGTAGGCGAAGAAATCAGTACAAATGATATTGATCAATCATTAAAGCGAATGGAGGCGCACCGTAAGTATTGATATTGATTTTCGCAGATGTTTTTTTTCTTTCAATTTTTCTTCTATATGTAATTTATTTAGATATAATAAAAAATATTATGAAATAAAAAATATAAGAAAATAAAAAAATATTTAATAACAATTTTTAGATTCTAAAGCAACTCATAATATGAAAATTGAAATGGCGAAATTAATGGACCAAAACTTAAAACTTGAAGAACAGTTGTCAGCAACAAAACTCGAAAATGAAGGTTCAATAGACCAAAACGATTCTCTTTTAGATGGTGAAAGAGAAATAATTGCAACAGATATTAAACAACTTGAAATAAGATGTGTAGGTGATAGCGCATTATCACCAGATAATTGCTGTATTAACAGTATATTAATGTCATTGGAAAGAATTGGTAATTATATTGACACAAGAAATAATTCCTGTCAATTAGTGTTGCACAAAGCCGATGAGGCCAAAAAAATTGTTGAAAAAGAAAAACAAAAAATAATGAAAGAAAAAGAGGAAGCAATTAAGGATAAGAAAAATGTTCAAAAGCAATTAAGTGTCTTAAAGGAAATATTGGAACAGCGAATTTCTGAACACAAAAATGTCATTAACGATTTAGAAGGAGAATTACTAAATCAAAAACTTATAATTGAAAAAATGAAACAATCTATACAGGATTATATTTTGAAATTAGAGGAAGAAATTCGTTCTATGGGAGATTTGTATAAAAAAGCGTTGGCTAAAATAAGAGATTTTGATGTTCAACTAGAAAATGCAAATAAGGAAAGAGAGCAAAACCACAGTATTATTGAAAATGTAAAAATGCAGTTGGAAGAGAAATGTCAAGATATTAAATTCCTCCAAATTACTTTAAATCACTTAAAAAATAAAAATATAAGCGATTCTACTGTTCAGACAAATTTGAAGTACTTTTCAAACACGTCAGCACAAACCGAAAATAGAGAATTGCACGAAAATTCTGAAAATAATATTATACCAATTACAGGTGTTGTAAGTTGTGAAAAAAGTAAATTTCCATGTATAAATCCTAACAAACTTACTATACTAAACTCCGAAATCAAACAAAATGACTTGTTGTTAAATATTCACCCACGTGAAGTCAACAATGTACAAATTTTAACAGCAAATACAAATCCATGCTTAGATTTTGTCAAAAATGCGTATTTACAATATAAAATTCAAAAACTTAGTCTGGGAGGAATGGAAAAATACTCTGTCTCTTGCATAAGTGAAGAAGATGCCTTTGATTCGGAAGATAAAGAATCAATTAAGGTCAGTGAAAAATGCCCAATTATATGTTCAGACGCAAATATATCAAAACATGACGAAATTAATCACGAAGACTCTTTTACAAAATCAGAAATTGAAAATTATAAAAGTAAAACTGATACAGCTCCGGTGACATTCGTCCAAAAAACAAATAATGGTACTGTTTTTACCGATAGCAGCAAAAGTGGGGAGGGTAGTCTGATTTCAACTGATATTAATATTGCTAATAACAAAGATTTTATAATTATTTATCAAGACTCCGACAATGAGAGTCAAAGTATAATACAAACAGAGCTAATCAATAAAAAAGAAAGGTTAATTGAGCCTAAAAATAGAAAACGAAGTAGAGAAAGCGTAGAACCACAAAATAATGGCAATGATGAACATAAACAGAAAAATGTCCGCCCACCTTTTGAGCGTGGAAACAAAAATGATACACTAATTTCTAATCACCTTTATTCACACATATCTTCAAGTGATACATCTTTGCTAAGAGATCATGCTACCGTTACTAAAGCAGAACAAAAAAATGTAATTAATATCAATAAAAGGTCTGATAGCTATATATCACGTTCATTCAATTCATTCAAGTCTTTTGTGGTTGGTACTGAATCACAAGAAATAACGGATGATGCTAACGGAGAAATGTTTTATACCGTTTCGAACAAAAAGGTTGACATGTACTTTCGTGAACAAGAAAGTATTTATCATAAGGATATTTTTTACGACAGGAAAAATAAATCATATGACTGTACGCATGACATCGTTTCTTTAAATAAGACAAGAGGAGAAATAGGTACAAAGACAAACATTGGAGAAACAAAAAAGAAAGTCCCAAATTTTGATAAACAATACTTATTGTCTGGTAAAAAATGTAAAGTTGACTCGAGAAATACGGAAAAACTAAAAAATTTTGAATTACGTAGAAGTCGTAGTACTGAAATATTTAATGACTCAAATGTTGTGTCTAAAAATTCTAGTCTCTTAAATCATCCAAGCTTTTATATTAGTTTGACAAATAAATCAAAATTAACATTCAGAAATCATACGTATTTTTCTGACCAATTTGAAATGAAGGATGTGGCGGTAATGGCTCAAATGGACAATTACAATGATAAGATCAAATTTCTTACTACTACGTTAGAAAATATAGATAGAAATTATAAAGAAAAAATACGAGCAATCAAGGCACAATATGATAATAATATAAAAAATATAATGAAAGAACATAATCAAGGTGTTCAAAGTTTACAAAACCTTCACGAGGAAACGTTACAGGACATATTGAAGGTTCATGAAAATGAAACGGATAATTTAAGAACGATGAGTATAGAAGCTATGCGAAAAGTCGACAAATTAGAGAAAGAGAATAAGATATTAAGAGCAAAAATCTTTTTTTCCAACTCTCCCAATTTGAATGAGGTAAGTATAATCAAACAATTATTTTCATTTGTCTTTAAAGAAAATAATCCATTTATATTTTATGCATATATTTGCTAGGAAGTGACAAACACATCTTCGACTGAAATAAAGAGACATAGTTCCAAGTACAATTCCCGTTTTGAACTTAAGACACTGACAAAGACCAATGTGGAAGAATTCAATATTAATCCAAAAGCAAAGATATACGGTCCATGCACTTGTTCCCTTGATATAAATATTTCTGATGCAATTCGTAATATATTCGAGCAAGTGGATGTTGATCAACGGAGAATAGCTGAACAGGCTTACTTGAAAAATATAGCAAACAAAATATTGATTGGAAGCATTGAGGTAAGGATGATACAGGAAAGGTATAAAAAAGTATCGAAATATCACAACTTAAAGTTTACAAACTGTTCAGATTTCCGATGGTGCTAAATCTCCTAAATCAGGTTTGATTGACTTAATATTACTCACAAGTTTTTCTTAATCTCTATATTTTTAATAAAAAAAGTGTAATAGAAATAAAATATGGCATCTATCAATTCTGCATAGTTTTTAATAACTAAACATTGCAAAACATTTTGTTAATTTTCTTACTAATATTATACACTTGTGCGAAGTTCACAGCTTCATGTCAATTAATTTGATAACTAACTGCTTCATTCTCACTCCTACTAAATTAATAATGATGACTCTGTTCGACCTTGCTTTACCTTCATTGCCGTAAAAAGATCAAAATGAAATTAACGGGAATTGATTATTTGATTAAGTTGGTAACGGTAATGGAAATCGGTATCCGCCGCTTCGCTAGGCACTTCGTCGACTTTACTCTAAATCTTAAAACTAACTCATTTATCTATATATTTTATATAATCTATATAAATTAGATAATTCTTACATAATTTATATAAAAATGATTAAGTGACTAGGTAAGGTGTTTTTTTTACTTAAAGGTCACTAAGCCTGATTGGTTCAAGAAAACAGAATTTACTCGAGAAAAAGTGTTTATTATTAAAGCAATGGATTCAAAAACGATATCAAAAAACCTATCTAACTGTAGTGAGTAGCTTCATACAACCAGCCATACGATGGAAAACGTGAACACAATAGATCATATGATCAGAGTAACAAAGTACGACTAGATTGGTAGTACAGTAAAATTTATTACGTTGTATTAATTCTTATCGGGGAGACAATTTACTCGTAATTAGACGCAATAATAATAATTTTTGAAAATTATGTTTAAATTTAAAAAAATTAAATATTTTCAAATTTATATTGCATTAGCTGGTTTTATTTTAGGGTCGATCGTTACTTCATGTTTAAGAATTAGGTTAGAGCTGTTCACAAGTTAATAGTCTATTCTTTACAGACGTTAGATATCCAAGAGTTGTCTTTCCTACATTTCAAGATATGTAGAACATGGAAATCGATACTGCGTAAAGAAGAAGTCCTCCACAAAAGAATAGACTTCATGGAAACAGAACTTATCAACAAACAAAAGCAAACGAATAAACACCGTAAGTATTCGATAATTATAAGCTGTAATAATGAGACCAAGAATACAATTGGAACTCGTCGAGATCTCAAATAATAAGTTAATGGTATAGTAGGCGGCAAATAACTCTAGCATTGACCGTACAAATATGTGAAGCAGTAAAAAGTATTGCAAAATGAGATGGATGATGATGAATGGATTGAGTTAGTCAGTAGTTAGCGTTCCAAGACCTCGGCCATCCCTCAAAAGCCCTGAAGCAGCCTCCTGGTCTGTCACCCGGCAAGTGTAGGTCTTTCTTTACTAAAACACTTGACTTGGGGAGTAAGCTAGTGAGTGCGTTACGAAAAGTGTGATCAGGAAAGGCGAACGGAAGTTGAAAGTTAAATATAATTTAGTAGAGATAAAAAGAGAGTTGCATTTGGTAACAATTTTTTCTCTATTTCTCTCATAGTTAATTTTCGTATATCAGAGACGCAGTGCAGGCCTATTATCTGTTTCACATTGTTGGAGCGAGAGAGAGCAGTACGCACGGAAATTTTCTCTTTTGAACAATCGTGTATATATTATATTCTGTGGAGCTAAAGACGTTTTACTTGAGTCGTGTGGTTGAAACACACTCGATTTTTTTTAGTTGCGGATATAGATCGCAAAGTAGCGGAGGAGAGACGGCGTTTGCAAGAGGTCCGCGAAGCTGTGTGTCGTGATCCGCCGGTTGTCGGGCGGATTTCGGTCAATAGTCCGCACCCGAGATATGAACTTGACACGAACATGGGCGAAAGCAACATTACGTACGTGTATATTTAAAAAAAAACACTGTCGCAATATCAAAAATTCCAAACCAATGTATGCATTTAAAATTGATTATTAACCATCAAAGTCACACAACACTTCGCATAACATCACAGTCCTGGCAAATATTGGTGCAGGTAATGCGAATGATATTTTTTTATTGTGGAAGAGACAAAAGAAACAAACCAGCATGTGGTTCACCTGATCCTAAGTAATCTCACCCACAAACACCTACTAAAGGGATTACAGGTGCTTGGCCAACCTATTATAAACAGTTGGGTCGCCTGGCGCAACTCAGAAGAATAAAATACTGCCGAAACTCCCTTTCACGACAGTATTCTGGGAGTTCGCTGTACTTCTCCGATGGTTAGTGGCAAGAATTTAAAAGCCGTTTCAGTGACCTTACCAGTGTTGAATTTTTTCAAACTACGGTTGCTTGCGTACTGTGCTACTTGATGTGACCTGCTGGACACAGAAGTGTCGTGGCTCTATATGTGTAGTTTATGCTTTTTTTAATTGTCGTATTTGCAACTGCTACATCAGATGCACTATGATCGCTGACTGCGATATGGGACTTGAAGAAAGGCTTCCGGCCGGAGACCTCGCAACAGGTTTGTCTTGCACAGAACTGCGTTACCACCGAGCAAATCGTGAAAACCATAGGGTACGTATGTATTGCTACCAATTACCAAACAATAATATCATTGATCCGATAATCGTTGCTGTGAATGGTGTTATAGCTAAGTTAACTAACTTAAGAAACTTTATTAGAGGGTGGGCTTTTGCTTTGCTTTTGTACCGCACCGTAAGCAACGATTAAGGGTCTGAGGAGTTCCAACAATCGGTAAATGCATTAAGGATGTTATTACTAGTGCGTAAGCTTTAGAGCATTGGCGTGCAATGTTTGCAAATAACAGCACAAATCCATTAGCTTTTGCTTCACTACACGTGCCAAAAGTTATGCAGAAGCGCAGAAAACCCAACAACATCTTGAATTCCTTATAATAATAAATACGGAGTTCACATATGGACCTTATCAGCATTGTGAGAAGCGGACACTGATTGCTGTCTCTGCCTACTCTGGAAAAGTTTTAATTAGTAAATATGACAATGCACATTGTGCAAATAAGAAAAACCTAGATTATTTCTTAAAATTAAATTTTATTCGAGATTAATTTTAATGACGAACTACACCGATTGGCCAGAGAAGCTGGCCTTCATTTCTTCCCCGAATTTAAAGGTGGCTCTTAGGTCGCTTAGCCCTGAACCTCTATCACTAGTAACTCGACACCAGAGTCCCCCCGGTGAGGGGTCACCTCAACTTGGACGGTTACTATGTTACGCGTAAGCATTCTGATCCGAGGGTGCTCGAGAGGGCCGAACCACGACTAGGTTGCTATTTCACGGATAATCCAAGGGACATTCAAGAGCTAAACTAAGTTTGAGTGCCAGTTCGGGAAGCGTTGGCGCTGGGAGAAGAAGTGGCCGAAGAAACTCCAGCAACGCTCCTAACATCTAAGGGATAGGAACTGTTTCGAGAGCTTTTTATGCTTCTTTCGTGCTTAGGATATTTTTGTGGATCTAGTTGATGACTTCCCCGCCAAACAACCGGCTGCGGCAGGAGCGAAGGGAGCTTCCCTTCTCCTCCTCCTCCTCCTACCTTATTCATCTTTTTATTTATTTTTTTACATCATCATTCACTTCAAGATTTTGTTCAACAGACAGTTCCGGCAAAAATGAATGCCGAGGAGCGTCGAGAAAAGAAAATCTATTGTGACGAACGTCCTACGCGCCTACGTCGCTCGTCTGAGCGCTCGGCCATGCGATCTCACAAAAAATAATATTCAAGACCGAAGCATCTCAATTTTGAGAAAATGTTTTGATAATAAATCAACAGTAATACATATACTTACCCTACTCCGTACCATACAATTGAAAACAAATTGCACAGGTTTAATTGATTTTAAATATCTTTCTAACATAACAAAATTTGAAATGTTTTCCGATTTTTTTGTTCGTGTTTTATATAATTTATATTTATTTGTATTTAATTAGTTGTTGTAAATTAAAAATATATTTTATTAAAATAAAGCGATAAAAATATTTCAAACTTTTTCATTTATTCTTGACATTTTAATCAGAACTCGTAAATCTAATAAATACCAGTGCTTATTGCATGATGCACTTTATTGCTGATCGCTGGGATCTTCTTGGCGTTTACAACATTACTTGACTTTATTTTTTTTCCCAGCGTTAACGCTTCCGGAAGTGGTGCTCAAACTTTAGTTTTTGAATCTCCTGAAATCATGAGTCATGGGTCGTCCCTCACGGGCGCCCTGGGGTCGGAATGCTAACGCGTAACGTAGTAACCGTCCAAGCCGAGGTTACTCCTCACCCTCTGTCGAATTACTAGCGATAGAGGTTTATGCCAAATCTCAATCCAGTGAAGCACTCAAGGCAATATGTATATTTAAGAAATTAATACAATATTATCTTTGTTCGTTGTACATGGGGTTATTGATTGTTACCGCAGGTGGAACATAACACGGGTTAATGTTGCCGGGAATCGTAAAGCCGGCTGCTAAAGACTTTTCCATGAACTTCTTATACTCCCTCGCATCGTGTTTATCTACTAAGATCTTCCAAATGATAATTGTCAGAAGACCAATTAGTAGGAGAACGCCGAATGGAACCCCTACTGCAACTGTAAAAGAAATAAATACGCTCTCTAGATTTACAAGTCACTGATTGATTTTAGTACACCTACAATCATAAAATAATAGTAAATCAATTATCGATAAAGAATTCATCTTAACTACATTAATGATTTTAATCACAAAAGGGACATCCAACAAATACTCAACTATCGCAATTAAGACAAAAATTAATTTATTATTATTCTATTTATTTCTTTGTCAAACTCAGGTTAACCTTTTACAATATTAATATAAAAAGAAAAATACATAAAATTAAAAAGATACCCCTCATTCTTGGGAGAAGGCGGCGGTTATGAGTGGTTTTTACCCACTAAAACTCCCCTGGTGCGACTTCGCAGTGCAAGGCGACACGCGCCAGCCGATGTCGCCTTCTTCTCGGGTCCACTTTGGCGGACGACAAAGGCCCCCACCCTTGTCGCCCAGTGAACCCGAGGCCCATTTTAGTCGCCTTCTACGACAGGCAGGGGGTACCGTAGTCTTATTCTACGAGCCCAGAACTACTGGGCTGAAATACCTAAATAAAACCTATTTCAGTGTGCCACCCGATTTTTAATATTATTAATTTATTTATTTCAAGGTATTCAAATGTGAAAAATAGTTTTACTTACTGAACAAGTTGACTGCTGGCGGTTGTTCTAGCTCCTTAGAAATGATCACGTGTAATGTGCTGGGTGATGAAATTGGATACAGGTATTTGAAAACTAATGTCCCGTTCTTCAGCGCCTTTTTGCACCATTTCGCTATCTGTTGACCCGGCAATGTATGGTTCAAATTTTCGACAATTCTTATTTCGGTCAATGAAGTCTGATTGTGCAGCTGGTCACAGTACGTTTTGTTGTTCATATAGTTGCATTCTGCGTAATTTTCGAGCTCTAAGCATCGTTTTTCAGCGAATTCATCGCAACTGTCGCAAAAGCGTCCGGAACACGTCCGATTTGTGGATGTCATTGGTAGACAATGGCATTCGCCGCAAATACATTCACCATTACCAGAGCAAACCTGAATAAAATTATAGAACAATTTAAATTATGTGATCGTATAATTAGATTATAATCTTGAAATGTTATGAAGAGTGTGGCTAGAAAGATAATTTAGTGACTAAAATAGAGAAAGAAAGAATTTCTCTTCAAAGTTGGGTGTCAACTGTTTCTATACGCGAAATTTTTGAATTTGTGTGACGAATAACTTAGCATTAAGTGAACCACATGCGACATTACTACAAAAACAATAATTATGAGCCAATTTCAGATCGCGATTTGAGACCTTTTTTGTTTACAGTATTTCGTGTAGGCAATATTTTCCAGTTTAAAGCCAACAGCTAAACTATTACCTAATTATTCAATTGATATCGTACCTCTTTGGAATGCGCGGCGAAACATTTACTTTTGCTCAACGGACAATCACAACCGGAGCCAGTTCTGCCCGGAAAGCATTCGCATTTACCGTATCGACACATGCCGTGATCGGCACATAGCTTGCCGCCAGGAGATGGACAAGCTGTATCGTCAAATTGACAGTAATCACCAGAATATCCTGTCTGACAATGTATACATTTACCGCAACTGTAATATATATTTGTTTGTAAATAGAACAGTGGTAATATCACACAATGTTCATATTAATCCCAATAAGCCCCCATCATGAAGGGATCGTTTATGTGTGTTAACTTAAATAAAAAAGCATCATTTGGTAAAATTTTATCATGTAATTTTAACTGTTCTCAAGGCGATCTTTTGCCTTTATGGCAGTTGGACCCTACGACGACATAAAAGCGGCGGCTTAAGTATACGTAATTTCTACTTGTGGCGTTTCCCTTCTTTCTCTCTATCGCCTTCATTTCCTGCTGTCTTTGCCTTCGTTGATTTCAAGGATCAGTCTTTACCTCAACTGAACATAAATCGTCTGATCCTTTTTAACCAATTATCAATAGATCAAAATGTTCTATGCTCGATAATCGTCTCGTAATAATCGTTATTTAACACTATAAGTAATTAACAGTCATTTACCTGCATGTACCCCTTGCGCTGCAATAGTTTGTATCCGTATCTTTTAATTTACATTTATCCAAATCGATGCTAACAGAAGAAACGCCCGTGCAGCCGCAGTTATTTCCATAACTGAGAAGAAAAGAGATAAATAAATTGAACTGATATAAATATGTAGTTAGATCATCTGATTCAAATAACACTTGCGATGTATGTAATTGATATTACACATCTTGTACCTCTTAGTATAGTGTCTTGTTTAGCTACGTACATAGATAAATGAAAAGCTACCATACTTAATTTATCTATCTAATTTTTGGGAACGGAATTAGAAATTCCCGTTATGTCCCGGATTTCTTCTAATAACATCCGATGTAACATGTCTCTTGTTGTTTTATATTTTAATATTTCTTCAAAAATTGTTGTAGTAAAATTTCTATTGCTCAAATCTACCATAATAATATCTGGGACGCTTCATTTGCATGCGCATGTTGTGGAATGTCCAATTTTAAGTGTAAAGCTACTGTTTGCTAATTTCGTCTTAGGCGCTAGGCTTAGAAGGCGACAAAAGTGGTCTCGGGTTCACAGTGGACCCGGAAAAAATGGTGTCGCCACTGCGAGGGTGCTTGGGGAAGTAGGGACCTCCGCCGGTACGTGCTTAACAAAGCACAGTCCCCCCCACTGTGCTCCGCTGTGCACGCTTCGCTGCATTTTACTGGAGATCCCAGAGCCTCTCGTCATGCACCGGAGCGGGGGGGGGGGGAGAGGTTATTGAGTAAAGAGCCTCACGTAGCTTTGTCTCAAAAAAGCCATAAAAACCCTCCAGACGTCTAGTCTGCCTAGTGTAGTCTATTTACCAGTGATATATCCTCATGAAACGTATCTATTACACTTACATTTATAATCATTTCATCATTACCAAATACGTAAAATACAGACACACCCGATTGGTGTGCTAGTATTATTCCAATGACTTTTAGAGACTACTGAAACTAACAAAATCGATCACTATGATGCCAATGAACGTTCATTATATAAACAATTGGTTTAACAGGTCCGGAGTAAATTGTGATAATTATTGTTTGGGACAACAAATTGATTGTGATATTGTAACTTTTGTACCAATGAATGATTAATGTATTACGGAATTGTACTTAGTACTACGTAATACTTACAAATTTTGATTGCATTCACAAACGCCACATTGGTATTTTCCGTTTCCACTACATTCTGTTGAATTTGTTGGAACGTTTCGTTCGCAATCACATACGCAATCGGTTGTGACGTTAATTCTTAATTTCTCGTTTAATGCCACAGGCCCCACGCGCACTTGGCTTGGCGTATCAGAAGTTGGGCAACTTTTTACTATCAATGTACCGTTTATACTAATATACTCGTTGTGTTTTATAATACAATTCCCTTCTATTCGACAATCTGGGCTTAATGAAAGTTCGATATGGGGCGGCGCTTCGACATTTATTTCGATGCTTCTTATTAATTCCTAAAATGGAAATGTAACAATATTAGTATTGGAGCAGGAACATACGGTAAGCGCGTAAAAAGAAGTATTTAGAGCGACAAAGAAAACCTCTTTTATTTAAATGTTAACAGCTTACAAATAATAATAATAATATAGTTTATTTGCAAAAAATAAAGTTGAAAAAAAACGTGGTATAAAGATAAACTTAGGAATAAATTAAGAATAAGCAAAATTTGTACTAATAAACCAAGAATACGTTATCCCTGGTATAACGTTGACTTTTTTGTTCATACAATCGTTATTACGAAGTTATAACGACGTACATACTTGTTTAAGTCCAGTATACCATTTAAAATACCACGATTTGTGTCTGTGTTCGCTCATTTAAATTAACTTATTATGGAATTAAGGCCAATGGAGGAAGTAGAAACAGTAAATGACTTAATAAATATCATTCAGACTCCAAAAAAAAATAAAAATATATAAAAGATAGGAAAACCCTTTTGATTTATATGTCGATGATTAGTTTCGATTAAAATATCGGTTTTCAAAAAGTGGTAAAATATTTCTAAACCATTTATTTGGAAGGTCTCTTACAAGCGTGAAAGTGGATTATCTTCTATTTATATATAGAGCATAGAATATTTTTATAACCGCCACACATTGACAGATACATTACTTCACTACTACATAGGCTGCAATTATTATTTTAGTATGGTTTCTCTTTGATTGCGCTGTTGCCAACTCGTGCATTTGACGTCAAGGAAGAATAGATAAACCATAGTTATTCCGGATTTATTTGTGGTAAACTATTATCAGCTTATTCTTAATTTATTCCTGGTATAACTAAACTTAGTTTAAGTGTGGAATAAATATGTTATAATTCATTTTATTTGTAAGACTGTTAATTGTTTCAAGCAAACCTGCGTTAAATGTGTATAAAAATAAAATACTTAGAGCTTATTCTGCCTAAATCCAAATACCACTAAATTTATGAACAAATTAGAAGAAGAATATTGAAAAGCTTCTCTTCGGTAGTTTTTGAATATCTCAATTCCCACCGTGACCCCTCAAAATGTCAAGGTATAAAAATCAAAACTAAACGGTCAAAAAATCTATAAAACTAGTTTTATTCCAATAGTAATATTCACTCCTTACTACCAGGATGACAAGCGTACCTTTCTGTATGTTTTAAAAAGTTACAGCTTATATCTATGTCCCACTGCTAAAACAGGCCTTCTCTGCAAGGTGAGTATAAGGGAATAGTCCGCCACGCGGCCGAATGCGGATTGGCAGACTTAAATTGTCTTTGAAAAATTTCTAACAGGCGTAGGTTTCCTCACGATGTTTTCCTTCACCGCCGATCGCGTGGTAAATTAACACGTAAAATTGCAACAAAGAATTTCATTGGTGCCGGCACCGGAGATCGAACTCGGATTGGTAGCGTACTACGAAACCTCGTCGACCGTCCGAACACAGCTATTGTGGCTCTTATGTAAATAAATATAATCGTGTTTAGCTTACAAGATATTCTTCTTTAACCATTGACAACAAATTAGAGCCATCGGCCATTTCCACATATTTAGCTCCACGTATGTTCTTCGCCAATCCTTCATATTGATCTTTTACATCAGAAGATGCAGCGAATAGTATTTTAAAATTGTTCACGGTGGCAATTTTGTTAATTTGATTCAATGACGGGTAGTCTAGAACTAGACTCATCGTATAGTTATTATTATTATCAAGGTGACATTGCATGTCGTTAGGCTTAAAGGCTCCAACAAACTTGCCGTCACCAGCGCTGTGATATGTGGAGTCAGTCGACATTATTATAATTCGCCTTGCATTTTTCCTCCATCCTATTTCTTCTTCACACACCATAGCTTGCATGAGTGCATCGAGACCCGCTTCGGGATCATCGTTATTGGAACCGATCAATTCGCCTTTCAGAGTATCTTGAAAGAGTGTCATGTTTTGCGTTAAAGGCAAATTATTTTTGAAAGAGTAAGCTATATTTTCAGTTCTGGAAGAAAATTGCAGTTATTTGAATTCGTTAAAAGACACTGGAAATAGTTTATTGTCTCTGTTACGAAAATTACACGCATGGAAGATTACAAAATTTGTCACAATTATTATTTATGCGGAGGAGCGCAATAGGCTAATTTTTATCATTTTCATTAGATACTTGCGTACCCAGTCCGCTTCGCCGGGCCAGATTTTGCTTTATTTTATTTTGGCAATTAGAAATAGAAATAGAAAAAACATTTATTTCTATTTCTATATATAATTAACTTATATCATTTAATATTTAATTTAACTCTCACAATATATTAAATTATTCATTTCTTTTCTATTCTCTTCTCTAGCGGGTGAAGACCTACACCCATGTACATTATAATGACTCTACCTGATGTTCATGACATTTTAAAATGAACAATTTAGAGTTATCTCTCAACATCATCAAGTAGTTCACAAGATCTCGTTCGACAGTAAACATAAAATATTTCGCACTTCCAGATGTTCTCAAGCCAATGATATTTGAAATAACGCCAGCAATTCTTATTTAAATTTTTCCGGGGTATAATAATTTCATTTAATTACTTTTTAATAATAATAATTAAACTTTATATTTGAATAAATTTTAATTACCGGTAAGCTTGATTAATCTAATAAATGAGTCCCGCGGCCGCCATTTATTTGCAATTAAT
This sequence comes from Meandrusa payeni, assembly GCA_029286785.1. Classification (NCBI taxonomy): domain Eukaryota; kingdom Metazoa; phylum Arthropoda; class Insecta; order Lepidoptera; family Papilionidae; genus Meandrusa; species Meandrusa payeni. The sequence goes on from JAGSMX010000012.1 coordinate 13,439,367, forward strand.
TGATCATATATATATATTAAATAATCAAGTATCTCAAAATTGATAAATTAATCAATTACAAAAAAATATTTCTTTTTATTTTTAATCCACCGTATCCATTTTTAATACTTTAATATACTCCTTTGTACTTCAATATGGGTTATAATGACATAAATATACACAACGCATGTGTCAATACAATTTTGGGTTTTAAAACAATTGAATATCATCGTAGTTATCATCGTAGGAGTGCTCCGATCGTCACTAAACTTTACACGATTACTCATCAGGTCAATCTGAAGATTCCCTGAAAGTTTCAAAGAAATCGGTCCAGATCGCTCGGTTGCAGAACCTATAAGGAAAAAACCTACACACTTTTTCTTTTACATACGAGTATATACTAGCGTACCCAGCCCGCCGGGCGTGACACAAACAAGACCAGTGGAGTTGTAGATGTGATGTCGTTGAATTTAAATGAAGAGATAAGCCACCCCACTCGCCAGGTGAATCGCAGAAGCATAAATAGTCGGATACAATAGATTCCGTATCGAGTCCCATTCATGTAATATAAAAAGCTGCTATATATGCAAATACCCTCGGGTTCACTGGGCGACAAAGGTGGGGGGCTTTGTAGTCCGCTAAGGTGGACCCGGGAAGAAGGCGACATCGGCTGGTCCGTGTCGCCTTGCACTGCGAGGGGAGGGAGTAACCTCGGGACGTGCCTTAGGGTTTTGGTGGGTAAAAACCTTACATAACCGCCGCCTTCCCGAAAAGGCGGGGTATCTTTTTGAAGATTTCCTCCTCGTTAACAAAAAAGATATGCAAATAAACTCACCTAGAAAAAGGATAATCGGGCTTCTCTATAAAACTTCCTATACCCAGCTGCACATTATTTGTTAGTTTTGACATCACTCTATATATTTCAAGGCCCTGTTTTTCAAGTTTATTTTTATATAGTCGCATTGTGTACGAGTAATCTACGAGATAGTAAATATCCAACGGATAATCTTTAGCAGGCTTATACACCATATTGAAACTAACAGGTACTCCCGGACGAATTTCGATATTTATTAATTGCGGTGAGAATTGAACCACTTTGGTGCCATTCTCTCCTGAATTCAAAGTATCATTTTGGATGACATTATAACTTAAAGTTGATCGAATTACTTCTTCTGTGCACCATGATTCGTCTACCAAATCTTCTGATTTACAACGGGGTTCTGTATGATTCTCCTGGAATAAAGAAATCTTCAAAGTATACACGTTTTATTAACCTGCGAGGAGAATAGACCTTTCACATTTCTGTTTGCTAATATTCAAAGAATTAAATAATGTGACAGTAGTAATTCTGGTAAAACCTAAACGTTTCTCACTGTTCACTTCTACTGCTTATGCTAATTTTCAGCTCAACCGTATTGAAAAATACCTAAGTTCTCAGATTACCAAGACTGTACTAAGTATTTTCAATCTTGTCACTTCGGGAAATGCACCGACATTTCCCTTAAATTCCGAGAAAACGAATCCAGCTCAACAAGTCAGGACAGAATCTGCCTGAAACTCAGCAGAATATCAATGATCGTGGCGAAGGCGGCCGGAAGTTTCTGATATGATAATACGCCTTTTTGTCTGGGCCTTTGACGACAAATATGAAATGAGGAAACAAAAAAAAGATAAAACACATCTTTTCTGTAGTTTGTTTCTCGTTTGCTTTTGGCGTACGTTAAAATTATACCTATTATTCTATTTATCATCGACGTAACTCATCGTATCATTTAAGCAAGTTGAAGTGGCAATGGGCAGGGTACATAGCGCGGAGACAGATGGCTGAAGGGGCCGAAACTTTCTCGATTGGAGACCACGGCAAGCGTAGCAACGTCCACTCGTAAGGTGGTCTGACGACCTCATTTACGTGGCGATCTACCTATGTATCTATTTCTATCTAAATTTTAGTTTTATTTTAATAAAAAAATTGTACTTACAGAAGTACACCAAACACATGTTTCATATGCATAGCCTTTACAAGTACCACATGTGATTAAATTATGACAATTTGATTCACTTAAAATTGTGGTTACTTTAACTGCTAATAAAATAACAACATTCAATAAAATCATTGTAATCGTCCTCTTGTTCATATTATGCACGTTGTGTACTGAACTGGTGGTGCTATAAATAATTTCTTATATATCAACCCAACATACATATATAATGCGTTGTATTTGTCCACCCTTTTCAAATTATACTTTAAATTTAGATATTTTATTGTATTTAAAATTTATTATGAGGAGTTTAATATTTATTTTTAAGATTTCAGCAGAACGCGACAAACCTTTTTTAAACTATAAGAACTATATTTTTTTTTTTTGTTGAGGAGGTCTGGGAGAAAATGTTGAACAAGAAAGCCCGCCTTCTAGGTGAAGGTGGGGTTATGTGGAGTTTTTACCCACTAAAACCTCCCCGGTGGCCCTTACTCGGTGCATGGTGAGGGGCTCCGGGATCTCCACAGGAACGCACCAGAGCCACTCTGCACTGTGCTCTTCGGAGTGCACGTCCCGTGGGGGAGGTTATTCCTTCTCCCACTGTGCCCACGCAGTGCAAGGCGACACGAGGCAGCGGATGTCGCCTTCTTCCCGGGTCCACTGTGGCGGATGAGAAAGGCCCCCATCCTTGTCGCCCAGTGAACCCGAGGCCCCTTTTAGTCGCCTTCTATGACAGGCAGGGGATACGGTAGCCTTATTCTACGAGCCCAGAACACCCTGTAGTTCTGGGCTCCTAGAGACTGAGAACTATATTATCTGCCCCAAAATATCTCCACAATAATCAAATGATACAATGACTTGTTACAAATAGGTTCATTAGCATACAGAAGTTAGCACTGGTGAAGATTCGTACACTGGCCACGCCAAGATGTCTCGGGAATGAATCAACTAGACTAGGGCTCTAGCCGTCATGAGTAAAGTACTTGTCTTACAGGTTGGCAAAGTTCCTTCATCTCCAAGGTGTTATAGATGTTTATGAACATCGGTTATCCGCCGGTAGCCACACATTACAATCAGTATGTTATAGTGAAGAATTAAATAATGTTATTTTTGTCAATTACAGACATAAATATTCACTTTTGCAAATATATATATATACTATAATACTAGCTGATATATATATCAGCTCATTTACCACAAATACGTCAACAAACCACAAGGATAAAACGATACCAAATTAAACTTATACATAGTTACTATTGGCACAAACATCATACATTATTTTGTTATATCTCAACGCTGCCCGCGTTTTCGTTGAAAACTCCCAGACGGCTTCAATTTTTCCGAAATATCGGTATATTTTAGTTGGTGTATACGAAAACGTAATAAATTATATACTAGAATTTATTACTAGAATTCCATGAGAATTGCTCTATCCATTGGTGAGCACAGCATGAAACTTAGTATAGTAGTTTTTGAGATTATCGCCAATAGACAGACAGACAGCGGGAAGCGTTTTTTATACTATGTAAAGAAACCGACCGAGTCAATTCTAATTGTTTTCTTCTTTGGACACCTTCAATTCAAAATGCCATTAGGTAGTTAAAGATTACTGAAAGCTCTACCTGTAAAGCGAAGTTACTAAAATTATTGATCAGTTGGAGCGTCCCAACAATTAAAATAAAATAATTAATAAAATTAATAAGCCAATATTAACATTTGATTAATTTAATTTTTATGTAATTAGATAGATAATTTAATGATTAAAATAAGATAAGGGTATTTTCACCCATGGCTGAGCTACTAAAAAATATCCTTAAAGCGCTTAATATAAGTTTTGTACACCATAAAGCAATAAGTGCTGACTATAATGACATCCACCTATCTAAGTCTGTGGTGGTCTGTAGTTGCAATATATTTCTTCTGTCTGAAAAAAATGGCGTGGGGACTCATGGGGGGAATCATCTAACATTTTCATTCTCATCTTAGACGTAAGAAATAAGTGTATGTGTTTTAAAAAAGACTTGGCTTAAAGGTCTTGTTGCCAAGCCATAAAATATTCAACAAAAAAAAAACAATATATTTCTTTACTGGCAACCTATTATTGTTTTCCTCAAACAAAATTTAGCTATTGCATGCATTTTGTTTTGTTTGTTTTAGTTGTATTGTTTAAAAATAAGCTACCTGCATGTCTTCAACAGGTTAGAGATGGCAAACCAAGAGATAAGCTTAAAGTGGAATGGATATCAAAGTAATATACTGTCAAATGTAAAAGAACTGTTTAAAGACGAAGGATTGTCGGATGTCACGCTAGTCTCGGAAGGGCATAGTTTTAAGGCCCACAAAGTGATTCTTTCTGCAAACAGTTCCGTCTTTAGAACAATATTTCAGGTAACATTTTTATATATTAATGTATATGACGCTACTCTTGCTGAGCTGCCTTACGCCCACTCTTTTTATGTTACAGCAAAACCCCCACAAGGATCCAATTATAGTTCTTCATGACATCAATACCGCCTCTTTGAAGACTTTGTTAACGTTTATGTACAATGGTGAGGTAAATGTAACCGAGGAATTTCTGCCTATTCTTTTGAAGACAGCAGAAACATTAAGAATTTGTGGTTTGTCAACTGGAAGTGAAACGACGCGAGAAGATGATGTTAGTATAATAATAATAGTTTATTACCAATTGGATATAAACAACGATAATTATTTGATATATTTATAATTATTAGCAATAGAGTCTGTTTAATTATGTTGTATTTTTTTTTCTAAATTTTTAGTGTCTTTTGCAAAGCAATAGTATACATATATTACCGAATTCCGGTTTTAATAGTTTTGTGTACTTAAAGATAAATTGGGCTAACATCTCTTAATACGAATTACATCAATGTATGTCTCTAAATCCCCTTTCCAATAATATATAAAGTTCAGATGATACAAAAAATAATAAAGCAATACATGTATATATAAGTATAATATAAGTTTATGTATTAAATATAACAGTTTAATAGGCTCATAGTTTTATTTACGTTAAAAAAATGATTTGATATGTTGATTTAGTGTTATTATTATATAGTTTACCTTTTTTTAAACTTGTTATTCGTAACAATTCTGTTGGCCTTCTAAGCCTGGAGGACTTTTTGCTTCTCTCATGGAAGAGTTACTTATTTTCCATTCTTGATAATCATATCCATACTGTGGCGATAATTACTATGTGGCGTAAGGGACAGAGAACATGTATGTTATAGGTTAAAAAGTTAATTTAAGAAAATGCATTACATAGAGAATAGAATGCCTCATGACTATGGTTAATTTGACTTATGTTTGGCAAAGGCGACTGCAAGAAGTTGAAAGACTTTGAGAAGCAATACTGTCTAGTAGATCCTTACCATTTATGAAAATGCTAATTAATATATTAACTGTCATAAATATTCAAGATGTTTTGTTTTTATGCATTTCTGTAATTTTTTCTTAGGATGTATTTCAAATGTTCTAAATTGTTATGTATTAAACATAATCTACTTTGGTTTGGTAGGCTTTTCCAATTTAATTGTTTGTGGCAATTTGTATGCAATGCTGTAATAAAGGATTTCAGACAATGAGAAAAATTGTACCTTATAATGATCAAGTAAGTTTTATTACAGTATTATCATTGCAGAAAACAACTGGATCCAGCCAGTCAAAGAAACGTAAGAAAAGTGAAATTGAAGACAATAATAATAAAGTAAAGAAACCTCACACTCCTAAGTCAGATGCAGCTTTAAATGTTATCAATAATGATTCTCTGAAGAGTACTGTAAGTATATTTGAAAAGTATGCAATCACTGCTGGTGCTTATTACTAGGATTTTTTTAAAAAGAAAGCTAGCAATATTTCTTTTTTTTTTTCATAAATATTACTTATATTCTTGTTAACCATTCAAAGTAAGCTTAAGCTTGTGCTAGGAGATGGTTCACGTCAATAGTTGAATGGTCGATCAATAGTCGAGTCGCAGACTGCACCCTAATCCAGGCTTCACTTAGGCTTACCGTAAACTTAGGCTATTGATGCTTCTAAATGGTAAATCAATTGATAGTGCTACTTTGCTCAGCACATATTATTTGTAAGTATTATTTGTAAAAGCTAAAATAATAATTAAATCAATATTTAGTAATTTGTTTTTACATGCCAAGTTTGTACACAATATTGGCAAATAATTTTTAATGATCAACCTCTTTTGTTGGCCATGACAGATTGCTTTTCACTGCCTATCCTACTTCTAAATATAGTTGATGGATGAAGTTTTAAAACTACAGGTCACTGTTGTTAATTTTTAGATTTTGTTAGATCTACTAGAGTTTCTAGTATCAATTTAGATCATGAACTTGTTCACAGGCTATAATACCTAAGGTTGAACCAGTTGACTCACCGTCCACTGACTATTCAGGAGAAAACACTAATGATACAGATATTGCATTGCTAGAAGATGTGGAGAAAAAATATTCAGTAAGTCCAGAAAGCCCCACCAGTAAATCTGTATGTTCAATGATACAGAAAGACCGTCACGTAAAGAAATGGATCAATGAAGTTAGTAGTACTCAACCGTGTCTTAATGTGAGCAATGACAAACAAAATAGTATCAATTCTATAGATGACGATAAAGACAGTATCGAAATTGATAAAGAAGTAGAAACTGTATTGCAAAGTGGAACGATTGTGGAGAGTTTAAGCATTACAACTGAAAGCCTTAATTCAGTGTCTAGTGAAGTTCAAAGCATTAAAGGTAATGAATGATTTCAAGCATTGGTAGATTTTCAACATTCAATTCAAAGGACTTAATTGTTGATTTATTTATATATAAACTAAATTTGAAACAATTTTATGTCATGCTGTTACAGTCAGTAATTATGCAAATCCGTATGTAAAATTTTAACAATTATTTTAATATGTAATTCTGAGCCAATAACTTGTAATTTGTTTTTTCTCTTCTCAATTAATTTACCTATATGTTTAAAATTTCAGATAAGACCAATACATGTTATGCTAACCCTTCATTCCCATGTCCATTTTGCCCACGGGTATACAATAGTTGGGGATATCGGAGGAGGCATGTCAAATCTAGACATGTCACTAACAGGTGAGTTGAGAATTGTAATTATATTATTTTTTTATTATTTACTATTCAATAAAAATATTACTAAAATTACTAACAATCTTGTTAATCATTCCAATTAAGCTTAAGCTTGTGCTAGGACATGGTTCACGGCAATAGTCGAATGGTGGATTCGAACCCACGACCTTACAATTCGTAGGCCGTACCCTAAACTATTAGGCTATTGACGCTTATAAATCTTGCCCATCAGTATGCAAGAGACATTTGATGACTTTGAAATCAACAGAAAAAGTTTTTATTAAATAGATTTTATGCCAGTAGCCCAGTGGCTTCTACAACTTCGCTGGTGTGAGATATGGAACTGATTCTGAAAATCATTAGGAGAATGTGGCAAAATTTTCGAAAGTTGTATATGAATAAATTGAACAGCCGTGGGGTGCTACACAAACCTGGCTTACACCATTATGTATAAATAGCTAGTCTATGAGTAGACCTTGTAGATCCCAAAATTGTTGGAAAATTGGATGGTCTTGCTCTTGAATGTAATTTAAATCTTAAATTAATGTTTAAAGCTAATGTTATGAATATATTTGTAATGATATTTTCAGATTGTCATGCAAGTGGTGTGTCTCTGTCTTACCATCCACTGGTGCCTGGTATTCTCACGCCACACGAGCGCATGGCGTACCTCATGAAGAGGCAAGAAACTCCTTGGTGGTTATGGTGGAGGCCCACGCCGTGCTTACTTTGAATGAGCCAAGTGTTACACAATTATTGGGTCAGGTTGGAATAACTGATGCAAACAATAGCAGTGTCAATGAGAAAAATAATTAGGGGGTATGTTTTTTCATATATATATTAAGACTATTTGGAAGTTAATTGTGTTAAAATTGCATAATGATAATGGCATAATCACTACAAATATGCTACATTTATTTTAATAATATAAAGTGGTATAAAGGTATATTGGCAACGGGTACTATATAAACTTGTAAGAAAAGAAAGCAACATATTTTTGATAAAGAAAATCTACAGCATATAAAAACTTGAAATAAGATTCTAATTCCTATTCCTAGATTCGTTAGTTGAAGCAATTTTTTTAATGAAAAGGGTTACAGGGGAAATTTAGTACTGATATTGACATGACAAAGTTAACTATGACAAACCAATACTTAATTTTAATAATTTTTTATACACTTTAACATATTGAGTGTACACTTAAGCGAATGAATTAAGATAACAATGGATTCAATCAAATATATTGCAATAGGTAAAGTAAGTAAGAAAAAAAACAGTCATAACTACTAGTATTTTTTAAATATTTGTGAATAACACAGCTCTGGAAGTGAACATTTTACAATATAATTACTTTTACATATCAAATTATATTGTCCATTGTAATTATTCTAATGTTTTAAAAAACAATAATTGATTAGTAACAAAAATAGATATATAATATTAATACTGTGCAAATATAAAACACTCACACCCGTCACCCAGAGGGGCAGACGAAGACCACAGACTTTAGATTAAAATGAACCTAACATACCTCTTCTGCATCATTCACACCTATATGTCTGTGTATAAATAAAACTAAGTTATATAAACAAAACAAAAACTACCACCCGAGCCAACTAAAAACTTGTGATGTCAAAAAGGGTGGAATAGAACCACACAAATTAAAATAGTCCTGATTACATTTTTTTTAATTAGATTTCATTACTATTTGTAATTAAGATTTTTTTTGTCTGGTAGTGGACACTATACAGAATACGGTTTTTCATGGAAATTATGTAAAGACTTTATTATTGTATTTATTGCATCTTCATGACTTCCTTAAAAATGAATCAGTTTTTTATAATCAAAATTGTATATCTTTTAATTGTTCTTTAAACCATGCTAGCCAAGTTGATGAGGGGTTTGATTTATGATGCAGTGAACATCAGTTCGGATTTCAGTCATCTTGTACTAATGAATTACCGTTATTTCGGTTTTTTAAGTACAAGGAATCACTTGCTAAAAAGTTTGTGCCTTTGTGCGATGGGCTACCGCCTGTCACATATGGGACCTTAATAAATTCGGTGGCAAGCTATAGTCTACCACGCTATAAGTAAAAGGATGTGAGAGCTCATTTATCATATTTTATTTTATTTTCTAGTATACACTAAGCCTTTTTTCGATATATTTTTTTAATTATAATATAAAAAAATAAGCCAGTAAATGGGTGTTTTAAAATTTTTAATTTATTCAAATTTCTCTACCTGCATTGTTCATAAAATAAAAAATAAGTCACAAAGATTAAGAATTTATTTCATAATTTTAAAAGCAATGTGTTATGGCCAGTTGGGGTGGTTTATTTTCCCGGAGTTTTGGTCAGTAGTAACTAAATCAGAATTTTTATAATTAGCTTTATGATAATGTGAAAATGTAACTGATATTAATCTCTGTGTAATAATAGCTTTATTATGATTTAAAGGTTATAATATTAGATTATAAATAATATTAAATTGATCTCAATTCCAAGTCGCAGTTAGTTTAAGCTTCATAATAATGATACAAGCGAATTTATTTCAAGATATACCCTTTTTTGGCTATATTTCATCTAGTTTGATATTCTTATAAACATTATTCAATTCAAACGTTCAAATTCAATTCAGTCCATTATTCATTTCAAATGTATATCACATATACCAGTATGTACATTGACATTTTTTTACTGATGAACTGCACAGATTGGCCGGAGAAGCTGGCATTGAGCGGTGGCATAGCTCTTAGGTCGCTTAGCCTTAGGTTGCTTAGCCTGAACCTCTATCGCTAGTAACTCGGGTCACACAAGGGTCACCCCGGTGAGGGGCTTGGCTTAGACTGTTACTATGTCACGCGTAAGCATTCCGATCCGAGGGCGCCCGAGAGGGCCGAACCACGACTTGGTTGGTTGCTATTTCACGGATAATCTTAGGGACATTCAAAAGCTAAACTAACTTTGAGTGCCACTTCGGGAATTATGTAAGATTTTTTATTGTGACATACTAGCCAATTATGTTATGCTTTAGTTGTCTAGTAACATGCTTAACTGTTATAATGTATATTAAGAAACTGCCTATATTTGTTGCTGATCTCGGAGAAAAGGAATACTCTTTCTTTAAGGTTGCTTAGTCGTATCGAAATAGGTGAAATATAGCAAATTAGACAGGTCTCTATTAAATAAAATCATTAATATTTTTCTTTGTATTTTTTCATTTCTTACTTGAATCTTTTTACATAACTTGAAAGGGATTGACTGAATTAGTAGAGCTTAAGATTAAAGCCTATATAAACCAATATTTTTATATGCACTAGGAATATTGAGCAATAATTTTAGGATGTGATTTGTAGATTTTAAGAAATGAACTATTATAATAAAAATTATACTTGGTACAGTATTTATTTGAGGCGTAATTTTATTAATTCTATCAAGAGTGTGTTTGGGTGTGAATTTGAGAAATAAAAAGCATATTTTGTGTGACATTATTTTAAGTGGATATTATTAATTATTAGAGTTAACAATTTATTTGGATTGGAGTAAAGCTATGAATACATAATATAGAATGTAAGATAATGCTCATATTTGGTTTAGTATTGATTAGTAGTGGTTGGGGTACAGTAACCGTGTAAGCTCATGACAATATGTCTTTGTCGATTAATGTAATGGTTGTTTGCATGTTACCATTTGATTTTATTGAATAAATTCCGATCTTGTTATGCAGCGATTAGTTATAGATATAATTCTAGTACTACAGTGGCACAGCTATTACTCATCGAGCAGATGGGATATCCAGCCATCTTCCTGATTAAAATTTGATTTCTAAAATTTCAAGTCTTACCAATCATCCTTGATATGAATCAGTGATCTTTTCAGAGGATCTGTGATGTGATGATTTATCAAGGCTGATGTAACTGTCATCTAAATCATGACATGAATACACAGAAATCTACATTGGCATTATTGATGAGCTGTAGTTATATGCTTTATTTAATAATAAGAAGGAAGGTTTCCACACAATGTCTTGATTGTCATGAGCTCGCGAATGGTCAATATTTCTTATGAATAACATATCAAACTGTATTAAGATTGAACAGAGCTTTTGAAGTGAATTTCTTAAAATTTTATCATAATAAGATAAACTACTTATCAATATAAAATATTTGCATGCATGTGTGGTCGTATCTAGCAGATATATTATTAATAACCAGCACTATGAAGTAAATCAGCACTCATATTACCTATTTCGCTCTAGAACATTAGCTCTTTAAAGATTACGCTTTGTATCCTAATACAAATCAAAATTACGCCAAACAAAACTATGTATCGATAATTCAATTTAATAAGCTTATGTAACGTCCTTAAGGTACATACTACTTTCTTTAAAAGTTAATTCTTATTGAAATCATGATGCTTATATTTGATCTACTTCGTAACATACAATGTTGCCATTGACGTATACTGACGTAACTATTTTAATGTCAAGTGACAGTAATTTTTTTAAAGATACAGATTATATATATTAGGGATGGTAAAGATAAAGATTTCTTATATGAGGTACAAGATTACAAGATCAAAACAGTGAATAACAGCTCAACCAATTTATATAAGGGTGTGATATAAATTTAGCAGTTGGAATGTATAATATTTTTAGTCACTAGTTACTGAAACAGTACATAGATTTTTTTTTATTATTTTAAAGCCATAACTGACAGATAGTGGATAGTTATTTCACAAACAATTTTTCATAGACAACAACAATCATTTTGTACTTTCGGCGCTTTTTTTATTCTACTCCCTAGCCACAGTGTCGCTATTGTATTTTTTGTTTTCATATACAGAGTTGGTTATTCTTGCTTTACCTTCCATACATAAACTTTTAGGACACTGCATATTACGGTAGTTTGGGGAGTTCAAGTAATACGTATCTAATAACAAAATGACGGAAATGTTTTCAGAACTATATCTTAATCTGAATTCATGCTAATGACATTTCGTACTACTTTTCCTACTAGATCTAGATAGCTATATATCTGTATGTCTAATATCAAGATTTTTTGATATTTAATAAAAACTTTGTTCTCGATTATCTTTTAATCTGTTAGTCTTCGAGATCGAGTCGCACGACTTGGGAACGGTTCTATCATTAATTAGAGAAAATCAACCTAAACTAGGCGCGGCTTGGTAGGACGCTAAGATGTAGTCGGTGGGTCAATTTTCTTATTTTAAATTAAACAGGATTATGTAAATTTGTTAACTTAATACTTGAACGCCCCATTTATTAATTTGATTTTGTGTTAGCTTGCATTACTACATAATTAATATATTCTTTATCTACTGATACAACAACCACAGAGGACCACGCTATCTGCTATAAACAATTTTATATATAAATGATCACTCTATAAATAATAATAAGTTACCAAAGCAATTTCTATTAAGTAACGTTTAACTATAAGGAGATTTGATATTGATCTATTTTTCTACGTCACTATAAATCCTTGATGTATTTTTAAGGTACCATATTCGTATTTTTTTATATACGCCATGTATTGATATAAGTGTAATTTCGGAATGAATATAATCAATTTTATTGTATTAATTTATGTTTAGAGTAAAATTGAATATACTAACGGATTCTTATGATGACTTAACACGTAATTTATGGCTTTAAAATTAGTCGTTCGAAATGTGGGGAGCACGCCATATTATCAATTGTCTTCTGACTACCAATGCAATGGAGATTAAATATATTTTTTACAGGAAAAAATGTTTTTTTTCTTACAAACCTACTATAAATTTACTACAGTGATATTGAGTAAGGGAGATGTGTGTTTTTACAAATCAGCTACTGCGCCCTCTAGTGTGATGCCTGGGGCTATCTCTGTAACGGTAGAAACATCTGATTTAGATCCCCTATTCGGATTAGTCAAATCAGTATTGGAGTCGACTCTATTAGAATCGGTCATGAAATATTCTTTAGACTCTTCTCTGATAAAATCTCTTGTTGATCGACTTTCTACAACTGGAGTCATTTTGCCCGGAGGGACTTGAGACATGTAATATGGGGTTCCGGCCTTTGATGTATTCAAAGACATATCATATCTAGGTGGTCCACCACCCATCGGTCTATCTGGAGATATTATGTACTTCGGAGCTGCCTGTTTGTCGTCGAACACATCCAGTTCATTGTATCTTTTCATGGATGCCCTGTTCTTTGGTGTCTTTTTCAACATGGCTTGAAAATTGAAGGGAGGCTCGTCTTCGCTCAAGTCGTTGGTTGATTTTGCCAACGCTTGCAGTTCTTGTATAGGATCCTGGACGTCCACGTCGAATGTATGCATGCTACGGCTGTAGTTAGACCTGCGTATAGGTGAGGTGCTATTTTCTAAAATGTCTGTATCATCCCGAGGACTGGCCCAAGGCGTTGGAGGCTGGTAGTATCCTTGAGGTGATTGATTTGTCTTCTTCTTGTATACTACAGGCCGGCTGCCTGTCCCGACGAAATTGTCTTGGGCTACACTGGAAGGCATGCCCATTAAGGCATCCTCAGACGGTAACTTTGGCAATGGTTGCATGGGGTCTCTGCAGAATGGCATGGTTATCAGGGTCTGAGTGCTCGCAGACAGCATGTAAGGGTCTGTTTGTGTCGAATATCCACGCTTCAACGGTTCGTCCCACTGCTCGTGGTCGGAATCGTTTGGGGTCGCGAATGTGTCGCTATAATCAGACATCAACAATGTTAGTTCTTGCAATGTGATGTATTACATTATTGTTTAAAGCGGACAACGACACAAAAGCGGATATTTGGGTTGTGATAGGAATCGCTAGCTATCGCTATCACGCGGGGAACAATGATACTTACAGAACAACAAATAGTGACTTTAAGAGTTCCCTAGACTGGACGGAATCTCGTTAAAAATATTTAATTGGATTACTCGAAATTCTATATTATGTTTTTTAAATGGTTTTCTTTTTTAAAGCAAGTAATGACAAATATATTTACGAATAGAAGAACAGACTTCGAATCAGTTACAATTTAGGAATTAAACGCTTATACTGCAATATCTCAATCAAGAACTATACAATTTTGAAGTTCCCGTGTTAAGTTTCACCCTTGGTGATTTTATTAATGTTTTTCTCTAGATAATATTGTATCTATTATTGTTCATATCCATCCGAATTGAACTGGAAACATTTCTGAATTAATGGACAAGTTTGGCAGAGGTAAGGACATATAAAACGCAACGGTAATGTTAACAGATGGAGGGATTTCATGTATGGTTTAAATACGTACGTGCTCTTAACATTGGGATCGCACATAGACGACGTATCGTAGAATTGTAGCTGATCAATTCTGAAAGGCAATTTCCATACCGTTGGACGTACGGCTCCCAGGTACGTGGATTCTTTTGCGTTGGGATCAATTCTATCTAATAGAACGGATGTGTTTATATTAACTAGACCTTCAACTAACGCCTGATTGTATATATGAATCTGAAAAGGAAAATATAAAGTTTGCTAGTCCGCAATAACATATTGGTGCTTACACTACGCAGTGATAGTTAGGGTAGGCCGTGAGTGTGGCCAGCCCTGTAGTTCTGCACTCTCAAGAATAAGACCTCAGGGCCTCAGGTTCACTGGGCGACAAGGGTGGGGGCTTATGTCGTCCGCAAAAGTGTACCCGTAAGTGAGAAGAAACATAGGGGGAGGTATTAACCCCCTCCCCCCGCCCCGGACGTTTTTTCTGTAGAGCACAGTACAGAAGGGCTCCGGTGCGTTCCTCTGGAGATCCCGTAGCCATCACCATGCACCAAAGAAGGGCCACCGGAAGGGGTTTTAGTGGGTAAAAACCCCACATAACCCCTTGCAACCCCGGGGTATCTTGTTGAAGTTCCCCCCGTCAACAAAAAAAGGCCATGAGTGTGAGATGATGAAAGTTATTCCGTGGAAGTAAGTAGATGGAGAGATATATGAACCAGATTGGCGACCTCTCTGGGCTATGGGTGTAGGTAATAGGAAGCTTATGTCATAGTATATAACCAACGAATTTGTTATCCTGTTCTGGAAGGTACGGTATCTATGTATATCTAGGAGATATACGTAAATAAACATTGCAAAATGACAGTGTCACCGCACTGTTACGGGTTAGAAGTGTAATTTACCGTCATTCTCCAATTTATCATCAGCACCGGAATATAGATGATATATTTTATACCTGTTGGGAGAAATGTACCAAATCCTGATATCTCATGGCTCTATACTGCAACAATACTTGGAATATGGAGCGGCTTTTCCATTTCATTGCGAATCTTTTTAGGAATGAAGCTGTTTCTTCGTCGATCTGGCCTGACGATTTGTTGATGAGAGGCCCGTACGCTTTACGTACGATGTAGCCTCGGTACGCTGAAATGTTTGATAGATTATGATTATCTTATCCGTAAATGTATAAAAGAAAGTAAAGTAACGACATATATCCTTCCGCTATCACGTCGACAGAATGCGATCGAAACCTCACCCAGTCCGAGCCGGAGTTCCGCAAGGCTCAGTGCTAGGTCTAGTTATCTTCATGCTCTAAACTAACGATATCTCACTCCCAAGTAGAGCTGAAATCGCCCTCTTCAACGACACGTGCATCTACGTGTCGAGACGCAACCCCAGCACCATTTGTAAAAAAAACTCCAATCCGTTGCTAAGACTCTAGGGAAGTGGTTCCGGAAATGGCGAATAGAAATCAATCCCTCCAAAAAGGCAGCAATGTATTTCTCAAAGCTTACTGCGCGTTCTCTCCCTACAATTCCCTGGACTGGCCAAATTATATTTTTTTAATGACGAACTACACAGTTTGGCCATGGAAGCTGGCCTTGACTGCTTCACCGGATTGAGAGGTGGCATAGCTCTTAGGTCGCTTAGCCTGAACCTCTATCGCTAGTAACTCGACACAAGGGTCCCCTCGGTGAGGGGTAACCGGCTTGGACGGTTACTATGTTATAAAACTAAATCCATTACTTGGATGTAGTTCTCGACCCTGAACTCAACTTAGGTCAGCAGATAGAACTTCTTTTTGTCTCTTTGTCCTCATTAAGCCGAAACATCCTTTCTCTGTTCTACGTATAACATATTAACCACCTTTTAAACTGTATATCCCGGTCGGGTTACAGAGCCACTAAGATCATTTCGTATTAACATTAAGCATATGTAACGAAACCAACCCTTTTGAATCATTAGCGCTGCTTCATCTTCTGTGACGTTTGTGGACTGCTGCTTCTTCAGCTCTTTAACTGTAATTGACAATATGAGCATCGTTATTCTTTGCAAAATGGCAAGCGATGGTAGCGCCATGCGGTACGGTAGTACACTCTGTGCTAGGATACTACACAGATAGATACGAGTAATTACTGAACTTTTATTTCAATACTAGCGTACCCAGCCCGCTTTGCCGGGGTATATTTTATTTTATTTAAACATAAAATTCACATTATATACATACACATAAATATTAAATTTAATAGTAAATAAAAAGTTGTATTTGTCAGTTCAGAAAGAGGAGTGCTCCGATCGTCACCAAACATTACAGTATTACTCGCCAGGTCAATCTGAAGATTCCTGAAAGTTTCATTGAAATCGGTCCAGCCGTTTCGGAGCCTATATGGAACATACAACCTTTCTCTTTTATATATATAAATTATTTTTAATGATAATTATGATCGTGTTTTATAATTAATTTAAAGGGTATAATAATACAATTATACCCGTTAAATGAAAAAGTATATATGAAAGAAGAAACAGTAAGTAAAAATATTAAAGTTTTTTTGGAAAACTAATATACCAATACACGTCATACCAATGACGTATTTAGTTCACTCATACGATAAGGTGCTATGAACATCACTATAATTTTAAATAATTTATTGTGTTGTCTTCGAATACTCACTATGCATAATTTTTGATTTATTTTGAACGGTCTTCCTTTTTGCTAAGAAGGCGCGCATCATGCATTGGACTTTTATTATCTTCTTCACTTGCGTTTCATAAAGTCTGATGAGCAAAATGATAATGAATTAAATAAATATAAATTTAATTTATAGAAAAATAAATAATTTTTTGTTAATATTTTATTTTTTATTTTAATTTCCTTGTTGCCTTTGACATTAACGAAGTAGGAAGACATAGGTAAGAAATATGACTTGGAGAGTGTAGAGTGAACATTAGAGTGTAAAATGATTTAAATGACTCAAAAAAAGAAGGAGGTTTTCAACTCATCTTTGAATGGTTTTTAATATATTTTGGTTCCCATGTCAATTTTGTTGTCATAGGACCTTGGGTTTCAAAAATATACGCGGGAACTAGGAGTGCACGATATATATCAATATTACAT
Source organism: Meandrusa payeni (assembly GCA_029286785.1). Classification (NCBI taxonomy): domain Eukaryota; kingdom Metazoa; phylum Arthropoda; class Insecta; order Lepidoptera; family Papilionidae; genus Meandrusa; species Meandrusa payeni. Next base: position 13,456,820 of record JAGSMX010000012.1, read on the forward strand.
AAAACATCGATATTTGAACGCGATACATCGTATCACACAGATGTTATCGAATCATCTACTATCGATATTTATATCGATATATTTCAACTGATAAACAAATATCGTATATATATGTTACCACAGTCCCACTCTCCGCGAGGGCTTGTACAGTTGTATAAATTTTATAATCCGTGTCGCGGTTTTGTTAGGCCTACTTAAATATATATTATCGATATGATATATTTATAAAATATATCGCATAGTATCGACACAACATTACGATATATTATATCGAAAAATATATCGATATATTTTTTGCATAAACATCCCTACAGGGAACTCATAATAATAGTACGTAAACATGCTTGTTGTATAAGGTATTGGTGGGTTTATGAAAAAATACTTGACTTTACCTGGACAGAAATTCTTCGTTGTAATATTTCAGGAACACCTTAGTTTTTCCCAATTCCCAACCTTCCATTTTTAAGCGGATTAGTAGCAACCGGCAGTTATCCTTGGTTTCTTCTACGTTTTCATCAAAGTCGAAAGCCAAGAATCGATATCTGCATTTACGTAACAAAAAATTCTGTTTAAAAATTTGACTTTATACCCTAACTTATAACCTATTATATATATTTTACCCAATAATGTGTCTATTTATTGTATATATGTAAAGAAAAATATAATTTTCTTTTTATAAAACATTTGACATAATAATAATAGCATAAAGAAATGACACGTTATATTATGGTACCTGCGGTACACTTTCGTGGTTTTGGGTTGCCTTTAATTGAGCCTTATTTTAAGCTTCATTAGTATATTTACCTTCGTATAAACTCAGAGAAAGGTACGCGGCAAGAGAATCCCATCTGCCTTGCTTTTGCCGTGTCTAGTATAGCAAGCGCTCTCAACTGCTGGCGTACAACTTCCGCTTGAAAGCCCCTTGGACTATCAGTCAAGTCGGCTCTAATACAACGGACGTAATGCGTGCCACCGCTGCCAGGACCTATCGAGAGTTGCTTCAAGATCTCCAGACTCGTGGCCCTGTAAGTGGCCGCTGCGGTCCGCATCCTGTGACTTTGAGAGTAATGGCCTTTGGACACTGTGTTGTATTTCTGAAAAAAGAAAGTTCGTCTATACGTCCCACTGTTGCGCATAGGCCTTTGATATGAAGAAAGTATAATTGCATAGTCCACCAGCCGGCTCTAGTGCGGATTGGCAGACTTCACATGTCTTAGAAAATTTTCTAAGACATGTAGGTTTCCTCACGATGTTTTCCGTCACCGCCGAGCGTGTGGTAAATCAGCGCTTAAAACTTGCATTAAACAATTTCATGTAACTTGAGGTGACCGCCCGGTCACTGAGATATTACGGCTCTTGTTCATTTCTGAAATAGTGTAAATCTATTCCTAAATCTATTCTAATAAATGGGGAGACGTTTTTTTGTTCCCCTAAACTACAGACATACATGATCCTTATACCATAAGATCGACGAGATCCTGAGAAGGATTTAGTATACTATTTAGTATATTAATCTGGAATCTATATTTTTTTGGTTTAAATTTTTCAATTTCCTATTACGATTTTGTTTCGTTCGATTATTCATTGTTCAATGTGACGTTTGCTTATTCAATTATAAGGTAAAATATGTTCCAGTAAAGCGATTGAAGATCGCTACTTTTGATATATTTATTATGAGATAATTTAAGTTCATTCAAAAAAGACAAAAACAAATGCTATACGAACATTTTGTCCTCATAAGAAATGGACAAGTGAGCACCCGTTTGACCTGACGTTCATTGAATACTGCCGCTATCTATTTTATACACTTTGATTTAGGAAATTTTAATTATAAAGGTGTGAAACTTACTCTAGCTTTAATATTCTCCATCTCTTTCTCCGGCTTGGACTTAACAGCCGATGATTTTGGCTGGCACGAAGATATTGTTAAGTTACCAGTTTTAGTCAATTTATTTTTGAACAACTGTTGTAATGTAGCATTTAATGATGCTCTCATTGTTTCAATCATTTCGGGTGGTAGGAAATCTTTGTTCTTGTCAGCCATTTCTCTGGCGTCGTAATTTACCTTACCTGTATAGTGAGCTACACTAAATTCGTGACTTCCAGATAGCTTTATGTATGGACCTTTACTAGATGTCCTTATGGCATCTGAAAGTGTGATAGATATTATAAACGTAATTTCCATATGCGAATAATAGCTGTATCCAAATAACATAAAATGTACAGCTAAAAACTTTCTAAGGACGACAAAACTGTCTTCATGATTCCTATAATCAAATTACTTTGATTTCGATTCATTAAACCAGAAAAAATAATCGCTCTTAAATCCTTAAATATCTGTTTAACAATATTGATATAATAGTATGGCATGTAACATAATAACATAATCTCTAAAGTACTAAATAACGTGTTTATTCTGGTAAATTTGAGGAATTTAAAAATCATTCATACTCATGATAAATTCTTGTCCACTTCCATTTCGACTGGCTTCGTCTAAGAGGTAAAAAATTCCAGATGGTCTGGCCATAAGTTGGTCAACAGAGTTTTTATTGTCATAATAATGCAGTGGAGCTGCTGGAACGCCTTCCTGTTGTTCTTCTTGCATCTCCCACGCAAACATCCTTTGGTTGTACAGAAACTGTATTTGCTCATTAGTTGTATTAACTATCAATTGCTCCAACCGGTTTCTATGATAACATTCAAAACCAAACATGTCCAATAAACTGACAGAATATTTATCACCGCTGTAAGAAAACATATTGTGATCAATAATGATTTTTTTTAATTAATTTAAAGTACCTATTATTACTTACAATACAGATCGCATGAATGATAGTTTAGAGTTTATCAAGTTTATCATCCAATCAATTAATCTCTTGTAAAGGGCACTTGAAAGCGTATCTCTAGCGTCTCTGGCTTCATCAGTAGAGTGTCTCTTTTTAATCGCTGTCCCTCTTTCGATCAAACAATAATTGAGTAAAGCCCATAGGAATTTCACTTCATCTAATGACAACAATTTGGCAACCTTTTTAGCTTCATCTGGGTTTTCTATTTCAGCCGTGCAATTTTTGCTGTCCTTAAACCTTACATTCCCAAGCACTAATATCGCGGCTAAGACAGTTTCTAAGAATGTAATATCTTCTTGCTCCCAATCCAGAATTTTTAAATTTTCAACAAACTCCTTGTATTTTGCAACATTTTCCGTCGGCGTTTCACGAACACCTTTCATTCCCCTAGGCGACTCTTCTAAAATTCGTAAGTACCGATGTCTCCTATATTTCTCCAAGCATAAATCTTCTAATCTATTTTCGGCTTCCATTGCATCGTAGAAATTATAAAGAAGGTTAAAGTTTGCATGAGTCCTGAAATAAAAATCATACAATTAACAACTAGAACTAAAATGGAAATAAAGCTAACATGGGTGACTATTCTAAACTTACATATCAGTAGACGAAACGCGCCATTTCTCAAGTTGATACAGCCAAAATATAGCACCGCTTAGTTTTCCTGAGCTACCGTAAGTTACTTGCACTTGTAAAATACCTCTCGTTGAATTAGGATTTACCGGTGTTGCAGCACTGATACAGGCTTGTATAACATCGTTTGCCTTTTGTATCCTTTCAGCTGTGTTATTTTTCATTGCACCTAAATAAGTAAGGTGTGAGAGTGCATGGATCATACATGTTGTTTTCCCCGATTTGCTTTCTCCAGAAAAAACTATATGCTGGGGTTCGTTATGATGAAGGGCGTCTTGATAAGCGCCATCAGCAACCGCGAATATGTGAGGTTCATTATCAGATCTGGATTTACATTCGTATTTTTTATGATGCTGAAATGACATAAAAATCGTTAGTAGTTTTTGTTTTTAAATTACTTTATAAAATGAATAATGCCTACATTTTCGCTGTAGATATCCGCGTTCATGTTGGGGTTAAGAATTAATAAAATATCGCCAACGAATGATGTGAACGATCCTTTTGCAAGTTTGGTGTATAATTCGGATAAAAGATTATCCTCAGTTAAAATATCTAATGCCGCAAGGTCTTCTACTTGCATTGTTTCTGGTTCATGAACTCCTTCTGTCGTTAAGAGGCCATTTTTGATTATTCTCTCTGGCACTTTCTCAGGTGCTGGAGTATTATTTAAATCTACTGCCAACATTTTCAGCTCCGTGGATAACTGAAACGAATAATGTTATTTGAAATCAAAATATGACATAAATATAGTTATTAATAAAATTCGTAATTATAAAACATTAACAAACATGGTAATCATTTTCCGGTACTAATTGAATAAACGGATGTTCCTCCAACTCCATCATATATGGACGATGTTCAGGATTCTTTTCCAGACACCTGTAAGAAGAAATACCGATGTTTTACGAAGTGCTACAAATAACATACGATAAACAAAATATTTCATGATAATACGTACTCGGCAATGAAATCGTTAATATCGTTGGATGACATAGAAGGCTTACATACACTCGGTGGTGGGTTTCTTAGAATCTGAAACAGGGCTCTAGTAGGATGCATATCTTGAAAAGGTCCTTTACCGTCGACCATTTCGATTGTGGTTATACCCAAAGCCCAAACATCAATTCTATTATCGTAGCCTTCATCACTTATAGCGACAATCTCTGGAGCCATCCAGCTAGGTGATCCAATATTTGTCCTTGTTTTATCAACGTTCCCGTTTAATTTACAGGATAAAGCAAAGTCGGTTAATTTTACTTCGCCATCTTTCGTGATCAAAATGTTGCTGCATCTTATGTTTCTATGCATAATTTTATTTTCATGCAGATAAACCACGGCCTAAAATAGGAGAATAAAATTATGAATAGTTTTAACATAGTAATTGGTGTTTCCATATAAATAATTATTATATTTAATGAATGTAAGATACCTTACAAAAGAAGTATTTCAAATTACAACAACAACCTTAGTGGATGAAATTATACTCGTAGACAACACATGTAACTGGTTCTTATATAAGTCGACGTGCTTAATCAAGTTAGTGATTTAATTATCGATGAATTTGACAAGTAATTCGTAACCTGACCACCCTTCAGTCAAAATACCATCGCGTTTAAAGTATTGGGGCGTTACTTTGGGGAAGGTGCCATGATTCCTTCTCAGGGAACATTTAATGAACATTGAACAGGGACGCTAAGCGTCCTTAGACCTCTGCAATCTCTCAAACTGCTTAGTTTTAAGCCTTCATGTATACAATTTAAATCCTTGACAAAAAATAAGTTGCCAGTATGTCCGTTAGCCGAACTACTAATAGAAAGCATAAACAAATGACCACGTTCTAATCGTTAGGGATTTAATCGAATGATAATATTTCTTGAGTTCTGCTTGATATTGTGGACGTTTCCTAACAGTAAAAACACAGGATATATCTAACATTGAAAATATAAGTTATATTGACGTGTTATCTAATAAGCACATTAAAAACAAGCTTCCGTCATAGGTAAAAGGTTAAGATTTTACACTGTGTCAAGTTAGCTAAGGCTTATTAGGTTCTTTAATCTGATAAGCTATTCATAACAACCTTTAATAACTATACCATGTTTGTATGTCTACATTCTTTCCTTTGATCTTGTGATTAAATTTATATAGATGCAGGTTGCAGGAGAATATTCCTTTAAGTAGATGAAACGTAAGATATGCTAATTCCACTTAACGGCATGCGTTTCGGCCAATCGCTGTATCGACACTTCAGTTTGACAGGGTGTGATCGAAGACCGCCCTGCCGAGCGATCCGTCTCACAGCGACCGCTTGAGATACGACGTCAGCGTCAATCAAATGGTCCACGCCCCTGAGATGTATTGGAAGCTACTTTGCATGCATATCGGGGCTATCAACTGTCACGGCTCGCCTGTCAGAGGCAGAGAGCGGACTCTTTGCCTTTGACAAATCATTATCAGTATCGTAATTTTATATTTCTGCTGGGATAACGATAATATAAATATAATTACATAAAATACTTCTATGTTATGCAGTTGTTAATCGTTATTAAGTAGATAAAATAAGCTTGATTCCGATTGAATCTGTATGAATGCAGTATTAGTAATATTTTTCTTAGATACAACATTGAATAGAAAAAGCTTTACAGTGCTTGAATGCTATGAAATTGGGAAAAACTAGGTTTTTAGAGTTATTATTTGGGGCCATTGGTGTAGGGCCTGTCTTTAGACTTTATTTTAATTCTTTTTTTACCATCTGAAAACTGGCATAGAATGTATCTGTTATATATACATAAGTAACTATTGTAAGTTTTCCGGTTTAATGTTTAATGTAAATTTCTTTACTTAAAATACACAAGTACCATGTCATTTCCAATACTTTGAATAATGCTATTTATGACTGGAGCTACGAGTTCTATAAAGATGCATCATAATTCTGTCTTTAATCGAAATACAAGAGATTTAGCATCAATATATGCTTATATCCATAGAAAATGTTCATACAAGAGAGGACTGGACCATTGGCATTGTGAGTCAAGTGGTTTGCATAAAGATAATATGCATTGAAATTTATCTAATTCCCTTGGAGCGTAAAATATAATTTTGCTATCTGGATTTAGTGCTTTATAACGTCTATTATAAGAGAGATTCTGAATCGCTTTGATAGGGCCCCGGGGATCGTTGGCTACTGCGTCAGAGGTCCGTATATCTTGTGTGCGCGAGCATTATTTACGATAATTGAGCGATGCACCGCGATGGGGGGCCATCACGGTGTTGTCAGGCGCTCTCCGACATTTCGCCCGGACAAGTTCGACTGTTTCGTCGCGAATCACATCGAATAAAGCGGCGTGCATTTTAAGTAATGGCCCTAGATAGTATTTCAACGTATACGTGGACATTCGCTGGGCAATATTTTATCCGACGTCACGCAATGAGAAGAAATCGCCCCGCCGCAGATACGAGAACAATTGAGTTTGCATTCAAAGTAACCACCAATTGATTCAGCCGTTGAAAGGTGGACTGGCAGGCCCTTTGTTTTATAAGCGGCCATTTCGGTTTGTATGTGACGAACGACATGTTTATAGTCAGTCGAATATGGACTTACCTTTATCGTATATTTGAGGATGTAGGCGATGTGCTCCTCGGACATTTTTCTGTCTGTCGCTTTCAGTTTTCTGACCATATCCATGACGGTTCCACAGTCGCATAGCTAGAAAATAAAGTTATCTTATTTATCGTAATGTTATTTATTTAATTGTTTATTTCATAAAACAATCAAATCCTTCTTGCAGTACACTATTAAAGAATTATCATTGCTATAAAATTAGGACCATATCTCACACAGGTCCTTGCACAAGCATGGAGAAAAGTAGACAGTTATCTCTTTCTTCCCTACTGTAGTTAAGTGACCGTGAAGCTTTTTACTTATCGTATTTAACTTTTATTACCTTATATTTTACTAGAATGGTTTTAAAGTTTGGATTAATGCCTTACGGCATTAAGTATTGACGCAATTTTGTCAATTTATCCAAAAAATATTAATAATAATTAAAATTCGGGTTTAAATACCACACTTCGTAATGGTTAGGAAGAAATAAGCTTGAATTAAATATAATGAAATTAGAAATCTTGATTCTGGTGGGACAAAGATAAAGCAGAGAGGGATATACTCGTATGGGAGAGCAGCAAACCTGTGACTTATTATTTTGGTACATGTATACATGTACGCTCATATGCGTACAGTAAAAGGCGATTATTTTAATATCACACAAACATTCCAATTTTATTTTTTTATATTGAATCTGGATTTCCACCTACAATTCATAAGTATAAAATATTGTCATACCTCCAGTATAAACCATATTTTTCGTAGGGTTTCAGATTTTTCACAGAACACACCATAAAAATCAATAAGGTTGGGATGATTGGTGAAGTCCCTTAAGATTCTGTACTCTTCGTGGATGTGAGCATCGTCGTCTTCGAAGTGAATCTGAACTTTGACTGCCACAGCCTTGTCAGCCGCCTGGGTGTCGGTTGCTTTGAAGACTTCGCCGAAGATTCCGGTGCCTAGTTTCTTGATAAGTTTATATCTTCCTATTGGACTCGGCAGTGATGTTATATTTAAACCCTCCCTCATTTTTACGTATCCATAAGATCGGTAATGTTTAAAATACTGAAATAATAAATATTATCATAGACTAATGTCAAACTGATTGTCTGCTTGGAAGTACAACGAATTGCAATGATACGATGACGATAATAATTGTATTAGTGACGTTGTCGATATAATATACTTTATATCTGACTAATCTTCTCCCTGATTTTTTTATACGAATGTCGCCCATGAACATCCACAGCACCAGAGGAGCTGCAGGAGCATTACCGTCCTTTGATATACGAGTAGGCTCGTTTCTTGAAGGTCCCCAAATCCTACAGGTTAAGAAACACCACTGGAGACAGTTGATACCACAAGTTGATAGTGCATGGAAGTTACGCGAGAAACGTACAGTCGTGGAACGCTAATCATCAAGATGGTGGCGATGGAGTTTGGAATTTTGCCGAAATGTGCGGTAATGGAAATCGGTAGCTGGGATGATTTAGAACAATTCCTCAGAACGTTCTCCGTGGTAAATGCGATAGAGAACGATATATTATACTTATATGCGACTACGATATATGCGACTTATGTTTAAAGACATTTTCTTCGCAGATTTAAAATCACTTTAGTATTTTTTTTAACTAATGGAAAACATGTTATAATATATTGTACTAACTTTTAAACAGTAGACACATTGTAAAGAAAAAAAAACTTATTGATAGTAAAATTATGATTTTATACGTGTTTTAAAATTGTTAGTAAAGATGAGTTGTTGTCACTTGGGCTTCATATTTGGATATAAAACAGTATTATTGCTATATCAAGTTTAGATCACTTACCGTGAGCTGCCTCGGCGAGACTAAACAGTTGTAGCGGAGCGAGGGAGGTCGGTGTGATGGGAGGCCTCACAAGTGCCATGGCTTCGCCGTATTAAGTCCGCTACGTTGATCCTTCCTAACTGAATTATACCGTAATTCCTTCCGACCTTGTCGCCTACCTTAGGTAACGTTTAATTTTGGATACGTTTGATTAAAAGATTGACGTCGAAGAAATTAAAATGTTTTGTATTATAAATCTATTGTTCTTTCGCCTCACTTTGATCAAAATTCTGCACCGGAATTTGCCAAGATCCCCAGCATTCGGCCTATTTCAAACGGATGCTGATGTTCAAAAAAATTTTTTCGTGACGGTCTTAATCTGTGTAGATTAGTCAGAGAAGCTAATTTTGACTGTTTCACCGGATTGAGGGGTGACATAGGTCGCTTAGCCTGAACTTCTATTATAATAATTCGACACAAGGATCGCTCCGGTGAGGGTTGTTCAAATGGTCTTTCATGGTCTCTGTCAGTCTACAGATGGCTTTGCCAAAACTTCTCGTATTTATCGTAGAAAATTTTGAGGATTGACAATATTTCCAATTTCCAAAAAATTAGTACACAAAAATATAAAAATAAATTATATATTCTTGTGTACTATTTTTTGAACCATTTATAAACCATACATTGATTGTACGTCCATCTATCAAAATGTCTCATTATTTCGGTTCATAGAGGTGGAGATTGGATGTATTATATCGGAATATATTTGTGAAACAATTTTTTTTCAATTTCCGTCACATACTTTGTAGCCATAGACAGGTTCAGTAAACTACCGTAACGGAAGGCCTTAAAGAATTACATCGTACAGTTATCGGACGGTTTTCAAAGAAAATCCGCAAAGGCGATCCGTCACGAAGAGCCGTTCGATCATGCGTGCGTAACTCTCACAGGCAACCCATCAATAAGTAGACAGGACAATGCAAACATTCTATTCTTTCGCCACTTTGAGAATCGAATGTACCGTAAAACTGACGTGTATTTGTTACATTAAATGTATCGTCTTCATTCGTGAATGGTAACTGCCTAGTTTTTTTCCCTCTTTATTTCGGACTACAAACAATAGTACAAATGAAACTACAAAATCAAATACAAGCTGCATTACCAATGACATTATTCACAAATTATTATTAATATTGTTTCAACGTGCAACACTTTCGTGTGACAATTTACATACATTTAATAAATAAATATCTAATTAGAAAAACAATATTACATGTACTAGTTCAATAATAAAAATTAAAAAAAAAGATTACTTGTAAATGAACAAATTTTAATCTCAGAAATCCTTACAAACTAAGCTGTCTTTAATATATTATCTAAATTTCGAAGTGGACAATGGGAACAAGTTAACATCTACGAAATACTTATGTATTTAATTATTATGAATCACACAATGATTGAAGCGTCAATAGCCTAATGGTTTAGGGTACGGCCTGCGAATCGTGAGGTCGTGGGTTCGAATCCACCATTCGACTCTTGACGTGAACCATCTCCTAGCACAAGCTTAAGCTTAGTTGGAATGGTTAACAAGACTGTTAGTAATATTTATTTAAAAAAATATATTGCTAGCTTTCTTTTTAAAAAAGGAAAGGTGAATGAAATTCCTTCAACAAACTTCTTAATTTTAATAATTTTGGCGCGTTTTCTTATACCTTTAGCGGGGAACAAAACGGTAATACATTCAACGATTCATTTCAATTCTATTAGGCAATAAACATGAGCAGTGATTATAAGTTTCGATTTCGTATAATGACATGTTTCTCTCGCTTTTTGGTTCAAAGTTAGTTTAGTTTTTGAATGTCCCTTAGATTTACCTTGAAATAGCAACCGACCGAGTAGTGGTTCGGACCTCTCGGGCGTCCTCGGATCAGAATGCTTTCGTTCAAGCCGAGGTTACCCCTCACCGTGGGGACTCTTGTATCGAGTTACTAGCGATAGGTTCAGGCTAAGCGACTTAAGAGCTATGCCACCTCTCAATCCAGTGAAGCAGTCGAGGCCAGCTTCTCTAGCCAATCTGTGTAGTTCGTCAAAAAAACTTGCTTTTTGGATGAATCTATACTGATATGCTGTTGGTTTTGAGGGAGAAAGAGTATTAGTTGAATTACTTCTTCAATCATCACACTTGTATACGCGAAATGTATGCTTCTCATCACGCCGTTATTCTGTCTCAAATAATTTGTACAATTTTTTTTAATTTTATATTTTTGTTACGATAGTCTTTTACTACTTATAATACATATTTCAACAAAATCTCATTTTGCAAATTGATAGGGCGTGTAAAAGGGTACAATTTTATTTGATATATCTGGCCCTTATTATATTGCTGCAAAGCTATATCGTCAACAAAGTATTACCATCGTTATCTTTAATAATCTAAGAAATAAATTCGTATGCACTAAAATAAGAGGCGTAGTTTACAATATAGACCACCATAAGTGTTTACGTATGAAATTGTATCAACAGCGCATCGGGGCAGTACAAAAGAGGCCCTTGAACTGAGAGGCCAAATTAACTGGAAGTAACAGGATAATTGTGTCGAAAGCCCATTGAGTTGTCGCTTCTGGAAACGTAGACCCACTTGAAACATCATTGAAGTTGTAGGATCTTTTTTGTAGGGTTCTTTAACGAAGCAATTGAAATAATAATATATTCCCTTTGACAATCTAAATACCATGTTTTTTTTTTAATTTTCATTCATTGGACTGCTTTAACTTTATATCTGGCTGAATATAAAATGGGAAATTTTAAAATTTAAAATATGTGGTCGTAAAGTTAAGAAATAATAAAAGAGGAAGCGAAAGCTAAAGACGATATAGTCTGTTTTCATATGCAGTTTATTTTCTTACACAACTTTCATCATTACAACGAAATATTAATCTACAATAAATAACCGATAGGTAAATAAATACAATTGGATTGAGAATGTAGAATGCAGAGGTTAATTATTTACAATTACTAAATTTATTGATTACAATGAAAGTAATACTGACCACTAACTTAAAATTAATGTGGCTAGCTGCTAGCTATTTGCAAATACGTTTAGCGTTATGCGTGACACAGTGTAAAGTAATTTGATTATGTCTATAAAAATCGTTACAGCAGCGATTGTGTTTTATATATATACAGTAGAAAAGGACACGTATACATCCGTAACAATATTATAACTAAAGGAATGTGTTGATGTATCTATACAAATTAACGCAAATTTATCGTGTTAATAAGTTAAAGTTGCAGCCTATTTAGGTCTACTACTGGGATCAGGCCTTCTGAGAGTATTACGCTACGCGACCCTAGTTCGGATTGGCAGAGTTTTTATGACTTTATAATACTGGTAGGTTTCCTCAAGGAAAGCTTGGAATGGAGGCCTTGGAGCTTGGAATGGTATGGTTCCATGGACGATCTTCTAAGGATAGCCGGAAGTGGCTGGACGTGGAAAGAGCAAGATCATATATGGTGGAAGGCTTTGGGAAAGACCTATTTCCTACTTCCAGCCGTGATTAACACAGGCTGATGATAGTGATTAAATTGATTTAAAATGCGTGCAACAAATATAGAGAAGTACTACTCTAAATGGATCGAAGACCACAGTCCAGAGGGGCTCCGATGCGTTACTCTGGAGTTTCCGGAGCCCCTCATCATGCACCGAGAAAGGGCCACCGGGGAGGTTTTAGTGGGTAAGAATCCCGCATAACCCCCCCAGAAGGTGGGGTATCTCGTTGAAGATTTCACCCCCGTCAACAAAAAAAAGTATCTCTGTTTAACCCATTCTGACAAGGCCGACAGTGTTTGTATTATTTATTTGTACAGCTGTCAAGTTTGAATATATGCAAATATTTATAATCAAATACGCATGTTAAAGCCAATTTAGTTTGTCCTAAATAACATAGATAGTTAACTGAACTCACAGACGTGTTATTTGGTGTTGAGTATAAAATTGATGCAGATAAGATTAATCTTAAATACACGTTTTAAAGTTGACCTTTTTGATTCATATTAAATAAGATTGTGCTGCGGAATGTTTTAAAGTTGAATAAGATAAAATTTCAAGACATTACAAAATTGTAATTTTAAAACTTTTCAACCGACTTCAAAAACGGAGGAGGTTCTCAATTTGTCTGTATATTTTTCATAATTGTTGCCTTATAACTTTCGACTGGGTGAACCGATTTGGATGATTCTCTTTTTGTTTGAAAGCTAGGGTTCCTTGGTCAATTATTGACAATGGCATCCATGAGAAATCCATATAGTCATTGGCCCCCTATCACTAAAACGCAAATAATAAGGGACTGAATAAGCGAATTTTTTTTTTTTTTTTTTTTTTTATGCGTGTAAACTAGCGCTTGACCATGATCCCACCTGGTGTTAAGTGGTGATATAGTCGAAAGATAGTACGCGCTAGTTTAGTAAGTGCCTATTCACTCTACTCTTGAAGGCTCCCACGTCGTAATTGGACGGAAAGACTGACGCCGGCAACTTATTCCACTCCTTTGCCGTACGCACGATGAACGATGACTCAAATCGCTTCGTTCGGACGTGCGGAACATCAACTATAAAAGGGTGAAGACCCGCCGAGTGTCTAAACGTCCGAAGGTAGAATGGGGATGGGGGAATTAACTCGTGTAATTCCTGTGCACACTCTCCAAAGTGTAATCTGTAAAACACCGAATCGACCAAAAGACATATTTAAAAAAAAATATGGTTATCTTGGCAATGCTGTTCACGAATCCCCGCAACTGTCATGGCACAGATTGATATTTTGTAAACAACGTGTATTTTTAAATGCAAAAATTAGCAATTGGGTAAGCATATGCATAAATTAAATTAATGCTTAAAAGTTACTTATTGCTATGATTACTACCATTTCCGATTCTAAGAAACTAATTAATTCTTAGAAATGATCGGTGATTTAATGTATTTGTGAATGTAATAGTTTACACCAATTTGGCTGGGGCCAATAACTATATCCGACCAAGACATTTTTTTTTAAGTTCTTACTGACAATGTCATGAGACAATGATATATTGCTGCTAGTAGCTGCTTAAGGGGGCCAACGACTATAGCCTTTACCCTAAGTCTTAAATTTGAGTATTTGACAAACGGGTGAAAAACGCCTCGCCAACCGATATCGATTTATTGGAAAGATTTCGATTTTTATTGAAACGGATTTTCTTTAAAGGTAGTTTGATGAGTGATGGTTAAGTTCTGATTAATCATATTTCGTAATATTCCCACGATAATTCGGTATTTCAAAGAGGCCGTCCCCGCGTAATAAAGTTTAACGTTTGATTCGATTTGAAGTCGGTTGGTTTTACTCGTAAATATACTAGTTACAAATTACAAAACTTTTAGTGATTGATGACAATAATTTCTAATAATTACACATTGAATGAAACTCGTCTATTAGCTAGCGTCCTATAACTAATCACTATTAAAATACCTAATTACTGTAAGGGGTCCCACACATTAATAATCCGCGTGCAGTCTCTGGTCGTTGGCGGCCTTTCGTCCAAGGTCTATATCACCCACTATATCCCCAGTTCAAAAACTGTGAGTGTGAGGTCTATTGCGATTAACTGACAGACTAATATCGGCCGGCGGATTGTTAATGTGTGGGATCCTTAAGACGTTTTAAGAAATAACTGATAATAAACACATGATATCACAAAGGTTTTATGTCTTTCATATACGAGGCCTTAAAACAACACAAATTAAGTATATCACATAGAAATCTATTTACACGTAGCGACCCATTTGTCGTTGTGACACTTCTCGCAGTCGACCCTGCAACACCAGTGGAATGTGCAGTTGCAGGGCTTGATGCTGGAGCGGCGGATGAGGGCATGGCCACGTCCACAGCACAGCAAGTCGCAGGATCCCGTGCGGGAGGTTCGCCCGATCCTACAGACTCTACCCGATGTCCCCGAGGAATCCATCCTTGGATCGGGCTCACAGAAACTAGGCGATCTGAATTTTAAAAAAGTTTGCTTAAAATACTAAAATAAGTCTTTTAACCATTTATTTAAAATAAAAACTATTTTATACTAAAATAAAAATTTGGTGTACTAGCTGCGCCCCGTGGTGTTACCACATCAAATATTATTTAAGTATTTAAGGTATTTAATTTAAAATCTAAAAGAGTTATATGGTTTTCTCAAGGATGCCATTTAGTCAGAATTGGACGTTAGAAGGAACTACCCCGTAAGCAGCAGCTTTCAAATAAAAAAATAATAATCAAAATCGGTTCATTCAGTCGAAAGTTATGTGGTAATAAACATGCAAACACACACACAAACAGACGAATTGACAACCTTCTACTTTTATGAAGTTGGTTGATAATACAATTCATGTGTGAGATTCTAAAGAAATGTAGCTTTTCGGTAAATAAAATCACTAGAACGAGAAAAACAATGCAGGATATGTTCATAAAACTCACTTTTCGAAGAACAGCAGGCTCGTTTTGGCGCTGGTTTCGCTCGACTTCGCCTTTTCCCTCGAGGTCTGCCTCTCAATACTGACATTCCGTTATTAAGTTCCTCTTGGGCCACCAACAGTGCCTAAAAGAATTTAGTTAATATTACATATAGTGGCTAGACTCTCTCACGAGAATGAGGTCAGGAAGTAATTTTATGGGCTACGCCGCCCATTGACGTACTTGTCTTATAGTCCTAAGTCTCCTCGGTGTGGGGCAGACTACATCCACAGTGCGTCGCTATTTCGCTCTGTCTTGGGATAGATGTTTGCCCCGGGTCATGTCAACCCGATCGTCTTCATGTCCGCCGCTACTGAACGTCGCCCATGCTTAGGACGGTCACGTTTCCTATACCTATATAACGCGGCGTTATTTGCTGACTGACCGGCAATTCTCTAGCATGCCACGAGCCCATTAACATCTATGTGGTGGTACCTACCAATGAAATGCTGGTGCGTTTCCAATCTAATAAAGATTTGGGTTGCTGATACCTCATTCACTGAGTATAGCAGCTTGAGGTCTACGGCAGATAAGGTCCTAGGTTCAAACTGGAATTCGACTTTTGGCGTAGGTTAACATGAATCATCTCTGCGTTTCGCCTTAGAGGACATTGGTAACATCTGGTTATCTCTTTTTTTTGCAGGCTGCAATCTCGTTCGTGATTTCACTATAGTTTAATAAATTGGCGTATTACTTATTATTATATTTCTCATCTAGGTTAAATTGTGGTGGCATAAACCAGACGAGGTTTATGATATTCAGAATGATTAGAAGTAACATGAGTCAATTAAATAGTATAACAAGTTATGGCTTACTTTACGGTACTGCCTTTTGATGGTTGAAGCGACAACTCTAAAGTCTGGCGTTGCTCGCCAACATGTTCGCAACTGACAACTACCTGAAAGTCCGTGACACTTGCATCGGACTTCCATATGAGATGAGAGGATCTGAAAAAAATACAACTCATGAATGATTAGCGTGTTATATAAGAATGGAACGTGCAGTCTACAAGAATTTTTGCGAGTACAAGTATATTTAAAAGCAAAAAGAAAACTCGACTTCAAATCAAATCAAACGATAAAAGCTATTTAGATTATCCGTGACAACAACCGACCGAGTCGTGGTTCGGACCTCTCGGGCGCCCTCGGATTGGAATGCTTACGCGTGACATAGTAACCGTCCACTGTGCTGTTAAGCAAGTATCGAGGATGTTACTACCTCCCCCAGCATCCTCGCGGTGCTAAGGTGACACCGAACGACCTGTGTCGGCTTCATCATTGGTCTACTGTAGCGGACGACAAAGGACTTCCACCCTTGTCGCAAGTGGCCGTGAGGCCTAGTCTTATGTCTATGAGGCCCTGGACTACGGTGCTGAACCTCCTGGATCCTACACCAACAAATAAAGCGAATACGCGGACTCGACGTAATCTCTTTTACCCGCTCTTAGTCAAGGCAATTTTATTTATCACTGGTAATTATGATATATATTGTTGTCAAAAACAAAAGAAAATCTATTGACCTGATTGCTAACTTTATAGGACGTTTCTACGAACAGACTAATTTGAAGATTGCTCGAAAATTTCATCATAATCGGTTCAGTCGTTTTCAAGTATATATAAACTTATATTTATTCTTAATTAAAAAAATCAATTTAAAAATAACAACACAAACAAAACAGTATCCCTTTCAGCAAACGCAATTACGGATAATCTGAATTGAAAATTTTATAAAGCAAATTTGAAATCGGAGCATTTCTCGAAGCGGCCGCGCGAAATCACAAAGTCGGATTGTCCACGTACGCGAGCGCATCTTTGGGCACAATTACGACATTACGCCACCCACCGCAGCTAGCTCGTAACATTTACATAATTAAACGCCTCGGAGCAATCACTCTGACGTCTTAATTTCGCGAGCGCCGCTGGCGATACAATTTCCCAAATTGAGTCGGAGCAAAAATTCAAATAAATCGGCGCACCGGAACGCCCCCACGGTCCCTCTCGGCTTTAATAACGTGGCATTACGGGCGCCCGCGATAGAATTCGCCACCCAAGACGTTTGTAATACGTCGTAATGAAGCTGGAATATTAAAAATGGTCTCGAACCGCTTATTATGTTCTCACCTCGGCGGGCGGCTCGTGAAATACGGCGGGCTAATGTGGGCCCTTGGGAGCGCCCGCGAGCCCCTTCTGACCAAGCCACCGCTCACAATGGGCACAGTGGTGGCGCTATTCACAGGATTTCGCGATATATTTGCAAATGCACTTTTTGAAATTGTAACATAAATTAAAACAAAAACGTGTGGTCTAAATATAAATTTCAAGTTCAATAGTTTGTATAAAGAAAATAATTGTTCGGCTACAAATTTTTTATTATGATTTTTTATTAATAAAATGTAAAAAAAACTACTTTATAAAATATATACAACGATACAAAAAATAATTAATTATAGCGCCATCTATCAAAAGCAGTTGACTCAAAGGATCTTACGCTTTTATTTAACGTTTTTTGCCGGATAGGGTACCTCCGTAACGTCCTATAAGGAACTTCGTTCCAATAATACTTTTTTAACCAATCAAGGTGGAAAGAAATTATGGCAGATATCAGACAGCATACCGGTGGTGTATTGACGGCCAATCTTCTCTAGTCAGAGAGAGAAGAGGAAGAATTGTAATATATATAGAAATATTTACCGATCTTACCTAACGTATGATCAATCCTAGGTGACGGGTTCACTTTTACGTATTTATTTTAACTTAAATCTATATTTTTCAGCGTAAAGTAATATAAGTTTACACAAGTGCCGATTAATTTTCACGTAAGAATGTGTGTGTGTCGTTATTCAAAATGTTAAAGTAAAAGATAAGTAACCGTCTATAAGTGGCCCACAAATGTGCCCAATATTTTTCTATGGCTGATTGCCGTTTTGAGCTTATACTCGTATCTCTAGAACTACACCGGAGAAGTAACTGAGCCTCAAACGCTCAGCATTTTTGTTAATCGTTATGGATTGGCCAGAGATGCTGGTCTGGACTGCTTCACCGGATTGAGAGGTGGTATAGCTCTTAGGTCTAATCTATCGCTAGAAACTCGACAAAAGGGTCTC
Organism: Meandrusa payeni; assembly: GCA_029286785.1. Lineage (NCBI taxonomy): Eukaryota > Metazoa > Arthropoda > Insecta > Lepidoptera > Papilionidae > Meandrusa > Meandrusa payeni. Next base: position 13,475,340 of record JAGSMX010000012.1, read on the forward strand.
GCCGATGAGTGGTAGAAGGTTTAGTAAATGGTCAATATCTAAAGAGAAAAGGAAAGACTAACACAGGCACACAAGAAACGAGCCTACTCCTATCGCAAAGGCCGGCAACGCACCTGCAGCTCCTCTGGTGCTGTGGATGTTCTTAGGCGACGGTGATCACTTAAGATTAGGTGAGCCGTATGGCCGTTTGCCACTTTTCATTTAAAAAGGTAAGTTATTCTTATCCTTTGCTATACGAGTAATGAAAGTTGCGAAGGGGTTATTATGTAAAGTAAAGATATGAAACCTCTTTACTTAAATTTATTTCGTTTTGTATTTTTATAATTTTAAATGTAAAATGTCAATGTAATGTGTCATGACATTTATATATAATAGATAGAATTGAAATACGGACATTAAATGTTGTTTCTCTAAATATTATAAAGAAACGCAATTTAGTCTTTATTTTAAACAAATATATAGACTTTATTATATATTATACATGGTATAAATATATTAGACATTCAAGAACCCATCAAAATTATTTCCAGTCGTATATACGGCATACGATACGGCCGTGCAAAACACACACAGATTTGTGTATTTCTCCTAACTAATGATAGACATGTTAACTGGGCCATGTCTTCACGAGCTCAGACGAAAGATGATGTCATTAGGGAGCTAGCAAAGCGATGGTGGCTTATGCTCTACGTTAACACAACCCGTAATTATCTACAAATACTCAATTAATACTGGCATCTAGTATATAATTTTACACGCTGTGAGATAATTATAAATTACTTTGTGGAGGTGACTTTGTCTGGAGGTTGCTATTATAATAAAATCGCTATTAAACGAATACCGGTCGGCTTACGCCTAGTGGCTAATCGTTCGTTTTTTTAAGGCTAATGAACGATGTTAGCCCTAAGGCTTTTACAACGTCCCCGAATCGACAGGCGAGGTTTTAAAGAGCCTAGTCTGGACCTCTAATATGAGCAACTTAGTACAAGAAGCGTCTTTGTTAATTTATGGTCGGGAATTCGAATCGCAGCTGGTTGATGACCAATGAGTTTCCGCTTCACCTGTCATATATGGGCCCTGATGGGCAAATAGCGGACAGCAATATCTGTCTTTCCTCTAAAAATGGTTGAAAGAACATGCCAGCTTTTTTAGTAAAAGGGTTTTCATGAGAGAAGGACCAGCTTTGATCGTTGTTCAAGGTGGAACAGAATTATCGAGAGAGTCAAATGTAAGTCGGACGAAACTTGGTAGCAATTAAGAAATATGCAAGTATAATAAAAACCTAATCGTTCTTGTTAAAAATATATTTTTTGTAACTTTATAGCTTTTATGTTAACAGGTTTTTGATCGTTAATAATTAGAAAATAAATTTATTTGATTTAAATCTTTTATTACAATTGTAAAAGAACGATTATTATTATAATGCGAACAATTAATGAAGTCGATCGAAATGGATCTAATTGGACGAAAAATATGAGTCGTGATTTATAATGGTCTTGTAAATATCTTAATATGATAAACTAAAATTTGAGTTTACAACATAAAGTTCCGTTTACACATGTAGACAGAGAATCGTATTATTAAATTTCTTATTTTTATTATATCGTAAGTATACCACGTCAACCCTGTAGTTCTGGGCTCTTAATAATAAGACTACGGTATCCCCTGCCTGTCGTAGAAGGCGACTAAAAGGGGCCTCGGGTTCACTGGGCGACAAGGGTGGGGGCCTTTGTCGTCCGCCAAGGTGGACCCGGGAAGAAGGCGACATCGGCTGGCCCGTGTCGCCTTGCGCTGCGAGGGCAGAGGGGGGGAGGGAGTAACCTTTCCCCTCGGGACGTGCTCTCCTTGAGCACAGTGCAGAGGGGCTCCGGTGCGTTCCTCTGGAGATCCCGGAGCCCCTCGTCATGCACCGGGGAGGTTTTAGTGGGTAAAAACCCCACATAACCGCCGCTTTCCCCCCAGAAGGCGGGGTATCTTTTTGAAGATTTCCTCCTCGTAAACAAAAAAAAAGTATACCACGTCGATATAGAATGTTGTTATGCATTAATAATATAGACATATTTATGTTAAATAACTAATTAGTTATTCGCTAAACAAACACAAATTAAATACATTTGACCACTTAGGATTTATTTAAATTTAATGAAGATATATTGCATTTTCGGGTCAAATGTTTTGCAATGCATTTTTAATTTTTTTTCCCCTCTTACTTTAATAATAATTAAATGTATCATCATCATCATCATCATCATCAGCCTGTGTCTATCCACTGCTGGAAATAGGCCTTCCCCAATGCCTTCCACCATATGCGATCCTCCGCTTTCCGCATCCAGCCACTTCCGGCTATCCTTGCAAGGTCGTCGGTCCATCTGGAGGGAGGGCGCCCTACGCTTCTCCGACCCATGCGCGGCCTCCATTCCAAGACTTTCCTCCCCTCTCGACTCGACAGATGTGGCCGGCCCACTGCCACTTCAACTTGCTGACTTTAAGAGCTATGTCGACCACCTTTGTTCTCCGTCGAATTTCTTCGTTTCGGATTCTATCCCTTAGAGAAATGCCGAGCATAGCTCTTTCCATCGCGCGTTGTGCGACTTTCAGTTTGTGGACTAGCCCAGCGGTCAGAGTCCAAGTCTCTGCACCGTAGGTCATGGTTGGGAGGACGCACTGGTTAAAGACTTTCGTCTTCAGTTGAATTAAATGTATACCTGTCTTAAATTGATAAATTGGAACCTGATTTTAATTAGAATTTTATAAATAATTCCAATTAATATTCAATTAATGGAAAAAATCGATTTAATAACAACCATTTTTATATAATTAATTAAAAGCTTTTGTTATTTTAGTTATTGGTATTAATCTTTAGAGGAATTGGTATCAAAATCAAGATGAGATTGATTCGTGCCTTGGTATTCCCTATCTTCCTGTATGGAGTGGAAACGTGGACCATCTCAGCCACAGAGAGGCAAAGGATCGATGCATTCGAACTGTGGTGCTGGAGGCGTATCTTAAAGATACCCTGGACTGCGAAACGCACCAATGCATCTATCCTAAGCCAACTACAAATTAAGACTCGTTTGTCTACTATATGCCGACAACGAATCCTGGCGTATTTCGGACACACGATGCGCAGAGGCGACGAAAGTCTGGATAAACTGATCGTAGTTGGGAACACCGCAGGAAAAAGATCTCGCGGCCGTTCACCAACAAGGTGGTCCGATCAAGTAAAAGACTCGTCGTCCACCAAATTTTACAGTGCTGGACAGAAGCCGGTGGAAGCAAATCATCCGCTCCAGGTGCAACCCTGATGGTGACCACGATCCTCAGACATGAGGGACCGACACTAGAGAGAGAGATTAATCTTTAAAATCTTCAAGCCATTTAAAGAAATTGAACCGGAAACATCTTCAGAACTGACACAAATGAACGAACGAGTCAATTGTATGCAGCAAGGTATGGTATAGATATCGAAGTAGGTACTAATTTCAGAGGAAATTACATCAGGCCCAAAGAGTAGATTTATGTATCTATTGATACTCCAGGGTCCCGAGTCTGCTATTTACCAATGACTTTTCATTATGAAACCGATGTATCACAACTGGCGTGCCAGTGATACGCCATCGGTAAACCCTAGCTACACCAATGAGTTAAAAGACTACTAAAACGGGCGAATTTCGACCACTAAGATGCCAATGAACATTCATTTTGTACACAATAGTTTTAGCAGAATCAGGGCCTTATTTGTAGAAAATGGTAAGGTGTTTCCTTGAATTAATTTATTTCCTGATCACGAAGACTTATTGGTGTTTATGTATATTGGGTTACTCTTCTGTTTTGTTCCTCACTGAATTACTCAAACAGAGGTTCAGGCCGAACGACCGTTTTTGTTGGGGGGGGGGAATCTTCAAAAAGATAACCTTTACACCTTCTCGGGGGAAGGCGGAGTTATTGTGGGGTTCTTACCCACTAAAACCCTCCGATGGCCCTTCCTCAGTGCATTGTGGGGGGCTCCGGGATCTCCAGAGGAATGCACCGGAGCCTTTATGCCTTTATGCCAATTATTCTTTAAATTTTGTTATTATTATGCGTCTATGAGCCAAATCCCAGGAGTCTGGAGGTGCTAAATCAACGGTTAACGTAAATTTGTATTCTAAGTATATATCTTCTTTATATAAAAGTGAATGTTTGTCTGTATGTTCTTAATAGTATCGTAAACTATGCAATTTATCATGTGATGATCTTCAGCAAAATGTTGTGCATTGAGTCTTGAGTCCACGAAGGTTTCTGTTTGATAGATGACGCCACTATCATTCCAATGAATTTCATATATGCCGTGACAGTTGAATTGATACGAAAACAAGAAACGAACAACGAATGTCCCCCAACATTTGTGTAATGACTTTCCTTCAAAATTTATTTTATTTCAGTACAGCTAGTCTTTATTATATACTGGTTCTAATGATGAAAGGCTTAATAAAACTGTAGATTCCATCAATTCGCCAATTAACGAGCGTGGATTGCCCTTTAGCTCTACCGTTGTGAATCACGGCACAATCTCGGGGACTATCAGGCTGAATTGACTAACGCGCTAATGGCCGTATCTAATCTAACGTACAAATTAACTATTAGTTAAACCGCACACGGCGAAGCTCCACCACACGGTAGAGAATGACGAGGAATGGAATCTTCGAATGTAATTATATATTTGAACACGAACGCATCAATAGATCTGATGTAATCGAAATTAAAAAAAAAACACGAAAAGCACAAAGCGTTGATATATAAACCGATATCGGACAGTCATCTGGACATAACAAAATATTAACTCATCGAATCGATTTTTTTGTAACGTAATTATCACCTCGGCTCTAATGCGGTACCTAATTTCTTGTGTGGGTCGAGATGGGAGATCTTTTATGGTCCCGATGAGGATAGAGGCCTGCCATCACACCGTGGTGTAATTAGTGGGTACTTTGTTTTAACGTTATTGATATAAAAGTTTTATATTATAATAATTATTTTTTATCCAGGAACTTTTAGTACTTTACCGAATCTAGCAAAAAATAATTTGAGTAAGAAATTCTTTGATAATATTTTTAGAACATTTTGTACTGTTTTTGTTCGATCATTTATTCTACAGATTTGAATGTGGAAACTTTTACTTGGCTGTATATTAATTGTATATTTATTTAATATTACAATTTGTTATTATAAGTAATAGCTGTAAGTTATCAAAATAAAATAAAATATTTACTTGATATACTGCAAACTTCTCTGATTGTATTTAAATTAGATGTAGTAATTTGTGAAAAACTTTGAACTCTTATTAGGAATGGAGTGTGAGACCTTATTTACAGAAGACATATTACATTATATTTGATTTAGTCAAACATTCTTTTTTTTTACGCGGTGGAATCCTTTTTACGGACCATCCTCCGGAACCCTGGGTGAGCCTGGAGGGATGTGTGGGAATCGGTCCGGGCGACCCCTACCTACTAAACCTTCCGCGAATGCCATGAGCCGCTATAATTGGAGTGCCCCGGATCTGTCAGCAACAGGGCACCAGCCAAACTCTCTGGGTTGACGGAATCAAGACCGAATACAATTGCTACGTGAGTAACGCTGCAAGTAAATTGTTCTCTGTTCTCGGAGCTGTCAATTATATCTCGAACTTATTTAACGAGTTTATTCATTTTCGTAGCTCTCATACTGTCATCATTTTTTATTTGAAATAACATGACAAATTATCTCAAGCTAACGTTAGTAATCTAATAACAATTTCTTGATTTTTGTTTAATATATCATTTTATCTAACAATTTATTGGCATTCAAGAAACACGAGTCATCATTTAAAAATTCCTTTAATAATCTGGAACCGTAGAATGTATTTCTAAGTAAGATTCGTTACGCAACAGTGTGAATGCGGTCGAATTTATTTTGACATTAATAAAAATATCATCGCGGGGGTTATTACAAGAGAGCGTGTCTAACAGAGATCTCACTGGGCGGCTGTTAATTATGTGCCTACAAAACAAAATGGTAGAACGCCGCCGGAACAATGGTCAAGTGTGCGGTCTGGGACCACCATGTACGTCGCCACTATTTTACATTGGCTCTGTATTCCACCGTATCGTAATCGTCGGAATGATTGCTATGTTTCATAAAAATGTTACACGTTTTTGCTTGTATTCGACTTTATTGAAATGTGAAAACATGTTATTTGACCATGTATTTTCTTTATCTGAACGTTACAATACATTATATTTTAAGATTCCGTCTGTACATATTTATGAAGTAAGATGTCTTTACGCACGCTTGACTCGATGGATGCGTTACGAAAAGTGTGTTTTTATGTTCTTTTATTTTTGAAAAGAAAGCTAGCAATATTTTTTTCATAAATATTACTAACTTGTTAACCATTCCAACTAAGCTTAAGCTTGTGCTAGGAGATGGTTCACGTCAATAGTGGAATGGTGGATTCGAACCCACGACCTCACGATTCGCAGGCCGTACCCTGAACCATTAGGCTATTGACGCTTCAAAAGTATAGTAGATAATATTTATTTATAGAAGAAAATAAACCAAAAACTAATTTACTTTAAGCAAGATCGATTAATGATTAGTCCTGGATGACTTGCAATTTCTACTTTCAAAAAATGTGTTTATGTATTTTTATTGCCGTGATAGAGATAACTTTGTATGTACAGTACAGTGTTGGAGAGGATTTGAGAAGTTGCTGAAGAAGTTCGCTTACCCTAAACCTTCTACTGGGAAACTCCTCCTAGACCTCGGCTTTGGTGACTACTCCAGGCACAAGGGCACCCGAGACGACCGTAACTCGGTCGGTAGCTTATATTAGAAAACTAAAACACGATATTTCACAAAAATTATTTATAGCTTTTTCTGTAAAGAAATTGAATAGGAATTTCTCCTTTACTGTAATAATATCTTCACGATAGTCAGTCCCATGCACTTAGCGTAAACCATATTCATGCAGTTCCAGCTATCTCCTGCAAATTGTTTCGTCAGCTACCCGGGAGGTCTCTCACGCAACCATAACACCGCAGCCATTTTTCCACTGCTTTTATTATACCAGGATACCAACGCATACAAAACGAATGTAGAAAAATAAAAACGTCTATTTACCCTGTTTAAAATACTTTTAAAGTATAAGAAAATTTGAGAATTAACCAAGCAGATGAAGGCTATGAAGCCTGTGAGCTTCGAATCTCTGTAGCCTTGATTGATGATTTCCATTTTTTTGGTTTTGTGTACAAAAAAAACTTGGTAATTTTTTTTTGCCCGGTGTATGACGATCGGCTAATAAGCTTAGCGAACAGCTAACCAGATTAAGTTAAGTGGACGTGAGAGCTTATTTATATTATAAATAATCATTATCGTATAATTACAGTTTAATATAAATTTATGATTATGTGTAAACAAAATATACATGGAATAATATAAGAAAATATTTTTTGGATATTGTCTAGATTTAGTTTTTGAATAGATTGTTTCACATTCCTGATAATTAAGCAGGTACTGATGGAAATATAGTTAAAAAGTTTAATATATCTATATGTCCCACGATTGGGCACAGGCCTTCTTTGTAGAGAGAGTATAAGGGCATAGTCCGCCACGCACACCTAGTGCGGATTGACAGACTTCATGTCTTATAAAAATCTTCTAAGACATGTGTTTTCTTACGATGTTTTCCTTCACCGCCGTCCCCGTAAACCAACACATAAAATTTCAACAATAAATTCATTGTCGGCACCGAGGACGGGACCCGCCCGGACACTGCTACGAAGGCTCTTGGTGGGAAATATAACCCGATATGAAAATGTATGTTGTATATCTTTCCAAGTTATATTTTCTACGAAAAACAACATTACATTATAAACTTTATTGTTACCCTACACTTATGGGGAGGCTGCACACGAATATCACAGGCAGCTCTTAATATTTTCATCACAGTATCATATTTTAGCGATAAACCAAGACAGTAAACGACATAGAGCCTCGTAAAGGCAACATTGTAGCCCGATCATTAGCTTTAAGTTTTTATTACGACCACAGGCATCAAGCTCGTAAAATGTCAAATTAAACTATGTGTTAATAGTGAGTTATGCAAGAATTAAAAAGCTATTTCGCATATTTCACGATCGCTACTGCATTAAAGCTCGCCGGTGAATAATTGAGTGTATTTATTTTATTATTGTTGGATGTTATTATGTCTTGGAATGATCGTTAGAGCGATTATAATAATTTATTATTATCTATCTTGTTTGCTTACAAAATGTACTTTTCTATAGTTGTTGTTAGGTCTGAATGTCGGAAGTTCAATTATTAAAATAGAATTTATATGACCTATTTAGACTTTGGATCAATATCACTGAAGCTTCTAATTGTTTTAATTTCAGTACAAATCGTAGATTTGGCTCGATGAACAGATATGCGGTGTTTTGATCCACCTGGACTTGGACCTGGCTGAATTTGAAATACTTCAATCTATATTTATTGCTTAGCTTCGCAATAATAGTTTTGGTTGTTCGCTTATCACCAATCTTCTTTACATCGTATGACGAACCGCTTAGCCGCTAGCCTGTCTTTGTTATATAATATATTAATGCTAAATGATTCATCATAATCACCAGCCTGTGCCTATCCGCTGCTGAATATAATCCTTTCCCGATGACTTTCACCACTCCCGCCCTTCGCTTGCTAGCTACTTCCAGCTATCCTAGTAAGGTCGTCAAGCCATCTGGAGGGATGTTTTTAAGTAAATATTCGTTGAAACTTTTTTTTTTTTATTTACGAGGAGGAAATCTTCAGAAAGATACCCCGCCTTCTGGGGGGAAGGCGGCGGTTATGTGGGGTTCTTACCCACTAAAACCTCCTCGGTGGCCCTTCGTCGGTGCATGGTGAGGGGCTCCGGGATCTCCAGTGGAACGCACCGGAGCCGTGCAAGGCGACACGGGCCGATGTCGCCTTCTTCCTGGGTCCACCTTATTTATTTACATTTTTGAAACTTATCTATTTAAAAGTTTTTAATCGACACAACGATCAAATAAAACTTAAGTGCGGCTAAATTATCCCGCTATAAACGATGGACGCAATCGCCTCGGTGTACCCAACACAGTAAATTAAACCACCACTATATAATTAACAAATATAAACGAATTACAAATTAAATAATTTGTAGCTACACGTCGTGTTTGTATTATAAAAAAAGAATGTAAGGACGTAAATAAATTTGTATTAATCGTAAATCCCACTAATAAGTAAGCACGAGACGTGGTATGCCGCTTTAATGTCAGATTTGGTAACGTATACTAATATAATATTCTAAGCCAAATTAGTTTTACTATCGATTACAGATATAATAACTCTTCTATGATTAGAATAAGGTTGATTTTGGATCAATTATAAATGTGAACGTGATCGGATATAAGTTGGTTTTGTTGTATTTAACTTTAGCCTGACATGTTTATTATTAGACGGAAGAGGCCTATTAAATTATTAGAAGTAATCCCGCACGGTAGGTCCGGTATTTTGGCTTGGCTGTCGGTTAGTTTGTCCGTGTCAGTGCAGTGGTACTTATTGGACAATAACAAATCAGTGCTTCTGACATATTTATATGACAGGAGGCACCGTCTCGCGAACCGTGTACACTCGAGTACTCATTTTAAAAGCGTAATGATCTCTTTGTTTCGTAATGATGTATGTTTTACTTTGGCTATTATAAATATTTATTCGTAATGAAAAGAATTCATTATTGATTTTATTTCTTGTTATTTCTTACATTTAATTTTTATTTTTATTTATAAAAATATCATTGTGTGCTTTTCACCAAATTTATATAGAACAGTGTGTCCATTTTACAAAATAATGCATTTTATTACAACGCCTTCTTGTATATCTTTAAGGTAACTGCACTGATGTTATTCCATGTTAATATTGGCTTTCTCTTTAAATTATTAGATGTTAGATTGAGACAAAAACAATAAGTTAACAGTTTGTTTTTCAAGCTTATCTAAACATCTTCTCCGACAAACCATTTAGAAAAAAAACCGCCTAAACTCGGTAGCGACGTAGTAGAAACTAAAACGTTTAAGATAAGTCCAACTAATTTAATTAAATATTAAGCAACTTAACGATAGCTGGTCACTGCAATGGCAATTTTTCGCGTATCTATCATTATTGATATGCTCTTCGTGAAAAATAAATTCTCTGATACTTTAAAAGGAATATTTATGATTCTAATTTTTTTATAGTGTCCAATTCAATCGGATCGTTCCAAAGGGAACTGAAGAATCAAATGAATACATAAATATTCGGCGGCAACTTCGATCATTTAGTTTTATTTATGCTGAATATTTGGCAAAAGGATTTGTGCACTGAATTGAATACAAGCCAAGACCCAGTTACAAATGGAATAGATCAACTGACCCCAATCTATTTGTTGCATAATTTTTTATCAATTCCGTAAGACTTCCGACCACTCGAGCGTCACACAAATTGCATCGTTATGAAACAATATGACAGAATAGAACAGTATTAAAGCATAGCCCATCACGCAGTCTCATTGGCAAACTTCACATGTTTTAGACAGACCATTAAGAAGCGAAAATTTAATATCTCAGGCACGTGTTACATCACTGTAGATAGCAGCTACTTAAACCAGTAATCTAAAGTAAGATCAAAGACCAGAGATGCATTGGATGACGAAGGAAATCGTGAGTGAGTTCTTACGAGAGTGGACTGGAGTCGTTGGGGCAGAGGAGCTCTTCTGTTTGACTCAAAACCGAGACGAATTCACAAAACTGATAGAATTCCAATCTCTATTAGTAGCACATGGCTAATAAAAAAGTTTATGTTCACTTAACGTCTAGTCTTTTTGCAGAGTAGATCAGAGACAGCAATCGCGGCCTTCTTTTCAAAAATCTTACCATTTACATAAATATGTCGGTGGTGAGACAATCCGGTGAATCAGTAGCGGCCATCTTCTCTGGCCGCATGTAAAGGTTACGCACAAAAAACCCATCTCATGCATTGGACATAAATTTTAGCGAGTATATTTGTATGGTAAATAAAAGAATTACAATTCATCGGTGCCGATGCTAACGATCGAAGTCGGGTAGCTTACTATGCCAGTAATATCGATCATCCAGCCACTAAGCTAACACAGTTCTTTATAATACAAACGTATATAGCGCACAATTTATGTAATATGAAGCAGAAAGCTTCATACAGGCCGGTATTATATTTTATAGCCATATACAGTCATAACGGTCAAATGGACCACCCATATTGGTGATTACAAAGGGCCCCGCCCACAAACCGCTCTTCAATTCGAACTAAATAAGTGTTGCATTCCACGTCTGACGCCTCTGTGAACCATTTGGGCCACCTACATAATTTCACCTCCAAAATAGCTAGCGTAATCTGACCCGTTCGGAATTCAGTCTCTTATTTCATCTAATATAACATGGAAGTTTCACATTAAAGTGGACATCTACTATCTAAACAATAATAATGGTCGTTATGTCAAAATAGAGGTATATTACGTGTCACATTGTTTTATGGTCAAGGAAAACAACTGACCCGCTCCCCTGTAATTTGGTACGTCTGATTAAGACATTGAAGTGTTTTTGTGGTCATATTTTAAAGACTATGCGAGATGTTTATGGTCATAAAATTTAATGGCTTGATATTTTTAGAATAATGTTTTTGGTCCACGCTTTTATTATTTTTTATTTTATATTTTTAATGTAAGACACATATTACTGAATGGCTCCAAACCCTCTCGTATGAATTTACAGAAGATCTTTTAAAAGCTCAAAATAAGATCTTCTTAATAAATATACAAAAAAAGAGTAAGTAAAAAAACCCGCTTATAATGGATAAATTTATGAAGATTTTTAATTCTAATTTGAACATTTTGGTTGGCTGCGTTCTGTTTCGTATTGTTTTGTTAAATTCCCCATTTTATTTTGTTTTATTTTATATACAATTTATATTTCCCCGCTGTTTTACTTGCTTTTACGTTATTCGTACTTTGTTAAAAATCTGCTACTGACATTTGTTTGTTTCTTAAAATGGGTTTCTGCAGAATACCAGCGCTGATTTACCCTCCTCGGATAATCAGCATTATGCTGAGCAGTGAAGCCGGTCGGTTCGGCGTTGCAACGCATAGCCTTGTGTATCGGACCTTTTGGGTCTTTAGTGATATATATATATATATATATTTATTTTTTCATTTTTAACTGTGCGCTTAACTTGTTGTGTTATTTTGTATATGTGTTGTAATCTGTCTAACCGATTAAATGGCTTATTATTTTTGAATGTTTATTATTTTTTCTCAGCTCTTTATTAAGAGCTGGTTTCACCTACATTTACGGGTTATAGCCAAGTAAATGTAGGGTGTGTTTTGTGTTTATGTTGTGGGTATGTTAATATTGTTTCCTATTTGTGTGTCTTCTATTTGCATGAACTTTCTAACAATTCTACACGTATTCAGAATTACGGCTTTTTGAAGGGTTATGTAGAGGCTTTCTTTTAAATCTATGAGTTTGAGGCTATGGAGCAAATGATGTGGGATGATACCGGTTGTTGAGAGAACTATAGGCACTATGTAAACTTTTTGTTGTCTTCAGATTCTGGTTATTTCGTCTTTTAATTCTAAATATTTGCTAATTTTTTCAGTGATTGTCTTTTGTATGTTGTGAGTGTTGGGAACCGCAATGTCTATTATGTAAGTAATTTTATTTATTTTGTCTTGTAAGGTAATATCAGGTCTGTTATAGTGAATTGTTCTGTCGGTGAGTATAGCGCGGTCATAAAAAAGTTTGTGTGTTGTATTCTCCAGAATAGTTTGCGGTGTGTAGTTGTAATAAGGAGTGTTTGTATTTTGTATAAGTGTATGTTTTAGGGCTAGTTTTTGGTGAATAATGTTTGCTACCTGATTGTGTCTATGAGTGTAATCTGTCTGTGTGAGTATTGTGCATGCTCCTGTGATGTGCTGAATTGTTTCGGATTGGATGTGACATTTACGGCATTTATCGTTAGTGGCTGAAGGGTCTTTAATTATATATTTTCTGTAATTCTTGGTGTTAATAATCTGATCTTGAAATGGCTTATTATTATTATTATAAAACCACAATAAACATGTCAGAATAACCCACTCCCTACTTCATACTCATCCCTACACATACAAGCTCTTCAACGTAACCTTTTACACACAAACACACTCACATACACACACACACAACGATTAAACTAAATTACATTAAATGTTTTTAATTTCACTAAATTTGTATTTGTATTAAATTGTTTGGAGATGGGCGTTAGTAGCTGCGACATAGTTTTTACTACTGCGGCTATTATCGAACTAGTTTGTACATGAATTTTTGGTTTGAAATAAAAATTATTTTATTATTATATTATTTTATTATTATGAGCATGAGATCGGATTAAAACCGATGAAACCTATTAAATTAAAAACGACGAATTGAGTACCTCCTCCTTTTGAAGTCGGTTAAAAAAAATCTATTCGAGCCGTTGTTCCACCAATGCTATTACGCTTAGAGTTGCGGCCCAAGTCGAGGTTACCTCTCGGAGTCTTTTGTCATAAATTCTAAGAGTGGGGTCACCTCTCAATTAAGTATTGTTTTAAGTTGGATCCGATTTCGGTTTTCTGTTTACTCATGTTTATGCTAGTGGCTGGTTTTTCATCTACGACAACTGTTACAAGTAACTTAGATTGGAAATTATGAGTTGGGAACCTGGGATTCTAGGAGAATTTAATGCACTGTTAGATTGTTTGACATTAAGGAGCATCGTTAATGTAAGAAATTTTATTTACGTTTTCTTTAAGTATACAAAAACCGGATATAAATTTCGTTTGCTTGCTTGTGGTCAATATTCGAACGAAGGTCTGATATTAGTAATTTCATAATAGTTTTTAAAATTAAACGAAAGAATAATTGGACCACTTAACTATGATAAAACAAACAATTTGTTTGTCTATCTGCATTAGCTTACCTTTGATCTGCCACAGAAATAAAGGGGAAAGCACACTATCAAAAGACACCACTGACTTGGATGACTCTTCAATTGACTTTATTAACGGCGAGCATGCATAATTTTCACTTCAAACCTTAAGGGTTGAAATGGAGATTTGCAACGGAGCTGTGTATATTGATTTAGTACGATATTTACCTTCTTAGCATTCCCTTTTAACCCTAGCAGGGTATACAGACAAACGCTGCCCGCTTTACATAAAGCTTATTAGGTCTTATATGCGATATGGGATGTGCTTATTGCCATACACCAGGTGCTATTTTATGTAATTTTTGTTCTTAATAGGCCGAGAAACGAATATTCTTTGGTACAAGGACATAACTTTTACATGGTAAGTCATACCGCCAAGCCTATAGGATATTATTTTACTTATGAAATGTTTTTTAAGGATTAGGTACATCGCGTTTGAATTGTAATCTTGAGTTCCTCGTCCTTGACGTTGATTGTACTAATGGTCGTGGGGAAATAAGTATTTGACGCAATAATATGTTACTTGTTTACCGATTGCCTCTGTTCTGTCTGATTTTAATTACTAATTTTATTTTCAGTATTATATTTTGTTCTGATCTAAGCAGAATGAGCTCACAGTATCTGGAGCTCTTGCAGATTTATGCCTGGCTTGAAATTAATTTAATTACACAGGATCCCAAGCTGTGATATACAGAAAACGTGCATAATATCGACGCTGGAAAGCAAAAACGTAGTAAGTGACACCATATGGCCATTTTAACTTTTTTACATCGTTGGAATCAGAAAAAAAGAGGCAAAATTGACACATTTTTTGTACCGTAAAAGAAAAGTCTAGGTTAATGCCGTAGTACAATACTTAATCAGCAAAAAATAATAAATATCGTGTCCAAAAACCGATTTTTTTAAAAAAGTTGAAATGTTTTTGGCTCTGGTGAAAAATTTCATTTTTATGGGTTACTACGTTTTTGTTTTCCAGCGTCGATATAAAGAATAATTATTATATTTTATCTATTACAGAACTAGGTATCCAGTTAGATTCATTATTTACAAGTAAATTATGAAAATAATTTAGTATCATTCTTTTTTTAAATATTTTAAGCGTTAAATTCTTTATAGGATTAGGTAACACTTCCAAGAAGTTCCGAGAACGTCGAGTTTAATATTATAATTAATATAATATACATATGATAAAATAAACTAAAATCTATTATACGTTCGCTTTTAATCACTCATATTATATGTCCGAAAAATTATCAAAAGATGCAGCCCCTCGAATATAAAAGTATTTAAAATTTACATAAAAGCCAAAAATATAATAAATCTACATCAACTTAGCTTACCGATCTCCCTGCGTTGTTGTTGTGTACGTTAATCTTGGATTGCAGATCGTCCACCTGATCTCTGACGTCGAGAAACTTCTTGGAGAACTCTATCCCGTATCCCAGGTTGTGGGAGCACCCACTCCACTCCCATTTGTTGACCCTCGCTCGTCCCCTCGGGTCATGGGAAACACGGTAGCCAAGGGGGTCACAGCCGCACGATAGCAGACGCCCTTGGGCGCAGGCTCGCGCTATCGCATGGGCTACTCCAGCTGCTGTTAAGGCATAGAGAAATGCTGCTTCTCGGATACCTGTGGATAAAAATTAGTCATTTTAAACCAGCTTAAATATTTTTATAATATAAAATAATAAGTAATCAAGCTACGGTTCGATTCTTAAATTATCTAAGTTACAGTGCTATTGTGAATAGACTATCGGCCCGAGGCGAGGTTCCTCTCGTAGGACTCTTGCGCTGAGTTATTCTGCTAGAGGTTCAGGTTCTGAAGCACCCTTAGAGATCGGTCATCTCTCGAAAACCCTGTGAAACTTCAGCTGGCTTCTTGCTGATCAGCTTAGGTCCTTCCAAATAGGGGAAAACTAAGCAGGCGCGTTGCCTCACCTGATCTTAATCACCGTCGTTCATAGGTTCCTTAAGACGCTTCCATTTTTGGGTTGTCAAAACAATGACGACAGCTAAAACTATATTTTTCAAATACCAACCATCCAGATAATACCTTTTTATAAATGAGCAGAGAGATACCAGCTTAACAGTTTATAAAACTATGTCCTGCGTCCTTTAAACCAATAGCTTTTAGGTCCCATTTGTAATAAGGAGGGGCTATTATATTTTAATGTAATAAAGGATTTATCTCTCCATGTACCTAACCTATGTGATATGAGAAAGTATGTGGGTTTGTTCCGCATAGGCTCCGAAACGACTGGACCAATTTCAATGAAACTTTCAGGGAATCTTCGGATTGACCTGGCGATTAAACCTGTAAAGTTTGGTGACGATCGGAACACTCCTCTATTTGAACTGTCATATACAGCTTTTATTTACTATGATGATATTCTATTGTTGTATAACCCAAATTTGTTTTGACACAGTGTTGTGTATATTTATGTCATTATGAACCATATTGAAGTACAATAGAGTATATTGAAGTATAATAAAGTATACTGAAATATATTAAAAATCAAGGTAAGTTATAGTGCCGCGAATGTATCCATTTACTGATATGTACATGGGTGTAGGTAATGATCGTCACCCGATCTAGAAGAGAATGAATACGGAGAGAAATTAATAATTTAAAATATTGTGTTAGTTAAAATAAATATTTAATGATGTAAGTTCATTGTTTAAATAAAATAAAACAAAATCTAGCCCGGCGGGGTTGGGTACGCTAGTAAACAATAATATGTGAACTTGATTTTAAAAATGTTTACGAATGATATTATAACACCCGTAAACGATGTATTATATGAAGGTATATGGAACTTTAGCTTTCATATCAAAGAAGACCACCTGGTTGAATACGTGTAGAGTCAAAAAACAAAACAAAAGAGCAATTGAACATCTGAATGTAGACTGACAATGTCTCGGGCACCTATAAAGATGCAGTCAGTACTGTTGTAGAGAATGTTGAAAATTTAATGGTCAATAAACGTTTAAAGGATCATGCGCATCGAACTTTTATCGATTTAAAATCGATACATTAAGAGCTGATCGTTTTCTTTTATTTATCGTTCCGTGTTACAAAGAGTTCTTATAGATTTGCACCGTCTTGTACTTCGGTTTGTATTTCGTGAAGTTTCATGATGATTGGACGGTTACTTTTTTATGGGAGAAAACAAACGAGCATCGGGCACACCTGTTGTTCACTTTCAACAGGTGTGCCCCATACCCCGTAGTCTACAAGCACGTACATTTAGTAGAACCTGGAATTAAAATTTTAATTGAAACCTGGAATCTCTGCTTGAACTTCGTACGTAAGTTCTTTTAATACTACAAAAGTAAATTCATGAGTAAAAACCGACATCAAATAGAATACAAATTTTATGAAATAGAATTAATAAGAAACATTAGATCGGATTAAAAAACCGATGAAACCATAGCGGCATCAGCAGTGGCCAAGTATACTTACGAGCAAAAACAAAAACCGATTTCAACGTTCAATCCAATTAAATGTTAAACGCTATTACGCGCGACCGCCCTCTTTTTATTTCCGAATTATCGTAAAATATTACGACATAGAATTAATCAACACCTAACCAAACTCTCATTAAACTACCATTAAAGTACTTCCACTTCGTAAAAAATGAATCATCGAAATCGGTTGGCGTGATATTATATAATATGTTGGAGTGATAGTTGTCATTTGTTGCACACATAATGCAAATTTAATATGTAAATTTACATTATACATGATTTATATGGTTTTCTCATGGATGCCACAGTCAGAACTCGACCAAGTTTTAATGGGACCACACTGGAAGCTACACACAGCTTTCAAATAAAACAAGAATCATCAAAATCTGTTCACCAAAAACATAGACAATTTGAGAACCTTCTTCTTTTTTGAAGTCAAAAATCATTAACAAATTATGATTAAATTGATAATAAATCTTTACCATTCAAAAACACGGTTAAGTCGAATTGAACCAACGATACTATATTTAGGGTAATATAGCCGTGAGCAAAAATAGGGGATCGGTTAAGAATTTTAGTACTAAATGTTGCCTTCATGTGGCGGCAAAATTTAAATAAAAACAAAATTATATGAAAAACTCTGTATTATCCAAGTTGACGTAAATATCCTTTTTCCTTTAAGTTTATGTTATTTAATGAAATTTTAATAAATTAATAAAATTATTTTATTTTATTCCAAGGAAATTTAATTGTTAATGCACAATTTATTTTAGTTAGCTAGCGTCTTTATCTTTCGAGATATTCAAACTTTCTAAAACCTTTATTTTTGGTCACGAGTGTATACTATATACTAGGAACGTAAGTGAATATATATTTTTTAGTAACTTGTCCGTTTCGGATATGTTAACACCATCGCATCCTAGACTTAATAAATAAACAAAATCACGTGTAGCAAAAAAGAAAAACATCAATGGCTAACAGATTCTTCGCTCCATTTAAGGAAAGATTGGAAAGTATATATTATGTAATATACTAATAGGTTATTGATGTCTTAAATGGTGTATGATATTTATGTTATATAAAAAAGCTATTTTTAAAAAGAAGATTAGTCCACAGATTATATCAATGCGCAAGCGTATCGTTCTATATCAGTCATAAGCAAAGACATTCCACGGATTCGTTCAAAAGGAACGCGGAACATTTTTGATCTCAATTTATCTATTTTAGTGCTATAAATTAAACGCTGCAACCATTCGAGATGTTGAGATAAGCTATTGGCCTCGCACAATGTAATCTTATTGCCTTATATAGTGTGATAGGCTATTTGCATTTGAGTTAGTCCAGAAGCCGGGGGGTTTAGTTAATTGTGTTCGCTCTTAAATATCCTTAGGTTAATAATGCGCCATTCTTGCTATTTAAGTGTGTTAACCTGAATGGAACATTCTGACGCATTACACGGGTTTTAAAAAGCTATCGCTCTTTAATAGGCAATTAAGCTACTGAACTATCCGAACCATCTGTCCGTAGGCTTGCGTATCCGGCTTCTATAAACAGCGTTAATTACTTTGCCCTATGCAATTTATTATGATAATTATTTGTCGTGATTAAGAAAGGAAAGGTGTGAATGCCGTCTTTACTTAAATACAAAGTAAAGAAACATTAGTAGGACATTTATAGGACATATAAGTCCTACTGTTCTGCCACGTGTGAGAAGAATTTTTAGTAGATATAGAAGAAAATATTTTTAAAGTGAAAATTCTTTGCGCACGCTTGATTTAGGCAAGCTGGTAAATACGTTACGAAAAGTGTTCGGGCGAAGCTATTGGAAGTTGAGAGGAGATATAAGTTAATTAAGATAGAAAGAGAGACGTTTCGTATATCTAAGACATAGTGCAGGCCTATTGTCGGTATCACACTGTAGGAACAAGAGCGAGCAGTGCCCGCAAACATTTTCTTTCTGTCCTGAACAATGGTGTATATATTATACATACATAAAGATGAGGCAAGGGAGGATGAGGCTTCAGTTGTGGGGTCTAAAGCACGTCGTAGTGTGGTCTAAAATATGCAGGTTTCCACATAGAGATTTCCTTTACTTACCGCCTAGCATATGGTAAATGAGCGCTTAAAATTTTAACTGTCAATTGTAAACACGTCATATGAAAAAATAACATAACCTACATTGTTAGAAGAGTTAATCTGAAAGAGGTATAATGTGAAGAATATAAAATTAAAGGTCTGCCTTCAGCTTTCGCAGGGGTTTTTAACTATTCATATATAATTAGTGAACAGTAAATTTATTGGGTCGGCAATAAATTCATTCGACATCAAGTGATTAATTCAAGTTGGTTGCAGCGCCGTATCTCCTCGGATTAGCAGTGGCTCCTCGTGTAGATGGAGCCTAATTGAGACTGGAGATACGGCTCATTGGAGTAATGGCGTTTTTATTCCGTACCCACATCCGTGGACTGGACGGCTGCAGATAAATTGAACATGTTGGGTGTGCCGACTGTATCTTACGAAGACTCGATATTGATAATGCCTGACTAATTTCTTATATGCGTATACATATAAGCGTGGAATGTTAATTGCAAATTTAAGAGCTAACTTAGCACGTAAGTACGCGTTACAAGGTAATATCAAAATTGAAAAGTGGTGATCCGCCTTATGAGTAGGGTCAGAGATTAGAAACCTGTTTATAGCAAGACTTTTCCGTCTTTTAACCGACTCCAAAAAGGTGGCGGTTGTCAATTCGTCTCCGTTTTGTTTGCGTGCTATGAGAGCGCCGTCAGTTCTGGATCAATTTTAATTTTTTTAATAAAAGAGTACAAAAAGGCAGACTTAATGCCTGAAGGTATTTTCTGACAGTCTATCTACCCTAGCGTTGTGAAGAGACAAAGTGACGGACGCGTTCAGAGAAAAAAAAGTAAAAATTATACATAAATATACATACAGTAATAAACACACATACATAAATATATAACTGCAATATAAATATTTATTTATGGAAGGATAAGTAAAGAAAAAGGTTAATTTAAATTTGATGGTCGAAGATATAAGATATCAAGGAATTACAAAAGCAAAAATATATAAGTAAAAGGTATGTTTCTGACAACCCAAGACTATATAAACACTCCTTAATGATAATATAATCTATACGACAGTAAAATAACTAACAGATTACCAAATCTAACCACTATTATGTCATACGTTCATATGAAATAATTTTAATAGCAGGCCTGGAACTGGCTAGATCAAGAACGTATCAAATTAAAATCTGTTTTCTGCGTATAAGATTTTTTTTTCTGTCATTTAAATTATTATTTTTCAGTCATTGAGTTAAAAGGGAAAGAATAAAGACAAAATCTAACGACATAAACATAAACATACAATACTTACAGAATTAAGCCAATTGTATAATTTTATTTTTTAATATCTATTTAACACTTTTATTCTGTTGGAAACTTATTATATATTTTGACACAAATTATGCAACTTTTGTGGTATTTTATTAATTTTGGAGTTTCTACTAAAACAAGTCTGCTTAGATGTCGTTTGAGTAAGAACATTAAATTATGTTGGAGTCATGAGAAATATTTTAATTTCCGGTTGAGAGTGTCTTATTCAGTCACCTGATTCCGGATTCCATAGGACAATTAAAATGAGCAGTGAGTGAAATGCGTCATAAATTGTGAGTAATGGAGATAAAAAGGTTAATTTCAAACAACAGCTGACTTCTGTCACGGTTCTAGGTCATCAAACCGCGACAGGTAAAAAACTGAAGACATGATTTAGTATGATTCATCTATAATAAAATGGTAATCATTATAAATCAAGCATTATCTCGTCGAATGATCGTTCCTCAAGATGAATTAATATACAACCTTTGGCTTTTTATACATCACGATATTAAAAATGCAATCTCGCTAAAAATTATTATATACAGATTGTTTTTCTTTTGGGAGAATGGTATACGGCTCACCTGATCGCGCATCCCGCAGTCTACAAACACGTACTTAAGGGACTGCATGTATGTTACCAATCTATTATGAATTCGTTCTTCGTCGTCCGCTACAGTGGACCCGGGAAGAAGGCGACACTGGTGTGCTGGAGGAGGGAGTAACTTTCCCGAGACTTCCTTCAGGGCACAGTGCGTAGCTCCGGTGTGTTCCACTGGAGATCCCAGAGACCCGCGCTATGCAGCGAAGAGGGGTTTTAGTGAGTTAAACTCACATAACCGACACCTTCCCCCAGAAGGTCTGTCCGGAATCTTGTTAACGATTTCCACCCCGTTAACAAAAAAAAGGAGATGGTTCAATAGTCGAACGTTTCACAGGCCGCACCCTAAAGCATTAAGCTATTGACGATTTTGATCTCAAATTATACAAAGCCTTCATATGAAATTGAATTTATTCCTTCAACAAAGTCGTGAAGTATAAATAAAAAGCTACAATATAATTTTGAGATCGTGTACAGAGCGTTGACGAATGTGACGGTGTACAGGACCATATAGGTGGGTCCTTGTTATTGTTTATTTATAAAGTTAGCTCGAACGCGACGCGGTTTTTCCGAGTGGCCAGTGACAAATTTATATTTGTCGATTCGACGAGACGCGATAGTATCGATACGTCTCGATTTATGGCACGCTCCGTTGATCGATTTCGATGATTCCGAGTTATGGGTGAACGGATCAGTGAGTTGCTTTACTGTTATGGCGGAATTTATACGGTGGTTTCAAAGGTTTGTTTGCTTATGTAATGTACAATTTTGACTTGTAATCATTTTAAATTTCAAACATATATATTCATCATCACCAATTTGTACCTAATCCATTTTTATATATAATGACTGCTTCATATAAATATCTTCCAGACGAATTATAGTGGCGTTGCTATTTTTTGTAATAAAAATTATGCTGATTACACATCACTATATATATACTTTTGTTGGGCAAAGCCTTCTCACTGAGTATTTAGGCATAGTACGATTGGAGCACGTGGTAAATCAGCAGTTTCGTTTTCGGAAAAAAATAATTAAGTATGACATTAGTGTATACACACCTCACAGCTCTAAATTAGAAATGCAGAATTATAATATACCCCCATGACGACAAAATATCGACTATGTTTTGGAAGTTATACATAAATGATCTCAACGGCATAGATTGCAATGAAATGAACAACTATCACGAGTCTTTAATGCGGGCGGAGTGCATAGTGATCGCAATCGCCATTCGCTTTTCATCTAACTTACCAGATTTTATATATGTCACATAGAGGGCTTACTATCAAGAGATTTTAGAAAAACCGGTAAATAATGACCACGTTGACAGGGATTCGATTCCCAATCCAATAGTAAGTCGAGCACTTAATCAGTAATCATTTTCTATTTTAGTATTTCAATATTGTATTTCTTTTGTCATTCAATATTGTACAAACCAACGACAATAGGGTTCATTATACACCATTCGCGAACCCGTGCCAAATTCTCTAATCGACTTTAATGAATTCCATTGAATCGATTTCTTTTAGTCTCCTCACAAAGAAATGCTCTGGATTTTGAACGCATGACAGATTTAAAATTCTTCTCTTACACTTGCAACATCGGTTTTATATGTGTCTTTAAATAATGCATGACACGTGGTCATTTTCGCTATAATTTGTCGTGTAAGAACTAAAGTCGATTAATGACGTTCATATGCAAGTCAAATTGTTCGCTTGTATAATTTGCGGCTGTATAATGAATGATACATAATTAAAGGGACTTTAACACAATGTTAGGCATAGCACTAAATCCAATTCATGTTTATTAAACAGCTATAAATATTTTTACATACTCTGTGATACATTTTTTATCTGTAAAGGGCTTTAAATAGGCTCTAATACGGTGGTACTCATTCTTTTTTTAAACATTTTTTTCGCGGGCTGCAAAAATATTTGGTTGCGATGTCATAGGGTTTTGTTTTTCGCAATGATCTACTCTGATTAGCCAGACGGCCTCTACAGTTTCACCGGGTTTTTCGTTCCTCGGTGCATAGTGAGGGTGTCCGGGATCTCTAGTGGTACACACAGAAGCCCCCAAGCTCTTTTCCCTCGGAGAGCACGTCACGGGGGTTAATCCCTCCCCTCTGTGCCCTCGCAGTGCAAGGCGACACGGGCCAGCCGATGTCGCCTTCTTCCCGGGTCCACTTCAGCGAGAAAGGCCCCCATCCTTGTGAGTGACACCCAGTGAACCCCAGGCCCCTTTTAGTCACCTTATATGACAGGCAGGGGATACTGTGTTTTCTCTTTGCTTTTTGTTCCTAGTCTGGTTTATATTCTAGTTTATCATCTGTTCAGTTCCCTTCATCATCAAAGGCCACAATATTCGCATCGATATAATCGACAGATGTATTAAATTGGTAGATTTACATTCTTACCGTATAAGGAGACGCGGCGCCAAGTAGCAAAAACAATCCACAACATCGACTAAGTAAACACAAATTTCAATTATCATTTTAAACGTTTTATTTCATCTCCGTTTCTTCATTTAAAAATGTATGTCCGCGACATTTATTTAATCGAATGCGCATACTGATAGGTTTTTCCGAACAATGGTCTGCGGTGGTCGGCTTTTTCCGTGGCGTGTTACATCGTTGCGCATGCGCTCTTGCGCATCAGCCGGTGATTTACGATCGTGCGCTTTGCGATTTTAAAATGTGTTTTTCGGAACATACCATCAGGTTGATAGACGTTAAACGTGGTGACAAAATGACTGAGCTCGCGTCAGCGCTTTTTTTTTCGTCACAGATTCTTCGTAAACAGCTCTTTTATTGTTTAAGAAGCTCATTATATGTAACATATCTCTATGTATTAAACATGAGTAGTTATCATTTTTTTCCTTCAATTACTACTAACTTCTAGATGTTGTGATTGCCTCGGGAAGATCTTACAGGCTTTACATCTGTTAGGGGAAAGCTAAGAATCGATACGATTGCCAACCTTTTCTTCTTCTCTCTTCCGACGGACTACACAGATTAGCCAGAGAAGCTAACTTTTACAACTTTACCCGATTGAGAGGTGGCATAGCTCTTAGCCTGAACTTCGATATAAGGCGTCTCCTCAGCTTACCCCGATCCTGCATACTGCATACTGGTACCTCTCTATCCTAGGAATGGTGTTCAACAATAAGATTCAATTTATTTACCATAAAAAGTATTTTTATTGGTACGAATATTTTGATTGTTACCATGTTTGCTTTTCAATTTTATTCCGATAAGTATCTTTGTCAATGATGGGCTTTACAAAGAAAAGCGCCTATTACAGTTATTATATGTTATTGAAAAACATTAAAACGCAAGAATGTTCATCAATTATAAATTCGGCAGCGGCTGGAAAGGGTTTTGTACCAATTAAGGCTCGTCTGGACTCACGGCCGGCTGTGGCGAATCGCTAATCACCGAAACCGGACGATATTCCGGTCGCGACCTCGACCGTGTCAAACGCAAAGTCACTTGTAAATTGCGACTTATATTAATCGTATTTTAAAACAAATTTACATAGAGGGTTTTAGAGAGCTCTAGATCGTAATTTAAGAGAAGGAGGCCTACGGGTATAATAAGGAAGCTGGAATTGGATGCAACGGGGGTACAAGCTCTAATATTTGTATGTGCGGAGAACCCACCATGCCCTGAAATGAGGAAGATGTGATGCATATCTTGATGGAGTGCCCGATATAGCGCGGCAAGAGAACGGACGCGTAGCTGCAGATAGGGCAAAAAATTTCACAGGATAATATCTCGGCATTGATGCAAAATAAAAATATAAATAAACTTTTCTTAGACTATTAAGACTAAAAAGGTAGTTAAAAAGTCAATAAAATAAATAAATAGACCTTAAGGATGTATCTAGGTACCAAAAAATGTACAATTAAAAAATATGTACATAAAATATAATTTATATCAAATAAGAAATCGAGATAAGTAAAGTAGTAGTTGCAAAAGAAAAATTGTTAAAAATGGAATAGTTTAAAATAGATATATAAATGGAATTAGTAAGTAGAAGAATGTAAAGCAGTGTAAAGTATAAAGAGGGAATAATATAAGCACATAAATGTAATAGTTTGTAACATTTCGATAATAAGGTCCCTAACCAAACATGTTGGGGGAATAGAAAAAAAAAAATATAAGAGAAGGGGGCAAACGAACAAACAGGTCGCCTGATTTAAAGTGATCCAGCTGCACACTAACACCTAAATAGCATCAAGTTTGCCTTTATACATATATTTAGAAGCAATAAACGATTTATCTATCTATCTACTATAGAGATTGCACATACGTTGCCATGATATTACGAAGAGCTGGGTCAACGGCACCTCACTCATCAGGTGTGCAGAGGGGCTCCGGTGCATTCCTCTGGTTGAGAATAACTGCTCTAGATCGTATATGGTGGGCACTCTTTTGCGAATTACTTCAAACGAAGGAACTCGCAGATATGTTCACGATATGAATACGTTAGAACATGAATGAAGAAAAAGCTTCTAACAAAATTAAGGTTTGCTTACATCTAAGCGGAATGAGTACGATAAAGGTTTAAAGAAAATATATGATAATATAGTTTTTTTTTCATTATGATACCCATACATGACGACTTTCGACTTATGACCAGAATTTCGATTTCCGTGGCTCGCTTGGCTTGGAGCTTGGGATCGTCAGTCAAGTGCTTGAGCTTGGGTGAGAAGTTTAGGAGTTATCATAAACTGCTACACACATTATAAACATGATTTTCCGTTATTTTGGTTTCACATTTAAAACTTTCTTTAAACCCTTGTGGGATAGATAAATTCAGCAATCGCTATCTACTTTAATCGATTTTATTAGATCCTATATGTGGTAGGGGTAAATTTTACCCTTTGATTCTTCGTAAAATTTGTTTACGCAAAAAAATAATTGATGAAAGCTCTGATACATATATATGTACATAAACGTGTACTTTATATTCCATATGATTTTATATACAAATATTAAGTCAATGACACGGTCCATATAAATGTTTTTCAAAAATTTTGCAACATCACTAATACGCTTCTTGACTTAATTAACCCCAAAAGCGGCCTCCATAATCCGATAGGGAACAAAGAGGCGGGAGAAAAAAAGACACTCAACGTCACGTCCGAAACTGGGAACTTTGGACAAATTCATATTTTTATGGGGCCTTTTGTGTGTTTTTTCTCACAGTTGAGAGACATCCGAAGCAGCACGATTCGGTAACGCACCGACGATGATTTTATCTTAGACATTAGAAGGTAGTTCTACATCACATCATTGAGACACTTTGACACGTTCTCTTTTTGTTTGAGCTCTTTCGACACTTGTTAGTTTTAGATATCGAAAACGAATTCAATCGACGTCTGAAGAGTTGCTGAGAGAAACGAGAGCCGTGATGCCGGGGCGAGCTCACGCACAAATTGCCCGTAAAGTTGAAATTTAAAGTGTCGATAGCCTGATAGTTTACGGTACGGTCTGCGAATCGTAAGGTCATAGTTTCGAATCCACCATTCGACTATTGACGTGAACTATCTCCTAGCACAAGCTTATCCATAGTTGGATTGGTTAACAAGAATGTTAGTAATATTTCTGAAAAAAAAAGAAATATTGCTAGCTGTCTTTGTGAAAAGTGGTTATTTACTACATTCGAAGGAAATCATCGCGATGACACTCGTCTACCAATCTATACTAAAACTGTTGGGCGAACTAAGTCCTTATACTCTCATTACAGAAAAGCCCTGCGACGATTTTTTTTTTAATATTACTAACATTCTTGTTAACCATTCCAACTAAGCTTAAGGTTGTGCTAGGAGATGGTTCACGACAATAGTCGAATGGTAGATTCGAAACTACGACCTTACGATTCGCAGACCGTACCGTAAACCATTATATTGACGCTTCAAACGACGACTTCATACGACTTTGGGACATATATAGGCACCTATAAAGTAATAATAGTAATAAATAATAATATAATAGACGTTTTATGAGTGCAGGATAATCGATTTCTGACAGCCAAATTCCCACGACGAGAGATCGCGCGATAAAACATTAGTTTTTTGCAGCGTCTCAAGCTTGCCGCAAACGCTATGGCACCTGCGTATACGTTGTCGGTATAAAACGCCAATAAATGTCACTTTTTTATGACACGATCGCTCGGTGAATTCACGTCACGTGCGCTACACGTCAGATTGGTATCAACGCAGGCCCGCCACCCTGGCTGCCCTGACGAGCGCCATTCTCTCACGTGACGCCGTCGCCGTTCGCCGCTCCATCTGATCTCAAGCTAATCGCGGCCCCATCGCCGGCTATTAACGCCCGAGGCGAAAACCATTCCCGACAATGGCCTCATTAGCTTCACAAAAGTCATTAAACAGTTGACGGTGGTGTATTGTGCCAGCATCACGTACGACAAGAGCGCTAACGACGTGTGGAGGATCTCGGGGAAGCGGAACAAATCCCGTCGTCTATCCAGAAAGCCATCCAGTATCCTTTCATCGTACGCATCTACATGGCGGGCAAAAAACGCCAACGGTCCCAAATGATTATTATCTTTCTTCGTCGATCATCGATCGCTATTATCCTATTTAAAGGCATCTCGATTTGTTCTTCGGTGTTTTTTTTCTTTTTCATTCTCTCTGGCGTTTCAATTGGGGACCCCGACAATGGACAAGTTAAGAAAGATGTTTAAGTGTTTAGTTACGCTATTTTTTCACAATTTTTCAATTTCAAGGGAACCGTGTTGTTGATGGGCCGGAAGGTGTCGTCACGGACACTATTAATGCACTGCGTTTTGAATAACGTTGTCAAATTCATAAGTCGCCATTATGGCAATACATGTATTTTTTTGAACGACTGTTTACTTTTGATTGTTTAATTGTTTAACTAATAACACTAAACATTTGAATACAATTAAAATTTTACAAATATTTGTAAGTTTTGAAGTACAACTCGCACGCTTGATTTGGGCAGTAAGCTGGTGAATGCGTGACGAGAGCGTTACGAAAAGTATGTTCGGGTGATGCGAACGGAAGTTAAAAGGGAGATATAAGTTAAGAGGATGGAGGAGAGAGAGGGTTACGTTTCGTTTATTACTGTAGAGGTAAGAGAGTGAGATGCTAACACACATGTTTTTTCTTTAACTCTCATAGACACAGTACAGATCTTTGTCTGTATCACACTGTGGACGCAAAAGACCAACGCGCGCCCTTTTCTCTTCTTATTATGAACAATCGTTTGAATATTATATTTTGTGTATATATAAAAGAATAAGTGTGTAACTTCTACATAAACTTACATCAACAATATTCACAATATATTAAATTATTCATTTCTCTCCGTATTCATTCTCTTCTATTCTCTTCTCGACCCGGTGTAGGTCATTACCTAAACCCATGTACATATTAGTAAATACAATATCATTCCTATCATTTATCCAAAAACATATCGGACACAAGTTAATGTCAGAAATAAAAGTACGACATATGGCTTGTTTGACAGTTCAAAAGAGGAGTGCTCCGATCGTCACCAAACTTGATCACTAACCTAACGAAATATAGGATGACTCGCCAGGTCAATCTGAAGATTTCCTGAAAGTTTCATTCACATCGGTCCAGCCGTTGCGGAGCCTATATGGAACATACCTTCTCACACTACACACACTTTCTCTTATATTATATATATATATATATATAAATTGAAAGAGAATATATAAGAGAAAATGTGTATATATAATGATATGTATGAACTTCCGAAAATTGTAATTAAAAAAAAATTCCGAGTTGATCTCCGAATGATCATTAATGGACCACCCAAACGCGCGACCGTCTCGACTTTGATGTATTAATCGAAAATGATTATTTGCCAATTTTTTTTTAATTGTAAAAAATAACCAAATAACATAAAGAGAATAGAGAGATATGAATTCTGTGTTAAAGCAATACAAGTTAAGATATTAATTGGTGAAGGACCCTGCCGGACGGACCCACACGAAGCGTGAAATCGCGGGCCGCGGGAGCGCACCTGGCCACCAAGGTCTGTCTTATTATTTGTTGTCGCCCATCCTCCATGCTCGTAAATTTCCACGTCAACGTGTGCGATGATTGTGGAAAAAATAAGTTCGACAAAGCCTTTCACACCCGGGGATATTAACGTGAAGACAGACGTTCAGTAAACTACACATAATGCGAGAGGTCCCCGTCTGATTTAACGCGCGTGGATAATTGTTCGTCGTAATAAATTCGGATTGTAACATCCAACCGTCGGTTTGATACTTGTGCTTATTTTAATAAAGTTTTCATATGTACCTGAAAACCACATTGCAACCGGTTGGCATTGTGTAAGTCGCCACCACCTACGTCTATTTAATGAAGCCCGAGGAGTTATTGCGTACCTTCCATTAGCGACAAAGCTTTTTAAATAAACATGCATTCTTACTGCCATTTCGTGGGTTTTATTTCGTAGTCAACAATTACAATGTTACTTTACTCGAATGCAATGGTTTTAACTTGAAGTCAAAGCTTAAGTTAAGCAAATAATATCTGTCTTTACAATTGAACATGAAAATTTGTAAATTTAATTCTGTTTTAGAAGAAAACGATCTTTTTTAAAAGGATATTAGGCCAAAGTTTAGAGTTGTAAAACTTTCAGATAAACAATATCAAACAGAAATTAAAATAAAGCATCACTTCAGTAGGATGATAGTAAAAAATTGTCTCATCCTTTTTAACATATCGGGGTAGACAGAAGATAATCGCTATTCGCTTTAAACAGGCCTAATTATATCACATACGTGACAAATCGTGAGGCCATCGCTATATTCAGGATACAAATTTTAATGAGCGATTGCTTGTTGCGATTTGCGATTCGAAGTTGAACAAATATACAATATGGCTTGATTTGTTAATTCTATAATGATTTTAATAACATAAATCTGCTGATATCATGAAAGACCGTAATGATGATATCATTAAGCATAATGCAATGTAATTAAATCAATGTAATTACCTCTTTTCATAATAGCGCTGGCGTGAGGATTTGTACTCTTTGCAATCAGACTGGAACAGTTCCACCGGTGCCATCGGAACTGGTGTTGACACTCCTTAACCGCCATTTGCAGACCCTCAAAGGCAATTTCCGCCGCGTCAGGCTCTTCGTGGCAAACGGCCCTTTGCTCTCTCGTCAATCCTCCCACAAGGCGACACGCGAGGGCAGAGTTCATCTTGAAATGAGGTGGGAGTGCGTTGTCGCGGGAACTGCGGGATTAAAAAAAACCCATTGTAATAAAATAAAAAGTGAATAATTATTGTAATTAAGAGAAAGACGTTTGTGTCGGACACCGTCTTTAAAAGGTCATACAAAAAAGTTATATTGTTAAAACAAGAAAACGAGCACGGACTACCAGCTGGACCTCTTCAAGCGCGGCGAACGAGTACAAAAGGGGTAGGCTGAGAACGAGCACTGTTTGACGTTATGTCATGCGGTACAAGCTGAGCCTAATACCTTTTGCCATTCTTTAAGTGACCTAGTGTACTGGTGATTTTTTGTTTTTCTTTTCCTTTTTTATCTTAATTTTATTTTTTTATTTAATTTACGTTCTTTATTTTAATTTCATGTATCAAAGGTAGTAAGGTAATAAATAAGCTTTATTATTATAATATTAGTAAGATTAGTAAGTATTGCATATTATTAGTCTACTCTACTATACTAAACTCTTGCTCTGTGTTGCCACCCAATGCACATTACATCTGGAAGTAAGCCTACATTCAAACGATTACTCTGAAATCTATACCTTAACAAGGAATAGTTTTAAATTTCCTTTCTTTGGCCCTATCCATCTATAAATCCCTCCCCCCTGTGCCCTCGCAGTGCAAGGCGACACAGGATAGCCGATGTCGCCTAGCACTTATTATTAAAGTCATACCTTACAGGTCGAATATATAATGAGGTAGGTTTTACCAGTCCTGTGCTCTCAAGAATAAGACAGTAGTAGAAGGCGATAAAAGAGGCCACAGGTTCACTGGGCGACAAGGTTGGTTGCCTTTGTCGTCCGCCAAGGTGCACCCGGGAAGAAGGCGACATCGGCTGGCCCGTGTCGCCTTGCACTGCGAAGGCACAGAAGGGGAGGAAGTAACCCCGGGATGTTACATACCCCACATAACCGCCGCCTTCCCCCCAGAAGGTGGGGTATGTTTTTGAAGATTTCCTCCCCGTTAAAAAAAAGTTTTGACCCATAACAAAGAGGATGTATTTATCCTTAATACAAGACAAAGGTTAATGAGCAAATTGTATGATACGAGAAAGATGTGGTATACGTAAACTGGATCACGGGGTTTTTTAAAAATTTTTATTGACTTCTTTATTAATTAAATTTATTTAAAAAGGAAAAAAAATACGTTTGACTTGAGACTTAATAGCCAAATAAACAAAATATAGAATTATTTATATGTTAATTAAGATAAAAACAGTATGTTACACTGTGTTTAACATATTAAAGACATAAGCTTTGCAATGTTATAAACAAAAATATATCATATAACATCTCTATAAATAACAGAATCTTACGTGTGGGCTGTGGATTTAAAGGGGCATTTTTGAATTATTCATAATAGGAAAAAATCTCTAAAATATCCCGGGGTTAACCTTTCAACAAATTTATTAATTAAAATTCGTATAAGCTCATTAGTTCCGTCGCTAGATGCTTTTAAAAATATTTGTCGAAACTCGGGAGCTGTTTAACAAATTGTTTCATTAATAAACAATTCCAAACTCGCGACGATATCATCTGCTTACGGAATAAATTAATTATAATGACATTAATTAAATATAACCATCTACCAATTAGTGGCAATATTTTTAGAGAAACGTGTAAATTATTGACCGGCCAACCGTCGACATTAATATATCTGTGATTGTATTCGAACTAACGTCAATTTATTACAAAAGAACGAGACCCGGAATATTTTACTAATTATTATTAGAGATACGAAAATCGTCTAACAAAGGTAACATTTGTGATATTTACAAATAACGTATTGACATATTTATTATTTTTCTATACACATTTATAGTGTTGTATAAAATGGTGGTATGGTAGCTCAGTGTCCGGGTGGTCTAGTTTCTAGCCGGATTCGATCCCCGTTGGCGGCACCAATCAATTTGTTTGTTGCAATTTTAAGTGTTACTTTAACACGCGACTAAAACTTTTATAGCTCCGTCTATATATATGCATATATACTTATAGTATATACACAAAATATAAACAAGATTGTTCAAGAGAGAAAGAAAATGTATGCGCGCACTGCTCTCTTCCGCCCCTACAATTTAATACACACAATAGGCCTGCACTGTCTTAGATATACGAAACGTACCTATGAGATTAAGAGAGAAAGAAAATGTGAGCCTACAGTAATGTACGTAAAATTCGCTCCCTTTCCATCTTCACTAACTTTTTTTTTTTTTGACGGGGAGGAAATCTTCACAAAGATACCCCGCCTTGGAGGGAAGGCGGCGGTTATGTGGGGATCTTACCCACTAAAACCTCCCCGGTGGCACTTTCCTCGGTGCATGACGAGGGGCTCTGTGCTCAAGGAGAGCACGTCCCGGGGGGAGGTTACTCCCTCCGCCCCTGTGCCCTCGCAGCGCAAGGCGACACGGGCCAGCCGATGTCACCTTCTTCCCGGGTCCACTTTGGTGGACGACGCAGGCCCCCACCCTTGTCGCCCAGTGAACCCGAGGCCCCTTTTAGTCGCCTTGTACGACAGGCAGGGGATACCGTAGTCTTATTCTTGAGAGCCCAGAACCATCTTCACTAACTTATTTACCTTTTAACTTCCCTTCGCTTCGCTCGATCACACTTTTCGTAGCGCATTTATCATCTTACTCCTTAAGTTACGAAAGTGTGAAGAAGTATTGATTCAAAAATGTAAAATAACGAGCACTTTTCAACCAACTTCAAAAACAGCACGAGGTTCTCAATTCGACTGTATGCTTTTATTTATGTTTGTCACATAACTTTCGACTGGGTGAACCGATTTTGAGGATTGTCTTTTTTTCTATCTATGAGAGATAGACTATTTTATTCTATCTCTTTTATTTGAAAGCTGTTGCTTCCCGTATGGTCCCATTTAAATTTCGTCCATTTCTGATAATGGCATCCATGAGAATACCATTTGAGCCTTAAATTTGCATCAAGTATGTACACGATAAATAGACGAATAACTCAATTTCACGCCAACCGATTTAGATAATTCAATTTTTTATTGCTTCTTCTTCTTCTTTTGGTGACATCTTCTATCGAAGGTTGGCGACCATCATGGCGATTTGGACCCTCGACACAGCAGCACAAAATAAAGAACGTGTGCTCTTATTGTACCATTGGCGTAGAATTTTAAGCCAAGATGTTCTTCTCCTTCCCGAATTTCTTTTCCCTTGTATCTTTCCTTGGATAATGAGCTGTAACAAATCGTATTTGCGATTGCGCATTATATGCCCTAGGTATTCCAGCTTTCGCCTGTTAATTGCGTTAAGAACTTCAACCTTTTTATTGCAAATGATTTAATTCAAGAGTGGTTTGATGAGAGTTTGGTTAGGTTCTGAATAATTCTATTTAGTAATATTCCTAATATAATTAGTAAATATATAGAGGGGGTCTGCGCGTTATAGCGTTTTACGTTTAATTCGATTTGAAGTCGGTTTTTGTTTTTCTCGTAAATACACCTGTGTAATAAATAGTTTTACAGTTGTGCGATAGGGTGAGGAGAGATATTCTTTGTAAAAATGTTTCGAAGACCACGCTCTACATTCATATCTGGGTTTAACAGATCTACGAGAAGAGCGTAATGTGTCGCATCACGTAGCTACCGGGGGATAACGATACTCGTCTATCAGATTAGTACGAGGCCGCATTTACTATCAAGATTGGGATTGTATCAGGCGTTCTCTGCAGACACATCGACTTGTATGAGAATGTCGGCTTGATATGTTTATACGGCAAATTTACGATGTATATTTACACAAGTACTCCGTTTATGAAAGTAAAAACTTTGCTAGTGTCGTTCATACTTCTCAAATTCCATGCCGCAATCGTCATGGCTGACCCGGACATCCTTCGCACCCTCTGACCACTACAGGTCTGCTGGGGACTGAGAGCCATTATTTTGTTGTACTCAGCCATAATGAGCTTCCTGGTAAAAGTACTCGTATATGTGGTGGTTTTCCGGTGCCTTCCACACGCTGTTTTACTGCCGTGCCGATGAATGTCATCTCCGCAAATAACTAAGAATATGTAAAGACTGTTCCGTGCTCCATGATCTCTACTGGTTGGATTACTACTATGCAGATGCCCATAGTAGAGGAGTGCTTATTTAATGGCGGCACGACACGCCATGTCACAAGGTTATCTTCGGACACTATGCATCATTTTCTAGGCAGCCCTTTCCTAAGGGGCCACCACTGCGTCCTCTCACCTTGCCGCTGATTGGTTAGGGACTGCAAAAGCATCTGGCTAGGATCTCCAAGCCGTTCCATTATCCACCATCTATGGACCCCGATAGTAGCCTACAGCTTAGCCCTACCTAAGGGATGGACAAGAACATCTTGGCTTAAAAATTGTGTTGAGTTTGTGTTGCAGAAGTAACCCGTTGGTAGAAGGCGCCCAAGAAGAACGTATGTATGTACAATTTAGATTTATTAAGGACTATACAAGGTACAAAAAATCAAAGAATATGTATGAACCGTCGATCAAAAATGGTTGATTTTTTACGATCAATAACACATTCGGGATTTTAGAATGATTCATGAAAGAATTGTGATAAACACGTGGTCTATTTGTCCCGCTTGTTCATTGTACTTCAAAATAAATACTTATATCTGACAAGACAATGACAATGCTTAACTTGTTTAGTTTCCTGAGTGTATTGTTTGCTTTTGGTTTAGGTTGACTCTACAAAAAGCGTACTCTAGGGCGCGGTACAGTTTTCGTGGAAAGACGCGTTTCTTATCGCCACACTATACGTATAAGTTATAAAACGGTCAGGAAAGAGACGTTACTACAATATTAGTTATTATTATTTAATTAGTAGTTTTAAAAAATGAACTCTCACGTCCTTATTCTAGAGCGGTTGACAGATATAGCTTTCGCTGTCGGCTTTTCACCAATCTTATTAAGGCAAGTTTGTAGTAAAAAAAAAACAAAATAGCATTTCATTGGTGCTTAACCTTAACTAAGTAGCTTAACCTCTACAAACTTATAATAATATATGGTGTACAAATAAGTTTCTGCCGTTTTGACATAGATGGCGCGGCACGAGGTTTCCATTCGAATTTGCAAATGTAACCGGCTTGAAAATTAGTTAGTTCATTCCAAAACAACATAACTCTGTCATATTATTAAATCCCCATTAGTATCATATATTCCTCTTCGTCTAAGAAGTATCTAAGTTTGAGCCAACCAAATGTCATACGCGGGAACTTTTCTTTTTTAAAAACAATCTGCAGCAAAGATGCATCGACTGCTCGTAGCATATAAGGAGAATGCCTTGAGTGGTGTGAAAATTGTAAAAACGGTGATTTTAAAGCAAAAGACACAGATCGTAGTGGAAGGACACAATTTTTTTCATTTTGGAGAGTGTACTCAGAAACTACATGATCTAAGTCCCCCATCCCTGTTCCGCCGTCGGACTTCTAGACGCACTACGAGATTTCATCATTTTGTTGTAAACATCCCTCAAACGCGAACGAAGCGCGTTGCTTCGTCTTTCATTCTTCGTACAGCAAAGGACTGGAATAGTTTGCCCGCGTCTGTCTTTCTTTCCGATTACAATGTGGGTATTTTCAAGAGTAGAGTGAATAGGCATTTACTAAGCTAGTGTGCCTTACCACCCAGGCCTGCATTTCAACTTAACATCAGGTGGGATCGTAGTCAAGCACTAGCTTGGAAAGTATAAAAAAAATTACGATGATGAAGATTTGGAGAAATTATTAAAAATTCGTCTCAAACACAATTGGCACCAACTGTAGAAGTCACTCAGCAAGCACAGCCTCACATCCTTTAAAATCACATATATTTACAAATACCTAATATATAAATGCATATATATTTCGTTCTAAACTGAATTTTGACAACGGTAACATTTGACATATCCATTACTGAACGACAAAACCAAAGGTAACAAAAGGTAAACAGTGATTTCCTTCTTTACATAACTGTGCGAGTTATCTTTTTCCCACGCTCCGTGGAATGCCGGCGTAGCATTAAAGGGTGCGTCGGGAGACGAATTAAAACCAACGTTTGATGATCTCAATGTCTCCCGCCCGCGATCATTATTTTTATCATTGCCGTGTCATTATTCGCATCTTAGTGACTAGGTGTGAATGCTTTGAGTAGTTTATTTAACGGAAGACAATTTACTGCAATTCTTCTTCTCTTGGTGCCATCTACTATCGAAGGTTGTAGGATTTTTAATGTGCCGCAATCTAAAACCAACCTACTGTCACACTCGCCATTGCCAAGGATTTCCGCTACATATAAGTCAAGGTCGGTTGACATTTTTTCTAATTCACGCAATGTCTTCCGCACCTTAGTGTTAAAAATTGTGCAATAATCTTCAACAAGATGCCCCGCCTTCAAGGGGGAAGCCTTTATGTGGGGTTCTTACCCACTAAAACCCCCCCGGTAGCCCTTCCTCGGTGCACGGCTCCGGGATCTCCAGTGTAACGCACCGGAGCCCCCAAGCTGTTTTCCCTCAGAGAGCACGTCACGGGGGTTAATCCCTCCCCCTGAGCTTTCGCAGTGCAAAGCGATACGTGCCTTGTTGTCGCCTTCTCTCCCGGTTCACTTTAGTGGACGACAAAGATTTTTACGATCTTTGTCGAATTTAGGACTTGATGTCATTTCATGGAAGATCTCCAGACCTACTGTATTACTCTGTTGACTTCTTTATCCACTTTACGGTATAGTACTGCAAAATTTTCCTCGGTTAAATTTATTCATTACTAGCTGCGCCCCGCGATTTGTACCTGATCAATAACCTTCTTTTGAAGTCTGTTAAATAAAAAGTAGCATATGTGCTGTTCCAGACTATATGCTATCTCTGTGACAAATTTCAACCAGAACAGCTAAACTGATCACACATCCAAACATTCGCGTTTATAATACATATTAGTCTTTATTACTCGTTATTTCTTTTTTACATATATTTACTCAAGTTCTTTGGGCATGTAAGCCGTCGTGAAAACGATTGTTTAGAGCGTCTTGTTAAAGTACTTGGGCAAAGTAGAAGGAAGTAGACCACGAGGTAGATCGCCAATGCAATGGTTGGATCAGGTGCGGGGTATGGTGGGTGCTACCCTCTACGAATGTGCCCGATTGACAACCAGCAGGCGGAGGTGGCGAGACGTCGTGCGGCGGGTACTGCCTGCTGCCCAACCCACCGGATCATGATGACCACGACCACTCTGACAAGAGTGAAGCGACCAAGAAGAAGAATTCGTTATTAGCTTGCTTTAAGGCCAAGTTTAAAATGTTACCTCATGTAACAATTTTGCTGTTGTTGCAATTGTCTAATGGAAATAGGCCTCCTCCAACAATTTCCAAATGGATATGTTGTAAGCGACTTGCATACAACTTCCTCTTGCGGCCTTTTTGATTATTTATGATTCATTTTTATGGAGTACCAGCGTACCCAGCCTGCTTCGCCGGGCTAGATTTTGCTTCATTTCATTTAAACAATAAACTTACATCAGTAAATATTTAATTTACCTCTCACAATATATTAAATTATTCATTTCTCTCCGTATTCATTCTCTTTTCGAGCGGGTGAAGATCATTATCCATTACAGCCACGTGCAAATCAGCAGCATCAGTAAACGGATACATTCGCGCTGCGACAACTTACCTTGAAAAGTTTAAAATCCTTAATTATTATCTTTAATATATTTGTACTTCAATATCGTTCACAATGACGTAATTATACACAACGCATGTGTCATTACAAATTTGGGTTATAAAACAATAGAATATCATCATAGTATATAACAGTTGTATTTGACAGTTCAAAAAGGGAATTGCTCCGACCGTCACCAAACTTTACACGATTACTCGTCAATCTGAATTCCCTGAAACTTTCATTGAAATCGGTCCAGCCGTTGCGGAGCCTGTACGGATCAAACACACACACATTCTCTTTTATATATATAGATTGATATTACAATTTGCGCGCTTATGGTCAATAAGTGGCTTAGAAATTAAAAGGAAAGATGTAGGACCTTAAAAGACGATTTTGTAACCATCGAGACAATGCGAACAAAAGATTTTCTACTATCTACACATTTTGATGGATGGGATTTAATTACTGTACTTGTAAAGTGTGATTTCTTACAAAGTAAAACCGTCCTGTCAGATGTCACCGGTATTTTTTTTCTGGACGATTTGACTTGTGGATCTTCAAAGAGTTAGAGACTCTTTGAAGATCCTTTCTCTTAGGCCAATGCAACTGTTTCGTCCGTTGATCCACTACCTTCTAATATAAAAAAAGTTTTGTGATCATGAAATACATTACTAATTTTGACTTTCGTTTGTTATTTAAATTGTATCCATGTTCGTTTATAATAATTTTCATTCGCATTGTCCATTACCGAGGCACGACTATGTCGTCCAACTGGAGGAATTAGCGGAGGATGGAACGGACAGCTTTTTCCATCAAGTCGTTAAACCCTCCAGTGATCCAATTAAAAATCCAAGCCGAGCTTAATATAATTGCATCGAAAATTCCACGTGACGAGATAAAAACAATAATTTTGTGCTTTAAGACCACGCCAGTAAAAAAATAATAAATCTGTTGCCGCGGAACCGGCTGATGAAATGCTACGATACCCATTCAGAAAGGTTATTTCAATACAAATTACAGCTACTTGCGTTGCTCCTCTCTGCGTTCCGACAATTCTGCAAATACTTTTCTCTTCTCTAACAACGCTTTCGACAATGACGCAAGATAATACTATGCTTTCGAACATTAGTCTCTAAGCCATTCTACTTACATTTCAAAATCGAATACGAATGATTGGACTTGTGCCCTATCCGACATACCCACAGTGCAGTCTGATTGAAATTCCGTGTACCAACAATATGTACATGTACTTAATACCTATTTGTTCTGCTTATAATCTACTTCGGCTGGCGTCGAGATACAGCGTCTGATTTGTGAGACAGTGTAACGTTAAAAAATGCTACCAATATAGGCAATTAGTTTGCTCGATAAGAATGCGACTCCGCGTGTAAAAAGTCCACTATAGAGCAAATTCCCCGCGACCCTATTATCTAGTCACGGTTAAGACTAAGAATTTTTCTCTGTGAGCTTTATAGCTCGATGTACGTACTTTACTGGCAACACTATAATGGTAAGCATCTCTACTTAATTACAGATAAAGTCATGTATGTTTAATTGTCGGTGGAAATATAGACTGTATTATAATTGTAGGTTTTGTGGAATGAAACAGTCCAATAACTAGTACTCTCGCTTTATTGAGGCAGCGTTACCTTGTACAAAGAATTATTATAACGAATACCGTCACAACTGCGCGTCACCACAATCTTTATACAATATTAATTAGAAGTCAAATTACTAACTAATAAAGTTAAATTATTGTTTACAATGCCAAGTTTAAGTGATGTTCAACTAAATGATTAATTATGAATTAACCATTCAATGGTTCAGGTAAATCACTAAGATCCAGGGTACCTGGCCCCAGCATGCTTCGGCGTCGTCGGGACTTCTCTGAGTGCCGGAGAAGTCCCCTTTGAGGATGAAGTCCGGTCTTCACCGGGACCGGCCGGTCGTTGGGGTGTCCTGTCGCTGACAGATCCGGGGCACCCCACTCATAACGGCTGATGGCATTCGCGGAAGGTTTAGTGGGTAGGGGCTGCCCAGGCTGAGTCCCACACATCCCTCCGGGCCCACCCAGGGTACCGGAGGATGGTCTATAAAAAGATTCCCCCGCGTGAACAAAAAAAAAAAGGTAAATCACTAAGATATCATTGGAAGTAGTTATTATGCCAGCTACTCGTAACAACTGTTATAGTTTTTTTTTTTGTAACAACTAGCAAAAATAAGTTTACCAATGAGGTAAATAACTTACGAGCGCCTCAACGTTACTACGGTAATTTATAATGATTATAATACTTAGGAAGGTAGAATAATCTTTACATTAATAAATGAAGCAAAAATTGTACCCCTTACCAAAATTGCGCAGACGGAGGGTAATAAAATTTTCCATGCTTATAGCGCAGAGTGCAGAATACTATTTTTTTTTAATTATGTATACGAAGTGAATGAATTCTATTAATGAATACCAAGCGTTTGAAACACATGTGCGGCTGCTAATTAGTTGTTTGGCATCGGTTAAGTAACTATGATAAGTAGTTGTTTAGTTAATATGTAAATAGAGATTTCAATGCTTCTATTTCTAGATTAAAGTCGAAAACAAGTAATAATATTAACGAAGTTGTAATTTTTTTAAAAGCAACCGACTCAGCTGATCTTAAACGATTACAGCCCATGAACATGCACAACACGGCCTTCGAGAAAGGAAAGGGATAGTTTCTCGTTCGTCCCGAAGTAAAAGATCTGAAACAACACCGGTGTCAATTGATTTAACAGGTTGGTAGTGGAAGGAAATTACGAGAAAAACGTAGATGAATCGCAATATATAAACAGATGTAATTGATTTATTATTAAATCTTAATAAACGTAGCGTACTAAAATGTCTTCACTTCTCTCAAATCAACTTAATGGCAGTACTTTCTTCTCTTATATCTTTAACTTGCTTAAGAGCTTACTTGAGTTTCGGAGTAGATGCCAACTAGCCCAGAAAAGGGAAATGAAGTGTAAATATTTTAACTATGCAAATATTGCAAGCACAGAAGTGGTAAAGTAAGGTAATTTAATTTATTCTTTAGTTTACAAGGTAAATATACGACTGTCAAATTTATTATCACAGACGAGAATACGTAGAATAGAAGGTCAATAAGGCTTAAGGTCGTATGTGAGATATGGTCGTATTTACAAAACAAAAACTACCGAAATACAATTCTTGAAAGCTCAACCAGCTAATTAAGCCCTGGTAAGTATTTTTAAATATAAAATGGAATAACTTATTTCATAACAATACGTCTACGTAATAGTTTTAGATTAATTATATATGTATTGTCACAGTTTTTAACTAATGTAAGTTTATGAATTAATTATTTATTGCTAAGGTGTTACCCGTAACATAAAAAAATACAAACGATTTTGAGAACGTCCGCCTTTTTTGAAGTCGGTTGGAAATAAAATTATTGTACACAAATTTAAATCAGTTATAATTAATTTAAAATGAAGATTTTTTTTTATAGCGAACTATACAGATTGGCCAGAGAAGCTGGCCTTGACTGCTTCACCTGATTGAGAGGTGAACTTCTATCGCTAGTAACAAGGGTCCCCCGGTGAGTAGTAACCTCGGCTTGGACGGTTACTATGTTACGCGTAAGCGTTCCCATCCGAGGGCGCCCGAGAGGGCCGAACCACGACTCGGTCGGTAGCTATTTCACGGATAATCTAAGATTTCGGACATTCAAAGAGCTAAACTAACTTTAAGTGCCACTTCGGGAAAAATAACTAAAAACTAAAACAACTAAAATAACTTAAATTAAAATGAAGAATACCGTCTTATCTATATCGTCGCTTGCTCTCGGAGATACATTATCTAAAAAAGGCATAAAACATTTTGTCCTCTGAAAGTGAAGCTGAGTCTGTGCATTACGCAAACATTTTGAACTAAAGCGTCATTGATTATAAATCGCTTTGATAGCAATAAGTTAGCTTATCGCAACCGATACTTCTTCCATTAGCGGTCGAGATTGCCGTAAATTGGTACACATCTTTGTCTATATCACATGGTGGCAAAATCTAGCTTTGATACTTGGTAATAAATCTTGGAAAGATAAATACCAATGCAATTATAAAGCAATGTATTATATATTTTTTTTTCTTTTATATCACAATTTTTAATAGCACGTTGTGAAATATTAATAGTCAGAAACATAAGAATTCGACTTGCGATCGAGATTTCGTATCCCAGCTTATTTTTACAACCAATGATTTTATTACAAGTGTCTAAGTTTTTAGATATACCAAAAAAATTGCGTTAAGTGCTTGATAATAGGCTCACCTTTATCTCATTTAGAACCTAATAAACATGTTGCAAACTGGATGGCAGTTTCTTTGTCTTCTTTGTCTTATAATATAAATAAAAGATTATACTGTTTTTATTTATATTATAAAAAATAACCCTAGCAGGGTACGTAGAGTTAGCTTACGTTGTCCACTTTTCACGAAGCTTATTAGGTCTCATATGTGTGAGATGGACAAATCGCCATATAATGGGCAACAATTGTTTTAACCAGTGCTTTTTTTGCGGTTTTTTAAAACGACAATTCATTGGTACTAACATTTAGCCACTAAGTTTTATCAAGTAGCCCTTTTCATCCAAATAATATGCTCTATAAAATCGCAAATAAACTTGACCCTTGGTCAACTACTAAAATAAAAAATAAAAAAGTATTTTGTTTCACTGTATTAAGAATCACAAGCCAGATGTTAGCAAATACTTTTACTACTATCTTCTGTCATCCACTTAATTCCAATTTTTGTCTCTTTTTTTTAATTTTTCGTCTTCTACACGCATGCAGTATTAACGTGTAATCTGTGTATAGACAAGTTTAAGGGCCATAGATATTTCTATAATGCACACATAATGTTGGCCAATAATAAACGAACAAACAAACATTAATATAATTGCCTTATTAAGTATTACAATTGAGTGTAAGAAATGATTATATCTTTCTTTAGTTACTCTATTTGGGGCATATTTTCACGTACAAAATGCGACGAAGTATTTAGGACAGAAATAATAATACTTTTTATAGATATAGACAAAACAATTATAACTCACGCGCTTCAGAAATTAACTCCAGTTTAACTGCTCTCCAACAAGTGAACCTAACTTGGACCATTATTATATCGGTGTCGTCACAATTCCACCCTGAATCCGACCATAGATCAGGCCAAAGATAAACAAGGTGAATTGGGGCAGTACGCTAAACGTCAGTATTGCCAATAAACAGAATGTTGTCCCATGAATAATATTGTTTACATAACATGAGGAAATAAAATTAAGCACCGAATATACTATAGATTAAAAGTGATTGAAAAATTAACAATGCGACACGAGAAATACACCTGAAATGGAGAGTACAGGTACACTAGCGCCTCCAACGAGCAATATGTAATGTCTATGATTGCGTTCAGAAATTTATTCAACATCAATCAACTTTTATAATTATGTTTACTTATTCAAAAACAATAGATATGGTGTTATTAACAATCTGTTGGTACGCAGATTATCTCTATAAAAATGAATTGCTGTTGTTAATGTCGCTAAAACTCGATAACGGCTGAACGGATTTATCTTATCTTAGTCTTGAAATGTTCGCGGAGGTCTAGGGAAGGTTTAAAAGGTGAGGTCTAGGGAAGGTGGAAAATTAGAATTACTGCCGGGAAGACCTTAAAAATAGTCCTTTTCTACTTCCCATACAAATGTAGAAAACGTTTGAAAAATCTAAAATGTTGAGCCAATTTGAAA
The DNA here is from genome assembly GCA_029286785.1 of Meandrusa payeni. Classification (NCBI taxonomy): domain Eukaryota; kingdom Metazoa; phylum Arthropoda; class Insecta; order Lepidoptera; family Papilionidae; genus Meandrusa; species Meandrusa payeni. The sequence goes on from JAGSMX010000012.1 coordinate 13,519,555, forward strand.
GGTTCCTCTAGGTTCCCACTGTCCTTTTAGATTATTTTCCAATCAGGTTTCATCCCTAAGTTCGTCTCTTACTTTGGAGCACTCTGGCAGACATATCTGTCGGGGTTTTTAAGTGGGTCACAGAAAGTTCGTGGAAGCAAAGATACTTTGGTCACCCGAGCTGAACCCCACACACCGCCCTATCATCAGAGTGACAGTTTTGTTCAGGAAAATTTTTTGCCCCGACTATAAAAAATTGCCACATTCCAAATCCTTTTGACAGAACAAAGTCTGTTGGGTCCGCTAGTATTTAATAAATTTTATAATTAAATAAAATGTCTCTAGATGAATTAGAAATTATATTATCAATAATATTTTGATGCTTATCATAAGTAGAGTAAGCGTCAATAGCCTAATGGTTTTGGGTACGGCCTGCGGATCGTAAGGTCGTGGGTTCGAATCCACCATTCGACTATTGCCGTGAACCATGTCATAGCACAAGCTTAAGCTTAGTTGGAATGGTTAACAATATTGTTAGTAATATTTCTGAAAAAAAATAAAAGAAATATTGCTGGCTGTCTTTAAAAAAAAACACTAGGCTACACAATTCGTCAGAAAAATTTAACTCGACATTAGCGTGAATATCAGAATTGACTTGTTACTAAATTAATTGAGACGCTGTCAAAAGAGATATTAGTATACGATAAATTAGCATGAGTAATGTATGAATATAATTGAATGTTTTACGGCATATTAAAAGTCGCTTAATACCTTGCATGTATATTAAGTTATACCAGGTAAGGTCGAGATTATTCAAGTTGAATTGATTGATCTATACACAAATAAATAAAATCGTAGTGTCTGGTCTGGTAAAGCAACCACTTTTTACTATATGCATATGAATGTGTATATAGTGCATAAACCAATATAATTTTTTTAAATCTTTGTGTCTGTTTATTCCGGCTAATCTCTGGAACGGCTGGACCAATTTTATTTGGTTGATAGCTAATGTAATATGGATAAATAGTTTTTAATCGCGGGTAACACTACCAAGCGCAGCTAGTTAAGAAATTTAAACTTGTAAAGTGATCGAAAATAATTATGGAATTAAAAGATGGCTGGTTATTTATTGTATCAAGTGGATTGAGCAGTAGAAATCACCCGACGCACGATATTTTTTTGACGAACTACACAGATTGGCCAGAGAAGCTGGTCTTGACTGCTTCACCGGATTGTGAGGTGGCATAGCTCTTAGGTCGCTTAGCCTTAGCCCCTTCCCGGTGAGGGGTAACCTCGGCTTGGACGGTTACTATTTCACGGATAATGTAAGAGACATTGAAAAATAAACTAACCGCCGCACAATGTCTAGCCATCTCCTATAACGCTACAATCGTGCACGGGAGCAATCACCATAGCCTGTACCTGGTCCATCCGTCGCATTAGGGATGTTCCTCGTGGTCTAATGCTTTCAATCTTACCGTGCACGGCCCTTCTAAAGACTCCTTTCCACGTCGGAACGCCATCTTCAATGGTCGAGAGCCAGCCTGTATCAATGGGGTCATCGGTTTCTTACGTACAACTTTATAAGCATGGTGAAAAGCGATTAGTGATTGCTATCTCTGTCTACCGTGCCTCTGTTAAAGGGAGGTGAGTTAGATTTTTCTGAAATGAAGAATTAGTAAGAACGTAATTCAAGGCGCGGCAGTGGCAAAATATTTATGGATACTTTGGAAAACTTATAAATACGTAAACTTCGTCGCCATGAATTATTCACCGACTTCGTGCAAACTGTTACTCCACACTGCCAGGTAGTCCTTATTTCTAGTATTTACGATGTCTGCAGTTATTTTATAATTTACTTTAACACTTATATAATTGAACTGAAACTAGACACAATGGGCGGGCTTGTGACTCTATAAGTTATTCACGAATTTTACAGGTGCATCTGATAAATAATAATTAGACAATATTCATACCGTACATATATAAAAATATTTTGTAACAACTATCAGAGCTCAACAAATAAACCGACTGTTACTATTATTATTATGTAAGATTTTGCATCATATATGACAAATGTTCGCGCGATATTTAAAATATAAATGCACTACTTAAGCGCTTCACCCTTGACCCAAAGAGGTAAACAGGATTACACACTTCTAATTTGCATGGCCCAGTAACGTGTTATATTTTAGTTATTATAAATTTATAAAAATAATATAGTATTTTTGAAAAACCTTCTTGTTAAAAATTTTGATAGAAATAATATAAGCATTAAAGGTGACAAAAAAGTTTGCATATTTATTAATAGAGATAGATAGACATAGACATATTCTTTATTGGCACAAAGTAATCATCAAAAAGACAGAAAAAAAAATATACAGTTAAAGAAAAAACGGACAAATAGTACATAAGACATGATGCCCATGTTGGCCACCGTCTCAGCTTATGCCGTCGCAAGGATGCGACAACGCTGATTTTCAGCGGTACCCAGAACTACCAAAATTCGTGCGCGCACAACACTAAATTTACATGGAATTTATACAGATAACAGACAATAAGAATTTCTTAACTAGCTGCGCCTCTCAGTGTTACCCGCGATTAGGTATCAAAACCTACTAAAATTCAGTCCCGATGTATATCGATGGAACATCTTACTATTAGGAAAAAGCTTAGTGAAAATGTAGTGTTGTGCGCGCACGAATTTTGGTAGTTCTGGGTACCGCTGAAAATCAGCGTTGTCGCATCCTTGCGACGGCATAAGCTGAGACGGTGGCCAACATTGTAACTTAATTGTATTATAAATAATTTATTGTACGATTTACTTATTCCACTATTCAGGGTAAGTAAGGTAGCAATAAATAAAATAAATGGATTCAATTGCAATGACCACATATTATGTGTGGATGGATTTATTTATTGACGCGGCTAGGTGACTATTTAAGCGGCCTAGGTCTATTCCAGTTATAAGTGTGGTCCCGCGACGGTGCATATCAATCACACAGCAAACAGCCCGCCGATTATGCAGCCGCGTGCAGTGGCATATCGACTCACATTAGCATACTCCGTAAATCTTCGCGCTATTGGGTGGGCCGACAAATGATTGTCACCTTTTAAATTTGCATTTATTACTATTCATTATTCATTACCATATCATTATTCATTAGTTCAGCCCGTTGTTGTCTACTTAGGCGCGTTTTGCATGATTAGTGTCGTGATGTTTTCCTTTCGTATTCAACGCGACGCCCCTATTTGTTGGGTGCTCGTTGGCTTATTGTTCGTGACTTGATTAGTCGTTCAACTGTATGGGCAATTTTAAACCGAAAACCTTTCTATTTACGATTGGAATTACATTGCACATTAAATTTGTAACTCAATCGAGTATATACTAATCATGATTCCGCTTCATCAACTTCAAAATTTATTAAAATATATTCCAATGAATACTCACCTCGCCATATTAGATAGAAGGATCAGCAAAAAAACTATGATTAACGAACACTTCAAAAACATCCTGCGCTCTTCACCAGTGATAACTTTCAGTTTTTTCATGTTGGCAACACTAGATTCTTACATTGTAATTTCATCGTTTTAGTTTAGGGTAAACTTTCACGTCTTTAACAATACACAGTCACACTAATTAAAAATGTTTTGAAATCATTTGTAGATCAATTTTTTCAACAATCACGTATCTTCTGGCGTGGTGGACTAGTTCACTGATGCCAATTAAGAGTTGACGAGTCGCGTGTCGTACGAGTGCTAATCTCGGTGTCCCATCACTCATAGATTCGATTGTTTACGTCTGTTCGGGAAGCCGTCGGCCGCGTTGCCGTCGGCTTGGCTATACGTCGTGTTTGGCCGCGCATGCCGGTGCGTTCGAGCGCGTGGGACGCGAGGCGTGCTCTTGTGCGCCGCCCAGACATCGGGGAAAAAAAGTTAGAGGGGCGTGTGGACGCCTTTCGATGCGGCCACACCTACTCACTCATTATCCTTGTTTACGCGATTATTTCCCTCCGATATTTCGGCAAGGCTCACACTGAGGGCTGGAGGGCCGTGTGCACACAGAGCGAACGCGTCTGACAGTGGCTCAGTGGACGCAATCCCTGTCTATATAAAATGCCGCCCCACGCGCTTTATTCCCGACCATGGGAAACGTTGTCCCGTTGTTATGCGTTTTAGTTTGGTCATTTCGCGGGGAATCAAATACAACAAATTATTATTTAAAAAATAATTTTAACATTACATTAAAATTTATACTTGTACTGTGTTATTTAAATAATAAATGATTTCGAAAATATCATTAAAAGTATATATATATATGTATATATATATATTTAGTTACCATATTACGTTTATATATAAAAGAAGAAGCGTGAGATTGCAATAACACACAGAAAAATACCAAATTTTTGGGGTAAACAATAATTGATTGATGATAATTGTAATCGCTATCCACTAAATGTATCCCATTTACACAGGTTGTAAAAACATTATACCAAAAAAAGATTTTTTTTTAGAAACGAAAAATCATGTACAAACCGGGATTTGAACCATAAGATGCTTGTTAACTCTCCTTTAGTTTATATTTTATGTTTATCCATTAACGAAAATAACATTCGACTTTAGTTTGTCTGTCTTTTAACCAACTAACCTTATGTATATATTGTGTAGGTTTTTATTGTTTTAGATATATCAACAGTGAATTCCGCGCGGAATTGTCTCAGTAGTAACTTTATAACTTTATTAATAATCACAAAAACAAACATGTTACATATACAGGAGCTCTGTCTCCTGAACTAGGTACAGTGTACCTGTATCTCAGGAGACAGTGCCTTCCAGAGTCACAAACAGTAAGTCCTGCGTACAATAAGTTTTTAATATAAGTTAAGTAAATTATACGATAATTAATAATTAAAAATATAAGAAAAAAACAAAAATGTATGCAAAAGGAAAAAAAAGGGAAAGAACTACAGTCATAGTTGAGAAGTTATGCGAATGTGTAGTGTGTGTGTGTGTTTGTGTGAGTGAGTGTGTGGTTATCATGAGGTTAATAATATATTTAGTAGTAACACCGTACTTCTTTGTTAGTTTCGACCTTGTCCGTCACGAAGCTTTTTACAGCAGTTTAACATACACATTTTGACATTGGCGAAATCTACATGGAAACGCCATCAACAAAAACAATTGAATTGAATAGTAAAGTTGAACATTTAGCCATTAGACTATCAGTGACAGGTACAAAGCATTTAATAAAGTCTTCAACACTTTAAAACAATTAATCAGAATACTTATAGAAAATAAAAAATGAATTTGTAACACTAAATTACTTAATGATCGAAAAGAGACATACCCGACTATTCAATCCGACAAACCCCGAGGGATGCCACCCTTCAAAAGGGGTGCATCAGTCGTATACGCAACAACACCGGACTTGAGTAATTGTGATCGATGCCATTAACTACTAGAAAGTACAGGATACATTACACTTGAGTAATTTTTAATGCGTAATTCGTAATAAGGACTCTTTAATTTTTGAAAAGTAAAAAAATGTGTGTAAAAGTGATCAAAAGCAGTGAACAATGTGTTTATTAGATAGTTTTGACGACGGCTGCACCAATTAAGTGTTTTATTATAAAATTTAAAGTTACGGCCTATATATGTAGACATATAAATATATGTCCCCCTATTAGACATAGACATAGACATTTATTTATTGGCATCACAATACAAAAACACATCACAGACTGAATATAACACACATTAAAAGAAATTAAAAATAAACACATTAAAAAATAAAAATAGACAAAACACAGTTAAAGTTACACGGACAAATAATACAAAACATATGATGCCAGTATCGGACACCGTCTCAGCATATGCTGTCACAAGGATGCGACAGCGCTGATTTTCAGCGGTGCCCGGGACTACCTAAAGACGTGCGCGCGCAATACTACTTTTATATGGAATATTATTATACAGACAGTAAGAGTATAATAAATATGATACATAAATAAAACAGTTATGATATTAAAATATATTTATTATTGAGTCAAAATAAACTAAAATAAATAATATAATAATTAAACGTATAAAGTTTCACAATCCGTTGAATTTTTTAAAACCTGTAGGCTTCCTAACGTTGTTCCCTTCACCGACGAAAGCGCGGTAAGCGCTTAACGTTTCATTCGATTGGTAGTCGATTTTTGTTTTTACTCGTAAATATATTTGTTCCTTAGAAAGTCTGTCCCGACCGTGGGATATACATATATATTTATATATATATATATATATATATATATATATATATATATATATCCGTCCAAGCCGAGTTACCCTCATCGGGGGACCCTTGTGTCGAGTTACTAGCGATAGAGGTTCAGGCTAAGCGACGTAAGAGCTATGCCACCTCTCAATCCGGTGATGCAGTCAAGGACATCTTCTCTGACCATTTTACTGCTATGGTTTATATATATTGTAAGGTCTCTCGTATTACATCAGGGCATTGTATTCAATTATAAGTAAAGAAAAACCGTGCCTCTACAATTTATCGACTTTTGTCATATAAGATGCCGCGCTATTATTTATGCGCAGTCAGGATTTTGTATGTAAATATGTCAGAGTCACCTTTGATCTCTCTGGCACGCGGCCCTACTTGTGTAAGAGCCGACCACTCGTCTTTATTGTAAATATTAAATTTTTATTCTGTTAGTGTGTGTATATTTTTAAAAAACTTCTTTTCAACGAATCCAAAACGAGGAACCAAGAAGGAGGACCAAATAATACAGCTTTTATACAACCAATAGGACATCTATTTTCTAATTATTCAATTGATCATAAAGAGTAATTTAAACAATTCAGTTAATATAATGATTTTCTTTTTTTTATGACGAACTACACAGATTGGCCAGAGAGGCTGGCCTTGACTGCTTCACCGGATTGTGAGGTGGCACAGCTCTTAGGTCGCTTAGCCTTAACCTCTATTGCTAGTAACTCGACACAAGGGTCCCCCCGGTGAGGGGTAACCTCGGCTTGGACGGTTACTATGTTACGATTATATAATGATGTCCAATTTTAAAGGAAGGCAATATGATAAATTAAACTAGGCGTGAGCAAAAATAAAAGGTCGGTTACGAAAGTTTGAATATCTCGGAAGATAAAGACGCTAACTAACTGAAATAAATTGTGCATGATAGATAATTAAATATCCTTAAAATAAAATAAAGTATTTTGATGTATTTATTTATATATCATTAAAAAACATAAATGAAAAAGGATATCTTACGTAAACTTGGGTAATACAGTATTGTTCATTAAATTTTTTTATTTAAATTTTAGTACTTAGTGTTGCCTCCATGTGGCAACTAAACTCAAAATTTATTTCAGTTAGCTAGCGTCTTTATCTTCCGAGATATTCAAACTTTCTTAACTGACCCTTTATTTTTGCTCACGGCTATAGTTTGTAAAAATTATAAATGCTGTTTGGCTTTGTCAATAAATAAATAAAGATTCACGTCAATAGTCAATAGGGTTAAAGCCTACTAATGGCTGATTATCTCACTGGGTTGCCATTTGCCATAAGCGGTGTTGCCGAACAGATAATTATAATACAGAAAGCTTAACGGTAACTTTGATTTTTATTTGATTAATACTTGTTTTTTTATCACTCGCTTCTTGAGGGTCCTCATATCACACAATCTGTAAGACATCAATTAAGGTGATACGAATACCTCAACAGGTTTCAACCCTAGCAACACTGACGTGAACCTTCTCTCGGCTTGTTTTTGATTTGTTGTACATAATGTTAAGACAGCACTGCAATTACTTACAGCGTTGTATTAGAGATAAATTTACGTTAATATCAAGATTAACTTGAAAACCTATGTCTATTTTGTTAGCACTTTACGGGACTTTACGATTGTCATGACAAAAAGCTCATTGGGAGAGCACGCGGCCATAAAACTGGTGGCCATAGAGGCGTGCTTTATGGCGTTATAAACACGGTGTGTGGAGACAAATTATATTGAAATTATTTCGAACCTCTTTGGTCCGTTCGTATTCTAACATCACTTTATTACTTTTAACAAGAAATGTGAAAGGTTAACATAAATATTCAATAGCTTTATGATATGATAATTTGGAAGCAGTTTATTAAAGTACTAGACATAGTTGTTGTCTGACGTCCATCTTGGGACAAAATAAGCTTGATGAAAAGTAGACTTCAAAAGCTGTGCATGTCTGACCCGTTAGTTATAAGGTATATAGATATAAATATTATATATATATAATACAGTAAGCCTCCTAAAAAAATGGATAGTTGTCTATTCTGATCACGTTTGTTTTAGCATGTTTTTATTGTTAAGAGTTTTAACAAAATTATTTATGATTGGTTGCTTCGTATGTCTGTTTTAATCCTATTAAAATTTAAAGAACATGAGAGCTTATTTTTTGTATGATAAATAAAAATCAACGTAATATATACGGCATAATAACTGATCCAACAAATGTATTACGATTTACTGACAAATCTGGCAGAAACTTAAAACGTGTATTATAAAGTAAATGGAAATAGCTTCCTTATCGACCCCTCAGGTGGAAGGGCGTTAATGTTTTACATATTTCAAGTGTATCCAATTTAAATATCAAGCTGCAAAACGGCACCATAATAATACTTCTTTGATCAATGACTAAAGGATAATTCCGCTCATTTAATACGTTTAACGATAAAACGGTTGGGCGCGCTGGATTGTGGGTATAAATGCTTCATTGTCTGTCATTAGGTGGTGAACACTTACGAACAAACACACCGCGGATAATATAAGCTGGTGTAGGCTACCGCATTTATTATCGAGTTGCCAGTTCATGCGTTCTCTTAATATTGCTGACCTTATATAATACGCTTTAAAACTTTTCGTTTTATCTATACATGCGATATATTTTGAATGAAAAATATGTAAAAAGAGAGTTTATTCTGTGACAATTATAATTCATCTATACTAATAGATTTTTATGTTCTTCTTCTTGGTCGCTTCACTCTTGTCAGAGTGGTCATGGTCATCATGATCCGGTGGGTTGGGCAGCAAACAGCACCCGCCGCACGACGTCTCGCCACCTCCGCCTGCTGGTCGTCAATCGGGCACATTCGTGGAGGGGAGCACCCAGCATTTTTTTAGGTTACCTTTTATTATTAAAAGTATAGAAGACATGATATTTATACGTATAGGTGCAACGTGTTTCGGAGAATGTTTTAGTATATAATATATTGCTGACTTTATAATGCGTATCATGAGACTAAAATGGCAATGGGCGGGACACCAGACTAGGAGAGATAGACGGTCGGTAGGCCAGGGCAGTAACCGAATGGTGGCCAAGACAGGGACCCCGATCAGTAGGCAGACCACGAGCCGGTAGTCGGATGACAGCGTCAGGGCATCGGGTCCGCAATTGTTTCGAGCAGCACAGGATCGAAGTGAATGGCGCGAAAAGGAGAGGCTTATACCCAGCAGTGGAAAGATACGGGCTGATTGACTGATTGATATTGTTGATTATTCGAGTGGAACCTATATAGTTTTTGCATTTAAAAAAATTTTTCAGCAATGAAATCTTTAAAAGAATACCTACCTAGCGGGCAAGACCGACACAGCTTTCTATAAGTGATTTTTTGTAATTAAAAAAACCGAAAAAGGCAGTTCATTGGTACAAGCCGACTGTCGAACACACAACCGTAATATCCTAAGTAGAAAAGGAGACGCGAGCAAACTATTCCAATCCAAAGCTGTACGAATAATTAGATACTATTTAGCATTTTGCCTTTGGTGGTTAAGATCAAAGGGTCAAGATAAAAGGGTAAGCTAAAAGGGTCAGTAAAAATAGCGTTTTTAGAATCTTGTGTAGTTAAATATCGCCAACACGATGGTCTGATGAAGTAAGAGGTGCCATCTCCTCTCCTAATCTCTATCAGCTGGTGAGGACTGCCTGGGACCGACGCCGATGAAGGCAGATTGTTCACTTGACGGGCTCTAGCACGATCCTCAGAAATGAGAGAACGATAAAGAAGATAATATATATTTATACACGTTTAAGGAAACCATTAATAAATAGTTCAAACGTGCGTGAATCTTTGAATGATTTAAGTGATGTCAAATATTTGTTGTCATACAAATAATTATATGTCGGTATGACATAATATAATACGAAAATTTCTTGGTTCATTATACAGATTTAATTGAGAGTCTGCATGTTTGAAGTAACTATATTAGTTTAAACGGATGGGGGGAGGGAGTAACCTCCCCCCGGGAAGTGCTCTCTTTGAGCACTGTGCAGAGGCGTTCCGGTGCGTTCCACTGGAGATCCCGGAGCCCCTCACCATGCACCGAGGAAGGGCCACCGGGGAGGTTTTAGTGGGTAAAAATCCCACATAACCGCCGCCTTCCCCCCAGAAGGCGGGGTATCTTTTTGAAGATTTCCTCCACGTTAAAAAAAAAAGTTTAAACGGATGTCATTTCTGTGTATATTACTTACTTCGTTACTATTGTGCTTTTAACAAAAAAATATTATTTTGAGAAAATATTATTTTTAAGTCCTTTTATAACTGTCTCTTTTTTAAAGATGTATTTACACACACTCCAAATTAGATATGATAGATTAATTATATAAGTCATTACGTTTCTAAAAACAAATCCATAAGTAAATAGCTGCATACATCCATTCTTGCGACAGCATATGCTGAGACGGTGTCCGATATTGGCATCATATGTTTTGTATTATTTGTCCGTGTAACTGTAACTGTGCTTTGTCTATTTTTCATTCTTTTTTAATGTGTGTTATATTCTGTCTGTGATGTGTTTTTGTATTGTGATGCCAATAAATAAATGTCTATGTCTATGCCTACATTTGAAATGAACTCCTAACGCTCCATAATCCTTGCGCGCTACCGCTATTTTATGGGCAGGCCCCACCCCTTAGATGTTAGGAGCGTTGCTAGAGTTTCTTCGGCTACTTCTTCTCCCAGCGCCAACGCTTCCCGAAGTGGCACTCAAAAATAGTTTAACTTTTGAATGTCCCTTAGATTATTCGTGAAATAGCAACCGACCGAGTTGTGGTTTGGCCCTCTCGGGCGCCCTCGGATCGGAATGCTTACGCGTAACATAGAAGTTCAGGCTAAGCAATCAAAGAGCTATGCCACTGTGTAGTTCGTCATTAAAAAATCCTAATGCTCCAAAGAGGTGATATTTGAGATCAAAGTGGCCAGTACGACAAAACGCCAATTTCAAATGTAAGCACCTAATATTTCCGAACATAAAAAAATCAGAACATACGAAATACTTCATTTCCAATGAAACATCAATCACCGAAATCGGTTGGCTCGATATGGAGTTATTGGTCCATTTTTATGGTAAATACTTAATGCAAATTTAACATTTCTATGGTTTTTCTCGTAGATAACATTGACAGAATTGAACAATGCTCAGAAATGGGACCAAATGGGAAGCAGAACATACACACGAATTGAGAACCTCTTCCTTTTTTGAAGACGGTTGAAAATAGTTTGAATCTGTGCATTTAAATCTTAATCTTATTGAAGCAAGTTTGAAATTCAAGTAAAACATTTTTTATCGTAATATATTATATAGAGATTTTTTTTTTAATATTGGACATACAGTAAAGAAAGTATCATTAACACTTCGCTTGTACTGTTAAGTAATAAAATGTATAAATGTATTTCTACAACCCTATACTGTTGCATTTTATGTCGACTTATTGTTTTGCGATTTAAACCTCCACTAAATTTCTACCGGGGAGGTTTACGTTTCCATAACATGGCAAGACAATGAATCATATATACGGTGTGCGCGATTGTGTTACAACACGTAGCTCTCAGCTACTGACATGCATCATTTTCTGTTATTATCAATTACCGCGCGAACGTATCCCGTCTCCACAATATTGGCTGGGAAACATTCATGGTCCGTATCGGGGTTGCCAGAAGCATTATGAAATTACCCACCGCGCGGGGAGAATGTCTGTGTTTTATTTGAACTCTTTTCATGCTTTCCCCGTGTTTGTTGTACATTGTAGATGTTTTCCATTGTTGCGTTTTAATGCAACGGACAAATAAACGTATAGGTAAATTTATTTTACGACAGTTTTGTAAAGTCGCTGCTTGTATAAGGATTGAGTGTTTTCAATATTTATTTTCCCGGTTTGTAACTGGTGATGGTATGCCACGCGGTCCTAGTGCGGATAGGCAGACTACTCATGTCTTAGAAAAGATAGTAAGTCACTGACCTGCCACGGCTTGTTAATATAGCTCACGAAATCGGACAACATGACACATGTCACAGGCCCCGCGATCTACAATCGACTCCCTAAGCATGTAACTGAAGCTCCCAACGAAGTCTAGCAATGTTTAAAAATATATTGAAGTCATGGCTGGTTATGAGGGCATTTTATAATGTGGAGGAATTAACAAGTCAAATTACAAATTAATAGAATTTTATTTCTTCGATGTACAATTTTTTCATTATTTTTTTTCTGTTTAATTATTTAATTTAATTTATAAAAATCGACTTGTAATTTATAATAATTACCAATAAAAATCTGAATCTAAATCTGAATATTTATGTAGGTTTATGGCAATCTAATATATATCAAACGCAGACATGAAAGAAGACCAAGATAGGTACTAAGATTTCTTAGTATAATGGCTAATAATAATAATAATAATTTAAAACTATTACCGAAAAATTCACAAATACACAGAGCTAAAAGAGGAAATAATGAGACTTTGGAACATGAACAGAGTATACATTGTGCCTCTGGTACTCTCCAGTACTGGTATTATCCATAAACACCTCTCTCATTACATTCAACAGATTCGCTTACACAGCAGTACTACGTAGCTGCTGTACTTAATACATGTCGAATTGTTCGGAAGTTCTTGCAGGATGAATCCGCTAGCTTAGACAACTCTCAATATGAAACCGACTTGGCGTATGCCCGTGGTTTTCATTAAAACCGAAACGCTCTGGTTTCGAGAAGGAGAAAATCTCAAAAAATAATAATTTATTTATTCAATTAAGTAACTTAGACTCACCATTACATTAAATATCTATTAAATAATAACCTTAGACTAAATTAGATTATAATAATAATATAAAAATATAATATAATATTATACTAATGGCTTCACTATGCTTATGAATACCTTGCCCCATGAGACGGCGCAGCATCTATTTACATAAACACAGTCAAGCCTTTGAGCGATCATGCTCAGGATGCTGTTTGCGCTGGTCCGCACCCTGCGCAGCAGAGATGCACACCTCTTACGCATTGTCGCAAAAAAGCATGCCAGCTGTGCATCCGCGAACATCCCCGATGCACTATAGAAACGGGGCAGCCCCAACAGAACCCTGAAGAAGAAGTGTACATTAAAAGTAGAAATAAAAATTGTAACAATAAGTAGAATATAAGACTGTAATAAATAATAATAAGAAGGATGAATGAATGAGAGGAAAGGCATGGGAGAAAACTGCCCTAACGTATCCACGTTAGGGGAACTAGAAATAGCATAGGCATACTATATACTATACTTAGATTAAAAAGAACAAGGGCAATAAAACTCTGAATTTAGAATAAGTCAGTAGTTATGCCTATTGTTACATAAAAAAACAGAACCCTGAACGCGTTGTTATATCGAACACGGAGAGCGCTGTACGATCTTTGAGTATACTTCGCCCACAGACTAAGAAATCCAAACCAAATCAAGTCACTTAGTGAATCTATTTCGATCTAAACAGTGCTACAAATGCTTATATTATTTGCCTATTTCTACATACGAGTAGTGGTTGAAATTGCTGTATGTGACGGCGCTAAATAGAATAATTATTTGTACTAGTCATTAATTAATCATAAGCAAACAATACTATTATTTACTTCGGCACTCTTAAAAGAATATGACTGTGTGCCCGCCTAAATATTTCATCACAGTAAGTCATTACCAATAATTAAACTCGTACAATAGCAGACCACACCGGTAGCGCTAAATGGCCGTTACAATACAAATATAAACAGGTAATACTTGTCTTAAACGTAATTCTCTTTACTTTAAAAAAAGTGCGTGCTTCACTCGTGTATTGCTGTACGCTATTTGCCAGTGACGTTTTATTTTGAAACCAATATATTATATTCATATCAATTATTATTTGTCTGCCAGTGGTACGCCGTCGGTAGCAAGCGGCGGGTAGCAAATATCACTATGATGCCAATTATTAACGTTAATTTTGTTTTGGTTTAGCAGATTCGGGCCCCTGAATGCTTTCCACACAATTTGATTTGGGCAGAAGTGGTGAGGTCGTCTCTTCCGAAAAAGCCAAAGAGTCGTCCGAAATAGTCAAATTCTGAGAAAGATGATAAAAAAGTTAAAATCGTTTAGCAATTCAATACATTACAACCCTCACGTCTTTAATAAGTATATATATTGTAGTTTATTTATTCCATGTGTATGTATTATTATATTATATTTATACTGAAGTATCTATTTATGTATATGTAAATGTATATTTATTTATCTAAATAATAGTATTATAATGCTATTTTTAGGGGCACTACCCTTTTTTTTTTAATTTTTTTTTCAATTTTGGTTGGTTTCGATAATGTTTAAATTTTCGCCTTGGGTAGTGCAGGGGGTCGTCGAGCTGTTGCTAATGGATACAATGCTCGACGACCCCCAATCACTTGGTTCGCCCAAGTTTGTGCGATAATAAATAACAATATTGAATAACACAATAAAAGTAATAATTAAAAACAAAAAATATATATTGTTTATATATATATATATATAATAGAGTGGAGGATAGGGCATTAAAAGCAGGCCCCGTTGGGCAGTGCTGGCACTACCCTTAGCCTGCTCTTGACCACTGAAGGTTAGCTGGAAGAAGATGCTATATAGCATTAAGTTCGTCGTTGTACGTATTATTTGCTGCAATAAAGGATTTATCCATCTATCTTTTTATCTATTAAGTAACTTTAAAGCCAGCTCTTACCACCCGTCCTGAAGAACGTCGAACTCCGCGGTCTCCGCTCGAGAACTTGTTTCGTCCAACGGTTATCCGTTCTACGGCTGATATGGCTGGTCCATTGCCACTTCGATTCCATAATTCGGTAGAATGTCGATCACCTTAGTTCTCTGTCGGATCACCTCGTTCCGGACCCGATCCTTCATAGAGACTCCAAGCCCTTTCGATAGCTCTTCATATTTGATAATACCAAATATTGGATCAATAATTTTGATCCGACTTACAAGCTACTATTGAAAGATGATTCTATATTTAATTTAAACTTCTGCCTACCCCTTTGGGGTAACGAATGTAAATGGCAATTAATGTACCTGTATAATTATTTTAATTCCACATATGAACTCTCTGTTTTGTGGGCCTATGATTTGAAGAAGTTAAATTAACAGTGTCATGTCATTGCCATTAAAAAAGAGATCAATGAAAGTGCGATATGTAACATTTATATTTAATATGGTAATATTGAATATTGAAATTAAAAAGTTACACGCTCTCCGTTCCATTAAAGTATTCTCATAAGCCCACGCTAATTGTACTAAAGATTGTTGAGAGGACGCACAACGCAAGCACAATTTGAAATTTTTAGGGGGCTATATACGGGGGCTATAAATCAACGGAGGGTCGAAGTCGATATACGAAACACAACGCACACTAAATGTGTAAAACGCAAATCTAAATTTAAAATAATAACTACTTAGAAGTAAGCATAAATGAATTTACCTAATTGGTTGGTTGGATTGTTGAACTGTTAGTTACCCGTCTTGACGATCGTGACCTTCTAGATTTCTAATTGAACTTAAAGAGAAAACTTTTGTTTATGTGGTTGTGAGAGTAAATATTTGCGAAATAAGCGGTTAAGTTTAATTGTGAAATAAGTTAAAGTTTAAACACCATAAAAATACTACTAGTTACGGATTCATATCCAGCTCGAAGGACCATGGTTAATGTTGGTCTTTTTTATTTATATATGCAATAGAAAATGTATGTAATAGAAAACTCTATGCAGTCCATTAGTTTGTACTTTACATAATCCAAAACGATGAATATAATAATCTTGAAGGCTTTGAAAGTCCAACTGTTTATTAGGGGAATCGGCCCTTTGTGTGCGTCAAGCCTAAATCAAATCCTATAAGGTTTATACTCTGTGGCCGAGTCCACAGATCGCTAATAGGGCCTGGCCGTTGTTAGTTGCGTTATGGTGTGCGGGCTTCGGGCACGCACGCTCGAGGCGGGACCTCGTTAGCATGTGTATGCGACATTTCACATGGGCTAATTGCAAGCATTTAGCCATCTTGATAAACTGCCCTCACTATACTGTGAGCTCTGCGTTTTGCAGATGCGTCGTCTGTCTGCAAAATATAGGACTATTCGCAATCAGTTTCTCTGCTTAATTTCATTGTTATATTCAATTTTCAACCGCCAATAGATTCAACAGTTATTATTACTCACTGAAAATGTGTGTATGTCGATGGACTTAACCACTGTCACATGTTACCTAGAATAAGAGGTGAAAAGCGGGTCAGGATTACCACTTCTGTCTGTCCTTCTACGGTTGAAAGGACGTAAGAGCTAACATTAGGTTGTGTCTAACCAGACAAATTTCATATATTTTATTACTTATATCTAATTATTTTATCATTGTATTAATTTATTTATTAATTACATTTTATCAATGTAATTTGTAATTAATGACATAAAAATAAAATCATCCAGTTAATCGTATTGTATATTATTTAACTATAGAGAAATATAGTCGAAGAAACAAAGTTTTTGCGTGACCAATATAGAAAAGATCAACAGAACCCCTGTCATTACGGGTTCTACCCACCACCTCCCATGGCCCCACCAACCTCGCGGTTATATGTGTTAAAACGCGGGAGGGTACGCGTGGTCTGGCTGTGTGGCTCCACACGTACCATCTTGACTCCCTACAAGTTCTTTATAAAGGCCTTTCTCCACGTAATTACGGGTAATTAAAAAAGACTGCCATCCTCTACGGTCAAATTGTTGAAAGTTGTCACACTGCCCTTTCCTACGACAGTGAGTTTTGGGACGGCCACGTGGCCATATCCTTAAAATCTATAAGACCAGGCACTGTACTATACTATACTCGTTAGGTATTCCGAAGCACATGGCCGTAATCTCAGCCAATGTTCCTAAAACTTATGCGTTTTTGTTATTTTATTGTTATTCACACTGATGAGAATCACAAGTCGCAAATGTCTGTGCGAAAGTTTCACAGGCATCCAGATACCGTGATTCGTTAAATAAAATTTTTTTTTTGTTGACGGGGGAAATCTTCAACAAGATACCTCGCCTTCTGGGGGGTGAGGGGCTCCGGGATCTCCAGAGGAACGCATCTCTTCTCATCTCTTTGGAGAGCACGTCCCGGGGGGTGAGGTTATTCCCTCCTCTCTGTGCCCTCGCAGTGCAAGCAACACGGGTCAGCCGATGTCGCCTTCTACGACAGGTAGGTGATACCGTAGTGTTATTCTACGCGCCCAGAACTACAGAGCTGAACTCGTTATATAAAATCTATTTTAATCTAACTTTAAGCTTCTAATAAAGTAAATTTTACCTAGTGGGTATTATCGCGTCTGTCGTTAACTGTAACATCAAGGCTTGTCCAGTATCTCTCGCATCGGTTTTCTTCCATTAGCATTCTAAACTCCACTCGCTTAGTCCAATGATAATTGACATACGGCCATAAACTCCGCTCCGTATGAGCCGACTATTTACATTTATATTTTTATAGCGGCCAGTTCTTTGATTATTTGTTAATTTGCTTATGCCTTTTACAGGATGTTTCGTAATAGAAATGTGTACGTCTAATGAGTTTAATGCATTCACAACTCTGCCTTTTAGTATACAATCCTTTTAAGTCACATCTTAGTTGTGTAATTCGAGTTCGTACTTTGTGTAGAGTATAGATGTAGAAGACATGGACATTTAAAAAAAAGTTTTTGGTTACTAGATTTTTTACGGAAAGCGCTTTTATTGCTTTTTTTAATCGACTTCAAACAGAAGAAGGATCGTAGTTTGTTTTCTTTTTTGGTTGTGCATGCAAAGTTTCGTCATTTATAAACTAAGTTTGAATTATTTTTTTGTCGGATATTGGGATTGGAACCCAAAATGGAAATCCTTAAAATCTATAAGACCAGGCACTGTACTATACTGTACTCGTTAGGTTTCCGAAGCACATGGCCATAATCTTAGCCAATGTTCCAAAATCTTATCCGTTTTTGTTATTTTATTTTTATTCACACTGATAAGAATCACAAGTCGCAAATGTCTGTGCGAAAGTTTCACAGGCATCCAGATACCGTGATTCGTTAAATAAAATTTTTTTTTTGTTGACGGGGGAAATCTTCAACAAGATACTCCGCCTTTGGGGAAAGCAGAATTATGTGGGTTTTACCCACTAAAACGCAACTGGTGGCCCTTCCTCGGCCCATGGTGAGGGGCTCCGGGATCTCCAGAGGAACGCACAAGAGCCCTTCTGCACTGTGTTCTTTGGAGAGCACGTCCCGGGGGGTGAGGTTATTCCCTCCTCTCTGTGCCCTCGCAGTGCAAGCAACACGGGTCAGCCGATGTCGCCTTCTACGACAGGTAGGTGATACCGTAGTGTTATTCTACGCGCCCAGAACTACAGAGCTGAACTCGTTATATAAAATCTATTTTAATCTAACTTTAAGCTTCTAATAAAGTAAATTTTACCTAGTGGGTATTATCGCGTCTGTCGTTAACTGTAACATCAAGGCTTGTCCAGTATCTCTCGCATCGGTTTTCTTCCATTAGCATTCTAAACTCCACTCGCTTAGCCCAATGATAATTGACATACGGCCATAAACTCCGCTCCGTATGAGCCGACTATTTACATTTATATTTTTATAGCGGCCAGTTCTTTGATTATTTGTTAATTTGCTTATGCCTTTTACAGGATGTTTCGTAATAGAAATGTGTACGTCTAATGAGTTTAATGCATTCACAACTCTGCCTTTTAGTATACGATCCTTTTAAGTCACATCTTAGTTGTGTAATTCGAGTTCGTACTTTGTGTAGAGTATAGATGTTGAAGACATGGACATTTAAAGAAAAGTTTTTGGTTACTAGATTTTTTACGGAAAGCGCTTTTATTGCTTTTTTTAATCGACTTCAAACAGAAGAAGGATCGCAGTTTGTTTTCTTTTTTGGTTGTGCATGCAAAGTTTCGTCATTTATAAACTAAGTTTGAATTATTTTTTTGTTGGATATTGGGATTGGAACCCAAAATGGAAATCCTTAGAAATCTGACGTTATTCATTTTTCAAAGAATGCTGACATATTCGTACTAACATTTCCTAACGTTTCACGTCAATAGTCGAATTGGTGGATTCGAAACTACGACCTACCTACATGATTCACAGAACGTGCCCTCGTCGTTATCAGGCCTCAACAAAAGCATGCTACTGAGCATGATCCTCGGCCACTCTCATCCTTTTGCCAGCCGTCCTACGAAGATCGTGGCTACTCCTAGTCTTAGGGAGTCCCACTCCGCGTTATCCTTTCCGCGGTCTCGTCTCAAGAACTCGTTTCGGCCAACGGCTATCCGTTCTACGACTGATATAGCCGGCCCTAGAGTACGAACGTACGCTACGTACGTAGCATATGATACTCGTATAAATATTTACGAGTACAAACAAAAAACGTCATCAAATAGAATACGAATATTACGAAATAGAATTAATCAGAACCTAACCAAACTCTCATCAAACTACTTTTGAAATACATCCTTTCCGATAAAAAATGAATCATCGAAATCGGTTGACGTGATATTGAGTTATTCGCCCATTTGTCGCGCACATATTTAACGCAAATTTAAGACTTATATCGTTTTCTCATGTATCACATAAAGAATTGAGACTCACAGTCCAAAGTTATGAGTTTAAAAACATACAGACAAATTGATAATCTCATCCTTTTTTGTATTCGATTGAAAAAGCAACGAATTTGTTTAAAATCAATAATTCCACATCTGCGCGTGAATTCATTCACTACCAAGGAAACATAAACTTAATGCAACTGTGTAAGTGAAACTGATAAATCGTACAAGTACCTCAATAGATTCCGACGGAACGCAATGCGTCTTCAATGTGGAGTCCATACAATCAAACGAAGGTATTCGGGCCGTCAGCGAATGCCTCGCGTCAGTGATTTATGTGCTCTTTCGCATTCCGTGGACGCCTTTACCGCACTTCATTTAATTATCTTCCTTAACAGACTACGTTGCAACATAATTCACCCGTTATTATAATAATAATAAGGTGGATTCACGTCATTGTCCCGATAGTCGTTTCTGCAAATGGTCTTACAGCTCAAAGTCTCGATCAACATCTTAAGAGACTTTCGCTAGTTGGCTGGGTTAAGAGTTAGATACAGAGGGCAGTATTTCTGGACACGGCACGCATCGTCAGGAGGTTTCTCTCTATGTCGCCCTAACCACCGGTTGTTTGAGCCCTGCTTCGTTACCGCCCACACTGAGTTAAGTTTTTATAATGTTTTTGTATTTTGTATAATATTATAAAAACTTAACTTAAGGTCTCAAAATAAATAAAAGAAATAATAATGCCTTCATTTAACACTGCTATGGTCACTGAAATAACTAGTCTATAGAGTCGTCCTGTCTCTTAAACTAGGAAATCCTGTATTATAGGAAACAGTACCCACCCGTTATGTTGCAATGGTGCACAAATCACACATTTACATAATAATTATAACATAAATTGTGTTATTAAAGGGGTTATATAATTAATTCTTGTATTAAAACAGTGATAGATTTTTTGCGAGGGAAAAATCTTCAAAACATACCCCGCTCATTTCTATTTACTAAAACCCCGGTGACCATCCTTGGTGGGTTCTTAGGGACTCCGGGATTTTTAGCGGAACCAGTACCCTCTAAATAACAGTAACACCGTAAATATGAAAAATTTCATCAACATTTATGATTATTTCATCAAGATGCAAAAAGAAAAATTCACAACGATGAATTAGCTATTCGAAAACCAACCTGACAACCATTAACCAAATAACCAATCAGTCTGAAACCGAGCTCGTCAAAGCGAAACCCAAGGGTATATATCAATCCGGCGGATCTGGAGCGGACCGTCGGAGCGCGGACAGGGCGCTCGGCGTAATTTGTCAGTGGTATTGATTGTATCGTAGTATCGACTCATCGATGTTCCAATCGATAGGTTTATCATGTTAATCGATCTAATTTCGTCAGTTCGCCCGGTGAGCGATGAGGTCGCTGTGGGAAAGCCACCGCGGGTGCGCAGTCATTCCATTTGCCGTAGATTAATTGAGATAGGCGACTGCTCATTGAACCCACTCTATTAAGTCTCGAGGCGACCAGCGCAAACATGATGTTCCGTAGGATTTTGATTTTAAAAACCATCGATAACTGGGTGAACGTCCTTCTTATATAGCCGCTTTATCATTTATGCATTAATAAAAATGACTGGCTGACACGTTTATATAAATAAGAAGTTATGATTGTAATAATTATCATTGATAAATCTGTAAGGCTAGGTAAGAACTAATTGATTGTATCAACACTTATTAATACACAGGTTTTGTTATTATCCCAGTCTAGAGTACGACAATATATAAATTGCTGTCAAACGATACATTATCGATACGATAATTATGATAATTATCTATGGCTTAAATATTTTTAAATTCATTCTCGTAAGAAAACAAAAAGAAAATGCATTGTAAACTGGTTGACACGTAATTAAATCTCCAGATACATCCACAAATGATAAATAGAATGGATGGACTGGTTCTGGAAATGTAGAATATAAATCAATCCATCTCAAAGCTGCGCTATGAATTTCTCATGGCGCATTCTACGTTTTCTCCCCGCTTCAATCTCCCGGGAGTCCCTTGGACTAATTCACAGTAGTGGCCAGTTTCCTTGACCGAAACATAGGTTCGTCAGCCCTGTAGTTCTGGGCTCGTAGACTAATACTACGGTATCCCCTGCCTGTTGTAGAAGGTGACTAAAAGGGGCCTCAGGTTCACTGGGCGACAAGGGTGGAGGCCTTTGTCGTCCGCCAAAGTGCACCCGGGAAGAAGGCGACATTGGCTGGCCCGTGTCGCCTTGCACTGCGAGGGCACAGGAAGGAGGGATTAACCTCCCCGGGACGTGCTCTCCGAAGAGCACAGTGAAGAGGGCGTGCGTTCCTCTGGAGTTCCCGGAGCCCCTCACCATGCACCGAGGAAAGGCCACCGTCAGGGTTTTAGTGGGTAAAAACGCCACATAACCCCGCCATCTTGCTAGATTTCCCCCTCGCCAAAAAAAATAAATCAGCTTATGTCAAACGCCACAAGTTAGTTGCTTAAAACCAAGCAATAGAAGTCCTTATTAGTTTGTAGTAATTTCAATTTTATTTTATTTTCAGTGAAGTAAAAGAATACTTATTTTATATTTTAAGTAGATATATATAATATATTATATCTATAATAATAAGCCCTAAATGATGTTCATGATCATACTATTTTTTCTTTTTTGCCATGTCCTCTGAGAGGGGGCATCTGCTTTCGCATAAAATGACTCTGTGCCAGTCTGATTTGCTCTTTGTGCTTGTTATAATATCGCGACCACCGCGGAGATATCCGCCTAGACATGAGAATATTTAGATTGTGGTTTAATTACCTCCCATTGTGGCAGTGATTTGACTCTATTGTGCTTGAGTACGATTAATGTAAGTTCATTATTCTATTTCGTTTTATTTTGTCAAGCTAACTTTAAAAAGTCTGGAGCGTATACTGGCTGGTAGAACAGGATTTTTTTTAATGGACGAACTACACAGTTAGCCAGAGAGGCTGGCCTGTTTCACCGGATTGAGAGGTGGCGTAGCTCTTGGTCGCTTAGCCTGAACTTCTATTACCAAGTAACTCGACCCAAGGATCCCCCTGGTGAGGGGTAGCCTCGGCTTGGTCGGTTACTATGACGCGTAAGCACAAAAACTATATGGGACAATCTAAGCTAAACAAACTTATATGCCACTTCGGGAAGCGTTGTTGCTGGGAGAAGAAGTGGCCGTAGAAACGTTCTTAATCCTATCCAAGGGGTGGGATTGAACAATAGGGACATAACGGAGCTTAGGATCGACCACGAGAACATTTTTTTTTTCGTACAAACGAAAAGTTTTCGTTCTCTTTTCTCTTTCTATAAGCAACATATTTCAAGTTTATTATTAAAAATATTTCATCAAGCGGAAACGTTAGGAACTTTCATAAAGACATTACTTTTTAGACGTTCACAGAGTAAAAAGCTCTAAATTTTTTTGCCGAACGCTTCGGGCGGGATTGTTTAGCGTCGAGAAATTTCGAATTTGTAAGTTCGGAATTTCGGAATGGAAAAACCTGGAAATGTTGACCGGTGCGCGGGAGGGGCGCGGGCTCGGGGGGGTGGGCGTGGCGGAGAGGGGCGGGGCGAGTACATGTTCCACAGACTAAAAACGGTGCTTTAACGTGGCGCCACAGATAGCAAAATACCTAATGCCTAATAGTAACAATCATTTAACCACCTAAAATTAAAAGATATATGTAATGTGTGGAATGCCTTACTGAGTGATGTCAACAAAGCCGAATAAGCGTCGTCCTTACATAAAGGCAGATACCATACATTACTATTATGACA
The DNA here is from genome assembly GCA_029286785.1 of Meandrusa payeni. Classification (NCBI taxonomy): domain Eukaryota; kingdom Metazoa; phylum Arthropoda; class Insecta; order Lepidoptera; family Papilionidae; genus Meandrusa; species Meandrusa payeni. The sequence goes on from JAGSMX010000012.1 coordinate 13,543,291, forward strand.
ATTGATTATCTACAACAAAAACCTTGCAAGTTTTTTCTATAATTATATAAATATATAATATTTTATATCATTTATGTGTTTGTATTTATTTGATTATTTCGTCAGGTTTCTGATCGTTTCTTCGATGACTACATTTGCCAATATGTGTTTCTCTCTAACCCAGGGTTGACTAAAGAATGTCACTAATGCATTACGTCCGTCTTTATGATACATAATTTTATAATTATAAATAAATACAGACTATATAAGCATTTTTTTTCTTTCAATAAAGCGCAACCACGGACTTATGTCCGTGCTATTTTGTAATATACCTCGTATTACTGGATCCTTCATGGGACAATCGATATCAATATTTTCTGATACTGTTATGCTTATAAAATCGATTCAGATTTTTTTTTCTCAATAAAACGCAACCACAGACTTGTGTCCGTACTCTTTTCTAATGGACTTTAATTTTTTAAAAAGGGTGCTACCTATACAGTTACTACATTTTTTTTATTTTAATGCCTGATTTTTGAAGGTGGTGCTGAAGAAAGCCCTGGTTCACGCGTCGAAGACGCCCCGTTGCATTGTTATAAGTTTCTCTGCGACCGCTGCGTCCCTGTTTCAAATAAGCATTTATAAATATTGCTATTTGCACGGAAAACATTATTTAAATGTAATTTTCAAAATGTTACACATTTAATTCTATACAAATATGAACGTTCAAATGATGTTAACACAATTATGTTATAGTTAATAAACATTTTAATTGTATGTGGTCACACGTTTAAACTTGTATTGTTTTAATATTAATGACTAGCTGTGAAACAATTTACATTCGAACATGTTGTGTATACACAGACACGGACGATATTGGACTGACTGGAATTCTTTCGACCACTCCTCCTAGCGCCACTGCTTCATGGAGTGGAATCTAAAGGTGGGTTAGTTTAGCGAGTTTAGCTAGTTATCTATTTGAATCTAAATAGTGTTCTTATAAAAGCTTCTGACCGAGTTGTGGTTCGGCCCCTCCGGAACGCTAAAGTGATCAGAGTACCGTCCAAGGCGATGTACCACTAGTGGGCCAGCTTATACTATGTGCCCAACAGTGATATATACATATATATAGGCTTAACATATAGCTTTAACATATAATTTCTATAGATGTTACGGGCGTTGCTGGAGTTCTTCCTTCGGCTACTTTTCTACCCACGCCAACGCTTGAAAGTTAGTTTAGCTGCCAAAGTCCTTAGACATAGTTGGAAATCAACCGACTGAGCCGTGTTCCGCTTCTCTCGGGCACCCTCAGATTGGAATGTCCACGCCGAGTTTGCCCTCACCGGGGGGGACTTGTGACGAGTTACCAACCTTAGAGGTTCAGGCTGAGCTACCGAAGAGCTTTAGCCACCTTTCAATCCGGCGAAGCATTCTAGCTTCTTTGACCGACATGTACAGGTTTGTTAAAAAAAAAACATATAATTGATCTATACATACTTGCTAACATAGTAAGTCGATAAATCGACAAGCGTTAAATAAATTTTACACTGTATTTGATTTATTAAAATTATAATTCAACTTCAAAAGATGTTAATTCTTTGGTTAATTAAAATATCGACAATGTCATGCGAATAATTACGTTATGACACGTCAAAATCACTGTCTCATAGCCTGTGACGCTTCAAACTTGTGGTCTCACGGACTGATACGATCGTTGCTTCTCGCACAAACTTAAATTGTACCTTTTCAATCGTCGTTATTGTTATAGACATAAAATTCATTTTATCATGCCTTGGCGATATTAAAAATGTGTTTTCGGTATATTAAAGTGTCAATCGCTCCTCCTTCGAGACGTCCGATATTAATAATCATGTCAATCCGCTCGTGAGAAACTCTCCGATGTGACGCGGTAACTATTAATTTCGGAGGTAATACAACGATTATTGGGTAATTGTCGGTGTAGTTTTGCGGCCGTGTTATTAAATTTCATTTAATTTTTGTATTAAGCTGGGAGAGGGCTGAGTCATTCGGATGCTTTATTCGCTCTCTAACATTCCCTCGGACGTTTATTTTATGTTCTCAATATCTGTTGTGACTTGTGAAAACATTCCTGTCCTGAGGTTTAACTAAAAAAAAAATTTTTTTTTATACTTTCTAAGCAAGTGATTGACTACGATCCCACCTGATGTTAAGTGGAAATGCAGTCCTGGGTAATGCCTATTCACTCTACTCTTGAAAAGAAAACCCACATTGTAATCAGAGGCAAAAACAGACGCGGGCAAACTATTCCAGTACCTTGCTGTACGAATAATGAAATGACGTTAGACCAAAAAATTATTTATAAAATACGTGTGTCATATTGTTGCTTAGTCATGAATCAATAAACGATTTTCACGTCAGAAACAAAACACATAGAAGAAATAGATCACAAAGTTTGTGCAGTCACCCGATTAAGGCCAGGAATCACTAAGTTTTTACCGTTTTTGGACTACGTTTACAAGATTTACTGCACAATTTTTTTTATTATTATATCGGTAAGATCGTAATTTATTATTCATATTTCATCATTATGTTATTGGTATCTAAATATAATTACCAAAAAACATGATTTTCAAAAAAAAATACTATAGGCCCTATAATTTTATGTCATTCGAACCAATTTCTAATAAGAAAAATATTATTTTATAAACGAAACATTATGGGTTCATACAAGTAATCCACAATAATATTATATAATAAACCTTCTCCAAAACATGCTGTTTCTTTTATTATATTGTGAGCTACCTTTTTTTTTGTTTACGCGGGGGAATCTGTTTATAGACCATCCTACGGTACCCTGGGTGGGCCCGGAGGGATGTGTGGGACTCGGCCTGGGCAGCCCATACCCATTAAACCTACCGCGAATGCCATTAGCCGTTACGGGCGGGGTGCCTCGGATCTGTCAGCGACAGGACACCCCAACAACCGGCCGGTCCCGGCAAAGACCGGACTCCGAGAAGTCCCGACGACGCCGAAGCATGCTGGGGCCAGGTTCCCATCCTGGCCCCGCTTCGGATATATTGTGAGCTACCTTGCTCAACATCGTACACAACATATTTTATATTTTATCATATTATTAACAGAACTACATCAAGAACGTTACAGGTAATTTATTAAAGGCTGACTTTGTTTCAGAGATTCACTTTTAAAGGGCTTTTCCTCCAGAATAACTTACTTGTTCTAAACTGTACACTAATTGTCTACAGAGAGAGTCCTCTCCTTTTTATCCTAAATTTCCAGTATATGCATCTCTTTCAAAGACGGAAGCGGGAACGGCCTTGGTTGCCGACAACCGATAAAAGTACTTTAGTTGACTAAACTAAAGTACTTTTATATTAGTCAGTCCATTAACTATATAGATAATATAATATTCAGTAGGACCAACTGTCGCTAACAATAAGTATAATATATATATATATAATATATAAAACAATCGCTCCATTTATTAGTTGATATTATTTTCTTTACATAATAACAAAGTTTCCTTTCCGAGAGTTTGTTCATTAAAATTATCTTTCGAGATAATTTATTTTTCAAATGTAATTAAAAATAAGGTCACAAGCCATTCAGTATTATAATTGCAATAAAGCTAAAAGGAAAGTGATTAATGTCGGAAACTAAGTGAAATGACTAATCGGCTAAGCCCTAATGACACCGATGACTAATTTAACACGATTTCACACTGAAGCTGTGCAAGTTCGCTTGCGCCGATAAAATGCCGCTTTCTCTAATTGCAACATTTAATTTAAATTTATTGCACACGATAATATTTTGTTTTAATTTAATAGGGTAGAGGGAGTAGATCGTAGATCCAGAGGAAGAGATAAGACAAGGTGAGATAGTATAGCGTAGAGAGAGTTCAAGATACCCAAGACGATATTGGAAACATAAAGAAATAGAAGATGACAATCGTGAAAACTGACCCCCAACACAATGACGGACCAATGGCGAGGTGGTGAGTCAAAAGGGTAGACAGAGAATGCTTCAGTTTTATAATTTTTTTTTAAAAGAAATCAAAAAAGAAAACAATCTTTTTCTTTTTCTAAAATATATCTAACATTCTTGTTAACCATTCCAACTAAGCTTCAGCTTGTGCTAGGAGACGGTTCACGTCAATAATCGAATGGTGGATTCAAACCTACTACCATATGTTTCGCAGGCTGTACCCTAAGCCATTAAGCTATTGACGCTTCTAAACATTCAATTTCTAAACATGTGCATATTTTCCCTAATAGAAATATAGTATCTTTATTGTATTATATATTTATTATTAGACTCCCGTTTAAATACTATGTAATGGTAGTATTGCACGACATTGGATAGCCCTGGGCACTGCTGAAAATCAGCGCTGTAGCAGAGACGGATTCCAATGCTGGCCATTGTGTCTAATTTATTTATTTTTAAAGTGTTATATTTTGTTATGCGTTTCGTTTCGCAAATACCTCAATGCCTGAAGGCAAAAGTCTTCAAACAGTGCGTTCTTCCAGCCATGACCTACAGTGCGGAGACTTGGACTCTGAACGACCGGCTGGTCCACAAGCTGAAAGTCGCACAACGAACGATGGAAAGAGCTATGCTCGGTATTTCTCTAAGGGATAGAATCCGAAACGAAGAAATTCGACTGAGAACGAAGGTAGTCGATATAGCTGTTAAAGTCAGCAAGTTGAAGTGGCAGTGGGCTGGCCACATCTGCCGAGTCAGCGACGGTAGATAGAGGATGAAAGTCTTGGAATGGAAACCGCGCATAAGTCGGAGAAGCGTGGGGCGCTCCTTCCAGATGGACCGACGACCTTGTTAGGATAGCCGGAAGTGGCTGGATGCGCAAAGCTGAGGATCGCATGTGGTGGAAGGCATTGGGGAAGGCCTATTTCCAGCAGTGGATAGATACAGGCTGATGATGTGATGATGATATTTTGTTTTTATATCTTTATATAAGAATGTATATGACGCCATTAGATAAAATTTCTATGTCTATGAGATGTAGTTTTCGATGGCAAAGAGCACTAGATTACTTAATTCCTATGTAAACTTCTCTTGAAAACACATTGGGATCTGAGGGAAAGACTGTAAGGGGCATATTTTGAACTAGATATCTTAGACGGCACAAACGTACAAAAATACAACGTAAATAGTGTATTTTGATTAAAAGTTTTGTGGAAAATATGAAAAATAATAAAGAAATAAGTTCTCCGGTTCTTTTAATCCTAACGGGGTAGACAGGGACGACTTTGGCTGTCCGCTTTCCACCAAGCTTCTTAGCGACAGGACTTATTTGTCAGGGGACAGTCCTTCGTTATACCCCAGGCACAAATCTTTGTCTAGTGACTTTTTGTACTATAATTGACACTCGGTTATTAAGAGGTATATTATTCTTTCATAATTATTTTTATATACATATTTGAAACAAAAAAATGAACCCATATCGAATTTTAAAGCAAAACTAAATCCACGTTTGTTTGTTTAGGAACATATTTAATTGAGTTTAAAAACGATTTTAGCGGTATTTTAGCCGTCATTAGGGTTGGGCTATTAGCGATCCATTAAGTTGAAAATTATATCGATCCGAGTGGTCCGCTCGCATTCCGATGAAATTGGTAATGCGATAAGCATCTAGGGGTCGTTACGTACAGCGAGCGCTAAAAGGCGTGCTTTTTGAAACGTGGGAGACAGGTGTGTTTTAATTTAATAAGTAAATTGCTTTATACGGGAGTGACAATGCAAATTTTACACGCATTAACAATGCGGCAATGTAATCGTTACAAATAACCGACAACTCATTGCTATTTTTAACCGACTACAAAAAAGATATTCAGTCTGTATTTCTTTAATGCACTCATAGCACCGTCATTTAGGGATCGATTTTGCAATTTATTTTCTTTATTTATAAGCTTTTGAAAAATCCCAGGGTGACTCCATCTTATCCATCTATCCACTCGTAAACTTTATGGTTATTACAAACACATTCACACACACACACACACATAAAAGTTAAAGTTACAGCCTTTATATATGTGTCACTGTTGGGCGCAGGCCTTCTCTGTAAAGAACTCTCTTTGCCCTTATACTCATAAGGGCATAGTCCGCCACGCGGCCCTAGTGCGGATTGGCAGACTTCACATGTCGTAGAAAAATTTTCTAAGACATGTAGGTTTCCTCACGATGTTTTCCTTCCGCCGAGCGCGTGGTAAATCAGCACATAAAATTGCAACAACAAATTTATTGGTGCCGCTACCGGGGATCGAACTCGGGTTGCTAGCGTACTACGCAACTTGAGCCAAGCACACGGACACTGAGCTACCACGGCTCCACACACATGACACTCAACAATTATATATATATTTATGTATATATACCTTCTCCTTCTCTCTCCAATAGTTTTAAAAGTTTGGTGCACATCGGTGGGGCTTAGGCCTGGTGATCCATGTCACAGGTTTGTTCCTAGTTTGAAAACCAGTCCCCCCCCTCATAATTGTAATTTAATTAGTTGCTATTGTAATTATTGTGGAATTATAAATATGTTTGTTTGTTTGGTTATCAGCTGTCTTTTACGGCACGCAGGTATACTACAGCCTAATTCTGTAACCCTAGAACTGCAACGAGAGAGAAGAATAACGTTATCAATTGACACCTCATCCGTGTGCCAGTAATGTGTAACTACACACACACTATTTACTAACAAAGTCACAATAACGTCAGACGCACTTCAATAGTTCTGCTTTGTGTTAAGTGCATTGATAGTCGTTCAGAGCCATTCTTCGGTGGTGAGTGGGATGAAGATGTTGTTATGAGGCGAGGGGCATGGGTTATATTGAATGGAACGTGAAAATTTTACAGCGTTTTTATTGCGCGCGCTGGGTCCGCGTGTTTACACTGGGCGTCCGGTAATCTGGCCTGCAGACGGGGTGTAGGAGGCGTGCTTCTTGTTATTACAGATATTTCTTTACACATTATTCAAAGAAAATCTCATATCTAGTTCGTCTATGACTAACAAATTTTATACCGCTTTTTCCTACATGCATATGAATATATACGTAGATATACCAAAGATCATTTTCTATCTGCTTGTTTGTTCCGACAGGAACGGACCATTTTGACAGGACTGTCACTGGCAGATGGCTGATGTAATAAGGATTAACTGAGGCTACTTTCCAATTAACAATCAGCATAGATTCGTCACAAAAAAATATATAATTTTTATGATCAAAAAAGTTGTCGGGTTAGCTATTATATAATATAAGTCTCTTGTTAATTTTTAACCATTCCAAATAGGTGATGGTTTACGTCAGATGTAGATGATTGCCAAACAAAACCGTCAGGTTTGACCCATTAACCTAAAAGTCAGACTTTTACAATTTTATTGGTAGGGTCCGAATGCCAGCCAGTTTGTGTCAATAAGTTTCGGTTTTTTTTTTGGTTTTTACAAGCTTAAAAGTTAAAACACACCGACATCCATATAAGGGACTTAATAAGCGCAGTGACCAACAAACAGCGATTGTTGTTTCTACCTTTCCCACTAAAAAGGTTAAGAAGGTCGTGAAGGACTGTTTTATGTTGCTAAGAATATTTAATGCGTCGCGTGAAGGCCTCTTTTAGAGAAAGACTGTGAAAGACAGTGGGATATATACAATATACACACTCTCATAGACTTACTATTAATGCAGGTCCTATGAAACTTTATTATATTTTTATTGGTATAATGTCATATTTCTATGGCTAAATGTAAGCACTGCTGGTGTAGTGGTATCATGCAAGATTCCCATTCTTGCGACCCGGGTTCGATTCCCGGGCAGTGCAACCTTTTTTTTTGTTTTAATTCTATGTTGTAATTTTTTTTCTTCTCCCGTATAATAAAACAATAATTATTTATTGTTATACTGTTTCCCATTTATTTTTAAAAATATTACACTTGCCAATGAAAATCTGCTTATTTTTAAGTTTAAATAAGGCCCTAGATGAATTTATGTATATACATTTGTTAAAAGTAAGCTAAGATACAAGCTACATGTGAGCCGCAAAGATTTTTGGGCTTTAAACTTGTGCTTGACCACGATCCCACCTGGTGTTAAGTGGTGAGATAGTCGAAAGATGATACGTAAGTGCCTATTCACTCTACTCTTGAAGGTTCCGTCGTACTTGGACGGAAAGACTGACGCCGACAACTTGTTCCACTCCTTTGCTGTACGCACGATGAACAATGACTCAAATAGCTTAGTTTGGACGCGCGGAATAAAAAAAAATATTGACGTAATGTCACTTGCAAATTTCTTCTACGTATAGTGCGATATGTATAGTTATCTAAATAGTAAGAGAGGTGTGCCAGTATCACGTTGAAAGAATGTTTTTTTACGTGGAAAAATAGCTACGCATATCAGCCATTGTGCCTTTGTGGGTCCAGGTGTCAGGTTGAAACGAAGGTCCAGGTGTCAGGTTGAAGGCAAACGAAAGCACGGGGGTCAATAAATTAGATACAAGGACGTTCTGAAAAGACATCTAAAAAGATGCGATACAAATAGGTACGTCGCAGTGGAAGGACATGGCAGCTCAGCGAACTGAGTGGCGGAACCTCATAAGAGAAAGGGTGTACGCTTTTGAGCAGAAGCGAAGGTCTGAATTAAACGACAAGCGTGACACCCTAAAGGCCCGATCACGAGCTGCCATATCCTATAACATCAATAACGGTGTGCTTACGTGCTCCCAGTGCGGACGCACTTTTACAAGGAAGAGTGGTTATGCAAGCCAAATGAGGGCACACTCAAGAGCCGCGTGACCTGGCTCATGACATGTCAGTCCCGAAGCGTCGCCGTAGCCGAAATCGGCAGGACATCATCTAGTTGGACTTGCATCGATGAAAACCAAGTGGTGGTTCCTCACGGTCCTTTTTTAGAAACTACTTCTTAATCCCTTCCGCTTACGGAAGCAACCTGCAAACACCTTCCCAAGGCATTTATAAGTATATTTACGAGTAAAGACCGACTTCAAATAGAATCAAACGTTAAACGTTATTACGCGCGGACGCCCTTTGATTTTTTTTTCATCAATTCTGAATTGATTAGTATAAAAAACAATTCGATCAAACAAATATGAACGAATGCTATTCATTCCGAACACCGTGTGAATACGGTAGGTGACATCAGAAAGTAGCGCCAGTGTTACTGAACGGAAAATTCCTGCGGCCATGGGAATGATACAAATTAACTTAATACGCAGATAAATTCCGAAGGCGTCCAGTCTGTTAGTCATCTGTTGACTCTATATATACATACATGTCGTATGTTAAAGCTATGAAGGCCTGATGGAGATTGCTTGAGAGCGTCGTATTCGAATTGACAGCGGTGTGTCGTTAACACATAATACCCTTCTAGATAACGAATAACATAAGCGTATTATTATATGCGTTTTTGAAACGATTTTTCAACCGACTTCAAAAAGAGTGGCCCTCGATTCATATGTACGTTTTTTTTTAATCCCTCATACTTTTTGACTGGGTAAACTGGTTTATAATGCACAGCTCTGGGAACTTGGAATGTAACATCCAGCACAGAATAGCCTCAGCGTGGTTGAAATGCCGTGAAGTAACTGGTGTTACCTGTGACAAAAGGATGTCTGTCAGACTGAAAGGTCTGGTCTACAAAACCATCATACGACCGGTCCTTATATATGGCAGCGAAACCGTGACTCGGAATAACGTGCATACCATCCAAGTTGCTGAAATGAAAATGCTGAGATGGATGTGTGGCGTAACCAGGCGTGACAAAATTCAGCAACGAATTTGTGCGAGGAAGCCTGAGTGTGCGCGACATTGCCGACAAAATGCAGGAGAGTAGGCTGCGATGGTATGGAAACGTTAAGAGGAGGCCCTCCGACTACGTAGGGAATCTCGCGCTACAACTTTCCCTTCCTGGTCGAAAATCCAGAGGAAGACCCAAGACAAGGCGGGAGATTGTGGTATCGAGAGACATGAGGGAGTGCAACATCTCCAAAGACGATGTCGGGGGCAGAGCGAAGTGGAAAGCGAAAATACGAAAAGCTGACCCCACCACCATGGAAATAGCATGGAAGAGAGAGAGACTTTTTGACTGAGTAAACCGATTTTGATGATTCTTTTTTTGAAAGCTGTCCCTTGTGGTCCCTTTTTTTTCAATTCCATATGGTCCAATTCTGACAATGGCATCCATGAGAAAATCATATAAGTCTAAAATTTGCATCAAGTATGTGCGCGACAAATGGACGAATAACTCAATATCACACCAATCGATTTCGATGATTCCCTTTTTATTATAAAGGATGTACTTCAAGAGTAGTTTGATGAGAATTTGGTTACGTTCTGATTAATTCTATACCGTAATATTCCTATGATTATTTGGAAATACGATAAAGGGCGTCGGCCCGTAAAAGCATTTAACGTTTGACTCGATTTGAAGTCGGTTTTTGTTTTCGCTCATAAATACTTGTAATTATTTTAAATGGCTGGTCCTTAAAGGAAAACGAACGTCAGGTCATAATCCAAACGCTTAGCCAATAGTCTATCGTTATCTCAAAATACGTTTACATAAAGTTCCCAGAATAAATTAACGTTAATTTATAACGGTCAAAGGTTAAATTTAAGTGTGTTAAGTGTTAGGGTATGTCCACATGGTCATTTTGCAAAGTTCGCATTTCATTTATTTAATTAGCCGCGCGTAAAGCGAGGCACGCTCAATGGGTCAACCACCATTGTTGAAACACAACTAATTAACTAACTCATTTCACCGCGAACTGGCACTAATAAAATATTATGCTGCGTTATTATGAAATTATTGTTAGCGTTTGTAGCAGCGCTGTTTTAACGCGCTTGTACGCTGCCTGTGACGTAAGAATGTCATGGATAAGTTTATACCACTAATAAAATAGTTACTATTTTATTTTTCAACTGCGACTTCTTGATCGTGGGATTAAATATTGATCTACTAAAATCCAAAAAAGTAACAGGAAAGTCCATTGCCCCAATTGTGGTCAAGCCACATCAATTCACCGTGCATAATTTCTGTTTAATGTCATTGGTTTGTTGCGGACTGAATTTGATCTAGGAACGTGAATAGCTTAGAAGACATTAGACAGGCTATTTAACCAAGTAACTGACAGTTTACACTTGTCGACGTGTTAGCTCACATCTCAGTAGGGGTCTTGACATGAACGCCCCCGTAGACCAATCAAAGTGCTGGCAACTGGCCAAGTGAAACACGGATGAATTTATTGATATTTATTCCTCAAGACTTAGACGTTTAATGAAAGTATCCATGAGCGGTTGATTTTGGGAAATGTCTTTTTATTTATTATCAAATGTCTTTTTGGTAATCAAGTCTTATTTATGAAATATAACAACAAAATAACCAAAAAGTGTTCACTTATAATAACATAATGTTTAACAATTGTCTTTCACTTGGATTACAATGAACATTTACTAAGCTATGAGTACGAGTGAGTAGTCAAGTAATGAGTACTTTCGAATAACTCAGGTTAATTATCAGGAGGGATCGATAGAAATTATATAAAAAAAACTAGGAATTAAATTAAATAAGATTAATAATTAATACAAGAATCCAAAAAATGAATCGAAAAGATGCTTTCGATCTGCGCTGCATTTCAGGTGATTGTTAGAAAGCAGAGTTTGCTATAACTTTGTGGGCGTAAGTTTTCATCAATATCTCAATGTACCAAATCGCCAATCATATCTAGTTATAATATACCATCTCAGGTTATTATTCTATCTCTATCCATACGCCTGCTATGTAACCGGGAGTAGGGGTTCGCGTATTGATTATTTTGCCTTTCACTCGATCTCCTCGACCGATTCCAAATAATGCTGATTCATTTCATTACGTGCCAAAGCTGCTATGTGGCTGTCCCCGGTGGAGATGATAGCCGTTTTCTTTACTTCTTCTCTTCAAACCAGTGAAACAGTTACGGTCAGTCTTTGACCAATTGCTGTAGGTTCGTCAAAATAAATTCATGATTAATTAAAACATCAGAAGTGATAATCATATATTTTTCAAATCTAAAAATTAAATGGAACACACTGTTATAAAGATCATTCCGATTGTGTTGAAATAAACGCGTCAGATTAAATAGCAGTAATTTAAATATAATCTGTGCCATATATTTAATGAGGCGTGCACCATGAGATATAACAGGTATACTAGATGTCAGCACTGTAGCGAATAGGTTATAATTAATTTAGGCGTACTGCCAGATGCTTAAGTCTCATCTGTAGATCGATTAGGTCCGCTAGATTCGTTTTATAATAACATAATGTTTAACAATTGTCTTTCACTTGGATTACAATGAACATTTACTAAGCTATGAGTACGAGTGAGTAGTCAAGTAATGAGTACTTTCGAATAACTCAGGTTAATTATCAGGAGGGATCGATAGAAATTATATAAAAAAAACTAGGAATTAAATTAAATAAGATTAATAATTAATACAAGAATCCAAAAAATGAATCGAAAAGATGCTTTCGATCTGCGCTGCATTTCAGGTGATTGTTAGAAAGCAGAGTTTGCTATAACTTTGTGGGCGTAAGTTTTCATCAATATCTCAATGTACCAAATCGCCAATCATATCTAGTTATAATATACCATCTCAGGTTATTATTCTATCTCTATCCATACGCCTGCTATGTAACCGGGAGTAGGGTTCGCGTATTGATTATTTTGCCTTTCACTCGATCTCCTCGACCGATTCCAAATAATGCTGATTCATTTCATTACGTGCCAAAGCTGCTATGTGGCTGTCCCCGGTGGAGATGATAGCCGTTTTCTTTACTTCTTCTCTTCAAACCAGTGAAACAGTTAGGATCAGTCTTTGACCAATTGCTGTAGGTTCGTCAAAATAAATTCATGATTAATTAAAACATCAGAAGTGATAATCATATATTTTCAAATCTAAAAATTAAATGGAACACACTGTTATAAAGATCATTCCGATTGTGTTGAAATAAACGCGTCAGATTAAATAGCAGTAATTTAAATATAATCTGTGCCATATATTTAATGAGGCGTGCACCATGAGATATAACAGGTATACTAGATGTCAGCACTGTAGCGAATAGGTTATAATTAATTTAGGCGTACTGCCAGACGCTTAAGTCTCATCTGTAGATCGATTAGGTCCGCTAGATTCGTTTTATAATAACATAACAAAAAAATACCGTACCGTAGTAAAGGCCGTACCTTTTAATTTCAGGTAAGCTTGAAAAAAATGTAATAATGGATGGTCAGAGATTTTAAAATTTGAGATTACATTAATGAATATGGTGGGAGGTGGTACAGTAGTATACAATATTCTGAACGGCATAAACCAATTCTACGTACTATCAACGAGATATTTGATAGTGAAACAATATGGATCTTTTTACGGTTTTTGGCTACAGGCCATCGGTCATACATGACCTTATTAGGTAGCTAGATGAAAAGTGCTGAGCGATTCCTGTCCTTTTCCTTTGTCTACGCTAGGATTTAAGTTTACAAATTAGGAAGCATGATGAACTGCGTGGAAAGACAGAGATAAAGTGGCTTTATTTACTATTTACGAAGCTAATCTGGTTAAAAAGTAACAGGAAAGTCCATTGCCCCAATTATGGTCAAGCCACATCAATTCACCGTGCATAATTTCTGTTTAATGTCATTGGTTTGTTGCGGACTGAATTTGATCTAGGAACGTGAATAGCTTAGAAGACATTAGACAGGCTATTTAACCAAGTAACTGACAGTTTACACTTGTCGACGTGTTAGCTCACATCTCAGTAGGGGTCTTGACATGAACGCCCCCGTAGACCAATCAAAGTGCTGGCAACTGGCCAAGTGAAACACGGATGAATTTATTGATATTTATTCCTCAAGACTTAGACGTTTAATGAAAGTATCCATGAGCGGTTGATTTTGGGAAATGTCTTTTTATTTGTTATCAAATGTCTTTTTGGAAATCAAGTCTTATTTATGAAATATAACAACAAAATAACCAAAAGTGTTCACTTATAATAACATAATGTTTAACAATTGTCTTTCACTTGGATTACAATGAACATTTACTAAGTACGAGCGAGTAGTAAAGTAATGAGTACTTTCGAATAACTCAGGTTAATTATCAGGAGGGATCGATAGAAATTATATAAAAAAAAACTAGGAATTAAATTAAATAAGATTAATAATTAATACAAGAATCCAAAAAATGAATCGAAAAGATGCTTTCGATCTGCGTCTTTCAGGTGATTGTTAGAAAGCAGAGTTTGCTATGACTTTGTGGGCGTAAGTTTTCATCAATATCTCAATGTTCCAAATCGCCAATCATATCTAGTTATAATATACCATCTCAGGTTATTATTCTATCTCTATCCATACGCCTGCTATGTAACCGGGAGTAGGGGTTCGCGTATTGATTATTTTGCCTTTCACTCGATCTCCTCGACCGATTCCAAATAATGCTGATTCATTTCATTACGTGCCAAAGCTGCTATGTGGCTGTCCCCGGTGGAGATGATAGCCGTTTTCTTACTTCTGTTTATTTATATTTCAGTTGCCGTACCGCTCTATTGTACTAAGAAGCTTATCCACAAGTTCCTTACGTTGCGTCAACGAACAATAACTCGTAAATATTTATCACGCGTAATAAATGAGTGTTTTTAAGGGGGCACTAATTATTTCACAATTCAATCCGATCGAGTAAAACTATAAAAACAATTTACTTTGCATTATAAAAGCACACGTTTATTGTAATAGAAGGCAATTTACTATTAATTTTATTGGCTTTGTATGAAATCCTTGCGAAATTTTCATGTCAAAGTTTAACGGATTTGACGTATAGTCCAAAATCAAAGAGCTTCCAGTATTACGTTATTTTAGGAAGGAAATATTTTGCGATCACTCGCCACCCATGCGCGTTCGAAAACTTCTAACCATCTTCTTCCAGAGTCAGGGTTAGATTTCTTTGATCTCCATCATTCTGCCCAGTCTTTGGCATCCTCTTCGGTTAGATTGTTGGAGGTCATTTCTCTGAGTCCGACATCTGTCAACAATTTTAGGACAGCCGCGTGACCGTAAACCAGGCATTTCAAGGGACAGACACATAATCCCATCAATTTTTACCATATATACTATTTTTTCCATATATACCATCAATTTTTACCATATATACCATATATACTATAAGCTAAATTTGCTAACCATCTGCCAATGAGATCCAAGAGCAAAGCAAGAAATTTCTTAACAAGCCATTTCATAGCGAAATCTTGTTATTTTAATTGATACGCACTTGCTTATATCGCTAATTTTACGTAAACAATTGGTCAAAAACGTTTTGTCCATTCTAAAGTCTTCTTTGATCTTCAATAACAAAATAAATAGGTCGCCAAACGGATAATGCTAGCGCACCAACGCTTGTCCGCCGAGTGCCCACTAAATGTTCATCTGTCTTTAGGCTTAGGAAATACAAAACGTCACAATTTACGTGGTAAAACTGTCCGCTGCAAATGAATCCAATTTACACTTGATAGGACGGTACGTAATATGTTCTGACGTTTATTTACTACGAAATATTATTTACTTAAGAGATTTATAAATGAATTAAAATGATATTTGGTACCTTCATAATGCATATTTTGTGTTTGCAAGCAATTAAAACTCCGGTTCGTGTCCCGATGTGTCCAGTCAATTTTTTTTCATCTTCCTTTTTTGTGAGAAAAACTATTATTGGGAGCAAGGTATATTAAAAAAAACCGTGCTCTATAAAAAGAATACGGTAATAACTACATTAGTTAAGAAACCGACATTGTGCAAATATTTTTTTTTCTATTAGCGATGTTTCCGTTCAAAGAAAAATTAAATAAAATAACTTTATCGATAATTAACTTAAACATTAGCTGAAAAAATAACTTTTCCTGACATCTATTGGCGAGTAGTAATACTACAGATAAGAAGTAAATAAGCGTAGAATATAAGTTCACACAAATTCCAAAAATAAAAAGTATAAAAAAATACATGATAGATGAAGATGTGATCAGGACGGTCACATCTTCACTGTCCTTCCATTAGTCTGTCCGCAGTCAATATCCTTTCTACACGCGTCATTATAAGTCACAATTCATTAAATTTTTCGTCAAGCTTACGATTTCAATAGGGCTGTCGGGTGTTCGCTGTAGCGAGACATATCGACACGAAGATCTCAGATCCCTATCGATATCCATTCCTGCACAGTCACTTGACTGGGGTGGCATCACGTCTCATTGTGTTACAGCTATCTAGTACCATATTAAGCGTCTAATGTAAGGAATTCCATATCTGGACCCAGAACCGATCCGTAAGACAAGGATATTTTAAGTTCATTTTTCCGTTTAAGACGTCTGGCTCAGATCACAGATTATGACATAGCTCGTAAGTTGAAAGCTAATCAAAATGTTTTAATCGATGCTGAGATAACATAAGTGTTGTACTTGTTTCTTATTATATCGATGTATCGATGTTTGTTCTAATTTTCAAAATAAAGACAAGATGTTTATGTGACATAAAAATAAAATATAGACATAAAACTTATACTACGGCTAGTAGTGGCCGGATATATTATTCTTGTTAATATGTATATTAAATGGTATGGTATCATATTAAAATAGGAGGCTCAATATAAACAGTGAACATACAGATAAACATATTTGATTTAAAGTGGCGAAATAATAAGAATTACTCATAGCAAAACGATTTTATTAACATTTTCATGGATTTATTTCACGTTTTCACCTATAATTATAAAGTAACTTAAAAATAATAATAAGCGAACGTCGATATCTGGAAATAAGGCACATCACTAAAGGTGAATGAATTCTTTGCATTACTTTAATTGATTTGTTAGATATTTCTCGTTGAGTGAGCCGCCATTGATTGGGATTTTTATACAACATATCATTTTAAGGTTCCATAGGGACGATCCGCTAACGACAGGTCTTTGCTATAAATACTGATTTATTGTAATTAACTATTCTTTAGTTAAAGCTCTTCTATAAAATTTACTCGAAATGGTTAAAAAAGAAAGTTTAAACTATCAAAGTGGTTTATCAAGACAAGTAATTAAAACACTTCGACTTACTTAACCAATTTTTTGTTGGAACAAATTGAGTTAAAGTGTTATTAATAACTTTCTTATAGTTCAATTAATCGCAACGATAGTAAAATTTAATTTCGGATAAACTTTACTAATACATTTTCGAATCACCTGATTTAATTACGTCTTACTAAATGTATTGTTTTCTAAATTCTTTTTTTATTCAAATGCAAAAACTGAGGGAGGGATAGGCGTGCTACTTAGACCATAAAATGCTTATGTCTTAGGTGATCTCATACGTAAGCTCTCACGTTAGACAGAGACAGTTTCCGCCGACCCCTTTTCACTAAGCACATGAGCAAGCAAGTCATTTTTGTACTTAATCGATAAGACGGCAACTCATTGGTACAAGCAGAGTCTTGGGTCTTGATTATTATTAGTCGACCCGCTTAGTAGGCTATCACATTTTTATTTTATGGAGGGTCCTGATATATCAACCTATTCAAAAGTAACCCACAAAAAAATAATTTTTAAAATCTGTTAATAAATGACAAAGTTATGAGATTTGTTAAGTTAGTTCCATGCACGCACTGTCAACCTGCGGAATCTGTCACCAGCGGTGTTTCCGAACCTTTACGATTTGGGGACCTTCAAGAACCGAACCTACTCGTTTCGCAAAGGCCGGCAGTGCACCTGCAGCTCTTCCGTTGCTGTGGATGTTCATGTGCTATAGTGATCATTTAAATTCAAGTGAGCCGTAAGCTTGTTTGTCCCTTTTCCTATTAAAACGAACCTCCTACGTTTTTGAAGTCGGTTTAAAATACAATCAATAGGTAAAAGGTATGCAGGAGTAACTTAAGTATGTCGATCATTAGATTAGTCAGCTCCACGGTCAAGTGGCAAAAAACTTGGAGTGTTCAAACGGACATCGGAATCGTTTTAACCGAAGCGGGCACTCGAGACGTTTTGTTTGCGCGTGAGTGTTAACCCTTTGCATTCTAGTTGAGGACCCAAGTGGGCTATTTAGTTTGCCGTGACAAGTGCCGTCGGTATTGTGTGAAGACTGGCTCCCAGCTCCGTGAAAGGTATACCACCTTATATCAACCATTGTAGATAGCTTATGAATATTTGAATGGTGCTGAATTACGGTGATATAATAGTGTGTACCTGGACGACCGACCTTTACTCGGTATTTTTTTTAATCGTGTTCTTGTAAATTATATTTAAATACGAATTACGAACGCTTATAAATAATTAGATTGTTTACAAGCGTTTTTATTTAAAAGATCTTTTAGGAATTTTATGTGAACACAATTTTATCAATACTTTTTTTTTTAAAAGAAAGCTAACAATATTTTTTTTTCAGAAATATTGTTAACATTCTTATTAATCATACCAACATATATCACCATAAGTTTAAGCTTGTGCTAGGAGATGGTTTACGTCAATAGTCTAATGGCGGATTCGCAGTCCGTACCCTAAACCATTAGGGGCTATTGACGCTATCTAAAATGTATATAAGTAAAAAATATTTTTATTGGTCTAACATCACACCGAACACTCATTGACTTGCCACTTGATACTGTTTCTTAGCAACGCCACCTATTTCACAAATAACAGAGTATTAGAGTACATTTTCTAAAAAAATCTAGCTAGATCAATTTCTCGTAACCGAAATCCCTTGCATACAAAATTTTTCAGATTCAGTACAAGAATTTCTCGTTTAAAGATATTCGAATTTAAGTAAGTTGCATCAGCAAGTGAAGAAGACTAGTTATAGAGACTTAACCATGACTTGTTTTCAGTTATGTAATTAGAAATTTTAAAGATGAGAGAATGAGAGCAGTGAATACGGTAAGTGCTTGACTTATCGATCTTATAGGGTTAATTTCTCAATTGGTTCCTACTAATGCGCTTTCGTTTATCGGATTCTTCATAACTATATATATATATATATATATATATATTTATATATATAAATATATATATATATAGTATTTCGGCCTATTTTTAGGACGAACTACACAGTTGGCAATGCTTCACCTGGTTTGAGAGTTGGCATAGCTCTTAGGTCGCTTCATGGTTCGTAGCCTGAACCTAATATCGGACTAAACAGACTGGGTATATATATATGGAAGTATGTATGTACATAGATCCCATATTGCACATGCCTTCTCTATAAAGAGAGTATAGACTCTATAAATTTTCTAAAACATGTAGGTTTCCTCACGACGTTTTCCTTCACCGCCGAACGTATGGTAAATCAGCAGTTAAAATTGCAACATATTCGTTGGTGCCGACATCAGGGATCGAACTGAGGTTGCTACAATACTATGATGCAACTTGAGGCGGCCGGACACTTAGCTACCATGGCACATACAGGATTATTAACATCTGTAAACTGAGCTAGTGAATTAATTCTGTGCGCTCTTCGTTTCAAACTGTAAAATAAACAGTTCAATCATCACTAGCATATTGGAAATTGCATAAACGAAATCCACCGGAAACAGCTGCACAGTTTCAAACAAAAATTATTGTATGATAGCGCTCGCTCTAGTACAGATGAATAATATCACCACTAATAGTGTTCTCACAACATCATATGATGTCATATACCATACTAATTCAGACTAATCTATTCAGTTTTGAGCGCACGCGAAAAGAGTCCCGCCTATGCCAAATTCCCCCTTGCGCCGAGTTAATCCCTAAGGAGGCTTAGCCTAAGCCACCTCTTAAGTAGCCGGTAAAAGTGTAGAGGTTGTCTAGCTGATCAGCGTTAAATTTATATCAGAAAGAGCAGTTTTCAGTGTTTACAGAGCCGTCTTTTTTCTAAGTAAAGAAAACTTGCGATAAACAAAACCTCTGAACACGAATATATTTCCGAGCAAACAAAAACCGACTTAAAATCGAATTAAACGTTAAACGCTGCTATTGTAGCTATGCAGCTACGCCCTCTTTGTATTTCGGAATAGTCGTAGAAATATTACGAAATAGTATTAATCAGAACCTAACGATACTTTCATCGAACTACTCTAAAAACGAATCTTCTAAATCGCTTCGCGTGATATGGAGTTATTTGTCTATTCGTAGCGCACATACTGGATGAAAATTTAACACTTATATGATTTTCTCATGGATGCCATTATCAGAATTGGACCAAATTGAACTGAGACCACACTGAAAGTACCAGCTTTCGAACAAAAAAAGAATCATCAAAATCGGTTCGCCCAGTCGGAAGATATGAGATAACCAACAAAAATAATAACAGGCGAATTGATAATCTCCTCCTTTAAAATAATTCGCAAATAAACATTTCTAAAATATATTACTCTGTAAGAATACAGAGTTAGTTCAAAACAATTTAACTGTAAGTAATATTCAACGCGGTGTGAAAATATCCTTTGTCGAATACTTGTCAAACAATGCTTTGTGGTAATCATTCTTTGATGTTGCTTAAAGAAGCGTACAGCTATAATCTGGAGCATTCTTTGAAAATTGAACCACATTTGAATTGTAAACAATGGTATTTCACAAATTTTATACTTCGTAAATAATATCCGTTGTACCTTAAATTTTTTACTAGAATTATATTTCGTTATAAAACAATTGCGAATGTTTTAAGAGCCGTGGTAGCTCAGTGTCCGGGCGGTTGGCTCAAGTTGCATAGTCAGCCCTATAGTTCTGGGCTCTCAAGAATAAGACTACGGTATCCCCTGCCTGTCGTACAAGGCGACTAAAAGGGGCCTCGGGTTCACTGTAAGACAAGGGTGGGGGCCTGCGTCGTCCACCAAAGTGGACCCGGCAAGAAGGCGACATCGGCTGGCCCGTGTCGCCTTTCGCTGCGAGGGCACAGGGGAGGAGGGAGTAACCTCCCCGGGACGTGCTCTCCTTGAGCACAGTGCAGAGGGGCTCCGGTGCGTTCCACGTGAGATCCCGGAGCCCCTCGTCATGCACCGAGGAAAGGGCCACCGGGGAGGTTTTAGTGGGTAAGAACCCCACATAACCGCCGCCTTCCCCCCAGAAGGCGGGGTATCTTTGTGAAGATTTCCTCCCCGTCAACAAAAAAAAAAGTTGCATAGTACGCTAGCAACCCGAGTTCGATCCCCGGTGCCGGCACCAATAAATTTGTTGTTGCAATTTTATGTGCTGATTTACCACGCGCTCGGCGGTGAAGGAAAACATCGTGAGGAAACCTACATGTCTTAGAAAATTTTTCTAAGGCATGTGACGTCTGCCAATCCGCACTAGGGCCGCGTGGCGGACTATGCCCTTATAACTCTCTTTACAGAGAAGGCCTGCGCCCAACAGTGGGACATATATATTATATATATAAAGGCTGTAACTTTAACTTTAACTTTAAATATGCATACATATATAGGCAAAGTAACAATTGTTCTTTGACTAATTTATCATCAAGTGGCTGGACGGTTTGGACTACGAGGATGCGGCCTATATTACGATACCAATTTCAATAATATTTTGCTACTACATTTTTATTATTATTATTATTTATAGTTAGACTTAGACACTTTATTTATTAGCATGAACACATCACTTCGAACACTATAGCGGCTATGATTGTAGCAGACAGCGGCAATCGATAAAAAAATAAGCCGTACTCTGATAGATGGTGGTTCTTCACCAATAGTTCCGATGTACTAAAACTGCAACCGAAGCCGCTGTGCTGGCTTTAATGACGAAATATCAATTTTAGAGATGTTAGGTCAATCATCATTGTTCCGCATCAATCCACTGCTAGAAATGGGCGTTCTCCAATACCTACCATACACGATCTTCCGCTTTTACAATATTTTCGGCTATCCTTACAGGGTCGTCGGTTTATCTGAAGAAAGGGCGCGTTTCTCCGAACCATGCACGGAATGTCTTCCAACAGTGCGTTTTCCCAGATATGTCTGAAACGCAGCTCACGTAACTGTTAAAGTCAGCAAGTTGAAGTGACAGTGGATAGGCCACATATGACCGTCAGGGATCGGCAACCCACGGCTCGCGAGCCACTTGCGTCTCTTTGGATGTAAAGCTAGGCTCTTTAGTACTAACTTCATTTATGCAATTACTATTTATTATGGGCATGAAATAATTTTGTGGCTCTTGAAAAAGTTATAAATTTTGCAAATTGTAACTTTTGACTCTTCCGACTCAAAAGGTTGCCGACATCTGGGTTAGTTAAGTGTTACTATATTCAAGAAAGTTTTGCTTGACATTGGCTTAAGTTAATTAGTATAAGTTAAATTAAATTGTGTGTTTGTTATAAAACAATCTGTCAATTTAAATAAAGCGGACTTGTTAGAACCGTTGAACGGCTGAAAAAAAATTTAGTCGATGCAAGCGATTTCGCTACACATTTGTGGAGCCATAAATACGAAGTGTTTACAACCAACATCGCTTTTGACGTTAACAGTTCAATAAAAGACATTTATCACTTTAACGGCTGTTTTAGCAGCATTTTAAACATCGCCTTACTTTATGTTTGAGATTTTTATTAGACCTATCTGACATTTGTTATGAAAAATGTTGAAATATTAGCTTCTGAAATAGCTTTTTATATCTTTTATGCATGAGAAATGTAGAGAATTATGAGCCGGAGAATGAGTTGTTGCCGACTTTAATTAATTATCTTCATCTTTTTACCGAAATTCTCAATTGATCCTTGTTATCATATGATACTTTTTATGTTTACTTGCCGTTCTCTCGTAAAATTAATTACCTACCATTATATCATAATACGTGCATTTCTAAATGAAAATATAATTGCTGTCTCTGAAGAAATTTCAAAGAAATCTATGCTACTTCGAATGCATCTGCAAGTTATTGTAAAATACTAAAAAGGAAAATAACATAAAGCCTATTTTTGTCCCACAGCTGGGCACAAGGTTCTCGTCCATTATTTATCTCAATGCGGAAATGCTAGCCTAAAAAAAGCTCTCAGACATGCAGATTATTTCACGACATGCAATTTTACAGACAGACAATTTTATTTTTTAAACAAGCAATATTTTCTTTAAAGAATGCTAACAACTTATTTTTCATAACTATTACTAACATTGCAACTAAACTTAAGCTAGTGCTAGGACAAGATTCGCGTCAATAATCGAATGGTGGATTCGAACTTACGTCCATATGTTTCGTAGATCGTACTCAAAGCAATTACTGTATTGGCGCTTCAACTTTTGTTGACATATTATCGTTGGTACGGTTGTGTTCAAAATTTTTAGCATTATTGTATCACTGTTCGGAAGTTGTCAAAGTTAATATAGTATGTAGGCTATTCATATCATTCTGGCTCCGACATCAGACAAGAGAAGGTAAGCAGTTATTATATTGAAAATTAAAAGATGTTAAGTTTCTATTTATGTAAAAATAACGCAAATTTTCCAGAATTTAAACTATACAAATTAGCCAGAGAATCTTATCGTGAACCTCTATTGTAGTAACTCGACACAAAGGTCCCCCCGGTAAGGGGTAACTTCGGCTTGGACGGTAACTATGTTACGCGTAAGCCTTCAGATCTGAGGGCCGAACCATGAGTCGGTGGGTTGCTTTATCTTAGATAAAGAATCGTCGATACTGCTTAAGAAATATGACAATTAATAGCGCCCGGGATTGAACTCGGGGCTGTGAGCGTACAACTTAGCTCAAGCGCCCGGCTACCAAAACACCACGGTATTCGTATAATGTTATATTTGTCATGTCCCGCTACTTCGGTTCCGTCAGATGGAAGCACACCCAATTGTTTGTTTAACACAATTACCGTTTCGCACGTGTGTTCTAATTATAGATGTGTACGCCTCACTGTCCATCACTCGTTCCCATTCAGAGTGTCTGTTTTGTATTAGTATTACCGTATTGAAAGCCGAGAAGCTGCACTGAGAAGTCTGCATATCCATGCACGCCACTCACAAGACCATCAAGTTTGTGGAAACACAACTAACGCAGTTATTCGAACAAATTTTGACATTCTTGATAACCATTACAATTAAGCTTAGACATGTCTTAGAAGTTAGTTGACGTAATCTTATAGTGTATTTGCAGACGATATCGTAAATTATTACATAATAGACGTTAAAAATAACACGTTAAAACAAATGTTTAAAGGATTAATTAATGTTTTTTTTACAAAAAGTAACCTAACATTCTTGTCAACCATTCCAAATAAGCTTTAAGCTTGTCCTAGAAAATGGTTCACGTCAATAGTCTGACGTTTTGAGCCGACTACCGTATGCTTCGCAGTCTGTACCTTATACCATTGGACTACCATTGGACGTCAAAAGTACTAGTAACATGTATGCGAAGTTAAATGGATGTGTATGAAGGGAGAGATGTGTGCCATGTTTGTGAAAAAAATTAAATCAGTCTTTGTCAATCTCTGCCTACCCATCTGACTCGACAGCGTCATGTTTTTGTTTTATTTTTTATTAAAACAAAAACCACTATCGCGTGTAAGTTACGAGACACAATTCATCTTATAGAAAACAGTATTATGTATGCAAAATGTTTATATCGAACCATTTTTAACCCACGGCTCCGATATAAATGCCAAATATAGCCGCGGGTCTGATTATTAACAGAATTTAGAATATCGATCAATTTTAAATTGGTATTACAAACATGAGATTTTAAAAGACCAACAAGTCGAGTATTTAATTATAAGCCCGAGACTTGATTATTGGGGCCCATACGTTTGACGATCGAAAGCGTTAATATATCAAATCGCCCACACCGTTCAGGCTTTATATATCTAATAATGCAAAGCCTAATCCGTTGAATATTAGTCGAAATAGCGCGAAAATCGTTTTGCGCTGCGCGTGCGCAGGGGTGGGCGCGCATATGGCCGTCAGTCTGCTCTGGGAGCTCCTGCCGACAGGGATCCACTTACGAACACGCCGCGAAATTTCGGTACTGCTCTCGAGACAAATTGAACTGGATAAGATATCGAGTGAAACGAAATATTTCACTCGTATACGAAATATTTTCACGCGTTCGCATATGTCTGGTATGTGCTTAGTAATGATTGGACAGGTCACGGTTAAGGGTGGGGTGTTCGGGCTGTGATGTCCGGAGGATGCGTCCGGTTGTCATTGCCGCATGCTTGCTGCTGCTCGCGCCCATCACCGACTCTTGGTGGTGAGTTTGTAACCATGAGATAAAACACATATGACAAGAATGCGCAATGACTGATTTTGTGCATTCATTCTTTATTAAGCCTTAAAAACACGTTAGCAAAACCACATTTAGAATGTTCAATTCAAATATGGAGATAGAAGACTGATTTAAATAATTTACAAAGAGTACATAATAAAGTAAAAAAGTTTTAATTAATTATAACTTCCTAACATCTAAAAAATACGTTGAAAATACATTAGAAAAGAATTAACAATTAACATAAATACACTATTTAAAAAAAAAATCAAACAGGACGTAAAGATGACATAGAATTAGTTGCCTTCCATATGATCATCATTTAGCTAAATTCTTTATATGATTTAATTTTACACGGCAAAGTAATGTGTGAATGGTGAAGGTTGCTTGCACATTTAACTAGATCACTGTTTTATACATATATAAATACTCTTTTGTGTTGCTGTTTGCTATTCCAATAAAATAAAAAAATATATATAGAAAGACAGCTCAGCTGAGAACTCAGCTGTACAACAAGCTGTCGAAAACCTCTTTCAGTTAGTTTTAAAAATTCTCTTAAAGCTTATGACATAATTATATTAACCTTTAGTTTTTCTACAGCCTTGAAATGTAAATTGTTTCTAAAATATTTAAGTGAAAATTGAAAATAAATTTCTTTGGACCGAGAAACCCTGGTTGGAATCTATTTTATCATTCTGATATCTCAAAGTATGCCACAGAAATTCCTTATATCCCCTTCTGGTTGAAACTTGAAATGATTTTAAGTATTGTTAATTGTTAGAATACCATTGCGTCAATTACAAATTATAATTCTAAGATATAAAAACAAAGTTTTTATACAGCAAAAGAATAATTTTTCAATGCGTGTTCAAATAGAGATTAAGTAAAATAACGTTCAAACTAATTGTGGCACAAAATTAACTTCTTGAGAAACAAATTTCAAAAATAAAACCTTTAACGTACATCAAATTATCCTTAAAATGATCTTTTATAACATTTAGTTGCATATTAGAAAAATAACGTAAGCTTTCGTTATGTATTCATATGTTAACTGTGACTTGAATCACTTAGTAAAAGTTTATAGTAAACCTACCAATATCACAATGAACAACTTTTCATACTTTTTTAGTAGTTCCCTAACACCTGAACGGATTTAGATAAATCCAAAAAAAGTTCAAACGAAAAATTTTGGAAATGGTTTCATCAATGACGGCGCTGTGAGTCCACGTACATTAATTAAAAATGGAGACGATTTGAGAACAACTTCCTTTTTGGAAATCGGTGGAAAATATTTTTCACGACATGGTGAGCTTTTACCACAACCGTTGTAGTTAGAACAGGTTGTCAATTTGTTATAGCGCAAATATGATAGTGGAGAGAAAAATAAAAAATTTAATGTTTAAATATATATTACTTAGAAGTGAGCCACTAGTTATGATCGGCCGTTTGAATCCCATTCGGATTTTACCAATGAATTGGCGAATTTAGTTTGAAATTATTAATGGCGATAGGCCTATCAACTGTCACATATGACTTAATGTAAACGCGGAGAGCGATTAAAACATACCGTTATTAAAATGTGATCCTCACAGAAAGGAGAGTAATGTCACCAATGTTTTATTCAGCGTGGTTTTATTTCGGGCACGGCCTATTACTCCAGTGCCAATGATCTAACGACTTCGGCTACGGTCTATGTTATTTTAGATTCAAAATCAATTTTCGAATGCTCAAAAGGGATATTCGCAGAATTTGTTAGCATTATTTTATAATACCAATGGACCACACACCCAACGTCGAAATTCGCCAGAGAACCAAACTCGAAGACGTGGGTATGCGGATCATGATACAAAAATGGCAATGGACGGGACACCTGGCTAGAACAGAAGACGGTCGGTGGGCCAGGACAGTAACTGATTTGTGGCCAAGACAGGGACGCCGATCAGTGGGCAGACCACCAGCCCGCTGGTCGGATGACATCGTATGGGCAGCGAGGCCGCAATGCTTTCGTCAGGACCGAAGTGAATGGCGTGAAAAGGGAGGCCTGTGGGAAGATTTGAGCTGATTGGTTGATTTTATAATACAGCAATGGTAGAGTCATCACAGGTATTTTTATACAGCCCTGTAGTTTTGGACTCTCAAGAATAAGACTACGGTATCCCCTGCCTGTAGTATAAGGCGACTAAAAGCGGCATCGGGTTCACTGGGCGACAAGGGTCTTTGTCGTCCGCTAAGGTGGATCCGGGAAGAAGGCGAAGGGGAGGTTTTAGTGGGTAAAAAACCCACATAACCACCGTATCTTTTTGAAGATTTCCTCCCCATTAACAAAAAAAAAAAGTTATTTTTTATGTTCTAACATTATCTGAGAAGTGCCACGATCTGGAAAGATGCGAAAAGGCGAGAAATGTAACTGCAACATCTTCGGTTGAGTATTCGTAGGTTAGATCACTCACCAATTTAAAAATATTCCAGTGAAAAATATTGTTGTCTCAAATTATTCAGCTTTTTATTTAAGTATGTATACCTTGTATTTTAGATCGAATGCTATTATTGTAAACTGATTTTCACACGGCTAGTTACTTATATTAATACGGAGAATCAGAGCTCTAACAGTAGGTGGCGCTGCTCCAAAGTAAACTTCATGTACATTTCGCTGAGCCAAATTTCGCTGAACAGGGTTCCATAACAAACAACAGCCATTAAAACAAAATAGAATCAACTGAATGCAGAATCTATCGTCTTGTTTGTCGATTTTCATTTTCTTCGAGCCTTTTGGTTACCTTCTAAAAGTTTGAAATTCGAATAGTATCTAATTAAAAGAGGTTTCTATGTATAACAAAAACTTTTTGTTCATTTCAAGCTTCATGGCTTGTAATTGCTTGCGGAAAGAAAACCCGATATATACATAATTTTACGCGTACATAATACTCGTTTACTGGCGACCTTTTAAAACCAGATTATGTTTACGCAACACGTAAAAGTAAATTTTTACTTATGCACTGTCCAACAGTAACCTTGTGTAGATTTCATACTTAATAATACTACGTGAGTGCTTTTTTGTACGGAAAAAGGGAGCAAGGATTCAATTATAAGCAATCTGATATCATACAAAGCATTCGGAAGGGAATATGACTATCAGTGGATTGATACAGGCTGATAATAAAGTTGTTGAAGATCTCATAATAAACATTTATCCTTTATGCATACAAGTCCGCCGGGGAGGCGTCAAGTAATCTCAGACTCGACCTACAAGAAGCTACCGAATAAAACCATTGGTGAGCCGTCCTTCATAACAGGGCGAGATAGGGACACGTTAGCTGTCAAAATTTCGCTCCTGCGACAGGCCCAGAGAGTCAAACCAAGTTTACAGCGCCTGTGGTTGGGTAGCACCACCAGACGGATGAAGTCGGTGCAAGCTAGCGGAGAGTTTCCCAACTCCCCGCCATTGGCACGACTAGAGAGGTTGGTTTAAGTGAGCGAATTGCCTCCCCCTTGCCTCTGCTCGTCTGAGCTGGAGCGGATCTGGTAGGACCGCCCGTCACCCTTGTCCGTTCTGAGGTCACCTTCTGAATTTTCTTATAATAAAAAACTCCGCAACTACAGTGATAAAACTATTTATATAATCATCACCTGATAAGACCAAATATAAATCAGTTTACAATAACCAGTATAATAATAAAAGATTGATCTGCTACGAATAAAAAAAGGACTAAATAATTGAGTAGCCGTTGTAATTACACGACCAGATTTATGACGAGGAAGTGTAATAAAGATGATTCCCAATAAACTTTATTCGTGTCTAACACGTACAAATACACACAACGTTGAGGTCCTTTATTTGGATCAATTTAATGAACATAAGAGATATATTTTTAATTGTCTCACCCATAAACAGGCTTGGAATGGCCGCGAAAAACTTATAATAGCACTACACTTACAGGTTCGGTAATTATTTTTAAACTCGAGTTGCGGAACTTGCATCAAAATGTCCTTATTTATGAACCACGGGCATTCATATCGCTATGTAGACATGAAATAACTTTAGACAGGACTAGTAAATAAATCTGTAGTATTTGATTATTGTGTGGAAAACTAAAGCTATACATATACTGGAGTTAAATATCAATGAATAAAATAAAGAATACTAGACATTTATTCTTCATTTAAAGTGCCATGGTAGTTCAGTGTCCGGGCGGTTGCCTCCAGTTGTACGCTAGTAACCCTAGTGCGATCCCCGGTGCCGGCACCCAATAAATTAGCTGTTGCAATTTTATATGCTGCCACACGCTGGATGGTGAAGGAAAACATCGCGAGCAAACCTACACAATATTTTTTCTAAGACATGTGAAGTCTGCCAGTCGCACTAGGGCCGTTTGGCCGTATTACGCCCATAAATCTCATCACAGAGAAGGCCTTTGCCCTACACTGGGAGATAAATATCTATATAAAGGCTGTAACTTTAACTTAACTTATTCTTTAAAAAGGCAGACTTAATATCAAAAGGAATTCTGTGACCGATCTTGGCATTTTTATTTACTATAGCAAAATAAATACGTTCACATTAAATAGGATAAAGTAAGCGGATCATATACTTGTTGTGAAGAAATAACAATTATATATTTTATATTAAGGTCTAAGTCAGGCAAAAGTTATGTGTTGCCATATAAAATTTTCTTGCGTTGTTTAATATTCGATTGTTAATCCTTCTGTAATTTTCCTCGGTCCGTGCTCGATCATAATAAATTCAAGATTCCGAGGCATAAATCTCAGAGCATGAAATTCAATAAAGTCATACTGACCGGCGAACCACCGCGGAGGGGAGTTTAATTTGCAATTAATCAAGTACGGCCTTAAATTAGGAGGTTCGACCACGATCAACAAAAATTGATGCCGTGGGTAAAGCCAGTACATTGCCGGGCGAAACGTGTTCCAACATCGATTAACTTTCTAAAGATAACACGAAAATATATATTTTTTTACTTGAATTTATTATGATTTATCGCAATTTACTGAGCTCTGGACAGCCTAGTTGTTAGTAAGACCTGACCTCATTGGATATTATCACCAGGTTTGTCGAAGTTATACTTATTTACGCGCGTTATGAAAAAATGATGCCAGTATCAAGTCAACGCTGCAGTGAAAAAAAATGTGCTTATAAACTATTTCAAGTGCTCCAATATAATTGAGCTTTACTATCTGTATGTATAATAATATTTATTGCAATAAATGTAAGTGTTTTAATTCATAATATTTATTTATTTAATCTTACAAATTATAGTTTATAATTATATTATTATATGATTTTTTTTTTAAGAAATATTAATAACATTCTTGTTAACCATTCCAATTAAACTTAAGCTTGTGCTAGGACGTGGTTCATGTGAATAGTCGAATGGTGGATTCGAACCTATATTAGTAGTAGTCGCTCAACTTTTCCATCTCTGTCTATCCCGTGCTATCTGCACCATTAGGATCCGCTTATGTCTATGAAGACATCTCTCCATCTTTTACATGATCTTCCTTGTTTTGTTTTTCTTTCTATTGGTACCCACACTGTTAAACGATTTGTCCATAACCCACATACCTAATAAGCTTCGTGAAAAGCCGACAGCAAAGGTTTGTATGTCTTTTTTTTGTCAGCGGGGAGGAAATTTTCAAAAAGATGCCCTGCCGCACATCCCGGTCCCTCCCCGCCTGTGCCCTCGCAGTGCAAGGCGACACGGGCCAGCCGATGTCGCCTTCTTCCCGGGTCTACCTTGGCAGACGACAAAGGCCCTCACCCGTGTCGCCCATTTTACCCTTTTAGTCCTCTTCTACGACAGGCAGGGGATACCGTAGTCTTATGTGTATTCTAATATGGTTAGAACAACGTAAGACGTTTTTTTTTAATTATTTCTTAAAAATAAAAATATAATAAATCTGAAGCGCCTAAGAAATCCTTTCTTAACCCACCTTGCCAATTTCAAAGGCTTACGGTTTGACAGGCAAATTCGCTGATGTCACTGCCCTTATGCTTTTTTACGTTGAACAATAACTCATTTCGGCAACTTCGCCTCTGACATGTGATAGATTGATTTGGACGACATGACGCGTAATTTAAGAGTGATTACAGTCGTTAATGATTCTTTAACCTTTACGCGTAATAATTGATGTGGTTTTGATTGTCGTCATAATTGACCTAATAAAGAATTTAATAATGTTAATATTGTAGATACTGGCATGGGTCGCCTGGGTGCTTACTAATGATGTACCACCTTTTCTTTTAATTTACGTGGGAGTAAATGCATTTACTTACACCCACCACCGCGCGATTATATGGGCTGAAACGAGTGGTCTAGCCGTGTGGCCCCACACGCACCTTCTTGGCTCCCTACAAGTTCTTTATCAAAGTCTTTCTCCACCATTCGAGCTGCAGAAGCATTGCCTTTGAAAAAGGGGTAGGCTCGTTTCTCGAAGGTCCCCAAATCGTACATGTTTAGACACACCGCTGGTGGCAGCTGATTCCACAAGTGAAGTAGCTATGACGATATACCTGTGTCCGTGCTTTGTATCGTTCAATAAATGTGAGTTATTTCATTTTTAGTGTAGATGTAATTTGTAGTCGCGTTTTTGTTTTTCCACTTAAATATACTCGTTATATTATGCACGCGCATCTCGTATCGGTGTGGTTGACAAAAGTTTCACATCGAATTCTTTAAAGCGTGTCTTTGGAATCGTCAAATGAACGTGAGCGCGAGAAATATTATACGAATATGTGGAATAATTTGGCACGAAATAATGCGGTCACGTAAATTTTCAAAAAGATAAGCAGCTTCAAAGATAATATCCAAGGCTCAGAGTAACGGATATGATTTGCCGACGTGATAACGTGTAGTATGTATTCAGAAATTTAATGGTACTCTATATAGACGTGAGCAAAAATAAAGGGTCGGTTAAGAAAGTTTGAATTTCTCGGCAGATAAAGACGCTAGCTAACTGAAATAAATTATGCATGATAGACATTTAAATATTCTTTTACATATGATTGTAAAAACACCATATAAGTTCGCAAAAGACGTACTCTATTGACTTTGATTCTCAATTTCACTCCATAGAGTTACTTCGTCTCTCCTTTCTCATTCATTTATATAAATATATTGCCCAAAATACCTAAGAATCCGAGTAACTTTGTTAATTCTATTTATTATACAAAATACTTATTTATATTCTTTGTTTATTCACAGCGTAGTCTTTAAGTTTAATTTAGGAAATGTAAAAGATTTTATTAAAGATTGATGTCATGATCAAAAGATAAATTCTAAAGTCGCCAACAAAATATATGCCACATTTCTAGGTTTCTAAAATAAGTTGCATTAAATAATACATAAGAAACTTTAATTTTTGTACGGTTATTTTTATTAAAATTGATCAAATAATTATCTATTATATACTGCCCCAAAATCCATGACAAATCGGCAGTGGGGCCGCGTGGTGATCTATGTCCTAATACTCTATTTAGAGGAGGCATATGACATATGTCTCTTACTCTCTACTACTGTTACTCTCTCATTTTAACAAGAAAGGGCAAATGAGTATAAGAGAGCTCTCCTAATGTTAAGTGATAATTATCTTGTACAAACATAAAAACAAGTGTTGCAGGTGCGTTATGCATGCCTCTTTGCTCCTTAACCTATAAAAAATTACGATTCCTGGGATGTTACCATTAATTAAGCACTTAAAAATTAATATCCAACATCTAAACAAGTCGTTAAGAGCCGTGGTAGCAACCCGAGTTCGATCCCACCAATAAATTTGTCGTTGCAATTTTATGTGCTGATTTACGAAGCGCTCAGCGGTGAAGGAAAACATCGTGAAGAAACCTTGTCTTAGAAAATAATATATTTCATGTGAAGTCTGCCAATCCGCATAAGAGCCGCGTGGTGGACTATGCCCTAATACTCTCCTTATAAAGAAGGCGCCCAGCTGTGGGACTATATATTATATATAAAAAGGCTGCAACTTTAACTTTGACTTAAAACAGATCGTTAACAAAGACCACCATATTTTTTTGCTAAATAATTCATAAGAAACAAGAACAAAGCTACCAACTTCATTAACACAAATTAGGCTATCGTAACTACAACCGCATCCCATGTTTGATACCTGTCTATCTGTTACCATTAAAAAGACTGAATACATTTTCCAGAAGCGATCCGAAATATCGCGTATTCGCTTAGAGACATCGTCTGGTTATTGAGATAGAAAAAAAACTTGACCTTGATTCTATATTTTAGTAGCCGAATATCATAATATGTAACTCAATCATTACCAATCAAGACTTTGATTGAAATCATGGCCCATAAACGTTGATGACAGTCGACTGCGTGGGTGTGGCAGGTCTTTGGCGCCCACGGCAACGTTTCCGAACGGAGCATCGATTAGTTAATTAACTACGTTTTTATTTTAATGTCTTAAACTATCGATAACTGAATGTGTGGACTAATTGTGTGGGTGATGCGCGAATGAGCATAGACAAGACGCTGCCATTACACCTTTCCTAAACATTTTCACTAAGTGATGATAATAGTTGTCGAATTGACTATAAACATTTCCGGTTAGACAAGTATAATATTTGATGGCGTTAACCCTATAATAACTTGACCTAGTTAATAGGTGGCTTTCCTGTTATACAGTCGAAATATATAACATGATTTCTCTTGTATAAATATAAATATACCTCTGGTTATCACCGATAAAGACATATCTCATATTCAAGTGAAGCTTTTTGCTTCTGCATTCAAAATACATGCAACAAGGGATTCGAAGAATTTACCGTGTCGGTATTTCCTTAATACTATCTACGTCACACCATCAAGAGGACAAGTTTACTACTAATCTAATATGTATCAGCGCTATGTCACATTGACACTTAACTTGGCGTGTAATTTTCGTCAGATACAAAACGTATATTGTAAAATAAAAAGTTCCAAAAGCGTGCAATCTTCTTGGTCGCTTCACTCTTGTCAGAGTGGTCGTGGTCATCATGATCCGGTGGGTTGGGCAGCAGACAGCACCCGCCGCACGACGTCTCGTCACCTCCGCCTGTGGTCGTCAATCGGGCACATTCGTGGAGGGGAGCACCCACCATACCCCGCATTGTCATCAAGCGTGTAATATTTAAGGTTAAATTATTAATTTTTTTAATCTATATTTATATAATATAATCTTATTTTTAAATATATATTTTTTAAAGATAATATAAACATGGTTATTAAACGATATGAATAAATTAAACGCAAGAAAAGCTCTTGAAATTGGTATTCGTACGGGACCTTAATAAGCTCAATAAACCCCGTCTACCCCGCTACAATTATCAAAAGGGCTTATTTAAATAAATAATGATATAGAAAAAATATTTTATTTCTTAGTACAAAAGTAAAGACACAACATATATTTGCATATACCTTCAAATCCTATAAAAGATATTCACTATTTACAGAGTGGACTAGTCAGATGCCATTAGGCATTAAGTCCGCATTTGTGAACCTTAAAGTTCACGGTGTTACTATAAATGTATATAATTTTAGTGAATTTTTTTTTACATCCATACAAAAATTACAGTAACGCATTTAGAGCATGATACACTGAGCGTTGATTTAAAGCACGAAACAATATCGAATCATCGATCTGCTTTGCATGCAACAATTTTTTTAACAATTTCGCAAGATGTCAGCTAATGTGGCGCGACGCTAACGGCAACAGTGTGTACGTGAAATAAGTGGCGATAAAGTCAAACAAAATTATTTACGCCACTCAAGAGAGAATTTAATTAATTTGTTTGATATGTTACATTAATTCGGGTATCTGTATCAGTGTGGCAATTAAAATAACTCGTAAATATATTTACATTAATTTGTGACTGCGATTAGATTTGCTTTCTGACATTTTGCTTTAATGAACGCGAATAAGGAGATAAAAAAGGTTAGACAAGCGATTTTTCGCAATTTTTTTGATATAACAACGTGTTTTAAATTGATGAATACTGGATAATTCGTGCGACGTCCCGTTACGCTCGAGCCGAGAGTTCCCGAGAATTGCCGATAGTGCATGTTGCGGCAAATTCCGCATCGTTCAAAGTGTGTAAGCGAGAGCGCAGTATAAGAGAGATAGAGAACGCAAATTTGTGCACAATGAATTAGAAAAAATAGTTCAATTTTGTTGGAATAACGTGTGTACTAGGTACGTTCCTATTTCCTATTTTTTATGCGTCCAAACCTAGTGCTTGACAACGATCCCAGACGTCAAGTTGAAATGCAGCTCTGGATGGTAAGGTTCACTATCTTAACTAAACAATTTCAATCCGTTGATGTGAATTTGTTCGTCACACAACCGAGCCTAAGTCTCTGTTATAATGCAATGGTTCCCGTAAGAGATTCCTCGATCCCTGATACCACCAACGATATTACAGCAATGCGAGTGCATTAATAATAGCGATAATTTTTTGCATACAAGACACGTGAGACAATTTTGCTAAGGCGTGAAGTCTGCCAATCTCCTTAGAGCTGCGTTGCAAACTTCGTCTAAATGCTGTCTTGAAAGAAAATGCCACGAAAGGCGACTCATGACCCGAACTGTTGCTTCAATCGAGAGTAACTCTCGATTTCCGAATACATTTACATCCGTTGTATCATTACGAACATGATCTACTACAAATGGTCGTGCACTAACCGCGTTCAGTTTTACCATCGTAATCTTTATCGTATTCCGTTAGAGATGTCAAATGAAAACTGTTTTCTAGAGAACTGGTCCGACAATTTTCTAGTTTTGCATCCGTTTTCCATTAAACTCTGTTCAATCATGCATTGCCTTTTTTTTATCACAATTTGTAATGAGATTAAAAACACTTTTTAATTACATCTACTTTAAAATAACTGTTTGATTTAAGTGGAAGCTGCGGCAACAAACAGGCCAACTCGACATATTTCTTCACTATTTCAATCAGATGTGCTGTTATTTAGTTAGCTTAACATACGTACATAAATGTATTAAAACCAGATACGTGTCACACATATGTACTTAATGTAATAGCCTACATATGTCCTATTGCACAAGCCTTCTCTGTAAAGAAAGTTTTAGGGCAAATGCTACCCAAGTGTGGATTGGCGGACTTCCTGTATACCAGACAATTTTCTAAGACAAGCAGTTTACTTACGATGTTTACCTACAAGCCAAGGACGTGGCATCGAAGAACGATTTTACTTATCAATACAATATCTCAAAACAAATTAAAAAATAACAAGGTCGTGTAGACAAAAAAAGTAGTTCTGTCAATAGGAACGACATGAAGTTCAGCGGAAGTATTAATTAGCAATCAATTAACAATCTAACTTATTAAAATATGGGCCTCATAAGCAAGCTCAAGGTCGCACAACGAGCTATGGAGAGGGCTATGCTCGGAGTATCTCTACGAGATCAAATCAGGGATGAGGAGATCCGTAGACAAACGAAGGTAACCGACATAGCTCGCCGGATAAGCAAGTTGAAGAGGCAATGGGGAGGGCACATAGCGCGTAGTGCCGTTCGCGTTTGGCCGATGGGGCCAAAAGTTATCGATCGGAGACCACGGACCAGCAAGCGCAGAGTGGGACGTCCACCCGCAAGGTGGTCTGACGACCTCATAAACGTCGCAGGACGCAGCTGGATGCGGGCCGCTTACAATCAGTCCCTTTGGAAATCGTTGGGGGGGCCTATGTCCAGCAGTGGATGTTTTACGGCTGAAATGATGTTGATGATGAACAATCCTTATTTATACGCTTCTATATTGATTTTTTACAAATCAAATAATTATATAAATGCATTAAAAATTATTCTTATTGTAAAATCAGCTCACTATTAAATATATCGTACAATATAGGTTTCTTGAAGGGCAGGCCATCTACGGGGGGTATTACGTCCACGGTCTACGACGTCTCTATATTGGCTATACTAAGTTCATTGGTATTGTCAAACGGAGTGGGGTAGACGGAGTTATCAATTGCGAAACGCTATATTCGATATAAGTTACAGCCTTTATATATGTCTCACTGCTGGGGGCAGGCCGGTTTCTGTAAAGAGAGTACAAGGGCATAGTGACGCCCTAGTGCGGTTTAGCACATATTTTAGACAAATTTTCTAGTACATGTAGATCTCCTTCACCGCCGAACGCGTGGGATATAAGCACATAAAATTGTATCAACAAATTTATTGGTGCTGGCACCGGGGATCGAACTCGGATTGCCAATGTACCACGGCTCCTAGTAGCTTATGGCAATTTTCGCATAACATATATGAGACATGGTTCAACATGTGCACAAGATCCTCGTTCCGTGCCGCTGTATCAAATATTAAGGTTTCGGTAGGAGATGGCAACTCAAGACGAAGATTGCTAACTAATTAGCGCAGTGTTAGCCCATCGAAATTCATCAGGACAGATTGGAACAACCAATTCGATCATTGAATCGTCTGTTATAAAAATAGATACAACTTGGTCATGGTCAATTTACATAACCAATACTAACATTAGACCTTTAATGGAGCATAAATTATATAAACATCAATATATTCTTTTGTACCGCAACACAGGCGGTCACAAAGTATCAATTCCGGTTTTCAACGACAATAAAACTTGATAGATAACTTTAAATAGAGGTACAATTTCTCTTTTCACATCTATTTGGGAATTTATGTCCGTTCTCCTTGTTGTCGAGAGATTGTGCTATCAGATTTGTAATTTAAACAAACGATGTGTTAATGGAGAGTAAAACAGAATTTAAAATAAAAAAAACAAGAGCTTTTGAATTACTGTACCTCAGTAAATACTTACATTATTTGTTTAAACTGTGATAATCTAGTGGCTAAACGTACAAATTTCACGTTCCTAAAAGAAAAGTATCTAATTCCAGCCTGCATCAATGAGTGTGAGTAGATAGTTTTTGATGATGAGTTTTAAGATTTTATTTAATCTAGGAGGAGGAGTATTATTTAATCTGTGCACTGCCGCAGGTTGATTATGATAATGATGATGACGTTGCCGTTGGTATATCTTACTTTTACAACGACTCTACGGAAGGTAGTGGCGACAGTTGTGTCCTGTCGCTGACAGATCCGGGGCACCCCGCTCATAACGGCTGATGGCATTTGCGGAAGGTTTAGTGGGCAGCCCGCCCAGGCCGAGTCCCACACATCCCTCCGGGCCCACCCAGGGTACCGGAGGATGGTCTATAAAAAGATTGCGAATCAGAGAGGTGGCAGAGCTCTTAGGTAGGTTAGACCGAACCTCTTTTGGGAGAAACACGGCGCAAGAGCATCCGAGAGGTGACCTTGGTTTTGATGGTCACTCTAATCGCGTTAGTGCAATCTAAGACGAGGACTTCGGCGTCCACGACTCGAGCTATCTACCTTTGAGTACCACTTCGGTATGTGTTGACGCTGGGAGAAGTCAAATCAAATAAACTCCAACATCGCTCCTTATATCTAAAACTTACTTTGTATTTCGCATTAAAGTAAGGGAAAAATGTTTCAGACTTGAATGTTGATTCTGAAATATTTTTATGACGTGAAGTCTCCCTTTCTTTAGGGGGAAAGCCTGTGTCTATCTGTGGATATAATACGTAAGATGTTATACACATAAGACTTTATTATACCTATTAGTGGAACATCAAAAAGCAACTTCTGAATCACTTAAATGTCAATCGCGGTGGGTAGATTGTAAAATTGTAATGTTCAAAGAAAATCGTTCCCATTGGAAACTTCACGTAGCATTCACCATCGGTAGTGTAATTAAGCCATAAAACCGTGTTTATATTTGTTACTAAACAATCTGGTATTTGTGGGACAGATTGAAATGTAGATGGGTATTAAAATTTTATTACGTTCACGATTTCTGTACGGGCGCGTAGGCGATCAATTAAATCAGGTTTAGCTATCGACCATTGCTGCTTCTCTATACGATGTGTGTGCTAATTTTTTATCTCTTTTTATCGATTCCATAATTACTTGATACTCGTTAATAGTTCTAGCTTTTACTTTTGACTCGTTAAAATAAATACGAAATTTTAACAACATTTATGTCTTGTAACGTTGATTTGCACACCTCTAATTAAAGTTAAAAATCTGTGTGCTTAAATCTAATTACCCCTTAATTAATTGAAAACCTTAATGCGGTGTTGCCATTTTAATAATATTTACTGATATGAATATGGGTGTAGGTAATGATTTTCACTCGCTCGAGAAGAGAATGAATATGGAGAGAAATGAATAATTTAATATATTGAGAGAGTTTAAATAAATATTTAATAATGTAAGTTTATTGTTTAAATAAAATAAAGCAAAATCAAGCCCGGCGAAGCGGGCTGGGTACGCTAGTATTATAAAATAGCGCCAACCAAAAGTAGAAACATGTTAAAATACCCACGAAAATAATAAGCTTTCACGACTATTTAACCTTACGGGGTAGACAGACGAAGCATTTGCTGTTCGCTTTTCAACTAGCTTATTAAGTCCCATATGTGATAGGTGATGAACCTATCGCCATACCCCAGGCGCTAAAAGAGAATACATTGATACAAGCCGCCTGATACACTACTCGCAAGTAAGGAGAACCTGTAACCGACCAAGGAAGAGAGAGAAAGAGAGTCTGATATAAAGATCCTATCCATTATATGAGTATACAATAACCAGTAACAAATGCTTGTTCGGCTGCGGATTAAAAAAGGAATAAATAATTGAGTAGCCGATGTAATTACACGACCAGATTTATGACGAGGAAGTGTAATAAAGATGATTTTCAATGGACTTTATTTACACGTGCCAAATGAACAACATTGTAGGCCTTTATTAAGGATCAAATAGATGAACGGCTGACAGATTTTCTTAATTATCTTATGCATAAAGCAGTCACGAGTCGACCGGTTGAGTAATTCGAAATATTCGTATATATTCCACGTATCAATAACGCGTCGCGTACAAGCAAAATCATTTTTCATTAATCACTCAAATGGGATGGCAGAGATTATTTCTATTATAGTATATAATAAGATGTGTGAACCCTGGTCTTCTATGTTGCAGGTTCAATACCACCATTGGACTATTAACATTTGATGAGATGGTAAATCTCCTAGCATATTTGAAGCGTCAATAGCCTAATAAGTACGATTTACGAATCGTAAGGTCGTAGGTTCGAATCCACCATTCCACTTTTGACGTGAAAAATCTCTTAGCACAAGCCTAAGCTTAGTTGGAATGGTTAACAAAAACGTTAGTAATATTTTCTAAAAAAAAGAGAAATATTGCTAGCTTTCTCTTTTTTAAAATAAAAAATCAAGATGTTATAAACAATGTCAATTTATT
Organism: Meandrusa payeni; assembly: GCA_029286785.1. NCBI lineage: Eukaryota > Metazoa > Arthropoda > Insecta > Lepidoptera > Papilionidae > Meandrusa > Meandrusa payeni. The sequence continues at coordinate 13,583,896 of JAGSMX010000012.1, forward strand.
GAAAATGTCATCATTAAAAAACCAACTGTAGCTGCTTACTGTTGCACGAATGGGTCGGCATGGTCGAAATAGTAAGTGGGAGTAAATTGTACTACGAATTTTCTTCTCACACATGCTAATTACTTCATGATCTTTTTCTCCACTGCCAGACATGTAGCAACCGTCCTTGAACTTACAACTAAAAATTTAATCGAGCTGGTAATTGAAATAGAATTACTACCGTACTACGTAACTTAGAATCAGCTCACGCTAAGCCACTCTGTGTTAAAGCGAAATAAAACAGTTATTTATTATATGTTACAGTATTTTATAACGTTTACTTGAAACTGTCATTACCAAAATAAAATAAATTTAAGGACTTTTTACGGTTTATGGTATAATTATGATTTTAATTCCCGTCATTTCCAGCTTTTCTGTAGGCCTTACACAGGAGACACTATGATGTTTGACACTCCAGTGTTATAGCAAACGTCGTAAAAACATAAATAAATTGCAATAAACTTAGTTTTGAGGTTTGATTTATTATTTTTATAATAATTAAATTGTTTATTTTATAAATAATTAAATCATCTAATAAAAAATATTCCTCAAAATGTTTAAGACGCGAGTCCGCCCCTGACGTGGCAAAGAGTAAAACAAAAACAGAGAGTGCAATCACGCAACACATTATCTGTGCATGGACGACATTCCTTTTTTTTAAATTCAACGAGACGTCAAAAATTTCGTGGTGATATCCACGCTCTGGTCGTATCAAGCGAGTGGAACTAGTTCATTTAGCACCGTCAGTAGTGCGATGCCCTGTCGCGCGCATACGGGCGGCCGCCCGGGCTTGTTTGCGGTGCGCTTAGCGAGGCCATGCTAACCAACTCTGTCGTTGCATTAGAGAACACTGATGTAGACACGGCAGTAGCCAATATATGTTTATTGAGATTCTTTTTTGACTGATAAATATAGACGATGATAAAATTATCATATTTTTTGCGTATGGATTAAATTACTAATATCTTAGCAAATTTTCTAAGGCATGTGAAGTCTACGGTAAGGGACTACGCGCTTATAATCTCATTACAGAAAAGGCCTAAATGCCCTACAGTGGGACATATATATATGTGCATATCAGACGTAACTTTAACCTTTTATTGAGTTAGAATGTTTTGAACCGACTTTAGAAAACGGAATTGGTCTCAATTCGTCTGTGTTTTACCTTTGGTTTCGAAAATACGATTATATCAGGTAACTGGTAATTGGAGGAAAATTGTATATTATAACATCTTAGGTAGATTCAAGTGCTCCTTAAGGACAACTAGAGCAAATCTGAAAGGAGAAGGATACATACGCGCCAGATCTTCATCATATAGCTTTGATATTTTAGAAATGAAAAGAGAGCGTTAAAAGTATCGCTTAATGTTTCATTCTTCACGTTTGATTGAATTTGTCGATTTTTCGGAATCGGTAAAATATACGATCGTTCTTAGTTGTGTAATTTTAATGTTATTACCTATATACTGCGTTTATTAATCTTTGACACTGTAACATTTAGTGTACAGAGCGCGTTATTGTGCGTAGAGCTTCACCAATTATCGCATCTCGCACCCATTATGGTCACAAATCTTGGTGGCGCTAAAACCGCATGTGATAACAAATGGTTCGAAAAGGAAATATATTTCTTAATCTTTTAATTTCAATGGAAGGAGACAGTGGACAGAAAGTTGGAATTTCCAGAGGACGTGCATGTAAAACTCAGCTTACACCTATTGCTTTAATTTTTCATGTCTGGAACTCTCACTACCTCTGTCATAGATGACTATTTACTAACCGACTTCAAAAAAGGAAAAGGTTCACAATTGTCTGTGTATGTTTTTTTTTTGTTGGCGTTTCATAGGAATTGCTTTTAATTACGTCTCATGTAAATTTTGTTGGCATAGTAAACAAGGACCAAAGATACGCCAGGGAACTCTGCAAAATCGTATGGAAGTATGATTGCAGATAGATAGATATTGGTAGGTTACGGCAATCCAAGACTGAGTAGACTAAGATTAACAACAACGAGTGCGAAAGTGGAAGAAGAAAGTGAATGTAGGCGCCTGAGCTTCATAATATTACTTTGGTAGTTCAGAAATCAAAGAGCAAAAGCTCGGAAAACGGAAAGCGTTTGTACACGGCAGCGTTTAATCCACTACTAATGGTAACACGTGAACGGTTATGTTAATTTGTAGCGTAGATTTTCTTTCTTAAGTACAGAAACATCATTTGGTCAAAAGCGTCTGTCATTCACATCTCTCCCGATAGGTTTAAAAGTGATACTTTATCTGTTATATGAAAAAAAATGATTTTATACGATATAAAAGCATGCCATTGAGCACTATCCTCGACCACTCTAATCCACCTCTTGCCAGCTGTCCTGCAAAGATTATCGCTCCACCAAGTCTTAGGACGTCCCACTCCGCGCTTGCCTCTCTGTGGTCTCCACAACCGTTACAAATTGAAAATCGTAATCAAGGGCACGATTGTGTGCCATTTCTTTATACTTTCTAAAGTAGTACTGGACCACGGTCCCAACTGATGTTAAGTGGAAATGCATTCCTAGATGGTAAGGCGCATCTAGCTTAATAAAAGCTTACTAATATTATTATTATTAATCTACATTCAGTTATTTTTACGAAAAAAAGTTCGGAACGCGCTGAAAATGCATCGTGAGGCCACAGGCTCGTTCAATGCCCACTAATGGTTGTAACACACATCAAAACGCTTTCGAAAGCGAAGAAAAACCCAACAATGAAGACGCGAACGTCTTAAACCCAATTCGAAACGACACAGCAAACACGGTAACATCGCATAGCCGCCATGAGTAACCATGATGCGGCCACTAAAACCTTATGACAACAGCGCTCATCGTCACATAAACTTTTAAAAGTGTTTACTCACATACACTGTGACAGAGCGATCTAGTCTGTCCAACGATGTTGACAAACGTCAGCCAGCCATTTTGTGTCTGCGTTTAAATTGGCGTCTATAACGACTGGGGAACGTCGAGAACGGGAGCAACGAGTGGATATGTTTTACGCTAAACGAGTAATGGTAATGATGTTTACAGTTAAGTCGTCATGTTGTCGCTAAACGTGTCGATGTCGCGCGTTAGCGCCTCGCCCGGTGTCCGCAAACAGCGTCATTCATTGTCACCCTGACTGAATGAGGCTCGGTTCGTCCTACCAAGTTCACGTATGTGCTCGCACAGCCATAATGCACTGAGGGGGTGGCCAAAGCAGAAATGAAAAAGAAATACGCGTCCTCTAACGCTTTTGACCGGGGTAGACAAAGCCAAAGACTGCAATCACGAATGCAATTTTTTGACCGGCTTCAAAAAACCAGGAGGTTCTCAATTCGTCTGTTTGTTTTTTTATGCTCATTACCTAATAACTCTGGACGGGATGAATCGATTTTGATGACCCTTTTTTTATTTGAAAGCTGAGTGCTTCCCATCTGGCCGTATTTTGGTCCAATTTTTAAATATGTCTTAAATTTGTAATGTGTGCCACAAATGGACGAATTTCAGTTGTTCACGCTAACAAATTTCTATTATTATTTTTTTATTGAAAAACATGTACTTTAAGGGTAATGTTTGAATGAGAGTTTGGTTAGATTCTAATTAATTCTATTTAGTAATATCGTTTATTTCGTAATAACGATTGATTCAATTTGAATTTGGTTTTGTTTATTCACAAATATACATGTTAGGTGACAGGCTACGAACCAAGCAAGGCAAGCTTATATTCGAAAGAATGAAATGAAGAAACAGAAACTACTAGAGTTTCCGTTAAGAAGCCGGTCGTAATTGTCCAATGCAATTAAATCTGTTATAATAAAATAATAATCAAAAAGATTACACCACTTATGTAATTATTAATATTATTAATTGAAATTTAAATTAAAAGTGTTAAGTAATTTGCCTAAATTTATAAAAAAGTTACATCAAATAGATCGGGTTAATGATAATTTTAAGTACCCCTCAGAATACGACATGAATTCGAATTTGTTCTGATCTTATGACTCTTTTAATTACATTATTCAATTACTATCTAAGGTTGTATCCAGACATAGGTTAGCAAAATTACAGAATTTTTCATAGCATACTAGAGCTGAAATAAGCCCTTTCACTTAAGCTTATTTTAGCTGTTACCGGATATACTATGTGTCCAATTGAACAATAGAATTACATGTCAATCGAACCAGTTTGTACCAGAAACTTGTTACTATTTAAAGGAGAGCTTCTAGACGAGTTATCATTAGTACATTATATACTTAAATCTTGTCTGAAACACGCTTCATTTTATGATTTTTTGCAGTAAAAGAACGAAGAAACAGTTATGATTAGTACAGATTAATATTAAATTGCAATAGGTGGACTATGTGTAGAAATAAACCATCTCGTAGTAGTAGACGTAAATATATCAGAGTGAGCTAATACAATTTGCAATTGTGCTCGTGCCAAATGTAACGTATTGTTAACATAGGTCAGGGACTCGGTGACACTTTAGTTGTACTTTCGACGACAGATATAAATGTAACTTTCAGATTCTATGAACTGAAAAGCGTAACCGTATATTACAAGAATATATGATCAAATAGAAATTACATGGAGGGACTTTTGAATTTCAGTTAAAGGTCTAAATATACTGCAATGTTTTTAGTTAGTTCTACTAAATGCTAATTTAGTTTAAATGCATAAATTAATATTATAATTTGTTAAATATACTTATGAATTAGAATAAGTTAGTGGACTGACTAATATAAAAGTACTTTAGTTGACTAGGTTGGGAATCGATCGTGTTACGATCGTCAGCCACTGTTTTGGAAGAGATAACTAGAAATTTAGAATAAACAGGACTCTCCGTGTACACAATCAGTACACAGTTCATCTGTCCAATCATCAATCATCATTCAATAAAAATAAATTATAGATTTATTCGTACATTTGTGGCGCACACAAAGTTAAAGTAACAGTCTTTAAATATATAATATATGTCCCACTGTTGGGTGCAGGCCTTCTCTGTAAAGAGAGTATAAGGGCATAGTCCGCCACGCGGCCCTAGAGCGGATTGGCAGACTTCACATGGCTTAGAAATATTTTCTAAGACATGTAGGTTCCTCACGATGTTTACCTTCACCGCCGAGAGCGTGGTTAATCAGCATAGAAAATTGCAACAGCATAATTTATTGGTGCCGGCACCGGGGATCGAACTCGGGTTGCTAGCGTACAATGCAACTTGAGCCAACCGCCCGGACACTAAGCTAGCACGGCTGGTATTTTTTATTCTCATTGTGGCACACTTGATGCAAATTAAAGACTGGACTAACTGGACTAACTAGACCAATTTGAAATGGGACAACATGGAGAGTACCGGCTTTCTAATGACATAAGGATCATCAAAATGGGTTCTCCCAGTTCATAGTTATCAGGTATAAAGAATAGATACTATAAGAGATAGAAGTAATAGTATCACTGTAGAATTTCAAAGGTATACAACTATCTAATTTAATATATAGATAACAAAGTGATACAGCAATCAGTTGAAGATAGTCAAGTAGAGGTAAGGAAGTATCAAATCATTCCAAAATATCCTTGTCCATCATTAAGTCGCTTCCTTTCACGCTTAACCGACTTTCACACCAGATGGTGCTTTGAAGAATAATTAATTGACATACAACTTATCACAGCTAATTTATTCGTCTGGATGGACAGTAGTTTGTCGCACGTTTGGCAAAATTCCATCACTGACCTATTCATAGGAACATCGCCCTTATTGCTTATATACAAAGCACCTTCTCGATTATGTTCGGCAAAATGGTATTTTCTTAGATCACTGAAACGCTCCTGTCAGTAAGGTACAGTTAAATTGAAGCCAAAATAAACTGAAACTCATCCAAGACGTATTTCCTAACACCACTCCGGACGCAATATGTAACAATAATTATTAGAGTAAACATTCACTGCTGGCGTTTTAAACTAAATAGACGATTACATATACCACATCATTTGTATGTCGTTTCCTTTTTGATACAATTCAAATGCAAACACTAACACCAGACACACAGAGGGGTAGACAGTCATCACGTACACCCACTTCATTTATAAATAATAAAAACAAAATGGCTGTTGGAGCTAGTATATAATGATATAGCAAAAATTATAAAAATACCAAGACTTATTACTCAACTTAACTTAGTTTGAGCTCTTGTTTCCTCCATCCAGTTATTAACATGTATCAATAAAATCAGTAAAACTTTATACAATGTATTGTAGGAGTTAAGAAATAAAGATTTTACTATTTTTTAATCATTCACATCCATACATGTGCGTATATATAATGTTCGATTTAGAATACCTTTTATAAAGCGTCGCCAATCTGGTCAAAATAATTCCTTCCTTCTAAGGCGCCTTTTACTGACCCTACTAACTCTTTTACTCTGTCTGTCATCCTGTTTATATCCGTTCTACCGAAGCATACTTTCTTTTATTAAAAAAGCTCTATTCTACTATGGTTTCTTGGTGCATGGTAATTACTACCTTATTGGACAGAGAATGAGCTAACCGCTATAAATGGGTACTTTATAAATCGGAAAGTCATTAGTGCATATCTCCCAGGATGCGAACCTCTAAGCGTAGCCAATAAGCCATAATTATTACCATTTTCAACCGACTTCAAAAAAGGAGGAGTTTCTCAATTTGTCTGTAAGTCTTTTTTGTTTATTGCCTCATAACTTTGAACTGGGAGAACAAATTTTGATGATTCTTTTTTCATCACAAAGACGAAGCTTTTCATTTTATTCCACTTCAATTTGTTCCAGAACTGGACAAAATGAACTCTGAACTATCAGAACTGACAAGGGTATAAATGAGAAAACCATATAAGTCTTTAATTAGTATCAAGTATGTGCGCCACAAATGTTTATAACTCAATATCACGCCAATCGATATATGAGTAATTTTTATTGGAAAGGATGTAGGGTACACATAACAGTTATTACTGATAGATTTTAGCAAAACATCAAGAGTTTTAGATGTAATAAAGACTTTGTTTCAGACGTTCACTTGTAAAGGGCTTTTCCTCCAGCGTAACACACTTGTCATCAACTGTGCACTGATCATCTACCTAGAGAGTCCTACCCTTTTTATTCTAAATTTCTATTATAGGCATCTCTTTCACAAATGGAGGCGGACGTGTACTCAACTATAGTACTTTTAAGTCAATCCAATAACTTATTCTAATTCATAAGTATATTTTAGAGATTATAATATTTATTTATGCATTAAAACTAAATTAGCAAATAGTAGAACTAAGTATAGTTTTTGTTTTTACTAGTAAATATACTTGTCATCATCATCATCATTTTAGCCGTAAAACATCCACTGCTGGACATAGGCCTCCCCCAACGATTTCCAAAAAGACCGGTTGTAAGCGGACCGCATCCAGCTGCTTCCTGCGACCTTTATGAGGTCGTCAGATATACTTGTATAACATTCTTATTGAAAGTAAACACTTTTAAACAAAATAAATAAAAGCGATTCTTTATCTCTAGAGTAGTAAAGTAGCTTAAAATATAGATTATAAATTAATTAAAAAACAAGTAAAATCTACACTCACACAATATTATAATAACACAGTTGGCACTTCAGACTGTGGGGCGTAGCTCCTTAAAACTCAAACGACACATGTCCTCGGGTGTCAGGAGACAAGCATTGTGCTGCCACTCCACTGGCGATTGATTCAGCTAATGTAAGCACTGGTAATGATGATACGCACCGATTCGCTTAGCTCTCTGTCGCACAATTTATACCATGGACTTAGTGACTTTCAAATTAGATCTGACTTCTGTTGTTTTTCTTACACAGTGTAGGTATTTTGTAATAATAATAATAAAACGTAACGTAAACGTACATTTACGAACAAAAACCAAAAACCAACTTCAAATCGAATCAAAAGTTAAAAGTAATTACGCGAAGGTGCTCTGTTTGTATTTCCGATTTATCGCATATTCACATGTCGTATGATGACGATGTCCAAATCGATGTCGGCTATGGCGACTGTGTTACTGGAAAGGCATTTTAATTAGGATACTTCATTCAGGGCTTAGGTTGTCTGTCCTCTCGTGTGCTCTTTGGTAGCTTGCGTACCCGAGCTTGGTGCTAAAAGCACGAGAGCACTTCTGACAGGTCAAGGTTCCAACAAAATAATTATAGTGGATGGACACTAGTTGGCAGGCCTTCAGTTTATCTCGATTTGTGTCGAGTTCTTCACATCGCCCAACTTCGATATTATCAACCTGTTGGTGGACAAGTCGCCTCCACTCAGGACGCAGTGCTGCTTTTGTCTCCCACTGTAAGGGCTCTATTTTGCATCTCTTTATATGTCTATTAAGAATGTCTTTATATCTTAGGTAATGGCCACCGCGTTTCCGCTTGCCGTACTGGAGATCTGAATAAAAGATGCGCTTTGCCGCTCGACTCTTCAGACATATCATATATTCGCATAGTAACAATTTGACAATTAACGTAAACCATTTCATTGGTCATGTTGTAATGATTAAAAAGAATGTAAGCAAAATTATTAGCATTAAAATAAAAAACATTTGTAAAATGCCAGTACTTTATCTGATTAATTACTTACGAATTTTCAAAGTTAAGCTTGTCTTTAAAGGCTTTTGAATACATAGTTAGGAATGGCGTCAGCGAAGCTGAATGACGTTTTGCAGGATTGCGATGTTGGCTTTAATCCAATTGCAGTTGAAAATCATTTACATTACAATGGTTTTATCTGTATACCTCAATTTATAGAATCAAATCTACAGTGCTATTTACAGATCAAGTAGAATATTGACTATAAAGATTACAGTAGTCTTTACCTTGCGTTGGTTTCTAACTTAGGAGGAAATGGACCACGTCATGATCTCCTGGAGACAGTCTAACTTTGGTGATCCATCGCCATATTATCTCATCTGCATAAGGCAAAGCATTGCTAACCGCGTTCCCGATAGTGGTGCGCTGCATGGTTGCTTTGCTACGTTATCATTAGCCATCGAGCATCGGTATTTCTTCTACCTTCTTTCTCTATATGATTTGTCTTGTCTTCACGCCGTTTTAACCATTATAGGTAAACAGAAATCCCCTCCTTCCCTAACTACGGAGAATCTTGACCACGTACAATCAGTCACTTACGGAGTAGACATAGTACGGTATATGCTTTCTCCTACTTGTCAACTGTGCGAGACCATATTGCCTACAAAAGCTCTGCCCTAAGCACTCCTGCTGTACAATTTGCCTACAACAATCTGCATCTCCAGATAAAGCTTTGAAGACCGCATAAGCCGATGACTCTTTGGTAGGAGATTTGGCGGCGGATAATAGTCGTAGTTAACAAATAACCAAGATTATTGGCATATAGATGAGCCTATAACCAAATACCAGACCCAAATTATAGCAAGTATTTTTTTCGAACGAAAGAATCCATCTTCCACAACATATTGTATAAAAAAATTAATTTAGTAAGATTATCTCGAGAACGATCAAGCGAATGTATACCGAATTCCGGAGGTGCATTACGAAACGAAACGCCTGTATTACCTTGCAGTAAACATAGCCAGTGTATGGGGTTAATAAAATCATTTCGAACGTTCGGTTTGTGCTACGCGGGCATGTTGTGGTCGTAATTTAAGAGCATCTTGACTTTTACTGTTGTACTCGGCTTTTTACTGTTGTAGTAAAACCGCGAAGGCCACTCACTAGTTGTTTGCATGAATTGAATACTTGATGAAAAAGTTTTTTTTTGTAAATTTCTATTCTGAAATTTATGGCGGCCGCCACACTTCTCACCGTCCAGCCGACGGAACGAATTCAGCGGCATAAAGTAGTTTGATGTAATCCGTGTAATAAATTAAAATTGAATTTTATACAAGTTTATAGGTTTGTCAGAAAAGTAAACATCCATGCCTTTTATAGTAGGACAAAAATAATCTATGACCATTGGAAAAATAAACGAAATAATTCCACAACTTTACTCTTTTAACCTATATTTCGTGATTAAGAGATCACTGTAATATTTCATACTACAAATTTTTGTTAACCTGTACAGCAATTAAACTCGGGAATAGCTTGCCGAATGAGATTAGGGAGGCTTCGTCAACTAATGTCTTTAAATCACATGTATCTGAATACTTTCTACGCAAACAAAGAAAATAATAAACTGGTATTTATTTGTATAATAAATAAATAAAGTATATGTATATCGCTATATTACGCGTAACTTTCTTCTTCGCACTGTCACCAGCCACCAGTGTTTCCGAACGTTTACGATTAGGAGACCTACAAGAAACGAGCCTACTCCTTTCTCAAAGGCCGGAAACGCACCTGCAGCTCCTCTGGTACTGTGGATGTTCATGGGCGACGGTGATCACTTAAGATCAGGCAATCAGTATGCTCGTTTGCCACTTTTAATATTAAAAAAAAATTATATAGTACATCTATATAATTTTTTTTTCTATGTGTGTAAACGTTAAGTTAAAAGTTAAAGTTACAGTCTAAACATGTACTGCCCACAGCTAAGCACAGATCTTCTCTGTAAAGAGAGTATAAGCATAGCCCACTATGCGGCCATAGTGCAAATTGGCGGAATGTAAATGTATATTTATTTATCTATACAAGATTCTTATAATGCAAGATTTAGCGGCATCACCCTAAAGGTTAGCTAAAGGTTAACTGGAAGAAAATGTTAAATAGCATTATGCTGGACTTTGTACATACATATATGTTTGTGCGTTAATGGTTTATCTATCCATCTACTTTTAATGTTTTTACGCATATTAAAGACATTGCGTGACTATGAGAACTGTAAAGAAACGTCGGAAATCAAAGGATAGCTCTTTTCGTAGTAGAGTGTAATAAAGATTTTTAGTTAATTTGTATATCTTTCTTTAATTACAGAAAAAATCAGACTGAAGATCATGAAGACCTAATTTCAAAAGGGTTTAAAGTTTAAGCCCTATAACATAAAATAATATACAAAGTAGATACTTGTGATATTCTAAAAATTTAACTTATAGTCCCTTGCTTGCTTGTACCAATAACAATAATAGCTATGGTCTCACCGTAGATCTCATTAGGGACCAAATAAGTTATGCGAAAAATGCAAAGATGGTCAACAATTTATATTTTTACTTTAGTAATAGTTTTTTAGTGTTCTGCCACCTCTTAAATCAATTTAAACCTTTTTTTTATGTTTTAATTCAGAGTTTACTGCCCCTTGTCCTTTTTACTTTAAGTATAGTCTGCCTATGCTATGTCTAGTTCCCCCCAACGTGGGTGGTTAGGGATTTTGTCTTTCCCCTCTTTCTTCCATCTCTTAATATTATTACAAAAAGTTACATATTCTTACATTTATATCGTTCTTACTATCTATTACACTTTATATTTTATCATATTTTTCTTACATTCTCTAATTTTACTCTAATACATTCTTATATTGATCTATCTCTTATTTTATTCTAATTCTATTCTTGTTGCATTGATCTAAGTTATTCTTTACTCTACCTTTTATTTTTATCTACCATTCAATTTAAACCGTTGCGGTCAGCTTCTCTGGTCAATCAGTGTGTTCGTGAAAAAATACCAATAGTGGCAAATAAATACATATACGAGATGAAAAGGTTAAAGAAAGTATCATCACATTAAAATTCCTTACCTTTGTCATTTATAATTTTATGATCATAAATCATTCGCTCTTGAACTCTCTCCGTGAGTTGCGTTTTCTTAAAAGTCAATTTTTGTAGATCACAGTCTGACAAGACGGAGTGTAACAGCTGTTTAACAAGTGGTGAAATTTCTTACAACACGTCCGAATGATAAAGATTAATCGTCATTGATAACAAAGGCTAATTATGCCATTTTTTAATATTTATATTTAAGTCGTATATATTATTTTAATACAAGCAAATAAAAAAGTCGTGGCGGGATGAAAGAAATGACTTAAATCTGGTATATAAAATTATAGATATTTCTTTTAGCAGAGACTTTACCAGATGGAGAGATGGCAGGCGGATGGTGGTAGTTGAAAAATTTTATTTGCAAATTGACAATATATCAATGAACGAAGTTTGATTTTAAACAAGAAAACATACTATATTAACAAAGTAATATTTAAAACGGAAGGAGAGAGATTAAATGTTTAACGTTCGGTACACTTAATCGATGTTTTCGGTGTGATCAAACACGCCAATTATCGAATAGTTCTCTTAAGAAACAAACGTAACGTAATCTATCCAACGAGACCCAGTTCCCGGTAAACTCTTCGTTCAGACACGTCTAAATTTATTCGAAATAGCTTCGCACTCGATCCTCTGACAATGAACTCTTATCGAATAAACAATCGTTCACTCAACGCGACCTGGCGCTCGTCTCTCGCCGCTCTCCGTGGCGGATCGTAAATCGATATTTACCGGTTTGAAGTACAACACTAGTTGTAGTAAGTGAGTCGAATTTAACGACCGTTTCTGTAATTAGAGATTTCTTAAATCTAAGATCGGTGAATGGAGCATAAAATAGGGAAAAAAATCTTTATCGTCTATTTTCCTTATACGCGTAGCTGGTACTTTAAAATAATAATAAATATTTATTTAACTATATAAGCTCTTGATTCCAGTCCCAGCTGTCTAAATAGATTTTAAACAATTTTTCACCGAGTTTTGATGTACTGAGTGGAGTTAAAACATCAACGCTTTACGATGTTTGGTTGACAAAGATGGTATCTTAGACAACCGTGGCCATAACATAGTCAACAAACATGACATAAGCAAAAAAGGCATCGATAACCTAACCATAAAATGCAAAGGTCGTACCGTCAGTGACAGATTAAATGCTCTCTCTCTTTTATTTCAGAAGTTCTGTTAGTTATATAAGTTCTCTATATATCTCTATGCATTCTCTTTCTTCGCTATTCTTACCTTATCTTTGATTGGATATATAACTATCTCAATCAACAAACTTGTTCTGTACGATATTTAGGAGTTCCGTGGCGTATCTTCGGATCCGACAATGAAAACAAAATTATAATGCGACTAAATTGACAGTAACCCCATTCCGAAAAATCTCCTTCTCCTAAAGCTCGTTAATGATAGATAGAGAATTTAAATCTAATGACTACTTTCTCCGATTACATATTCCAAATATTAGCTCAAGTTATATAAAGTTACTTCAAGAGTCTTGTAATAATCTATTTCTTGTTTACAGGGCGTCTGGCAGCGCAGTGATTCTCGATCCACGAATGGTTTGCAAGAAAAATCGGCGCACGAAAGGACGACTAGCCCAAATTTGCAAAAACGAAACGGGTCTGTTGAAAGAGATCACCAAGGGTGTGACGCTCGGAGCAACGGAGTGCACGTTTCAGTTCAGGAATCGAAGGTGGAACTGCACAACCCAGAGGCGCAGTATGAGGAAAATATTGTTAAGGGGTTAGTTGGTTTCCATTATCACGATTAGAGAAACCGTATATTATTCTAAATTGGATTTTTAGGTTACGAGTAATATAGTATCTATCAACATACTTCGAAAAATGTTTTTTTATGTTTGTTACCTTATAACTTTCCACTGGGTGAACCGATTTTGATGATTCTTTTTTTTATTTGAAACCTGGTACTTCCCAAGTCGTCCCAATTCTGACAATTCCGTTCATAAGAAGAAAGAGGTGTTCCAGGATCATGCTAAGATGGATATCCGTGATCTATAGCTACCCGCCTAACTGACAGGCATGTTTGTTTGTATATTGTATACAGAAATAAATAAAACATTGATTGAAAAATACGTAAAACACAAAATAAAGAACAAACCGATTCATTAGGCTATCGTTGAAATCGTTATTCGTTCGTCGATAAATCCAATGTTTTGTAAATGATGCATTAACATTTCAATAACATTGTTGATCCAATATAAATCAAACCGAAGTTAATTGGTTCTAAAAAGACATTTAATTTAATAATGTAAAAAATAATCGTCAACACATTTTGGAAGGCAAGAGGCAAATTTTAGAATTGGCTCTGCACGACCGTGCCTCCCGCTGTGTTAACCTTAATTTTCACTGTATACGCATAACAAATTATACGATATTACAACACATATAAAAGAGTTGAGTCACGCGAGTTTGTTCTTTCGATTTATTTATTAAATTCGAGAATTCTATTTACGACCGCTCAACACTAAAGTTCAACAATCAATAGATTTATCGAAATCGCCCCGATGAGTTCATCAACATTTAGGATATTGTAAAATGTGGGCAGGGGTTCGCTACCTGCCAGGTTTATTAGTCCATGCACAAAAGAATCCAAAACGTGTTAAATCGCGCAGATGGATATCGGAGCCTAATTCGATTAGCTTAAAAGAGTTGATTTTTATGCGACCGCTCGTTTATCTAAATGCGCCGTTTATAGGGATGCACTTTCTTAGAATTTATCGATAATATTTTGATTAAATTTAAATTTAAAAAAAGGTGAGAATTTATACTTCTTTGGCATCATTAAAATTAGTTTTTAATTGATGCAAATAATTTATTACAATAAAATAATAAAAGGACTGGAAAAAAATACACACACAGTCAAAAAGTAGATAAGCACAATTTTTTTCATTGTACCTTCAACCTGTGGCGTTGTGTTTAAAATTTCAATCTCATTATTTTCTCACAACGCGCCTAAAGAAGAATAACTTCAAAAATGTCATATTTATTTGATATTATTTGTAAGCATTCATTGCCTAGATGCTAATCGTTCGATTTACTCTGTCAAACAACTTGTATTTTTCCATTTTTCGTATGTTACGTAAAAAGAATCGCATTTTTTCAGCAATTTTAATGATTAGTCTACAACGAGAGATATGGATCAACCTATAGGAGACCTTCATAGGTCACTAAGCGAGTAGCAATCGTTAGTCACGTATAAAAGTGAGAACTTATTTAACTATTTCTTAAAAACATATACTACTACGATATACTATATAAAAAGTATCACTAAAACAATAATATACTCAAGACCTTTTATATATTGGATCAGTGCCTATGTCATTTTATCAAAGCAAGAAAAAATAGCAGATTTTACATTGTTTGGTAGTCTAACGCTTAAATCAGAATGTAATATTTTATGTAATATTTAGCTTTCTAATTTTAATCTGAATTTAATTATAATACTTGCATTATTTGATTAATCGATATCTCGGCAATTATGAGATGGTACAACACTTAACGACTCAGGAACGACCGCCATTATTTGTTGAGATGCATTCATTTCAGATTCATTAGTGTAAATTAAGTGGTATTTGTCAAAATTTCGCAGGCAAGTGCAAAATATTTATAAACTTTTTTTCAGTGCAATCTTCAATTCCGTACACAATATAGTTTATTCCTTATTCGTAACACTTTTAATGTCACTAATCTAGACTACTAGCTTGCACTGCCCTACACCTGAATGAAATCGAATATCGAATATCGCGAAAATTATGCAAATACTTATATCGATAGACAAAATTTAATATTGCAATAGATATTATATTTTATAAATATTTTCATTATTATCGATTTCTATCATAAATTATTTCAAATAATAGGGTGTAATTTAAAATGTATGGTCATAATTTATACCTGCTATCAATTTTGCTCTTTTTTAACGTAATTTGATCTGTTCTAAAAGATGTAATGAATTATTTATAATTAAATATTATAGAAAATAATGAGCAGTCAGTGACTAGGTGGTTTAAATCCCACCCGGCTTTAACATGGGAGGAACGAGGTAATATGAAAGCCTTGCAAGATATCGGCGTAAATTACAGGTATATTTCTCTCTCTCCTTGCCATTGGTCCCACATGATGATGATTTTCGCTTTCCACTTCGCTCTGTCCCCGACATCGTCTTTGGTGATGTTGCACTCCCTCATGTCTCTCGACACCACACTCTTCCACCTTGTCTTGGGTCTTCCTCTGGATCTCCTCTCTCTCGACCGGGAAGGGAAAGTTGTAGTTGTAGTTGTATCTTTTATATGTTTATACTGTGAGTGAAACAATGGAAAGCATAACCATTCTTAAAACTGACAACCAACCTGTTAAAACCTCCTGTGTTGTTCATGTACGTACCCGGGCCTGTTTACGTACACTAGTAAGTTTCCATGAAAAGAGAATTTATTACATAAAATAAATAACATTATTATTACCATAAAGATAGTGACTTCACAGGGGGTGAAGGTGTAGACAGAGTAAGAAATTAGGTTAAAAGCCTATAAATCGAGAGCAATGGGTGGCACAGGCGCGTCGGTCAACAAAACTGAATTAGTCCCTGACTTTTATCATTTGGTGACAGAAAAAGAATTCGTATACAGGATGTCTCAGTAAAGTTATATTATTATTTTTATTAATTTTCAAGCCACAGTTTCCTCGCTACGGCTTTATACTACAGTCGTGTTATTGTATTTTATTGGTAAGATTTTGTAGGAGTTACACATTATTTTTTTTATTTTGTCCATAGCATATTTTTATTATTAATGGATCTAAAAGATTTTAGAATCAATTTTAGCAACAGAAACGAGTGTAAATTGTAATAACGTTAATTATTGGATAACATTTAAGAAAAATCATTAAATACATCTCAACACTCAGTGATACACTGCAGTTGTTGTTTGGTGACGATCGGAGCACTTGTCTTTTTGACCTATCAAATACAGCTTTTATTTACTATGATGATATTTTAATGTTTTATAACTAAAATTTGTATTGACACATGCGTTGTGCAAATTTATGTAATTATGAACCATATTGAAGTACAATGGAGTATATTCAAGTTTACTGAAATATAATAAAGTATTCTGAAGTATATTAAAGATATATATATAAGAATAATTAAGGATTTTGATGTATTCAAGGTAAGTTATAGCGCCGCGAATGTATCCGTTTACTAATGCTGATATGTACATGGGTGTAGGTAATGATCTTCACCCGCTGGAGAAGAGAATAGAAGAATAATTTAATATATCGCGAGAGTTAAATTAAATATTTAATGTAAGTTTATTGTTTAAATAAAATAAAGCAAAATCTAGCCTAGACTGTGTACGCTAGTAGAACTATAATATTTTGAAACAATTTTAGCAGCGACTTTAAATTATCATAATATAATTTAATTGCAATAACATTCATGAAAAAATCATTAAATTCTTCTAAACACTTAGTTTTTATAAAACACAAAAATATCGTTTTAAAATTATAAATGTATTTGATACCTCGTGTCTTTTGATACAACCTGTATCACTAAGTCATGAGAAAAAAATAATCATCGTTAATTGGTCCCCTTCATTAGTAAGTCGGTGCATTCTTAACTTCGTTGTTTTTCGGTGTCAAATCTTTATCAATGAAAAAAGGTTTTCATTCTTATTTAAAGAGGCTTATCACAAAGGTACTTACTGTCCAGTGATTTCTGGCCTTTGGTTATATTTCATTTAATGAGCTCTCGCATTAACCGATGAGTAAGTTTGGACCTAAATAATCTGAGTGCTTGTAAAAATGCTTTAATGTATTTAAAAAGAAAACCGATAATAACTCTTGTAAATGCGTTCCGCAATAATAATGAATGACATGTATTTACTATGTATGCTTTTATGGTATTTTTTGTATAGGATAAGGCCCAAATGAGCTTCTGATTCACTTTTAAACAATAACAACTTAGAATTGCCGACTTTTTAACCGACTTCAAAAAAGGATGGGGTTCTCAATTCGTCTTTACGAATTAGACAGACATAGACTACACAGATTGGCCAGAGAAGCTGACCTTGACTGCTTAATCGGATTGAGAGGTGGCATAGCTCCTAGGTCGCTTAGCCTGAACCTCTATCGCTAGTATCTCGACACAAGGGTCTACCCGGTGAGGATTAAAATCATCATGTTTGTTGACTTGCGTACCAGATCTCACCTATAGAATGGTAGTCATGTATAGCTTTAATCAACAATTTAATCTCTACAGTTAGAGAAGCCAAAGCTGGACAATGTAATTCCATTTTGGGGCAAAACTGTGGAATCAGTTAGTCTGTATGTTTTTTATGTTTGTTACGTTGGGATTGGGTGTGTTTATTTTGATGATTCTTATTTGATTCTGTAGCTGGTGCTTACCATTTGGTCCTATTCCAATCTGGTCTAATTCTGACACGGCATCCATGAGAAAACATACAAGTTTTTCTTTACTTGCATTAAGTTTGTGCGCGACAAATGGACGAATAACTCAATTTCACACCAACTGATTCATTTTTTATTGGAAAGTATCTACTTCAAGGGTAGTTTGATGATAGTTTGGTTAGGTTCTAATTTCTATGTGTTGTGATGAATTCTATTTCGTAATAGTCCTACGATAAATCGGCAAATACAAAGAAGAACGTCGTATTTGAAGTCGGTTTTTTTTTACTCGTAAATATACTTGTATAATTAAGCACTTATTTTTAAGAACGGCTAAAGCAAATACCAAGCTTAGGTCCTTTTTTGGAAGCTGTTGTGTTAATGAACTAATAATATTTTAAGGCTAAGCATAATAAAAGCAAAGCCATCTATCGATCCTGTGAAATTTTAAAGGTTACAATTATTTTGGTTAAAAAAATTACTTGCTAAAAATTTGTGCCCCAGTGTATCGCGAGGGGCTCACCACTTGTCAAATATGTGAACGGAATCTGTCTCTGTCTATCTCGCTATGGTTAAAACGACGTGAGAGTTTATCTATTTTTATTTATATATTTAAGTTGAAAAAACTATTGTCACAAATTATATTAACATCCACAACATGAAAGGTAGTCAAAACTTATTTTCTTTTCTATAAAAGCTTGCTAAACCATAACAATAGGATGGGTGAAACATTGCTATTTCTTTCCACCTTGTTACAGCTAAGCGGTTGCTAGAGCCTATACTTTATAAAATTCATATAACAAGAAAGTTCTGTACAAAACACATTGGTTAATTCCCATAACATTTGAAACGCGGAGCATAAAACTGTATTTAAACAAAACGACTACACAAAACCTCGTAATCAAATTCAGCACTAAGATATCAAATCGTAAATACCTCGACACCTTATCGGGCTAGACTCGACGCCGGTACCAATATCCACTTATACAAAACAGCCTAATTAAGCTATAAACAAAGCCACAAACACGGGCTCCCAAAATATTGGGGTCTAAGGCCTTATACTAATCTCGGCGAGCCATTAAGTGTCGACAGGTCGCAGCGAGGGGTCTCTGGGGGCCCATAAAGATTACCACACGATAACCCGACTACTGCAGCATCGGGACCTCACACATGCCTCGAAAACCTCACATAAATACCCAAGAATGGCTTCATATCGACAAAAAACTCGGCGATAAATTTGGCGCCCCAAACACGTAAATGTTCTTAATTATAGTGTAATTTCCGGGGAGCATTTGGTTGTATCTAATCTTTTCACTCTTATGACCAATGTCCATCCAGCCTCGCCTCTCCTGATGCGGATAATGGTCGTAATTCTGTTGATATCGATTATTGGTTTGGGTTCAGCCACTTATATTACTTAAGTTTTCGGTACCTACATCTTAATAAGTATTTTAATATGTAAATTACTTAAGGCGAGCTGACCTGGACATTCGATACGGACGAACTTTAATTTTAGCTTTTGTGAGATAAACTTGGACATGCTAAATGCTGTAGTGTTTGTGGGATATTAATTTATTGTTTAAGATTTATTTTTATTTTTATTATTTATTTAAAACAAAATTATAACACTCAAATTAAAACAAATAAATATTTAAATTAGTTATATTATATCATTAAGATGTGTATTGTTGATTGATAGTAATCGATTGTGATTTGACCGACATTTGATCAGTCTTGTGATGAATAATTTTTAAGATTTCAAGTAAAACAATTTCCATTTTTTTAATAGCCTGACGTGGTCGTAGGCTCGAATCCACCATTCAACTATTGATGTGAACAATCTCCCAGCACAAGCTTAAGTTTAGTTGGGATGTTTTTTTTATTAGTAACCCCTAAGAGGTTCTGAAAATCTTGTTGCTATTGCTCATGCAAAAACCTAGTTTTCCTTGCCAAAATTTCACTATAATAATATGCAATATTAAACAATTACGGATCATAATTTAATTAATTATTTGAATTACATATTTTTATATTATAATTTATAAACTATATTATATAATTTTCATCAAGAAAAATCACAATCAGATTAGATTATATTAATAATTTTTGGAATGGTTACAATAATAGTAATATTTGTAAAAAAAATATAAAAATAAAAATTATTATTTGTCAATTATAATTATAATATTTGATACATCAACTTGTGGAGCCGTTTACAATTATTTGTATTAATTAAAGATGGTACCGGTATCACTATTAAAAAATATTTTTGTTCATTTAACTTGATTTATTCAACTGTTATAATATAATATAATTTGCTTTAATTATACAGAATACAATGCACAATAAATCTTACACATTTATAGTTGGAATTTCCTAGTAATACACAAGTATTCAGCAATGGGAATCGCTTTTCAATAAATTTATACTCAACACACTGTGTGTCGGTTTTATATCCAGTGTTCGACGCGTATGCTGCATCTAATTTCCATTTAATTACTGGTAGTAAATAACGACTATTAAAAATTGTATAATTATAGTGTGTGAGTGTAGTGGCAAAGTGTAATTAGCGCAATAATTCAGAAATACAAAGAGGGCGTCCGCGCGTGATAGCTTTTAACGTTTGATTCGATTTGAAGTCGGTTTTTGTTTTTCTCGTAAATAAAATTGTTTTTAAGTACATAAAATCACTAGCTAAAATTTTATGCCCTGTGTATAGCGATGGTCTTAACTGTCACATATGACGCCTATGAAGCTTGGTGAGGAGACAGCGAAAGAAGTCTCTATCCACGGTTAAAAGGACGTTAGAGCTTTTTTTTTAAGTAACAACAACTATTCCGTACTTTTTAATACATTAATGCATTACGTGAGCCGTGGCAACTCAGTGTCCGTGCGGGACGCCTCAAGTTGCATAGTACCTCAATCCCCGGTGCCGGCACCGATAAATTTACTGTTGAAATTTTATGTGCTGATTTACCACGCGTTCGGAAGGAAAACATCGTGAGGAAACCTACATGTCCTAGAATTTTTTTCTAAGACATCTAAAGTCTGCCAATCAGCACTAGGGCTACGTGATGGACTATGCCCTTATACTCTCTTTACAGAGAAGGTCTGCGCCCAGCAGTGGGACATATATAAAGACTGTAACTTTAATGCATTACTTGAGTTGATGAATTGAGATTTAAATCTTTTGTACTAACATAAATTACTTATTTTTACTTTTATTTGTCTTAAAGCAGTGATAGCCCAATAGTCAGCTAAGCGTTGGCTTCACAGTATTGTGTCATGGGTGCGAATCCTAGCCGGCTTGTAATAAATTTTCTCATGTATGATCGGATTCATATTTACAAAAACAATCACAATTTGTACCCAACAAATTGTGATGTGATTTTTTTTGTAAGGGATGTCTTCAAAAAGGGTTAAAAGGGTGATAAATATTTTTAGTTAATTTGCAACCTATGTATTGGTTGGACCGTCACAGGCCCTCTCTATAGAGTATTAGAGCACATAATTACCTCACTTTTAATTTCTTATAGCACCGGGGATCGAACAAAAACCAGACTAATTTAAGATTAAACAAATATTTTTTATAAATCATCATTTTATTTATGCTTTCGACCGCTGACAAATAATTCACAGATCGCCAAATAAAGCACGCCTACATATTTATAAGTGCTCGATATAGCGGATGTCGTTGGCTTACTGGAATAAACAATGGCCCCCTTAAGTTATTTGAAAGTCAAACATCAGCCCGGCGAGGAGTAATCGACGTCTCAAGCACGAAATTGTTGGCGGAGGCGATATCTCGCGACCATCGCAGTAGAAAATCCAAGAGATTGTGCCTCTTTTAATTCGAGCGTCTTGCTCCAACATATGCTAACATCCATAATTTGTTCTCGCTCGCTAGCATGCTCTGTTTGCTTGTTTTCTTTCTTTTATTTCCTGAGGACAACCGGCCGTCTGTCCGTCACCGTGTGACAGGCGCGCGCGAGACGACGTCAGTCACCTTTCGCCAATGTTAAATTAAGGGAAATGCGACATTGGCGTAAGATTGAATCGACAAACAATCCGATTAATGTTTCAAATAAATACTGACCGGACATGAATTTAGTTTTAAATACATATATAAGCACTTCATCATCATCACCATTATTATCATCAGCTTCTGTCTATCCACTGATGGAAATTGGACTTCCCCAATGCCTTCCACCAAATACGATACTTGGCGTTCCGCATCCAGCCACTTTAGGCAGGCTTTATGAGGTCTTCGGTCAAAGTTAAGTTTGGTTAAGGTTAAAATTAAGTGTCTATATAAATACTTAATTGCGGGGTTGATAGAGTCAATGCAAAGAAAGACGTGAAAGCAGGCTGTTTTTACTACACAGATTGGCCAGAGAAGCTGACCTTGACTGCTTCACCGGATTGAGAGATGGCACAGCTCTTTGGTCGCTTAGCCTGAACCTATATCGCTAGTAACTCGTCACAAGGGTCTCCCCGGTGAGGGGTAACCTCAGCTTGGACGGTTACTATGATACGCGTAAGCATTCCCATCCGAGGGCGCCCGAGATGGTCGAACCACGACTCGGTCGGTACCTATTTCACGGATAATCTAAAAGCAGGCGGTCACAAGTTGTATCGCTAGCAAGTTGGATCCCTGGTCACACTCACTCACCAATAAAATTATTTCTTGAAATTGGACTGATTTATCATTGTGCTGAGTAGGAAGGAAAACATCGTTAGAAAACTTGTATGACCGAGAAAAAAATCAACGACATGAGAAGTCTGGCGATCATAATTAGCGTCGCGCAGTGCACTATGCCCTAAATGCTCTGTTTACAGAAAAGGTGTGTGCCCAACATGACATATACGAGTGGCGGTGAGCTATCGCTTTTTCATAGAATTTTTTTTCTACGAATACTCGTATGTTTTAAAACATAAAAGCACTACCTTTAAGATAGGCAGTTGTTCGAGAACGTGCTATGGTCCTAGGATGTATACAAAGTTTACAGATTGAGACGGGGTTGTAAATGAAAAGACTGCCCAATGGATTGGATATGGATTTTTGCCTCTGTCGTTAAAATATAATATTAAAAATAAGCGAAATTGGTATCGGGCATGAGACGCTTGTTGTATTAAAATATTTTAATGACCCTATATCGAGTGTCTATTATGGCGCACGAAACTTTTTAGTTTGAAAAAAAACGAGGAATTATTGCTCCGTGTCCGATGGTGCTGTGTTAAGTTTTTCGTTGGGCGATAAAAGAAGTTAAGGGAAGTCGTTACGGGGCGGACGGATAACTTGCGTGTCAGTCAACTTGTGGAATGCGATTACGTTGTGACGCTGAGACTGCTTTATAGCTTGCAAAAATAACGAACAATTATCCCTTAGTCCTCCATTTCTTTCGACACACATAATGAATCGTGTAATAAGGATTTATATTTTCTAAGATTTGTTTACCTTACTGGCTTGACCATAATCCCACCTGAAGAAACATAAAACGGTAAAGAATCCAGTCTTAAACCAAGCGCAGACAAGACTTCCAAACACTGTGGGTTTATTTTAGATAAATCAAAACAGAAGTCATTAACAATAAAATTAAAGAATCGGTAATCTTGGACACTAAGATGGCAAACATGCCCAACCCTGCAAAAGCGCTCGAAATGTTAAACGGCAATAAAATCTGTTTTATTATCTGTTAAATTAGTTTTAATTCAATATAAGTACTCGTACACCACACACGAAATAAGAAAACAAAAGATGACCATATGACTTATAACGGAGAGATATTGTCATTAATGGGCTAAGAGGCACAATAGAGACGGTTAATTATCCTTATTTAATGGGCACAAATGCCATTGAAATTAACCATCGGACGAACATTGAATAAAGTATTCGCGTTTTGTGCTCGGCTGAATGACGCTTCGTCCTCTTCCGGTGGGTGGCTCCTGTCACAACACGCAATGCGCGTCGCGGACTCAGCGCACCGCATAATGAGACGTTTACTCGCATTAGCTAAAGAAATTGACAAGTGAACAATAGCGGGCCGAGGCGAAGAAAAAGAACGAACGCGAAAACGACAGAAAGAGCCGGACAGTGTCGTATCGTATTACCCGACGTAAAATATCTGGGGGGAACGGAATGAGAGACGGTCCCTCCATTTAAATACGACCGAGGGACGGGAGCGTTCGCGTGCGTTCGGTAGCGTGAGAATGCGCTTTATTCGGGCGGCGACAGCACGTCCCGCGTCGAGGCTTCGGATGTCGATAAATCAGGTGCGCGGTAGCAACGAGACGCTCATATATCGGCCAAAGGAGCCACAATGGCCCCGCAGTGACACGATGACACTGACGCAATTGGTCGCATGCGCCGTCGCCGTCCTCCGTCACACCGACGGCCGCGACAAAGTTACAAGTCGCGTAGTGCAATCCAGGGGTATCAAACTACAATCTGATTATCTATATGGGGCCCATTAACTATACCAGAAAAATTCTTATAAATGGATTTCAGTTCACCAATTAGGAACTTATCCCAATTCAAAATCATTAATTTCGAACGTCAAGTACGTTCATTCGAAAGGACGTTTTGATTAGAAAATCGACTAGGAATTAATAGAAGCCAGCTTCGACGAGAATTTCACCAAATGCTTTTAAATATTCGTAATTTTAAAGATTTGCGGTTTTGTCTACATACTATAACTTAATATCGACGTCATCTATTATATTCTCATAGGAATCGCAAATAAAAAGGCTTTCAAGTGCTTTTAAGCTTTGCGGGGTAAACAGAAATGGCAGTTCACTATCCGCTGCAAAGATGTTACTCGTATTAGGCCCCACATGTGACAGACAACCGCCAAAAATTTACTTGATTAATAAAATACATTGTAACGTATTTGACACTTTCATTGTCTACTATAAACTTCACAATTAGTTTAAATTCGTGTACCTCATGTTTAATTCGGGCGTAGCGTAATAGGGTGCCCCATTGCTCTGCCAGACTTTCCAAAGTCAGTTTAGTATTTGATACGCTGCGTCAAGACAATACAAAAGATAAGATAAGAGATTGATACTAATAATACATACTTATCTCTCCTGTAGTACAGTAGTATTACGGCTCCAACAATTCACGACGAAGAGCTTCATAGGATTTAACAGCACAACTATCCCAGAGGAGGTCCACACACTTTAACACTATCACATGTTCTGTCGGGAATGCCTATTTATTTTCAATATTATTGACATAAAAGTGACAACCGATCCAACATTGATTACATGACATAGACGACATAGCTGACGCCATAGACACTGCCTCCGTGTTAGATTATTCTTTACTGAGATGTCACCAGTAACTTGCTATATATTATTTTTGTACCCTACTTTTTTATAATTATTTCATTGTTTGAACAAATACAGTCTATGCATTGGCATATGAATAATTTACTAACAAATAAAGTTACAAAACTGTTTAGTTAATTACTAAATCTATCCACTTTTCAAGATAATTCGTCAACTATAGTTGAGAAATATTTCTAAGACATTAGAAATCTGTTAGAACTA
The DNA here is from genome assembly GCA_029286785.1 of Meandrusa payeni. Taxonomy (NCBI): domain Eukaryota; kingdom Metazoa; phylum Arthropoda; class Insecta; order Lepidoptera; family Papilionidae; genus Meandrusa; species Meandrusa payeni. The sequence continues at coordinate 13,609,626 of JAGSMX010000012.1, forward strand.
TGACCGCGTTTTTAATCCCCTCATAGTCTCTACGGAAATGTCCTTTGCCTAACAAATTTAACTTAATATATTTTTCTGTTTAAGTAGAGAGTAGATATTATAAGCTATATAATTTTCCCATCCCTTAGATGTTAGGAGCGTTGCTGGAGTTTCTTCGGCCACTTCTTCTCCCAGCGGAATAGCAAGCGACCGAGTCGTGGCCCTCCCGGGCGCCCTCGGATTTAATGCTTAGGCGTAACATAGTAACCGTCCAAGCTGAGGTTACCCCTCCCTCCTTGTGTCGAGTTACTAGCGATAGAGGTTCAGGCTAAGCGACCTAAAAGCTATGCCACCTCTCAATCCGGTGAAGCAATCAAAGCCAGCTTCTCTGGCCAATCTGTGTAGTATTAAAAAAAAGCTGTATAAAAAACTACTTGGACATACGTTATTTAATTAAAATAGCTGAGGTAGTTCATTCTTCATAGTATAATCATCCCAACACTGTATTTACTACGATAAATATTCAATTAATCGCATGAGATAAAACTTTCGCATTCGTTGAAACATTCCGATGCGGTCGCGCTGACAGGCCGATGTATTGTCCTCGCATTAAACTGATCCAAGTTTAAAGAAGTCATCCTTCCTCTTTTTGCGCCACTCCGTTTATTCAACGATGGTAATTTACTGTACACATTTTTGTTTCAACTTTTCAATTTTAATTAAAATTACAATTCGATTAAACAAAGTAGAATGGCAGCTAGTGTTCGACTTATGACTTATGAGTGGGTCTATATATATATCTATATCATGTCTCTGCTTAGAGGTCAGGTTAGCTAGTGAAACTACTAAGCTAACGTTACGTCACATCTTGTATCTAGTAATCACGTGTTCAATTAAGCGAGTGTATTTTTTTAACCGACTACAAAAAGGAGAATCTGAATTCGTGTGTGTTTTGTTTTATTGGTTTTCAAATGGTTCGGTTGGTTTCGTGATTCTCAATTATGTTAGTCATTTTGCTGGCATTGGTATCTCTTCTGAACTTTGTTTGGAACCATTAGACCAGGGAACTCCTAAGCACTGTAGTTCTGGGCTCGTAGATTAAGGCTACGGTATCCCCTGCCTGTTGTAGAAGGCGACTAACAAGGGCCTTGGGTTCAAGAAGGCGAAATCGAATGGCATGTGTCGCCTTGCACTGCAAGGGCGCTGGGGAGAGATGAACGTCCGCGGAACGTGCTCTCCGAGCATAGCGCATTGGGCCTCCGGTGCATCCCACTGGAAATCCCGGAGCCCCTCACCATAAACCGAGGAAGGGCCACCGGGGTGTTTTAGTGGATAAGAACCCCTCATAACCCCACTTTCCCCCCAGAATACTTCGGAATAAAATAGAAGCTTCATGCGTGGTATTAATACGTCGCTGGTGGTATAACGTATACATTCACGTTAATGTTAAGCGTAGAGTCGATGTTAAATCTTGTCTGTGTCTCGGATTTTGGTTTTAGAATAGAATGTATTATATCATGCAGTATAATATATTACATCGTTTATTTGTTTGGTCACATTTGATAACAAACAAATAAAATAATTACATGGAAAAGAAAAACGATAGATACAACAATTAACAGCAAAAGTAACAATACAGTAGTGTGACGCAAACAAACGGGACACCACACAGCGTATTTTTATAGAATCTCATAACACTGGTTTTCAGCGCTGACTCGTAAATATAGTTGGTTCTTTTAATCATTGCCGCAAAAATACTCTTCTTGTTTGGAAAAATGTTACTAGGCTAAGATATGTTTGCTTGTGAGCCGAGTTACGTAGGCAGCGTCTGTCACATTCGTGTTTATGACACACGACCTCCCGGGACACACGATACTTGGCAAGCATACATTGCAACATCATTCACTCAAGAAATAAGAAATGAGGATAGAGCCGTTACGTGTTGGAATCCAGACTTGTGTCAGGGTTTGCATTGCTTGTAGGAATTGCGTAGCCTTCAAAAAAAGAGGCTGAATTCGTCTGTACGTTTTTTGTGTTTATTACCTCACAATTTTTTTTTATTTAAAAACTGTTCGATTACATATCCATTATTTTATAACTGCTTAGTGTTTCGATAAAAGCTCCGCGAAACATTCTTTGCGTAGTCGTGGTTCGGCCCTCTCGGGAGCCCTCGGATCGGAATATCAATCCAAGGCGGGATTGCCGCCGTGCAGCTTCCAATAGAGGTTCTTTGGCCCAGCAGTATGGGTGACAAAAAGAACTCTCATCCTTTTACCCTATCCCCTAGAGGGTTAGACACCTTTCGTCGCTTTGACGGCTTCTCAAGTGATTAGGTCTTATGTGACAGGAAACTTAACTATAAAACAAAGTAAAATGTACAAATATAGCGACTGCAAATAAGCGAGTACAGTTAACAGTCGTCTTAACAGCGATGATCAGCCAACGAGTGGTGTGGTGACGTAGTCTCCGTATCAAATCTAAAATTCCTGAACGGGAGTGCGTGAACGGTTCATTTAAAGTCGCCTCAGACGAGCGTGTGCAACTGCGATCTGTATCGTTGGAGCGAGTTTCAGTTTATCAGTTTCTAGCGGGTACGTCCGGCCGATTTATGCTGTGGTCCAAATAACGCGTTGATGATTTTTAATAGCCAACTTCGTTAGTTATTTATCAACTTGACGACTATTCGTACTGTTAGGCGACCGTCGCTGGAAGTCTTTTTTAAAAAACTACTATGTGGCACACACCACTTTATTTTGTAACAATAAAGATCTGACTCCCAAATCCCTAAATTTGGAAAAGAACTGAGCTCTGCGGGGTTCTGAATTAGACTGTATTGAATATGTGGTAAAAACTGTACAAGTGAGCAAAAGTGCTCACATGCAATGGAATAAAACAGCGTCATTTTGAAAGAGTGCTGAATGTACTTTGTGGGCTATACTATTAAGGGTTATAAAAATACGTTCAAAAATAATTATTTCTGGTTTCCGGTGGATACTTACTGCCAGTATTTTTGGAATCATTACGAACTTAAGTCCATTAATAGTATAGTGTCTACACCTTCGAATTAGAATCTGACAGTTTATTCCAGCAGATATTTAGAAGCAAACACAAAAATTAAATGTAAAAACGTCTTATTAAATTATGCACGTTATTCTGTTATTATTTTTCCATTGAATCCACATTCCACATGGCGGTCACATAAAAACCAAGTACACAAAGTACTTGGTTTATAAGTTCTATAAGGATCACATATATAATATGTATTTATCTAAATTTGGACCAATATACTAACAGATGGCTTGACCACGCACGCGGTAGTAAAGCGAATGCGTCATGTGGAAACCTATGCCCTCTAAAACCTCAAAAATATGTGAAGTCTGCCAGACCGCACTAGGGCCGCGTGCCGGACTATTCCTTTATACTCTCTTAAAAGGCTGTTAGTTTAACATTTTTAACTTATATTATACTTATAACTTGTTCTGTGTCTGAGGCTGTGTGTGCGTGCGTAAAAAGTACATGTTTTTTCAAAACTTTAATTATCAAGGTAACAACGCTCATGTCTTAACTTGTGCCCTTATAAATAAATTTAAAATTGCAATCTTCTCAACAATTTCACATATGGGCAGCGCAGTAGATGATCTCGCGGACGTCGGGCCCTCCTTATCTCGTCAATTTGACGCTTCACGAGCCATTCGCACACGGTTTTGTATCGAAATAATTTATGTCGTCAGTACACTTGATTAATGTTGTAATAGACTGCATACACAAACGGCTAGGATCAAACGATACATAAATAATAACTTAAATCTGTTTATAACTATATTATCTTATATTATTTTTAAATAAACCAACTCATTAACGCCGTTGGTCCAGAGATAGAAGTACCTACGGATTTCGCCCTTTTAATAAGCTCACAATATGTCACCAATCAGGTAGATACACGTTTGCTTAGAACGTCGCCTATCAACACTATCACTTATCTATCTAATATCTTTAAACGAGCTGCAACGATTTTCATATTTTTTTGCATACATAGGGGTTACGTGCACATCCTTCTACGAACATCTCCTTTAGCACAGTGCAGAGGGGCTCCGTTGCGTACCTCTGGAGAACCCGGAGCCCCTCACCATGCACCTAGGAAGGGCCACCGAGGAGGTTTAAGTGGGTCAAACCCCACATAACCGCCGCCTTCGCCCCCAGAAGGTGGGGTATCTTTTTGAAGATTTCCTCCCATTAACAAAAAAAAGGTATAGGGTAGTAAAGTATACTTCAGTAAATGTCACTGCTAAGCAACAAACAGTAAGTCAATGAGTTTTATGTTAGAAGAAGAAAAATAATTTCAATTATTTATTTTTAAAATACGTGTGTCATATGGTTGCTTAGTAACGTATCAATAAAGTAGTCGATATCCTTGTCGGAAAAATCGTTTTGAACTACGTTTACTATTATTATTTATGGCATTTTTTATTATTATGCCGGTAAGATTGAGTAATATTATTCATATTTCATCGTTATGTAATTTGTATTTAAATATAATTACCAAAAAACATGATTTACAAAAAAAATACCGAGCAAAGATCGGTCATCCACGTCATATTTGATATTTCACTTTTTTTTTATTCGTCATTTCTATACGCTCAAAACACCAAAGCAGGTCTTTCTCTTTCCTACTATACTCTTTCAAGAGATACTTTTCCCTTATCACAATTTCTAATCCTATCATTCAACGTGAGAAAAAATGGATGTGCAAGAAACAACTGAGATTACAAAATCGAAATGTATAATCTCTACCTACCATTCTATGTGTCACTAAGTTACTTCTTATAAAAAGGTCTACTTCCGTTTAATCTAGTTAACAAATTTAAGTGAAAACTTATAAACTTAAGTGTTAAATGAAACTTCACTTACATGCCATGCATTAAAGGACAAAAAATTCTCATGTGTCACTGCGTGTGCTTTTGATGTTGCCAGTCTAGTTATAACGGTTGATTGTTAATGACATTTCCGACAAGAACAGGTTCTACAGTCGCGACTACCATCCTTTAAGTACTATACTCTTGGGAGGCCTCCATCAATTATCCAATTCAAGAATACTCCGCACAGCACTTTCATGAGCTTCCCGCACGTGCGGCAATGATTGATTGGGTGTGAACAGTCGACCGACTTCAAAGTATTTGGACCCTGCAAAAACCCATCGCTCGCATTATGGAAGCCATACAGCTTGCAAGTGTGAATCAATTTGATTCCATCGGTTTCATTGATCGATTGACAATTTCGTTGAATTATTCAGTGGACACGATTGTCGACATACCGCGGTCGCTCGTGGCGGTGCGAGCAAAAAGTGATCGCCATGAGCCCCCTGAAAATTACCGGCCGAGGACGTCGTGGGAAGTGCCTCGGATCGTTGATGAAAAAAAAAAGAAACACTAAAGTTCGGTGATGAGAACGTCATGTCCCTTGTTTCCGACGACATATTTGCGGGTCGGGGCTGAGTTTTGTGATAATTACAGCGCATAACGCGAGCGGAGCGTGTGGAATGCACCGCTCTGAGCGCACCGCCATCGCCGCGGATTTATAATGACGGCCGAGTGTGACCGCGCTGCCCTATCGACAGCGGAGCGCGCGTCGGAGAAAAAGCGACGCGTCCGAGGAATCCGCGCGGGGCGGACATCTTCCCATGCCTCCCCGCCTCGCTTCCTCTGCGTCGCCACTTTTTTACCCCTAAACGACTAGCAAAATATCTCGAAATTGACATTCCTCTCATAATTCCTGCCGAGGACGCATCCTTGGCTACCCCCGTCTCTTGCAAAATTTAATCACTGTCTGATAAAAATACTTACGTGTATCGCGGACGACGAGCGCTGACGTTGTGTAATTACGGTCTGAATTCCGCTTCGGATGGGTGTGTACTCTCACTTTTTTGTCGCACGTCAATTATATAAATTGTTAGTGCAATAAATTTCCCTGTATCTCTTGGGACGGGTGGCGGGCTGGCGGAATGCGAGGACGATACGGCGTCGCTCCACGGCATACGGGCCCAATTAGCATGGGATCGATCGGCGCGCCAGATTCGATCTGCTGTCAACTGCACCGCATTGCGTAAGCGTCGCGGTTATCTAATCTGCACTTAATGAATGCCTCGCTACTATCGCCAAACCGAGTTAACCTCTAGAATGTGCTTGTGATATCGAACAGCTGTTCGCTTTTGGAATTGAAAAAGAAAAGCAAGTACTTACATGATAGTTATTTTTATAGTAGCTGCAAACGAGGATATTGATCATCGTCGATCATCGTGCGATCATCGCCGCGTATTTAAAGTAATAATCCAAGCAGATTTATAGTTTTTGTCAGTAGTTCCGAACCGATGCTACTTAGGGACCTTCAAGACGAGAGACTTTTAAAGAGTGGCAACAAATATGAAACTACTCTGGTGTTGGAAATGTTCGTAAGCAATGGTGATCAGTCGCTGCTATCACAGTGCGCAGGCACTGCAAATTAACGTTCAGTGACATAACAGTCGCTATTTCAGCTGTGCCACTTTGGTATGTCGATGGCGTACCACTGACACTCGAATATTGTTACATTCCACACACAGCCACGATAAAGTATAATCCAATATATCGTTTAATTATTACATACCCTTCATTGTTAGCGTTAGAATATTCAACAAGTAATAATAGGTCGCTTTTATTAGCGTGCGTACGCAATTATACCGGCCGCCAGAGCGCAACGGCTGTGCCGCTTACGAGACACAATCGACGTGTAGTGACCGCCTCATTACATTATGGACGTTTGATCTCGTAGACGAACGGTGTTTCATGCTTGTCACTGTCGCAGCTTTTAGTGCGATATGCAAAGCAATCTCTATTAAATTTAGTCTTAGAGTCCTCAGAATTGCTTTTATATGTCCCCCAATAACATTTATGGGGGATCTCAGGTGTAACAGGATCTTGAAGGAACCTGATACGGTCGAACCACGACTCAATTGCATCAATCAGATTACTGGAAATTCTATAGAGTTTATTAACATTATTGCCACTTTGCGTAGCGTTGACACTGGCAGAGAAATATTGCTGGACGGTAGAATTGTTATATTCTATCTTAATTTGTATTGCTTGTAACATGGCGGAAAAAAGAAGAAGGTTGTTAAGGGCGGTCGGAAGGTTGTGTTTGGAGAATTGGTCCAACCATATACGAGCGTCGAGGCATCCATTGGATTGTCGAGGACGTGCTTTGGTCTTTCCACAACAAAACAAACTGGTCTCTTCAAAACGCCAGAAAAGTCCAATAGCCAAACCGAGGCAATCATGAAATGAATCTTAAGATTATCAATAATATTTCCTCAAGAAATATGCTGAAGAAAACAATAATAAATTTCCATTACCATGAAAAGTCAACCCTATTTCACTTGGAGACACATCGGGTTTAACATATATGTCAAGGAGCTAAAATAGGTATATTAAATTCTTATGTCTGAGCAATTGGATACATTAAAAGCCTTTATAGACACATTCTTTTCGCCGGATTTTTCTCTATCAATCCTTTTAGAGCTCTCCATAAAATGGACGATCGGGATTTCAAATAAACTTTCACAATTTTCGTTAACAGTCTATTTTAAGAATTGCCAAAAAGCGACAAGTGTCGCCGAAAGAACAGTAGATGCAATGAGTAGAATTATTATTTTCGATAAAATATCTAGAATTAACGTTTATTGTGTACATTTTGTTGTCGCTTCGTATAATGAAATTCTGACAATGATGAGATTCAAAGAGGAGCAAAAATAAAATGGAAATTTTTTGGCCCTTTGAAGATTCAATAAATTCTATAAATATGAAAGACTTGGGATTGATACTTGTAATAGACAAGCTTCTTTGTCTATTCTTTGTTTGTTGTAAACAGCCAATCTTAAATTAAAAATATATATATATAATATTTTTATTTGTTTATTCATACATTTTTTATTTTTATGACGAACTACACAGATTGGCCAGAGAAGCTGGCCTTGACTGCTTCACCGGATTGAGAGGTGGCATAGTTCATAGGTCGCTTAGCCTGGACATCTATCGCTAGTAACTCGACACAATCGACCTCCGGTGAGGGGTAACCTCGGCTTAGATGGTTACTATGTTACGTGTAAGCATTCCGATCCGAGGGATGAGAGAGATGGCCGAACCACGACTCGTTCGGCTGCTATTTCTGGGATAATCTAAGGGACATTCAAAATCTAAACTAACTTTGAGTGCATAATTTTTTAAAGAGGAACAAAATTAGTATGTGAAAATCTTTAGGGAGTTAAGCCATGAACCATTTAGTTAGTTAAGGAAATATTAATTTATAAGAAACTTAAAAAGTTGACAGATCTATAAATCTCACTTAAGAATATGTAATTTTATTTTCTTCCAACCAACAGTTATATTTGTTAAGTGCTTTTTAGTTATAAGATATTTTTAAGATCACTCTCATTCTGAGTCTCAACGTTCAAATTTAAAAAAATAATTTTAAGCAATGACGTTGAAGTTTAAACATTCCATGGGGCCAATCAAACGGTTGTAAATCAAAGCAAAGAAAGCACGCCTATCAAAGAGCTAAATCAAGTTTATACGAAACTAATCCCCGGCAATATAATTGAAAGCCATCAATATAAAGTCATCGACCTAAACAAAAACAGACTCCATTCAGTTGATGTCCGGCGCATATTCAGTAGATGACTGGCGCAGCAATTTTCACATTATTCATGCCGTCTGAATATTCATCCAACATCGGTTGACCCACCATTAATTGTTATAGCCAGGTGCCGTGGGCTTAACTCATTGACGCGTAGACCAATGGACTATTAATTCTGAATTACAGCTTGTTCAAATACGACTACAAGTAGAACACTTCATTTTATTGTTTTTAACCCGACTGTCTTTAAGGAGGTTAATGAGCTTCAAGACTATTGTGTATTTTATATGTTCACTCGAGCTAGTAGATTTTTTATGGAAGAATATCGACACGTCGAATTGCATCGTTATCGTTACATGGAAAGCGTTCTCAGGAATCATCCACCTCCCGTTTTCAATCCGATTATCGGCAGAATTCAAATTTACATTGACAGCATTTTGATGGTTGGCGTTCCACGATTGTACATTTTCCAAGTATATTTCTTCCACGCACTATCAAATTGTGGAATCAGTTGTGCCGTGGAGACGAGGAACCTACAATCCCTTTGGTGTAGTAGATATTTGGTGTTTGGTGATGTTCATTGGAGGCTGTAATCATTTAAGATCAGAAGCCTTAAGCTCGTTTAATTTTCTAAGAAAAATATAAAGCTAGCAAATTGGTAATTCGATATCTAAAGCATATACTTTGTAGACTTTTTACACGACACATGCAATTCCAATTTAGATATACTCGTAATTAAAAGAATATATAATATGGAACGTAATTATATAATCTTTTTTGTCATTTTATTATTTTTCATAATTATTAGACTTTGTTTAAAGACTACAGTTTAAATCACGATATTGCGTACAATGTTAACAGTGATGTAGTCTTTCCTTTTGAAGTCGTTTAAGCCGATTGTGAGTTATATAATTTTCCCAACGCCCCATAAATTATTTATTCTATTTATTATTTTATGTTGCAGTCAGATATCCTATCCAATCAGCATAAGTTCTTGACAAAAAAATATGTTCGACGACTATATTATTTTATATTTGCGATATTTCCCCTTGTCCAAACATATCTAAATATATTAATTAATTGTTCTTTACTAAATTGTTAAGTTTATTAACAAAATAAGCTGTCTTACTTACACAACACTAGGAGAAAAGAAATTGCTATATAGACATACACAAAACACTAATTTTAGAAGCGTTTTTATTTGTGCTTAGTAAAAATAAAAAAATAATGAAAGTAATGAACAAAAAATCAACGGTAACAGTTTGTAGTTACTAATTTATTATTGACAGGTTATTTATAAGGTTTCAAAGTATTTAAACTTTTTGCGTATGGGGTTTAAACAATTTCACTCATTAATTTTGTTCATATTCATTAGCTAGGTTCGACGAGCCAGACGACCGTGTCTCACGCTCAAATGTTTTATGGATGGATTCTTCTTTCCTTCGATTCGTAAAGCTCATCGATGTTTATTACAACAGTCGTGTGAATATTGATTTTTGGGTCAACAGCTTCACTTTGTATCATTGTGTAGGTGCTTTATGTGTCGTCTTTTGCATTTTATTTCTATGCCCCGTGGCGTACCAACGAGCCACAGTGAATGCGCAGTCCAAGTATTTATTACGTGTCAAATTGCACGTGACATAAGAAACGTTCGCCTTGGGAAAAATCTATGTGGGTATTTCTGATGTATGAAACAGAATTACATATAGTGTTTCTAAAGGCGTGTCTCGTTTGTAGTTCCTTGCGCAACACTAACATTACTGTTCCTTATGAAAATTTATAAATTTGTTATTTACAACATATATCACGTGCTATATCAAGCCGTGTGAATGTGAAATAGATTTCGTGTGCAGAATGTATTTAATACTAACACATTACGTATCGTTTACCAACACTCAATAAATTTTATACGATATTTTCTTACCTTAAAGGGAACTTAATAAATTTAATATAACTAATTCAATAGTAACCTCGATACGGGTTTCATATTTGAGCCGTTTGGGGTAGAAACTTTGGATCCGTGGGGTCCTAGTGCACATCACCTTTTTAATGTGTTAGCTAAGAAGTTGGTCGACACATCTGGTGACCAGAGGGCTGGCTTATACCTTGCACAGAGGCTAAGCATTGCCATACAACGTGGCAATGCTACCAGCCTTCTGGGCACGCTGCCAAGCGATGACGGTTTGGCACAGTTATATTTTTTGTAAATATTTTGTAATATCTTTTAAATTGTAAATATTTCTTTATTAGTTAGTATTTTTTATGATATATAATAGTAAATAAATACTTTTAGCAGTGATATCCAAGTGGTTTTTATTAGACTTTACTATGTTATCATCGGGGGTTGGTATCTCAAATGAATTGTAGAAAAATGTTAAGTCATATATTAGTTTTATTTTATATATATGTATATACATATAATACAAAGTCAGCGCGTTCCCTTACTACAAAATGTTGATGGGTCTGAAATGACAAGATGCACGAGGTCAGAAAAACAAAGCGTATTGCTCGAATGCACGACATTAACTGAAATAGAACGGAAACTGTCCGTTCTCCTTGAGGGACGATGATTGGCGTAATCTAATCATGTTTAAAAGTAATTCGCTGAATTAATATTACGGTTGTTTGTTGGTTTGTACGTAACATTAACCTCGAAATATACAAAAGCGCTCACACTCTTTTGATTCTAATAGGATAGATAAAAATAACAATAAGCTATCTTCTTAGCACTGAGATTAATACATCCTATACAACATAGGAATGTCGAGTAAAAATTTTAGTATCATCTGTTCATCCTTTGTAATCAACCGGTATATACAGACATAGTAGATAGCCATAAGTGTGGAAAATGGAAACAGATTGACACACGCAGATCTAGGAACCTCGACTGTAATTGTAAGAGAATTCTGCTTATTATAATGTTCAAATGTATGTTACTAGTGGTTACGTGTGCTACTACTATCTAATAGTCAGTGGTTCCTTGTGCGCACACTTGTGTTTTCTATATTCACCTACGGAGCTGAGACATGGACCCTGGAAAGCCGATCGTGATCGCAGTGATGCCATCGAGATGTGTGCTGGCGAAGGATGTTACGGATCCCATGGACAGCACATCGTACCAACGTGTCCATCCTGAGGGAACTTAAAATCGAAGCTAGGCTATCCACCATATGCCTACGCAGGATGCTGGAATACTTTGGTCACATTGCCAGAAAAAACAGCAATAACCTAGAAAGGCTAGTTGTGACTGGTAAAATTGACGGGACAAGACCGCGAGGTCGAAGCCCGACACGTTGGACTGACAACGCAACGGATCACTAAAACCAAACTGCTCCCACGAGATAGTCACGACCCTCAGCATTGAGGAAACCGACGCGAGGAGGAGAGTCAGTGGTTCAAATCCCAGTCTGCTTGCATCAATGATTTTCTGTTTTCTTAAGTTTTGTATGTAAGGTGCTAAAAATGGTCACTTATTGAAATAAGGCTAGAGCGAATAGACACCTTCTAGGCTCACAAAAACAAGCTGACTTGGATTTGAAACCCCGACTCGATCGTAAATAAAGGAGCCTTTAGGCTATAAATGTTAATAATACAAAGAAAATATTGTTATATAAAAGTTTGTCAATCTCTATATTCACTTATCTTTAACAGATACGCGAGAAACGGGCTTCGTGAATGCGATCGCTGCAGCCGGAGTAACATACGCTATAACACGTGCCTGTACCGCAGGGGCTTTACTAGAGTGCTCCTGTGAAAAGGTAACTATTTTATAATATCTTTTTCCATCCCCCTTAAACGACATCGGCAATGCACAACCCTCAAAATTTTGACCGACATCAAAAATGGAACATTTTTGAAGAGCGTCCGAACATTTAATCTGTCATAACGTCGAGACGTCGTCATGTCTTGTATATTTCACTTGAGATTGGTGTTTGTTTTTATTCGTAAACATACTTGTTTTTTATATGCTATAGATATAGTGAGAAAAGATTTTCTTTCGTAATTTTTCGGAAAAGTTCGTATTTATCGTGCTCTCTCAAATAGCTCCATATTAATGGATTTGAAAATGTCACTCATTTAATACGATCATTCATTAACTTTACGGGTGTCATCGAATTCCGACAAAGATCCGAATTTTCTCGAAGGAAAATAATTTCTCACTACATCTGTAATTATTTTTGATGAAAATTTTGAAATTCTTTTTATCTATTCCAACTCAACTTTCTCAAACTACAGACTATTGATGCTTTTTTTATATATTATTTGAGTCAACATAGGTTGATGATCGAGAGGCCAGGAAGACAGGCAATGTGACGCTAAGCGTTGTTAAACTTATCTGTGACATCTGCAATCTTAACCCTCTAGTAACATCCTGGTCACAAAATAAATTATGTGACATTTTCTTATTTTAATTAAATATTTTAATTTAAATACAAAACCTTTAACATTATTCTTTTTTCAGGAAGTGACCAAACCACGCCGCGGAAGGGTTACTCCTATACCACTCCCCCCTTCCCCGGTCGAGACTGACCGATGGCAATGGGGAGGTTGTAGTGATAACATACGCTTTGGCTTGCAAAAGTCCAGGGAATTTATGGACAGCCGATACAAAAAACGAAGTGATAACATAAAGACTTTGATAAAACTTCACAACCACAACGCTGGGAGGTTGGTTAGTAAATATTTTACGTAACATAATACGTAGAACGACAAGTGTTATCGTGATTTTGGTAATTTTATAGTGCTTTGCTTTTAGGCGATCAAAAATAATATGAGAGTCGAATGCAAATGCCATGGACTGTCAGGTTCATGCACACTTCGCACTTGCTGGTGGAGAATGCCGGCTTTTAGAGAAATCGGAAATCGACTTCGTGACAGATTTGAAGGGGCTTCGAAGGTAGAGGAACACAATTATGTAAATTACTGTAAACACATTAATTCCTGGTGGCTTTGAAGTGTCTTTCTTGAATGTAAAATAGAAGAAATAACATAAAATTAATGAACTTATGAACTCCAGCCACACACACCACGCACAAACTATGGAAAAATTTACGAAGGTTCTTTTGGTCTAGTGTTAAATCTTGTATTCTTACCCTTTATTTTCATAGGTCATATCGAACAACAACGGCGAAGGTTTTATGCCAGAGAGTCCAAATCTAAAGAGTCCTGGCAAAAAAGATATAATTTACTCTGAAGAATCCCCGGACTTTTGCACTCCTAATTTGAAGACTGGATCTCTTGGTACAGAAGGGCGTCAATGTAATATCAGCTCTGCGGGAACGGATAGTTGTGACCAACTCTGCTGCAGGCGAGGATACGTGCAAACTACAATAAGAGAGTCAGAAAACTGCAATTGTCAGTTCAAGTGGTGCTGCGAAGTAATTTGTGAGACGTGTTACATAAAACGAGACATACAGACGTGCCTATAATGTGATAGTTTATATTTGGATATTATTAAAGATAGTCATCATTTCAAATAATTTATTTCAATATTATCCCTTTACTTTTGTAAATATTCTTTGTAATGTTTTTGTTGTTTCCCAAGATTCATAATCCGACATATCTCGAAATGGGTCACTTGGTTTAGTAATTTTTTTTTTCAGCTGTATTATTCTGTTTTTCTTATTTGGTCCTTCATTATTAGTTTCTTGTGAATTATCATTAATGACATGTGAATTTTTCTTCAATTCAGTTTTTGACTACTGCTTTCTTTTTCCTCTCTTACTTTATTCTGATCTTCCATGGATGCATCATTTTTAACTTCATCTGTGCCTGAGGTATAATCGAGATCAGCTTTTGTTTTATTTGGAAATTTAGGTTTGGGTTCAATTTTGTTCATATCTTCCTTATCGTTAGCAGGAAGACCTAAATATTTCGCGGGTTTCTGTCTTGGTTGAATTATGTCTTCTAATAGAGGCTTATAATTACTAAAGTTGGTACCAAGTTCAAAAAGTTTGATACAATCAGATGCTTTTATAGAATTAACATTCATCCTAGAATTGTAGTTATAAAGCATTCTTATTTTCCAGATATCATTATAACTGAAGCCTTTTCCTTGTCCTGTAAAAACTCCATGTACAGGTTTCTGAAATAATATCATTTAGAATCATAAAATAATAATCAGATATCAATTGGGTCACTAGTTGGAAATGTGATGTGAATTACAGTTATAGCTGTAGTAAGCGATGGTACGCATTCCGATAGATGAGCCCGCTGAATGAAAAACAGTAATGTCATATAAACAATTATTACATTTCTACCCCTTCTTCTCCATCGTATTTCTCTCTGTCTCTTGCGAGGCGAATCAAACGGCACTTTTTTATTACAAAGATTGGCCAGAGAAGCTGGCGTTAACTGTTTCACCGGATTGAGAGGTGGCATAGGTCTTAGATAGTTTGCCTGACCCTCTATCGCTAGGAACTCGACACAAGGAGGGTTTGGTCATTCCCATCCATGGGCACCCGAGAGGGCCGAACCACGTATCGGTCAGTTGCTATTTCACCGGTCCAGTCTCTCATGTTACGGGGCCATCCCTTCTACGACCGCCACTTTTTTTTTATCAACGACAAAGAAGTGTTCAATTTAATGATAGTTAAATTTACTCACGTTTAATTTAATCGTAGCGAATCCATTTTTTGTATACTTGTGGAAACTGTAGTGACTAGCACTCAGAAAGTCATAAGGCACATCAAAAAACAACCATTGATTGTTTTTCAAAGCTTCGAATAGAAACATTTTTTCTGAAAAAAATCAATATCTATATTACTTAAACGTTTATTAATAAACGTATAATTTCAATCGTATAAAAAATCTAGACCCTGGAACTTAGGCTTAGACCATATTATTATCATTAAAGAGTAATGGTAAAATAAGGTAAGTATTCCAGTAAGCATTAGCAAACACAAAATGATATTTTTAATTTCATTCGTCTATTAATTTAATTATGTCACATGAAATTAAAACTATTATTAATTAAAATATATCTTATATTATATATAATATATCTATATTATATTTTATATTTCATTATTAGCGTGATCATTTCAGGTCTTCACAAAATTAAAACTTTCGGACGGATCAATGTTTTAAATGTTATATATTGTAATGTAATAAGAACAACAAAAAATAAATGGTAATTTCATACGTACTATTTTGTGAATAACAAAAATATAGATTCTGAAGTTGGAAAAAAGAAGATTAAATCTCGTGGCTCGGATTGTAGAAGAAATATGGAGTCTAATAATGTTCCTGACCGTCCATGTTATGGGGACGAGTAATAACTTGGCTCCTCATCAGATCATAAGGTTAATTACGACAAAAATATTACGCAAAGTCAGTCAGGTTTAATCATATTACATATTTTATCGGGCCGTGGTAACTGAGTGTCCGGACGGTTGCCTCAAGTTGCACAGTACGCTAGCAGTCCGAGTTCGATCCCCGGTGCCGGCACCAATAAATTTGCTGTTGCAATTTGATGTGTTGATACGCGCTCGGCGGTGAACGAAAACATCGTGAGGAAACCTATATGTCTTAGAAAAAAAATCTAAGACATGTGAAGTATGCCAATCAGCACACTCCATTAATAGATTAGGCCTGTGCCCAGCAGTGGGACATATATAAAGGCTGTAATTTTAACTTCCTATTTTATCACTATATCCAATAGTTAATCTATAAATAAAATTGGAATGTCTGTTTGGAATATTAACTGAAATAATTTTTTACTACATGCATAAATGTATATTACTATATGTATTTATGGTAAATACGAAAATATATTTTTCGACAGTTTTTGTCTGTCTGTTCCGGCTAATCTTTGAAACAACTAGACCTGTTTTGACGGGATATGGGCGGATTTAAAAAGGAGTAACTTAGGCTACTTCAATTTTTTTTAAAAATTAAATAGCTTTTAATCACGGGTAATACCGCGACTCCCAGCTAGTCATGTATAATAAATCACTATACCTGGTAGTATGTTTTCCTTGGATATCTCAATATATTCGTTTCTGTCAGGAGCATTGTGTTGTGGTGGTACTCCGACTAATGCTAGAATGACCTCGGCTAGTTCACCTCCGGTCACTAAGCAATCGTATCCCAAAATTACCTTCTGTAAACAAAATATCAATGTTCATACTTTTTATTACAGCCACAGTCTCTAAGGCCTAATGGACCAGATTAAGATGCGACATCTTGGACCTGAGCCCTTAGGCCTGGCATTCTAGAGGCCCTCAGCCGGAATTTTTATTAAAAGTTCATTGAGCGAACGCTCTTTTTAATTTCTGAAGTTAAAGTTACAGCCTTTTTATATATATAATATTTGTTCCACTGTTGGGCGCAGGCCTTCTCTGTAAAGAGAGTATAAGGGCACAGTCCGCCACGCGGTCCTAATGCGGATTGGCAGACTTCACATGTCGTAGAAAAATTTTCTAAGACATGTAGGATGTTTTCCTTCACCGCCGAGCGTGGTGAATAAGCACCTAAAATTGCAATCACAAATTTATTGGTGCCGGCACCGGGGATCGAACTCGGGTTGCTAGCGTACTATGCAACAAGAGCCAACACTGAGCTACCACGGCTCTCGTAGCTACCACGGCTCTCGTGAAGTATAACAGTTATATTCTTCTATGTTCTCTTCCTTATTACACTTGTTGTCATCAAGTATTTACCTAGTCTTGGATTTTCATAATCCTACTATTATAGTATATTCATAACTACTTTATTAGAGCATGTAACGAATTCATTAAGTATAATAATGTCGACCTATTTTACGTCAGTGATGCCATCATACGTAAGCTTTTTATAAGTTATATTTAGTGAAGTTTTGTCTGCGGGACCATGATGCAATTTTCCAATCCTGAGTTACCTAAATTTTTGTATATTTTTAGCTTTTTTTTCCTAAAACTTACGTGAAAACTTAAAAAAAATTGAATTGAAAACCTTCTCCTTTTTTGAATTCCGGTAAAGTTGTTATCGAGACGAAAATAATGATTAAACAAAAGGACAAGTTATGTCATATCGTAAGATTTGATAATACCTGTACACCTTCGTTCGTATAATCAGCAATAGAATGGTCTGCACATTTAAGGAGACCTTGGCGATTTAAGAAGAACACCCATCTCATTTTCTCGTCGTTTGGCGGTCTGGGTAACTCCATGAACTTTAGTCCAGTGACACGGTTTGTAAGGTCCAGGTATTGGCGTATTTTGTCTCTGAGCACTTTATCTAAAAAAATAATGATATTATATATTATTAATTATAACCTGAAGCGTCAATAACTTAATGGTTTCGGGTTTAGGAAAAAATCTGCGAAACGCAAGATTTAGAATCCACTATTCAAGTATTTACGTGTACCATCTTCTAGCACGATCTTAAGCTTAGTTGGAATGATTAGCATGAATGTTAGTATTATTTGTAAAAAATATAATATTGTTAGTATTCTTTTAAAAAAACAATTATTTAGAATAAATTATCCATTAAAAAAAGTCATTTTATTTTATTGTATAATAAAGATGTTGAATAAGATATATAACTATTAATATACGTAGACTTTGAAGATTACATTTTATCAATGACATTATTTGCTTATTGTAGTTGTTCAGAATAATTAGTTTCGTAGTCTAATGTTCTACTACGACGGCAGTTTTATAGGAAATGAAGAACAAGTCTAGCAATAAGTGTCCTAATGTGTGAATCGGCAAAAGAAAGTACTACCACGGTAGTCTACGATATGGGCAGCCCACCTAAAATTAAGTAAAAACAAAAACAAATTTGCCTGAGAAATTGACTAAGTAATTTAAGAATGGACCCGGGAAAAAGGCGACATCGGCTGGCCCGTGTCGCCTTGCACTGCGAGGGCACAGGGAGGGAGTAACCTCCCCAGTGCACAGTGCAGAGGGGTTCCGGTGCGTTCCACTGGAGATCCCGGAGCCCCTCACCATGCACCGAGGAAGGGCCACCTAGTGGGTAAAAACCCCACATAACCGCCGCCTTCCCCCCAGAAGGCGGGGTATCTTTCTGAAGATTTCCTCCTCGTTAACGAAAAAAAAACAGTAATTTAAGAAACGCTAGCTGCATTATCGATCATTTCTAGAGAAGTGAAGCTATATGTGGTCTATAACTCACTCGCCGAGCGAAACACAAGTAATATATATAACATGTTTCTAATTCATGCCAATGTTCTTCGGTCTCATGATACTTGCCATTAGTCACTGCACACAGTACACAGCAAGGTTAGAGTCTGCTTTTGGATATACCGATAACACAACACACACAACATTTTATTATGATTTTTATTGGCTACCGCATCCAATAGATATGTTCAGTCAATTACAAATGCCATTACATCTCATGTTAATTATTTAACGAAATTGTCTCCAGTAAACAAATTATTACAATTTCCCAGAAGAATATTCAAATTTCAACCATTACGGATTTCGATGGCTAAAAACTGAAGGTAGACCAATATTTACATTTTGCAAGCATCTTTATTCGTAGACGTACGCCTAAATATAATCTGTCAAAGACTATAAAGTGTCACAGACTAAACACTAACAGATAGAAAATATGTTCATGCAGAAACTGCAAGTAATAATTAATCTATAAAGCTACAATTGTTTAAAGCTAATCATATAAAATATGAAAATAAAATTATACTATTATTAATAATTGAACAAGGAAATAATCACCGAAAGAAAAATCGTCGATGTAATATGGAATGATTCCTCGCGGCCAAATTTTAAATTTGACAATTTCATCTTTGGTCAAATCGAATCCGGGTTCCGCATCGTCTAGTCCGCTGGGCAGATCGGCATTGTCCCTCATAACACGAAGCCATCTTCGCGCCGATAAATCGTCTGGATATTTGACATTTGCGCCAGGTCTATAGGAGTGGTTTAAGAAGCTTGCTAAAGTATGATATTCTGGAAAGAATTTATATGTTTACGTTAAGAGCATAACTTACCCAAGAGCCCATTATCTTATATAATAGGTTAAACAAAGTCCTAAAAATCCATCCTTTATAGAGTCATAATGCAAATTAGTCTGTAAAAAGTGGGAACTTTAATTAAACTATAATCAGACTGAAACACTCCTAATTTAATAAAGGTATGTAATTAAACTATACATATCATAATTAATTATACATATAGCTAAGAGAAATACATAAACACACATTTATACACACACTCACACACATATATACACTATAGCTAATGCTTTTATTGTGTTTTCAAAATGGGCAAAAAAACACTGACTGCTGAAACACAGGTCCAATAGTACCTAGCTCAGGAGTCAGGGGCTTCACATTTCTTTCTTAAATTATCTTTTTGGTGACCAATAAAGATTATTATTATTATGGCCAGCACTTAGACGGTACAAAATAGTAGACTATTTTGAATCGTACCGTCATTTCCAGGACGTTAATTTCAGAAAATGTTTATTATACATATTACATTAATTAAAAGTAAAATTTGGGTATATGTTATTTTGCTTGATAAAACATTATATTCTCTTATGATTTTTGCCTTTTTCGAATAAATATTTGAAAAAATTAAATAACAAACCCGAACGAAGCGCGTTGCTTAGTATTTATTGTACAGTCTTTCCCTCCGATTACAATGTGTTTATTTTCGAGAGTAGAGTGAATATGCATTAACTAAGCTAGTGCGTCTTACCATTTAGGACTGCATTTCCACTTAACATGAGGTGGTCAAGCACTTGCTTACAAAGTATAAAAAAAACTAGGACAAAATTATAATGATATATATACTAATTTTTACAGTCCTAGTTGGTAAGGCGCACTAGCTTAGTAAATGCCTATTCACTCTACTCTTGAAAATGCCCACATTGTAATCGGAAGGAAAGATAGTCGCGGGCAAACTATTCCAGTCATTTGCTGTACGAAGAATGAAAGACGAAGCAAAGTTACTCAACGAATTAATGTAGTAGTAGAATCGACATAGCTGATCTGATAATATTATATGTCCTAAGTGAGGGTAACTCAAAAAAATTGTCCAACAACTTTAAATAGACATGCCATTTCAAAAATAAACAGATAATCGTTCTTGGTGTTATTTAAAAGAACTGAAAAAAACAGAGGTTGAAGAATAATCGATTACCATTATTAATCTAAACACGACCGTTAATTAAACTAAGGAATAAAAAAAATAATTAAGCGAGACAACGTTTTAGTTCAATGTCCTTTAAAATTGTTTCAAGGTAAGGATTTAAAACTGCTTAGAATTATTATACGCTGTCGAGCTTCCTACTGCGTATGAATAAAGAAAGCTTCAGAGAAAGAAGGCTTATAGGTCTGACCATGTTACCTGTCACTTTTTACATTCGATACTGGTTCCCGTGGGATACGACATATATTTGTATAATTGAAAATAAATCAAGATGACTGTTTAAAACGGTTACAATTGTCTGGGTATATAGATTTGTATCTATACAAATAAATAAAATTGGTTTGTCTGCAATATTAAAATGACCGCATTTTTCTACATGCATATGAATGTATTTATGTACATGTACCAAAATTATTTTTGTACAACTTGTATCTGCTTATCTGTTCCCGCTAACCGTTGGAACGGTCAGGCTGATTTTGACGGCACTTTCTTTTTTCATGGATAGGTTAGGGCAGTTTTACTCCCATGCCTTTCCTCACTTATCTATTATACCCTCTTACATTCTCCTTTTTAACAACTTATTTCTACTTTACTTATTTTATTTCTATTTTTAATATGTACACTTATTCTTTAATTATTACCTTATATTTATTTCTTATATTTATAACATTTGCTTATTACTAATCTTATTTTGTAACAATTTATCCTAATACTAACTTAGTTTTTTAAGTCCAGTCATGGGCTCTCGACTCACATTAATTTTAATGTGTGTCTAGAGCTCCTTTGACGGCACTTTCACAAGCAGATAACTGATGTAATAAGGAATAACTAAGGCTACGTTTATTTTAAAATATTTAAATAAATAGTTTTTAATCTCGGGTAAAACCGGGAGGCGCAGCTAGTACGAATAAAAATAAATACAATTTGAATTAGGAGTGACATTTATAAGACTTGGTCCTTGATTCATCAGGACAATGCTATATTTTAAGTATACATGCGAATTGAATACGTTTGTGTTAATTCAGTAAAAAAAAATATGCTATTCCGAATACGTATATACTTACCAACTTGATGAATTCAGACAGTACTAAAACCATTACATCGTGTCTCCACTTAACAGCAGTTAGAATTACATTTTACTTCTTAAATGCTTAGGAATAAATCACTCAATGATTACTTGTATTAATGTCCATGTTACACGTTGCATTTATAACTAACCTAACAGATTCTACTTTCCGACACATTTTGACATATTTCAGACGCAAATGATTTAACACACAGAAGCGTTTAACGTCGTTATGTCATAGTTTTTTCAGACTACCGTCTAATTTATATCATTACATTTGTCCCGAATATGCTCTCAATATTATTTGTTATGATATGCTTGATTTTAGATTTAATTTTATTAATCATAAATGCCAAAGCACGTTATAATACCCACTATTTTTTTCTATTACAATTAACGTTATAGTTATATTATAGCTCTGGTGTCGACGAGATTCAAATCGCGTTAAGTTTTTCAAGGAGCTAATTAGGTCAGGAATCGAACTCTCGATCGTCAGAATGTATATTTACCAGCAACAAAAAATATAAAAAAAAGTGGACGCCCTCTTTATATTTATGAATTATAGTGGGAATTCTACAAAATATAATATATCAGAATCGGTTAGCGTGATATTGAGTTATTCGTATGCGTTGTTATGCGCACATGCTTGATGCAAATTTAAGACTTATAATATGGTTTTCTCATGGATGCCATTGTCAAAATTGGCCATCAAATTTGAATGGAACCACATGAGAAGCTTTCAAATAATGAAGTAATTATCAAAATCGGTTTAGCCAATGGAAAGTTATGAGATACCTCATAGCATAAAATCATCAAGCATAAAAACAAACGAATTGAGGACCTCCCCCTTTTTGAAGTCGGATAAAAAGAGTGTATAGGGCATACTCCACTACGTAGCCCTAGTGCTGATTGGTAGACTCGATATTTTCGACTATTTTATTAGACATTTTAGTTTCTTCGCAGTGTTTTCCATGTCGAAATATTATAATTATCAATATTTAAATTGAAACAGGTTTTAATTTCAAATAAAACAGAGATAAAATCGGTAAAATTAGTCTTATTTCTTTTACGTTTAATTAAAATAAAATCACTTACTGATTTTGGGACAAATATAAAATAAGCAAATAAAAAGAAAACATTTTTGTAGAAAATGTCCGGGCATGTCCAAACGCGAGAGCAAATATCGAAATACACTCGGTCGAGTTTATTGCGAAAATATCACAAACCGCAGCCGCGATTTAAAATGTAACTTTAATAAGGTATAAATTTGAAATGGCCGGTTGCCTAACTTCGCGTGCGTGCGGGAATGTGAATTATTTAAAATGTATATTTACACAAAATAATATTGGAATAAATCCGATCGAATGCGATCAGCGCGCAGCAATGTTTCTTAGGAAAAATCTTGCAGCATATGTGCCTTCGAAAGCACGGTACTTGTGAAAAATTATTCACGCTATTTCAGATTCAGGTACGCCATACGTATCTCTTATGACAGATTTCTCAGTTCATAACCATAAATTTTCCAACGT
Source organism: Meandrusa payeni (assembly GCA_029286785.1). Classification (NCBI taxonomy): domain Eukaryota; kingdom Metazoa; phylum Arthropoda; class Insecta; order Lepidoptera; family Papilionidae; genus Meandrusa; species Meandrusa payeni. The sequence continues at coordinate 13,632,986 of JAGSMX010000012.1, forward strand.
GCGCGATACTCGTGGGAACAGGCCCCGGGGTCTCGCCGACCACCAACACTGATCGACTTTTCACTTTCAACATATGATTTGTATAAAAAGAACTTTATAATCTATAAAATAGAGTCTCTTTTACGGCATCTTCGTGTAATCTTTGTTAAGAAAATAAAGCCGTTCCAGAAAATTGCACACTATCAAAAGCATGTTCGATGGTTGCGTTAACAATAAAATAAAATGGTGAACTTAAGACAGTTCGAGTTACGTTTTAAGATCGATATATAAATTTCAAAAGAAGAACGTCACTATTAATCGAACACGTATTTCATAAGGTTCGAATGAAACTACTTTTACGAATTTTAACACGGTTTAATTTAATTCTCAAATACCCTACGTGTCAAGCATTTTACAGTGCTACTTGCACGTGCGAGTTCAGAGAAATTTAATCAGCAATGATGTCTTTGTTTCTAATGGCAAAGAAGTGAGAAAGAAATATAACAGCTTATCTTCCTAATTGTAAATAAATATAATTTTCGTTATTACTTATAATCATAGGAGTAATACCCTACGTATATTCTATTTGGTTCTGGCATCAATGAATTTGTCAGTTGCAATTTTAAGTGCTGATTTACCACGCGTTCAGCGGTGAAGAAAAATATCATGAGGAGACCTACGTGTTTTAGAAAAAATTCTAAGGTATATACCCTTTTAAGCTTTATACAGGGAAGACCTAATAGTAAGAAGTATATTGTCTATGTACATATAGTCAAAAGTATATATGTAATTCATGCTTACGGTGGTAAATATAGGCAATTTCTTTTGCTACTAAAATCATGATCGGGAAGTAGCAGACAGACACTAAATACCGACTTAAAGTAGAGATATTGATAATTCAGCATTTCGTCCTTTGAGAGAATTGTCTTCTTAAAGGCTGGCAACGCACCTCCAACTATTTTGTGGATGTCCATGGACATTAATCACTACTAAACATCAGATATGCTGCATACACGTTTGCACCGTTTTAACCGACTTCAATAAAGGATGTTGTCAATTTGTCTGTATGTTTATTTTTTTAGTTTGTTAGGTCATAACTTCGGATTGGATGAACCGATTTTGTTGATTCTTTTTTACATTTAAAGGTGAGGATACCCATGTGGTCCCATTTAATTTGGTCCAATTCTGACAATGGCGTATAAGATTATGTGAAAATCATATAAGTCTTAAATTTGCATCTAGTATGTGCGTTATAAATCGGTTGACGTGATACAATAACTCAGTATCACGTCAACCGATTTCGATGATTCATTTTTTATAGATTAATACGTACTTCAAAAGTATTTGAATTAGAATTTGGTTAGGTTCAAATTGATTGCATTAATATTCCTACGATAAATTCGTAAATACAAAGATCTAGGAAAAGTCCACTTGTGATTTGATTTGAAGTCGGTTTATAAATATTATCAGTGCAGTAAATCATTACCAGTCTGGTACTAGGAATCCCGGTAACATTGTATTGGTTTAAGCTGAACACCTTGAGAGCACGGTCAGCTTTCAATCCGGTTAACGCGTGGAACCCCTCGGGGTACCCGCGACCGTCACCCATAAAATGCAACGCCAACTAAACGATATATGTATTATGTTAATTTTAGTGTTTTTAAACTTTCACAATTCGAAGTCATTTTTAAAATAATATAAGGAGTAATGTGTAATTATATAAGCTTTCACGCTTGTAGTGTCCGCTTTTTGAGAATCTCAGGTCACAAAAGAGACAGGTGATGAGCCCTGAGCTTTTATTGTACTTGAAAAACTGAGCTCGCAACGATCTGATCGTATGCTGTACAGCTTAGCCATGCGAAAATGAAAGCAATTACGCCGTCGACCCGAGGATCAGTAAGAATACGGAATCTCCAGAAAAGGACTTTTCAATTGCGGGTAACACCGCGCGGTGAAGCGCTAGTGTTTAATATCCGCTTAATAATTATATAATTGTGTAAACGAATAGAGTGAATAGGCACTTACTAAACTAGCGCGTACCATCTTTCGACTATATTACCACCTAACATCAAGGGAGATCGTGGTAAAGCACTAGTTTATACCTATAAAAAAATAATATAAAATAATAATACCACACACTTTCTTTCTTGCATGCTAATTCGTAAGTTAATATTAATAAATTACAGAACTATTATAAGTATGGTGGGGGCTGGTGATCTGTCTTACAGGGTAACCTAGTTCAGACACCAGTCTTTCACAAATTAAAGATCTACGTAAACTGTAAACAAATAAGTAAACTGTGCATTTAAATTTGTGAGAGATGAATAAATAAATTTATTATTATTATTAATAATAATATAGGTGATAGGGTGAGAAGAAACACGCTAATTTTTTGATAAATTTTGTATTTTTAGTAACAACTAATCAATATTTTAATCATAAATAGATACTGCTAATGTACAATCAATATCATTACAATAATTTGTCAACCCCGAAGCGGTCACTGGACGAAATAATTTCAAAAAAAAGGTATATTCACTGTACAAACAATAGGATTTGAGATTCAGAATAGTTCAGCTGATTTCAATTGTATTGTTTATCTTAACATGTACATTTAAAATACTAAATTCACATAAATAACTTAAAAAAAAGATTGGATAAAACACAATATTTACATGCATATAATTAATATTTCCAATGGTATTCAGTATAAGGTAAGATTCTTCCTTAAAACGCTGTCAGGAATAAAATAAGGAATTTCCTTTCGAAATTTGTAGATAAAAAAATGGCACTGATATTGAAATGAAAACAGACCTGTTAAAAATACATTAAAATACTTTTTATCACATAAGCTCTCGCTTTACAAAACAATCATGGCTTCATCCATCTAGTCATGGATAATACAACTACGATTAAAAAACACTTCAGTCTTTCAACTCCAACATAGTACAGAGCACTTTCGAACATGACTGTATAACAGTTCATAGTTCTAAGAAAGTCTATGTACGCGTAACACACGTAACAATTAAGAATGCCTTTTTTAATTAAAAAAAAAAGTTATTCGGCGAATCATCATCGAATTCTTTTGTGATTAAAAATACATTTTTACTCTAAAATAAATTTAGAGTAAGGTAAAAAAAAGAATTAAATTAAAACGATTTAAAATAAATATCTTATTAAAATAAGTAGGTTGATTAATAATACATAATATAGTACATTCAGTAGGACAATAATAATTACCAAACAGTCCTAATCTAATTTATATCACATTTGAAATATCATTCCTCTAGACATACATTATTAATTATTAATAAAGCTTCTCTTGCAAACTGTCGACGTGGCCTGTCAGAAATTTTGTTACATTGATAAATAATCATTTTGTTACTGTCATTAGATATTTTAATAAAGGCAGTGTTTTAGGAATAATTTTAATTCTGTTTTTCATTGGATTTATAATCAACAGTTCGCAGTACATACGAATTAAAGAGTAAATAATATTACAATTAGGAAAACATCATTTTTAAACATGCTTCTGTACAATATGGATAATTTTATAATAGCTGTAAATTGAAATGAACACGGTGCGTCAACTGACTACACGTTAAACATTATCTTGATGTATCGAATGCAGCACGCATACAATAATATATGTATAATACTGATTATTTAATTCGTTTAATATTTAATTAAAATTCTCGAGAGCGTTTATCTCGTAATGTGGGACACTTTTACGATGGCGCTACTTACTGACCGATAAGGGCCAGAATGTAGCCTCAGTAAGTGAACACCCAAGAAGTCACTTTATGTAAATGATGTTAAGTCACAGATTCCATTAACATTGCAAAATAATTAATATAAAATTATAATTACAAGATAATTTCGCTCTCGAGCCTCACAACAGTTATTGCGACTGTGCACCCGACGCATGCGTCGATAAAACAGTATTTATAAAACCAATGTTATTATTGCCGTCGTAACATAATGGCGTATATATTTCCATTATTATTTAAGGTTTAACTTTGAAATGATATTAACAAATACCATTTAAAGTAGTCTTCAACGTTATTTGTGTTTTGACTCGTTTCTCCGGAACACATAGTAGATTACGTAAGTACGATAACTAGAATAAATAATTTGTACACCTACCATACTGAGTAAGGAAACCAACAAGTCCAATTTCGAATGTAAGCCGGTAGAATTGACAGATATAGATTGTCGTCAAACTGGCCTCATTAGTCTCCCAACGCCAGTGTTCAGAACAGTAACCTTCCTAAATTACATGTTCGCATTTAATAGCCAAATAAATTAACCAAACGAGCAATCGTTTACATTCATTTTAGGTCGAATCAATTACAAGTGTATAAAAAAATCAATAGTAGCATAGAACTATTTACATAAATCTTCCGGCGAAGAATAAATGACGCGATTATATACACCGTTTGTTTTCTGCCCACGGAGAAACAAGTCCGCTCTCGTGTCAGTCACAACCGTCCGACACTTATTGAGGTTTCTCTCATTGATAATATATATGCGCGCAGTATTAGCGTCCGAGCATCTATAAACATGTGTGTACCACTTTTTCCGTGCGACACGTTTTACATTTAACTTCGCAGCACCAGTGAAAGGTACAGTTGCACCTCTCGTCGACAAACTTCGTCTCGGTCTTGTAACCACGACCGCAGCACATGAGATCGCAGCCGTCGACTCCGATACTCGTGTCGTTGCATGCACGCCCATGCGTGCCGGGTATGCCGAGCCTCGGGTTCTTTTCGCAGAAACCCGGCGACGATTCCAGATAGACGAGGTCTTTCGACCCGGGCGCTTTGTGGTCCGGGTTGTAAGGCCTGAGTTGGAATCTATACCGGTCCCTGCGCGGTACCCTGTGCGACGCTGCGTCGTTCCGCTGTGTAGGAGTTTCCACGTCAGTGTTGCTCATCAAAACCCTCGACGCGCCGTCGAACCGGTCTTTTAATGTATCTCCCACGGAACGGAAACTCGGCAGCCGCATCCAGCAAGTTTTTACCGTGCAAGATCCGGACATTCCATGGCACTTACACTCTTGACGCATCTCCGACTGAACATGCTGTGGACAAAAATAAATGTTAGAAAATTTAATCGGTTAAAAGTTGTTTTACAATCACGCAAGGAGGTCTATAATGATGTCCAAATATCTAAAAATTCTTTCGATAACAGTCGAAGGGTGATCGATGGTTCACTATGCGCACTCCATCGATCGCATCTCACGATCGAGCAAATTGTTACAAATCGTGGGGAGGTGGGCCGGTCGTCACAGAGCGAAGACAGATAATAAATCATACTCTAGGGACATTCATCATTCTTAGAAGGTAGATAAATGACGCGGGGATGGAGACTGTAAATATTTTACAAGAGCCAAGGCGCACGCGCTTCGTAGAAAGCAGCCAGTATTTATTCATTCACATGTAGATAGCAACGTGCGCTCTAGTGTCCAAATATGTGTTAAACAATCGATGGAATGTTGTGAATATTCATCGCGCGGACACCCAGCGCGCGTGTCGTGACAGGAATTAAGCGCATCAGTTAATGACGCGTCTGGGTGGCTCAAGGCGCCCGGCGATCCTTTTTGATGAATTTCGAGGCTGGAACGGACAGTGGGTATGCAAATGTGGGTGTGCGGTGGGAGGGAGAACAGCGAGCGCAACGAATGGGTGCCTGTTGCACGTCGCCGAGCGATGGGCTGATCCGCTTGACGCATAATTAATTTTAGACTTAAGCGACATGTCAAGTGGCTGACAATCGATCGTCACCCGTAATGGTAATGTAAACACGGTGCGACGACATGCCCGAGTGCGATTGTTTTATGGATGTTTATAATCGGCTCCCGTTCAAGTGGCGATTGGACGGCAAGTGTTGACCGATCAGCGCGCCGCCATCCAATCATCACTCTCAAACTTTTACCCGCTGATTGCCTCGTTTTTGTCATAGACGTGACTTGACTGGGCATGATGGATATCAAACCGGATTCGCTGACAACTTTCTCGGTTAATCATTTCCCTTATGAAAGTATTTTACTAGAATTACTACGGCTAAAGCAATTACTACGGCTAAAAAATAAAGGCTTGGATTCTAAACGTGTGACTTTACTCTCTTACGGTCGGGAGTTCGAATCCTAACTAAGACAATAAGTTCTGACGTGAAAAAAATTGTGCCTGTCACACTGTGTTTAAAGCGGACAGCGATTGCTAGTAGACCCTATAGTTATAAAGAAATGAGAGCTTATGTATCAGGAGTAACTAGAATAAGGTTGTATTTGAATTCGGTTAGGGTGTGATCAGTGAACTTACCGCTCTCCCGGCTTCGTTATTGTGGAGATTCATTTTCTCCCTCAAAGTTTTGCCCCGTTCGCCCGTGTCAACAAACTCTCGACTGAATCGGAATCCGAAGCCGATATTGTCACTGCATCCGCCCCACTTCCAAACTCTCACGTTGGCTGCAGCTGCCGCTCTGGTGCGGTGGGGTATGCGATCCAGGTGAGAGTAGTCGCACGTGCATGACTCTATGGAGCCCTCGGCGCATGCGCGTGACACGGCGTGCGTCACACCAGCGCTCGTAATGGCGTATATGAATGCAGTTTCACGGCATCCTGAGATAATATAAATAAATGATTATTCTTGTATAATGTTTTCATCATGCTTTAAAGAAAAAAGCGAGAACTTCTTTGAATAAGATATTAGTGGATAGTCCACTACACGACCACAGAACAGACTACGTGTCTAAGAAAAATTTGAGACATACAGATTTCCTTAGTAAATCAGAGCTCAAAATTGCAACAAACCATTTTATTGTTAAAAATAACTTACTAGACTTCCTATCGAGTTAACAATTATGTCCACGTCGTTACTCAAAATATTGATTTGTAAAAAAATTACAAAAAATTAAATACTACAAAAAAGTTTATCGATAGGCTCATCCACACCTAACAAATCGATCAAATGATAGATTGATATCTCTGCCTACCCTGCGAGGTTTAAAGGGATACAATAAAAATATGATATTTGCCAAAACTACGTACTTACTCGTATAGTATGGGATCTCATAAAGATAATATTTAAACAAAATGTTATCATACTATAAGCTAATAAAATTTTAATTACTAAAAAATTTCAAGTAACTTTTGTTAACAGTGATTTGAAGATTGAAGAATGCGTGCGTGGGCTTGTATCGAACAGCTTCCTACCTTAATATTGTTGTTTTGATAATAAGAACGCTTGGTTTATTGCATTTTTCACATAGGCATGTTTGGTATTCATATAATTAATTCATCCCAACACAAGAGGGTCCTATATTTTAATAAAACTTTATTATTGCTTAGGGTACGGGGCACATAAAAAATTCTCATTTCGTTAACATGGTAGGTATCCAATTTTTCTAAATTCAAAATATTCGGTCTCATCAGTAAATTGCGATGGGTAAGGCAACGGACCCTAACGGTCACTCAATTGATATTCAGCGGATTGTTTTTGATTATCTCGTATCGATATTAAAAATAAAACTAATTCGTCCTAATAAATTTAGAGTAAGATGTTTTTGTTGGATCATTAGCTCTTCGGACTGGGGTTTTAAAAGTTTACTAGTTTGAGAGATTAAGCTCTTGGATAGCTTATAATGAACTTAAATTAGGGATATGGTAAGGTTACTTGTAACAAGACAGTACTGTCTTGGCTGTCTCTTAGGAGCCTCAAGATCTCCTAACAGGGTACGGGTGTTCGTGCGTGTCTTGACATGTTAGTGTGTTTGTGTAAGCGCGTGCATGCGTGGGTGTTTGTTTATGTGTGTCTGTGTGTATACCCCCCACCGGGGGGACCCTTGTGTCGAGTTACTAGCGATAGAAGTTCAGGCTAAGCGACCTAAGAGCTATGCCACCTCTCAATCCGGTGAAGCAGTCAAGGCCAGCTTCTCTGGCCAATCTGTGTAGTTCGTCATAAAAAAAAGTCTATGTGTGTGTGTGAGAGAGAGAGAGAGTGTGTTTGTGTATGCGTTATAAAAAGTAGTTTAAATGATTATGTTTATAAAATTTTGACATTGGCTAAAACGTGACGCTTTCAATTATGTAAGACACAGGACATAGTATAGCCAGCCAAATAGCCCTTGTTACATTTAAAAAAATCTCCATAACAGACGGGATATATATTTGATATATTTGATCTAATGCTACAATCGGATTAGCTCGTAGACGTTCCAGAGATACTGCCAACATTATACCTTTTACAGCTTAGTGATTAAGCGTTCAACTTGAGACCTGACGTGCCTGCATAAGTTTCTGTTACATGTACAAAATAATCAAAACTTAAACAAGTTACAAGTGTCACATAATATTAGCATTAATAAAACAATAATAATATACTCGTAAGCTTGGTGTGTCTACTCCAACAGAGACAAAATGCCGTGAAAGCTTCCCAATATTAACTTAATAATGTTAATTGCCATCTCGCGATGCGTTGTAAATAGGTGGCAAAAGAAACTTCAGCTATCATTAATATCGTCTCGGCACAATAAAGACAATTCACACGACAGTCGTTACGTACATAAAATCAAGTTCACTCATCTACAATCACATAAATCGATGGTCTCGTCCCGTATCGAATACTATAAATAATTAATGGCTCGGCATTAGAATCAAATACTCATAAAATACAATTAAAAGAGAGAGGGTATATCTCGAAGATTGAAAATAAAAGAATCGCCTCTTACCTACACGAGAGATTATAAATTTGATCATTACAAGTGGTACGGCGCGCGCATCGAATTCTCGCTCTTAATATCGATTTAATAGCCCGCGTACTTCTCATCGATTAATATTCGATATTCAAGGTCTTTGTCTACGCAACATCGTGCCACAATAAGATAATGATATTGTATTGACAGAGAACAAGTATATTTACAAGTAAAAACAAAAATCCGACTTCAAATCGAATACGAATATAATAGAATTAATCACAACCTAACCAAACTCTTATCTTTGATCCTTTATAATAAAAAATGAATCATCAAAATCGGTTAGCGTGTTATTGAGTGACGAATTACTCAATCAACAAACATTTGTCGCGCACATTACTTAATGCAAATTTAAGACGTATATAGTTGTTTCATAGTTGTCATTGTCGGAAATAGACCATGTCTAAAATAGGACTACACCGGAAGTAACAGCTTTCAAATAAAAAAAGAATCATCGAAATCGGTTCACCCATTCGAAAGTTGTGAGGTAACAAACATAAAAAAACATAAAGACTAATTAGGGACCTCCTCCTTGTTGAAGTCGGTTGAAAAGTGCGCATCTAGGCATCGTGGAAACAACTTCACGAAGAACTTAATTGATAACTCACGCCTTTTAATCCTTGCAGAGTAGACGGAGATAATAATTTCAATATAAACGTAAAGTTATAGAGTCCAAGAAGCTTAGTGTAACGTGATTTTTAGCAAAAAAAATCTCAAAAACAGAAATCGCTTGAGCATCAAGCCGGCATCACTGTTATAATCACTAACCATCACCTTAACCTGGGCACAAATCATTGTAAGTTAAATAATCTTCGAACCCTCAACCGTCAAATCGAATGTCGATCGTCATTAGGCTATCACTGGTTATGGATTGTAAATTAAAATTATTATTTCACAATCTCTGTCGGTGGTCCATTTATCAGATCGTTAAAGATTTGCAAATTCAGGAGTTAGATAAATAAAAACAACTAAACGTATCGTTATTTATTGATATTTATAATAACAGTATGTGGAAAGCGCACAGCGACGTCCTCGAGCGTTATTAAGGGCTCAATAAGCAAATGAAATCATTTTTTTATTGAGTTGTCATCGTGGCCCGATATAAATTACGACGGGCGCACACCGGCGCGGTCGCTTCGGATTCGCTTTTTGTGCTTTCATTTGGGATGTTACACAAAAGTATTTTATTCAGCAATTACTTGAGATGTTCGAGCGGGAATTTTAATGTCAATTTTGCCATCATTCAATGCTCGGACGAAATTAATTCAAAGCATACGAATGCGAACGGTCGCCGAGACGAGCATTTATCTTCTGTAATGAGTTGGAAACGTTCTCTCACATTAACTATAACAAATAGGAGCAGGCCAATTAAATATGGCACGCGTAAATTACACTCGTAAAATGATAGCTTTCGGCTAATCCTATTTACTGGTGACGTCTTAACGGACGTATAAAAGTCGTAGTTGTTTGGACAGGTCCATAATCGTGTCAGTTTGCGACACCTTTCTCACTAATCTCTCTTTGACGTATGACCAGTCTTTGTTTATGGCTGTTGGCGGCTGTTAGCCCGGAGGCTTTTACAATATATCCGGTAATATTGAGTGGTGATCGAGCACTTCTACGACCGAATGATACATAGAAGTTACAAATGGAATCCTAAAAATAGGTAAAGCTAGCTTAGCTATTTACGCTATTACTTTATAGACTTTTTTATTGACACCTATATTGTCTTGATGCATATGTCTAAAATTTAGCGTAGTAGCGCAGTTTGACTTACGACGTGTGGCCGCGGATTCGAATCCTACTCGACATGTGCTAAATTAGCATTTTTTAGGTATAAAAAAATTACTTATTAGCTGATCACCTGTCACATATAGGACCTAATAAGCTTGGTGAAAACAGCGATAGCTATTTCTATGGATTAGAAAAAGGTTATTTATATAATTTATTTTTTCAACCAACTGACAAATTTTGTCATTTGTTAGATTACTAACTTTGTGATGCCCTTAGCCTGCTCTTAACCACCAAAGGTTAGCTGGAAGAAAATGTTAAATAGCATTAAGTTCGCCTTTGGACATACTTTGGATCTTTAAAAGATTTATCTATCTATTTAAGCAGTCACCAGTAATAACTTGTGAATAAACCATTAGCCCAAAAATTTCGGTGAGAATTTCTTGTCACTTTTTCTTTTACTGTGCATTCTTTAGATAAATTATTTATAGATAAAATTATGAAAGAAAGATATAAGATAGAGTAATTTTATGACAATGAAGGAATTTAAACGGAATTCAAAGACATTTTGATTTTCGACCTGATATTGAACGGTAATTTAGTTAATTTATGATTCATTGGCCAGTTTCAACCTGTTTCACATAATTGTTCTGTGAGTTTGAGTCTAATAGAAAAAATATAATCACAAAGAAATATTGGATCTCACACCTATATTTTTTTTTTTGGACGAACTATCACAGTTGGCACAGAGAAGCTGGCCCTTTACTGCTTCACCGGATTTGAGAGGTGGCATAGCTCTTAGGTCGCTTAGCCTGAACCTCTATTAGGTGGTAACTCGACACAAGGGTCCCCCCGGTGAGGGGTAACCTCGGCTTGGACGGTTACCATTATTACGCGTTAGCAATCCGATCCGAGGACGTCCGAAAGGGCCGAATCACGACTCGGTCGGTAGCTATTTTATTAACGAAATCTACTGGGACAATCTAAGCTAAACTAACTTATATGCCACTTCGGGAAGCGTTAGCGCTGGGAGAAGAAGTGGCCGAAGAAACTCCAGCAACGCTCCTAATCCTATCGAGGGGGTGGGGTTTTCCCATAAAATACTTGTATCGCGCAAGGATTATTCGCAACCTCCGACGGTCGCGGATGGACGCTTTGTAGATTTGTAAAGATCTAATCTCACACCTAAATAATGGTTTAGAGGTATTGCGAATTACGTTCTAATACATGACTTATTTTTTAACTTAAGAAAAATAAGTTTTTTCATTCTAACCGTTACTTTGTCGAGAAATGAAATTAGCTGTCTGCTTTTACCAAGATTAAATTAAGTTAATTATTATGTTCTGTACGTGCAGTGACAGGTCGATAGATGGCTATGTAAGTTATTACATAAGAAATGTAATAATTTTTTTTAACATTCTAGTTAATCACTCCAACTAAGCTTAAGCCTATGCTAGAAGATGGTTCACTTAAATAGTCCATTAGTGGAATTGAACCTATGACCTTACTTATCGCAAACCGTACCCTATACCATTAGGCTATCGAGGAAATTATTTGCATAAGTTAACATTATTTTGAAGCATACGAAAACAAACAAGAGATTTTTTGTATTAAACGTATTAAAATTACAACCTTTATGTATGTCCCACTGCTGGGTACAGGCCTTCTCTGTAAAGAGTATAAGGGCATAGTCCGCCACGCGGCCCTGTTGCGGATTGGCGGACTTCATATGTCTTAGAAAAATTTTCTGCAACATGTAGTTCACGATGTTTTCCTTCACCGCCGAGCGCGTGGTAAGACAGACAGCATTTAAAATTGCAACAACAAATTTATTGGTGCCGCCACCGGGCATCGAACTCGAGTTGCTAGCGTACTATGCAACTTGAGACGACTGCCGGGACAATAGGCTACTACGGCTTTTATGAATAATCATGAGAAATGTTTAAACGTATCACTATATGTCCTAGGCTAAAACACCTTAAATATCGCCACAGTGACTTATTTAATCTAATACATTTGTTTTAAAAAATAAATGCATTATTAATTCAATAATTTATTTCGCTGCCTCGGTCGCCCATCGATTTTCCCCGACAACAAAGCCGATTGTCGCATTTTGCAAATAAATCGCGACGTAGAAAAATTATGACCGATGTAAGGAGCCACCTTCGCTGGCGGTACATTAGTCATGGCATTAAATTAAACGTAAACACATTCTATAGGCCTAATTAAATGACCAAATAAGATGAGGCCCGACAACACACATTTGTTGCATTTAATAAAGAAAACAAAAGGGTAAAATTTTAATAGACGACGATATTATAGGCATCAAGGCCATCAATAGTTTTAGTGTAAGAAAATAAATATTTTATGTACAGTTCAAGAGGGCCTTGAATCCCGTTTATCGAATTCTTAAGACTACTAAAATCATGTAAATATTGAAAATGTTGTTTCCAATATTTTCAATATTTCATTATATAATTTAAACTTTATACGTTTAATTATCATATTATTTATTTTAGTTCATTTTTGACTCAATAATATATTTATTTATGATTGTTTTTCATCTATTATTTTAATATATTTTAATCTCATAACTGTTATATTTATGTATCATATTTATTATAATCTTATTGTCTGTATAAATTACATATAAAAGTAGTATTGCGCGCGCACGTCTTTAGGTAGTCCCGGGCACCGCTGAAAATCAGCGCGTTTGCATCCTTGCGACAGCATATGCTGAGACGGTGTCCGATTTTGGCATCATATGTTTTGTATTATTGGTCCGTGTAACTTTAATTGTGTTTTGTCTATTTCATTCTTTTTTAATGTGTGTTATATTCTGTCTGTGATTTGTTTTTGTATTGTGATGCCAATAAATAAATGTCTATGTCTAATAACATTTTTGACCCTGTAACAATTGCTGTCACTGTCTACAGTCTTTTTTTTTTAAAAGAATACCGACATTTTTTTTCACAAATTGGTGGTTCGCAATTTCAAAAATGGTATTCTAAGCTGAAGCGTGTTGCTAGGAGGCGTTGACGTCAATAGTCGAATGGTGGATTCGAACCTACGACCTAACGTTTCACAAACCGTACTCTAAACCATTTAGCCTAATGTCGGTTCACCTTAGTTTTAAAGGGATGTGAGAGCTTATATATTTTCATGGGTATTATTTTATTAAGACAGTTTCGCACCATGAAATAAGAACAAATATGATTAATATGAACCAATAAAGGTAAATTATTATTATAACTGATAATAAAGTGCTGTCGGTGGATTTATCTGTGCGTATAATAAATGGCCCCGAAGTCGGTTTACAACGCGAGCATCGAGCGATAATTCCATCCCCGCCGATTGGCAGTTAAGGAGAGGCGTTGAGGATTTATAAAAGTCAAAAAGTCGTAAATCCCAAGGCACCGCTCCGCTCGCCGCCCGTGTTAAATAAAACTTAATCTCAGTTGACAATTGACGAACACCTGGCACCATGGCGCGGGTCATTAAATAATTCAAAATTAATGCACTAATTAAATATGTTCCCGCACGCATTAAGTCGTCAACAGTATACCTGTGAGATTAATTTGAAAGATTGACTTATGATTATTTCGCGCCTCGCAACGCTCTCGTCTTATCACGTATAGCGATTCGTGTTATTCAAATTTGATGCGACGTAATTACTCAAAACATCTATAAATCACCCGTTTCGGTCAGCTCAGACCAGCATATGGAGGGACGTTTCATCGAACGAGATGAGGTCATTATAAACGTCTGTTATTTGATTTTAAATTTGATTTACGATAATTTAATGACACTTTATCTACTACAAGATAAACATCGCTTTGATAAAGAACTGTAAAACCTACAAAATATCATAGGAATTTCCCGTTTTTACTACAAATTTTGTTATACATGATGTTCTATAAAGCTCTCATGTCCTTCGAACTCTAGCGGGGTAGACAGAGAAAGCTTTCACTGTTCACTTACCACCAAGTTTATCAGGTCCTATGTGACAAATGGTGAGCCCGTTACTATACACGGACAACAAATTATGTATAATATTATATTATATAATATCTATTCAAATACAAATGTCACAATAATTAATTAAAATTATTTTTATTACAATTTTTTTCTTAACGCCTAGATTTAAACAATGTTTAACTATTGCTAACAAAAACATCTATGGTTTATATTTGTGAAATACATATAACATACACCGGGTACGTCTACAAACTCAACTCTCTCTCTCATTATATAGCCTGAAAAGAAAGAGGATATGATTTGATACCTCAGTTTAACCTACAACGGTTCAGGGATATATTTTTTCCTACGATATACTTCCTTATAATACAAAGAAGTTCTGATATAAAATGAAGTATTCGGTATACTTAAGATCTCTTTGGCGACCACCCTGCGCTTAGTTTTTTTTATCTTCTTTCTTTTTTATAGAAACAGTTGAATACGCAAGGAAATTTTTAATCTAAAGGTACGTTGAGAACATAAGTAATAAAGTGTCGTAATTCATTTTCGTTATGCTACGTATGGGTGATAATTTAACATTGAATCTCGAGACGTGAGCATTCCTGTGACAATTCAAAATTACATCGGTCATATATCACTCATTGTGTGCGGCACAAAGCATCCGGAGCTACCATTGGCTACCTCCTACCACTTCGCAGCCCATTCATACGTAGTACAAAGACGTTTGTTTTTGAATTGCTCGGAAGAAAAAAACATCAAACATAATTAAGTTTTAAGTGAGCTATCGTGGTACGGGACACGATCGATAATAACGTGAAAATGACATCGTATTCAATTTGATCGGCGATATCGTTTTAACATCGTCCCATTTCGCATTCACAAATCGCTCTTATCTCGATAACAATTCGAACGCCACAAAACTAAAACACTTACCTAATTGAACGTTAAATATTTCATCGATGGCATTTTATTTCCGTTTTATTTTCTTTGCCCATCGTTTTGTAAGTTTTATCCACCCACGGCGACGGAATCTCGGGTGAGATATAAACCTTCTGAACAGGAAATATTCGAGAGAGGTCGTTTTATTGGCCAAGTTACCTGGCATTAGGTGTAAACGGGGCTTCCGTGGAGCGTGTAGTCTTTATGTCGCGTCGTTAAACTACTCGGCGGGGGTGAACGCAGCGGGATTTCGGACAGTAAATTTCTCTATTATCGGGTCAACAATAACCCTCGGTACAAATGGGCCATTGTACCGTTGTCATCTTCGCTGTTAATACGAGCCTTGAGGTTTACTACAATGAGATGAAGACGTCACGACGCGTCAATGGCGTGTCGACGGGTATATAAAGTGATCAATCGTGTTCCGTACGTGGGGGGGCTTTGTATTTAAAGAGCAATAATTAGTTAAAAACGGAACCCTAGTCGGAGGTTGTGAATAACGATCATCTGCGGAGACACGAAATCAAATATACGACCTTTTTTCATACGCAAGTAGAGTTGTGACGGGCTCCTGCCGAGATCGCATGTCCGTTTTTATACGCTTCACAAATGGTTGTAATTTGAATGTATTAAAAATATTTATCGGGTATATTTGCGAGCGACCTGTTATTCGTCCACGTTACACGCCCGCCCCGGCTGCCTTTAATAAAGCAATATGCTCTAAATGCATCAGCATATAGCATAAATTTTATTATGTCTTGCTCTTTTTAACAGAAATGATTACGGCGGTGGTCCGTGGCGAGCGTGTGCTGTATCTGACTTTTAATTTAGAAAAATGTTATTCGACTTTTATAGTTTGTTGCCTCTTGAATAACATTACTATTTCATTGTGCTCTAGGCGTTCTCAGAATGATTACGTGGTGATATAAATGCGTTGGGGCGTAGTTTCTCTTATCGAGTACGAAAGTTTTAATGATGAAACTAGGAACGAATAAAAATCACTTTTATATATTGACATTAAAGCTATGTTCCACTATATTTAAGCTGTAGTTCAAATCTATATATTATTATTTTAATCATAGGAATGTTAGTAAAATATGTAAAAATCGAAAGAAATTTCTTTAAAAAAAGAAATTAAAAATTACGAGCAAAAACATAAACCGACTTCCAAGCGAATCAAATTTAGGCATTACGCAGACGCCCTCTTTGTATTTCCGAATTATTGTAGGAATATCAAAAGAATTAATCAGAACCTTACCAAACTTTCATTAAACTATTGTCAATGTACATCCTTTCCAATGACAAATGAATCATCGAAATCGGTTGGCGTAATATTGAGTTAATCGTTTATTTGTGAGCACATATTCGATGCAAATTTAAGATTTTTAACACTTATGCGATTTGTTCATGAATGTCATTGTCAGAATTTGACAAAGTTTATATGTGACCACACGGGAAGCAGCTTTTAAATAAAAAAAGAATCGTCAAAATCGGTTCACCCAGACCCAGACGAATGTTAGATAACAAACATAAAAAACTGACGAATTGAGAACCTCCTTCTTTTGAAGTTGGTTAAAAAGCTTCTGGAGACCTGCGAAGGGAGTAATATTTAAAATAATTCCTACAAATCAAGTGAATTGTTTCTGAACCTTATTCTATGAAATCCTTACATACGTATGTATATACATCCTTTAACACATCCGAATGAAGCCTTTATTGGTACTCAACGCCTTAATAAAGGTCGCCCATTCTGTAGCTGAGAGACATTTCGGAGTGCGGGCTAATAGAAACATCGTTTACCCAAAGCGTTTGCGCATGTCATTAACGTAAGAAGCGTAAGGGTCAATAACCGGTCCGCATGCTACGCCCGGTACAAACCAATCCCGATATCTCGCATACCGAATTCAAAATGAGATCGAATTAGACCGAGATACGGGAGTGAATGCTCTTAATTTTGAAGATAACCCTCTAATGCGAGCTGAACTCCGGTCTACGTGTGCCTGTGTAATGCCTTTTAGTGTTATGCGCTTTTATCGGCTGAAATGAATACGAGAACATTTCTCATCTATTTTGGTCGAACGCTTTTATTGTGTCAACGAAGTAGGTCATACGATGCACTGATACATAAAATATAAATAATCTATCTAAATAGCTAAACGTCCACTTCAAATTTTAAGTAAAGAAATGAAGAAGAATGAAGAAAGTAAGAAAAAGAAGAAGAGTGTAAGAATCGAAAAAGGAAACATTATTGGTAGAAAGAACAATGATAAGGCCAATATCTGGCCACCACCACAGCAACACTTAGTTATGATAAACTAACTTAGAAAAGAGTTCTTTTGTGGGTTGAAAAACGTGATAATTTTATTTCAATTTATTACTTATTGAAAATTTAAGACATAGTTTTTCATGGACAAAATTTGACCACACGGGAAGCACCAGTTTTGAAATAAGAAAAGAATCATCAAAATCGAAAGTTATAAGGTAAGAAAGATAAAAGATCATACATACGAATTGAGAGCTTTTCTTTCTTGATGTAGGTTGAAAAAGATCAATGATACACAAAATGGACTGCGAAATCGATATCGTTGGTTAGAATCCAGCTTACCACTATTCTCATAACCTAAGTACAGACGACAGAGGAGGGAGATGCTAACGAAAATGTTCCATTATCCTTGAAATAGCAACCGACCGAGTGGTGGTTCGGCCCTCTCGGGTACCCTCAGATCGGAATGCTTACGCATAACATAGTAACCGTCCAAGCCGATTACCCTCACCGGGGGGGACCTTTGTGTCGAGTTACTAGCAATAGAGGTTCAGGCTAAGCGACCTAAGAGCTGTGCCACCTCTCAATCCGGTGAAGCAGTCAAGGCCAGCCTCTCTTGCAAATCTATGTAGTTCGTCATTAAAAAAAACGGAAATGTTAGTGATGTATAGTTAGCGCCATTCTCAAAACAAGAACAAGAATTCACTAACCAAGTGAACCAAATTTTTAATGTTACACCCATCATCATCATCATCATCATCACTCTCGTTTGAGTCCCTAATAATTTCAGTAAAAAGCTCACAGCATCACAGATATAATTGTTTACCCCAGTTGTTACATTAAAAAAAAATTGCCTACGTACTAATTTGGCTAGTTTCATTTCTTCTATGTTCGTTCTTAAGCCAGAAGCTATTACAATTACATCAGATTGAAAGACGGTTGGTATCTAACGCCTCCGATCTGATCCAAAATTTAAATTGGAAAGTACCATTAAAAGATCACGTCGATTACTATTAACGTCAGGACAAAGGAACCAAGGCTCTTACCTATTACATCAAAATATTTAATACTACAAATAATTTCACATTCCTCGGTATACCTGTGCTATATTATTGCAAAAAAAAAATTTAATTGTAATATGCATTAAAAAAAATTAGCTTAAGAACTGATTGCCCGATTTGGCCTTTTTGCCGTAATGATGAATAAACGCGATGTACAAGCCAGATGTTCGCAAGACCATAATAAGGTGTATCGCGTACAAAGCATCGAAATCGGACACCGGAGATAGGGCAAGCCTGACCCAAGCGGCACACTAACGCCATCATCCACAAAGTACAACGCCAAGTTATTCCAAACCTTATTTATATGAATATAAGTGACATATAATATGTACTCGAATGCAAAACCGAATGCGGACAAGTTGTTGTAAACATTTTAATTTTCGTGAGTGCTTTATGAATTAATCTTGCCTTTCATATTGCGTTCCGATTTTTGAACGTAACAGAGAATAAATATACGACCGTTCCCTTTATACTGAGGAGACAGCGTTTTCAATTTTGTAGCCTAACCTTCATTGTGTAGCTAATGGGTATCTTTTTGCAGATCTTTATCTATAGATAGTATCATATCCCATTGAAATGGATGAAATGGACGCGATGGCGCAATTGTGAACCGGTGTTAACACGATAAAACACGTTTCAGCTGTTTCTCTTTAATGTATCGAAGTGGAATTAATACGGATTAAGATCCGAAATGTAGATTGTCTTCTAAGTTGGCAACATTTGGTGATACTTGCTTAAAAGCTACAAGGGCGATTTTATATTTAAAAAGAAATGATGACATAATTACAATTCACAATTGTAGGAAATGAGATATCAAACATGTAAGCCTAAAGCAATGCCATCGTTTGAAAAAGAAACATTCCAAATTTAAATAAAAAGTGACATCGATAAACGGGAATCCGAACGTCACTCGGTCGCATGTAATTGATCCGGGAAGTTTTATCTTGATGAGCCCTTTATATGTGCCCCCGACGCGCTACCCTCCCGTTAAATACAGATAAAATCTTTTAAAAGGGTTGCCAACTAAAGATATCACTTAATTTGTAGCTACTCTTTGTAGCCGGGATTAGGGGGGACTTGTAAAAAAAAAACTTAACCGTTTTTGCCGTTTACTTTTTTACGAAGTACGAATTTTCGCTTTTGGTGACATGTTATCGATTTCATTTTTTAAAGATTATAACTGAAATACTAAAGACATAATGTATTTCTTTAGTATTTTGCAAAGGGTTTTAAGCTTATCTTCTTATGTCCCAGATTAGTTTTGTTAGCTTTGTTTCGAGACACTAAAGTTGAAACAAACGAATGACGCGTGTTGTTAAATTCGCAATTTAAGCGTTTGTATTTTTTATTGTCCCCTTTTTTAACCGTATTATCGGAACGATAAACGTGAGCCAGGTATTAAATTGTCAGCCTAAATCAATGTTAGGTCCTAATTAAGCTTCTAATAAATAATTTTAATATTCCGTTTCCATTATGCTTATCGCATAATTTGTTGGAGTCGTTGTCTTAAGCGACATGGAATACGTTATAAATCTTAATTCGACATATGGTATCAAAATATTTAAGGTTGTATACACACTGTTGAATATATGAAAATTCATATATTATAGGTGTAATATATCAACATTGCCTAAGAAATTAATTTATATAACCAGTTTGGATGATGTATATTACGCAAAACGGAATTCCTGTCAACCCCAACATCTCTGTAATTGCTGCCTACCACTAGCGGTCGCGGTGGTTATAGTTTTGTTTTATTTATGTCCTTAAATCTCAGTTATAATAGAAATTATTAAGAAGCACTACACTGTCCATACAAGCGAACCTATGTGGGATTTCTCTGCCACAACTTATGCAAGATATCTTCTGTTTGTTCCGGCTAAACTCTGGAACAGCTGGACCGATTTTACGGGACTTTGATTGTTACATAGCAGATTTAATAAGGAGCTAGCTAGCTTTTTTCTATTTTAGCAAAATTTAAATAAATAGTTGAGTAAATAAATTTATCCTTACCTCTGTCGACAATTTTGCCGAATAAATTTTTTCCACGTAGGAAATTTCTTGTTGTACAGTTCCATCTTCTGTACTTGAACTGGTGCTGGCACTCTGATACCGCCATGTTGGCGCCTTTGGCCACAGCTGTCAACACTCCCGGGTTCTCCCTGGCAAGACGCCGCTGCTTCCGCCTCAATGTGGAATGAACACCTGCGTCCATGTAGAGTACTCCAGGTGACATTGGTGAAATGTTGTTTGGTTCCCCCGCCTTAGCTATGCCCCTGTCAAAAAAAGAATAACTTTAAATCCAATCCTATAGATTATATATTCGAATTAGTGAAAATAAATACATACAAATTCTCACGTCCTATTAACCATCACGTGATGGCTACAGGCAGAAATGGGTAAGTTTAGACAGGTCGATTTTAGTATAAAAGAAATCTTCAAACTTAATAAGTACAACTGGCCTAGGATTCAAATAATTTTAGCAATAGACTTCAAACAATAGGTTATGAGATTCAAATCACGACGAAAGTCACTAGCCAGTTAATTATAATTACCACAGTTTTAAAGATAAATTGGTTAAAATTGGTTGGCACCAAAATACATCATGTACAAGGACGAACATAATGCTATTTAGCATTTTCTTCCAGTTAACCTTTGGTGGTTTTTTTATACATTGTTGGATAAAAAAAACTTGAACTAGTTACAATAATTTAAATTTAACCTGAAAATAAACCAGTATGTGCATCTTGGGATGTCATCGGGACGTCATTACACTGCTGTTACCACACGTTTTTACGTTTACGTTTTGTTTTTGTTTTTCACCATTCACGAAATATTCTATTTTCAAATTTGACAATAAAAAAACAAAAGTGATGCAGCCGGTGCTTAAAAAAGGATTCAGGACAGTTCAAAATCTGTCGATAAATAACATTTATTCACAAAATTTACATGACAATGAACACGTTTATGTAATTTATCTATTTACAAGTAATGAATATTTAAAAAAAAGAAATATAGCAATATTTCTTATTTTTTTTATTTCAGAAATATTACTAACAATCTTGTTAACCATTCCAACTAAGCTTAAGCTTGTGCTAGGACGTGGTTCACGGCAATAGTCGAATGGTTGATTGGAACTCACGACCCTATGATTCGCAGGCCATACCCTAAACCATTAGGCTATTGAAGCTTCAAATATGTTAATATACTAAAAAAGTTATATATATATAAAGAGCCAAATTTATTGTTGATTGATTGGTATGTTAGGATTGATCTCTAAGATAATCTAAGACTAGTAGAAAGTATTTTTTTTTACTTGGTAGGAAACACTTTTATTCAAAGTGACCGTCGGGGAAGCGAAGAAGAGTCTACCGACTAAAACCTCGTTGTTCCATGTTTCCCAAATATTAAACTCTATTACGCGCGTACGAATTGTCGTAGGAATATTACGAATTAATCACACTCTCATCAAACTACTCTTGAAATACATCAATTACAAAAAAAAATAACATCGAAATCGGTTGGCGTGATTTTGAGTTACTCGCACATTTCAGGCGCATATACCTGATGCATATTTAGGATTTATATGGGTCATGGACTCCACTGTCAGAATGGGACTAAATTTAAATGGGACCCTGAAAGCACCAGCTTTTAAATTTAAAAAGAAACATAAAAAACGGGTCACCCAATCAAAAAATATGAAGTGACATACTTAAAAGAAAATACAGACGAATTAGAGGTTAAGTCGGTTAACAAAATAAACGAAAGGGAAGTACTTGCGGGTCGCTACTATTTATATAAAAGATAATTGTTTTATATTAACAGCGTAAATTAAAAAAAAAGTACATCGTTTACACTCGTAGAGATTGCATTCTGTCACCAGAATGAAAGACAATGCCAAGATCGTCACCCAAAACGAGCGAGACTCTGAGAATTGTAAAGGACAAAAACACAAAACAAAACAAGACCCGAACGCCACTTAAGGCAATGGGTGCAACTCGAAATGAAATGCTCATTTGAGAAGGTAAAGACAACAAACAATTGACGACCGAAACGTCAATCCGCAGACGTTTAGATAAATATTTGCGTCGCGCATTAATCGTCGAGGGCCGAGCGAGTAAACATAGGCCAAGAGCGATCGACATCTCGGCCCTGTTAACGTCGGCCCCACCGTACATACTTGAGGATATATCGCTCGAAGACTAAACAAAAGCATTATACATTCACAGCTTCGTGAACGCCATCGTCTATTTAACGCTAACAGAACAATCGATGTAGCCGCTCATTCATTCTTTAACTCGTATCGTTCGTATTAGACGTTTCATGATGAAGGCGGTAGGGTTTTAAAAAAAGTACGTGCGCTCGCGCACACCGCGGTACCTCGGCGGCCTGGAAATCGTATTACTTTTCTATTTGCCCTTCTTTGTAGTCGAGTGTAACGTAAATATGAACACGCTCGTCGGAAATTCTCATTTCCTTCGAGAATTCATGGAGACGGTGCGGCAGTTTTGGGCGCTTAATGCCGCTATTTAAAAACTATGATACGGCTAAGTGTACATTCTTGAAAAGGTATAAGTATGTTGACAGACTGCGTACGGCTCTTGACAGCTTCAGATTCAGAATAATATCAGTAAGGGTGTTATTTGTAAGCTTTATTTTTGAAATATCTCGAATAATTTACTTGAAACGTTTAAAGTGACAAGGTCGTCGAAATAGGATGTCTGGTATCTAAACCTTTAACCAAAATCATTCAATTGAATCAAATCTTAAATTTATTTTTCATTCATAATACTTTATCGGCGATTTAATTGAAAAATGGCCAATCTTAATCCTCAACGATAAGAATAATATGTATATCATCTCACATTTTACGGAGGAAAGAAGCAAGCATGTAAAGTCTTCAGGATAGAGAAAGAGATAATAAGATAATATCGTCAATGTCAGGAGAATGATTAATTGAAATTTGCTTTATTTACAGTTTGCAGCATTGAGTTTATTTGAACTATGAGGACATGAAATCAAATTTACACAAAGAGGGTAGATAAATGTGTTGCCTATGGTCGAAACTAAGGAACAGTAATTGTTACATAATTAATAAAAAAAATAGTATTTCCCTTTTAACTGTAGGGGGTAGACAAATATAGCAATCGCTATCCCCTTATCACATAGCTTTTTAGGTCTTATTTTTGATAGAAGCGCAGTTCATCATGGTTTATCGTGTACAGATTTTAGCAAAATATTTCTTTTAAATCCCATAAACGGAAGTAATTGATCTTAAGCGAATGTGATTCAAATCTAAGACCTTCAGATAACAACTCAGTTTTCGTTATATGTAAAACCATGCTCTTTTAAATTTATAATAAAATACATGTCAGTTAAAAGAATAATTTGTCAAATAATTATTTCTTGTTTATCTGTTGTACCGCTGCAGGGATGTCCATATATGCCTGTCGGTAAGTAAAGTCCTTTACACTTGTCACTTTGGTAGGAAACCAAATACAAGACACGAGATGCCCGGGAAAAAATCGTGAATAGCTTTCACAAGTAAACGTGATGTTTGCACGAAGATAAAGCCTGTGTGAATGTGTCAAAATAACAAATATTGTCTCTAGTGGGGGCTTGTGGCACTTATATCTATTCAGGTCATTAAGGCCATTTGCGACTTTAATGTGCGTTCGAAAATTATTGTTGTTCTTAAGGATTTTCATTGTTAATGCTATGTTAAATATTATTATTACAACTGTTTGTATATAACTTATACTATTTGTATTAAAATACGAAACGGAGAATGGGTTAAGTGCGCAGTCTGCGAACCGTAAGTCCGAGGGTTTGAATCCATTCTCCAATTAACATGAATTTTGTAGAATTTATGAAAAACAAGAAAAATAAAATATTTTTAGATGCACTACAATGACTTCTACTCTTGCTTGAATGGGTCGGCACATCCATCCGTGAAACAGCAACCGACCGAATCGTGGTTCGGCCCTCGCGGGCGCTCGCGGATCGGAATCCTTACGCGTAACATAGTAACCGTGCAAGCCGAGGTTACCCCTCGCTGGGGGCCCATGTGTCGAGTTACTAGCGATAGAGGTTCAGGCTAAGCGAATAGCTATGCCGCCTCTCAATCCGTTGAAGCAGTCAAGGTCAGCTTCTCTGGCCAATCTGTGTAGTTCGTCAAAAAAAAGGTCGGCACATATATGTTTAACCCGTTTTTAAAGGAGACAGCAACCGCTGTCCACTGTTCCAACCCATCGCCATGCACAAGGCATCTTTAGCACTAGATTTTTTTATAGGGATGGATAAAAAATACGTAAAGTGACAGCCTATGTATGTCTCACTGTTGAGCGTAGGTCTTCACGCGGCTCTAATTCAAATTGGTGGACTTCATATGCCTTAGAATTATTTTTAAGATATGCATGTTTTCTCGTGATGTTTTCCTTCACCCAGCACGAGGTAGAACTTAAATTACAATAAACAATTTCATTAGTGCCGGCACTTGAAATTAGCTTTCTAGCGTACTATTTAACTTGAGGCGGCCGCCTGATCACTGGTCAGATATCGCGGCTTTTTATACACAAGATACTGAAGCAGGGAAACGGATTACCGTACTAAATGCCGGCTGGGGACCAACTCCCAATTGTAAAGTGTATGGCATCGTCTTTATTACTGAGCACAGACAATTTTCACAGAAATAGGTATGTTTATCTTACACTAAACAGTCCTCTAGTGTGTATGTTCGTATGTATCGTTTTCCATTTTAGAATATTTGTTTAGAATTATTTTAGTTCCGTGAACGATAAACATGTTTGTATAAGAGATTAGACACTTCTTGTTTATACAGATTATATACAAAGCATTTAGCTTCCCCTTAAAAGTTTTGCTTTGACTCATCGTACACATTTCGCATACAAATTAACCCTTTATTATTTAATTTGTTGGCATCTTGCGAGGCGTCAAAATATCGGACTGGCCCGACCATGTTAGTTGTAACCCCTCTCACTTGAATTTTGAACTTTAAATTGAACAACAACTAACAAGTATAAAACAGAAGCGTGTATCAACTTTAATTGGACGCTGTTATCAATTCTATCGTGACGCCGGCACGCGATTTCGGACGCAATGTAATATGGACAACGCCTGATGAATACGAATTAACTGAGGTGTGGCAATTTTTTTATTCGTAATACCAACATACGAAACGATTTATTGTAAGTGGCCTGTCTAAAGCGGGTCGCATACTGCCGCCGATTTAAGAAACAATTAAATTGTTTAATTTGACATCTCTTTTGGTATAATTGAACTTGCGAGATGCTTTTATAGATGTTATAGATGATTCATAAATCGACAAATAAATCGTTTTAAATTACTGAAACTAGAATCTTTAATGGATTCTACTTGCAGTGATTTAAAACGAAAAGAAATATAAAAATTGTTAATCATTTACAGTTTTAATAGCTAAATAGGTATCGTTATAATTCGATAGCATACAATAAATTTAATCTGTTATAAAAACAATTAATTTAAAGGCTTTAAAACTCGACAGAGCGTCGGTTGATTTGAATATTCACAAGCGTCTGGTTCCGCTTTCAATAAGGCAAAGGATGACGAAGTGTCTGCCTATGAAGTGATTAATAATTTGAAAACTATCTTAATACGATAAAATTGATTTTTATTTAATTCATAAAATTATAAACTTAATAGCAACAATAGCTTCGGAAATCCGAATATAAGCCGGCAAGTATTAATTAATTATTATTTTCAATTACTAAAGTACAAAAGAATTGGTCGCTTAAATTGACTGCTCCAAATATAATGGAGTCACATATGGGACTTAATTATCTTTTTTCGGTAAACGGTATGGTCTGCAAGAAAACTGTGAGTGTTTTCAATGTTATATATTTGATAGGCAATTCATAAGAGTAAGTAAGAGTTCTTTAACGCTAGAGGGTAGACAGGGACAACATGCGCTGTCCGCTTTTCAGTATACTTATAAAGTCCCATGTTTGACAAGGAATCAGCCCTTACACCAGGCACAAATTTTTTAGCAAGTAATATTTGAACTTCTTCAGGGCGTTATAAAAAATGATGTCAGTAACAGGTTGAAGCTGCAGCGAAAAAATTTGCTTACATACTAAAAAATATTCGTATGTTATATTTATTGATTTTAAAATGTGGGTATTTAATATATTTGTTTTTATTTGATTTTTCAAATTTAAAATGAACTTCATTGACTGTGGTATTCCAGGCCTTTTATTATCTATTTAACTGGTTTTCAATAATAAAGTGAATAGGCATTTACTAAGCTAGTGCCGCTTTACCATCTTACACTGTATTTAGCATTGTCGTAACGCATTTTGATTCAAAAATAAACACGTATTCTGAGAACGTATTGAAATACTTTGATGTTAAAATAAGATATAATCTAGAAATTCAATTTCACCTTTATCTCCACTGTTAATGTGGCGTTTGTTAACTAAACTGAATTGCATGTGATCTAAACACATTTCATTACGGCCATGAAAGTTGCTTATGTGTACAAGTACAAATATATTTGTTTAATGCAATGGGCACGAGTCTCTTTGATAATGAGTGATAAGTGTAAGATAACATTGTGCTATAAATATTTTAGATACGGCATTGAACTTAATAAAACGACATTGAACAAAATTTTTCTTTATTATTATGTCATTGATTTTTCGATAACACAATATGCCGTATCTAAAATATTTATAGCTCAATTTTATGAATTTATTTATAGGCTTAATATGAGGTTTAGGTTTCGATTTCATAGACGATCGAATTGTTATAAATATAACATTGTCTGCGCAAAAAAGTCACGCGAAAGAGTCAATAGCCTAATGATTTAGGAAACGATCAGCGAAAATTATGATCGCATATTAAAATCCACCATTTAGCTATTAAAGTGAACCATCTCTTAGCACAAGTTTAAGCTTAGTTGGAAACATTAACATTAACGTTAGTAATTTTAAATGCTAAATTTAAAAAAAAAAAATTAGCATTTTTTTTTAAAACACCGCTGTATTTTGTATAGCTGGTAACACTATAACCAACACCGAAATAGACTTAATTGCTGATAACAAGGCATTTTATTTTAATCTTTAGAGGTAATTACGCAACAGCACAATTCCTATAGGGGAGGTAAGTAGGCTTTATTTTGAAGCGGCGGCAAAGGACATGCAGCCCAACTGCACCCTAAAACTGTTACAATTGTATACATACAGTCAGTGACATCACATTGTTACATGTATTGCTAGTTTCGGTAATTTGGTAATATCATTTTAATTGTTAGTATTTAATTGTCCTGTACAGAATAACATCCTCCATATATTATGTTAAATTTAAACAAAATAAAATATATATGAAAAATAAACTCTCGCGTTCTTTTAACAGAAGAAGAAATCGCTTAGCTTCTAAGCTATAGTTGCATTCAAATCCCAGTCGTCTTTTACCGATTTAAGTACATAAATATGCTGCTAAAAACCGTTCCCGGTATATGGCGATTGCTTTCTGTCTATGAACTTGGACTTAAGCGATGGACTTAGGAGCTAGGTGAAAAGCCGACGGCGAAAGCCGTCTCTGCCTACCCTGCTAGAGTTAAAAGAACGTGAGAGCCTAAATATTTTCTTTATATTAATAAAATAAACAGACTACAGTTGTAGGTATTAATAAAGTGTTTGTAATTTTATGAAACTCTCGTCGTGATTAAAATATTAAATCAATAATTAATTTAATGATTAATACAATTAAGGTTAACTTTTAATATTGAAATGTATATAAATAATTTATAATTGATATAATAATTTATATGAATTAAAATATAAATAAAATAATTTACTATATTATTATTTTATTATTAAAATTGTTGTCCACGAACGAAAGCTTGCAGCCGACGGCGGGTTTCGAGCAAGTGTTTTGCATACCAATCTATTCTGTTTCGTGTTAAAATAATTAAATTATGATATTGATAGGTTTCTTTATCATTCAGTTATTTTTTTTTACTTTATATTTATTCTTGCTAATTATATAACCACTATAATCATTTAACATTAATATGTTTGCTAATTAAATAATTTTAGTATGATATAATTTGCATAAGGTAACACATGCCACACTAGCGCTAATGTCCGTTTGAAATTGATGATAGTCATGTAAATTTTAACACCTAATAATTATTGATTTAACAAATTTTATTAATTCTTCTTCATTAATTTATAAACACATTAATAAGACGTCGTTAACTGTTGTCTAACTGTATATATTCTTAACATAAAGACAATTTATAAGCTCAAAAGGCCTGTTAAGCCTAGTGGGGTAGATAGTGATGTCTTTCACTAAGCTTATTAGGTCTCATATGTGATAGATGACCTCATTGCTATATACACAAATTTTAACACATAATTTTTTATTAAAACCGAAAAACGCTAATTCAATGGTACACATCGTAAGTCAAACCTTTATTAACACATCTAGAATATGTAACTAATGGTGTATACGTTATGGTACGGTCTGTGAAAAGTCTTAGATTTGACTTCACCATTCGTCTATTGAACTACCCCGTTTCATAAGCTCAATTTAAATGTTTAACAAGAATGTTAGTAAAATTTGTGAAAAGTAATTGTTAGCGTTCTTTGAAAAGGAATTGAAAATTGGCAGCTGGAATGAATTAATAAGATTGTATTCCGAACAATTCCTCTAAACACTCTCAGTTGTTTATAACTAAAGTAATCAAATTTATAACTTATCTCAAGCAAATCTCGTATAAATAACATTGGCGCTGTAAAATCGTATTAATAACGTTAAAGTTTAAATTGTAATTGATTGTATTGCAATCATTAATTAGATTTAAGCACAACATTTGCGAGTATTACTTTAACTTTAATGATTAACTTGATTTGCAATTAACGGGAAACGTATAAACGTGAAAAATATGGCTGAAAGAAAACGTTTACGATTATTACCTACACTACTATACCGTTCGTAATTTTTATGCAATTTAAGTAATAAAATAAAACTTCAGTCATTATTTGTAATAAATGTTATGTGAATAATATTAAAAAACGCATATGAAACAAATTAATTGTAATATAGTTCTGCTAGATCGTAAACTCTTTATAATAGGGATTAGGCAGGTCGCATACCAGGAGCCAAGTGATAATAAGCGCAAATATTAAGTTGACGCTCCCGTCCGTCACACGGGTGAAGTGTGCACAGAGCTTTCAAGCAGCATTTTAATTTATGACGTTAAAAATGTAGGACTGCTACTTACTTATATCTAGAAAACACAACTTATTTAACATCTAAAACTTTAACATCGACTATTATATTCATCATTAGTCTGCAACAGCCCACTGCTGGACAAAAGTCTCTCCAAAAGCATGCGAGCGCGATCCTCGGCTACTGTCATCCAGCTCCTACCAGTCGTCCTGAAGATCGTCGCTCAACCTATTCTTAGGGCGTTCCACTCCGCGTTTTCCTCACCGCGGTCTCTAGTCAAGAACTCGTTTTGCCCAACGATTATCCGCTCTATGGCTGATATGACATATGACACTTAAATTTTATAATTCGATGGGATACATAACCTACCCTAGATCTCTGTCGGATCACCTCATATTGAATCCAATCCTTCAGAGAGACTCTATGATTAGGTCTTTCCATAGTTGAACCCGTTTCAGCCTGTGCACCAGATGAACCGTGATGCGCGTTATGGCTTTCGAACTCGATAGTCACTCGTTTGATTCCCAACCGGCTTGAAAGCCGTTTTAAAATTACTTACGTACAAAAAAATCATTTGCTAAAATGTATGCCCGTATGTATTGGTGATGAGCTTACCTCCCTGTTACATATGGAACCTAATAAAGACGGGCATCAGTTGCAGTCTCTGTCTACCCCGATGAGAAATGCAGTTAAAAGGACTTGATACTTAATACTTTTGCATTCTTGTTCTAATTTCAAGGTTAACTAATTTAATTATGAATCCAAAATTCGTATACTTCTAAAAATAATCGATAGTTATATCGTAGATCTGAGTGTTTGCTAATTTTGTGTAACAATGTATTATGTAACAATCTATCGTAAATATTGCCATAATTAACATATATAGTAATGCTTTTTTTGTTAACGCTGTATATATATTTTTTAAATTTATTTATTAATTAGTGTTTTAAAAAATGCAAAGAATAGTGTATTGCTACAATGCTGAATTCTTTATCATAACATTACCATCAGCTCTTGCTTTGAAAGTATAAAAAAATCATCGTAAGTATATTAGTCATGTTTTGTATCATAAAATATTTCAGTGCACTTTTGATTTTGGCCGAGATGATTCGTATGTATTAAGCATAAGTCTGACTGATATTAGAAAAAACAATTCTGACTAAAGTAAAGTTTTAAGTTATACATGTTTATGTTTTGTTAATAAACCATAATGTAAATACACTTTTTATAGTTTGTAGTTTACAATTTTATTGTTCTCAAACTCGTCAATAATTTTTCTTAGGACTAAGAATAGTAATAACCATTAAAAAACAAATTTAACATTTAGGACCACAACTAAAAAAACGGTTTAAAAATATTAAAGCTTTGCTTTAAAAATACAAATAGTAATATAAACGTGTTTCATATTTATATTATATATATATTATCTAAAAATATATATTGAGGTACATACAGACAGAACAAGTCCAATATAGTTCAAAGATTTTTAAATATCTTACAGTCTTTAAATTTTCAACACAAAGTAAAACGGTATAACAGTTTCAATCCAGCGTTAGCTTGTTAGAATATCGTTACAGTAACAACGCAAGTATGCTAACGCCTTGTTTAATGATTCACTAAATACTCCCACTCGTTGTTTAAAGAAAGAACCCACATTCTATCTCGACACAACATAGTGGACACTAAGTTGCGCCATACCATACAGCGGTAACATGTGTACGAATGGAATGTGTATGAACAAAATGTGCTGCACTAGCTAGCTTTAAACGGGGGTTTCCTTGTGTCTTCTTTGGATATATGCAAACACTCTTAGGTATTTTATACAATATCATTTAAGCTATGAATGTTTAGTATTGACTTCATTGGAACTAAAATCAACGTTGACAGTATTTAAAAATATATAAATATTACTACGGATTGTGCGTATACGATGAAAACACGGCTTACAGTCATAGGAAAGTAGACCGTCAACGTATATACAATGGATTCAAAATAGCAAAATAGGTTTATACGCAGAAAGGACAAGTAGCACTCCTTACCACCACATGCTGCCGCGTCCTCTCCGAGGCTTGGTGCCAGCGGCTTCGCACCTTATACACAGAACAGTGAGCACAAACAACCACAGACACTTCATTCTGCGATGGGCGGACCCGCGTACCTTCACATGAGCGCGGTCGATCGTAGCACGGTAACGTCTGACAAGCGGACGGCTCGACTCCCGAGGCGGAGTCGCCTATGGTGGGAGGCCGTACCTGCCTCACCGCCCGATTGGTCTCACACTTCTGTTTTTTTCCGAGTAATCTTTGTCGTGTTTGGGTCATTAGGTTGGCGTTATGCAATTCGGCTGTATCGCGTTAGATAATGTGACGTTATTGGATTACTGGTAATTGTGTCTCCTGTTTCGTGTTTCTAATAATAGAATAAAGTGACCTCTTAGAATGTACCACTTTTTCTTATATTATTATGACCATTATCGAATGGATTTAGATATTACCAGTTAAAGTTTTTTTAAATAAATATTTTTACAAGTACAGTCACCTACAGTTATAAAAATAATCACCCGCGTCCTTAACACCCAGTATAACGTAAGTGTCAATGGGTAAAAAATAATTAAACACTGGGAGTGTCACTGAGTGAATCCTTGGACTAGGAGTAGATAAAGTTGACAGATTTCCATCTAGCACATTTCTGTGTGGAACATACATGCTTGTCCGTACTTCTGACATAGGTCTTGCAACATAATAGGTTTTGTTTTCAATATGTACATCAAAATATTGAGCTCGACGGCGTTAGATTCCTAACCCGAGATCCCGAAAACTTGAGTAAAAATTTTGTTTAAAAATTACGGGAATATACATTTTTCTACCACATACTTGATCATTTCTACTAATTTATGTATTGTGGGAAGGAATGACTTAACAATTTATGTTACGACGGGGGTTTATGTATGTGATTTAAAAATAATGTTTAACAATATATTTATAATAAAATTATGCATACGTATGTCATATACTATTACAATTTAACGCAAATTTTAGTTACTTGTCTTTTTTAGAACCGTTTTACTAGATAACTAAATATACACGTGTATAAGAAATATGAATAAATAACAATTTATGTAATAACCAAATAAATAGACGTCGTGTAGCCCAGTCCATTTGATACAAATTTAACTCAAATATCAAATGTAAAAATGCAAAATGTAGATCACAGACGTTTGATAAACTTGCTTATCAATATTTCGACTGGAATCAAGTCTGTCGATAAGCGAGAGTGTAGATCGTCGAGAAGTGCGCGTGCGCAGGTGGGAGGGGCAGCGGCATCCAATGGCGGCGCGCGAGCCTCTCGGGTCGTCGCGGCCTGCGCACAACCACGTGCTCCGCCACTTCGATATAAGACACCCGCTACGTTTCACTCACAAAACTTTGTATATTTAAAAATTACACAAAAATTTGATATCGACGCTGGAAAACACAAACGTAGTAACACACAAAAATGAAATTGTTCACCAGAGCCAAAAAACCATTTCAACTTTATTTTAAAAAAATTTACTTTCGTGTTTGTGGACTTAAGGCTATCGTTTTTGGACACAATATTTATTATTTTAGCTGAATAAATATTGTACCACAGCATTAACCTAGAGTTTTCCTAAAAGAAAATCGTTTTATGGTACAAGACATAAAAGAGAAGTATCAATCTTGAAAATACTATTTTCTCTATTTTTCATCCAATTGTTACAAGTTACAACGACGTAAAAAAGTGAACATGGCTAAATGTGTCAATTACTACGTTTTTGCTTTCCAGCGTCGATATTAGCTTTCTTACTTCGTCTTTCGAGAGATTCTATATATCACTATAAAATTAAAAACTATATATCTACTAAGAAAAATCGAGAAATAAATTGTTTTAAATTAGCAGGGATAAATGTAGCGATTTTTTTTGTATTTATACGGTTCATATAATATAAAGCAGGCACAATCTAAATAATTTTATCGTGTAATTAATAAACAATCTTTACCACACATTTTTAATATAATATTGTTATTAAATGGTATAATAACATGATAAGTAACACTTGTAAATTGCATTATTATTAACACCACTTTGCTACGCCGCCTACAGAGTTTATCGCTGCATACTAAAGATTTCAACGCGGGCGGTCTTCCAGTTACAACCAGTCTATAGCTTCAGCCTACTGGAACTAGTATTTTGTAGCTTAAAATAAATTGAAGTATATAGCAATGAATATAAAACACAGGCAACATTTTATGATCCATTAAAAATAAGATTGTATTGAATAAATAATAAACCTGTACGGGGTAGACAGAAATAGCAATCATTATTCGCTTTTCACCGAGCTTATTGAGCAGAAACAAACACACATTTGCGTGACCATCGGAGGTTACGAATCTTTTGCACCACCGTTTTATGGGCAGGCCCCACCGGCTAGATGTTAGGAGCGTTGCTGGAGTTTGTTCAGACATTTTTTCTCCCAGCGCCAGCGCTTCCCGTAATGCCATTTAAAGTTAGCTAGTCCAGAATGTCCATTAGCTATTCGTTAAAAAGCAATCTACCGTGAAGTCGTTCGGACCTCTCCGGCGCCCTCGGATCGGAATACTTAAGCGAAGTCCAAGCCGAGGTTACCCCTCACTGGTGGGACCCCTGTGTCGAGTTACTACAATTGAGTAACACGGAGTTCAATTCAGGCTAAACGAGCTTCTCTGTCTAATTTGTATAGATTCGACAAAAAATATATTGTACGTTTCTAGTATAATTTTCTTCCATCCACTGCCAGTCAACCTTTGGAATCAACTGTCACCAGCGGTGTTTCCGAACGTTTACGATTTGGGGACCTTCAAGAAATGAGCCTACTCCTATATCCAAGGGCGACAATGCATCTTCAAGGGCACTTTCAGCGCCTCCGGTGTTGTGGGTGTGTCTGATGTTGCAGTACAAATTGTATGACAGTAAAAAAACTGGGCTATAGGAACGAGCTATCATAACTTGGGGTAAATCCTATGGAAAAGAAGAATTGTTAAAAAATATCGAAGTAGTTTATTAGTCCTAAGAATATACCACAAATTTCGAAATCATTCATAGTTTTTGCGTTACATGGAGCTTTCTAACGGTAACTTTAAGTGGTGGCACAAAAACTTAGCGCGTGTCGCCTACCACATATGGTTGACATCTGACAATGAAAGGACGTGCCTCGGTTAATTGAACATTCGTGTATAGGCCTCTCTTTGACGTCAATAGGGCAGATGTAACATATGACAACAATGTGATGGGATTTATTCGAAATTGACACTTAAGTTGATCCGGACTTAGCATCCGCTACAAGTATATGTATCTATATGTTTCATTTAATATAGATTATCCAATTTTAATATTAAAAACTTGAGAAAAAAGATCAGAGTGTATATTTAGAGTGTAACGAAGATACGGGCGTAACACATTATGCGATTTGACATGAAAGACTAATTGTTTTTTTTTTATTTCTAGCATAAAGAAAGTATTCTTTATTTTTAAATGTATATTATATTGTATACTTAACTCTTAATATTGTGTACGAAGATCTGCCTTAAATTAAATAATAATTCCATATAAATATGAAGTGCCCTCTACTTGGTCGTTAATGATACAGAACTACGAACGCGGGTAGCAAATATTAAAACATATTTAACTAAATATCAATTTTCGTATGCCTTATTTTTTTATGAAACATTATAAATATAAAGTGTCTTCTCGACACCAATTGTAATAAAATAGCCATTCTAAGAATTGTACCATGCTATAAATTAGGCTATATTGTTCAATAAAAGCCTGCGGGATTTCTTACCACAGCTGTATTGTCATATATTTTCAAGAGAAAATGTACATGACATTGTCCGAAGGTTGGATCCTTATGTTCTTAACAATAAGAGTGGTAATCAATTATCAATCCGCTTCACACAAAATTAAACAGGAGTCACTAATAAAGGGCAGCGTAAAATTTCACTAAACTAGCAAAAGTGAAAAGCCTCATTATGACTGCAGTTACCATTAAAAGCTTAATAAAATAATACTGTACAGTAATTTCTATTTTAAAATTATATAACTTAAGGTATATTTTTGATTGATAGAAAATGTACGGGTGCAAATTTTGTCACGCACCACTGAAGTCCGTCGATAATTAGCAATTGTGTTTAATTTCTGTTCCAACAGTTTCAAGCAATAAAAGTTTTCAATGCACCCATCCGGTCCTAATGATTTTCGATTGTGCTCTAAAATTTATTCAAAATTTCGTTTAGTTATTGTATTGTACTAGTAATAATAAGCAATATTCCTAATTTGTTTCTTCCAGTTCTGCATACGTAATAATATAACTCTATAGGGAAAATTTAATAAAGAAAATTACAATAGAATATGAAAAATAGTGAGAGAAGTGGAAGAAAGACATATACTGTGTTTCTTTGTGTATTTAGAGAAGGGGCAAACAAGTATCCATCTTACCTGATTGTATATATATATATATACATAAATAAATATATATATAAATCAGCATCTTTAACTTTATGTTTCACTTATCAGTTTCACATGGACTCAAACTGCTCGATACTCCCAGAAATTTGAAGTTCAAGATGTGAATATACAATAATTACCACCCCTGTTTGTGTTAAACTACCAAGAAATACAACAAACAGCCCACTGCTAAAAATAAACAAGGATAAAAAACGCCGCCACGGATGAATCACTTCTCATCGTTCCTGCTTTCCCATCCCTAGCTTATCTCCGCTATTACGAAACACTAATATCACTCCTCTAAGACAATACGCAACTTTACAAATAAGTTCTATAAACGGACAACGAGAATCGACTCGCGACTACTTCGGCTCATCAAGGAAAAATCAACTTTATCATTTAAAAAACAGAGTTGATTTTCTTTTATAAAAATAACGGAAAAGCGAGCAATGGATAACATTTTACAGTACTTGCTCATTGTATCTTTATTGCTTAGAGTGAGCGTAAATATTAAGTTTTATTATGTTTACGGATAGGCGCGGTCGAACATTGAAACGTTCGAGTCAGTGTGGTCGCCTCCCAGTGAGAGATCGATTGAGGTAAAAAAATCTTCCGCCCCTTACAATCGTTTTATGAGGATGACAACTATATAAGTAGCCGGTACCACTCCGAATTGTTAAGGTAACGTCAAATTCAACACTTCTGATGTACGGGAGCTGATGATTTATGTATGACGGGGCAGGTTTATGTATTATATTCTGTAATGACGCCCGAGAGGCCGACATGGAATTGTACCATGTCATCTTTACATAAAACCCTTTATTATTTCACGCTCGGTTAAATTCTTCTGATCGTAAAAATTGTGTTTATATAAGATAAACTAATAAAAATAAATTTAACATTACAGAATTTATATAATAGTGAGAAAAAAAATACAATGTTTCTCGCGACTAATGACAAGTTATGTAAAAAATCTTACGACCTTTTAACATCCCTAATAGACAATCTAGAGCTATGGCAGTTCAGTTTAATAAAATAATTCAAATTTATAATTGTATTGTATACTAGTTGCGCCCCGCGGGGTCACACCGTGAAACTATTTATTTAGAATTTTCGAAAACAAAAGTAACCTAAGTAACTCCTTATAACATTAGCTATTTACCAGTAAAAGTCCCATCAAAATCAATCTAGCCGTTACAGATTAGCCAGAACACACAGATAGACGGACAAAAATTTTAAAAAGTGTTTTTTTGTTATATGCACCGTAATTACATCATATGCGTGTAGTAAAAGCGATTATTTTAAAATTAGAAACAGACACTCTAATTTTATTTATTTGTTTAGATGTAAACATGATAATTATAGGGAAATTTAGTCGAAGGAAATAAGGTTTTTGCATTAAAGCAAAACCCCTGGTATTAGGGGTATAATAAATAAAAAATAAATTCATCAATTTACTTTTAATTTATTTACTAAAACTTAAATAAAAATAAAATTAATGAAAATACTGTATTATTGAAGTTTACGTAAGGTATCATTTTTTGTTTAAGATTATGTTTTTTTAATGAAATATTAATAAAAATATTTTAATTTATTTTAAGGATATATAGGCTACGTCTTTATCTTCCGAGAAATTCCAACTTTCTTAACCGATCTTTTATTCTGACCCACGAGTGCATAACAGTTTAGTAATTTAAATGACCTGTACTATGTTTGATATTTGGAAAGATTAGGCTGACAACATTTAATTCATTCGTTAGACACTGCTACGCGCAACTAATCGGGAGGTCCATTCTAAGGTCCGATGACAGTCATCTCCCACCGTGAGACGGTGTCCGCTCTCACATAAACAATCATAAGACATCGCGGTGCCGAATTCATTTCGCATTGATACATCCGTCTAACCTGTTAATGTCGGGCCCAACATTGTTTTGGGACTCGCAAAAAAAGCGTACGAAAAAAAATTGAGACATCGAAATTCTTGTCCGCATTTAGGCACGATAAAATCACCGCCCTCGAATGATATATCGCTCGACCATCTAGGCTAATAGCATTTTAATATCATGGGTTAGTCATTTAGAGTGAGCAACAAAAACTCAGCTGTTATTAGTAAAAAATACTCCGGGACCACAATGAGCAGGCGTTGGAATTGACAACTCATAACGCGCACCTATTTTTTTTAATAATTAACCAACCTAACAGTTAACAAAGAACTAGATTGATTAATGCTTAATATAACGGACGAAACTGTATTTTAAAATAACGATAATAACAAAACAGACGCTATTTATAATTTAAAATATACTCTCACGTATTTAAACCAATATTTTTGGTGGGGTAGACAGAGCCGACAGGATAGACATGCTTTTTAAGACTCATATGTGACAAATTACACTTACATATTGTACATTTGATACATTTTTATTGAGAGGATGCACTTTAAGGGTAGTTAGATGAGAGTTTGGTTAAGTTCTGATTAATTCAATTTTGTAATATTTCTACGATAATTCGGAAATACAAAGAAGGCGTACACGCGTAATAGCGTTTAACGTTTGATTTGATTTGAAGTCGGTTTTTGTATTTACTCGTAAATATACTTGTGTAGGTTACCAAGTAAGTTATTATTTTAAAATGTTAACATCAAATAAGAGATTAGTTTTTGTAAAAGTAAAGTTGGGGCCTATCCGAAATATAGCATATGCTATACACGATGTTTTACAACTATTTCCTGTTACCACACAAGTGGTACACGGAAACACTTTTATTTTTTTCAATAATACTTGTCAGTGAGACCTTTATTTGCGTCGTGGGGAGAGCTTGACATGTTCAAGACAGCTACTTCAATCCCGTTTACCATGTAAAATAAAGGCACAGAAAATTACCAAAGCATTTATTTAAATTAAAGCTTCGGAGCTTTGAAATATTTTATACATATAATTTAATATACGTTCGATATACATCAATCTAATAACTATTTATACACGTATTATACTTATTGTATTATATATTTTTATTACACTCTGTATAAATTCCATGTTAATATAGTATTGCGCGCGCACGACTTTGGGTAGTCCTGACCACGCTGAAAATCAGCGCTGACGTATCCTTGCGACACATAATGTGACGGTGTCCAATGTTGGCATCATATCCTATTTGTCTGTTCCTTCCTTTAATCGTACTGTCTTTATGTTTCTTTCTTTTTGTAATGTATTTGTATATCGTGATGCTAATAAATAAAATGTCTATGTCTAATAAGTCGTAACAAATCTTTATATATAGAAATAAATGTTTGTCTGTATGTACGCACATAACTTCCGAACTACTGCACCAAGTTGAATGATTCTTATTTTTTCGAGTTTGTTATTTTTAGAACGAGGTTTGTTTGTAAAATGAAATAAAAGTTTTTTTTTATTAACATTAGATTTTCTAAACCTCGGTTGCTCGGAATGATGTTCAGTTGTTCAGCCAACGAATGACTACTTCAAACAGACGTTACGTCATATCATAAATGTCAATCATTAACAATTATTGCTTTCAATAGAGAAAAACGGTTTTTTAAATGGTGTTTGTATTAAGAGGTTTATCGCCGCGTTATTTATGGTTGTTAAGACATTGATAGCAACAGTTTATATGGCAAAACAACGTTGTGGGCAGCTACTATGTTTATGTAATTTGAACTATCAGGTATCAATTATATCAATAATTGAACCGTGATAGCTCAATATCAGTGCGCTCGCCAGAAGTTTTATACAACTAAGGTAACTCGAGTTCGATCCGCGGGTCTGTTAACATATAATTTTAACAAATTTAATGAACAGACTATTTTGTCTAACGAAATCGAAACTTGAACTCATTCCACCTCACGCGATACAAAAACTTCAATAACTAGTTTTAACATAATTGGTATGAACACCTCTGGTCAAGGTCGGAGACACAGATTTCTTAGTACTTTAATTTACAGGTCTTGGAAAGCTTGTAAAGGAGTTAATAATTGCTTAATTTTGTAAATAATATCATCTATAATTTAAAAAATAATTTACAATCAACATTATGTATGTACGTAGCCATCCTTATTTTGAATGTCTATTTATTTCTCTTTTATTTTTCAAAGGACAACTAGCCTATTGACGATTCGGTGGTGTGACAAGATTACTTTGTTGCAGCGAGCTAAAGCTGTTAAGCTGCATAAAAATGCGTTGAAGCGGTTTATTAACTTATATTTTAGATATTATTGTTTTTCCTGTCACTATATCAAACTGTTTATCTTATATGCTGTTTATATATATCTGTAACTTATTATAACATCGAATTGTTTTGTCTGTAACGATGTTATTAATATGTTTTAAATAAATAAAATAATCATGGCCTAATAATAATAAAAGCGTCGCTGCTGTTTTTTCGTTCATTACTGCTCTCAATGCTTACTATAAATATTGTTAGCAGTATTTTTAGAATACCGTGATTCGATCCTCTCAAGCACTCTCCTACTTCCCTCGCAACTATGGCACTCTGTTCCTCCTAACAGTGTGTCAAACCGAGCTCTCTTAGAGTTTATCCTCTTGTCCACCCAATGAAGTTGTAAAACCTTAGAAATAAGAACGATATTGGTATAAAGTCATAAAAAGAAGGCGAAGGTAAAAAAGCTGATGAAGTTTATTTAGGCTGTAGGTCACTAGGCTGTAGACGTGATTAGGAATTAGAAGAACGAATCACTAGAGGCATAGGAAATGCGGACGTCTTGCTGTGAGAAAATCGGCAACAGCACTTGTCTATTTTATGGTTTTATCATGGATCCCATTGTCAGAACTGGACCATATCTGAAATGGGACCACACGAGAAGCACCAGCTTTCAAATAGAAAAGAAAAATACAGACGAAGACTTCGTTTTTGAAGTCGGTTGAAAACATAACTTGACTTATATAATTTTGTTTTTCATTATTTGTACAGAAAAGGACTATTAGTTTGCCCGCATCTTTCCTTTCGATTACATTGGGGGTGTTTTCAAGAGTAAAGTGAATAAAATTTACTAAGCTAGTCTTACTATCCATGAATGTGATATATACTTGTGTTACCTGTTGTATATGTGGTATTACACATAACGACAGGTTGGATCGTGCTCAAGTAATTGCTTAGGAAGTATAAAAAAACACGAAAAGCGTTAAGTCGGATGTCGAAATCTACTTTGAGTCGCTGAGGTAGCGGACTAAGTACGGCCTAAGTATATGTATCTCTTGTTGCCTTCAAATATCATCGGTCTCATGTAATAGTTTCTTGTAGCAATAATAGACCTACGAACGACGAATAGCGCAACTGATTTGCAAAATATATATATTTTCCGTAATAACACGGCAGTTTGGGTGTATTGCGGACGCAAATCACTCCATATGTTTAACCGGAAGCATGTTGAGAAATCAGTGTACACGTTGTGAGGGCTATCAACATATTAAATATTTTGTAAAAGAAAACTCACTCAAGCGTCTTCAATGGAAGAAGAAATATCAAGATCTGTCCACATCTCAAGGAGGTCATTCGAGGGATACCATCTCACGCTGAGTACAAATTTATCGCACGTAATCTTTCTGTAAATTTGAATGAATGAATTATGGGGTAGGTATTTATTTCACCACTTGTAGTGCAAATAATATGGGAACATATTTAAAAAAAAACTCCAGCATCTTTGGTACTTTTAACCTAATTAATTTTTTTTACTTCCAGCCTACGATCATTTGGCAACGGCTTGGAATTATACCAATGACGTACCAATGAGTTTTGCGATTTCTTATGTACAAGAATCACTTACTTTTAAAATTAATTCAAATATGCATAGCGATATAGCGAAAAGCGTATAGTGATTGCTTTATATTTCTTTTCCATGCAAAAAATTTAAATAGAACGTGAGATCCTTTTAGAAAATTAAATTAAAGTGACAAGATTCCCTAAAATGATTAGAGAAATTTAAAATTCAATGTCCAATAACGATTGTTAATCCAAAGGCCTACAAATTTACTAGCATGAATAGTAACCGAGAGTGCTCAGCCAGGACTATCCACGGCGTGATCTTAGCTTCAAAGAATGAGCTGGAGAGGATACTTATAACCCAGCTGCGTCGGCTTTATCCATCGTTAGTTACCGTTAACAAAACCCATCACCTTCTCTCCCAATAACACGATAACCCCATGGTAGACGGTATGCTACTTAATAAAACTGTTTGAAATTAACTCAACGGAATAATTGAACAAGGGTTTTATTAGCAATCAATTACGATTCAATTAAACAACATTTACAAGTTGTTAGCGGATGTTAACGGTAAGCTGTTCTTACGATTTATCGCACTCTCAATTAACTTCTAAGCATTACGACCACTAGTGCTGATAATTCTGTACTCAATAATCGATACCAGATATATCGATGATTTTTAAACTTTTTTAATAGCAAATTGAGCTAATGATCGTCCTTTTAGAAGGGCTTTTTAATTCAATAAAGCGCAACTACAGACTTGTGTCCGTCTTGTTTTCTAATGTACTTTAGTTTGTTAAAATGAGTG
The DNA here is from genome assembly GCA_029286785.1 of Meandrusa payeni. Classification (NCBI taxonomy): domain Eukaryota; kingdom Metazoa; phylum Arthropoda; class Insecta; order Lepidoptera; family Papilionidae; genus Meandrusa; species Meandrusa payeni. The sequence continues at coordinate 13,675,971 of JAGSMX010000012.1, forward strand.
CCACCTCTACAGTTAGTACAGTGCTTTTATGTTATTATTATTATTATTTACGTTTTATATAGTTATTTATTTTAAATGCCTGATTTTGGAAGGAGGCGTTAAATTTTTTTAAAAGGGTTAAGGTTTTGGCCTGACCATAATTTGTATTAAAATTATTTGTAACTGTTTAAGATCTGAGAAGATTGCTATAAGATGTTGGAGTAATGCAGACCATACTCCGAACAATTATGCTATTGACCCTTCTAAAAAATGAGGTTCAAAGATTGATAAATAAATTCTTATTTGTACGAAAAATACCTCTTTAGTATATAGAAAAGAAAAGAAGAACGTCTAGCTGTTAGGCTATCACTGTCTAAATAACAAAATTAACCAATCTATACGAATAAATGGGGAAAAATTTTGTTTCTATTTTATAGGAAATGTTTTAATATAAACAATAGAAGGAATAAACGTTATAAAGGTGACCAAGATCTACACCTAGATAGTCTTGAGCACAGGCGCAAGGTGGCCAGCCTTTCGGTGTTTTACAGATTACCTCAGTCTTTCCGTCCAAGTACGACGTGGGAGCCTTCAAGAGTGAAGTGAATAGACACTTACTAAACTAGCGCGTACCATCATTCTACTGCATCACCACTTAACACCAGGTGGAATCATGGTCAAGCGCTAGTTTACACACATAAAAAAAACCCAAAAAAAATTAAACCTTAAGATGCTGGGTATTTTGGAGAATTATTTTGTATATAATTTATTGTTTATTACTCATATGAAACCTAAATTAAAATATATATATATTATTTCGTTGCATTCGACTGACTTGTGATTCAATTGTTTATTATACAATTCGACACTTGATAAATCAAAGACCTAAATGAAACGAGGGCGGATTCCTGAGCCGTGTTTCGGCCTTGTCAGGGGAAGAAGGAGGGCTCTCCAAGGCCCTCTCGTAGACCCTTGCGTTCAGTTACTTGAATAGAGGTCATGGCAAACCATCATACGAGTTCGTCCACCTCTAAAGAACACCAGGTTATTGAGAGGTGGCCGACAACTGTAATGGCCTCTCGTTTCATAATAAAGACTAGTTCGTATAATACTGAATAACATCGTGCCAAGTTTCCTCTTCTTCTTTTAGCTCTACAGCCCTTTGTGATCCTTGGCTTGGTCAATTTCCACCACATCGGTGGCCAGTCTTCCAATTTCATATGTCAATTTCTTTGGCCCAGTTTGCTGAGTAAAAATTAAAATCAGCGCAGTTGACAGCCCTAATATAGCGGGAAAGGGCCGCAAAGGCTGAGCTAGCGCGGGAAGGCATCGGGGCAACAATAAAGTAATTGATCCGTCAAGCGCGCAGAGCCCGCGGCCGGACCCCACACAGTACTCCGTACGCTCTAAACACGTTATTTTGCGATGTTTCCCCACTCGCAGATCTAAGTATAGCGTAGAGGTGTATGCTTAAATTGCCCTTATTACAGCTTGTAAATGATTTACTAGACAATTGCTAACAGCTTTAAAAGTAACGTATTCGAAGAACCGACAAAGTATTCAAGACTAAAAGTCCTGACATTATAAGAACATGTCTTTAGATTTCCTAGATGTTATTACTAATTAGGAATCGTAATAATAGTTTATGTGTCACACAGTGTATAGAAAAAAGACACATACCAAAAGATACTTAAACGGTAAAGCACACATCACATAGTTTTGTTCGTTAAGGTGTTATGAGTCTGCCATACCCTCTGTTTCTCACTCGGTAAGTTATGTGATTAGTTGGTAAACCGTATGATTTGATGCTTGTGTCAACGAATCGAATTTTCCTTTCGGTTGTTTAATTACAGCAAATCACTTGCCCTCTGCACTGTGCTCAAGGAGAGCACGTCCCGGGAGGGGGGAGGTTACTGCCTCCCTCCCTGTGCCATCGCAGTGCAAGGCGACACGGGCAAGCCGGTGTCGCCTTCTTTCCGGGTCCACCTTAGCGGACTACAAAGGCCCGCACCCTTGTCGCCCAGTGAACCCGAGGCCCCTTTTAGTCGCATCGTATTCTTGAGAGCCCAGAACTACAGGGCCGGTGTACAGCTAGACCTAAGCTGAAATCATCACCTGTCACATATAGGACCTAATAATAATCACCATGGTCTGCGTGCTAAGTCCCTGCCCATGGCCATTTTAATTTGCTAATTCTCTCGGCTTTGTCGGATACGTTCGTTCCGTCTACGAATCTCCTTGTTTCTGATACAATCTCGAACAAATAGCCTAGAATAGCCCTTTCCATGTGCTTACAACCAGTCCCTTTGAAAATCGCTGGGGGAGGCCTATATCCAGCAGCGAATATCATTTTTTTTTTTTTTTTGTTAACGAGGAGGAAATCTTCAGAAAGATACCCCGCCTTCTGGGGAAGGCGGCGGTTATGTGGGGTTTTACCCACTAAAACCTCCCCGGTGGCCCTTCCTCGGTGCAAGTTGGGGGGCTCCGGGATCTCCAGTGGAACGCACCGGAGCCCCTCTGCACTGTGCTCAAGGAGAGCACGTTCCGGGGGTGTGGTTACTGCCTTCCTCCTTGCCATCGCAGTGCAAGGCGACACGGGCAAGCCGATGTCGCCTTCTTTCCGGGTCCATCTTAGCGGACGACAAAGGCCCGCACCCTTGTCGCCCAGTGAACCCGAGGCCCCTTTAGTCGCCTTCTACGACAGGCAGGGGATACCGTAGTCTTATTCTTGAGAGCCCAGAACTACAGGGTTGAGCAGCGAATATCATAGGGCTGAAATGATGAATCACGATGATTAGCGGAAAGCCATAGGTGTATGTTATTTCTAGTATTATTATCTGTTAATATTATAATGAATTGAGAGTTTAATAAAGAAGGGCTTCTAATAGAATTTTAATACTAGCATTAAGTATGGAGGACGCGCGGTTTGTCAGAAAGCAACACATTTGAATATTATTAAGAATCCCGCCATCCGTGTATCCAACACATTTAGTTTATTATACAAAACGCCTTTAGCACCCGCGAGGTAAAATGTTGCGACCTGATGGGTGCAAAGGGACCCATGATGCTTGTCATATAATTGGATTTGTATTTCAATTTATTTGGTGAGACAGGTTTAGTAGTAAAAGAATTAGCTAACACGTTTTGTAACTTGCAACAAAGTTACAAAAAAAAATTAGTGTATTGTGTACAGTTAAGAAAAATATTTGTTGTGTAAGACCTTCTCTGTAAAGAAAGTCATGTGCATTGGTGCCGGAAATCGAAAGGGGATCGAACTCGGGTTGCCAGCGTACTTTGAAACTTAAGGCGACCGCTCAGTGAGTTACCGCGGCTCTATATTGCGTATTTAGTTTAATGTGAGCAATAAAGTGTATATCTGTCCATCTATTATAAATACAATTGGACTGCACCTTCGTCTCGAAAAGTACCACCCAACGATATAAACTAACATTAGCGGTATATCCGATTATCGAAATTCATTAATCGAGAGTTCGTAAACTGATTTGATGTCCGTATTAGCATAAATTTCAACTTTATCTGCGTTGGGTTCCGAAATTAGGTGGGCATTAATTGTTCTTGTGACCGAGTGAAAAAGGAATTTTGACACTAATTTGGGGGACCCCAATTATACGAACAGTTTAACATTGGACCCAAACCTTAAATAAGAATATCGAACTTATCGAAGCAATCGCCAATATTCAATTGTGTGTTAATTAATTCTAATGGTATCGGGGAGTTATCAAATCATCAAACGTGATCTTTCAAAGTCCGTTGGCATTAAAGCTGTATGGATGGTATCTGAGTTGAGTAAAAAGTCTCAATAATGGGAGTGACAACGTCTCACTTTTGAGCGTGTGAAACTTTGTCTTTCGGCTCTTAGAAAAAAGATAAGATGGCGGTCCCATTGATGAAACGTATCGGACTGTGAGAGCGGGCGCCACTGTATGCCTGTTGTGATGATTTTTAACTTTTTTATATACATATCTGTGGTTGTTCTCTTTTTAAATAATAACTGATAAAATATTTCTTAGCTGCCTTTTGTTTATCTCTAACATGCTAATAAATTCCAAGAAAAGTACTGCCAATATTAACAATCGAAATTCCATTTGAATTAAGCCTTATGTTTAATTTTTATAATATTTATATAAAAATTAAAATACACAAAAATATCATACAAAATATAAAAACATTATAAAAACCTAACCTAGTGTGTGCCACCAGCAACTAAGCAGGGCCCAAGCAACCGGTGGTTAGAGCGACATAGAGAGAAACCTCCTGACGATGCGTGCCGTGTCCAGGAGTACTGCCCTCTGTATCTGACCCTTGACCCAGCCATATAGCGAAAGTCTCTTAAGTACTTTGTGATTTTTTCCTTTTCGGCCTTCACAAGGTTCTAGTCATTATTAAAATTATTAATAAGTCAGAAAATTAAATCGGAAAATTATTAGTTCCAAATTCTATACTAATACGGAATATTAACAATGGCTGGCTAGTTACAGATTGACTAAGCACTCAGTGATATCTAAAGACAGTTCGAAAACCTTGTGACCATCTAAAATGATCATCGGCAAATGAACATCCGCAACCCCAAAAAGGTTCTTCTCTGGACAATTCCTAACTCGTTTTGGTGCCGATAAAATTCCTTATGACTAATAATTTAGTGATAGTTGAAATTACTTTACCAACCTTTATTCAAAGAAAAATCTTTTTCCAATAAATACATAAGTATTTATATATTATCTATCAAGGTATATAAATAAAAATCACGGAAATGTGTGTTCATACATAACTTCCATTTTTGTGTTTATTTTTTTATTAAAATTAGATTGTACCCAATTGCAAGATAAATGAGAAAATGAGTTTGCTTGAAGTGGTCAACGAATGACAACTTCAAGCATTACGTTATATCATAAATAGTGGAAACTTTTTTAGAACTTTAGAATATATTCACGGAAAACAAATAGAGCTGTAAGAAGTTCGTAACAAATATTTTTCAATGCTATTCCTTTTAAAAAATATTTCAATTTTGTATGTAAATAACAATAGAATACCATATAACAATATTATAACTTACCTAGGAAAGTAACTTCGTAGTCCTAGAAAACAGTCACACAACACACACTAATGTTATCACTTCCAGCGAAAGCGCACAAAACAAGGTAACCCCTAACATTTCACCTAAAAACAATAACCGGATATACACCCTGAACGGCCGACACAAAGAGTTTCACAGAGTTAATCTGAAAGAAGCAGCCGTATATTGTAACACTCTCTTTGTGCTTAACGCAACAAAAGAACGTTACGAAAAACCTTTTAAACACTACCGACACCTCTAATTACTTCTATTGTCTCAGAAGTTTAAGTAAAAACACCGCTTAGTGTTTTAACATGGACTAATTTAATGCAATTTTAACTAAATAACCAAAAGGCGGGTAGCGTATATTTAGACTATTGTCGCCTAACAATTTCAACTTACCCTCTTTTAAGTTTTTAACATTGATTTTTTAATCTGTTCGAATCTAAGTAAAAATATTAAACCATTTGCTTTCTCCATTTAGGGTTTTAGTCAATAAAGAGACTAAAACGATAGTCTATTATTATTAGATCTCATTGTTTTCTATATATTAGCAGTACCGAAATAATAGTAATAATGATTTATATAATACCGTACCCAGCCCGCTTCACCGTGCTAGATTTAAACAATAAACTTACATCAGTAAATATTTAATTTACCTCCCACAATATATTAAATTATTCATTTCTCTCCGTATTCATTCTCTATTCGAGCGGGTGAAGATTATTATCTACATCCAAGTACATATCAGCAGCATCAGTAAACGGATACATTGGCGGTGTTACAACTTACCTTGAATAGTTTAAAATCCTTAATTATTATTTTTAATATATTTGTGCTTCTATATCGTTCACTACTACATAATTATACACAACGCATGTGTCTTTACAAATTCGGGTTATAAATCAATAGAATATCATCATAGTAAATAACAGTTGTATTTGACAGTTCAAAAAGAGAAGTGCTCCGATCGTCACCAAACTTTACACGATTACTCGTCAGGTCAATCTTCAAAGGTCAAAGTTTCATTGAAATCGGTCCAGCCGTTTCGGAGCCTATACGGATCAAACACACACACATTCTATTTTATATTACTTCGTTAGAAAATCGAATTTACAAAGTAAAGAAACGATTTTTACAAAATCAGAATAATTTATGTCTTGTGTATCTTATTGTTTTGCTTTACCAATACTTAAAATAACTAAAATGGTAGATGTCGACAGCGAAAATGTTTGACAGGGAATCGAACCGTTACATTTTTATAACACCTAATAAATGTAACGTCGTAAAACTTTCCAGAGCGAGTTACCATTGTGGCACGTTTCAACCGACCGAAATTCCAGAATTCAAGTTGGCACTTGTTTCGGTCAAACGAACAATGGCCGCTATAAACACGTCTGTTATCAGTAAGGCTATTAGCTTTGTTCCTGCTACCCATTGACCCATATGGTCAAAGGATGGCACTTTCTCGGAACGCTCACTTTGTTCTAGTTTCGCTGGCGCAAGAGTTTCAGCAAAACGTCTAATTGAATTTGTTGTCCAAACAAGAGATAATCCGTTTTATAGCCCCGCTCTTTATTGCCCTTGTAATTTTTAACGTAAATTTTAATGACTTAGCATTGTTTTATGTGTAAAATGGTTAAAATATTTTGACATTGATTTATTTTCTTCAAGTCAACAAGTCTAAAATATATGATATACAATACGATCTTTCTAGATTGAGGATTTGTATAAAAATATTGTTTATCAGGTGCAAGGCTTTTGTAACAAATTACTGCCTTCTAAAGAATTGTTCGATGTCATACCAGCTGTCTATTTCCTACACGACATAATTTTAATCTATCGTCAACTTGCCAAAGGTCCCTTCAAACCTGAAAACAATTACGTATGCGTATTAGTGCTTGACGTCACAAATAGGCGTTGCCGTGAACGATCTTATACACGGCAATATATTAGAGGTATTTGTACAAGCTGTGCAAATAAATATTGGGTTATATTTTTTGTAAATATTTTGTAAAATATCTATTATATTGTAAATATCTCTTGTTGTTTTATAGGTATAGTTTATATATTATAATATTGATTGAAATTTAAAAAAAGAACGACGTTATTAAAGTTTTTATAATATTAGGTACTTTCATTCAAATTACATTGTAATAATATTAGTACAATAGCAGCAGTTTTACTTCACGAAGCTATATTTAGGGGTGTGGTATGGATTTTCTGTTTTTCGTATTTTTATATACGAAAATATTCCTTAAATTAGAGCTCGGTGTATAACGATGGCTCATAACCTATCACATGTGAGACGCTTAGTGAAAAGCGGACAGCGATTATCGTCTCAGTTCACACTACTATAAAACGGATAAAAAACGTGAGAGTTCATTTTTACTTTATTTAAATGTAAATAAATTAAATATTTGTATTTGATAATTATATACTATTATTTTTTTTATTTTGTTTTTAAATAACATGTTAACAATTTTTTTTAGAAATATTACTAACATTCTTGTTAACTATTCCAACTAAGCTTCCAAATTTAAGCTTAGTTAGGAGTCGAATAGTCGATCCGATCATTCGTTTCGACGATTCGCAGGCTGCAATACGACTATTTGCGCTGGCTATTAACGCTTCGAATTATTTGAAATATTGATTTCTCGAAGCCCACTCGACATACTTGCCGACGCGTACAATAATTTAGGCATCTCGAATGTATTGGACGTTTATGAAGACAAGAGTTGTCTTACACCGAGCAACTTCCATCTCTCTCAGTCTTTACTGGCAGAAAGGGATAACTGTCTGTAAAATAAATTAAAACATCACCCACGGTGCCTTCATTAGCTGCGTGCAAGTCCGGCACTTTTTCACACCGTAAATGAACGTGCATTTGTACTAAATCATTTTACATCGGTAATCGCTGGGGAGTTATACTTAATTAGGAACTATGTAGTGATTAAAGTGTGAAGATGTTTAGAAATTATTATGACCATAATATAGTCGAGGATCTAGTCGTATTGTTACTACGTTGATTATTTGAGCACGCCAAACTACGCACGTTGCTTCTTTTAATTTTTCTCTGGTCTGAGCATCTTTTTTAAAACGACACTCTTCTATTTGAACACCCACGCCGTGAGAGACTTAATAATGTCATTCACTCGTGGATTACAATACTCAATCTCATTGTCCACTTTGAGTTTGTATTTTTTATCAATACCCACTTTGTTTTTAACATAGAAAATAACTCATACCTATAACGTATTTGTTGAATCAAATACACAAAGGTAAGTGCTAAGTTCATCCCTTGGATGTTAGGATACGCTTCATTAACAGCATTGTGGAAAAAAAAGTTTCAAATGTTAAAAGGAGTGCGGTTCTTAAGGATTCTCCCATGTCATTCAGTGAATATTACACTATATTTCAAGTTATTTTGTTGCATTATAACAGCGATATCCTGTCCATTGATTGTCAAAAATTAGGAATTTCGGCAATTACGTCTCACCTCCCACGTGAACACGTAAAAAAATCTCGCACCAAGCGCATCCAAATTTTCTTAAAAGACCCGACATGGCTTTCATGGTATATGGTTCAAGTTACAAGAACAAACGCCACTAGGGCAGAAATCAGGCAATTCTCCATATTGATTCAGTTATATTTATTTTATTAAATATTAAATTAATGAATAGTACAGTAGCACGGTTAACCTATTGACTAAGCGGTTCGATTTGCAATTTGATAGTGGTGGTTTCAAATCCCAGTTATATTTTTTTTTATTAGAGAAAGGTCAAACGAGCTTACGGTTAACCTGATCGTAAGTGACTTACACCGGAGATGCTGTAGGTACGTGTCCAATCTTTGAAATAGGAATAGGCTCGTTTCTTGAAGGTGCGTAAATCGTAATGGTTTGGAAACACCGCTAGTGACAGTAGATTCCACAGTGCGTGGAAGAAAGTTACGCGAGAAATGTAGTGGTACAACCATCAATTAGTGTAGATGGAATTTGGAATTCTGCCAACATCTACTTTACTTAAATTTTGAGTTAAATTAATTAATAGTATAGTAGCATATAGTATATGTATATATACATATATATATAGTAGCACGGATAGTCTATTCAACTTACAATCTGATACTAACTGGTTCGAATCCTGGTCTGTTTGTTAAGTTAAAGTTACAGCCTTTATATATATAATAAAATATGTTCCAAGAGAGTAAAAGGGTCCGTCACGCGGCCCTAGTGCGGATTGGCAGACTTCACATGCCTTAGGAAAATTTTCTAAGACATGTAGGTTTCCTCACGATGTATTCCTTCACTGCCGAGCGCGTGATTACTCGGCACAAAATCACGCGCTCGGCAATCAAACTCGTGTTGCTATGCAACTTGAGCCAACCGCCCGGACACTGAGCTTCTAGGGCTCTGCATGTACCAAGGAATTATCGGTTTTTTTTAAAAAAAACAGACAGCGAAATGCTTGTCTCTGTCTGTCCCGCAGGGTTGAAACGGTCTTGATAGCTTACAGCGGTTACTAGTGTACTATGTAGCTTGAGGCTAATGCCCTGACCTACATCAGTTCTGCTTTTTTATTTATGTTGTAGGCACATACATAAAATGTGATTTTTGTTAATATCGACGAGAAATCTGTCTCCTCTTATAACTTAAAACGCCGTGGAAAGAACATTTTTTTCTTATTTTTTCCCTTTGTTGCCTTTGTGCGAGCTAGCGCCGGCACGAAAGGTACCTTAAAAGGTGTTCTAAGGCGTATCTCCACGTAATGGGCGTCGGTTACATATTTATTTCATGTTGTGCATTCTTGTCTTGACGTAAATAAATTAATATGTTGGACCCGTTGTTATGAAATTTCGCGCTCTCATGGTGGCAAGGAGGCTGGACCCTTAACTAATAGCCAGTATGTATATATAACTTAACAAAAATTTAACTGTTTTGTTTGAATAATAGAACATACGAGATCTTTTAAACATTTTCTTGTGCGTGTTTATTGTTACACACCTTGTTGGTGCCCTATGACAACTTAAAACTGCAAAATGCTCTTAAATTTATTGTAGTGTTTTTCTTTTAAGTTATTTTTATATAAAAAGTAATTCTCGGTAAAAACCTAACATTAGATTAAACATTAAAACCTCTTTAGTGATATATTTTCCTTTTTATTCAGAAACATTCGAATCTTCAAACAAACTAGAATTATTCTCATCGGTTAGACGAGATTTATATATACTATTTTGCGTTCCCGCCAACGAAGTTTCGTCCTTAGGACGGTCTGAGTATGAATGAAATAGTTTATTGATACTAATTCGTTTAATGGACGAAATTGGGGAGTTATGAATGAAGAAGCAAAGAACAATGGTCCAGGGAATTATTGGGTATGGTTAGTCACCGGGTTTGGCGCCAGCACAATTGCACAATACAATGGTGGACAGACTACACCTCTAACGGTCGAAAATTGATAACGCTTTTGAGACTTTCGGAGCAAATACTTAGGAATACTTCTTAAAAATATATATATAGCTATAACAAAGTGTTTATGTAAAGTGTCAAATAATTCTAATTATAATTTTAAACTTTTTTTCTTAACGTTTCCACTATTTTACAGTTTTTACAGTCACGGGATGAATTTAGTTGTTTCCAGGCTCCCTTATGATTTATAAATTAATTTAAATGGTTTCAACGATCATCATATATTCTATACAGTTAGCATCTTCTGTGATAAAACTAGCTTTACAAATACAGCCATTGAATTACAAATTATTTCTGATAAAAATTAAATAGGCCATTGCGTTTGCGATCGTTATCTTGAAACACAAATTAATACGTGTTATTAGCCCAATAACTTCATTAGCTTCTTTTACAGCGCGGTTAGAACTGGAACACACGTCACTGGGCGTCTAGATTTTATTTCCAACCAGTAAAAAGTAAAATATAGATAAAAAAATACAAATTATGGAATAAATTTAGACACACTTTATCGCACATAATCTCCGGACCACCCAAACACTCGTTTATCGTGACTTAAATATACTTTACAAGTAATAAAGTGTGAAAGGAAAATATTACCAATCGTAAAAATAAAATATCGAGAAGCTTAAAAACATTAAAATAATTAAAAATTCCGTTAAAATATTCATACTTAAAACATAAAAACACCTTGTTTTGCTCAATAAATACACATCGAAATGTAACCAGAATTTTTTAAAAAAACATATTTCATGCTGGCAAGATTTTAATCTTTTGGTATAAGATAAACGATCAAGTAGCCCGGTTCGAAACGAAAATATTTAAATTGCCATCAGCTGACGAAACGGAGTTTTATCGAATGAAAACTTTATCATCGGAATCGGTGCGTCAGTGGCGATTCGCAAATGAAATTGAATCCGACAGTACCTTGGGATCGATGAAATATTTTCACATGCATCGGTGACTGGAGAATGCGCTGATCAAAATGTTAAATCGTTAAGTCAGTAATTTGACAAACTTGACCTCTTTATTTCAAAATAATATCACAATCTATACAAATAAATGAAATTGGAATGTTGATTTGTAATTATAAAATAACCGCTTTTTACTACATGCATGTGAATGTTTATATGGTACAAATATACCATTATGACTTTGTACCCTTGCTTACGAAAATTGCGCGTATGGAAGAGTATGAAATTTCGCACACTTATTTTTTTTTAAATTATGCATTCATAATTCATTAATCACCACCATGGGTGTGTATGTGTTGTTATATGTTTGCTTAGCAACTGTTAGGGAACTATGACACATAATTACAGACAGATTAGTTTGTATTATCAGTTCAGTTATAAGTAATCTTTTCCTTAATTTAAATAATTTAATTAATAATATATTATTTATTTATAAATATAATTTAATTTAATTAATAATTTTTAATAATAATTTTTTGTTACAATACATATATATTCTCTGATTAGATTTTTATTTACTATATGCATATAAATTGTCATATGAAAGTGTTGCACGTTAAAATAATAGAGATAATAATTTGTGGATAATGTTGCTGGTAGTGCAGCTACATAAATTATTTGTATTAAGTCCTTTATAATCTTAATTGTATTATTGTTTATTGTAACAAATAAAGAGAGAGAGAAAAAGACAGATAGCCAAATATAGGGTGATTTGATTGCCGGATTACTGGATTTTAATCCAGTTGAATTTCGACTTCGATAATTTAACCTATAAAAAACTAAATACAGCTTTAATTATTTTGTTCACATAGTAAAGTGAACGTTTCTACTATCCCTACATGGAATTGATACGATCACATTTATATAAATCACCGAGTAAATACATTACAAGGAGCGTTAAAAAATTACGCTATGATTTGTATCAGAAGGGAGACCATAAATAAAGTTAACACCACAAGAACTAGATATTTTAATTAACGTTTCTCTCATACTCTCAGTTTGGTTTATTTTTTTCAATTAATAATTTTAAGTACGCACACGATTAAGTCGAAGCGCGTTTGCGTGATCAAATACTCGTGTATCCACGCACCCTCATACAGATTCTTTATCTTCGCCGAATGAATGCAAAAAAGTTTCGCCGTCAATGAATGCGCCCGGTACCTACGCCGGTGCCTAACAAAAACTATAGCTTTATAATAAATTGTATACTATGTGAAACTGTCTTAAAACGTTTCGTATTTATTTGATGTGCTTGAACGTGTAGTGAAAATAGATTAAAAAATTCGTTTAAAACACGTTTCATTTTGAAATTCTGGTTGAAAAAGAAACTATATTCTATTTATTTTATAACAATTAAGATTGGTCAGGAGACCTATACGTTGATAGGTTTTATCGTGATCAGTGGCAAATAAAGCGGATTTATGTTAAAAACATAGACACCATAGATGGCAGCACTAGCACTATTAACAATTTTTTTTGTTGAATATATAATTTACTCTCTATTTCGAAACAAATACTGTCAATCAGTGTTTAGTCGGTCGCTAAGCAACGTTCGAATAATTCGGGAAGTCATTGATGTATCAATCCCATCCATCAACCATCAATATAAATACTTTATAGAGAAACACTCCGCTAAATCGTGTAACAAAACAGTTGCCAAGTCCAGGGAAAGTACTACTACCTGGTAAGTTAGGTTATATGGGAAATATATTATGTATTTCTGCGTTGCGACCATGGAGTGAGACGGAAGTCGGTAATCAACTTCATTTGAGCACGCTCTGCTATCCCATGCAGCTTTAATTTATACTATTTTTTTTTGACACTACAGTAAATATGTACGTCATACTAAACACTTCTCGTATATTTGGCACACAGGACAAAAACCTTATAATGTAAATCTCTTGATTGTAAACAGTACTTCAGACAGGGAATTTTAACCTGTCCAGCCTGTCAATCCAACCTTTGTCATCGTGAAAAAATATCCACGAAACTGTTTGGTGTAATGTACAAAAATTTAGCGTTTATATACCGATTACCGATTACTGATACAACGGAATAGATATTGACACGTACTCTGTGTGAATGAACAAAATAATATCATTCAATTATTTCTTTATTATATATGTCCTTTGAGAATTTCATTTATGTAGGTTCATCTAGATAATGATCACATACCGCTGTGATTGAAAGATAACAACATATAGGACATTATTGTTTAATATGACGATCACCTAGCGTAGTTTCTGCTACATCGCGGGTCTGGTGTTTGAAAACTAGTCTAATTGTGTGGTTCACACACACAATTTTTGCTTCCATAGTTGTTTTTTATCAGAACATTAATTACATTACGTTGTATTGAAGAGCTCTCTGTTGTATTGAGAGGTAATAAGCTCAATTAAAATGTAATAATTAACTTCGTTAGACCATTCGCGACCGTAGGACGTTGCGAATAATCCTCGCGCGTTGCCGCTGAGCGTTGCTGGAGTTTCTTCGGCCACTTCTTCTCCCAGCGCCAACGCTTCCTAAAGTGGCACTCATAGTTAGTTTAGCTTTTGAATGTCCCTTAGTTTATCCGTGAAATAACAACCGACCGAGTGGTGGTTCGGCCCTCTCGGGCGACCTCAGGTAGGAAAGCTTACGCCTACCATAGTAACCGTCCTAGCCGGGGTAACCTCACCGGGGAGGTGTCCAGTTACTAGCAATAGAGGTTCAGGCTAAGCGACCTAAGAGCTATGCCACCTCTCAATTCGGTGTTACAATCAATGCCAGCTTCCTGGCCAATCTGTGTATCTCGTCTTTAAAATAACAAAAAAAATCACTTTTGGAGTTAATATTTTTATTTTAATGACGAACTAAAACGATATCGACGTCTGTGTTTTAGGCTGCGCGCAACAGTTAGATCTAACAGTACTAGTCTTTTTACGGTGATGACCGAAGCAAAAAGCCCCTCACGATTGAGAACTAATAAGCTCGCGTAAATATGTAAAGATTAACTCCGTCTACCCTGTTTGAGATAAAAATCTTGATAGCACATCGGCTTGTATATTTAAGCTGTGCGCAACAGTTAAGCTACCACGCAACAGTCTTTGTACGGTGATGACCGAGGCAAACAGTCATGTCACGATTGAGAGCTAATAAGCTCCGTAAAAATGTAAAGATTAACTGCGTCTACCCTGTTTGAGATAAAAATCTTGGTAGCATATCGGCTTGTAAGTTTAAGCAGTGCGCAACAGTTAGGTCACGTCCCACGCTATATTAATTCAGGAGGAACTCAATCCCAAGGGAACGTAGCCTCTCAAGTCACGGTTGTCCACGTCAGACATGACGACGAGACATAAATGGTAAAGGATCTGCTACTTTTTATTTTAATGATTTACTGAAGCCTTTACTGGTCGACTTATTGCCGCAATCCCACTTGATAGAATATGGCGGTTAAGTCTATCGCAATCTGGTATTGACTGATACGTTCAAAAGAAAAGATTCGTTTAGTATGTACATATTGTCAAATCATGCTATCAAATACGTCCGGTGTTAATTAAGAATAAATATTTTATAATAAACATCCCAAATCTTGGATTTCAAAATTACATACAAATATATTATGTTTACCTCCAAATCCTAAAGAATAGGATATATTTAATGCTTTGATTTTTAAGATTTATTTATATGGAATCCTGAAAAACACATGATTTTACAAGTAAATAAAACTTTAAGGTTATAACGCCATCTAGAAAATCTTTGAGTTACTTACAGTCAGTACCTAAGTACTTCTAGTACCTAAAAATTGTGCGAGATGGCGTTATAACATCTGAATACGAAAAAGTATGGATCACATCAATTGCTACTACAATGTTTGTTATATGTAAAAGCACGCCTGCAAAAAAATGGAAATTTATTGGAAAAACACAAATGACACGGCCTACTGAGATTTGCTCCGGCGGTGCATAATAAATCGTTCACAGCCAAAAGTACATCTAAACAACTAGCTAGTTTTTTTTTAATAACGAACTACTCTGATTGGCCAGAGAAGCTGGCCTTGACTTCTTCACCGGATTGAGAGGTGGCATAGCTCTTAGGTCGCTTAGCCTGAACCTCTATCGCTAGTAAGTCGACACAAGGGTCCCCCCGGTGGGGGGTAACTTCGGCTTGGACGGTTACTATGTTACGCGTAAGCATTCCGATCCGAGGGCGCCCGACAGGGCCGAACCACGACTCGGTCGGTAGCTATTTCACGGATAATCAGCTAGCTAGTAATACTTCTTATTTTCATCTGGCATCCGCACCCTCTAATCATTAAAAGTGAGACGCTTTGGCCTGTAACTTAACACAAACTAGAATGTTAAGGTCTCTACGGGGTGCCTTTAAAGAAATGTGTTGAACGCGAAACTTTGCTATGTGTTAAATAAAACATTAATGTTGTCATGCATAATTTATTTAACAGATACAATGGTCATGCACATCTCGGATTTTGTCGCCCCTCGTATTTTTGTGGTGATGTAAAAAGATGCCCGATATTACATACGAATTAGGAGAAAAGGTTTTAACGTTCATAAAACAGAGAGCTGTTGGTTTAAGATTTTATCATAAAATATTGCGATGTGATCGGCACAATTTAAAACTAGAAACTGTGTTTGGTTCGGTAATAAGAGGTACATATTATACATGTATGCTTATACGCAAAATCATCAACAAGGACATTAATTCAAAAATAACATTTTCAAAAAAACATCACGAACAGAAAATGAAACTAAAAAATGCAAATAATTTAATCTAGATATAGATGAGGATCTAGACATTAAAGAACAAATTATGGCAAAAAACAATTGAATTTGAAGCTGTCGATATCTATAATAAACTACCTAATGACATACAAAATATTGAGTCTAGACCTTTAAGAAAATAATAATAAGTAAAAATAAGTAAGAATAAAATAAAAATATTGAGTCTTTAAAACATTAAAAAGCATGGCAAGTGAATTTTTGTTATTCTAATTAAGGGAATAAATTTCTCTCAAACCGTACATTAACCAGATTGATAATATGTAAATATATAACTTTAAATAAAGGAATAAAATATATTTGAAATGAATTTATGTTTTATTTCCAACAAGAGACTACAATAAGTAAGACTCGTTTTATTCCATGTGAATTAACGTATTGTGTACGTAAAGCATTCTGAATAGCGAAGAAAATAACGTTAATTAACGATTATTGCCAACATAAAAGCGCTTAATAACGTAATAATTAATTTGCTTTTAGCATGCTTTTGTGTTAAAAGTTGTTACGTAATTAACACAAGTCATACAAAGCTCGTCTATCGTTTATGTTTAACAACACGTTTTAGCACATACAAAATTTAACAACAGCATTTAATGTATTAAATCCATATCAATGGTGATATTAATATGTTTTAGATGATAATCAGTTGATTTGTCTTATTTTAACTTATTCACAAGTTGTTTAAACACAGAAATATTAAGCTGCCATTTATTATTATATTATAAGTTATGATATTTATTTTAGGTTTGTAGGTATACGGGTGTTTAATAATAAATTAAACATAATAATTTGTATTAATAGAACTGTTTAACGATTATTTTTTTGAGTATGACAACACTATTCGTCTCTCGATCAAGGACTGTCGACGATTACAATTTGTAAGTTTCTATAAATCAATAGTTTAAAAGTTTTGTTTTACTTAATATATAATAACCGCTTTCAATTTAGCTTAGTAGTTTCCACCTGTGATAGGAGAGCTAGTTGAAGATGAGCTCCTTAAAATACGCAAACGAAAGAACGGAAAACTCATCTCAGTCTCATCTCACTAATAAATCTTGGTAGTATATTATATTATTGGTAGTATAATGTATAGATTATAAGCTGATCAAATGGCGAACTCATCGCCCTTCGTTCAGACCAATGATATTTTATCGAACGTACCTTCCGAAAAAGTTATTAGTACGCATCGTCAGAGATTCGATTCGATTTGTTCCCATCAGATTTCGATCCAGACCACCCAACCACATTATATTGTTCTCCTGTATCTATAGTACGTATATATTTTATAAATATATTTATATGTCCTGTATTATCATATACTTGTATGATTTGAAAAAGTGACCATTTTAAACGTCTTTTACAAAAATCGGATTTTTTTAAAAAACACTATTAATTCTAATTATAATTTATAATCTTTTAAAAATTAGAAAAAATAATCTGTCATATCCTTTTAAGCCTTTCGGGGTCCGGATAAGTGGGATTTTTCAGATTGGCCAGAGAAGCTGGTCTTGACTGCTTCACCGGATTGAGAGGTGGCTCTTAGTTCGCTTAGCCTGAACCTCTATAAAATGAGGTAAGCCCATCGCCATACACCGGGCACAAATTTTTAGGCTTTTTTTTGTTTTTAAAAAACTGAAAAAAATATATACGACCATCACATATCGTAAGGTGAACCCCTTAGCCTGTAGGCTATCACAGTCTTATATTTGATTTATACAACAATAACACTATAATTTAGATAGTCGTGGACAGTAGCACAAGACAGGGAACAGTGAAACTCTCTGAAGGAGGCCTTTACCCGCTTAACTGGAATTCTTGCGAAACAGTGAAAATGGCACTAAATTTTTCTTTTTATTTTTTGATCTGTTTATGCAGTAAATAAAAGGCTTTTTATTTATAGTTGAATACTAAAATTATAATTTAAATTCATAATTTGTTATTGTTCAATTTATTTTATATTTTTATTTGCAACTTACATAAATCATGCTCAGTAGACATTATGAATAAAATTTGAACTAAGTTGTTTTGTAAGATAAATTATGTTTTGATTTATTAAATAAATAATTACACGGTTACCAACAGAAGTATAGTTACAAAGCCCTCATGCTTAAATATTGTACATAACGTTTCAAATAACAATTGGTTAAGTTCAATGATCTAGAAGCTATCTAGCTTATACACGTTATACCCAGGACGCGCATTACAAGCGTAAAGAACATTCAAACTATGAGCTTAATAGAATCAACTTACGATGACTCAACCCGTCGTTCGGCTCGAATGAAGAGATTAAAATTATTAACCCTACTACACCGGACCAGCCGAACGTCATTCCTGATTATCAACGGGCTTCAACTCGGAGCCTTTTGGGCCACTCTTAATTAAATAATGAGAACTTTTGAGTTAGCTTTTAATGCTCTCTCTGGAACATTTCAATTTCGGCAATAAATGATGAAACAGTTCGTGCGCTGTTAACAACACACATTCTTTATAATTTTAATTCTCATCGGTGCTAATTAAAATAATATCTAGATTAAAAGGTATTCGTTCAATTTCTTTTTTTAGCTTCGCGTTATATGCATTGTGCTAAATGCTGTGACCTAAAGCGCAGCAACTTAGGCTCTGGCTCGACATTTCTCTTAGAGGTAGAATCCGAAATGAAGAAAGAGAATAAAGGTAGATGACATAGCTCTTAAAGTCAACAAGTTGAATTGGCAATAGACACATCTATCGAGACAGTGACGGAACGTGGAGGAAAGTCTTCGAATGGTAGCCGCGCAAGGGTCGGAGAAGCGAAGCGCACCCTCAGTGTCCCTTTCCAGCAGTGTTGGTGGTGATATATCTGATGAAGCATAATCAGCAACTCGAATCACATAAAATACATCTGAGTTAAAATTGCTCTGGTAGATTGACACGCCCGAACTTTGTGCGGTTAGAGGTTCCTTTAGCTCAATGAAGACTTAGTGGTACAAACATATAATAAGGCTAGATTAAAGCTCCGACAAAACTAAGAGAAATCTCAACGTGGACCAAAATACTACAATTAAAATTAAGAAAAAGATCTTGTTCCTTGGGAAGGCCCTTCGCTGATAATTATCACAAAAAACTCCGAGAATACGCCTCGGATTGGCCTCTGTCACTTTTCACGACATCAAAGGAAAACGATCTTAAGGAAAGTTGTATTATGTTTATTGTCGCCTATGAACCTAAACGAAGACTTTGACCTCATTTGAGAATCAGAACTTCTGTGTAGTTTAGGTAACTTCCTCGAATGTTTATTTATTTATTTATTATAAAACAGTTTTTACTACCTCTTCCGAATTGTTAAAAACATATAACAAAGTAATATTTGAAAAATATTTCTATTTAATCCTTAAAATTCTATGTTCGAACGCAACCCTCTTTGTTCAATGCGAATCATATGCACCAGGGCGCACGAATAGAAATACGTAACTGTAATTTCTGTCACAAGCAAATATTTGGCCGTTTATTGATCCTTGCGCTATTGTGTAAAGATCAAATGGACACATTCACCATTCAAGAGACAGGTAAGTGAACAAGATGTGCGCTCACGTAAGTACAGATTTTTTTTTAAAGTTAAGTGCTTATCCAGATAATTGGCAGCATTCGCTTCGGCGGGAGATGATATAATCTTCTTTGTAACGCACCCGGCTCGCGTTGAGACTTTACTGGCTTCTTTTGCAGTTTTAATAACATTGCACCGTATTCGGATTCTTTATCTAGCGATTGTTGGGGTAATAATCAGATATCTGTAGCCTGGGGTTTGCATTCTGTTTAGATTGAAAATTGAAAATATAATTATTTTACAGAACCAACATAGACAGATAGACAATAATATCTAAATTGATTGTGTAGTAATCATATAGGCATATAGCTTTTAATAAGTATAGAAGCCAAAGTTACATCGTATTGAGTAAACGTTAACATAGGTTAAGTTTTGACAATATTGTTATAGAAGGTAAAATAAATAAAAAAAAAAACCCGAAACAGGTGGTTGGGTGATATAGAGGAAAACGCCCTTACATTGAATGCCAGAGAGTGTCCAGGAGTGTTATGTAGCGAAAGTCTCTTAAGGTATTGGAAGGTAAGAAACGACTATCACATCACATGACCTCAGCAGCTCACAAGGTTATCGGTAGCCTCGTGAGCTAAGTCAAGGTACTTAGTGATTTTCCCCTTTCGGCCTTCACGAGGTTCTGATCATGTGCGGTGGTAATATCGACTATTATCATCATTATTATTTTTAGGAACTTTTTTTAGTTCCTATTCTAAATTCAACCCTCTCCACTCGAAACAAGAATTCTGGCCCCTTTTCCGTCTCAGCAATTTTTCAATAATAACTAAGTGTACGCCCGAACAAGTATTGACTACCGAAAAAATTGCAATGTGTGAGGTTATACAGCCCCCTAATTATCCATAGCTGTGATCTCGACTGTTAAACCTTTGTTAAATTTTACTAAATATCTGGTGGAGAATGAACGCTTTGTTTTCTAATCCGTACAGAGTAGTTGACAGTACTGTGTACAAGTTTTAAATCTGACTATTAAGTATCTTTTTAAGTATAGGGTTAAGTCCGTTGAGTTTAATGAAAAAATTGCGCCTCGCCTTTATGTAATTTTGCAGCAAAATTACTTGGAAGATAATACTAATTGTTCACTTCCATAAGTTATTTGTGGGTGGCACTTAAATATAAGCATCAATAGCCTAATGGTTTAGGGTACGGTCTGCGAATCATAAGGTCGTGGGTTCGAATCCACCATTCGACTATTGCCGTGAACCATGTCCTAGCACATGCTTAAGCTTAGTTGGAATGGTTAACAAGATTGTTAGTAATATTTCTGATAACAAAAAAAAAGAAATATTGCTAGCTTTCTTTTTAAAAAAAGAAAAAAAAACATGGTATCTCTTTTTAACATATTTTTTAAACAGACCTATAACTATATTTGTTACAGAATCTCACAACTTTTTTCATGAACTTCGAGACTTGCAATTAACGAATAGGCACTTACTAAACTAGTACGTACCTTCGACTATATTACCACTTAACATCACGTGTGATCGTCGTTATCACTATTCTAACCCCAAAAAATTTGCACACGTATCTAGAATATATTACTTTAATCTTCAAATTTGTATTCTGGACAGTATCAAATAAAACAAATGTCAATCAGACAAAGCAAACAGAGGTCCATCTCCGCGTCCCTTGACCCCAGAAACTCTCGAAAGAGGAGCAGGCTAAGCGATCTAAGTTCTGTTCTGATTGTTCTGATCTAATAACAAACATAGACTGAATCAATATTGTTTATCAAAATACTCTTTTGTTCTTATTGATTTGTCCTAATAATAATAAAATCATGTTTATAAAAAAAACATGTTATTATGTCTTTTTTTTTAAATATTAACAATTAACACATTTATTGTATAGACTTATCTGTACGTAATTTTCACTTACGAAAAGACGTATATGAAAATTTATTTTTTATTTATAGATCGTCTGGAAGCGTCCTGTATCGCAAAGTTGAACTCCTAATGTGTTATAATAAACCAATATTGTATTTTCTATGTAAATATATTTAAAAATCAGTGGCATTTATGCATAAATTTTAAATCATGGTTCCGTAGTTGAAAAAATTATTATCTACTGCAATTTCTATAGTTTAAAAGTGCATAAATTTGCAACAGACATCGAAAGAATATTTCTCTCGGGCGCCCTCTGATATCGGAATGCTTACATAGTAACCGTTCAAGCCAAGGTTACCTCCCAACGGGGGACCCCTGCGTCGAGTTACTAGCGATAAAGGTTCAGGCTAAGGGACCTTTTTTTTGTTGACGGGGAGGAAATCTTCACAAAGATACCCCGCCTTCTGGGGGGAAGGCGGCGGTTATGTGGGGGGGACCCACTAAAACCTCCCCGGTGGCCCTTTCCTCGGTGCATGACGAGGGGCTCCGGGATCTCACGTGGAACGCACCGGAGCCCCTCTGCACTGTGCTCAAGGAGAGCACGTCCCGGGGGGAGTCCAGCAAAGTGAACCCGGGAAGAAGGCGACATCGGCTGACCTGTGTCGCCTTGCACTGCGAGGGCACAGGGTATGAACATCACCCCCCTCAAGGTCCACCCCCCCGGGGTTTTAATGGGTAAGAACCCCTCTTAACCCTGCCTTCGCCCCAGAAGGCGGGTATCTTGTTGAAGGTTCTTACAACAAACTAAAGATAAGTGCATGCGTTGAATGAATGAATGACTGATATTCGTGTAAATATGAGAAGTCGTTATATTTAGTTGCGGAATCCTAAACTTTAAAGCACATGTCAAAAGCACAGGGCCGTACTAATCGATGCGTGTGATTTGATACGTATGCCTAATATCGCATTATTTTACATAATTAATTAGTCGATCCCCGCTCGACAGACAGACGTACAAAACAAAAAGCAAGGTACTTTACGTCTTCATGCGTCATATCGACGTCTCCATCGGCTTAAGCAAACATAAATAATGCGCTGCGACGTACGATTTCCGTTGGATATTGTGTATCGGCAGCGCGCCCTTTCTGTATCATAGTGTAACTTTACTCTAATGAAATTCTACTCGTCTTTTTTTTATTTAATCGATTAAATAAAAGAGGTGTTACTGAGATTTTATTTTCTTAAAGTTTCAACATCTTTTATCCGTTACTGGATGCTTTTGTTCCTTTTTTAGCCATACGCTGGGCACAAATTTTTGCAAGTGAGTTTGGAAAGAAGTTACTGACAGCTGGCTTGTAGGAGATAAAGGTGTGGCGGCGCGATCGAACCGAAAAAAAATGTGAGATTAAAACAGTAAGATAAATATATAATGGCAGTTCTATACTCGTATACACGGCGACGTATAGCATACGTATTAAGCATGTAAGAATTATTAATAAGTATTAATTAATTGTTTATGTCATTTTATATAGTCTAAAAAAAAGACACATGTTAATTTATTTTACTAAATAATTTAATTTTTTTTTTGCTTTACGTTACTTCTTATTTTCTAAAATATTAAATTTCCGATGTACTTTTAAGTTTTATTTTTAAAAACCAATCATTGATGATTGATTTTTAATTTAAAATGTTAAAGTAAAAAAATGCAAGAAAATATATATAAAATTAAGCAATATTTATTTTGCATATTGAGTTATTACTATATTATGCGAAGGAACTACGTTCTTCAGCTGCGTCACCAAATAGCCTCTTAGCCCGCCTCTCCACCGAGTCCAAAGCTGCGAGATGGGATTTAGTAGCGCCTGCCCAAATGTGACAGCAGTATTCTACACACGACCGGACTTGAGCTTTATAAAGTGTTAAAAGCTGTTCCGCAGTGAAGTTTTTTTGCAGCTATCTTAGCCTTAGTCTCGACGAATCGTCCATAATTAAGGGTCGATGAATTAAGGATGAAGGAAAGAATGAGATTGACGGGGAGGACATCTTCAAAAAGATACCCCGCCTTCTGGGGGGGAAGGCTGCGGTTATGTGGGGTTTTTATCCACTAAAACCACCCCGGTGGCCCTTTCCTCAATGCATGACGAGGGGCTCCGGGATCTGCAGTGGAACGCACCGGAGCCCCTCTGCACTGTGTTTAAGGCGAGCACGTCCCGGGGGGGGGGGAGGTTACTCCCTCCCCCCCGTGCCCTCGCAGTGCAAGGCGACACGGGCCAACCGATGTCGCTTTCTTCCCGGGTCCACCTTAGCGGACGACAAAGGCCCACACCCTTGTCGCCCAGTGAACCCGAGGCCCCTTTTAGTCGCCTTCTACGACAGGCAGGGGATACCGTAGTCTTATTCTTAAGAGCCCAGAACTACAGGGCTGGCTGACTTATTACTATATTGCTTTAACCTTACCTCAGCTTAATATACTATTTATTAGTTGAACAATAAAACGCTTACCTTTTCATTTAAGAGTTTTATTAATACGAACCTGTTATTATTCATTCAAAAACAATATTCAATTAAAGGGCCGTAATGAAAAAATGTTCCTAATGAATTGAAAATACGGACCCGCAAGACTACAAATAAAGAAAAAACTTGTATTAAATTTAACAGCGTTCCTGAGCATTACATTAGGCAATAAAAGGCTTTGTTTAATAGCCGGTAATTGGTTGGGATAACATAATTTTTATTGGCATTGTCTCGGCTAGCACTCCGCGTTCTATAACTATTGTATCTCGATTTAACTCAGGCGGGAACGTTGTCAAGCACTTGTTTAGAAAGTATAAAAAAAACCGCTAATAATTACGATATCCGTTTTGTAACAAGCTTATTATATCATTTATCACGTGCTTAGGCACGAGAGATGACACCCCACTTTCTTTTATTTTTTTTTTTTAAATAAACTATGCTCTTCACCCAGGGTAAGTCTACAGTTTCAAACTCTAGCAACGCTCTTAATATTGACAAAAGGGTGGCGATATGACCTATTTTTTGTTGACGGGAAGGGAAATCTGTGAAGCTTCTTACTCACTACAATCCCCTAGTGGCCCTTCTTCGGTGTTTGGCGAGGTGCTCAGGGATATCCAGTGCTATCCCCTCTGCACTCTGAAAGCACGTGCCGGGGGAGGTTACTCCCTCCCCAGCGCGGCGATATGAACTCCTTCATCTTATCTTGATGGATAAAGTGGCCGACAGAACACGTGTTGGTCGTAGAAGAAAATCATGAAGCCCATTCGGAGAGGTACTTAAAGAAGAAGAATTAGATTAATTTTTCATACGAGTAATCATCGAGTTCTGACAATAGTAGCGCCCGCTCTTGCAGCGAGGTCAATAAATAAATAAATCTCAACGCTGCCGTTTTTTAACTTTTTTACATTAATAACGTTCTCGTAATTATGTGAGTTGGCATCGAAAACAAACCGCAATTTTGTGGCGAGCCTTAATGGTTTATGGGTCAATTATAGGCGTCATAATAATAACGTGGCCCGATCTTTAAGCTAGTAATACACTCCCGGCCGTGATGGTCATTAATTTTCTTGCCGTTATTAAAAGTAGACTGTCTTTTTGGGAGTTGGAATTGATTTTTTAATCATCTATACATTTTTCCAAGAATTTTGTAGTACTTAAATCGTTATTCGCACGAAAAAACAATGATTTGTTAACGTTTAGTATAGTCTAAAACTGCTTAGGTATCCTCAAAATACCATTATATCTAGAGTTACGGTTCAAGCTAAGGTTCCGTCTACGCTAATTCTAATTGAAGTACACACCTTTGTAGATAAATAGGAGCTCTACTTTCTTCTTGAAAGTTCTTATCACATATGGCTTTAGGTCGTTCGTCTTCAGCATCTCCAAAACCGAATGGAACCATCACAACCAGGACGGGAATATTCCAACTAACTTCGCCTTTATCATTCCCACATTCCCACGGGCACGCTCAAGCCCGGAAGGTTGCGCGTATTCCGACTGCGCATTCCACATATCTTTTTGACTGTTGTGTTTTCAACTATATTCCTTTAAGCAACTTCGTTAGTTAGGATTTAACTATAAAGTCACGTGATGATTCAATCTACGACGATCTAAGAAATCGCATAACAACCTTACGCCAGAATATAATGAGTAAGTCCTGCCGTATAAAAAAAAAGTTAAGATGGAGCAGAGTTCCTGACCTAGTCGTATACATTGGATCATGAGATCATTGGGTCTCTTTAGTGTTTTTTATGGGAGAAGGGGAAAAGGACCTAACTGCTTAACTGGTATTAAGTGATTACCGACACCCATGAACATCGAAAACAACAGAGGAGTTGAATTGCCGGCCATTGCGAAAGGAGTAGGCTTCGGGAGAAGGTCCCTAAATCTGTTAAGTTTTGGTGGACTTTGTTGAAAGCTTCTTAATTTCTTTACTTAATCAGTTAAGCAACCTTTACCGAAAAATGTAAATAATCCCATTGCTAATTTTTACTTTGTTACCCTGGAGTGAGAATCTGATCTAAGTTACGTCATATCACACAGGTATAAAAATACATCAAGGCTAATTTTATTTCCAGAATCGATTTATCGTAAAGAAATTACACAATAACATAAATCAGTACCATCCTTTATGAAGGTACGCACAGTTGTTAACCATTAAAGCATTAAATTTAAGCAAGAAAATATTTAGCGTATTTCGCGATGATGTTTTCCACGCGTATAAGATTTCGCGTTCGACATGAATTAAGTTGATGTTATCGCAGGTGCATCTTCATTCGCGCGATGCTGCTAAATAACATGAGAAATCGAATTAAACTTGACTGAGTAACAGGAATTCCAACGTAAAGGTAACTCATATTGACTTTGGAGTCGAGTTCTTTTTATGTTTGGACGATATTTTGTATATGTAGTTTCAAATATCGCTCAAATTTGAATATCATTTATTCAAATTACGTAAAACTACAGCTGCTGCCATCTTACGGTTAATAGAAGCAATGTAGATAATAAAACACTTCTAAACTACAGCCATCTATTGAGAAGATATTATTGACGTGTCCGGAGCTTAGTCCACTATCAGAACAATAGAGGGCGTATAAACAAATTTGTCTTACTACCAAAGCATGCAACTAACAACATTCAACATTGTCCACCTAAATACAATGAATTTCATTTAGAGATCCACAGATGTCGCTGTAAATAAAACTGAATTGTTTTGTAGATAAATCTCTCAAAAATGCCAAGATTGTTTGTAAAATCACTTAATTAATAAGTATACAAATAGTGCATATACGAACTTCAAATATCGTGTGTCATTTAAAATGATATATTAAATATTTCAAATTAAATGGTGGTCCAGATCTATGTATGATAACAGAAACGAACTCTAGCTGCGTATTTAGGGTTTTAAACACAAATAGACCGGTTTATTAAAATCGTTAAAAGCGATTTCTAAAATAGTTTATTTATTTGTACCTATTTTTGTTACCAGTCAGATGCATACATTCACGTAAATACAGAGGTACAAGATAAGAAACTACATCAAATTCTTAGAATTTGTGACTTGTGACATGTTGCGTTAATATATTATAAAAAAAAGCTAACTGATCAAGATTTTATAACAATGTTTCTTTTTAGTGTTGCTTGACCATTTTCTGGTCCATATTTTTTATATAAGAAATATTGCTATTTCCAATTATTATTAATTTTATAGCAGATTGCTTTTATTAACTTGAAGACCAGCGAAAGAACGTGACAGGGTCGCTTGTTATCGGTGCTGTTAGAGCGCGGATGTATTCGGTATTTTAACAGCGCAACATATATACGAGATAAGGTGAAAGCAATTTGATAAATAAAACAATAATTAAAACACAAGATCACAATTAAATTTTACTGCCAAACATAACTCCAATAGATTTCCTCTCCGATTAGATTACATTATCACAGTTACAATTTAGATTTAAAATACCAACCAATTGTAAAATCCTTACATAAAAAATGTTTTATAAACGAGAATATACAATTTTATACTTCGTATATTATACAAGGAGTAAATTTTAGACACACTTTTCATGTATGTTTTGATATAAATATAAGAAATAAAAGCACATATATGTCTTACCATTTCATATTGTCCTCAGACGTTTCTCTCGCTTTCAGATCCCAGCATATATCTTTTGACAACCTTTATTAGTATCAATCTAGCTGATATGTCTGGTGTACTGCTCCCTACTGACAAAACGTTTGCAACATAAACTTTTTCCTGAATGCAACAACAAAAGCCAACATAGTCACAGCAAACAGTTATAAATAGGCAAATAGGCTCTTTATTTTACTCTCATACTTTTTCTGCCATTGTTTGCTAGACGAGCCTATTTTTTGTACATTCCAAATTCCTCTACCGTAGACTTTGCAGATCTTTCCCTTTCCTTTCAAAATTTATTTTATTTCCTACAGTTATTATTCTTCGAACATTATCTTTTATACCATCTCTACTAAGCATATAGCCCAAGTACCCTAAACTTTAAAACGGCCTTACTTTCATTTCTTTCGAGTACTATTACTTGAGTTTTAGATACAATCATTTTCATCCTTTTTCAATAACGCATTCATTAATGTAACCATAGTCTGTAAATCATCTAATGATGTGGCAAATATAAAAGCTTCTTTATAGAAAATACTCCATATACTATACACAAATTCATTATCAAGTCCTTAGATTTTACGAAATACATCACAGTGAGTTGTAGTTTTTTTTTTAAACAAAATAAATTGACATAGCAAAATGTATAAAAAAGTCAGCATATAGAATATTATTTACATATAAAAACATCAACGTCCTGTACGCAGGTATCGCAAGTGACAAAGCAACAATTCTCCATCCTGCATCTACATCTAGTGCTCACAGATTCCTTAGAAATATTAAAACCCCGTCCACAGCACAAAGTAGCACAATTGTTTCTATCTTTACAAACCCTGCCCTTAGTGCTGACACATAAATTTGGAGTTCGTTGAACATAAATCAACCTGTTCCTATCCAGTTTCCGCTTCGTCCTGGTTCCATTGATTTGTTTTGACGTTGAGTTAACGATCTTTTTTCGCAAGGCATGATGATATTGTTTCTTCAAAATACCCATTGCAGAGTTAAAAGGTCCAAGTCTCTTCCAGCAAGTTTTTGTTGTGCACGAACCAGAAAAACCGTGACATTTACAAACTTCTTTTAAATGTTCCCCAATAGAATCTATACCTACAAGAGCATCTTGCTTAAGAAATCCCGCTACTGGATCAGCGAGAGTGTGTTTAAAATCAAGAAAATTTCTGATCAAACGTTTACCATATTTGAAATCATCCCCACACCCACCGGCTTTCCACTGTGTGGTTTTATTTCTTCGCTTTCTGAAACAGGAACATTTATAGAGATCACCAGAGGCGCAGCCCTTAGCAACAGCATGAGTCATTGAAGCGGCGACTAAGGCATGAACGAAAGCAGTTTCTCTGTAAATTTTATTAAAAATACTTTTTTCGCTTTTCTATTATAGAACAATGAACAGTTCCATCTGTCGTATTGGAAACTTTGTTCACACGCGTCTATTGCTTGCGACTTTGCATTTGCCAATATGATTTGTAAGCCTGGATCCTTTCTACATATTTTAAGTTGTCTTGCCGTAGAATTGATTACCTTGCATGCACCCGGGTATACAATTTTAGTTCTATCTCCGAATATTTCTTCTACTGTCTTTAATAATACTGGTTTTGACCTAAAAAAAATCATAAATTATTTGAATTATACGGAAACGATACATATTTACTTATCTATACTAATAAACGGGGACAATTTTTTTGTCAGCTTTTTCTGCAAAAATTACAGACAGATAGATAATAGTTACACGATAAAATGCAGCGTGTTTTGGAGAGCGTTTTATTATATAGTATATTTCTTTATTACATGTATAACCTATATTTCTTTAGCTTATAAAATCACTTTCAATTACGAATTCGTTTCTTTCGATCGAAATGTAATTCTTTTGTTTATCATCCTATTCTCTAATTTAAAACTTAAACCGAAATTATACGATGACGGTTTTGAATACTACACTAACAGTCTTTTAAATAAAACGAGTTATAACATATTTGTTTCACCCTTAAACTAAGTTTAGTTAAACCAGGAATAAATTAAGAATAAGCTGAGAATAGCTTACCACAAATAAATCTGGAATAACTATGGTTTATCTATTTTTCCTTGACGTTAAAATGCACGAGTTGGCAACAGCGTAATCAAAGAGAAACCATACTAAAAAAATAATTTAGTCTATGTAGTAGTCTAGTAATGTTTCTGTCAATGTGTGGCGGTTAAAAAATATTCCATACTCTATATATAGATAGAAGATAATCCACTTCCACGCTTGTCTATAGTAAGAGACCTTTCAAATAAATGGTCTAGTAATATTATACCACTTTTAGAAAACCGATATTTTAATCGAAACTTCATTCATTCATCTTTTAAATATTTTTACTTTTTTTGGAGTCTGAATGATATTTATTAAGTCATTTACTGTTTCTACTTCCTCCATTGCCCTTAATTCCATAATAAGTTAATTTAAATGAGCGAACACAAACACAAATAGTATAGTATTTTAAATGTTATACTGGACTTAAACAAGGGTGTACGTCGTTATAACTTCGGAATAAGGATTGTATGAACAAAAATGTCAACGTTATACCAGGTATAACGTATTCTTGGTTTATTAATACAAATTTTGCTTATTCTTAATTTATTCCTAAGTTTATCTTTATACCACGTTTATTGGTAAGGTAGTTTAAAGTACATTGATTGAGGTAATTCTGTTTCTTTTTATTGAACTTTTATGGAACCACTTACCCTTGAAGAAAATCCAAAATAGTTAAAGACAACAGTGAAAATGTTAAAAGTATGAACAGGATTAATCTACACATGGTGATGTCATGTTTAAACTTGACGAGTGGTGCCGGCACGATGGTCACATTATTGAATGCAGTTCTACAATGAACTGACAGGTCATACTTTGCAGAAGACAACGCCGTTATCGATGACAAGTTTATCGAAAAATGGGTGGGTCCAGCCTAATAAGGCGTTGGTAAACCCAGACATCAGTGACCATATCTTAGTCTCAGCATGTAAATAATGACTTAAATTCAAATGAAAACTACTAATAGTCTAAATTGAATATATTTAAATGTACCAGCTGTAATAAGTACAAAAGATACAGTAACTTATAATAAGGTAATTGTTTAGAAGTGATTTAGATTGGATAACCTTCCTATCATCCTTTTAAATTTTCTTTACTTACCGCTTCTTCCAACGGCACCCGGAATGGGCGGCCTACGAAGTTAACCACCTTTCAATCGGGTTAACTTGTACAAGTAACCAGGAATACAAACGCACCTCCTTGTTGGAAAAGACAGAATTTGACAAGCACAGAAATCTGTGCTCCTTATTAAGAGGCTTCAAAATGGATATGGTTTCGACTATGATTTTTTATGTTTGTTCACTCATAGAACCTTCAATTACAAAACGATTTTGATTTTTTTTTGTTTGAAGCTGGTTACTTCTAATTAGATCCCATATTTTTTGGGACATACCTCGAAGCTCCTAAAAATCGTATGGAATATTACTTGTTGGCAGAGATATAAGTAGGTTTATGATAATCCAAGACTAACGAGCACGAACATGGTAACATAAAGAGTGAGTGTCGGTTACCGACGTCTTAATAACGGAGGTTGGAAAAGAAAGCTTTGTTATTGAAAATAGAAGTAATTAGTACATTTTAGTGTTTACCAACCCAACCCGTACCCCTTTCTTCATTTATACAGAACATACATGCATGATATAGAGGGGAGCGATGAACTTTTTTTGTAACAACCCTACAAAACCGACAGCAAATCCTGCTTTTGCCATTGTGATATGAATGATAGACGATTGTTGAGCACGGTTACAATGGCGGCTTAAGTAATTAAGTACTTTCTGTTGTTTATCTTCTTTCCAATATACAATTGAATATATATTCCGTAAAGTAATAAAACGGGAATCTATATATATAACAGAAAGTGTGTGGGTATGTTCCATATAGGCTCCGAATCGGCTGGACCGATTCCAATGAAACTTTCAGAGAATCTTCAGATTGACCTGGCGAGTGATCCTATTTGGTTCGAGGTTGGTGACGATCGGAGCACTCCTCCTTTTGAACTCAAACAAGCCATACGTCGTTATCTTATTTCTGACATTAACTTGAGCCCGTTATGTTTTTGTATAAATGATAAGAATGATATTGTATTTACTGATACTAATATACATGAATTGAGACCCTCTTCTTATTGAAGTCAAATATATTTACGAGTAAAAACAAAAACCGACTTCAAATCGAAACGTTAAACGCTATTACGCGCAGCCTTCTTTATATTTTTTTATGTATATTTTTTGAGTTATTCGTCCAAATGTCGCGCGTGAACTTAAAGCAAATTTAAGACTTATATGGTTTTCTCATGGATACCATTGATACCAGAATTCGAACAAAGTCGATTGAAAAATATAAAATAAAATAACTGTGTTCTTTTCCTTAGCAAAACAATTCAGGTGATATATTTGCGACGCTCAACCGTCTTTTCATGTTAAAGTTATTTACCTCCTATGTCTCTAATATTTGTGCAGTCATGTCACGGAACTAAACACTAATGCCTATCGGAAACGTGTTAGTGCGAACGAACTCGGACGACTCCCATTCTCCACGGATCCATGAATGTAAACAAGAATATTTACAAAAACCGACTCCAAATGAAACGGAATAACATCGTGAATTGTAACAGTTTTTACTTTTACGTTAGGCACCGCTCTCGTTACGTTTCTGTAGATGACAGGTTTGTCTTCTAATACAGTTAATATTCATGGATTATCATTGCTTGATGTTTTATCTCTTATCCTTAGCGTCTTTTTAATAATAAGGAAATATATCTGGTGTACAAGAACACACATAAAATGTGACATTAGCACAGCTAACGCCAGCCACGTAATCCTGGGCTAATAGAAAAAGGCTATTGTATCCATAATGACTAACGCACTTCTCAAGAAGAAATCCGAATGATTTAACTGCTTGAAGACAAATCCAAGCTCCGCTAAGAGTCCCACCCGATCATAGATCAGACCATGGACAAAGACATGACTGAATAACGCCATAGACAAAATACAAATAAAAAATGTAATAATGGGACAGATATACTTAAATATTATAAAAATATAAATACAAAAGAAACACACAGGTTGTTACGTTTTTGCACTTGAATTATATTGTAAACTGTGATTATTTGTATTATTTTTTGCCGTATCCATATTTGAAGTCATAAATTGATGTAAAGCGGTCGGCGCGGATCGATAGGACGCGGCGCGTTGAACGCTGCGTTTGCCTTATTACGTTCGTACCGGTAAGCGCGGGGCCTCAATCGCTTTAATATTCAAAACACATATTCGAATTTCATTTCAAAATTAAAAAAACAATTTCAAAGGAAATCAAAAAGCAAGAACACACGCGCCGTAGACCCCACGGGTCCTATACACGACTACTCACCGCAGCGCCTGTATATCTGCCGCCGTGCAGTAATGAGTTTTCGTTACTGTATTACAGTGTGAATGGCTACTAAGATAGTGAATTTACTGGACTATGCAGATCTTGCAGTAATGTATTGTGTACATATACACTCGTGAGCAAAAATTTAAGTTTATGATTTTTTAATGAAATATAAAAAAAAAAAAAATATTTTATTTTAATTGACGCTTATTACGCCAATTATCGTAAGAATATTACGAAATACCATTAATGAGAACCTAACCAAACTCTCATCAAGCTACTCTTGATATTGCGTTATTCGTCCATTTGTCGGGCACATATTTAATACAATTTTAAGACTAATAAGAATAACTAATACTTTTCTCATGGATGCCATTTTTTTTGACGAACTAACA
Source organism: Meandrusa payeni (assembly GCA_029286785.1). Classification (NCBI taxonomy): domain Eukaryota; kingdom Metazoa; phylum Arthropoda; class Insecta; order Lepidoptera; family Papilionidae; genus Meandrusa; species Meandrusa payeni. Next base: position 13,709,662 of record JAGSMX010000012.1, read on the forward strand.
CAGTTGGCACAGAGAAACTGGCCTTTACTGCTTCACCAGATTGAGAGGTGGCATAGCTTTTAGGTCGCTTAGCCTGATCCTCCAATGGATGCCATTATCAGAATTGATCGAAATTAAAATTGGACCACACGAAAAAAAGGAGCCTTCAAATAAAAAAAAGAATCAATAAAATCATTTCACCCAGTCGAAAGTTATGAGGTAACAAACATAAAAATAACATATAGACGATTTGAAATTTCCATTTTTTAAGTCGGTTGAAAAGCAAACTTCCGTGCTTAGTAGCGTATCCATAACGTTTGAAAACACTTTTATTTACACTCATAAATATACTTGTACTTAATATTTTCTAAAATTTAATTTATTACGGAGGGTTTGATCAAAAGTGATCATATCACCCTCATAAAAATCTTACAATACATTTTAACATAATAACATTTTTTGTTAACATTTCCTATGTTCATAAAGATACCCCGCCTTCTGGGGGGAAGGCGGCGGTTATGTGCGGTTTTTACCCACTAAAGCTTCCCCTGTGGCCCTTCCTCGGTGCGTGGTGAGGGGCTCTGGGATCTCCAGTAGAACGCACCGGAGCCCCTTTGCACTGTGCTCAAGGAGAGCACTTTCCGGGGGGGGGGGAGGTTACTCCCTCTCCCCGTGTGCCCTCGCAGTGCAAGGCGACACGGGCCAGCCGATGTCGCCTTCTTCCCGGGTCCACCTTGGCGGACGACAAAGGCCCCCACCCTTGTCGCCCAGTGAACCCGAGGCCCCTTTTAGTCGCCTTCTACGACAGGCAGGGGATACCGTAGTCTTATTCTTGAGAGCCCAGAACTACAGGGCTGAACATAATAATATAACAATACAATATATAAATACACATCAAACAGAAATAATAAATATAACTATAATTGCCTGCGATATGATCACTTTTGATCAAATCCTCCGTAATAAATAAAAATATATTAAAAACACTTAATTTTACATGACATGCTTTGTATTTAGGTCAATTCTTGTGTAATATAGAAAATATTGTAACGGGCCCCGAGATATGAGTAAACTTGAAGCTTTTTAAACGGATAAACATCTCGGTGGACGTTTAACGGAGCATTTAGTAGCCCAGTTGGCAGCACGCCAAGGTTCAATGCACTACTGGGGGTTGGTAACAAAATAGCAAAGTTTCAACTTTCCAATATATAGTTACGAGTACAATTAGAAATATTTGCTTGATATTTCAAATATAGTTGTTACAATACAATACAAACACTCGTGCCCGTCACCTTGAGGGCAAGGCAGACATCACGCACTTCCATTTAATACGGTCCTGGCATCTCCTTAGCTTCATTCACATCCATACATCTGCTCATAAATAATCAGTAAAAACCAATAGGGAAAGTCTGATAGGTAATTAACTTAACCATGTAACTTCTAGGCACTGTCTTCAAAATGTATTACTACTTATACAGCTGTGAGCAAAAATTAAGGGTCGGAATAAGGGTCGGTTAAGAAAGTTTGAATATCTCGGAAAATAAAGACGCTACCTGAAATATATTGTGTATGATAGAAAATTAAATATTCTTAAAATAAAATACAATCTGTATAATACAGTATTTTTCATTAAATTTTATTTTTATTTAAGTTTTAGTTCTTAGTGTTGCCTCCATGTGGAGATAAATGAATTATGTTTGTCCCTAGAGTTCACCTCTTTGAAAACTGGCCTAGCTCTTAGAGCGTTTAACTTACTGCGTGTGACCAAACATAAGGGTCTTCGCTAGGAAACCTCGGCCTGCGCCGAGCCGCCTGCGCGTTACTCTAACCCTGTCTGGCGCCCGAGGGAGATTCGTGTATCAGTAATCAAGTAAATCGAAATAAATTAAATAGTTAGGCGTTTCTGAAATCATAAAGGATTCATGTTAAAAGAGTAACGAAGGTAATTAAAATTACAAGGCATGTCTACCCTATACTGTGATATTTGGTCTCCGCTAAAACAAGAGACAAAACGACATGAGAGGTTACGGATTACATAAATAAAAAAGTTAAAGTTACAGCCTATATACATATATATAATACACATGTGCTGATTTACCACGCACTCAACGGTGAAGGAAAACATTGTGAAGAAACCTACACGTCTTTAGAAATTTTCTAGAACACGTGACGAACATAATACGGTTTCCGTGTAAGTGCATGGTAAATCAGCACTTAAAATTGCAGCTAAAAAATTTATTGATGCCGTTACCGGGATCGCGCTCGGGTTACTTGTTACTTGCGTACAACGCAACTTAAGGCAACCACCCGGTCATTGAAGTACCACGGGTCTCTTTACCCATTTTCAATAAAAAAATTCAATGAAAAATATCTGAATAATTTTTCACCATATAAGTAGTCGCGGTATACTCCTTGCGAGCAATCAATTAGAAGGTTTATCAAGAATCTGAATCGAGCAAACCGAAGTGCAAGATGCATGAAACTTATATCTGGCTAGACGGGCAATGCCCCGCCGCAGCCGGGAAAATTCCAGACTGGGGGTTGGGGTCTGTTTATTGAAATAGGTGGCGTTTTTGTGTATCCTAGACACGATACAACATATGGTACTTGAAGTTAGTCATCATTTAAAATTTATTTTCGAGTGATTTGAACAAGTGAACTACATCACTAAGTTATTAATCCATTTGGTGATGACCGTCAACTGATTCGGTAAGTAGACTATTTTTTTAATAAAAACCTAATGTGTTTTAGCGATAAGTTAAGTTATAACTTACCTAATCTATGCTATTAATATTACGAGTAAAAATTAAAACCGACTCTAAACTGAAGAAGAATAAAACGTAAAAGAATTAATCAGAAACTCTCATCAAACTACCATTAAAGTACATCCTTTCCAATAAAAATGAATACTCGAAATCGGTTAGCTTGATATTTAGTTATTTGCATTAAGTATGTCGCACATGCTTAATGCAAATTTAAGACATAAATAGTTTTCTCATGCCATTGTCAGTACTGGACCAAAATTAAACGGGACTATATGGGAAGCGGCAAACGAGAAGCAAGAACATACAGACGAATAAAGAACCTCCTCTTTTTATGAAGTCGCTTGAAAATAAAGTGTCATATTATTGAGATTTTACAAACATTGTTAAGTGATTTATTATTGTTGTTTGTGTAAAAATCTAGGTAGCAAAGTATATATATCAAATAGTAGAATCGAAATATCAAAGTTTTGGATGCTATTCGTGTAGGCCATTGACCCCGCCGACCTAAACGTATCTCGTACATCGTTCAAGCGATTTTGAGCTTGTTTGTTAAAGGCTTAGCAGCTACAGTTAAATTGTAAATGAGTGGACACAGCTTATGAACATACAGAGAACAGACTCTCGTGAACGTATAATCTATAATACAGATTATAACGTAAAGTTTGCTACATTTCTTCCGTATTATTAAATTAGGCTATTGTTTACTATAATTCGATTAATAAGTAGTTTCTTATCTGATACGTCATACTTATTACATTTTTATTTTACGAACTACACAGATTGGCCAGAGAAGCTGGCCTTGACTGTTCACCGGATTGAGAGGTAGCATAGCTCTTAGGTCGCTTAGCCTGAACCTCTATCGCTAGTAACTCGATACAAGGGTCCCCCCCCCGTGAAGGGGTAAATTCGGCTTGGATTCCAGCCCTGTAGTTCTGGGCTCTCAAGAATAAGACTACGGTATCCCCTGCCTGTCGTATAAGGCGACTAAAAGGGGCCTTGGGTTCACTAGGCGACAAGGGTGGGGGCCTTTGTCGTCCGCTAAGGTGGACCCGGGAAGAAGGCGACATCGGCTGACCCGTGTAGCCTTGCACTGTGAGGGCACAGGGGGGATGGGAGTAACCTCCCCCCCCCCGGGACGTGCTCTCCTTGAGCACAGTGCAGAGGGGCTCCAGTGCGTTCCACTGGAGATCCCGGAGCCCCTCGTCATGCACCGAGGAAAGGGCCACCGGGGAGGTTTTAGTGGGTAAAAACCCCACATAACCGCAGCCTTCCCCAGAAGGCGGGGTATCTTTGAAGATTTCCTCCCGTTAACAAAACAAAAGGATGGCTACTATGTTATGCGTAAGCATTCGATCCGAGGCAACAAGAGGGCCGAACCACGACTACTTATTACATGTTAACGAGGATCTCAAAGCCGATACACACTGAAATATTAAAACTCCTATAATATGTAACAACGTTTGAATTTGATAGCCAATAAAAATTTATCAGACCTAATATCTTCAGTTAAAATTACATTACAATTGCTACCTGTCTACCTCGTTAGGGATGAGTGCTTATCTCGTCATATATTTGTATCTTATTCATTTATTATTCATATACTAATTTAACATATTATTCATTATATTAATTTCGTTACGTATATGAATGTCTTTATATTTTCTATATCGATTTCTTAACTTGTTCTTTTGAATCCCTCCGAATTTAATATTCTTCACGTAACTGAATACCGATAGACTGTTAGTATGTATATATAATTTCTTAAATCATGATTTTATTGCTACATGGTTTGGAAATTAGTTTGCGAAACACAGTTGTAGGTTCGAAACTTTCATTAAACCAATGTCGTGAACCGTCATCTACTTTATTTTGGAATGGTTAAAAAGAATAAACCAACAATACATCAAATACCGTCAAATTTTTCAAAACTAACTACTGATATCCAAGCCAAACAATCCATCCATGGAATTGTAAAACACAGACAAATAAAATCCTTTCTAAGCGGTTCCACAAAAAGCTTTTCAAGAATTTGAAAACGCCGCCATAGATACCGTGAAACCTGTAACGAATATCACGGACAGTTCAATAGTGATTTCGCTTCGCGCTGTATGTTGGAAAAATGTTAGGGGTTGAAGCGCATGCGCGACTTCAGCTACAAACAACCGCCCTCTCGCATCCAGACGTTCGCTATCGCTAGTCTAAACAACAAGTTAGGCTCCGCCGTCACTGAAAATAAATATCTCATTAAATTTCTCGGATAGTTTGTGTTAAAGTTGATTTGTTTTAACTCGGTAACTTCCGTGAACATTGGAACTAATATTTTAAAATTTATTTTCGAGTGATTTGAACAAGTGAAGGACTCTACATCACTAAGTTATTAATCCATTTGGTGATGACCGTCAACTGATTCGGTAAGTAGACTATTTTTTTAATAAAAACCTAATGTGTTTTAGCGATAAGTTAAGTTATAACTTACCTAATCTATGCTATTAATATTACGAGTAAAAATTAAAACCGACTCTAAACTGAAGAAGAATAAAACGTAAAAGAATTAATCAGAAACTCTCATCAAACTACCATTAAAGTATATCCTTTCCAATAAAAAATGAATACTCGAAATCGGTTAGCTTGATATTTAGTTATTTGCATTAAGTATGTCGCACATACTTAATGCAAATTTAAGACATAAATAGTTTTCTCATGCCATTGTCAGTACTGGACCAAAATTAAACGGGACTGGGAAGCAGCAAACGAGAAGCAAGAACATACAGACGAATAAAGAACCTCCTCTTTTTATGAAGTCGCTTGAAAATAAAGTGTCATATTATTGTGAATTTACATTGTTAAGTGATTTATTATTGTTGTTGTTTGTGTAAAAATCTAGGTAGCAAAGTATATATATCAAATAGTAGAATCGAAACATTAAAGTTTTGGATGCCATTCGTGCAGGCCATTGACCCCGCCGACCTAAACGTATCTCGTACACCGTTCAAGCGATTTTGAGCTTGTTTGTTAAAGGCTTAGCAGCTACAGTTAAATTGTAAATGAGTGGACACAGCTTACGAACATACAGAGAACAGACTCTCGTGAACTTAACGTATAATCTATAATACAGATTATTACGTACAGTTTGCTACATTTCTTCCGTATTATTAAATAAGGTTATTGTTTTTTATAATCCGATTTATAAGAAAAAAGATTTTTATCTGATGTGTCATACTTATTACATTTGTTATTTTACGAACTACACAGATTGGCCAGAGAAGCTGACCTTGACTGCTTCACCGGATTGAGAGGTAGCATAGCTCTTAGGTCGCTTAGCCTGAACCTCTATCGCTAGTAACTCGATACAAGGGTCCCCCCCCCGTGAAGGGGTAAATTCGGCTTGGATTCCAGCCCTGTAGTTCTGGGCTCTCAAGAATAAGACTACGGTATCCCCTGCCTGTCGTATAAGGCGACTAAAAGGGGCCTTGGGTTCACTAGGCGACAAGGGTGGGGGCCTTTGTCGTCCGCTAAGGTGGACCCGGGAAGAAGGCGACATCGGCTGACCCGTGTAGCCTTGCACTGTGAGGGCACAGGGGGGATGGGAGTAACCTCCCCCCCCCCGGGACGTGCTCTCCTTGAGCACAGTGCAGAGGGGCTCCAGTGCGTTCCACTGGAGATCCCGGAGCCCCTCGTCATGCACCGAGGAAAGGGCCACCGGGGAGGTTTTAGTGGGTAAAAACCCCACATAACCGCAGCCTTCCCCCCAGAAGGCGGGGTATCTTTTTGAAGATTTCCTCCCGTTAAAAAAAAAAGGATGGTTACTATGTTATGCGTAAGCATTCCGATCCGAGGGCAACAAGAGGGCCGAACCACGACTACTTATTACATGTTAACGAGGATCTCAAAGACGATACACACTGAAACATTAAGACTCCTATAATATGTAACAACGTTTGAAATTGGTACCCAATAAAATTTATCAGACGCCGAACATAGGCCTATGCCAGTTACACACGGCGCTAATAAAATTATCTCTATCTCATTGTAACTTAAAGCGCTGATTTACCACGTCACGGTCAGCGATCAGCGTGACTTTTGGTCAAATGTTGGAATTTTTGTATTGTCATGGGACCTTGAATTCTGAAGATATACCGGGGAACTTTTATAAGTCGTAAGAAAGATTGCTTGTTAATTGAATAATTGATATGATACATCTAGCACGCGTTTGATAGAAAAAATAGAATTAGATGTCAGAAGTTGGTGATATAACTGTAACTCGGATATAAAATTGCGTAAAACCATTCAATGTTTTTTTTTGTAGAAAGAAAGCTGGCAATATTTCTTTTTTTTTCAGAAATATTATCACGTTCTTAACCTTTCCAATAAAGCTTAAGCTAGTGCTAGAAGATGGTTTACGTCAATAGTCAAATTCAAAATGGATTCGAACCTACAATCTTACGATTCGCAGACCGATTGATTAGATTTCTATATTATTTGAGTGTGAGATATAATTTAATTTGTTACATAAACACGGAGAATGCAGGACTAATTGAGCTTATCTATATATATATATATATATATATATATATATATATATATATATATATATATATATATATATATATATATATATATATATATATATATATATATATATATATATATATATATATATATATATATATATATATATATATATATATATATATATATATATATATATATATATATATATATATATATATATATATATATATATATATATATATATATATATATATATATATATATATATATATATATATATATATATATATATATATATATATATATATATATATATATATATATATATATATATATATATATATATATATATATATATATATATATATATATATATATATATATATATATATATATATATATATATATATATATATATATATATATATATATATATATATATATATATATATATATATATATATATATATATATATATATATATATATATATATATATATATATATATATATATATATATATATATATATATATATATATATATATATATATATATATATATATATACGAGTAAAAATTAAAACCGACTCTAAACTGAAGAAGAATAAAACGTAAAAGAATTAATCAGAAACTCTCATCAAACTACCATTAAAGTACATCCTTTCCAATAAAAATGAATACTCGAAATCGGTTAGCTTGATATTTAGTTATTTGCATTAAGTGTGTCGCACATGCTTAATGCAAATTTAAGACATAAATAGTTTTCTCATGCCATTGTCAGTACTGGACCAAAATTAAACGTGACTATATGGGAAGCGGCAAACGAGAAGCAAGAACATACAGACGAATAAAGAACCTCCTCTTTTATGAAGTCGCTTGAAAATAAAGTGTCATATTATTGTGAATTTACATTGTTAAGTGATTTATTATTGTTGTTTGTGTAAAATCTAGGTAGCAAAGTATATATATCAAATAGTAGAATCGAAACATTAAAGTTTTGGATGCTATTCGTGTAGGCCATTGACCCCGCCGACCTAAACGTATCTCGTACATCGTTCAAGCGATTTTGAGCTTGTTTGTTAAAGGCTTAGCAGCTACAGTTAAATTGTAAATGGGTGGACACAGCTTACGAACATACAGAGAACAGACTCTCGTGAACTTAACGTATAATCTATAATACAGATTATTACGTACAGTTTGTATCTTCCGTATTATTAAATAAGGCTATTGTTTATTATAATTCGATTAATAAGAAAAAAGTTTCTTATCTGATATGTCATACTTATTACATTTTTTATTTTACGTACTACACAGATTGGCCAGAGAAGCTGACCTTGACTGTTTCGCCGGATTGAGAGGTAGCATAGCTCTTAGGTCGCTTAGCCTGAACCTCTATCGCTAGTAACTCGATACAAGGGTCCCCCCCCCGTGAAGGGGTAAATTCGGCTTGGATTCCAGCCCTGTAGTTCTGGGCTCTCAAGAATAAGACTACGGTATCCCCTGCCTGTCATATAAGGCGACTAAAGGGGCCTTGGGTTCACTGGGCGACAAGAGTGGGGGCCTTTGTCGTCCGCTAAGGCGGATCCGGGAAGAAGGCGACCTTGCACTGTGAGGGCACAGGGGAAGGGAGTAACCTCCCCAGGACGTGCTCTCCTTGAGCACAGTGCAGAGGGGCTCCAGTGCGTTCCACTGGAGATCCCGGATCGCCCTCGTCATGCACCGAGGAAAGGGCCACCGGGGAGGTTTTAGTGGGTAAAAACCCCACATAACCGCAGCCTTCCCCCCAGAAGGCGGGGTATCTTTTTGAAGATTTCCTCCCGTTAAAAAAAAAAGGATGGTTACTATGTTATGCGTAAGCATTCCGATCCGAGGGCACCCGAGAGGGCCGAACCACGACTACTTTTTATATGTTAACGAGGATCTAAAAGCCGATACACATTAAAACATTAAGACATATGTAACAACGTTTGAATTTGGTAGACAATAAAATTTATCAGACGCCAAACATAAGCCTATGCCAGTTACACACGGCGCTAATAAAATTATCTCTATCTCATTGTAACTTAAAGCGCTGATTTACCACGTCACGGTCAGCGATCAGCGTGACTTTTGGTCAAATGTTAGATAATGCCCTTACACTTTTTGTATAAAGAAGGAATTTTGTCCAAGCCGAGTTTACCCCTCACTGGGGACCCTTGTGTCGAGTTACTAGCAATAGAGGTTCTGGCTAAGCGACCTGGCTAAGAGCTATGCCACCTCTCAATCCGATGAAGCAGTCAAGGCCAGCTTCTCTGGCCAATCTGTGTAGTTCGTCATAAAAAAAGGAATTTTGTATTGTCATGGGACCTTGAATTCTGAAGATATACCGGGGAACTTTTATAAGTCGTAAGAAAGATTGCTTGTTAATTGAATTATTGATATGATACAACGAGCACGCGTTTGATAGAAAAAATAGAATTAGATGTCAGAAGTTGGTGATATAACTGTAACTCGGATATAAAATTGCGTAAAACCATTCAATGTTTTTTTTTTGTAGAAAGAAAGCTGGCAATATTTCTTTTTTTTTCAGAAATATTATCACGTTCTTAACCTTTCCAATAAAGCTTAAGCTTATGCTAGGAGATGGTTCACGTCAATAGTCAAATTCGAAATGGATTCGAACCTACAATCTTACGATTCGCAGACCGATTGATTAGATTTCTATATTATTTGAGTGTGAGATATAATTTAATTTGTTACATAAACACGGAGAATGCAGGACTAATTGAGCTTATCTATATATATAAAAGAGAAAGTGTATGGGTATGTTCCATATAGGCTCCGAAACGGCTAGACCGATTTCAATAAAACTTTCAGGGAATCTTCAGATTCACCTGGCGAGTAATCCTGTAAAGTTTGGTGAAGATAGGAGCACTCCTCTTTTTGAACTGTCAAACAAGTCATACATCGTACTTTTATTTCTGACATTAACTTGAGCCCGATATGTTTTTGTATAAATGATAAGAATGTTTTTGTATTTACTGATATGTACATGGGTGAAGGTCATCTTCACCCGCTTAAGAAGAGAATGAAAACGGAGAGAAATGAATAATTTAATATATTGTGAGAGTTAAATTAAATATTTAATGATGTAAGTTTTTTGTTTAAATAAAATAAAGCAAAATCTAGCCGGGCGAAGCTTAGCTTATATTGCATTATAATTTATTGATTATAATTATATTGCGTTGTTAGAGGAGAGCATAAAGACTAATCTAATATTTATGCTGGCACGGGTTCGTTAAAACAGATACGCCGCGGAGCGGAAAGCTGTTTGGTTACCGACAGACCCTACACGCGTGAAATTTATGAAGCTGTAAAATTATTGACGAGGAAAACGATGAACACAATACATTGAAACTGTGTACTGTTTCGTGAAGAAACCTTCAATAGACTTCTTCTTCTTCTGCCTAGCGTTTTCCCGGCCTACAGCCAGGGACCGCTTTCCTACTTAGTCCCCTCCACTTTGCCCGGTCTTCGGCATCCTCGTTTGTTAGGTGGTTCACTAACATGTCTGCATTAACAACGTCTAGCCAGCGTTTCTTGGGCCTTGTACATTGAAACCTTCAATAGACTATACTGATATAATTAGACTTAACATAGAATTTAATTCGTATTCAATAACAAATGATATCGATCTTTTCTCAAAGTATTGATATGTTTAAAAAGTCACTTACCTATAAATAGTTAAAATTTAGTTTTGTGTTTTTTTAGTTATAATTTAAAATATTGTCACTCGCCATTAAAACATTCCATGCAGTCTTCACCTATAACTGCGATGGCATTTACTTTACAACTTTTGACTGTTTTTATATAATATTTATTAAAAAATATTCATTGTGTTGATGTTCAATAAATAAATAAAAGAATTAGATTAGAACGGCTACCATTTTTAATCCAATTTTTTATGCCCCACTTACTTGTCTTGTCTGTATAATAACAGAAGATCCCGTTACAAATTTGATAGTAGATTAGCAATCGATATGTGCCGACCGATCTTTGCCGACATTGTTGTTACAATTTTAGATGACATTTTGACCAAATGCGGTAGTATAGAAACAAAAGCATTGGATTGCCATTGCTTTTTACAATACGTAGATTTTTAAATACTATTATTTTTAAATACGATTTATACTACTTGGTCGTTGTAACTCCTCTGCGGATCTTCAGATTAGATTTGACCAAGATAATTTTACAAGTATATTTACAAAGATAAAACGATTCTCTCAAAATTTTCAATACCGTTTTATAACCGTTAACGCTGTACATTAATTAAATCTTTGTTTGAAGTAGATTTGTATGAAGCACAAACATCACGTCCGTCATTTGGGTACTTAATTCTCATCCATACATCTGTGCATACATTGATTGAGATATTAGTAGGTTAAAAACACCCCAAAATGCGATATCTCCTTGAAGATTTCTCTCCCCAGTTAAAAAAAAAAAACAAAAGAAGGTTTAAAAGCAATGTAAGACTAAGGTAAGTACTCCTTAACGAGAGAGCAGAAATGTGTAAAAGAAAGAGAATAGAGGAGTCATAAATTCATAATATAACTTTGATACTTCCCAAGTATATTTACCAGTAAAACAAAACCGACTTCACAGAAATCACAGCACAGACGTAAGGTACTCATAGCTAGCCTTTCGGTTTCTACAGATTGCATTTTGGAGAGTGTGCTCAAGAACTACATGATCTAATTCCCCATCCCCTTTCCACCATCGGACTTCTAGACGCACTGCGGGATTTTATCCTTTTGTTGGGAACATCTCTCAAACCCGAACGAAGCGATTTGCTTCGTCTTTCATTCTTCGTACAGCAAAGGACTGGAATAGTTTGCCCGCGTCTGTCTTTCCTTCCGATTACAATGTGGGTATTTTCAAGAGTAGAGTGAATAGGCATTAACTAAGCTAGTGCGCCTTACGATCCAGGATTGCATTTCCACTTAACATCAGGTGGGATCGTAGTCAAGCACTTTCTTAGAAATAATTAAAAAAACCAATGAGGTAATAAACAAAATAACATAAATACGAATTGAGAACCTCCTTGTTTTTGAAGTAGATTTAAATATAAAAGGTAGCGTCCGCGCGTAGTACGGTAGTTGTACGAAACACTACTAAGATTTAATTTAATTAAATAGTTTTAAAGTATTTGTTTGTACATGTAAGCGAAGCTGCTTCGGCGAGTCGAGGATATAAGTAACAGAGGTTGTATTGAGTTAAATGTGTTTATTTTCATAACCTTCATTGAAGCCGATGAAGTTCACAGAAGCCTTGTTCACCTCTCCACGCACGCACGGGTAAATCCATTGTTCACGTTATCTTTATGCGATTTGTATCGACTTCACACTCATACCAAGCAATACTGTTACGATCACGGGCACAAGCGCCGCGTGATTCGAGACACATGTGAACATAATTAAGTTAATGACAGTTTGTTATATTATAATGAAATAGTAATTAATAAGTATTATTTGCGTGGAGATTTTGACAGCCTAGGTATACTGTAAACTTTTAATGTCCGACGTTCCCCAATTGCACAAGTTCCAGAGTCTATTAAACCAATTGTCTACAAAATGTTCACTTGTATCATGAATAGAATAGAATAGAAAAACATTTATTCGACACAAGAACACAGAAACAACAGGTAAAACAAGACAAAAAACAACATAAACAAAAGTAAACAGAAACAACATAAAAAAAGAACAAAATAGAAATTGTGCCGAAAGGGGTTGGCTCAGCATGTGCTGTGCTCACACATGTAGCACAGCGCTGGTTTTCAGCCAAAAAACCTGTGTAGACTAAGGCGGACACCATTCGGTTGTGTATTAATATGGTGTACATTACATAAACTTTCATATATATTATACATAAATGTATATATTAAAAAGCAGCTATAGATATATATATATATATATATATAGTTATACTTTCTTTACATATATATATATAAACAAATTACATAATAAATAACATAAATATAGTGTTATATGAACGATTTCTCGTAGTTGATATTGGCGTGGTTACCTTGAGACTCAGTAAAGAACCATTTCAATTTGGTTTCAATATTTTAGTTTTAGTAACTTTTAGTTTATTGCTGCCCCTGTGCTTCACCAATGACGTACCACCGGCACGCCAATAGAATAGAATGGTCCTTGTCAGGGGTGAGAACTAACAATATACGAATAATAATTACTAAATTTTCTAAAATTCTTCTGAACCGGAAGTTTGAATTTATACCACGATAATGTGAATTTGTCGTCATAAAATATTTTTTAAGAGTAATATATGAATAAAAGTTAAACAGTAAAGGCGTCATGGCCTATATGCTTTATAGGTTTCATATTACTAATGACATCTTTTCCGTTGACATTGTGTGTTCAAGGTGAGGCAGTCTGTTGTACAAGTTATCTTGTCGACAATAGTGGATTAATAGAGACCACTTTAATTAGAAAATGACAAACAAGTACAAACGCGTTCCTTTCAATTTTCAAACAATTTAATAAATAATAATTAGTCTTTCCATACGGTTACAATCTGGACACGTTTAAGTCCAATGTGAAGAGACACCTTATAGGCTCACGTGCTTCATCTTCGCCTTCCATCAAGCAATTTAGAAGCCAAACGTGAGCCTATTTAGTATTAAAAAAATAAAGCTTCCTACAGTATCAGTCAACACATATATAAAACAAAAAATATCTATATATATTTATATCTATACATACAATAATAAATTGTTAAACAATAAACGCTACGAGTCGTGGTAGCTTAGCATCCGGTCAGGGCGGTCATCTCAATTTGTACGCTCGCAACCCGAGAAAACATCGTGAGGAAATGTTTGTTTGTTTTACATGTCTTAGAAATTTTTCTTAGTACGAAGTCTGCCTGTTAGCACTACGGGTTAGCTTGGTCCACGCCCTTACTCTGTTAAGAAAGAATATACATATACCGCCTATATACTGGTGTCCCTAAATTTAACGGCCAAGAGTAAGTGATGGTGACTGTACCTCGACAAAAATATCACACAAGGTCAGATTTTTTCACAGTTTTCAGTTCAGGTGTGATAAAAATAAATAAGTGACATGGATTTTTTTTATTATTTTTGTCGAGGCTTACCTTTGGATGTTGAATTATGAGACAACCTGTATATATAGGCTGTAACTTTAACTAACTTTACACGCTAGTCTCAACGTTGTCACACAATTTATAGCACTAGGGCCATCGAGTTCATCCCTTCCTCCGAAATTGCATGTCATAAAAAATATACACATATCTGAAATCATAATCATCGTCGACACGTATCAATCCACAGTTGGGTACATTCTATTTTCGTACTTCATCCCTGCTCCAATGACGTCCATTGAAGCAATGATGAAAGCATTTCAATTTTCAAAACGTAACACGTTTCTTTTCAACTGATTCCTTCGTCATTAGCCATCATCTTATACAACGGATAGAGTAAGCATTTCCAATAGCTTACTGACTTTGAGATTTACGTCGACCTTTGTTTTTATACAATTTCTTCATATAGAAAACCTCAAAAAACAAGGTCCTAATTAAAAACTAATGTGATCTTTAGTATTGTAACATTTACGACAAACGTGTATCATGTTTTTATTCTTATCGTGTCAATGACAAGTTAAATTAATTAAAATAAAAATATCTTAGTCAATTGTCAATTATAACGATATTAATAATTACACGTAATTAGGGTATTGCAGATAAAAAGACGCTTTTAATCTAGTTCCAGCTGATGATGCATACAACAAGTATATTTACATACGCAAATACAAAAACCGACTTCTAATCAAATCAAACATTAAACGCTAGAACGCGCGGTCTCCATCTTTTTATTTACCAATTTTCTTACGAATATTACGAAACAAAATTAATCAGGACCTTACCAAATTCTCATCAAGGTAATTTTGAAATACACCCTTTTATTCATTTACATCACACACAAATTATTCATCGAAATTGGTTGGCGTGAAATCAAGTTATTCGTACATGCGCACATACTTCATGCATATTTAAGACTTATATGGTTTTCTAATCGGTGCCATCGTCAGAATTAGACCAAATTCGAATAGGACCAAATGGGAAGCGCCAGCTTTTAAATACAATATCGGTTCACCCAGTCCAAAGTTATTAGGTAACGGACATAGAAATGACTTGAAAATGTCCTCCTTTTTGAAAAGCGGTCTTCGAAGCCATGAATTTTATAGCAATTCATTAACGAGATAGGTCCTTTTCATAACATAAAAATGTATAACAAGTGTTCTCGAGTATCCCTTAAAGCCGTGCCGTCTGCCGTTTGTAACCTTACCCAACAAGATCACATTTTATAAGTTAATGAGGTCTTATTAACAATCAGGAGAGTACTTCTATCCTGAATCGCGAGCACTGCTTGGAGCTGAAGCCATTATCAATATTATATTATATGTATATATAGAGTAGATTTAGAGTTTAGTAGTCTAATACTAACGCTCGATACATGCCTTTTCTATAAGGAGAATATTCGCAAAATTCAACAATTCCATTGACCCGAGGTCGAATCCGATTGGGCCAGTTTTAATAAAATTAGGAATGGATAGCGACGGCTTTTACTGTCTACACCTCTAGATGCGAAATATATTACTTGTTGCAGAGGAGTAAAAAGGTACGCACCTTTTTTGCAAGGAATCATAGGTTTTAGACCTCTAAAGGCCCGACCATTACCGTACCCTTAAACTGTAACGGTGTGCTTAAGTGTGTCCAATGCGGTGATACATACACCATTCATAAAAAAGAGTGACAATGCAAGAGAGAGAGGATAGGAGAAGCGTTACTTATGTAATATAAGTTTCAAAGGGTCTCTATTGCCGAAATTGGCAGGATGGTATCATTTACCTTAATTCATTTTCTCACTTACATGACGAACATCTATGGAGGACAGTAATCATACATCATCTGGTGACCCAATTCTTTCCCCCGCGCCCCAAACCCTCCCACTTCCCCCCGCCCTTACTGCCTGTCTCCAGGATTAACTCTCCGCTGTCTTCTTATCTATCTTACTACAAATAGATATATTTTCTTGCACTCAGGCGGTCTTTATCGAAGCTGCCTACAAATGAGTGGAAGGAGCTAATTACGTACGTTGCAGCCGGAGGATCGAAAAAAACCCAAAATGATTTTATAAAAAGTATATTAAAAAAAGAAATTACAATTAATTATTACTTATAACTAACTAAACCTATCGGATCGAAGTATGATCCAAGAATGTCCATATAGCATGCCGACGGCACGAGGCTGACGCTCCTGTCATCATTAACTTGAATCCAAGGTAAAGCATCTGGAATGCAACGTCGGGGCTCTTCATATCGTAGACATATGTAATTAGCTTAAGTCTAATTTATTTATTTGTTCGCATCGATTTGTTTTAAATAAATAAATTAATTCCTCGTCTCGCCCATATTTTATAAAAGCTGCGTTACACTATTTTTGACCTTCTAACATTTAACTTTCTTTGATGTAAATTACTTTTATTAAATTTTGTTTATACCTTTCACTAGCCTCTCTGGCTACTTTAATGTTATTATACGCGATGGCTCAGTAAAAAAAGTACAAGTACAAGTACAAAAATTTAAAAGCTCTGAAATTTTTACACAAATTTTATACTAAAATAGAAAGGAATTTCGCATCGTTGATTCAAATCCCATTTGTATGAAACATTTCAAATGTTTTATTTTAATTTTATCATAATATGAACGTTACAATTTCAACGATGTAGGGGTTTATCTTTTTTCTTTTTTCTCCCAAATAAATAATGCGTGCCTCTATATGTGGCACATATTATTAATATGCTTCGTTACTAATTAATCATTATGTGATAACTTGTAGGTCTTGTGGCAAGAAATAGTCCAATAACTAATACATGTTCTTTGGTGACCAATAAAGATTTATTTATTATTTCAAACGGCGTAACGTTGAATAAGAAATTATTTTACCGAATACCGAACAAAGGCGCATCCTCGCAATCTTTATACAAAATAAATTCGAAATCAGATTACAAACTAATAAAGTTAAATTATTGTTTACTATGCCAAGTTAATGTGACGATCAACTAAAATATTAATTATGAATTAAAGATACATGAGGTTCAGGTAAATTAATAAGATATCATTGAAAGTAGTTATTATACATAACAACCGCTGGGTGCCAAGTGTTACTACCTAACAATCATCTTCACACTCAGACGGTATTGTCGTCACGTACAATAAAGATACAAAAAGCACTTAAAAATTATCGGAATAGGAGAGTACAACAACACGATATGAAAATCTTTAAGACTGACGATTCTAATTCCAGACATGACTAACGACTTTTTCTAGAAAAGTAAAACAGCATTAGAATATACCTTCAAAACACTAAGCTTTTATTGTGATTATAACATTGATGAATTTTGTCAAAGATCTTGCGAAATGGACGCAAGGGCGGACGACGACGAGGCACCAACGGACCCCGCGGCGAGGAAACACAAGCATCATGATTACACCGAACAGGATTTTGAAGGTAATCAAAATAAACATTAAAAAGTAAACTAATTTTTTTAGGCAGATTATAATAATTATTTTTTTTTTATTTACTTTCTCAGCAAGTGCTCGACCACGAACTCATCTGATGTTAAGTGAAAATGTCGTTCTGACGGGTAAAGCGTACAAGCTTAGTAAATGCCTATTCTCTTGAAACGACCCACATTGTAATCGGAAGAAAAGACATACGGGTAAATTATTCCTTTGCTCTACGAATTATCTAAGGCATATATTGTATCATAGGAAGTGTTCCGAGGAACTATTCCTTGGAATCAAGTCATTAAAGAATACTTAAACCTATTCATCGATTGTTATAATCTTATAATTTAGTCTAAGGTTGTTATTTAATAGTTATTTAAAATAATGATGAGTCTTAGTTACTTATTTGAATAAATAAATGAATGAATTAACCAATATCTCCAACAACACGCATTTTTCTATACGATTCTTAGAAGTTTTCTTGTATATATATAGTCAGATACAAGGTCCAATGCTCACATCATTTATATTAGCCCTAATTAATACCAAACACTTTTAAAGAAAAATAAATCAAAATCATTAAAAAAATACAGGCGAATATAGCATCGAGTACTTTTTAAAGTCGGTTAATCACTGCGTGACTCTAATACTTTTTCATAATGTTCATTGAGCTACCCAGGGGATACGTGCAAGAACTCATGTTTCGTGTAATACCTGCGAACTAGCGTTTCAACATGCCTTTGTGGCTAATAAAATTACATTATGTGTTCCATATAAACACATTTACTTTAAAGAGAAGCATCAAACTAACTTGCGGCTCACCTGGTATTACGGCGCAATGGCTCTCGAGAGGTTACCTCGGCTTGGAGATTGGCTTGGCACAACTACTGTTAGGTTTTTTTTTAATAAATGTTGCTAATTCGTTTTCTTTTCCAACCAATCTAAAGCCTATATACCTGACTTGACCTTATTTTTCCCATACTTTTCTCTAAACCTAGTAAAATAAGCTAAAAGAAATTCATGTAACTAAAACCGCCTTCAAATCAAATCTAAGCTAAAAATGAATGAAAACGTAAGCGCCTTAACGTCAGTGATGGATTTAACGCTGCTACATGAACGGACGGTCTGTTTTATTTCCCAAAAATCATTGTTAAGTTACAAAATTCTGGCACATATATATATATCTTCTTCCAATGCTTATTATCGTAATAAACATACTAATGTCATATCAACAAACTATTAACAATATTTAGTGTCTTGGGAACCCACGGCCAATAATATTAATACAGCACCTAATTGAAAGTCAGAAAAAAATTAATAAATGTTTGAGATATGTTCAGATACGTTTAAAAAAATACAGACGATTTTTTATTCTCTATTTTTTTTTTTAAAAAAAAAGAAAGCTAGCAATATTTCTTTTTTTTTTCAGAAATATTACTAACAATCCTGTTAACCATTCCAACTAAGCTTAAGCTTGTGCTAGGACATGGTTCACGGCAATAGTCCAATGGTGGATTCCAGCCCACGACCTTACGATTCGCAGGCCGTACCCCAAACCATTAGGCTATTGACGCTTCAAAATTCGAATTGAGTACCTCCTTCATTTTAGATCTAAGTCAGATTAAATTCAGTAAAAAATCAATACTAAACCGTAAAATTTCTTATATTTCACCAAAACATCTTAATACTTCTATCATTTTCGCCATGCACAGTAGGAAACGGAACGCCGCTGATTTAGTTGTAAACTCACAAACACAAGCAACTCACAAACTTCAAAAACACAGGTCACCGAGCGCACACTGTGTTCGTAGGCGTACATGTGCCAGCACGACGTCATTCACACCGAAAACATAAGCATCATCACCGCAATGGCGGAAAGGACGTCGACAGACCTGGTAAGATACATGAATATGTACGAATATTAGAAGTTTTCACGTCCTTTTAACAAGATATTGATAGCATATGAGGCCTTATTACATTACCCCGAATATAAGATTGTAAAGACGTACGCTCAGCCACAAGCTTTAAAAATGAGTTTATTCATCATTCCTTATTAAACATCTGACCCAGTTTTCACAGGCAATGTCTATGCCTAATACGGCCACAAACTTTTGTGTAAATTTATAATGGTAAATGTAAGTGTTAAATGTTTGTAAGCTTACTTAAGCTATAAAAATATTTAGGAATGAAAAGTTTAGGGATGGTGAATTAATCTGAGAAGGCGCAAAACTTGTGTGAATTTGTCTACATTTTATTTATGATGACTGTGATATCGTTTGTACATAATAGTAATAAATGACATGGTCTTTTGATCATTAAATCAAGCGCAGTAATTTTTCTAGTAAATAGGATAACATTTATAGCAAAATAAGAATTAACATTTTAATTCATAGGGCCAGCAATAATGACGCGAGTCAGAAGATTAAGCGTCACAGATGATGGGGAGACATGTAAGAACAACAATCACGACTCCATCTGTTCACTGACTTAGGATTTAGTTTTGTATTCCCCATATTCTAGCGCATGTTTCTTACATTAACCTATCGGCCTCTTTCTATCACTTTCAAAATCATAAAAATGTTTAATAAATGTGCATGATTCGATATCGACAGAATTTAAAACACATTTTATTTTCATTTAACATTGTTAAGTTAGACTTTTATTTTGTATGAAACGACTAGAGATTATTAACTTTGTTACTTGAGAGTGAAATGTGATTTATATTAATGCCTTTTTAGTAACACCTCCTGCGCAAAGAGTACAATTTATACTCGGAGAAGATATTGACGATGCTGCCTTCGAATCTCATCCACTTTTCTCCGAGATGGAAGAACTAGTCAAAGACGGCGATGAACTTGAATGGAAAGAAACTGCGCGCTGGATTAAATTTGAAGAAGATGTCGAAGAAGGTGGCAATCGTTGGTCAAAACCACATGTAGCTACGTTGTCTTTACATTCCCTTTTTGAACTTAGAAGTCTTATTTTAAATGGCGCAGTAATATTAGACATGGAAGCTAATTCTTTAGATCAAGTAGCAGAAAAAGTTTTGGATTATATGGTAGCAGAAGGATCTCTAGGTTATGATTGTAGAGAAAAAGTAAAAGATGCCCTCTTAAGAAGACATCGCCATCAACATGAGAAACGAAATCATAACAATATGTCAAAACTTCCTTTAATTCGGTCCTTAGCCGATATCGGAAGAAATCATTCATCTTGTAAAAGTGAGTATATTGTTCTTTTAATGTAATGTTTGGATTGAAAGAAAAATAAAATAGAATTAAATACAGTAATAAATAGTTATGGGGATATTCTGGCGATATCCTGTTAGATTTCCAGGAAACTGGATCTCGACGCACGAGTACAAGGAATAGTCATACTACATCTCCCCAGACGGCTCTTCTCCATGCGCCAGATGCCAGAGGCTCTTATCTAGCTGTTCCAGGTTAGCCAAATACAAGAGATGGTAAAAAGTGTGAAGCTCACAAATGTCACGGCATCTGTCTTATAATCACGATGATACCTGCACGCACTGGACTAGCTAAATTTTAATTCTGTTATATACATTTTCTACTGTACATAGCTCACCTTAATACATAATACTTTATTATATTAAAATATATAATTGAATAGTTATATAAATTAGCGTTCTAAATTGCAGTGGAAGAAAGCGGTACCAGTGGACATTCTCAGAAGGGAGATTTGAGTCGTTTCCTAGGAATACCTAGCGCGGGTAACCGCTAATCCTTAAGATGTTTTACTTAATGTTTTCTTCTCCATTTTTCTAAACACTTCTTGTTTATTTCTATACATCGCCCAAATTCATCCGCTGTATATTTATTTTTATATAGGCTACACACTGTTTTATGATTTGTCTCGTCCATAGTTTTAGCTTTGGCTCTTGCTTGTTACACATTGTTATACATCACTTTAACATTATAGTCGTCATAAATAAGGATATATTTTTTTTAAATTAATACACATATTATTTAATGGTTAATAAGTTTAACGGAATGTTAGTGAAACATGCGGTTATTGATATCTCTATATATCGTAGCTTCGCATCATTGCATTCCTTCATAATTAACAATCATTATACGTTCGTAACTTTGTGTGAAAAATTGCATGTGATTCTTGTTTCTGATGCCGAGTAAATAATTTCAGGTGGAGTTCCTGATGAATGTATGGTAAAGAGTCCGAGTAATATATCAATGCAACGTAACCACAGCTCTAGTGATCTTCCCGTTAATGGTGATATTAATCATAAATGTAACACACATTTTATGCGCAAAATACCACCAGGAGCCGAAGCATCTAATATTCTGGTTGGTGAAGTAGATTTTCTTGAAAAGACTCTATCAGCATTTGTTAGGCTGAAGACAGGAACAATAATGGGAGATCTTACTGAAGTACCTGTCCCCACACGATTTATGTTTGTTCTGTTAGGACCATCGAATAGTAATTCAAGCTTTCATGAAATCGGTCGAGCAATGGCTACACTTATGTCTGATGAAATATTTCATGAAGTAGCATACCGAGCGAAAAAAAGAGACCATCTATTAGCAGGAATAGACGAATTTCTTGATGCTGTGACAGTTTTACCTCCTGGAGAATGGGATCCTGCAATTCGTATAGAACCGCCGGCTGCCATTCCATCTCAGGATATCCGCAAAAGACCAAATGATAATAACCCAAAAGAGGAACCTGACGAGGAAGAAGAAGAACAAAGACAGAGAGAAGAATCGGGTCTAGCCAGAAGTGGAAGATTATTTGGAGGCCTAATAAATGACCTTAAAAGAAAACGACCTTGGTATTGGTCAGATTTTAAAGACGCTTGTGCACTTCAATGTGTTGCGTCTTGGATATTTTTATACTTTGCTTGCTTATCGCCAATAATTACTTTTGGAGGCCTGTTAGGAGAAGCAACGGGAAAAAATATGGCTGCAATGGAATCACTTGTATCTGGATTTGTGTGTGGTATGGGCTATGGGTTTTTCTCGGGACAACCTTTAACAATATTGGGGTCGACCGGTCCAGTATTAGTATTTGAAACTATTGTGTTTGAGTTTTGCAAACAGATAGGTTGGAATTATATGTCTTTCAGATTCTGTATCGGCACATGGACTACTATAATATTAGTTATTTTAGTTGCCATTGATGCCAGTGCATTTGTTTGTTATATAACAAGATTTACCGAAGAAAATTTCGCAACTTTAATAGCATTTATTTTTATTTACAAGGTAAAATTACACAAAATACATACGAGTTTGTAAATAAAATCTTTTATCTTATGGCTTATGTCAAGTATTATATTTTAGGCGGTGGAAAACGTAATATCTATCGGTAAAAAGTTTCCGCTGAATACCCATGCCACGGAACTTCTTAAATATGAATGTTACTGCTTACCAAGCAATTATTCAAAAGTGCCAGAAGAGTTTAACTGGACCACCGTTGAAATGAAATCTTGTCAGGTATTCAAGTTTTTTTTCTTAATCACGGATTAACATATAAGCATGTTAAAGCTAGGCTATATTTTAAATTATCAATTTACCTGACTGACACCTCTTTTTACAGTTTTATAACGGTACCTTAGTTGGAGATGGATGCGATACAAAAGTTTACGTACCAGATGTTTTCCTTATGTCCATCATACTGTTCTTGGGTACATTTACTATTTCAATTATTTTAAAAGACTTCAAGAATTCTCTTTTCTTTCCATCAAAGGTAAATTAATAATCTATATATTTCTTATCAAAATGGTTGAATTTACTTATAACCAATCTTAATTTCTAGGTGAGGCAAATAATAAGCGACTTCTCAGTGATCATAGCGATTCTATCTATGTCATTCTTGGATTATAAAGTTGGTGTCAAAACACCAAAACTTGAAGTACCATCGGAATTCAAACCCACTTTGCCAGCTAGAAATTGGGTTATAACCCCGTTTAACGGAAATCCCATCTGGTCAGCTTTAGTAGCGATTTTGCCTGCACTTTTAGGAACAATTCTGATATTTATGGATCAACAAATAACAGCAGTAATTGTTAATAGAAAAGAGAACAAACTGAAGAAGGGATGTGGTTACCATTTAGATTTGTTCGTATTGGCTATATTGATACAAATATGCTCAGTAATGGGGCTACCCTGGTTTGTGGCTGCTACAGTTCTTAGTATTAATCACGTTAACTCACTGAAGGTTGAATCTGAATGCGCTGCCCCTGGTGAGAAGCCGCAATTTTTGGGAGTCCGAGAGCAAAGATTAACTCACATCATGATATTTTTGACCATTGGATGCTCTGTGGTATTAACACCTATTCTGAGACATATTCCAATGCCCGTATTGTTTGGGGTATTTCTTTATATGGGGGTTGCGTCACTGAAAGGATTACAATTCTTCGATAGAATATTAATAATGTTTATGCCCCAAAAATATCAACCTGATCATATGTTCTTAAGACAGGTAAAGCTTCATATACGAAACTGTATTCAAAATATACATATAATATTCTATAGTAAATATGGACTGGGAATTTACTTATTTCCTTTAATTTCAGGTGCCAATACGTCGAGTGCATTTTTTCACTGCAATACAACTAACTTGTTTAGTATGTCTTTGGGTTATTAAATCATTCTCGATGACGTCTATACTATTTCCATTAATGCTTGTAGTCATGATCGGGATCCGAAAGATGTTAGATTTGTTTTTCACAAGGAGGGAAATGAAAATATTAGATGATGTAATGCCGGAAATGTCAAGACGGAATCAAGATGAACTTCATGAGCTCGGAGATGCAGAGGTGTGATAGTATATGAACCATGGCATTATACTTATAAAACAATTTGGTATCAAATCAATGACAAACTTATTGTAATTGTATTATCTTTTAATGATTGTGTTATCTTGATTTAAATTTTAACGGTATTTATTTAATAAATGAGTAAGAATATTATAGTTTTGATTTTAATTTTATCGACATATATAAATATTACAGAATCTTAAATTTTAGGTTCCTAATAAGAGTAACCCACCGCCATACCAAGAAAATTTACAAATACCACTTATAAATGGAAATATTATGAATATACCTTTAACTTCAATAAATATATCAGAGGAAGTGAATAAAACGGGAATATGGAAACAAGTCAATAATAGCAATAAAATGGGTCTATCAAGCGATACAAAGGATATTAAAGTCAAATCAGGGAAGAAAACGTTAGTACTTATTACGTTTCGTAAATTTCATTTTGTTTAATAACAAGCTTTTTTTATAGTATTCACAAGCAAATCCAAGTTAAACAATGGAATCCAATGATTTTTTAAATAATCTTTTACATATTATTTCAAGGTTAAATAAATGCTCATTTTCACATTAGGGTGTCAAGTTAACTAAAGTCAAGATTAAATAAACCTATTTCTCTATAAAAATCTGCAATTGTTACTAACAAAATCTGTACATTTTCTTAAAAATTATTAATTATTAAAAATAGTCTCTTATATAATTATATTGGTAACAAAATTGAGAACATTAAAAAAGACATAATTAGACATCAAATTTAATAAAATCAATCGATACATTTTTAATTCGATATCTAATAATTTGAAATATTCCAATACACGACAATTATCTTACTACGGTAATTTGTCTATTGTAATTGTATACAGCTGTATGTACATTTCATCCTTTTGTTGTGAACATCCCTCAAACCCGAACGAACTGATTTGCTTCGTCTTTCATTCTTCGTACAGCAAACGACTGGAATAGTTTGCCCGCGTCTGTCTTTCCTTCCGATTACAATGTGGGTATTTTCAAGAGTAGAGTGAATAGGCATTTACTAAGCTAGTGCGCCTTACCATGCAGGACTGCATTTCCACTTAACATCAGGTGGGATCGTAGTCAAGCACTTGCTTAGAAATAATAAAAAAAAAGCTGAGCCTCTCTATCTAATTTACTTGATAAAATTCAAAAGAGTTTTATTATTCTTATTATATTATTGAGTCTTACGTAAGCGATCTAACGTTAACATTGAAAACCTGATCTTAACTTGCAGTAATAAACACAAGAAATTGATTTCAAAGACCGCACAATCAGAAATTGAAAGAAGACTATCCACTATGGACGAGGTCGAAGAGGACGACCCGTCCGCAAAGGTGTGCATCGATGACACCAAATTTTGAATACGCATGCCATCCTATGTTGTATAAATACTGGAAGATCACAGCATGGCAGCATGAAGCACCCTGATTCCCACGTGCATGGACTACATAATTTTGTTAGACATTATTCGGCAGCTGAAGAAATGTCTATAAAATTCGACCATATATATATATAGACTGTACAAATTTATATACAAAACAAAACCC
The DNA here is from genome assembly GCA_029286785.1 of Meandrusa payeni. Taxonomy (NCBI): domain Eukaryota; kingdom Metazoa; phylum Arthropoda; class Insecta; order Lepidoptera; family Papilionidae; genus Meandrusa; species Meandrusa payeni. The sequence goes on from JAGSMX010000012.1 coordinate 13,735,859, forward strand.
AATTAATGATAAATTATGAAAAGTTTAAGGACGTTTTAACGCCGACTAATGTTTAATGTCTGTAGACAAAAGTAGCTAAATGTAGAATTTCTCGTTAAATAGATTGTTTTACCGTTCACATTAAATTCAATATTAATAAATATTTTGTTAATAAATCTAGAAATGTGTTTGGACTATAATATTTAGATTTTTTAAAAACATAAAAATTTTGTGCAAAAAATTACTATATTCAAACTCTAGTTTAGTAACTTTTTCACTCTTCTCTCTCATTCTTGAAGACTCATAAGAATGGCCGACACTATACGACGTATTCTAATCGTGAAGTCAGATTTTAACATTATCAGGCACTAGTCCGCACTAGTGCTTTATAATGTTAAAATTTGATTTACGACATGGAGATTATAGGATATAGATTATATTTGTGTATATAGATGATATAGACGTTTGGTGAGATCTCAATTAATAAATAGTTCGTCTGCAAGGGGCTGTTATTAGCAGCGAAATAGACTTTTGTTGCTAAATTAATTTTAGGGGTTTTGTTGAGGTTTATATTTGATTATAAATATCCATTATTTCAGGGACTTTACAGTGGTCATAGTCACGAGGGAGGTGATGAATTTGACGATTGTCATATTTGTTTGCACGATGCTGTTTGATTTTATTTATACATTTAGTTTTAATCGACCCGATCTACGCAGAATAAGCTTACCATGTCTAGAAGACTTACGGTGGTCTTATTGGTATTGGGTTTATTTCTATTAATCATAGGGTTCGATAATAAAATCCTCGATTCGATTTAGATAATAGCCACACTTCGAAAGTCATATTTTGTTTACTATTTAGAATTCTAAGTAGGTGATAACAAAAGTCATGTTTTTCTAGGTAAGCATCGTTTTTTTGCGTGGATTTGTGGTTTATCAAGTTTGATGTAATGACGAAGGTTGTTTCATGATAAGATATACTTAGATATATATTATTAAGAAGAGATTTAGATATAATATTTTATAGGAGTTCTAAACACTATAAATAATATTTAGGGTAATTAATTATTTAAAACTTTTGTTTAATATACTGTAATAATCCAAGCTTGAGTGTATTGGCAACATTATTTGCACCGCTTTAGTGTGTACAGACTGTTACAAATATTCAAATCTTATGGAATAAAAAAAACCTGAATATAGTTAAAATTTAATGTTTGTATTGAAATCCAATTATTCACATGTTATATATTTGCGAATCCTAGATACATAACCACAGCACTTATAACTCACTGTTCTCGGCAGATAAGGTAAGATAAAAAAAAAATATTTTGCTTATTTGTATTATGTATAAATGTATGAAAACCATTATAAGATTTCTGCTGTATTTCGTGTAAATATTTTTCAGAATGATATCTTAAGGCGTAAGGAATCTTGGAGCGGAGGCAAAAAGTGTGATTCGAAGAAAACCTGTACCTCCACTGAAACTTCAGTGTAAATTAAAATCTATTTAACTACTCTGAGTTTTTGGCTAGAACTAATCGAGATAACACAATTTGTCGATAGTTTACTTATTAGTAATTTTGTTGACGTTACACTTACCTAGTTTTATAATACTTTTGCGGTGTTGAATTTTGTTATTTAAGCGTTAGTTATTAGAATAGAAATAATAGCACAAAGCAAAATGTACGAGAGACTGAATTGAATGTGTGCGATAAATGGCTTTAGATATTTTGTAATTAATTTTCTAATTTTCTTAGACAGCTTTGATAAAAGATTTGATTATAAGTCAGATTTGTTTCGAATGTATTTGATGTCATTTTAGACTAGTAAGAAGTTTACACGAAATTTTTAATGTTTTGTAGTGGCAACTAATATAAGGTATTGTAACAGATTCAATTAAATGTAATTAAAATGTGCCAATAGAATAAACACCATTACATTAAACATAATAAGATTCAAAATTGATATGTGAATAAGTGATTTTTATGCATTTGCTAGAAGACACAGTAAAATTATAATTTCATTAACAATTATGGGAATTTTATAAAAACATGAACCGGTTTAGTTAATTTATAATAAGCAGAATAAATAAATATTACACTATAGTTAATTTATCTTTTGTTAATTTTAGTCTTTCTTATTTTGTTTTAAATTCCTAATTTTTATATTCATAATTTTCTTGTTCACTTTTTTCTTTTTAGTTTTATTTACCCTTCTTTTTGTCTGCTGCTGACGATCTTTCGCGTGATTTGTCTGGATTTCTGCGTAATACCAGCGCCTACTGTCCTCTTTGGGGCTATAATCTAATGATGTTATCGCTGCTAGTCGATTGCTATCGACTTTTACAGCTTCATCTGTTACTGCGCTCGCGAAGACCTGAGTTCGCGAACTAGATATGTCCTCCTTGGGTAGTCGGTATCATGCTGAGCAGTGATCCTTGTCGATTCGGAGTTGTAACACGTAGTCTTAGTCTTGGACCTTTTGAATATTTTAAATTCTTATTTCTTTGTTTTGTTTTATTTATAGTGAATTTACTTCAGTCATTTTCTTTATTTCTGTTTTGTAATTTGTTTATCTGATTAAATGGCTTAATATTATTATTAAATATTAACTCTTTATTAAGCTGAAGTAAAATGAGGTTGGACTTCTGGTAGATAATATTATAAGCATTATATAGTTTTTATTTTACTATATATAACAGTAGATAAGAAATTGTTGTACCGTAATATAGATTGTAGATACCTACTAGATACTATAGTACTTCTTAGGCTTTCTTAGGTTATCTGATACATTTGTTCGTTAATTTCGGAGTATTCGTTCGTTATTCTTTTAATGTTGCGTAAAATGTACGGGAGATCAATAGCCAAATTATAGCCTAAAATAGCGAATTTTAAATCAACGTAGTTATTATATATAATATTGAAGTATTTATAATTATTATAATAATAGTAAACATAAGTGTTGTTGTGCCTGGTGGGATATGTTTGTTATATGAAGTTACATCATTTTGGTGATCTTTGTGGAGTGTTGTGAATAAATGAATTTTTATAAACGTGTACTTATTAATTTGTCACTTATATTTTTCTCTTGTAATACAATTTCCTACCTCGGTCACTACTACACAATTACATTTGTAATGAAATTTACGGTACAAAAGAACACAAAAAAGTCTATAAAAATATTTAAAAATTTTAACTGAAATTAGATATTAAAAAAACATTATAACAGACTTGGGACCTTGGGAGAAAGACGCGCTACTCGCAACCAGTATTGTGAGGTAATTGGTACGTACCAAGATTAATAATTAAAATCTTGTAGAAGCTGGAAACAGTCATGGCTTATGGATATTAATCTCAGTTACTTTATGATCAAGGCTATTTTTGAATTCTTTTATTAAGTGTGAATAAAAATGAACAAATAATATCGTTTACAAAAAATTAAAAAGCTCTCTCTGGAAGGACCAATCCAACCGTAGACTATTAGTAATTCTGTAACCAGAGATAGCAATCGCTATCCTCTTTTCAAGCTGGACGATTAGAACCCCCAACCTTGCCTACTCGTGAAATTAATGTTTAAAAGGTTATAACTAGGCTATGACTAGTTGCCATAATTTTATTTAATACAGCTCGTTTATCAAGACACACTCGTTTAAACATATTCAGTTTGATTCATTGTAAATATTCATTGGGGTGTGTTATTCAGTAAACATTCGATATATCACTTCAGAATACATTGTACGAAAATTGTCTCATCCATTACCCCCGCTTTTATCAACTCAGCTCCTTCGCTTAATGTATGTTTTAGTTGATTGCCGACATTTTGTGCAGACGATAGAAAATATTATCGTTTTCTTTTATTCTTTATTATATTACATATAAGAATTAATTATACTACCATACTAACCCTAGCAGTTTAAACAAAGAATCAATAGTTTTTCGCATGGCACGCAAGATTCCTATTAAGGAGTTTTTATAATGCGTAGAAATGATAGGATATAATTCTGATCTTTCCTGATTGCCTCTTTTACTAAGACGATAGTCAGGCTGATTGCGAATCTGATAATTGATGATTCTTTCGCAAAGATACCAGTTGCTGAGATTTGGATATTCTCTCTCTGTATACCGACTCCCAGCTCGTGACTGCTATGAAAGGTAAATTAGGTACCAAAGGTGATAGGAGGTGGGTCAACATAATTTTTCTTATTACTTGACTAACTGGAATTAATAACAGAAAAAGGATGAATAAATCTAAAATCAAGCTTACCACTAAGAGACGCCAAAATACTGTTAGGTTATTCATAGATCGAATCTAAATAAGACATTACACGTCCTTGTCAAAGTTCGTTTAATAGAAAATTTCTAATTATTCATAACACAAAGTTTGTTTCTAATCCGATTATATTCACTGAGGGGTACTAACAATCAACAATGTACTTCGTGAAATTTGCGTATAAACATCCAGTGGTAATAAATATTTGAATAAGCAGAAGTTAAAAAAGTTAGTAGGTAGGTTCTTTAAAATATTGTATAAAGTTGAGAATTACGTTCTAACCCCTAACAGTATGAAATCAACCCACAATAATATTCAATTGTCATTGTGCCAGGAACCGTCATCTACTACTAATTAATACTACAAATTTAATTGTTTTGGTGATTCAGTGTCAGTATTCAAACAGTATTTTGGTGTCGGTACACCATTAGAAAACCACAGTGGCACAACTGAATTAGCAGATTACCAAAATTAGCTAAAATCGACAATTCTGATGTCACTGAACGTTTATTTTCACACAATTAGTTAGCGGACTCAAAGCTCTACTACCAACAACTAAGTGATGTTTTTTAACCGACTTTATTTTAGAGGAAGGGACTCAATTCATTTGTACGATTTTTTATGTTTGTTAGCCCTTAGCTTTGGATTACGTGATCCAATTTTGATGTTTTTTTTTAATTTGAAAGCTGGTGCTTCCCATTTTAATTTGGTCAAACTCTGACAATGACCATGAGAAAATCATATAATTTTTAGTGCATCAATTATGTGCGCCAAAAAGGGACAAATAATTTAATATTACGCCAACCGATTACAATAATTCTTTTTTATTGGAAAGATGTATTTCTTTTTGTTCAATTTTCATCATACTTTTACGAGAATTTGGTTACGTGCTAATTAATTCTATTTCGTAATATTCTTACGATAATTCGGAAATACAATGAGGGCGGTCAAGTTTGATTCGATTTGAAGTCGTTTTTTGTTATTGCTTGTAAATATACTTGTTCCAATTTTTGTGCAACTATAGCTCCATTTCTGATCCATTTTTATGGTGTTTCTTGTTACAGTTTGTTGTGATTGTACTAAGGGTTAACTTTCAATCAGGTCCCATGTTAATTTTGTTGACAAAGGACCTTGGATACCGAAAATATACTAAGGGAACTCGTTAAATCTTGTAAATGAAAAAATGTTTGTCGTTTGAGATATTGGTAGGTTTATCATTCAGATAGGTACTGGATCTAGATTACATAGGACCAAGACTGCAGAATAAAAAAAAATATGGACGCTAGAACTTCGTAATTAACTATTATACTTCGTAAATTGGAATAAAGATTTGTTCCTGGAAAAGTTAAAAATAAACACGAGTTCTTAACATAGAAAATGTTTGAATATTTACAGAATTTTAATATAAACTTCAGAATTTTCCGCTAAACGATTCTAAATCACAATACAAAAGCTCTATTGAAACGTTCTACGCCTACAACCTTGTTTTAAATTAAGAGCTTCCGAACAATCAGGAAAAACCTTTTAAGATATCGAGGAACGTTTTCTTAAACAAACAATTTACTTTACAAGCAGTCATTAGCAAAACCATTCTCTGAAATTAAAAGTAAATCTTTTTTATTACTTCAATTAATTATATTTAGTTGAAACTAATATCTCAGACGGATTGTCAACAATTAGTTGCCAAAATTTGTGCCAGGTGTATGGCAATAGGCTTACCTCACCACCTGTCACATATGGGACGTAATAAGCTTGAATGAATTTATTAATATACTGTATAGCACAACAATTTACAAACGTATCACAAAAAATATAATCATATATATATCAAATATAATATGATTTTTCATTCGGTACTCACTACACAGCTAAAGTTAAAAAGGACGTGAGAGCTTATCATGAAAAAAGCTTTCTTAACTTTATGTCGTTCTCTATTAACACATCTCTTGTCATAAGATCTTCTTTCAAGTAAAGAGTGACCCTTATCACATAATCCTGTCATTCAGAGTCATACCTAGCACGCTCACTGACCGAATCTCTAAAGGTATTGCTTTTACTATTATCCTTTTTATGTACATTAAGTAGAAACAGTGACAGAACTGTGCATCACCAGGTGTGCCTTCAAATAGTTGACTATGTTTAACATTATAAATATCACTAATTGAAACAATACTACTGCATATATAAATCAAAACTTATTACTAAGAATTTTAGCATTCAAATTCGAATTTTTTTAATGTTTAAATTAAAATTATCAACGTCAAATTAATTAATTCAAATGTATTAAGGGCTGTATAAAATCACGACAAAATATAAATACAATATAGGCAAAAAACATAAAATTCATCCGCCGTCTTCTCTGTTTTCTGTTAACAGTATTAAAACCAATTATTATCCACTTGGAATTCAATGCGTTTATAATTAAATTATACTAGTAGAAGACGAATGTGGTTAGGAATAACAGATTGCATTAGTCGTTCACATTCAAAGCCGTTACCGCTCGCTACACGCGCAAAGTTTAATCAAATCAAATTGATGTCATAAACGAACCCAGGGTTGAAACGTAACCCAGGAGATAATTAATAACGGCACTTTTAATTATCTCAGCAAATAAAATTGGAGTGTCTGTAAAATTAAAATAACCGCTTCTCACAATTTTGTCTTTCTGTAAAGGCTCGACCGATTTTGAGGGGACTTTCACTTGCGGATAACTGATCTAATAAGGAGTAAGTTACTACTACTTTATTTTAGAGGAAATTAAATGAATGGTTTTTAATCGCGAGCATAACACCGCGTGGCGCGGCTAGTCTACTCCTCGCGTCGGTTTCCTCAATGCTGAGGGCCGTGACCATCTCGTGGGAACAGTTTGTTTCACAACTAGCCTTTCTAAGTTATTGCTGTTTTTTCTGGCAATGTGACCAAAGTATTCCAGCATCCTGCGTAGGCAAATGGTGGACAGCCTAGCTTTGATTCTAAGTTCTCTTATGATGGACACGTTGGTACGATGCGCTGTCCATGGGATCCGTAACATCCTTCGCCAGCAGCACATCTCGAAGGCATCAATGCAATCACGATCGGGTTTCTTCAGGGTCAATGTCTCAGCTCCATAGGTGAATATGGAAAACACAAGTGTGCGTACAAGGTAACTCTTTGTTTTTAATGATATGGTCCTATCTTTCCATATTTTTTGTAGTTTTTGTAGTAGTCGCGGCTAGTAGTAAATAAAATACAATTAATGGCCGAGCCCGACCCTACACATGACTTTTTTAACAGATACCAAAAGGCAACTTTCGACATTGAGTGGAATGCTTTTGATAAGGGTTGCGCGGCATGTTTAATATATGAGAATAGCCCGCTTCCATGTAAAAAATATGTACTTAAAAACCAAATATAACGGCCGCATTTAAATCTATCTTTTGGTTCTTTGTTTCAAAGAAAATAGATTCATTTCCATCGACGTTACAAAGAACAATTTTTCCTTACATTCTTGCATTGCATCCTAAAGCATTAAGTATATGTAAATACTTGTGGGTGTTGTGAAATGAAATAGTCCAATAACTAATACACTCACTCAGCGTAACGTTGTATTAGAAATTATTTTAAGGACAGCCCTGTAGTTCTGGGCTCTCAAGAATAAGACTACGGTATCCCCTGCCTGTCGTATAAGGCGACTAAAATGGGTCTCGGGTTCACTAAGCGACAAGGGTGGGGGCCTTTGTCGTCCGCTAAGTTGGACCCGGGAAGAAGGCGACATCGGCTGGGGGGGAGGAAGTAACCTCCCCCCCCCCCGGGACGTGCTCTCCTTGAGCACAGTGCAGAGGGGCTCCGGTGCGTTCCACTGGACATCCCGAAGCCCCTCGTCATGCACCGAGGAAATGGCCACCGGGAGATTTTAGTGGGTAAAAACCCCACATAACCGGGGGTATTTTTTTGAAGATTTCCTTCCTAAAAACTAAATAATCATTATAGATTTAATAAGGTACGGCTAAATCCCTAAGATATCATTGAAAGTAGTTATACGTTACAACCGCTGGTTGCCTATGTGTTGCTAGATAACATAATGTTGTATTTTTATATACGCTTATAAGTCCTTTAACACTTTTGTGGGACGGGAGTAGACAGAGACTATAATGGCCATCCGCTTTTCATCTCATTTGATAGGCAAAAAAATTCGCCTATTACCATATACCGATTTTTGGCGGTAATTTTTATATGTATAAGAAAAGGAAACTCATTGATACAGGCTGTGTATTTTAACCTACTAGTAATAAACTTACATGTTTAATAATTATTATATGTAAGTTTGCACGTATCTACTGCTATACAGTATTCTACTGTAAAGCAGTAGATACATGCATATAATCAAAATTGTTATTTAATTTTTTTGTTAAATATACTTTGATATTTTGGCACGCGTTTAACAGCCACTCAAAATAACCCAATTTTACAGATTAGCGGTTACGTAGTAAATGATGTTGAACGTTCTCAGAGGTTTCAAATTAATAATTATCTTCACCCTTAATTACACGCTGAAATGTAATCACTCATATTTGAAGGGGTTTCAAATTCGTTTAAGCAACTTATGATTGAATATATTATTTACTTTATTTCAGATTTTTTATGTAAATTAGTATGGTAATGTATCCTTGTGAGAGAAATGAAAGATGTATAGGTCGTATCAAGTAGAAGTTCGTAATCTCTGCCTACACCTCCGGCCGATTGGCGTGGGTATTTGTAATATAAGTATATTCATACGGCAAATATACATACAAGTGGAAAGTTATTTAATACTAACTAAAAAGAGAAATATTTACAATATTATAGGTATTTTACAAAATATGTATAAAAAATATAACTGTGCCAAATCGTCGTCACTTGGCAGCGTGCCCAGAAGGCTGATAGCATTGCCTTGTTGTATGGCAATACTTAACCTCTGTGCAAGGTATAAGCCAGCCTTCTGGTCACCAGATATGTCGACCAACCTCTTTGCTATCACATTAAAAATGTGGTGTACACTAGATCCCCACGGACCCAAAGTTTACCACAAATATGAAACCTCTATCGAGGTTACTATATTTGCGCCGCTTGAGTTTTGCAGTTGCAGCGGTCGCTCCAGCCTCAACAGAAGATTCTGGAAGATGAGACGGTGCTAAAGTATCGACGCATGTGGCATCCCATACTAAAGGCCGTCCCATCTTCCAGGGTATAAGAGTCATACCGTCTAGTTTCTTACCATCACTACGCAATAGGCCATTTGGCTCTAAAGTATATAAGCACATGCAGACATGACAAAGGGGGTGAACAGTGATGACGGATTTCGACTACACTAATAATCTTTTTATAATATACCTTCATAAATTTGAGCACACGTCCAATCTGCAACTGTATGGATCATTTTTGGAAGAGGCTAACGTCTAAGATACCGGCTCGGCCTAGTTTAGACGTTAGAAAATCCAAAAAATAGCGTCAATTTCATTTTATCTTATAATCACATTGTTTTATTTGGTTCAATAAAAAAATATTTAATCGTAGCGTTCGTAGCAATAAAACATATACGTAACCGTAGCGGTAGACGTAGACATTGGGGTGCACTTGCACTGCGATTCTACTTAACATCAGATGGGATGTCGGATGTGCATCTGCGCAGTTGCTTAGAAAGTATTGAAAAAGAAGTAGGAAATTATATAAATTTGAAATTAATTTATGTCACAACACCTATTACATATATTCGATTACTATACTCTTATATTTCTATTATCGGGTATAAACTAGCGCTTGACCACGATCCCACCAGCTGGTGATATAGTCGAAAGATGAATGTACGCGCTAGTTTAGTAAGCCATATGTCATGAAACTTCGATTTGTACAGGAAACCAACTCGTAATGAGATAAATAGTCTCTCGATATTTCATTTTTCTTTGGAGTTTTCCAAGTAGCAACAACTTGTTGATAACAAATCGATTTACTTCCATACAAGTTTTATAGTTTCGTTAATTAAGCGAATATATTGAAAATTAAGCTTGTAACATATATAATTATTGTTATTATATTAATACTTTAAGGACAGTATAGTTTATTACACATTCTGCTACAGTGATTTCATGAAAATATCGGTCTACCTATTTCTTACGTGTCTATTCATCTAGTGACATATAGAAATAAGCTCTTACGACCTTTTAAATCTAGCTATACACGACGCCAAAACTAGCCTATTTGTCGCTATAGTACTTAAAATATCGTAGAAGGTCCGAATTTTAAACAGTTCTCATTAAAATGCTCATATCAAAAAAACATAGGATTATTTTAATTAATTTTGTCGAGGCTGTTTACAGTCACCGTTGACCGTTGAATTAAAGGACAAAAAACAAAATATATATATATATATATAATTATTGATCGTGTGTGTCCGCGAATTGGCGTGGGTGAGAGTGTGTGTACACAAGTTTATTTACGAATAATAAAAATACAAAATCTATTAAGATTACGAGATTACGAGATCTTGAAAAAACAAAAAGTACTGCATATTTAAATATAGTGGTTGCATCTAAAAACCTAATTTTTACACAAATATTACTTGATACAATTATTCGCTTGTCCTGTGACGTATGTAAGATTCCATATCTTGTATAACTGTTGTAAAATTCATGACTAAATAATCAATTACCAAAGTTAGATATTCCAGTTGGCAAAAGCAGTAAAACTAAATTATAACATAAACTTTCTTCATCTCCTTTAGTTCTACAGCTTTTTACCGTGAAAAAATATTCAATTCTATAGATGAATATTCTTGTTTGTGTAAACGAATTTGTCTTTCAAGTTTGTGTGAATTACGTCAGGCATGATTTATGCCAACAGAACACTGTTAAACTAGGTCAAAGAGAGTAAATGACTTTTAAATGCAACTTTTTTTACTCTAGTTAGCTGTTTGTAAGCGATGAATAAATGAGGAAAGAAAATGCGAAACAAAATCTTTGGTCTAAAAGTGAGTGGCGGTGTCATTAGATGACAATCTAAGAGAAGAACTGAAAATTATAAGTAAGGAAAGACAAACGTAAAAATCTTACATGCAAATGTCTTGCAATGTCGTCAAGGAACGCCATAGAAATACCAAGGGACATGCAAAGATACTTCAGTGTGAAAGAAGCTATAATACCCATCTTGGATATCCAATAAAATTGTCTGATAGAGCAACCTAGTACAGATAATAGTCTCTCACAAAGGAGGCTTTAATAATGTTTTTTTTTTCAACAAACCAGTTCGATAATAGCCGCAGTAGTAAAAACTGTGTCGCTATCAACGCTCATCTCCAAACAATTTAATACAAATACAAATTTAGTAAAATTAAAACTTATAATGTAATTTAGTTTAATCCTTTTGTGTGTGTGAGTGTGTGTGGAAAAGGTTGCGTGTGTTGAAGAGTGACTGTATGTGTAGGGATGAGTACGGAGGGAGTGGGTTACTCTGACTGTTTATTATGGTTTTAAAAGATCTTCTGTAAATTCATACGAGAGGGTTTGGAGCCATTCAGTAATATATGTCTTACATAATGTACTTCAATATGTAACCTTTGTGAAAGTGAAATTAAAAATATTATAATTATTATTATAATAAAAGACATCACATAGACATGTAGTGGTAATTCTCAGAAATAATTAAATTTGAACGTCGTAATAAAGTTACGCCCACAGAACAATTTCAGCCAACGCCAACACGGATTATATAAGCTTTTCTGCTAATCTAAATTTTAATCGAATAAAGCTTAACGGTCATTTGATTACGAAACTTGAAGGTGCTCTGTCTGGAACGTAATTAATTTTTATAATGGCAACCACTATAGCTCAGTTGTAATGAAGTTCAATTTCAAATTTATAGTTTGCTATTGTCACTGAATTTTCACTCAATCTAATTGTCATTCTGTCTAAAACCGTAATCTATTAAATTCGACCAATTGTCGATCATTGTGTCTTTATGATTATTTAATTGACAAGTAACAGCATATTTGAAAAATATTATAACGTAGATTAGCAAATGCTAAGTCTATATACTAAGTAAATATAGACCTTTGAAAACAGTGTGGACACAGTGGACAAACCGACTGTAATAACGTGCATGGGGCACAGGGATTAAATGAACACCACATATATCAATCACATTATAAAAAGCTTATAAATAGGTAGTTTAATAACTTGTAAGTCTTGTGGAGTGAAATAATCCAATAACTAGTATACTCGTTTTATTCAGACGGCGTAACGTTGAATAAGGAATTATTTTAACGAATACCGTCTAACGGCGCCTCCTTACAATCTTTATACTAAGAATAGGATTAGATTAATTATGAATTAAAGATACAATAAAGTTCAGGTAAATCACTAAGACATCATTGGAAGTAGTTACTACCTATAACAATCGCTAGGTACCACGTGTTGCTAGCTAACAGTAGTAAAAGCCGGGATAGGTTTAGAGTCGTCGCGTCAAGTTGTATAATACGCTAACACGAGGTCAATCGATGTATTTGCAAGTGTAAGTGCTGATTTACCATGCGCTCGGCGGTGAAGGAAAATGACGTGAGGAAAACTACATGTGTTAAAAAATTCTGAGACATGTGAATGCCAATCGGCCACGTGGCTGACTATACCCTTATAGATTCTTTACAGAGATCTGTTCCTACCAGTTGGACAAATACTATATAGAGGCTCTAACTTTAACTTTGCTGTTATTTTTTTAGTTTACATAAGAAGTACTCGTTGTCACAGTATTTATATTAATTAACTTAACTTGAAAGTTAAAGGTGATATATTACTACAACGCTTGTATCATTTCCCTTGAAACTATCACCAAACCAAATTTGGAGCTATGGTGAAATAAATTTTTACAAGGACACGAATAATAAAAACGGTATCTAACTAAAAAAGTCGTGAGCAAAAATAAAGGGTCGGTTAAGAAAGTTTGAATATCTCGGAAGATAAAGACGCTAGCTAACTGAAATAAATTGTGCATGATAGACAATTTAATATCCTTAAAATAAAATAAAATATTTAAATAAATAATAATAAAATAAATAAATAAATATTTTTATAAATTTATTTGTAATTCATTAAAAATTAAAACTAAAAAGGATATCTATATCTAGTATATAATCTTGGATAATATTATATATTATTATTATATATATAGTATTTATAAAAATTTTAATAAAAATAAAATTTATACGAATAAAATGAATTTAAAAGAATTCAAAACTATTAACGCGACGTGAATAAAAAGAATTATGGTATTGAAATAATTGCTTTAACGAACGCTTTTGAACCCTTGAATAAATATCTGTCTGAAGGTTGAAGTTCACAGTAAATTCGCAAAGATCTGTCCTCAGAAGGCTCGTAACGAGGTATTTGTGTTTCTTTCAATAGACGTAATTTTACTCTCAAAAGTAGTACTTACCAATTTTATTTGTTGAACTCAAATAAAAAAAAATCATTACTATTATTTATAATTCTACCTACTAACTACGTCAACTTAACGGCGATAGTTAAAAGTTTTACACTGCGATGCTAAAATTAAAATAAAAAAGCCGTTTATTCCAGATCGGCATTGACGTGTTACATTGCGATGTTTGTTAGTAATATTAAGGTTAAAGAAAAGACTTAAAATAAATAACTTAAATTAGTGTTAGTACTATTATTTATCCGATTTGGACCCCTGATTGGGTAAAGCCCTCCTCCATCCTTTAAAATGACTGTCTGTCCTTGCCTTTTTTTTTTTTTTGTTGACGGGGAGGAAATCTTCACTAAGATACCCCGCCTTCTGGGGGGAAGGCGGCGGTTATGTGGGGATCTTACCCACTAAAACCTCCCCGGTGGCCCTTTCCTCGGTGCATGACGAGGGGCTCCGGGATCTCACGTGGAACGCACCGGAGCCCCTCTGCACTGTGCTCAAGGAGAGCACGTCCCGGGGGGAGGTTACTCCCTCCTCCCCTGTGCCCTAGCAGCGAAAGGCGACACGAGCCAACCGTTGTCGCCTTCTTCCCGGGTCCACTTTGGTGGACGACGCAGGCCCCCACCCTTGTCGCCCAGTGAACCCGAGGCCCCTTTTAGTCGCCTTGTACGACAGGCAGGGGATACCGTAGTCTTATTCTTGAGAGCCCAGAACTACAGGGCTGGTCCGTCCTTGCCTGATCCATATCGGACTGCTAACGCGTAATAATGGTGACCGTCCAAGCCGAGGTTATCCCTCAGCCGGGGGACCCTTGTGTCGAGTTATCACCTAATAGAGGTTCAGGCTAAGTCAATTCCTCCGACGTGTCTGATATCATCATAGGTTTTATTTGTCGTCCGACATCTCTTTTAACCTTTGGTCCTTTCCATCGTTATGGCTTCAATGGTCCATCTTTTCTTTGGACTTCGAATCGAATCAAACGTTATTGCGCGCGGACGCCCTCTTTGTATTTCCTAATCATCGTAGAAATATTACGTAATAAACAGAACCAAGATATTCTAAATGACAGGGGCGAGGAGTTTTTAAATATTTAAGTAGGTTTGTATGTCAATTTATATGGTACAATTTTATTATTCGCAAATTCAAGCGTTATTTACTTTCAAAGGACGACTGTACGCTTGTCAGACAAAATTAACACGATAACAAGTCCTTTTGTAGAGTTTCATTACGTCCTTTGGACCGTCGTATGAGGCATTAAGACGTCCTTCGTCATAATCAGTCACAGACTTATTTGTATCTATTGTACCGAGAAGACATAGAAATTTATAGCATGTTGGTCTCGTTAATAACTTTGTTTGAAACATAAATAGCAAATAAGCTCCCACGTCTTTTTAAACTCAAGCGGGGTAGAAAGAGCCAGCTTTCGCTGATCTCTTTCCATCAAGCTTGCTAGGCCCGAGGTGAGAGCCTTTCGCAGTACACCGGATACAAATTTTTCAGCAAGTGATTTTTTGTACTTAAAAAATTTAAAAAGCGACAACTCGTTACAATGGTTTAGGGTAATTAAGATTTTTTTAATTTTTATTAATTAGAAAAGAAAATTGAATAGTCTAATTGAATTAAATAATCTGTGAATCGCAGGGTCGTGGGTTCGAATCCACCATTCGACCATTGACGTAAACCACCTCCTAGCACAAGCTTAAGCTTAGTTGAAATAGTTAACAAGAATGATAGTAACATTTATGAAAAAAAAAACAGATGCCAAATGGATCTAAATCTCGTTATCATTAGCCGAAATGCGATAATATATATTATAATACTATTTATCACTTATAATTATAAGTGATATATAGTAATTGAAGTGATAGCCTAGTGGATGAAAGTCCAACCATTTATGCACTAGGCTATCGTATATAATTTATTGAAAATTAAATATAGTTTATAATATAATGTGTTTAATAGAAGTCGTATATTGTTATATTTATCATATTTCTAGAGAAGTTATTCAAAGTACTCTTTCATTTTCATTCAGGACCTGTTATGAAAGTCTATTTGGCGTACAAACAACTTTTTAAACAGATTTATGTTCAACCATCAACCTTGAGGGAAATAGGCCAAAGCTTGAAATAACTGTCAAAGGAAAATGGATGTAATTTGTTTACCTCCCTAATGACCAAATAGAAACAAAAGTAACTGGCCGTGAAGAATACATTTTTTAAAGACGTTACCCGGAGTTTATTAAACGTATAAAAGCTTTTTTAACACGCTTCTATTAGTTCAACCTACGAGTATATATCATATTATTTATTAATCAATTTGAAGGAAAATGTAGTTTTCATCAACATCAAGACGTCTTCCTCTTCGTGTATAATCATTGTATAGCCGTTTTCTTAACGACGACTGTTTTCTCGACGATTGTAATGACACCAACATTACAATCATCGTCCGTATAAAAATGACTATTTTGTATAGGTTACAGCAAGTTGAAGTGGCACATCCCTGTAGTTCTGGGCTCCTAGTATAAGACTACGGTATCCCCTGCCTGTCGTAGAAGGCAACTAAAAGGGTGTTCGGGTTCACTGGGCGACAAGGATGGGTGCCTTTGTCGTCCGCTAAAGTGGACCCGGGGAGAAGGCGACATCGGCTGGCCCGTGTCGCCTTGCGCTGTGAAGCCACAGGGGGGTAGGGATTAACGTGCTCTCGAGCACAGTGCACCGAGGAAGGACCACTGGGGGGGGGGCGGGTTTAGAGGGTAAGAACCCCACATAAGCCTTAATGGGGGGAAGGCGGGGTATCTTGTTAAAGATTTCCCCCGCGTCAACAAAAAAAAGCCTTATAAATAAATAGAACTACAATTATATATATCGTTTTAAGGGCTTACCAGCAGTAAAAGCCGCCAAACAAACGTTGTCAATCTATAACAAAAAAAAACCTGTAAAGCTGTTTTATTTAGTACTTTTATGTCATTACTTTCTCGAGTTTGTGTTTCATTTCCTTTGCCATTAACGACTTAAATAGATGTCATCCACTTCTTATTCTTTATTTTTTGTTTAACGTTTTTATTTCAACATTGCTTACTTTCCGAACGTTGTGTAATGGGTGAATGGGAATATGTATTTTGATAGGGTTATTTTTCTTGGGTAATCTGAGTAAGCTCCGCGGGTAGCAGAGCTCGTTAAATGGCGCTAAATCTAGTGAAACTATTACTTTGATATAAGCAAAGAGTATCACTCGTTTCGTTGCTTTAAATTCTATAACAATACTTATAGTTATGCATTTCCCTTGATGAGGAAGGTACCGGCGATCTAAGTCTTTATAATACCTTTGGTAATACTTAACTATTTATCAAGATCACTTAAGCTCAGGTGAGTCTAAGTGATCTTGATAAAGAAATAAATAAATCATTAGGATATTTATTCCGAAATACTGAACTGAACTTAATTCTGGCAACATTAAGTTTTAATCGAATACAAAACGCATGTAGATACACAAACCCGAATACAGTTACAAAATTAATTTGGACGGTAAATACATTCTCGTTTGATCGTAAAGCGTCATTTCAATAACAAATAAGGAAAATTACGATCAGGAAAATTAAGGTCAGACAGTGGAAAGTCACAGAAAGGCAACTTTACTATCTCAATTTTTCTGAGTCTTTGTTTTAGTGTTGGATTTAGAACAATTAAATTAGCTTAATTTTTTTTAAGTCGAAATTATACAGTTATAAGTAATCTTTTCTTTAATATTTATTATTTAACTAGTGCTTGTAATATTGTTTTAAGAAAAATACTGGTGTAACATCAGAAGAGTCTCAACGATAATTCCTAATCCCCCTCGCCGCTTCGCAAGTAGGTCAGGGGGCGGCGTTCGTTTATTGACCGAACGTATGAGTTTGTACAATGTCGTAGGTTTAAGCGACAACACCAGTGGCTGTAGTGGACACTACTACGACCGAGTATTGGGATCGAAACCGCGGCCCGAAATTATACGCCATTAGTAAGAAGTTACGTACAGAATTTATTTATTTGTACAAAATGGCGGACTTAATGCCAAAAAGCTTTTTCTGCCAGTCTACCATAGAGTCGTGAAAGAAAAAGTAAACGGTAGAAGCAAAGGGAAAAATAAATACATATATAACTATATAATATAGATGAATAGGATTAAAATATATATATATGTATATATATATATATATATAATAGGAGAGTGTGCACATGAGTTACACGAGTTAATTCCCCCATCCTCATTCTACCTTCGGACGTTTAGACATTCGGCGGGTCTCCACCCTATAGTCAAAGTTCCGCGCATCCGAACGAAGCGTTTGAGTCATCGTTCATCGTGCGTACAGTAAGAGTAGAGTGAATAGGCACTTACTAAACTAGCGCGTACCATCTTTCGACTAAATCACCATTTAACACCAGGTGGGATCGTGGTCCAGCAAAAAAAAAGGTAAAACTTATCCGTTTTAGCTTCTAAAGTAAGCGTTTGAATGTAGCCTTAGCTAACACTAACACTTAGAATTATCTATCAGATGCTTATAATCTAATTACATATATGTCGAAATAGACGTATAAATGTGAGCGGTTAAAGAGCTTGATAATTATTAAAATTACCGCATGTTGAATAGAATGAGGGTATATCGATATTTACGGAGATGGCAATCATGGAATTCGTGTCCGTCCTCTCAGCGCTCTCGCAGATTTGAAATAGTGTAAGTGGGTGACGTAAAGATATGGTAAGTCATGACACAACCAAATGTAAAGCGCGCTAATATAAAGAGAGCCAATAATAAATAACTCACGTGTCTCGGATGTAGTTAAGCATTAAGGCTCCAAGAAGTGAATCCAAAAGCCACGACGTTGTGTTCTTGTTAGATGACACACACAACCGTTCCAAACACAATTATCACTAGTTCGAATGAACGCCTAATTATCTTTATTATTGTTCGCGCAAGCTTGAAATCCGTACACCCGATGTCAGCAATAGAGACAAACAACAGAGATGAGTAAAGCCATAGACAAAGCCACAGACAAAGTTATTGATTAAACTATACTAAGATGTCACTCATTTTATTTTTGTATCTTACTTTGCGGTATTTATTTAATTTTCTGTCTTTACGTCGATATATACATCTTTTATTATTTTAAAAGAACAGTGATAAATATTTTAAAAACGACCCTAATAGTTTGGTTCAAAATTTGTATACTGTAAAATTTTAGACAAAAATATTTCAGAGGATTTTTACAAATAATAAAAAAAAACAAGTGGTGGTGGCAAACTTCGTATTACATCATAATCGCGTAAAGCGTCTTAAGTATTCAATAAGTAATTTTCTAACAGCAAATACAACGTGATCAGAATAATAAAATGGGCTCGTCACGCTTATCGAATAATTATAAACTGACTTTGTTCAAGGACAAATATATTGCAAAGTTTGCTCCAAGATCAATGAAAACATTTCATTTTCAAACAAGACACAGAACAGAGAAAAGATATTTTAATCTCCAAGGAACCTTTAAGAGAAGTATACATTTTTTTTTATATATTACTATTTATTACCCCCATCATACCTAATAATAGTATTGATTGATTAATAGTATTCTAGTATTGAGGTGAACCATCTCCTAGCACAAGCTTAAGCTTATATGTGTTAAGTAAACAATATTTTTCATGTCGCAACATTCAGTTTAATGGCAATACTGGCACTTTGTCTATGACCACAGCCAGCCGTGCCTCTGTCTGTGGGTTCCGGTCTGCTAAGCCAATTGTATACAAGATGTAAGTTAATTGGCCTCGTAGTGGTCGATATTTGTTTGTTATAGTAATATTTTAATTCATTGGTGCAAGTATAGTTTACCGATGGCGTACTGTGTACACGCCAATCGCATGTGTGTTAATATTTGACGTATTCGGTAATAATAATACTTTAGTCAAAATTTTCTCTAAATACACGAAGTCCCTGACTCCTGACCTAGGAGTTAGACCTGTATCTCAGGAATCAGTGCCCTCTACTACTGCAATACATCAAGTTAATGTTAAACTTAACAAATAAAAAGTAAACGGAATTATAACTGATTTGACTGTAATAGGTCGGCTTTGTAATGAAACGTCGCTGGCAAACAGCAGACTTGAGGCCCTGATCTACGGTTGAGTTTGGAGTGGGATTGTGACGACACCGAGATAAGAATTGCACTCCTGGCAGAGCTCGGCTCAGTTGTCTTAAAGCATTTGGGAGTTCCTTTCTGGAACGCGTTAATTATTATTGTCTTTCCCTGTACCTGTGAATGTATTATTATTGATGTCCTAAACACTTTTTTTTTTTTTTTTTTTTTTTTTTTTTTTTTTTTTTTTTTTTTTTTTTTTTTTTTTTTTTTTTTTTTTTTTTTTTTTTTTTTTTTTTTTTTTTTTTTTTTTTTTTTTTTTTTTTTTTTTTTTTTTTTTTTTTTTTTTTTTTTTTTTTTTTTTTTTTTTTTTTTTTTTTTTTTTTTTTTTTTTTTTTTTTTTTTTTTTTTTTTTTTTTTTTTTTTTTTTTTTTTTTTTTTTTTTTTTTTTTTTTTTTTTTTTTTTTTTTTTTTTTTTTTTTTTTTTTTTTTTTTTTTTTTTTTTTTTTTTTTTTTTTTTTTTTTTTTTTTTTTTTTTTTTTTTTTTTTTTTTTTTTTTTTTTTTTTTTTTTTTTTTTTTTTTTTTTTTTTTTTTTTTTTTTTTTTTTTTTTTTTTTTTTTTTTTTTTTTTTTTTTTTTTTTTTTTTTTTTTTTTTTTTTTTTTTTTTTTTTTTTTTTTTTTTTTTTTTTTTTTTTTTTTTTTTTTTTTTTTTTTTTTTTTTTTTTTTTTTTTTTTTTTTTTTTTTTTTTTTTTTTTTTTTTTTTTTTTTTTTTTTTTTTTTTTTTTTTTTTTTTTTTTTTTTTTTTTTTTTTTTTTTTTTTTTTTTTTTTTTTTTTTTTTTTTTTTTTTTTTTTTTTTTTTTTTTTTTTTTTTTTTTTTTTTTTTTTTTTTTTTTTTTTTTTTTTTTTTTTTTTTTTTTTTTTTTTTTTTTTTTTTTTTTTTTTTTTTTTTTTTTTTTTTTTTTTTTTTTTTTTTTTTTTTTTTTGAAACGTCGCTGGCAAACAGCAGACTTGAGGCCCTGATCTACGGTTGAGTTTGGAGTGGGATTGTGACGACACCGAGATAAGAATTGCACTCCTGGCACAGCTCGGCTCAGTTGTCTTAAAGCATTTGACGGGAGTTCCTTTCTGGAACGCGTTAATTATAATTGTCTTTCCCTGGACCTGTGGATGTATTATTATTGATGTCCTAAACACTTTTTTTTTTTTTAGGGTTTCCCCGGAAAGGACATGTTTTCGCCCTTTCCGAATTTCTATTTGTTTCTCTGACTAGAGGGGGTCAGAGATTGCTTAGACTGGTTATTATTTTTATCTTCTTATCTATTGGTTTTCTTTAGATAGTTTCTATATTCTAAGATATTTATATATTATATATATGTATGTTAATAATAATATATATATATATAGGTGTAATATTTACCTTTTTTCTTTATTTTTTCTTTCTTTTCTTTTCTATAATCAGTTTCACCATTTATTTATTTTCAAAAATCTAATATCACATAATAGTATAAGTAAATAATTTGTATGTGTATAATTAATATAAAATAGTATATATATATATATGAACTGTTTATCTATTTCTTAATCTATTTTATTGTTATTAATCGCTCCATTCGCCACATATTTACAGAAATCAATGAACTTATTCCTAATCTTTTTATCCATTATAATTGTGCTTATATTATCTAGGTTTATCTTACAATTAATCTCTATTTCACAATCATTTCTTGCTCTTCCATATATTGGGCATTCCGTAATTAAATGTATAATCGACTCATTGGTACTGTCATCACATGGGCACGCAGGACTCTCTTTTTTCTTGAATTTATACAAGTAATCGGAGAATCCTCCGTGCCCTGTCAGTACTTGTACAGTCAGAGGATCCAGGTCAATTTTTCTTAATACAGCATATGCCTGTATTGCGTCAGGCAAAAAGACTTTGGTTGTGGATGCCGTTGTCTCTTCTCTATAGCGCCTGTTCCATTCATCAAGAGATTTCAAACGTATTTGCCTCTTGATGAATGAAACAGGACACTTTTCGTATTTAGGCCTGGTCTTAATCTTTAAAGCCGCTTCTTTGGCGAGTCCATCCGCTCTCTCATTACCCACCACACCGGCGTGGGCTTTAATCCAAAACAAATGAATCTCCTTTCCTTTCTTTTTACCTTCTAATATGTTGTGGATAGCATCCATCGCCAGAGGGTGAGCAGAGTCTCCTCTGGTGATGGTCTCGAGAGCGGATCGGGAGTCACTGAAGATGCCGCAGCTTTGTTCAGTATCATTGAGTGCGATTTTGGTGGCTTCTGATATGGCCAACAATTCCGCCTGGTAGACTGTGCAGAAGTCTCCCAGCTTAAGTTTTACAGCTTTCGTTTCTGCGGCTTCTCTCCAAATGGAAAGTGCCGCGCCAACTTTTCCTTCAATTTTGCTGCCATCAGTGTAGATCTTAAGTCTGATGGCTTTTTTGTTGGTCAACTTCTGCACAGTCCCCCAGGCTAGTGAATTGCAGCTTCATCAGCTCTACTGGGTGTGGTTTCGAGAGAGCGTCCACGCGACCTTCCATCTCTCTGTCTCCCAACACCCATTCTGCATAACCGCTTTTCTTCGCCTCATAGAGTAGGGCTGCCTCTTGGATCCTCAGATCCAGAGGGAGGAGTCCTGCCAATATAAGCGCTGAGTTGTGTGATACAGTTCTGTACGCTTTCACAATTTTTTGGGCGAAGCCCCTCTGGATAGTTTTTAATTTCTTGATGATAGATTTTTTCCTCGCCGCTGGTGCCCATGAATTAGCTGCGTACAGAACTATTGGTTCTATTACTGCCAAATAAATAGTCCTGATGATTTCCGGGTTAAGACCCCATGTCACTTTTGCTGCTGTTGACAGCTGGCGATACAAGTTTTGCACTTTTCGACTCACGTTCTTCACATGCGTGTTGAACGTGAGTCTATCGTCAACTGTCAATCCTAATATTTTTATCTCCTTTTCATATTTTATGGGGTCTCCTCCCATGCTCAGCAGTGGGTAGTCGTATTTTAACTTCTTTGTGATAAGCATTGCCTTAGTTTTTTGTGGCGCGAATTTCAATTTGTTCTTTTTCCCCCACTGTTGAACATGTTCAAGAGCCTCATTTGCCCTTTCTTCAATATACTCCGCCTTTTCCCCGGAAAACATCAGGACCACGTCATCTGCAAATGCTTGGCAGTAGTCTCCTCGGCCTTCTAGTTCCATCAGAAGAGGATTCAACAGCAGGTTCCAGAAGGCCGGTCCACCAATGGATCCCTGCACACAACCCTTGCTAGTATGTCTCTTAAATTCTGCTCCCGCATAGCCCAGACACACTGATCGATTGCTAAAGTAACTATCGATCAGGCGTCTTAGGTTTGTGGGGCAGCCTGTCTCCGCTAATCTACACCGAATCGCCGGCCACCACGCATGGTCGAAGGCCCCCTCTATGTCTAAAGATATGATCAAGACTATCTTTTTGTTTTTAATTTCAGTCTTAATATACTGGATCATATCATAGAGGGAGTCCTCGGCACTGCGTTGCGGCATGAAACCGTATTGGTGGCGGCTGATGGTTGGTGCTGTGTACCATCCAATTCTCCTCATTATCATCTTTTCCAAGATTTTCCCCATGACAGGCAAAAGTCCAATAGGCCTATATGCTTTGGGTGTCCTAAACACTTTGTCGTGTTGTTTGTGCGTGATAATGCGCCCCAAGTGGAGTAACTCGAGGGAGATATTACCCTTTACTTACATTTGGAAAGGTTAACAAAAATGTTTAGGAATCTTTAAAAACCACCATCGGACACTCTTCAAAGTAGCGTGCTAACATCCAAATGTATTTTAATGAACACGTAATGTTTGCGCTGTTGGTTTACATAAGATAAAAAAATAAAAAATAAGTTTTATTGTGTAACGAAAACCCGGATAAATATAAATAAAAATATATTTAGTATAATCACATCGGTAAAATATTAAACTTTCCAAGGTAAAATTTATTGCTGTTTTCAACCAAATAGGAAATCACTCATCTCCCATTGGCACCTTTTTCTCATTCAGCTTTTGACCCAGTTTCTCCGGTGTCAAAGATGAATTGTCGCCGTCCTAACTTACACTTTTACGTTACGTTTAAAATTTAAATATTTTCAATATTAAGGTGGATAGAATTACGAGCAACAACACGACTTCAAATCAAATTAATACAATTAACGCACGTTACAGGTGGACGCCCTCTTTGTATTTACGAATTATCGTAGGAATATTACGACATGGATTTAATTAGAACCTAAACAAATTCGACTCCATACAGAAAGATTGGGAATATTAATGCTCTGTATGGAGTCGAGACGTGGACAATTCGAGCAAGAGAAAGACAGAGAATAGATGCATTCGAGATGTGGTGCTGGAGGCGAATGCTACGAATACCGTGGACTGCCAAGCGCACAAATGTATCTATTCTCTCCCAGCTCGCCATAAAGACCAGATTGTCCACTACGTGTCTACAGCGCGTACTGTCATATTTCGGGCATATAATGCGTAGAGGGGATGGCAACCTTGAAAAGCTGGTCATCGTTGGCAATACAGAAGGCAAGAGAACAAGAGGCCGGTCGCCAACACGATGGTCTGACCAAGTAAAAGGAGCCATCTAATCTCTACTAGCTGGTGAGGGCTGCCTCGGACCGAAACCGATGGAGGCAGATTGTTCATTTGAGGGGCTCTAGTGACCACGATCCTCAGAAATGAGGGAACGACAAAGAAGAAGAAACAAATTCGCATAAAATTATCTATTCATTCTTTTCAATAAATAATGAATGATTGAAATCAGTTGGCGTGATATTGAATCATTCGTTCATTAGTAAGCGCACATACTGGAAGCAAATTTAAGACTTATATGATTTTCTCATGGATGCCATTGTCAGAATTGAATCAGATTAAAATGGATAAGAATTAACGAAATCGGTCCATCCAGTCCAAAGTTACGGTTACGTAACAAACATAAAAATACATACAGACGAATTGAGAACCCTCCTCCTTTTGAAGTCGGATGAAAAATAGTAAATTATATACAGACAATACATAATTCTACTTCTCAAAGGAAGACAAGGCTTTGTTTAATTTTTGGAAGCACTATCCTTACAGAAGAAAGAAGTACGATCGATAGAAGTACATCTTAAAACTTAAATTAACTACGAGGCTTTTGGAGCTGTGATATCTCTGTGTCCGGGCGGTCAGCTCAAGTTGCATTGCACACTAGCAACCCAAGTTCGATCCCTGTTGTCGGCACCAATGAATTTGTTTGTTTCTGTTTAAGTTCTGATTTACCATACGCTCGGTGGTAAAGAAAAGCAACGTGAGGAACGTATTTCTACTTCGAAAGAAAATTTTCTTAGACATGTAAAATCTCGCAATCCACACTGGGGCCACGTGGCGGACAACGCCCTTGGACTCTCTTTACACAGAAGGCCTGTGACCGGCATGTTCCCTGCATCGTATCTTATAAAAAAAATTATCCAACTTCTCTTTTTATATCTTTTTTTCTAGCTGCAAAAAACCCTTTTTAAAAGATTTCTCTCGTATAATATATAGAAGCCACATCACATTATTTCGTTGAAAAAGTAATTTCGCCGTCTCAGGGGATTATCTTTACGTCTTAATTTTGTAGCTGTTACGAGTACGCTAAGGTTATGGCATGGAAAACGTTCATTTTATATCGTTGTTAAAATGGTTTAACGCGTAATGGTTTAAGGAAGATTACTGTAAAAAAGCAAATTACAAATCATTGTGTAGGTTCTAGATTGAGCCTACGAACAATTTAATCTATTATAATGTTAGAAACGAAGTAGCTTGAGACGATTTAGACTATGAAAGACTAAACGCTAAATCAGCAATGTAAAAGTATGCTAGCAAATCGAGTTTGCTTCCCGGCGACGGGTCCAATGAAATCATTTCTAGAAATTTTAAGAGCTGAACCATGTGCTAGGCGATGAAAGGAAACATTGTGGGTAAATTTGCATGTTAAAAAATCTCTCTAACTGTATACACAGAAGGCAAAGAAGAAAGTGCTTTATTTTAATGAACGGGCTTTATTTTCTGAATCGATTGAGTTACTGGGCGGTGCAATCAAAAGAAATTCGATCAAAATTTGGAGTGTTTACGAATCGCATACAAATTATCGAAATATGTTAGAGAAAACACTCTCTCAGCTCTCATGTTGGTATTATAGAATAAGAAAAAAGGTACATTAAAAAGTTTTAAATATATTTTCATGAAATTAGATATAGATAACAATATATAACAACATAAACATAACAATAATTACTTTATTACGTTTAGAAGTTTAGTCAATATACCATAGCAAAACAAAATTAAACTTCGTTGATATTCAGAGACAGTTAACTTAATCTATACTCTAATCTCAATTTATTTCTTATTAAGCGCCCATGCAAATAAGCTCCAAGCTTAAAATGTTCAACCTCACAACCTTTTTTTTTTCTTTTTTTTTGTTGACGGGGAGGAAATCTCCACAAAGGTATCCCGCCTTCTGGGGGGAAGGCGGCGGTTATGTGGGGTTCTTACCCACTAAAACCTCCCCGGTGGCCCTTTCCTCGATGCATGACGAGGGGCTCCGAGATCTCACGTGGAACGCACCGGAGCCCCTCTCACACGGGCCAGCCGATGTCGCCTTCTCCCAGGACCACTTTGGTGGACGACTCAGGCTTTAGTCGCCTTGTACGACAGACAGGGGATACCGTAGTCTTATTCTGGAGAGAATAATCTCACAACCTTGTCTTACCTTGACACCAATTTTACCGATTTTCTCCTTTCCTAATAGTTATTGACCGTCTTTGTTTCAATATAGATTTTTGGAATATACATTAACCGTCGCCTAGAAATAATTACAATTGTTTTTAAAGTATATTCACTCTTAAATATACTTGTAAAAGCAAGACGAGGTATGTTTTGAATACAGTCGTCACCGTTGAAAAGTAAATGGAATTTACTTACCTAGCTAACGGCTCCGGAAATTAAACGCAAAAGTAACTGGGCGTATAAGACAGTTATTTCCCAAGCGCCTTGCCACCGCGAGAATATATATAAACACATCAAATCTATTTTATTTTCAAATAACCTATCAAAAAGCATCAAAAGTAAAAATCAACGCTACATCGCAGATTTCCAATTCCAGCAAAGCAAATGTTATGTGTGTTTATATATGTACTTTTAGTCTGTAATCGAATCGAATAGCATTCGATTAAGGAGGAGTCGAATTAGTTAGTGACTGTATCAGTAGGATTACTTGGATAAATGGTAAATAGACAATAAGCTATACAAATAAAAAAAAATGGAGTGTCTATTTGTAATATTAAAGTAACCGCTTTTTACTTCGTGGATATAAATGACACGGTACATATACTAAAATATTTTTTTTTACAATTTTGTGTCCATCTGTCATTTCCGGCTAATTAGTTTAATAACCTAACGAATTGTGGATTCGAATATTGACCATCTCCTAGCACAAGCTAAAACTTAACTGGAATGGTTAAGAAGAATGTTAGTAATTTAACTTTCTTTAAAAAAAAATGGGTGGTTCATTTTTGACGGGACTTCTACTGGCAGATAGTTGAAATTATAAGGAGTAATTTAGGCCTTTATTTCCGATATGTTTAAATACTTTTATCGGAAGTTAAATATGATAGGACGTTTTTACTGTCTCTCGCAATCGTAGTCAATACCGCCCGAGGCCATCTCTAACGAACAGCAATTTTCTCACAGATACAATATTTGAATAGAGCTTCAAAGAGTATTTATTGTAATCTACAAAGTCCCAGGCAGTACTCGAGCCTATTGAATGTAATTGTGTAAATAAAATAAATATAATAAAATGATGCTAACATTCTTTTCAGGCGAACTAAACACTAACAAATTCGGTAAAGCGTCTCTGACTAATCTACTACTAATCAGCGCGCGAGTTGAATGCAGTCGTGATTATTCAATTTTAATGTATTTTTTTAAATCAGTTTACCGAAATAAATACTAATAATGTGTGATTTTTTTTTACGGTAGCATCATAGTCTAAAATGGAAAACATAAAGAAAAGCTAAAATCTATCGACACACTCATTATGGTCATCAATAATTATAATTAGGTCACATCACTATTGTGAATATGTTGTGAAGTAACCTGCGCGCTATTTTCACTAGGTTCGTCTCAAACAGGGGGGAGGTTACTCCCTCGTTTTCTCCTTGAATACAGTGCAGAGGAGCTCCGGTACGTTTCTCTGGAGATCCCGGAGCCCCTCACCAAGCACCGAGGAAGGGCCACCGGGGAGGTTTTAGTGGGTCAAACCCCACATAACAGTCGCCTTCCCCTCAGAAGGCGGGGTATCTTTTTGGAGATTTCCTCCCCGTTAACAAAAAAAAAAGGATGGTCTCTTTTAAGTAGGAGACTATTTTTTTTAAGTCGGTTGAAAACAAACCCGCGATCTCGCCGATTAGTTTTGGATTGGCATAACCTAACACTATCTCAAAATATATGTATTCTTTAATACAATTATTAAGGAGTTCTCTGTTATACCTGCGAAACCAAAGGTCTTATGCCAACAAAATTCAAAATTGAAACTAAATCTTTTCCAACAAAATAATAAAAATCGAAATCATATATAAATGAAAATGACGGGCTCTACAATTTACTATATTGGATATATATGGCGGGCACAATCAATAGTGTCGTCTTAGCTCAGTGTCCGGGTGGTTGTCTCAAGTTGCATAGTACGCTAGTAACACGAGTTCGATCCCTGGTGCCCGGCACCAATAAATTTGTTTTTGCAATTTTATGTGCCGAATTGTGACTGAAGGAAATCATCTTGAGAAAACCTACATGTCCTAGAAAAAAATTCATGTGAAGTCTGTCAATCCACACTAGGGCCGCGTGGCAGACTACGCGCTTATACTCTCCTCACAGGTCTGCGCCCAGCAGTGGGACAAATATAAAGGCTGTAACTTATAAATTAACTGAAAGTCTATTGTACAGATGACTGTGACGCCGCCACAGGAAGACTGATGACAAAGGCAATGGCCGCATCAAGGGAGAGGATAGTGGACTACAACCTGAAAATGGCCATGAGAAGCAGGGACACAGCGGTCGCGGAGAAGCTAATAGCAATGCAGCGGGGCGTCTGCGACGCGTGAACCGAAGCGATCTCTGGCCACCTCCAAATTCAGGCATTATAAAAAAAGGAAAATAGTAACTGTAGAAGTGGCACTTTTTAATAAATGCAGAGTGAACAATTTAAGTGTATTGGAAAAGAGCACGGACACAGGTCTGTGGTTGCAATCTAAGAATAAAAAAAATAACTGAATAGAGAACCTTCTTTTTTTGGATGTCGGGTAAAATTACGTAAGTTAATACACGCTTATATTTCAAAATGTTGATTTCATTGACGATGAAGATGTAAAATGAAACAACACGAAGATATAATTAACATTTTTTTTACAGACATTGATTTTGTTCACTTAAAATAATGATTATAAATAAAATTATTCTACAATTCATCTAGGCGGATCATCAATTCTTTTTCTTCTTCTGATCGGGCAGCAGGCCCATCTCCTCCTGGTACTTTCTGATCAGTTGTTCCTGGACATCAGGTAGGCAAGGTGAGTAGCGGCTGTACTCCATACTGAACTCTCCTTTGCCTTGTGTCATTGACCTGAAACATAAAATATAATGCAGAAATCAAGTAAGAAAACAAGTAAAGTTAATCAAATACAATTACTGCTTTTTTCGCAACAAAAAAACGGCTTTTAAAATAGTGTTTGTGTTAAGAGATTTATCATCGTGTTATTTATTGTCGTTATTACATGGCAAAACGTTTGTGGGGATAGTTAGTTTTATTTATGGATTTACCAAAGGCATGTTGGGTAGTTTGACGTGACAGTAGGATGTGTATGTAGGAGACAAAAATAATTGTAGTTTTTTTTTCAGTAAGTAAACTGAGATACATAAATGGTCATTTACCAAGAACCAAGTTTTATAATTAAACTATTATATATATCAAGCGTCAATAGCCAAATGGTTTAGGGTACGGCCTGCGAATCGTAAGGTCATGGGTTCGAATCCACCATTCGACTATTGCCGTGAACCATGTCCTAGCATAAGCTTAAGCTTAGTTGGAATGCTTAACAAGATTGTTAGTAATATTTCTGAAAAAAAATATACATATACTAAATAATCTACACTAAATATATTATCAATAAATACATTAATACATAATATACAAGGTTATTGGTACTTCGACGTATATTACGAGGTATGTATTCGCGTTTTGTTTTTATTTTTATTTAATAGAAGATCGATTACGAATTTCCGCTAGCTTCCTTTGTGATCAAATTTATTTTCAGTTTCTTTGAAATATGTTCCTAGCTTATATGGAGGCATTATTGGAGAGCTAAGAAAACGGTTATTTTTTGTCCATATGAACAAATTAGTTGAGACATCTTGAATTTTTAAATTTAGACCGATAATTGTTGTTTTAATATTGATAAATAACCAGTGTCTAATCGTTTTTATAAGTCAAGAAAAAAATTATTTAAATTGATTAATTTTTGATTTTGATGCTATTGTTTTTTTTTAAAGCTAAAAAAACGTGAGAACTCCAAAATGGATAACAAAACGCATATAGGGGTTAAATTATCACAAACAGTCACCCTAACACTTCCTTAGCGATATACGTCGAATTACAAAAAACCCAATCAAAAAAAAAAGATATATCACAGTTCAGACGATATTGATTGGTGAATTTACAAGTTTTTAACAGCTGTTTGGACTTAGCAAGTCGAACAGAATTAGGAAAGGCATTCCACAGTCTAGCGGTATATGACAATTCAAGACTAGAATATACTCAACCCTTACAACTCTACCCCAAGGTCTTAAATTTATATTATTAGATCCATAGGTCTGGTTCATATTCGGCTCGAAGGACCAAAAAGCCTTATGTATAGGAAAAGGCTTGAAATAAGTGATAATTGCGATTTATTGAAATCGAACAAGATAGATATGCTGCTGACACAATGGATAGATCAATAGAAGAGAAAGTGTTGCTATAATTAAATATACAACAAATTTTACGGTGACAGATAATGTTGCTATAATAAAGTAACATATACACCACACAATATTACTTTTATGTTTCGTACTAAACAAAAGTTAAAACGCAAAAGTCAATTATTTTACCTCAGTTCTCCGGCATATCCGAACATATTATTTAAAGGTACTTCTGCGTAGATTGTCGACCATCCCTCCGAGCCCTCCGTACCAGTGACGATCCCACCCCTCTTATTCAATTGACCAATTACTGTACCATGGAACTCTTCAGGAAGTGTCACTTCCACAAACATAATTGGCTCTAGAATCTGCCAACTACCGTTGTCGAATACTGGAAGAATTATTTTTTATCGATATAATTTTGATTTTTTTTAATTTTTATTATTTAGAAAAGAAATTTATGTAGCCTAATGGTTTAGGGTATGGTTTCGAATCCACTATTCAACTATTGCCATGAACCATCTTCAAACACAAGCCTGAGTTTGGTTGACACGAATGTCAATATTTGTAAAAAATATATTATTAGCATTCTTTTATATTAAATATGTGATTACAGATATATGACAGGTGTAGAAAAATAAAAGGGCGTCCGCATGCAATAGTGTTTATCGTTTGATGCGATTAGAAGTAGGTTTTTGTTTTTACTCGTAAATCATTAATTAATTCTTATCACAGTAATTAAAAAGATAATAGTTATATAGAAAGACAGTTTCACAATATAAATATTTCAAAATTACCTTCTTTTACAGCTCCCTTAGCGGCGAGGAAGAAAGCAAGTTCGCTCGAGTCCACAATGTGATGGGCGCCATCTTGTAAGCGGAACTTCACTCCGGATATTTTGTGGCCCGATAGGTAACCTTTTTGACATGTGTCGATAAAACCTCTCTGCACGCCGGGTATGAAGGGTTTAGGGACATTTGTCCCTACAGTTTCGTCTATGAACTCCAGTACTGAAATAAATAAATAAGCTCTCACGGGGTAGACAGAGGCAGGTAAATAAAGTTTATAAATACTCGGCGTATTTATAAACTTTATTTATTTAAATATAGATTTTTTATTTCTAATTGTTGTGAATTTATTAAATGCGTAACCGGATGTGCTAGGAGGTTTCGAAGTTTTCCGATAAAAATTACTGATTGAGTCGTGGTTCGGCTCTCTCGGGCGCCCTCTGATCGGAATTGTTTCGCGATTACACTATCCGTTCAAACCAAGGTGCCATCTCGGGGGCTGTTGACTTCAAACCAGGTTCACAACAAATAAATTACACAGTTTTTCCTAATCACGAGGTTCGGTTATTGGCTACCTACTTTGTAAAATTTGCAGCTGATCTCCCTATAAATAAATAAATAAACTGTGTGTCTCCCTATAAAAAAATTGGATCTCTCCCCCTCTCCTACCACGCACCCTCGCGGTGCACTCCCTACAAACACAAAACTTGAAAAGATCGTCATACACTAAACATGGCTCTTAATAAATATTGGCGCTACAGTATATCTAGGAAGTACATATTTTGAGCACTATAGCTTGGTTTGCTAATGATAGTTGGACTATGCAACACTACGATCCTGATGGTAGCTTACTGGTATTCTGATGGGGCGGCAGTGGTTCCATGATGCCCGTGACTCTGGCATACTGTCCCGCCCCACCGGATTGTTTCTTATGTAGGTAGTCAAATGTGCAAGCAGACATAATTGTTTCTCTGAAATTGAACAACAAACTTTTGAAGTAACAAGTACATTTTTATAATCGAAAACTAGATTTTTAGGAGTTCCCGCCTTCTTTTTTAAAGTCGGTTAAAAAGAGTAGTATCACAATTCGGTTCTATTTTTTTTGTTTGTACACTCTGAATGAAATTTCGCGTAAGATCGATTAGTGTTATATTGTACAAAAAGATGGATAATTTTTCAAGATATCTCACCTGAATGCCACCTTTGGTTTTCCTAAGTCAACGGGGCAATTGTACTCCCTCTCCATTCTTTGCGCATATATCTCCAAGTGGAGTTCCCCCATTCCAGATACAATGGTCTCTTTATTATCGCCGTCATATCGGAAATGGAAAGTTGGATCCTCTTTGGTGAATCTACAAGAAATATAATGTAATGGCAATCTAACTGGCCGGTCTCTGTTTACTCCGTAAGAGTTAAAGGGTCGTTATAGCAAGTGATTTTTTGTATGTAGGAGACTTGAAAAGGGACACGTATAGGTACAAGCCGAGTGGGATTCGAACCCCCGATCATAAGACCGTAAAATCGAACGATATCAACAATGTGTCTTATCATATTATTCTATTTAGAACGAGATTATTTACGGCAGGCTTGGGGGATATAAGGTGAGACTAAATCCGTAAGAAAAATATATAACGTAAGTATAAAAGTGCTATAGTCGTATACATGGCGACCAATAAGGTGACTACTAGGCATATAGTTGTGTAATTCTCTAATCACAAATGGCTTAAAGCGCCCGAATTATAAATAGGTATTAATTCTATAGCCTAATGATTTAGGGTACGGTCTGCGAATCGCAAGATCGTAGGTTCGAATCCACCATTACACTATTAACGTGAACCATCTCCTAACACAAGCTTAAGCTTAGTTAGAATGGTTAACAAGAATGTTAGTAATATTTGTAAAAAAAAATAATAATTTTATATTGTCAAAAAAAGTTACATATATTTTATTTAACAATTTGAATCACTATTTCTATTTTTTTTTTTTTATTTTACGTTATTTGTTATTCTCAAAAAACCAATCAACAAAATTAAAAAAAAATATATAAAATGAAGCTTTTTTTTTTGCAAATTGTGTTACTACTATATTATCGTTCCTACTTAGTGTTCCCGCAAAATAACGTCTCCAAGAATAATACAATATAAATGATCTCAAAACTTATAGCAGTTGAAAATTACCTCGCTACAGCCTTAGAAAAATTGTCCCTATCCTTATTATTCTTCGGCTTTATGGACATCGAGACAACTGGGTCGGGAACGTGGATTGATTCCAGGGACAGATTCAATTTAAAGTCATTCACGAATGTATCGCCGGACGCGCAGTCGACACCGAACAGAGCGAAAATATCGCCGGCGAGCACTTCGTTTACTTCTTCCATGTTATTAGAGTGCATTCGGACTAAACGGGACACTTTCACCTGAAATTAAGACCTGATAAATGATAAAAGAAGACAAGCGAAAGAAATATGGTGACATAATCCAAGGAGTATGCAAGGAGTTGAGGGATACTATGGCAATAAAAATATTTAACTACCTCAGGTGTTTATAAAAATACCTGTAAATTTATTTTATTACATTATTTCTTTTTATGACTTAAAAGAATAGTTTCGTATCATTCATCATACATATAAGTGACCACCAGGATGTATGTTTGCAAATAAAATATTTTATTCTATTCTAAAGCGTTAAAACCAGTAAGTTTTATTCAATAAAATGAAAAAAAAGCTTTAATTTTTTTTAAATGATGACAGAAGACATGCTTTTAAATATAGGAACAACACGGGAAATAGAATGTAGTGGAATGTTACGGTTGATTTTCGCTTTTTGATGACATACTCGAATTTATTGTCAATAAAGAAATCTACTAATAGTATGCATGCCTCCTAAATTGCCCCTACTCCAACGCTTAAGTCAACTGAGGTGATTGCTTACCTTCTTACCAGTTCTAGCATTGAATATATTATCTCCACGCTTCAGCATTCCCTGGTAACACCTTAGATATGTCAATTGTCCGAATTTGCTCACTTCTAATTTAAAAGCTAAGCCCACAAATGGTTTACTATCATTCCTACTGGGATCGAGTAGTATATGTTGACCATCAGTGTCCTTCTTCTCATTCAATATAGCGGTATTCTCAACTTCACCTGGATGGGGTAGATATTCTAACACAGCATCAAGCAAAGGTTGAATACCTTTGTTTTTTAAGGCAGTTCCTAAAAGAACGGGCGTGAAAACACGCTTTAAGGTTGTTCGACGTATTGCCTGTTTTAAATCTCCAATGGTGGGTGTTCTTTCTTCTAAAAATAGTTCACCTGAAATCCAAATTGAACATATTTACTACCTTAATTTACAATATATAAAAAAAGCTTTTTTATATTAGGTGGCAAAAAATCCTTGAAATACAATTAATTATACATAATTATAAATAATAACAATGTACACATTTCCGCTAGAAGACACCCGAAAAAAAATTACTGAAAATAAGCAACATTTAAGATATTCCTATAGTTATGTGGTTAGTAATATTTATAGTTTGGTCAATAAGGCAGTGATGCATTCAGTTGTTAGGTGTAAAGAAGCTCTAGTGATAAGTGGACTCAAGTAACTGACTAACAGGCTCCAATTAGGGTGACAGGAACAGCATATAATATTTAAACTGCTCTTTAACTCCTCTACTCTCAAAATAGTGTAAATGTGTCTTCTTTTTAAAAATAGGATTGACTTAAAATTAATCTTACCTAATTTTTCATCAACATTAGACAAATGCTCTATTAGTTCATGACGTCTTTCTTGGACCTCAGCTCTTCTGTCTTGTGGAATTTCATCCAAACGAACTTTGTCACCATAATCACCTTCAAAGTACATTGCTTTTTCTTGTACAAGATCTAGTATGCCTTGGCAATCCTTTTCTAGACCAATAGGTAAGTGAAGGAAGGCGGCATTATGATTTAACTTGGAACGCATTTGTTTGAGTACTCTGAATTAATAATAGAAGAAGATAGTTGATGTAATTTTAGTATAAAAATAGACAAGGCTGTCAATTATATTTCAATTACGAAAAACAAAGACTATAAATTAACCAAACGATTTATATTATCAGACATACTGTACTGTTCTCGGATCTTGCGAGTATATTTACATACATTTATATTTTTCTAAAATACAGATTATTCAAATTTAATTTTTAAAACTGAGCAACACATCTGCAAATGCTACGCTGAGTGTTTGTACAACATATTGATAGCACTTAACAACAATAAGTGAAACACTATTACATATATAAATTCACCTATTATCCCTATTAACTATATATATATATACATAGATATATATATATATAAGTTAAAGACACAATATACTAAAAAACATACAAAAGTACATTGAAAAACATTGGCTTACCTTTCTGGATTTGCACTTAATCTATCCAGCTTATTAATAAATGCAAGGCAAGGTACATTATACCTTTTCATTTGTCTATTTACGGTTAAGGTCTGACTCTGCACTCCTCCCACTGCACAAAGAACCAATATTGCACCATCCAATACCCTCAAAGCTCTTTCAACCTCTACAGTAAAATCTACATGACCAGGAGTGTCTATAATATTGATGTTATGTTCTTTCCAAATTGTGTATGTGGCAGCTGATTGGATGGTGATACCTCTTTGCCGCTCCAGTTCCATTGAATCCATAACTGCCCCTACATTGTCTTTGCCTTTAACCTAAAAAAGTTTGAGTGTAGTAAGTACTAAATCAAGAAATAATATGGTAAAAATATTTTTTTTATAATCTACCAATAGCATTGTTTTCGTGACTATGTGTCAAATGCACTTAATAATATTAAATAACCTAGAATAATCCCAGTCCATAAAATAAGTTACCTATATTATAAATAAATATTATTGATTGCTGTCCTTCAGATCTAAATACAAAACATTTCTTTTCTTCAACTTTTGCCCTGCAAAAGGCTCATCTTCCACTATATCATAGAAATATTATCATAGAATATATATAAAACATTCATAGTTGGGTACAATGCCCTCCCAAAAATCGAAGTCTAAGCCTAGTAATGTCCAGAAGCTCAATAATCCTTTTATTATTCTTTTTTATTTTATTTGCGAATCAGCTTACCTCATGCATGACATCAATCCGGCCTGTATAAAATAATATCCTTTCTGTAAGAGTTGTCTTCCCTGAATCTATGTGAGCTGAAATACCAATATTTCTTATCCTTTCCAAAGGTTTATGCTCTGCAAATTTTACATGGGAGGAATATGTCTAGAACAAAATAAATAAAATAAGGAGCCAAATACATTCTATTTTACTTATTATTTTATTATTGTTAAGTAATTAAAGCACATATTCAGACTTGTAAATATAAAATTAAAATATGATCTCAAAGAATTGTTAAAATTTAATTTGGTTATAATATTATGCAATAAATTATAAAATACACTAAAACACCGACACTACAAATTTTAATATTAAACATATGAACTTACTTTATAACAGCTACATACCACAGCTTGAGAATGATTTGGCTTTTTTACAACTTTCGATAAATTTGCTATCCGAAATAGATTTATTAGTGTCATTTTATTAAAAATTATATTACAGAACTATATTATTTCAAAGCCTGAAATAAAGAGGTTATTTAATACTCAAATGTGACAGTGACAATCGTTGTCAAATATAGGATTTTTTAAACCATTATTAAAAGTTTTATAGAGTACGAGCACTGTGCTAATTCCAGGGTATGCCATGTTTTTGATACCACATGTGAAGTGGAATTGGTAACTTCTAATTATAATATATCCTGTACTAAAAAGCTATACCGTAATAATTTTTATAATGGCGCCCAAGACAAGTTCAACCGATAAAACTATTGTACAGGAATTCATTATATTATTTTCTTCTTGTTACAACAATATTGATGAAATTATATAAAATGAAATAGATATATAATAATAATTTGATCATAAATAAATCACTTTTTGCTTGTGTACCCTTGAAATGCCATAGTGTTAGTAATGAAGTTAGAAACGCTTGAAAAGTGGCACTTCTGTCAGGGTATAGACAAATTTAAAAATGTCAGTTTCGTTTCAGTTCAAAAAGAATATGGCCGTGTTACGGCCAAGTGTGAGTGTAAATATGAACGGTCACAATAATATTCACAGTCAGTTAACGAAATCTTTAGAAAGGATTCTTGAGGATGCTTATTTAAGTGGTGAATTAAAACTGAGCGGAAGAAAGTTGAGGGAGTTTCCTAAACCAGTGAAATTTGACTTGAGTGATACAGTTGTGGCCGGTAAGTTAAATTTATAAATAAATCCTGCTGCATTCGCAACAGATTTGTGTCTTCACTATATTTTTGATACAGTTTATGTAAATTCATTGGCGTTTAAATTATTTCGTTTTATTTTTGTTTACACCGGCCTCTTAGCGTGACTAACGGAAGCTTTATCTTTTGAAATCGATCGAAGATAAAGCTTTAACGATTTTTATGTACACTGAATCATTAATTTTAATACATCTAATTTTGACTTTAAATCCTTTAGATAAATGTTTACATTTACTTCTTTCACTTTGCCCGCATGTATCGGTGCGACAGGTCGTTCATAATTTGCTTTCTGGTACATTCAGCCTTGAATATTTTACGGCATAAACGGTTCTGAAAAAATTACATGCCTTTTCATTCTTATTTTAAGTAAATGGCAAGGGCATAAATATCTTTCATATGTTTACATTTAACTCTAATAAACAATATTATTCAATTATATTTAATTTCTAATAAGACATCTAGTTTAAAAAATAGCTATGAAGCAAACAAAATTTACCAGAATTCACCACAACCTCAAAAGAGGCTTAAAAAAGACTGTTTATGTTTAGTGTCACAAACAATTTATAAAGTTGATAAATAATCAAAATAATCCTCTATTTGTCTCCTTAATAGATAAATTATTAATTAAAAGTATTAGACTTTAAGGACATACTTTTTTAGATGGGTCTTAAAATATGCAATTAAAAATTAATAATAAATTATAGTTTCTGATGTTTTATCGTCTATGTGACCATGTTATATATTTATATGTAAAGTAAAGATTTTAAATGTAAGTTTTAAAAAGTAAATAGTACTTATATTTATTTCTTTTTTGTATTTTTATAATTTGAAATGTAAAATGTCAATGTAATATAATGTGTCATTTATATATAAGATAGAATTGGAATACGGACATTAAATGTTGTTTGTCTAAATATTATAAGGATACACAGTTTTGTCTTTTATTTCAAACACATAAAGACATTATTATATATATATTTAGAGTCTCAACTATGTAAAGACATATAACAGTATGTAAAGGTAAATGTAGAGAGGAGGGTGTATGCCCAAGGTTGGCTGTATAGTGTTACCAATGCTTAATTTAATTGGGCTCTATTAGCACTGCTAATGGATTTGTGCTGCCAACTTGTTATTTAGTAATTTGACTAATTAAATCAATATGATTGATTTTTCACAGTTGTGCTTTATTTAAATATGGTTCCAAGTATACTTTCAATAGCCTTCATGTTCAAATACATTAGTTAGAATATACAATGTATAGCATAATTACATTATTAATTTAGTTCCTAGCAGGCTTCTGTAGTTTATTATAACATGAATAACATAAAGCATAAGGTTGTGGGGTTGATATATATGCTAACAATTTTTTTTTTAAATTCTTAGCATTTTTGCAAATGGTTTGATTTGTGAGGGAGTAGAAATGGTGGTGAATGTATGTCCATCACTCCGTTGCTTAGCTACATTAACTATTTGGTCTCAACCAAAAATTGTTAGCTCAGAGAACCCACCTGGATCGACTTCCTCGGGTTGATCATGTAGGTATGTTACCTGCCCACAAGTCACGGTTACAAAGTTGTCCTCTTACGAAAGCTGAGAATTCATTCTTAATGTATGACAATAGTTATATCTCATTTTGAACCAAAGAAATGTGATCAATAGTGCCCATGGAAATAAGGAATGTAAATGGCATGTACCAATTTAAACCTTGCATCAATTCAAACTCTTGCAAAAAAAAATCGTAAAAATATGATTAGGAAATAATTATGTTTAATCTTAATTATATTATGTCATTGTTTTTGAGAAAGCATGAAGCAAATTTCAGAATGAAGAATAGGTTTGTGATTTTTCAACTCAAAATGTGTGGAAGCAGTGTTTATGGTAGAATATGTTATGAAGCTCTATTATGATTCTATATCGGACGCATTTTATAGTTACGAGCGGGCGATGTTGTAGCGTTCTAAAAATGGCTTTATTTACGACTACCACCTACTGCTTTGAAAATTCTTTTGTATTTTGCTCGTATCTTAATCGTAGTAAAATACTATATTTATCAACGCGTACATTATACATATATATAATTTTCAATAACCTTGTTTTCATGATTGTGGAAAGATTACCATCTACTATCCTAAAAAAAATCTTTGATAGGTAGATCGGCGCACGATTAATTCTCCAACTACCAAAGAAGTGACAGTTTAGTTTTAAGAGTTGGCCATTTTCTTTGTGTGCTTCCTCTGTCAAGAACGACAGTAAAAGTTTACTTATAGCCTAAGGATAAGGATTTGAATTACATTCTAACGATCTGGTTTTCGAATTTGCTTTTTTAATAATAATCTCGTATTTTTAAGTACAAAAATTTCTCATGCCCAAAATGTGGCCGGTGTTTTTAAAGGGAAAATGATATTGCACGCTGATTGGTCTTTGAAGCTATGACCACCCCAATTTCCTTTGGTGCCTTCGCAATCAAATATGCTTTAAATAGCGCATTAATTGTAGATAACAACGCCACTCGTCGACACAATAAATCATTAGAAGTTCAGAAATAAACAGTTTCACATATCGTTTAATGTATCAACATAACCATGTGTCGGTGTTAACGGTCGGCGTAAAACGCACTGGAGTTTCGAGTGGTTACACTTTTAACGACCATCTCCTTAGGTCGATGACGTGGTCTGAGAGAGAGCAGCTGTAAGATTGATGGAAATTTTACTATCTATGAGCTAGTAATATAGTAGTATTGTTTAGTACGACAGAAACTATATTCTAAACTATACTAGTTTCACACAATATTTTTTTTGTTGACGGGTGGAAGACAGGGGGGAATCTTCAACAAGATATCCCGCCTTATACGCGGAAGGCGGAGTTATGTGAGGTTCTTACGATACTACGCCCGGTGGCCCTCTTTAGTACATGGTGAGGGACTCCGAGATCTCCAGTGGAACGCACTGAAGCCCCTCTGCACGCGTCTCCAGTACCCTTGCAGTACAAGGCGACATGAGAGCGCAAGTGTTGCCTTCTTCCTGCGTCACTGCAGCGGACGTATATGAACCCGAAGCCCGTATTAGTCGCCTTTACTTCGTCGCCTCGACTAATTTTTTAAATTTCTTTCTTAATCAATTGTTATATAAAAATGCTTCAGGCTTTTAATTATATCAGAAATCTGTTTACAAAAGATTATAATACAGTATCGAAATTTATTTCGCATTTACGTGTTTTTCATAACAAACAAAGACGATCCGATAATAATTTGTACGACGTTATCGTATTTGATATGATAGTTAATAATAACATCAAAGAAACACTCATATACTGATAAATTATCACAGATACAACGACTTTTATCTAAACCCGAAATCGTTTTTTTTTGACAAGTACTACGAAGTACTAGATTTTTTTCTCCAAAAATAGCATACAGCGATAAAGCTGGCAGGACTATATGTTGGATCATATGATGGAAACTGATGCGCCATAGAAGAGAGTTGCTTTACAGGATTTGTAAAGACTCAAATCTCGTGTAGTATCGCGTTTGTGCCAGTCATCTCGTGACATAAAAGAGATAGACGTAGCACTGGCTCTGTACCACCCCTTAGATGTTAGGAGTGTTGCTGGAGTTTCTTCGGCCAATTCTTCTCCGAGGGCCAACACTTCCCGAAGTGGAACTCAAAGTTAGTTTAAGTTTAGAATGTCCTTTAGATTATCTGTGCTGTAATAGCAACCGACCGAGCCGTACCGAACCACGAATCTGTCGGGCGCTCTCGGATCGGAATGTAATACATAATCGCCCAAGCCGAGGTTACCACTCAGCGGGGACCCTTGTGCAAGTCACTAGCTATGAAGCTACAGGCTAAGCTACCTGAGAGTTATGCCGCCTCTCAATCCAGGGAAGTAGTTAAGCTTCTCTGGCCAACCTGTGTAGTTCATAAAAAAAGTTCTGTATTTACACTAGCTCGAGAAATCTTCACGCAGGTACACATTACGTGGCTGAAGTAGTAGCTCCGTGCATGGTACCAACTTAGATGGCCATGTTGGTAAATAAATAAGTAAAAGGATTGAGAGGTGGCATAGCTCTTAGGTCGCTTAGCGTGAACCTCTATCGCTAGTAACTCGACACAAAGGTCCCCCCGGTGAGGGGTAACCTCGGCTTGGACGGTTACTATTTTTACGCTTTAGTAGTCCGATCCGAGGGGCACGTGTTCAATTACAATCCTTCCAGCACCAGTAATATAAGTGGGAAAACAGTACTATGTAAAAACTTTTTTTTTGATGATCTACACAGATTGGCCAGAGAAGTTGGCCATGACTGCTTCACCGGATTGAGAGGTGGCATAGCTCTTAGGTCGCTTAGCCTGAACCTCTATTAATAATATCCATTAAGTATTAGAAAAATAAAAAAAAATTGTTTCCTTGCTGTATTAGAAAGCAACGTTCTAACAGTTTTCCAATATGCTGTTATACTCTAAGTGTTAATAAACAACAGCCATATTTCACCTAATTTGTTACCCGATCGAGCCTGTTTCACGGCAACTCGGATGCTGTCATGTAAGTGAAAGTATTCGGTTACGATCTATAGATATGTCAATGTGTGTGTTCTGGTGTGCCGCTAGTGATGTGCCTCATTAAATCAAACAACGAAAATTTCTAATACACTATTGTTAGTGTTGTGCAATTCCTGTTACTCTCACCATTTTCTTTAGCGTTAAGTGTAATTTGACTGATCGTGAACGAACGATAAACAAACAGCATGCAATGTAATATAATTGCGCACGTAAGTGAATGCTTTTCTTTGTAATGAAATTTGTTTACGAAAAACATGCGTAGGAGCGGCTGTGTGTGAATTATACAAATTTTTTTTTGATGGTAGAATCTTGGAATCCTTACGAGAAATCACTTCACGTTGTTTGTAGTAAATTATCAGCTTATATTTCTCCCACTGCTGGGCATAGGCCTTCTCTGCAAAGATTATAAGGGCATAGCATAGCCCGCCATGCTCGTGCCCTATTGCGGATTGGGAGATTCACTTGTTCATTGGTCCCGGAACCGAACCGAACCCCCCCGCCCCCACCCCCCCTGTAAGTGCTCTCCTTGAGCAGAGGGGCTCTGGTGCATTCCTCTGGAGATACCGGAGCCACTCACCATGGGCCACCGTGGAGGTTTTAGTCGGTAAAAACCTTACATAACCGCCGCCTTCCCTCCGGAAGGTGGGGTATCTTTTTAAAGATTTCCTCCCCGTTAGCAAAAAAAAAATTTACTTACTAATTAACCTTACAAAATTCCCTGAACATGTCGCATTAACCATTGAATTAAATCGGCTTAAGAGCTGGATTACCTATCAGAAACTCGGTGAAAGTGAAGAGGTTTCATGACCGATCGACGTAGATTGTACCTGGTCATCAAACAATTCAAATAAATAACAGATTATTTTATTTGTACTCACGTATTAATGCGACAGGTTGTCACTGCGTAATTGACGCCGTATTCATGTGCACTCATTTCTTCCGTATCAAGCCCCCACTAACTTATTTATAACCATTCTCCTCGGTGCGCCTTTGATTAACTAACTTTAATTACTCAGTTGCTAATTCAACGAGAGGACCCGCGCGCATTTAGCGTGACCTGTATTTTTTCCCCTGGAAGAGGACTCCTGACCCGACTTGGAGTTGGTTGTTTTATAAAATAAAATCACAGTGAAATTAGAATTTTATAAATTCGAATTTCGTTGCACCAGTCAAGTTATTTGAGTTCATTTTATAGTTTTAGTATTTTTCTATCATAAATTAATATGTATTTTCTTTTTTCCATCTTAT
The DNA here is from genome assembly GCA_029286785.1 of Meandrusa payeni. Classification (NCBI taxonomy): domain Eukaryota; kingdom Metazoa; phylum Arthropoda; class Insecta; order Lepidoptera; family Papilionidae; genus Meandrusa; species Meandrusa payeni. The sequence goes on from JAGSMX010000012.1 coordinate 13,779,614, forward strand.
TTCCATAAACTTTTTTACTGAGTTATTTATAAGTAAATAGTTAATGCCGATAAGTTTTTGTTTTGACACCACGGACCGGGAAGCACAGCACAGAACGTCCACCCGCAAGGTGACTGACGATCCCATAAAGGCCGTAAGACAAAAAAGGCAAGCCGCTTACAATCTATCCATTTGGAATTCCTTTTACCGTTGGGGAGTCTTACGTCTAACAGTGGACATCTTACGGCCGAAATGATGATGATATAGTTACTTAACAAGTGTCACGAACGAACGAAATGTTCGCACCGAACATTTATTTGGTACCCTGCGATTCTTAGTTCAGGGGACAGAGGCCCTTTATATTGCAAATATTTTATTTAAAAAGATATATTAAATAATCGAAAAATAGTAATAAAATTAGTGAAATCAAATCAGCTGATTCTAACCGAGTTTTTATATATCTCATTGGCCTCACTGCTCTCGGCGAATTGAGCACTCCATACCTCTCTGTCGCTCAATTTATAACACATACACAAAACTTTAAAATATTTCTAAATTAGCCCCCATTATTCCGAAGGGGAAGCAAATGCGTTGCTATCGATTGTTGCCCCCTTTGATATTAGGAGCGTTGCTGGAGTTTCTTTGGCCACTTCTTCTCCGAGCGTCAACGCATCCCGAAGTGGCACTCAAAGTTAATTTAGCTTTTTAATGTCCCTTAGATTATCCGTGAAATAGCAACCGACCGAGTCGTGGTTCGGCAATCTCGGGCGCCCTCGGATCGGAATGCTTACGCTTAACATAGTAACCGTCCAAGCCGAGGTTGCCCCTCACCGGGGGAACCTTGTGTCGAGTTACTAGCGATAGAGGTTCAGGCTAAGCGACCTAAGAGCTATGTCACCTCTCAATCCGGTGAAGCAGTCAAGGCCAGCTTCTCTGGCCAATCTGTGTAGTCAAAAAAAATCGATTATTGAAGTTGAAGCGTCAATAGCCTAACGGTTTAGGGTACGGCCTGCGAATCGTAAGGTCGTGGATTCGAATCCACTATTTGACTATTGCCGTAAACCATGTCCTAGTACGAGCTTAAGCTAAGTTGGAACGGTTAACAAGATTGTTAGTAATATTTCTGAAAAAAAAAATTGCTTGCTTTCTTTAAAAAAAAATCTATATAACATGTTCATTGGCGTTACCGGTGGACACTGTGTTGAACATCCTCGTTCCCTCTTAGTATATAAAAAGCTAATACCAGGTATAGGAAGGGCGTATATTAATCATGCATCCCATGACAATGGATATATTGAAACATAAACGGTATATTTTACCCAGCTTTGTTAGCGTATTGAATAACGCTATACAAGCCATATAGGAAACGCCATGTTGGCGACAGGTGCATAAACGTGCCCGCCGAGCGTTACGTACCCACTCCGGATACAAGGGGACGATAACACTAACAAACCCGGATTTATTTGAATTAAAACAAACAAAAATCAACCTTATGTCTATAGGAACAGGACGAGACAGATGTCCCGTTTACAATCGGCCAAGGAAATCAATTTGTACAAGTGGCGCTAGTGTTTAGGAGACAGGAATACGTTGTCGAGTTGTGCCTACTAACCGACTTCAAAAAAGGAGGTTCTCACTGCGTCTGATTTTTATCTTAAGTTGCTTTCTTTGTATCCTTCAGTACCTCACTTTGCCGTCATTTTTTGTTTGTTAAAAATGTTTAGTTTCAATTAGGTCCTGTATTATTTTGTTGAAAAATGGTTGTTGATTGAAATATTAATAGGTTTATAATAATTAGAGACTAGGTAAGTGGGTATTGTGGCAGTGGTAAGTGGAAGTGCATTTTATTTGCACGATGAGTTCCTTTCGCATTGGCCTAAATTTATAATATACGCCTTCAACCCGCTGACTCCCTTTATGTATTTTTAATAGGGATCCAAGGTCGTTGAATTACAACCCCTTCCAATTGTTCCATCTGAACGCTTCATTACGTCGGCCCATGTTTAATGAAGTCAGAAATCCAAAAGTTTGCATGCCATAAAAAGACAGTAATCGATCGTAAATTCTTTTGGTTATGTATGCATTGAGGACTAAGGCTCCATACTTTTGGCGAAGGAACATTTACAATAGACATCACGTCATTTTCATTCGCCTCGTAGACGCCTCTGCGTCCGTGCATTTTAATGGACGTTAACCGACCGATTTTGAGGATGGGGATGTGGTAATAACGCTAGGAAAGAATGGTGTGTTACTCGTTTTGTCGGTTAGCTTTAGTATCGTAATAAATTAGTATGCAGGTTGTATCGGGCTTCCTCCGCGACGGGGTTGTCTGCTCGTGTCCTTTAAAATTTACATAAGTATAGTCGATGTGTCAAATGGCCGTTTCGCTGTTGAGATTGTCACGTTATACATCCTTGTATTGTTTAGTAAGCTTCTTTCATTATATAACGTTATTTAGTAATGTAACAACCGTCGATACAATTGTCTGAAGCTACGATCGAAACTTAAGGTCAAGGACTGAATTAACTAATATTAGATTAGTGGCCAGCGTTTCGCAGAATTAGTTTTTCTGTATTCAAAGTAAACTTTTAAGTTAATTTTCATAGGATTCCAGTACGATAATAACAATAAAGTGTTTTTATCAACCATCTTTAAAATATGGAGGTTCTCAATTCGTCTGTAATCACTGTAATGTTTGTTAACGCATAACTTTCGACTGGATGAACCGATTTTGATGATTCTTTTTTTTATTTAAAAGTTGGCGCTTCCTGTGTGGACCCAAATTTTGTCCAATTGTGACAGTGGAATTCATGAGAAAACCACCACATAGGCCTTAAATTTGCATCAAGTATGTGTGCCACAAATGGACGAATAATTCATATTAAGCCAGCTAATTTGGGTGATTATTTTTTTATTGGAAAGGATGCACATCCAAAGTAGTTTGATAAGAGTTTTGTTAGGTTAGGTTAGTGATTAATTCTATTTCGTAATATAGCTACGATAATTCAGAAATACAAAGAAGACGTCCGCGCGTAATAGCGTTTAACATTGGATTCGATTTGAAGTCGGTTTTTTTTTTGCTCGTAAATATACTTGTTGTATTGTCCGTATATCCAGATAAACATCATCAGGATAAAAGAATGCTTAATTTTACACGTTCTACATAATCTCAATTTTTTATTGTGACATGCAAAGGCAATTCTTGTTTATCACAATAATTTATTGTTTAATTTAGCCTTTCATCAACCTTTTCTTCCTGTAGTTTTTATCTTATCTTATTTTTCGTATGTATTATTATGTCATATTCATTTCATAAACGCTACAACACATAAATGCGGAAACAAAGCGTTTTTTCCATAAATGTTTTACATCGTTTCGGAATTGAACAACACGCGAAGATTGCAATCGTTCGCTTCTGAGTGCAATCAGACGTACGATGACGTCGCATAAGCCACTGAAATTGGTCTAAAAAATATTACTAGCGAAAGTTGACTGTGAAACTGTAAATTCCGAATATTGAATTGTAATTGCGCTAAACCGCTAATAGAGTTGAAACGCGAAAAATCCCATTAATAATGTAGTCGATGATAAAAGTGAAGATTTCTAAAATAGCTTGCGTGCGAACGAGTGGCCTGCTATCGTGAGAAATGCATCCATTCAATTAAGAATATTAGATTAACTCCTCCACTCGGATCTGCACTGAGGCAAGCGGTCTTAAGACGCATGGGTTTAACGCTCCGTTGGAAATAAACACGAGTAGATTGTACTTTCGATATTATTGAGCCTTGCATATTATTGCGCGCACTCTGACGCCGAACAAACGTACAAAGTATATTTGAACAGAGCTAAAAAGTTATAATTCAGCGGAACGCGTAACACACGTCACATATCCACCCTTCTTATCAGTATACCTTTCACCGGCTGCTTTATGACCCAAGATAGTAAGTAATGAATTTTGTTGCGGCATGGATACATTTATATTTCACAAATTATTTATTTGTCTAACTTGGTTCCATTACTTGAAATTAAGGGTTGACGATAGCCATGATATGTAAAATGTCAATTTTGACAAATATGTCATCAGGACTTCACAAATGACAGGGAAAGTCTGCCAGTGATGTGTCATGAAAAAGAGAATAGTGCCAACTTTGGTGCTTGCGTATTACTGGATTTTTTTTAAAAGTTATTAGGGGTCGCAACAACAACATACGTGAGGTACAATTTGACATCTCAATAGCATGTTTAAATCACATAGATTTTTTAACGTCTATAACGTGCAATATCTAAATTTTCCCAGGCGGCAACGGGTATAGAGAGTATCTAGTATGTTATAAACGTATCACTTAACATCAAGTTAATACTCACGACGTCAGTTATTATTATATAAAAACTAGCTGTACCTGCGTGCGTTGCTACTCCACTAACTAAAATAAATTTGAGGGAAAGACATTACCCAAATATTGGGGGACATTTGCTGTTCGTTTGCTGTTTGCCTTTTAACTGTCACGGCAATGAAATTTATTGGAATGATACTGCCGCCATCTGTTAGTACTAATTCGTAAACCTTTGTAGACTCATGCACAACATAATATATAGATAATTATAAAAAACAAATAAATAGTTCACGATTCTGTAAATGACATACAGACAAACATTCAAAGTAACCGTCCAAGCCGAGGTTATCCCCCACCGGGGGGACCCTTGTGTCGAGTTACTAGCGATAGAGGTTCAGGCTAAGCGACCTAAGAGCTATGCCACCTCTCAATCCGGTGAAGCAGTCAAGGCCAGCTTCTCTGGCCTATCTGTGTAGTTCGTCATAAAAAAAATTATATATAGTATAGATTATGTAAAAACTATAAATGGTTAATATTAAAATGTTATTAAAACCGAGATATATTAAGAGCATCGTTAAAATGTGTACATTTTTGCGGCAAAAACTACACCTTGGAAAACATTTTATTATCTGACCAATGTATTCATTAGTTTATCAGTAGTAAATGGTAGTTCCACTTATTTTAAACTGGCGCGTTCACTTAAAAAGTAATTTTTTGACCTAATTTATCATGTAATGGACGTGGATCTATACTGTTTCTTAAATATCTCCCGATCTTCACTTCTTAATGCTTAAGGTCTTGCTACTTCCAGTATCGTATCCATTGCAATCAATTTAATTATAGTTTTTTTTTTTTCTAAATACCACATAACCCTTATAAAAAATCAAGCAAGACTAGTAGCATATACTATGTATACACATAAAACTTCACGCCGTTAGTCTGCGTAGTCGTGGTACCGATTGTACCAATTTTGAAAAACAATTGCTGCTTGTACTTGATAAAGCATCTCAGAGGGGTTGGTAGATTACGGATTTCCATATTCCATGGCTACTTGGTCACACCTAGGACAGAAAACAAACATTTCTGTTTAGATGTTTGTCTAATCTGTTATTCGTAAAAACGAAAATATTTCTATTTAAAATAGTCTAAAATTGTTTTCGTTTATGGGGATGTCTCGATCGTTCAGCCTGGATCGATACACGTCTACCCTATTTCGCCGTCCCTCTCATCACGCCCTTTTAGTTTCACTGCATCGAATGCTGCAGTCTGCATCCACGTTTGACCCATATCGTTGCAGTTAACAACTGTTAATGCGGTTATGCAGGGTTGCCACTTAACAATAATACATAAAATAACATGTATGCTCAAGGTTTTTTTCATTATAAACAGATTATAAGAATTCTTTCTAACACGCAAAAGCAAGAAATACGCACACACAAAACTATCATCGATACATAAAGTAGAAAAATAATTATTTTCATACTTTATCATACTTTATGGTTTATTTGGAATTTTTATAGAATTGTTATGCATAGATAAGCTATAGATTTTGTTTTAAATAAAAAATAAACATGAATTAAAACAAACCTATCATGTTACGTTTTGAATTTCTCACCCAATAGTGTTTAGTCTGTAATTTATCTGCACCAATGAATACTTGGGATATCAATACTTCACCACGCTGGTATCATCATGTCATTTGACTTCCTCATTTAAGCTGATCCCCTCTACTGTCAACAAAAAGTCACACAGACGTACCAAACATGTATGTATGTAGTATTGTCAAATCATCTGTTACCAACTTTTTACAACTTTTGCATTAAATTTATTAAATACAAATTTTAAATTGCAACGTTAGCGGCAGCCCTATAAGACTAATGCTTTCTACATTCACGCTAGTCTATCAATAGCGTAATAACCAGTTGGAGCGCAATGAACGACTATCCAAGCCCTTGTGATCTTATGCAATATTTCATGTTCTCCGCAATCTTCGACACTCTTGCGTTGTCTACAACTATTGGTTGTGCGTTCTTATACATGTATGGGTCATATTTGTATATAATATATATACGCCATATATGATAGCCGGTGAGCCCCTTGCCATAGACAGGGTACATATTTTTAACAAGTGATTTGTTTGTACTTAAAAAACCCTTACTAGAAAACTAATTTGCAACCATCTGTACGTAATTCGAAATGTTTAGGTACTAAGCTATCACTGTTAATATTTGCTTATTATATGGGCGATATAGATTATCCTCTGAAAGTTCAGTGTTGTGTTTTGCCTGTTAGGTCATCAACGTCAAACATAAAGCATGGTTTAAAAAAAATACAGACACTTCCCAATACCGATGTAATATTTGAAACCGAAGCTTACATAATACCAAGATTGCAGCAAAAGGCTGCCTCATTTCAGGTCATTGGGCAACAATTGGTATTGTTATGACATGTTCTGTTCTGCTGGTATATATATATATATAAAACAACTATTATATTATGTTCTAGCCTAAGACGAAAATTATTTCTTTGAAAATTCAACGAAAAATTAATTTTAAGCTGCTTATACGCTTGTATCTAGTAATAGAAAAAAACTAAAAAATTGCTCTGTGCATAACTAAAAAAATTGCACTTCATTTGTGACTGACCGATGTAGAAAAAGATAGTAATTGCTAACCTTTCACCGATATTAGGTCCGGTATATGAGATGAATCTGTCGCCGATACATAAGTGCGATAAGTGATTATTTGTACTTAAAAACAAATTCTGGTTTTCACTAGCCTAGCGGGTTTCTAAGGTATAGGTAAGGTAGTGGTAATTACTATCTATATACTGATAGCTTAGCAAGACATGCGCCTAGCCTCTAAGTTATGACTTGTCATAGTTGTTGTTATGTATAGGTTTTTTCTACATTGAGTCATCTTTCGTGGGAATCTAGGAAACTAATTCAAAACAGCGTCATTCATATTGCACCGACTTAATAGAATTGTGTGAGCTACTAATCAAAACTATGTTACATTAACAGCCTAAGACAGCGTGTAATTTTATTTCAGATGTGAATAAATTTATATAAGTAAGATTCACTGACTTTGTGGAGATCTTAGCGCATTCCCATCTTATTTTTAGGCTACTTCGATCTCAATGGCCTTTTTGTTTACTACTATACGCTTACGTTGTTGACCAATCTTGTGCTAAGGTAATCTGTCTGTGTCTACCCTCCATCATTCACCAAATCTGTTTGAATTTCAGATCACACCTGAATATATATATATATATATATATATATATATATATATATATATATATATATATATATATATCTACATATATAACATAACGAAGTAAAATATTTTATTACTTTTGGTTTTAATTTTTCTTATAGCTTAACAGATTTATTTTTTTATTTTAAAATGTTGAAAAATTGTTATATATCTTTTTTTCTGTAAACTTGCATCCATTACTTTGTCTCTAAACTTTTTTTTTTTTGTTGACGGGGAGGAAATCTTCACAAAGATACCCCGCCTTCTGGGGGGAAGGCGGCGGTTATGTGGGGATCTTACCCACTAAAACCTCCCCGGTGGCCCTTTCCTCGGTGCATGACGAGGGGCTCCGGGATCTCACGTGGAACGCACCGGAGCCCCTCTGCACTGTGCTCAAGGAGAGCACGTCCCGGGGAGGTTACCCTCCTCCCCTGTGCCCTCGCAGCGAAAGGCGACACGGGCCAGCCGATGTCGCCTTCTTCCCGGGTCCACTTTGGTGGACGACGCAGGCCCCCACCCTTGTCGCCCAGTGAACCCGAGGCCCCTTTTAGTCGCCTTGTACGACAGGCAGGGGATACCGTAGTCTTATTCTTGAGAGCCCAGAACTATAGGGCTGATACTTTGTCTCTAAACTATTCCAAGGTAGACTGGCACAGAATGCCTGTTGTCACCTTTTTATAACTTTTATTTTGTTTAAATAAAAATTATATAAATAAATATCTACATCAGGAGTTTAAACACAATTATTTAATCTTTTCCTCTCGTACGTGTCATTGTATTTCTTCGAAGGACGGAACTTCGCTTGACTCACTTTCCACTCGGTTGAGTGCGGCGTGCAACCCTTGCCTGTGGGACCGAGGAGGCCATTGTTATAAGGCGTTGATCCTGAAGCCTCCGTTAACACACGCAATCCCAAATATAGAAGCAATTCGCAGCTTTCTTTCATTATATCTTCGTAGAGCCGTAAATTCCGAGAGAGATAACGCAACGTGATTGTTTTAAATGAGTCTAACAGAAAAAGCCTGCTAATAAAAAAACGATTCATATTAGTGATACAATAAAAACATCCAAAAGACCTATTACTATATCTTTAAAACATTTTGCAGGTAAAATACGGTATATAGAAGGAATAGTTTCCTCTCTTAAAGGTACCTAGGTTCTAAAAGAAAGACGGCAGTCGGGTCTTACTTATCATATGAATTTTGTTCAGTGCTCTATAGTAATGCTTTATAAAACAATTAATATTAAAAAAAACTAGCAGTATTTTATTTTGTTTGACGCATCAAAAATTCACTATATATTTTGTAATTTGACCTTGAACTCTAACCTGAAGAGATAAAATCTCTTCTTAACTGACCAACTTATCTATAACTGGTTGAGTCGTCAAAAAGTCCTTCTGGTCTAAGAACATATAACTCTTACAAAACTGACAACTAAAAATAGATTACCGATCTCAATTTTGACCATAGCCGTTTTTTTAGTAATTGTAAACTAGTTTTTACGTTCGTAAATGCAATAAACTTCCTGGGTGTTCCTACGAAAGCGTTTTAAAGCATTGGTATATGTGGCGTCATTATAAAAAAAAATGTCCTTTGTATGTTAATGACTTAGCTTTTCGCGTGTGGTCTGAGGTTTAACGGTACAGTTAATATTACTTCCTATAATAAAGTTTAATATTTCATCCTCTTTTTTCCACATTGAGATCTTTGTAGTTAGACAGTGCATTACGAACAATTACATTTTGAACCTACTTCAAAAAGATGGTTAACAGTTAGTAATAATTATGTTTTCAGTGGATTTTTCAAAAGCAGTTACAAAATATAAGGTGGGATTTGCCGTGTAGAACATTTTATAAATAAGTTAAAGCATAGTAATTCCCGACCGAGAGAGGAACGCGAAAATTATTGTATTAAATATGAAAAAAAAAATACGTTGAGCTAAGATTAAATCTTGGTGCAAAAAATAAGTTATTAACTGAAGTAAGAATGGGTCAAGATGTTTGAGAAAATATTTTTATGGGATGAGGAAATTAGATCAAGGCTTTGAGCCCACAAACCTCGCGGTTACATATGCCGAAAATCTGGAAGGCATGCGTGGTCTGGTCGTATGGCTCCACTCGCACCTTTTTGACTCCCAAGTTGTTTGTCAAGACCTACACCTTACTCAGCTCTCCTCCTTAACCAACAGAATTTATTCTATACACCAAAAGACTACCCACCTTACGCCCGTGTAATCCAAAGCTGCGAGATGGCCAGATGGCATTTAGTTATTATGAAACTTTATAGTGCCTAGCTATAATGGTAAAATTGCCACAGTTGAATGCTGGATAAATAACGTATTTACAAAAACATGTGCGCAACATACGTGGGGGTATAAACACGATGCTAGCGTTTCATTACTGCCGCTAATTTTGGCAGAGAGCGAATGATATTCGGGTCATTCACAATCGCACGGGCACTCTACAGCGCTTTGCAATATCTCGTTAGTTTATCTGCGGATTTGGCGTACTTATGAGATATGAACTTGAGTGTGCTGGTGAACAATTCTTGGCACGCTTATTCGATTTTATTGCATATGAAATTTTAGGGAATTAGGTATGTATGTGCCCTTATCACGATAGTCCCCGAAGGTTTTGGGAGTAGAGATTTAAACGCACATCCCCCGAGACATCGCAGAGAGGTTGTGGTTTCGTTCCTTACTGAGATTCCATGACAAACGCCCTTCGTAGCGCTGAGTTCGACCACTATGAGGTTTTAATTCGAGTCCGACATAAGACGTCATTGCTTCAGAGAGGGCGTAGACATCTTTCGAATAAACGTAACCCTATGTTAACGCTAACCCTAAGTTACGGGTCCGAAACATACGAAAATTAAATACAAAAATACAGTCGTATTGAAAACCTCCTGTATTTTGGGTTCAAAAACTTCAGGTTCACTGACGATGTGCTAAAAAGATTCATATTATTCTATAAATAAGTTATATAAACAGTTTCATAAAACCTTTATTTTGAACTCGGTTAAAAATAGCAATATGATGAGAAAGTTGTTTCCTAGTCGCACCACACCGATACGTTACGGTGAGCTGGTAAATTAGGAATTCAATTAAAAACCTTTCGTCAGATGATATAACTAGCCGCGGCACGGTATTATAAACGATTTGACATCGTTCTTCCATTCCGACGTATTGGCGATCTAATAATAGTGAGTCGCTGTCGTGTGCCTTGTATTGCCTGCTACTCAGCCCTCGGCGCGGGCGCACACTAGGGGGGCTCTAAGCACGTGCCATGTCACGATTCATATTATTTGAGGAGCAAAACCACTGGAAAATTCATTGTGAATGTTTTTGTTCGCGCTCTGTTCACAATTATGCTAATACAATTATGGTTTTATCAAAAAAAATTGAGTCAATTTAAACTCGTTTTCAAGTTCAATATTATATTCGCGTTAGTAAAGCCACAGACTATGTATAGACTATTAGGACATAGGTTTGGTAGACGTAATATTATATAAAAAATTCTAAGCTTTGGTTTAATCGTCGTCAATAGCCTAATGGTTTAGGATACGGTCTGGGAATCGTAAGGTCATGGATTTGAATCCACCATTCGACTTACTGATTGACGTAAACCATCTCCTAACACAAGCTTAAGATGATTAACAGGAATGTTAATAATATTTATAAAAAAAAAATTAAAAAGTTGGTAAGTTTCTAAGGCAGGTTTCCTCACGACGTTTGCCTTCACCACCGAGCAAAGCGGGTAAATTAGCAATTAAAATTTTTCAACACACATTACTTGAACAAATTCAGGCCATCAGCTTACGCACCATATTTGTATATAAATTTTTTCTTTTACTTATAATTATTTCATTTGATATTCAGACTTCTTAGTTAGTCAAACGCTAAGGTTATCATTGCTTGGTGAATTAAAATACGTTAGTTAAATAAATGTGGTTTATTAGTCTCAATATAGTGGATAATAATTGTTTCTTATTCTACTTTTATTAATATTATATTGTAACATTTATAACTCTAGATGTCATTAATTAGCTTAGATAGTAGTAGCGAAAGTTTTAAACGAGTTTTGCTGTCTTATTTTGTAGCGAAACTTCCAGTTAAAAGTCTACAAACTCGGACTCGAAACGACAGAACGAAGTTGTCTTCAGGGATTCCTCCTCGTAACGTTCAAAGTTAGTTGTGTCACCTGGAGACTTGTATTTGGGGATAAACGGCGCCGGGAATTTGCAATTAAGTATGGCCTCCCATTCGATCCCTCTGAACCATTTATGATTTTTGAAATCCATTACACCATTCTTCATGACGCCGAAACGTTTGCTGATATCCACCTGGAGAGCGCTACGGACCACATCGCGGAGGTCTGCGTTAAAATTGGAAGGGCATCGGTATTTACCAGCGACAATTTTCTCGTACGTCTTCATTGGCTCGTTGGCGTAAAATGGCGGATATCCGGCGTTCATTTCATAAAGCAGAACACCAAACGACCACCAGTCCACGGAAAACCCGTAACCTTTGCTTAAAATTAATTCGGGCGCCAGATATTCAGGCGTACCACACAACGTCCACGTCCGTCCTTGTAAAATCTTACTAAATCCAAAATCGGTGATTTTCAAATAACCGTTTTTTTCAATTAAGATATTCTCGGGCTTTAAATCTCGGTAAACTATGTTGCAGAAGTGGAGGTATTCGAGAGCTAATATCACTTGACTGGCGTAAAATTTCGCTAACGGCTCCTCGAACTTTACCATTTTCCGTAAATGGGTAAACATTTCACCACCAGACACGAAGGGCATTACGAAGTAAATATAACTGTTATCTTTGAAACTGAACTCCATTGATACGGTGAAAGGGAACCTTATAGCTTCCAGTATTCGCTTTTCGTACAACGTGTGGTCGACTTGTTTCAGCTTGACAACCTTTTCCTTTTCAAGTATCTTCATGGCGTAGAACTTTCCAGATTTCGAATGTTTTAACAAGACTACCCTACCAAAAGCACCGGTACCTAACGTCCGCACTCGATCCAATTCGCTGAACGTTATACTGAACTTGGGTCTCGAACGCCATCTTTGTTCGAATTCATTTTTAAGCTGCTTCAGATGTTTGAGGTACTGTTGCTGTTGTTGGTCCGTATAGCCGTCGTGGACTTCTGTGTAGGTGTCTCTTGGCTTATAAGACATGTCTTTCGTAGGACTATAGCTCTTATTCGAGTACATTGTTAGAGACTTGTACCACAGCCTACTAGTTTTCGTGATCAAAACACTGCGGCACTAAAACGTATATATTACCAACAGCGTGTCTCTGGTCTTGTTTGTGGTTTATTGTGAAATGCTTTGGTTTAAATATAATACGTAGTAACCCAAATAGAGTCGATCGCATTTTAAATAATTGTTTTTTTTTGTTCAATGTAATTAAGATTAAGACATCTAAATGCACGAAATGCCTATCTTTTTAGCTTATAATATTATATTTGGAAAAAAAAAGTGGAATGCAGTGTGTTTAGAAGCTTTATATATATTTTTCTTCTGTATGGTGAGGCCATTTCTGTAATACAATAGTGAGAATTAATAATAAGACAATACTTATAGCCTTAATCCTCTAAATATTTCTTTCTTTAGTATCAAGATGAGGCCTTCTAAGGATGCTGAAAAGATTAATGCGTCATTTCAACTTTTGTTATAAATCTACTACACATATATAAGTATACACATTTATTATATATATATATATATATATATATAATCGTAGAGAAAGATAATAAATCTATATCAATGGATTCAAAAATTTTCCTCTGTAGTAGGAAAAAGTAAAACGAGCCGACCCTTGCAAATATATCAGCGGAGATCGAAAGTACATGGGGTGCCGAGGGATGAGGGGTGAGTGAACCGACAGCGGGGGCGGGAGGGTGCATCAGCTGTTTTGGGGTGTCACGCCATGCCTCGCCGTTGGGTCGCCGTCCCGACTGCTGTATTGATCAGACAGCATGTGGAAATTCTCCGTACCACGAAACTTTACCCTCCTTTGTCCAATTACGGGAATGAGAGACACCCCACGTCTACCATACAGCGCTAACGAAATAAAATCGCTATATATAAATTTTCTTGTTTGTGTATTTATTTCTTAAGGGTTATTAAATAGTCCTTATTTAATTGCCATATTTATATTTCCAAGTATCTAGCAACTTTTCAGTAAATGTCTTAATTCAAAGAACCTTTTAAAAGTGATTTTAAGCAAACTTAATAATTGTGCTGTTCAAAATTCTGAACATAGTTTTAGATACATATAAGTTCAGTCTATGCTTTACTATAACTTATGTCATTTTTAAAATAGTAATAAGTTGTTGATATTATTCAAATTATTTTGTTTTAATGCTTTTGAAAACTTTTTCCGTGCATAGGAGGCCTTTACGATGTATTCATTTGTTACTATAATCTGATCTATAGTGAAAATGTGTCTCCAGGTTTTTCAAATTCCTCAGCCCTGTAGTTCTGGGCTCTCATAAGACTACGGTTTTCCCTGCCTGTCGTAGAAGGCGACTAAAAGGGGCCTCGGGTTCACTGGGCGACAAGTGGGGCCTCTGTCGCCTGCCAAGGTGGACCCAGGAAGAAGGCGACATCGGCTGGCCCGTGTCACCTTGCACCGCGAGGGCACAGGGTGGGAGGTAACCTCACCCCCGGCATGGTGCGTTCCAATGGAAATCCCGAAGCCCCTCGTCGTGCACCGAGGAAGGGCCACCGGGGAGGTTTTACTGGGTCAAACTCCACATAACCGCCGTCTTCCCCAAGAAGGCGGGGTATCTTTTTTAACATTTCCTCCCCGTTAACAAAAAAAAAGATTTTTCTAATTCCAAAAGCTTCAAGGTTTTAATTTATCGCCCTATTCTGATTTCTTACAAGTTATTGTCTTAACTTAGATAGTCTAAGAATTATGTATAACTACAAATAATATACGCGTTCAATTTATTGCACATCTATAACAATTTTAATAACATATTAATAAAAGGATAGATTATTGCCATTACCCAATAAAATAAATCTCTTTAGATTCTATCAGGCGGAAATTAAGTGGATCGGTAAAGCTTTAAAAGCACTAGCTTCTAATATATAATTACTATAATTTTACACACTATAATTTTGTAAATGTTACTTATATGAGATCGGTGCAATTGTAGGTCAAATAAAGCTGTAGACACTCGTTCGTTACGGTACCGTTATTCGGACCTACTCATACGAGACCACGGACGTGTAACCCATCACTATGTGTTATGATGACGCACGCTGACATGTTTATGAATTTATTGTTGGCGTTCTTTGAATTATTTGGTCCTTCGAGCCAGATGTTGAAGTTCGTAATCACTTTTGTTACTCTGATAACGTTTTGGTATTACAACGTACACATGTATATAACGTTGTTATTCGAATTAAATTAATAAGGCAAAAATTAGTGGCAATGGCAGTAAGGAACACAATGAGTGTGGTAAGATTGAGTGACGTACAGACGCAGCGTTATGAACTAAACTGATGGCCAATCCTTGCTTAGATGCGAAGCGAGAGATGTGGTGAGCAAAATGATAATGTACAGTCTCTGCCCACGTTCTCAATCACAGGCGTACGTGTCTTTCATCGTTATAATATTAGAATGCATTAGATTTATGGCACCGTTGCTTTCGTCGAGCTTAAAATTGGCCATAATGATGTCATTCTTGTATATACGATAAAATAATTTCAATGTGACATACAACTCTATCGACGTGGATACAGTACTCACGGTCATAACATAACAGGAGATGGATGTGTGCTCATAGCCGGATTGCCAGCACTCAATAAAAAAAAACGGTACAGATTGATATCTCCGCTTGGAAATCGAGACAGTTGTTTGTTTTTGCTCAGTTTGCTTATGGAATGTAATTTGAATACGCGTATCGTATGTTAGAGGAAGCGTCGTGATGGAATCTGCGATTAAACAGTAATGTCTATGACCTAACCTAGTGGTTTAAGTGCTGTACGATTACTAAGGTATTTTCCGGTGATTCAATCACTTATTAAGTTTATATTCGTATT
The DNA here is from genome assembly GCA_029286785.1 of Meandrusa payeni. Classification (NCBI taxonomy): domain Eukaryota; kingdom Metazoa; phylum Arthropoda; class Insecta; order Lepidoptera; family Papilionidae; genus Meandrusa; species Meandrusa payeni. Next base: position 13,795,253 of record JAGSMX010000012.1, read on the forward strand.
AGTGTGTTGCAATTGTCATTAACAATATTTATTAAGATCTATTTTTGTACTGGACAAATGAAACAATTTCAGTTTCTGATTAAGCTTTTTCTGTGTAACTTTAAGCTTAACTAAGGTTTATATGTAGGCACATTAAGTTTATTGTTACGAATATAATATTAGACTACATAGAAAATCTATGTCCTCAATTATCCTCTTGAAACACAATTGACTTAAAAATCCTATAGATATTTAATATTTTGATGATTGAGATATCAGTAGATGTATGACAATACAAGACAATCAGCACGAATGTGGAAGAAGAAAGAGAATTTAATAAATAATAATAATAAATTTATTTATTCATCTTTCACAAATTTAAATTTAGTTTACTTATACGTTTACAGTTTACGTAGTTCAGTTTAGTAGTTTACCCTGTAAGACAGATCACCAGCCCCCCACCATACTTATGATAATTCTGTAATTTTCTTATTAATATTAACTTAAGAATTAGCATGCGAGAAAGAAAGTGTGTGGTGTGTGTATGAATGTGTGGTGTCTCTGTGGTGTTTGCGTGGTATAAATGTATGATACTTTAGAAATAAGACAGCGTCTTTGCTTAGTAGATTTTGAGGCGTTTACAACGTATATTGATTTTTCTTGTTATGTTAGTTTTAGACTAGATTTGAAATTTGTTTTGTTTTTAATTGTAAATTTATTTGTTTCGGTGCCAGTTGCACTCAATCTTTCACATGGTTTTATATCACTGGTAAAAGATTCGCTAATACTTTAAGCCAGTTCAAGGTTGACGGCGAATCGAAGGCGGGCCTCCCTGCAGTCCGCGTCGCAGACTTGGCACGTCACCAACCCGTCTCTCTGGTTATGTAATTCTCTAGGGTACAACGATTCAGGTTCGATACTCGACTTTGTGCTTTGATAACAATAGTTTAGCCAAGCGTAAAAGCTATTTTGTGATGTCATTATATTTGAAGATGCCGCTACTTAGGTATTGATTTAATAGAAAAAAGAATTTTACACACACTTACATATAAAATTAAATTTCCAGGGCGAAATTTATCAATAATTGAGTAAGCTTTAAACATAAATAAGTATATAAATAATAAAACAACATTTGTCAATGCCCATAATACTGTACAGATAGGATTTCAATTTTGTACGGCACAACTTTATAGCTATTTGTAGATTTTATTTTAAATTTTAAACAAATGATAACATAAAAAACGGTTGCACATCCAGTTTCAACGTGAACCTTCTGTTGCGTTCATAAATTCAGACGTATTCTCGTTACTCAAGACCGGAAGCCTTTCTTTGATGTCTTGTTTACTTCAATGTTCAAATTTCCGTCACACGCCCGGATTGTTGCGATGCTAGCGGAAAAAAGGCGCTCTTGTACGCCGAATAATAGACTCGTTAGAGACAGCCATGCGGTACTGGCGGTTATTTTTCGAGGACGTAGGTGGCGTAAAAACTAGACAAGCAACTAGTTTTGGAACGCACCAGCAGGCGGTTGCTATGTATACATTATTTCGCCAATACACGTAAAGAATTTGATAGCTGCGTTCAGAAACTGATGTAATTGAATATTACATCATTTTCCAAACGCACCCATAAAATAATGTAAATGGAAAACTATTCAATACTCAATAATTTCGTTCATCGTTCATTTAGCGTAAATAGGTATTAACGATTCTGCAATAACTATTTTTTTCATTAAAGCAGATTTGAAACATTTAACCAATTGTGTCTAAATGAACGTTCATTGACATCAATAGTGGTCTATATTTGCTAGTTTGATTTATCTTTTAGTTAATTGCTATCACTATGGTTTACCGATGGAGTTCTATTGACACGCCATTGTGCGTTTTAATTTTTGATAATTTATTGGTAATGATGGAATGATAATTGATATGGTTGTAATAGATCGGTTTCATGATGAAAAGTCACTGGCAAATAGCAGACTTGGGCCCAGGTTGTTACAATAAGTTGTGCTCCAACACAATTTATCTACAATTCGCTTGACCGACGTCGTGTAATTTAAAAAGTCCGCATTGAATTGATGATTTGTTAAGAACTAAAAGGACGTGAAAGGTTATTTTATATTATTTTGCTTTTATTATTAAGGTCAGCTGCAAATACTCTAAAGCATACCGGGGGACATTATCGGCAATATGTGTGATGTAAAGATAAACTTGGATAACAATCGCCCACACATAGAACTGCGCCAACTCGGACGCGTTCACTGGAAACAGATAATTTACGCTCGGTAAAGGACGATCTATTTTAGATTCTTTGACGATGTTCATTTATTCAATCTATTTTCAATCGACCTTTGTATTGCCCTTTATTTATCTTTGCTTGAACTATAGTAATTTAGTGTAAAATGTCGTCCCGTACACAAAAGTACGCTCTATTCTCGGAAACTACTGAATATTTAGACATGGGGATGAGCTATTCGTCTAATATCATTTACATACATAATAACTACCGGTCGTCATTATATTTAATACTTTCAAGTAATATAAATTCTTAATTTCTTCTTTTTTTTCCGATTTGTCCGTGTCGTTGTCAAGGGAAAAATATTTATGGTTATTGAGTACGTATATAAGCGGATTATATTCCATTATATATACACTTATTGTATATATTAATTCGAATCGCAGTAATTGATTGGCACGCCATCGGAAAACCATAGTGGCTGCACAGCAACTGCACTATCATAAATCGATAACAATGATCTCACCGAACGTTAATACGACTTATTCCGTCGATTGAATAGAAAAATGTCATTTTTCAAAAAACACTTTCTTGTGACATCTAGTGAGCTTTACGTTTAATTTCTTAGTGTCTTTTATCTTTTTAAATTTTGAAATTTGCGGACGATTTGTAATAGCAGACTTGGGACGCATTTGTCTCAGTTTGGCGCAGCCAAATCAGCCGTCGCGACAAAATAATAGCTTACCACTAATGTCTCGTGTTATAGAAAAAAAAATAGGAATTATTAACAAGGACTTCGACCCCAAGGCACCTCAAGACGACTCTTGAGGATAAGGCAACGAACCGCAGATAATATGTGCATATAGTTTCGTTATCGATCATCAGACAACTAAATATATGTGTGTATAATTTAAACTAACTTCCATAACAAATAGGGTACGATTTCAGAGGTTCAGGCTAAGCGACCTAAGAGTTATGCCACCTCATAATCCGGTGAAGCAGTCAAGGCCAGCTTCTCTGGCCAATCTGTGTAGTGCGTCAAAAAAAGGGTACGATTTAAGAATAATGAGCAACGTAATAAGTAGCTGCGTTATTGATGAGCAACGTAATAAGTAGCTGCGTTATTGATGAGACCTAGGTTATTTACACTAATCAGTGCTTTTATTGTTTTTTTTTAATGAACTGACGTGACTAACATGACGGCCAGACGTTTAATGTTTTAACAAGTTTTTGAGCGGTGGCTCTTAGGTTGCCAAGCCTGAACCTCTTTAGTGAGTAATTCGGCGGAAGGGCCCCCGAAAGACAACCTCAGCTTGAGCGGTTCCAGTATTGGCGATAGTATACCGACTCGAGGAAGCCCGAGAGTTCCGAACCGCGACTCAGTAAGTAGTTTTCAGATTAGAAAACTATTTTTATTGAAGTTTATAGAGTTATATTCGAAAATGTGTTTTAGATTTAGAATTGAGGTTATAAGATCTATTTTAGAAGTTGTCACAAATGATACTGTTTCTCTATTATGCAAGAAAATACCATAAGTGTATAAACGTAAGGTTCATAATCTATAAGAATAAAGATTTTAAAACTATTTCCTATGCAAGCGTTTGCAGTCTATGTATAGGCGTCACGACCGGTACTTCGCTTTGATTTTATATGTGAGACATTTAGTTTTGATAGATTGAAGGTTCGAAATAACTTGTACTGATTTTACTATTGTTAGCTGGCAACACATAGCACCCAGCGATTGTTATGCATAATAACTACTTCCAATGATATCTTAGTGATTTACTTGAACCTTATTGTATCTTTAATCCATAACTAATATTTTAGTTATTCATCACGTTAACTTGGCGTTGTAAACAATAACTTAACTTTATTAGTTCGTAATCTGACTTCTAATTAATAGTATAACAAAGATGGCGAGGACGCGCAGTGGACATAGTATTCGTTAAAATAATTCCTTGTTCAACGTTCCGCTGTCTTAATAAAGCGAGTGTACTAGTTATTGGACTATTTCATTCCCCAAAACCTACAATTACAACACTATTTATAGCTAAGGCTTTTCGTTTTAACTGTTAGGATACACATTTCAATTAACTAACGAGAGTATACTCTATACATTCGTTCATTGAAAAATTTCCTGTCAAGCTTATAGCGTTGAGATCAACGGCTAGTTCTTATTATTGACTCCGGTAGGGTGAAGAAAATTCGAAATATTGTATCGCCATTGTATATACAGTATCGCCCTTTATCTGCTTTATTTATTCAACAATTTAAGAATGTCTTATTATATCAAAATATTCAGGTTATCATTAGTGTGTACTACGGATGTCAAACATGGAGGTATACATCCAAGGTTGAAAACAAGGTTATTGTCTGCCAGCGTGGAATGGAACGTAGCATGCTATCAAAAAAGTGCAAAAAATTCGTCGCGCAAAAATTAGAAACATGACCAAAGCCAAAGATGCTCTGAGCTATGCTGAGGGGCTGAAATGGACATGGGCTGGGCACGTAGCGAGACTGGAGGATGGGAGGTGGACTACCAGGGTTACAAAATGGGAGGGTCCATACGGCAAGCGCCTCAGAGGACGACCCCACAGGAGATGGGAAGATGATATAACTAAATTAGCTGGCCCCTGCTGGCCACAATTGGCACGGGACAGAAACAAATGGGATTCTTTAGAGGAGGCCTTCGCCTGAGGAGAGATTCTTGCAATATAGGGAATATTAATTAACTTACTGTGTAGTAAGTTTATTAATATTTTTATTATTTACATTCTAAGCTAATGTCTCTTTTAGCACATTCGTTTTTTAGTATGATTTATCCTATAACTCTGTACATTTCTTGCAGGAAATAAAAGGCTTTATTATTATTTATATAGAATAAATCGTCGTCAATCCTCGTAAAGGTCCGTGTATACTTTTTTCCCTCCGTTTGATTGAGTCCTCCTTGAGAAATGTTTGTCTAGCGAATGTCGGGTACATAGATAAAATATGACAGCGGTGTTGTTGATTTTAGCACTGTTCATGCGCCCCCGTTGAGATTAACGATCGCCCCCACTCTAGTTGTGTACGATATATATCGATATTTCATAAAATATCGATATTTGAACGCGATACATCGATTCAATCCGATATTATGAAATCATCTATAATCTTACTCTCTTCTCCAGCATTAGTTGTATACATTTTATAATCTGTGCCCCGGTTCTTTGGCTACTTGTATTATAAACAAATTATGGTATATGGAAAATGTCGATATATTTATATAATATATTACGTATAGTATCGATACAATATTACGATATCTTATATCAAAAAATATATCGATGTATTTTTGCATGAGCATCCCTACCCCACTCTTACATCATCTAATACTGCTCCACCGTATTCCCTGCTCGATATGTTATTAATATCTGAACCATCCTTGCAATAGGCCGTATCTCGGCCTTTGATGTCGCCTCACTGAACAGCATATAAAAGGTGTTATGTATATTTTGCTCATCAGACGCATTAGCCACGGTGTATTGCCACACGCAAATAGCGTTCCGACCTTGCTTTTACCTAACGTTTGGCGCTGTAGCGGGATTGTTGACCTCCCAGCGAAAACTATTGGGCATATGATTCTCATTGTTTAGACTTACACATCTATTTTTACGCATGGAAATAATTCACAATAAACGATTTAACAACGATATTAAGCATAACAAAACTCTTTTTTTTGTTAACCGAGAGGAAATTTTCAAAAAGATACCGCCCCCCCTGGTGGGGGGAAGGCGGCGGTTATGTGGGGTTTTTACCCACTAAACCCCGGTGACCCTTCCTCGGTGCATGGTGAGGGGCTCCGGGATCTCCAGAGGAACGCACCGGAGCCCCTCTGCACTGTGCTGCACAGGTCAGCCGATGTCGCCTTCTTTCCGGGTCCGCATTGGCGGACGATAAGGGCCCCCTTGTCGCCCTTGTACTACACGAGAACGCTTTCCTCTATTGCCAAAGTATCATCGTTATGTTACGTTGGTCTGATTGATTGATTAAAAACTATTTATTTTATTTTCTAAAATAACAATAGCCTAAGTTACTCCTCATTACATCATGCTATTTGCCAATGAAAGTCCCGTCAAAACGGGTGTGATCTTTAAGCAGACAGTCAAACAAAAATTGTAAAAAATGTTATGGCTATATCTACTACATATACATTGATATGCATGTAGTAAAAAGCGGTTATTTTAATATTACAAACAGACACTCCAACTTCCAATTTATATATATACATTGTCAATCTATATATTCCAATGTATGACAACTATCAGCAATCACTTTAGTAAGCGTTTATAGAGAGCGGAAGATCAGGTAAGCCGCTCCTCCTTTCTCTACTTCAATAAAAACATGACTGGAGATCATTGTTTTGCTTGAGTTAAGTAGTCCGGGATTATTCGGCTTATAGTTATTTAAAGTCAGCCTCTCGTGAGTCATGGATCTCGCAACCATTATTTATGGTGCGCGCCGGAAATTGCGGTGTGTAATTATTAAAACATAGGGTCTCTGGCGTTGTTTTAGCTCGCCATTTTATATTCATATTCGAAGGTTATGTACACTTGTTGTTAGATGTACTTTTGAATTGATAGATTAAATATTTGGGTTACCAGAGGTTAGTGAATTTATTGATATGTAAATTCACGATGTTCATTTATTTAGTGGACCATAAGTAATGTTCATTTGACTAAATACTAACTTTTATCGAGCTAACTACCTCCGTACTTAGAAAGTGTGTGGAACATTTAAAAAAAAAACTAGCCACAAAATATTAGTGGCAATGAAATTATCTTTAAAGAAGTAATACACATAGCTATGCGTTCTTTTTAGGTAATGTCACAGACGCACTAGACGGTACATGACTCTAATGTAAAGTTAAGGTTCAGCCTTTTTTTGGTTTTGAAAGAATGCTAGCAATTTTTTTTTCATAAATATTACTAGCATTCTTGCTAACCATTCCAACTAAGCTTGTAGTAGGAGATGGTTCACGTCAATAGTCGAATGAAATAGTCAGGACTCGAACCTACAAACTAACCCTTAACTATTAGGCTATTGACGCCTACATATAAGCCGGCACAGGCCATTTCTGTAAAGAGAGTATAAGGGCATAGTCCGCCACGCGGCCCTAGTGCACTTCGACAGACTTCACTTTTTCTTCTTCCTCACTTCACAAAATTTTCTACCACATGTAGGTATCCTTACAATGTTTTCCTTCACCGCCGCAAGAAGTAAATCAGCACTTAAAATTGCATGAAACAAATTTATTGGTGCTGGCACCGGGGCTCAACCCACGACTATAACATAGTGCGACACAATATCACAGCACAGTTTTTGCACTTGTAAAATATTGCTATCATTTTTAAAAAAACGAGAATATATATATTTTTCTCTATATAATAAAAACTGTATAAACGTAATACGTTTAATACGAAGCTTCTTTTAAAAAAAGAATAACGTCTTTAATACGTAGCTCTGCTGCTGCAATGCGATGTCTTGTGTAAACAAGTTTAACCATGGCAATTGGGTCAGTTGGCAAGTGTTCCGAAATTTATTGTAGGAGAAAATTTAGAAAAAAAGTTCCTCTATCAGTCGAAGTTGTATAACTATAGATAGATAGTATATGTACAGGCTGTTGTTTTGTTAATATGTTTTCTGTCTATACAAATGTTGCCTGGAAGAGATCGCTCTTAGCGATTAGGTAGCGTTAGAGCTTTGATATGTTTGGCATCACCAGGCTAGTACACAGTAATAGTGATATTAGACAGGGAGGTCTAAAAAATTGTCTATACATCTGTCCTATTTTCCTTTATTTTTTATTTAAATATAATGGCATAAAACATATTCTATTGACATAATTGTAAAAAAGTAAAAAAGCTGGATCTTCTGGCACAAGTATTTTTTATACTTAAAAGAAGATCCAAACATTGTATACTTGTTTTATATGTCTTGTTTTTGAAAATAAAGATTTTTATTATTAAGTGTTACTTATTATAAACTTGTCATTAAGTCATTTCCGCCGTTATATTTACTACATAACATCACACAACTTTACCAAGTTAGTGGAGGTATGTAGTGGGTAAAAGTGAGGGATGGGGGGTATGCTGGGTATTCTTTCGCGTCGGTATATTGGGCGACTGTGTTATATTCCTGCTATAGCAGAAATCGCTGTGCTATAACTATCAAAATAAACAATGTTTATGTAACTGTTAAAAATAATTTAACAACATATATAATAGGATATAAATAAATTGCTTAATTACTTGATATAACTAAAAGAAAAAAAGGCGGAGTGGTGGGAAGTTGTCGAGTCGAGTTGTTAAAGTCATCTTCATTGTTCGGAGGCGGCTGACGCGCGTCATTATTAGGTATTCCTTTTGTTGTCGCTTGCGCTGACAGAACGCTAGAAAGGTACTATTTCCAAGCTCTCGACGCAATGAAATCTGATGAAACAGTGCGTGCATATCACTTTATTATATTTTAGAGTTGACTGTACCGGAAATATACGATTTCTTTAAGAATTGGACAGAAGCAACCGACTGAGTAATTCGGTCCTCTCGGGCTACCTCGGGTATGAAGGCTATCGTGACGACCAGCGCATACTGCAATATTTTGAACACGTTGCTCGTAGAATTCCTGATAACCTCGAAAAGCTAATGGTTGTTGACCAGGTAGACGGGGTCGCTCACCTATACGGTGGGTAAACAATCACAGGCCTGCCAATAACCAAAGCCATGAAGACCGCCAAGGACAGGGACACCTGGAAGTTAATAGTTAAGTTTGTGCTAGAAACGACCTTCAGCAATGAAGGAGACGACTAAGAAGAAGAAGGTGGAAATTAACCACGCGCCACAACAATTTTAATATCGCGTTATACCGAAATGTCGTATGATATGATATGACACAGTCCCTGCGACCATCCATACTTTAATATTTCCAGTGAGCATAAAACATTTCTTTCCGCTGTAAGAAATCCATATACCGTCTTCGTCTATCGTCACCCTATGCACATTTTCGAGATAAACGTTTTGTTACTGTGTATACTCGTATAGAAACCAGTTGTAATCCTGTAAGAAGTCAAAATTTCACAACGATTCTTACGATGCGATTCGATTTGTGGAACCAGTTCGTGCGCATTCTTTTCCTTTGGACACTGACACATTTTTCGTATTGAAGTAACATACCTTCAATAACAAAACAACACTATAGTTCGAAGAATTGGAAACAGGACAAATTGTATACTTTAATATTAACTGGTGTTATTGTTTGTCCCACTAAGGTAGATAGGTTTAATTATTTTGTTATAAATTGTAATAACAAACGCAATTAATTTATTTACAGATGAACATTGTAAATACATAAATTTTCTGTATTGTGTATATTAGTTGTGTATTTAGTATTGTGTATGGATTTAACCTAGCTAAGGTAAAATACGTTTATTATTTACTTAAGAATACAATTAGAACTTGAATTGTGGGTAGTTGCATTTAATACGTCGCTGACTGCATGGCGTTAACAATTTTTGTCTCTTGGCATATTCGTCTTTTCCTAAGTGTAGCTAGGACTGTATATTCATCACTTGATTGCTCAACGTAGTCGAAATCTTTACAAATAAAACCTCTGAATTTCGTAACTGCGAAAATAGCCCAAACTAGTTTTAAGAAAAAATATTAGTTTTTATACAAAATATTTTTACATCATATTATTGCCACAAATTTCACTTTGTTTCATGTATCTGTCTACGTTAGATGGACATGAGAGCTTGTTATTTACTATTCAAGAATAGGCAACGGCGTGGTCTATGTCGCCAGACTGACGATAAACAAATACAAAAGTAAATGAAGTTACAGGTTGATCTATATTTCAACGCCAAGAATTGCGGCATTAAATTCAGATGAAACAGTATTATCAAGACTATTTGCTGCTGTTAACAAAACCATCCATGCGCAGCCATGGTCGCAGTAAAATATGATTGTTCGCAAAACTCCTTGCAATAAGGTAGAAATAAAAAAAATAACATTGATATCATTATTCGAGTTATCTCGTTTGTGGTTGAGTCTATTAAATTTATCTAGCCACGCCTAACCCCTGAAGCTAAACTGCGGTGTCATCGAACTACGACTGGTTTACGTAGAAATATCCCATCGCATAACTGCAAGTTATATAAATTCCACTCATTAAGATGACGCCGAGTTCTAGCGTACCGGTGCCTGAATAGATTTATTTCTATTTATTCTTAGAGAACAAGATATCTAAGTATCTCAGCAAGGTATATAGAGTTATACAAGTTTATCTACGTGAGGATTTCGGAATATATACAAACAATCAACGTAGCCCAAAGAAGCTAGTATTGATGCCCTCTTAACTCTAGTAACCTAGGGATCAATGGTTGATCCATTTTCCTCTAGTATTGTAAAGATGTATAGGGGGTTAATTATTTTAGGATTTAAATCTAAATCGTGTTTGTCACGTTCTCTAGTAATTGACTGCTTATTTTAACGAAATTACAAGCCTTAGTCAATTACAGTTTTATGACTGCCGGCTATAAACTTTAACCATAAAACCGCGTAACTGTACAAAGGAACCTTGTCCTGGTCCCTAATGTGCAATAGTCCCCTAACTTAGCTATTAAGTTTAATAGTAAACGGATCAATTTACTTTGCCACATAGAATGAAATATTACGTACTAAAATAATGTTTTCTTGTTTCAGATTTGTCCAAAAATAGATTCAGTGACGTGCCCGATGAAGTGACCACTTATGTGTATTTGGAAAAATTATTGCTGTCACAGAACATCATCAGATGTGTGCCAGAGACTGTTGGCGGTCTGCAGTCTCTCACATATCTAGATCTTAGGTAAGGATAATAAGTTTATAATTACGAGCATTTCGCTTGGTTCTGCTTTCCAAGCGAAGTCGAAGTGCGAAGTTCGGACGCCGTGTGTTTATTCGGTAATAATTTAATTTAATAATTAACTTAATAAGTTTTATGAGTGCTGAGAATACAAAAAAGGTTGCCTTGAGTCTCCATTATCTCCTCCTTATTTGAATTTAAAAAGAGAGTAGCAAATCCACTCGCGCATGGCAAGGCCACACGATAGTCCCATATCATAACACATCATCTAGATTTTATACCAACATTTGGTCTGATCGGCAGCATTTAGTCACTTTTTAGTTTGATACAGTAAATTATTAATTTATTTTACCTATATTTCAAATGTGTCTGATTATGAAAGGCAAAGCAATAAAATATGTAACAACATTTGTTTATTGTTATAACCAAAATAACATTCTAAGTTTAAGAACTAAATTATATTAACAATGTACAAATTCGTATATATTGTCATAAATTTAAATTAGCTTATGTTCGATGCATGCGTTAAAGTTGGCATTCCGCAGTACGTGCATCATGTCCATTTTAGCGTTCAATCGAAACTCTTCAGGTATTGATTTCAGATGTGGTAGAAGAGAGAGGAGAAATAATTTATCACAGTCCTCTGTATCATTTATGCTTTGTGCGTCCACATTGGCGAAAGCAAATTCATCAACAGGAACACTTATGCTAGCTTTAGGCTTTTTGGACTGCGAATGTGATTCATTTTGTTCAACACCATCATTGGAACAATTAGATTTGGTGTCGTCATTATAATTGTAAGTATCATTGTCATCATCATTATCATCATCGGAGCTATCTTTCTTTATCTTTAATTTCCTTTTCGTGCGCCAAATATTTGCCATTTTGTCACTATCCTCCGACCCAGTTGAGCCATTTTGTTCAGACTGCTCAGTAGTCTTGAGAAGGAACTGCAGTTTTTTGCTATAAATGTAAGGTCTCTTTGATCTGTTGGGATTCATTACGTATTTATGAAAGCAATCTCTAATACTTTTCCATTTCTTCTGAAGTTGAAGTTCTGTGAATAACAAAAGATGTGAGTAAGATAAACATTCTTACTACACTTTGACTGCTGGATGGAATTGACTACTTGTCTTAGGGATTATAAGAAAAATAAGCTCTCTTCGAGCACAATATATGCAAGTGATTTTTTTTGTATTTAAGAAGCTAATTCAGCTTGGAAATATCGTTCGATCCTAAGTCTAACTCTTAGCTACTAGGCTGTAGCTATTTCAGCCCTGGAGTTCTGGGCTCCCAAGAATAAAACTATTGTATCCCCTGCGTGTCGTAGAAGGCGATTAAAAGGGGCCTGGGGTTCACTGGGCGACAAGGGTGGGGGCCTTTGTCGTCCGCCAAGGTGGACCCGGGAAGAAGGCGACATAGGCCTCAGGCCTCAGGCGTGTCGCCTTGCAATGCGAGGACACAGGGGGACGGAGTAACCTTCCTCCCCCGGGAAGTGCTCTCCTTGAGCAAAGGGGCTCCGGTGCGTTCCACTGGAGATCCTGGAGCCCCTCACCCTGCACTGAGCTACTGGGAGGTTTTAGTGGGTAAAACCCCACATAAAAGTGCCTTCCCACAGAAGGCGGGTATCTTTGAAGATTTCCTCCTCGTTAACAAAAAAAAGGCTGTAGCTATTTCATGTTATATGCGTAAATAATACTTTTTCAACGCTTATATAACGAAATTACGAGACATTTCCTCGTTAATTAAAACATAAGTTGAACTCAGTGTTCGTGTCTGTACTCGTTACGCCATGTTGGAATACAGATAGCTAAAACCTATTGCGCACGTGCGTGGAGCACCCTTGGTTCTGTTTATAAACAAACTGTCTACTGTAAACAATGCCTTCTTTTCATTTGCTTTGGATTGTTCTAATTTGAACGTTCTTTTTTTATTCTTACAGAAATATTTTACAGATAAAATATTAAGAATTTAACTTTAATTTTTTTTGACTACGGTTGCTTGTTATTTCTTTCATAATAGAAACAAATTTGACTTATTAAATAATTAAATAAAAATATAAGGTCCTTTAAACACTTCCGGGCAAGACAGACATGACAATCACGAATAGAAAAAAATGAGGAGTACATCGCCATATACCAGGCAAAAATAGCAAATTATTTCTTTTTACTTAGTCTGTTAAATTATATGTCGAACACTTAGTCACTTGGCTCATGCTTTAATATTGATAATTATTCTCCTTGATTACGTTACACGACAAAAATATTTAAGATTTTTCAAACCAAAGAGTCTTTAGTGTAATCTCTGTTTATAATGTTTATTTTATAATCCGTGTTGCCTAATCTACACATGTCACGTCAATTCAACAAATGACAAGTAAATATATTGAATTGAACGTCAAATTTATTACGCTTGTTATTTTACTATGTATTTACTAAATAATAAAATCACATAATTTTTTACCAAGTTCTCGCATTTCGGTCTTCGTGACCTTTGCGTCCGCTTCCATAAGTTCTTTAACAACATCAGTCCAAAGTTTTTGTCTTATTGCCTTTGTACGATAGGCGACATCTTCGAAATCCCATATACCAGGACGCTTCTTTACTTCCTCTATCAATCTCTCCGGGTCGTATTCGAAATGCATTGTTCTCATCCTCCAGAAGCCCAAAGGAATTGTTTTCAAACTGACGCGGCGTTTAAACGCGGATTGTACACACGAACGGGCGGACGCCCAGCGACTGACGCGCCGTCGCGGAGAAACGCGCGGTTTAATTCTAAAATGGCGGCGTTTAATAGGGTGACCATTCTTGGTCTATTTTCATTCTCGTCATCGTCAATACACATGACAACATTGAAATTTTATTTAAACATACATATATAAAGATTATTTTACTATATTTAACAATTATTTTATAGTATTAAAACAAATTTTTGCTTTTAAATATATAATGTATACAAAGTAATAAATGGGTGTAATATTTATTACCCATTATAATGATTTATCGTAAAGGTAATTACTGACCGGCTGAAACGCAGAAGTACATTACCACCAGTTCATTGTGTAGCAGAGATTTTTCACGTCAATAATCGAATTGTGGGTTTGAATCTATAACTTTATGTTTAAACTTTTTGCCTTGTTTTATTATTGTACCTAGTGTAAAATATATCAAATTAGGGTTTTTCCAAGTATTGTGACTTAGAGGGAGGACCTAATAAGATACCAAATTTTTGGTAGGCCACGGTCACACGACCAATTTACAAAACGATAAATATTGCACTATTATGAAGTATGGTATATTTAAGAAAGAAATCTTTTAACATTTATTCTTTTAAATGTTAACAAATGCAGGCATACAATATAACACAACTTGTTATTACGGGGGCCACATTATATTTAAAATTATATTATTAATTGAAATGTGGCTACTCTAGTGCAAACGCTGGATCGTATCGAACGAACCGCCGCGCAATCCTACAAGCGGGTGCGGCGCGCGGGGAACGCGGGTTTGCGGTTGCCTGCAACCGCTTGTCCCCTCCCTCGTACCCCGTCTTCCGCCGCAATTATAATGCAATGTGCTTATCATTTTTCACATTTCCAATATGTCTTTGGGATTGTACAATTCTTGGAACTTTCGATTGATATGTACAGATAGGACAAACAATCAGTAACATTTTTCAATAACTGAAAAATTAAAATATATTTGATGATTATCGGGCGATATTCTGTGAAGGCGTAATACTTACCCGGTTGCATTACAGTCATACCGCGATTTGTTTAAGTAGCATTCTGGCCACTAGTAATTTGGACTGTAAGTTGAACAACATATAAACTATTTTTGAATTTACCATTTACAAAGACAAGAAACTCACCTCTGCGGTCGCTGTTGGCTCAAGGAAACCCCGGCGATAACGCAAAAGTGATATGGGGTTATGTCCCCATGCGTATATGTAATGCGATTCAGTCTCGTGATCAGTGTATAGTTACCATCGCTTT
This sequence comes from Meandrusa payeni, assembly GCA_029286785.1. NCBI lineage: Eukaryota > Metazoa > Arthropoda > Insecta > Lepidoptera > Papilionidae > Meandrusa > Meandrusa payeni. The sequence continues at coordinate 13,810,341 of JAGSMX010000012.1, forward strand.
GTGTCTTAGTTTTATTATTATTTAGATTTCATCCTTTTGTTGTGAACATCCCTCAAACGCGAACGAAGCGATTTGCTTTCGTCTTTCATTCTTCGTACAGCAAAGGGCTAGAATAGTTTGCCCGTGTCTGTCTTTCCTTCCGATTACAATGTGGGTATTTTCAAGAGTAGAGTGAATATGCATTTACTAAGCTAGTGCGCCTTACCATCCAGAACTGCATTTCCACTTAACATCAGGTGGGATCGTAGTCAAGCACTTGCTTAGAAATTATAAAAAAAAAAAAAGTTTCGTGGTTTTAAAATTAGTGTCTTGTTACTCTTACTCTACTCAATCTTTGGGAACGGCCTATGTCCAGCAGTGGATGTTCAACGGCTCAAATGATGCTGATTACAAATAACATGAAAAATTCCAAAAATTCATTGATTTTAATAAACAGACGTTTATACGGATAATTATAAATGAATCGTTTTAAGTTTCTCAGCATTCAGAAATAGCAATGAGTATGATAGGCGATCCAGAGACGATGCACCGTCTCCATATAGAATTAACCAAGCGCCAGTCCAGTTTAACTTGACCCTAATAGTTTGCGCTTTCATATAAAACCACGGTTTAAGATGTGACCGGTGCGGAGCCCATTATAACTATTTACAAGCCACCGTCGGATGCTAATGGTGTTCTGGTGGAGTATATACGCTTTGAACAGAGGACTCGTAATGGCGTCGCGTCTCTCATTGGCCTTAATTATATTACCACGCTTATCTGTGCTGTTGTTTTTGCTAGTTAAATGTTTGATGGATACACAAGGAGGGTATTTGGCGCTTAGACTAATTGAAACATTCAACTGCGGCATATAAACTAACTACTAACGCTATTAAATAAATGAATCTGTACTGCACATATACTTCATATCCATAGGTTACAAGTAATTCAGAATCGTTTTTTGCGACGAGCCACGGGTGCGCCGTGATTCGTACGTAATCGTGAGCTCCACGTTGACACAGGGTTACCGACAATAGCCCAATTCTTTAAGCAGGCATCTCGACGGTTTTTAGAGACTGCCACCAAACATTCTAACAAACTTCTTGTAAGTGCCGCCACTTATAAGCCTTTCTATACTAAATTCCGTCGCGTCGCCCGGAGGCCGAGACACGTTCTTGACGATCGATGCGAATAATCCTCGCGCGTTACCGCTATTTTATGGGCAGGCCTCCCTTAGATGCTAGGAGCGTTGCTGGAGTTTATTCGGCCACTTCTTCTCCCAGCGCCAACGCTTCCCGAAGCGGCACTCAAAGTTAGTTTAGCTTTTCGAATGTCCTTTAGATTATCCGTGAAATAGCTACCGACGGAGTCGTGGTTCGGCCCTCTTGGGCGCCCTCGGATCGGAATGCTTACGCGTAACATAGTAACCCTCTAAGTCTCTCACTTCGGGAAGCGATTTGGATTTTCGATAAATGACAGCGCTATAGCACGACACATCAAAATCGGACTGTTTTTAATTCGGTTAAAAACTAATTTGAGATGCGGTTGTTCGAGATCGTATCGTACCTCTAAAATTCAAACAATCCGAAATTCGTATGGGCACATCGCATACATTTCCCGTTCGGATAATTCTTTGTTAACATTGTTTAAAATCTACACACTGAAGCGCAGTATCCTGGTGTCCTAATTTATGTTTCATCGTGACCCAAATTATAAAAAGTATATGACTCATGCGACTATTAACATGGAACATGTTTTGATAATTTAACATAAATAGCTTTCTTATCAAATATAACTAAATTATTTCAAGCAGAATTATACTTAATAGTGATCGCCTTTTAGTCGAAATTCGACTTTAATCTACTAATGAGAGCATTGAAATTATTATGTATTAAGTACCTGTCAATAATTATTTATCATAGTTACTTAACCGTTGCCAAGCAACCATATAAGATCCGTATGGTATATGTATCAAACGCATACACATACGGTTCTAATATGCATGGGTAATAATTTTTTTATTGATTTAAAGCATTTTGTATGTATTTTAAAATTAGTGTCTTGTTACTCTAACTCTACTCAATCTTTGGGAACGGCCTATGTCCAGCAGTGGATATTCAACGGCTCAAATCATGCTGATTACAAATAACATGAAAAATTCCAAAAATTCATTGATTTTAATAAACAGACGTTTATACGGATAATTATAAATGAATCGTTTTAAGTTTCTCAGCATTCAGAAATAGCAAAGAGTATGATAGGCGATCCAGAGACGATGCACCGTCTCCATATAGAATTAACCAAGCGCCAGTCCAGTTTAACTTGACCCTAATAGTTTGCGCTTTCATATAAAACCACGGTTTAAGATGTGACCGGTGCGGAGCCCATTATAACTATTTACAAGCCACCGTCGGATGCTAATGGTGTTCTGGTGGAGTATATACGCTTTGAACAGAGGACTCGTAATGGCGTCTCGCATTGGCCTTAATTATATTAGCACGCTTATCTGTGCTGTTGTTTTTGCTAGTTAAATGTTTGATGGATACATAAGGAGGGTATTTGGCGCTTAGACTAATTGAAACATTCAACTGCATCATATGAACTAACCACTAACGCTTTTAAATAAATGAATCTGTACTGCACATATACTTCATATCCATAGGTTACAAGTAATTCAGAATCGTTTTTTGCGACGAGCCACGGGTGCGCCGTGGTTCGTACGTAATCGTGAGCTCCACGTTGATACAGGGTTACCGACAATAGCCCAATTCTTTAAGCAGGCATCTCGACGGTTTTTCGAGACTGCCACCAAACATTCTAACAAACTTCTTGTAAGTGCCGCCACTTATAAGCCTTCCTATACTAAATTCCGTCGCGTCGCCCGGAGGCCGAGACACGTTCTGGACGATCCTCGCACGTTACCGCTATTTTATGGGCAGGCCTCACCCCTTAGATGCTAGGAGCGTTGCTGGAGTTTCTTCGGCCACTTCTTCTCCCAGCGCCAACGCTTCCCGAAGTGGCACTCAAAGTTAGTTTAGCTTTTCGAATGTCCCTTAGATTATCCGTGAAATAGCAACCGGCCGAGTCGTGGTTCGGCCCTCTTGGGCGCCCTCGGATCGGAATGCTTACGCGTAACATAGTAACCCTCTAAGTCTCTCACTTCGGGAAGCGATTTGGATTTTCGATAAATGACAGCGCTATAGCACGACACATCAAAAATCAGACTGTTTTTTTTAATTCGGTTAAAAACTAATTTGAGATGCGGTTGTTCGAGATCGTATCGTACCTCTAAAAAAATTCAAACAATATGAAATTCGTATGGGCACATCGCATACATTTCCCGTTCGGATAATTCTTTGTTAACATTCTTTAAAATCTACACACTTGTGAAGCACAATATCCTGGTGTCCTAATTTATGTTTCATCGTGACCCAAATTATAAAAAGTATATGACTCATGCGACTATTAACATGGAACATGTTTTGATAATTTAACATAAATAGCTTTCTTATCAAATATAACTAAATTATTTCAAGCAGAATTATACTTAATAGTGATCGCCTTTTAGTCGAAATTCGACTTTAATCTACTAATGAGAGCATTGAAATTATTATGTATTAAGTACCTGTCAATAATTATTTATCATAGTTACTTAACCGTTGCCAAGCAACCATATAAGATCCGTATGGTATATGTATCAAACGCATACACATACGGTTCTTATTTGCATGGGTAATATTTTTTTTATTGATTTAAAGCATTTTGTATGTATTTTAAAACATATTAGCATTTCTCACTCCTTTTCTAAATAAACTATATTATTATTATTGCTTTGTTACGCGCTTAGCACATATCATCAGATAAATATCGTTTTATATCTTAGTCTACACAGCTCAGGTTTTATATAAATGAAATCATTTCCTTTTTTATATTTTTACATTCTTGTTGGTGTACATATAAAATCTATATTACTATATATTAAGTTACACATACACTATCACAGTCCAATATCTAATTAAAGTTCAATACCCGGTCTGTCACCTTGAATATTCAACTATTTAATTTATGGTATCTTAGAAGATTTATCGTTAGAAGACTCGTTAGCTATTCTACGCATTGTGAGTGGATCTTGGATCGTCAGCTAAAGGTACCCTCTACACGTTGAGAAAGCACAACCCATGGGAGGAGGAGTGCTTCCCCTAGCACCCGCACTGTGCTGAGGAAATACATGACCACTGCGTGCCAAGCTCCCGGATCCGCTTTTACGCCTTAAAATGTACGGTCACAAGAGCCCCACTAATGTCGCTCGTGAACTCGTTGTCACCTTTTAGTCGCCTTTTACGACTGGCATAACCTAATTGTAAGCCCAAAACTACATGGCTGTTAAGTTCATATTACAGCAAGAAACCTACATAAAACGAATATATTTCATTTTTATATTTTTACATTCTTGTTGGTGTACATTTAGTCTATATTACTATATTTTAAGTTACACATACACTATCACAGTCCAATATCTAATTAAAGTTCAATACCCGGTCTGTCACCTTGAATATTCAACTATTTAATTTATGGTATCTTAGAAGATTTATCGTTAGAAGACTCGTTAGCTATTCTACGCATTGTGAGTGGATCTTGGATCGTCAGCTAAAGGTACCCTCTACACGTTGAGAAAGCACGACAATGGGAGGAGGAGTGCTTCCCCTAGCACCCGCATTGTGCTGAGGAAATACATGACCACTGCGTGCCATGCTCCCGGATCCGCTTCTACGCCTTAAAATGTACGGTCACAAGAGCCCCACTAATGTTGCTCGTGAACTCGTTGTCACCTTTTAGTCGCCTTTTACGACTGGCATAACCTAATTGTAAGCCTGTAAGCCCAAAACTACATGGCTGTTAAGTTCATATTACAGCAAGAAACCTACATAAAACGAATATATTTCATTTTTATATTTTTACATTCTTGTTGGTGTACATTTAGTCTATATTACTATATTTTAAGTTACACATACACTGTCACAGTGCAATAACTAATTAAAGTTCAATACTCGATCTGTCACCTTGAATATTCAACTATTTAATTTATGGTACTTTAGAACATTTATCGGTAGAAGACTCGTTAGCTATTCAACGCATTGTGAGTGGCTCTAGGATCGTCAGCAAAGGTACCCTCTACACGTTGAGAAAGCACATCCTATGGGAGGAAGAGTGCTTCCCCTAGCACCCGCATTGTGCTGAGGAAATACATGACCACTGCGTGCCATGCTCCCGGATCCGCTTCTACGCCTTAAAATGTACGGTCACAAGAGCCCCACTAATGTTGCTCGTGAACTCGTTGTCACCTTTTAGTCGCCTTTTACGACTGGCATAACCTAATTGTAAGCCTGTAAGCCCAAAACTACATGGCTGTTAAGTTCATATTACAGCAAGAAACCTACATAAAACGAATATATTTCATTTTTTATGTGCATCGTTGTTGTGATAACAGCGGAACAGTTTGTAGGTCGTCGCAAAGATCAGTGGGCGGGTTCAACGACCGCCGGTGTCACGGCCATGCGTGTGTATAGAGATGGGCCCCGTGCTTAGCATTTATATGCCGACGTGCTAACCAGCCGGCCCTCGTTACGCCACGGGAAATGTTAGGGCGAGTGTTATTGTTCTACGGTCTGGCTACGAAGCAAATAATTATGACACTCGTGGGGCTTTGTTTTGATAACCCTGTATAAACCGACTTAAAAAAATAAGGAGGTTCTCAATTCATATATTATTTTACTGCGCCGTATTTATTAACAGATTGTTTTTTGGTTCAGAGGATTTTTAATTTCGTTGGTATCCAAGATAAACCAAGGAACTTCTAATATTCGTATAGAATAATGCTCATTGATCAATCTAAGCCTAGTCTTGGACTGTTCATAAACCAATACTTAGTATTTAAAAATGTGCACAAATAGCTTTCTTTATAGTAAACGAGCAGACGTGCCTAAAGCTCACCTGGTTTTTACTGGAAACGTAAAGAAATTATAGGCGTTTCGTAACATAACATTAATTAGGATAACTTAAGCGGTCATTTCTATCTTTCATTTGATTTGATTTCGGTTTTTGTTTAGTAAATATACTCGTTACATATTATAGTCAACAAACGCAGGGCGTTTACCTGAACTAATGATACGCTATCTACATAACAAAACAGTACTTAACTATCCTGCGGTGACTGAATGTTGGTGTGTTTTATTAGCCCTAATATATACACACTACTGTTCAGTGACAAATGGTTAGGTTGCTACTCCCTAGGCGAGCTATGTAAAGACAAAAATAATGGCGAATATTTCGAATTAATTTAATTAATTAAAATCGTCAATAGCCTAATGGTTTGTAGTTCAGGCTGGAAAATATAAGGTTATTAGTAAGTTATACGAACAAGGTCCCGGCTTGTTATAGAATTTTATTTATTTATTTTACAAATCAAAACTAACTAAACCAGACAACATGAATACCCTTAAGATACACACCTTTCCATGCAACCGTAATATGGAACCATTTGACTGTGGCTGCGCTATCCTATCTCGTGTTTCCAACATCAAATATTTGGGAGTTATAATTGATGAACAATTAAACTGGCAGCTTCACCTTTCGACATTGGCCAATAGAATAAGAAAGATGATTTATATTTTCAAAAATTTAAGGAATATAGCCAATACCAAGCTTCTCAAACAAACATATCAAGCACTAGTCGAATGTTTGGTAAGGTACTGCATCTGTGTATGGGGTAGTGCCGCTAAAACCTATCTCCTTGTTGTTGAGAGAGCCCAGCGTGCTGTACTAAAAATCATGATGCACCTTCCATACAGATGTCCAACAACAGATGTTTACGATAAAACTAACATTTATCGGTAGAAGACTCGTTAGCTATTCTACGCATTGTGAGTGGCTCTAGGATCGTCAGCAAAGGTACCCTCTACACGTTGAGAAAGCACATCCTATGGGAGGAAGAGTGCTTCCCTAGCAACCGCACTGTGCTGAGGAAATACATGACCACTGCGTGCCAAGCTCCCGGATCCGCTTTTACGCCTTAAAATGTACGGTCACAAGAGCCCCACTAATGTCGCTCGTGAACTCGTTGTCACCTTTTAGTCGCCTTTTACGACTGGCATAACCTAATTGTAAGCCCAAAACTACATGGCTGTTAAGTTCATATTACAGCAAGAAACTTACATAAAACGAATGTATTTCATTTTTTATGTGCATCGTTGTTGTGATAACAGCGGAACAGTTTGTAGGTCGTCGCAAAGATCAGTGGGCGGGTTCAACGACCGCCGGTGTCACGGCCATGCGTGTGTATAGAGATGGGCCCCGTGCTTAGCATTTATATGCCGACGTGCTAACCAGCCGGCCCTCGTTACGCCACGGGAAATGTTAGGGCGAGTGTTATTGTTCTACGGTCTGGCTACGAAGCTAATAATTATGACACTCGTGGGGCTTTGTTTTGATAACCCTGTATAAACCGACTTAAAAAAATAAGGAACTTCTCAATTCATATATTATTTTACTGCGCGGTATTTATTAACAGTTTTTTTGGTTCAGAGGATTTTTAATTTCGTTGGTATCCGACTTTTGGTTTCAAAGATAAACCAAGGAAGTTCTAAAATTCGTATAGAATAATGCTCATTGATCAATCTAAGCCTAGTCTTGGACTGTTCATAAACCAATACTTAGTATTTAGAAATTGAAAATTAATAATTATAAATTAAAAGTAAAACACACATTATAAGTAAACACAGTAAAACACACACACACATACACACAAAACATTTAAAAACAGATTTTATTTTCGACTATTTATTTACATTTTGTTACACAATTTTTATCTTTTGTTATTTTTTTTACTATATTAATGTTTAAGATTAAAAAGTTACGGGGAAGACACTAGCTCCTGAGATACAGCTTACGCTAGTTCGGGAGTTAAGGGACTCACCTTTATATGTATTCAACTTTATTTTTGCAAATAAACTATATTATTATTATTATTATTATTATTATTTATATATTAGAACTTTAAATTCATGGTTTATTTATTTAATAAATTCTTGAAATTTTTAAATGCCTATAATTACTATTAGTCCAATAAATATATTTACCAGGAAACACAAAAACCGTCTTCCAAGTTCCTCCATAGCGCCGCCTTTCATGCTTATAATGGTAATTTCCTCTTTCTTCCACAATTGTGCTCGCAGTTCTTTCTTACGCGTAACATAGTAACCGTCCAGGCCGAGGTTACCCCCCACCGGGGACCCTTGTGTCGAGTTACTAGCGATAGAGGTTCAGGCTAAGCGACCTAAGAGCTATGCCACCTCTCAATCCGGTGAAGCAGTCAAGGCCAGCTTCTCTGGCCAATCTGTGTAGTTCGTCAAAAAAAAATTCGCTGTTCTTTGGGAGTACTTAGTCTTGGATGGATCCTACTCGTATTGTATTGTAGTATTTTAGGAGTTATTTGACATATCTTTGAAACGCAAGGACATATCGTAACAAAATTCGTATAGGACGTTAAAGTTACAGCCTTTATGTCCCACTACAGGCCTTCTCTGTACAGAGAGTTTAAGGGCATAGTCCGCGACGCACACCTAGGTCGGCTTGGCTTAGCAAACTTCACATGTCTAGACCCTGAGCTACCTCGCCGCATGGGACATAATTAAAACCAAATCCTTTCAAGCAACAAAATTGAAATCTAGTCATAAACAACGACGCTACGAGTGCACAGCCTTTAAAAAAATACATATGTTTATTATATATTTTTTGAAGTCGGTTATGTGTTAGGGTTCTAGAAAAACAATTATGTACAATAGGATATCATGTAGGCTGAGTGTTTGTGCTACCGTTGACGCTAATGGGTCATTCTTTGTAAGTGTATGTGTTGTCTTGGCCACAACAATGACTACGCAGAAGGACAATATGCTCATTTATCCCCTATTCACTTCTTTTCCTGTTATGTACAACATTTATTACTGTAAAATGTACTTTACTTCTTATTACGGGAGGATTGAAATGAGCTATTGAATTTTGTAATTATTAAAATATTTAAACTAGATTAAAGATTATTGTTTTCTGTTTTTTTTTTTTATAAAGAAAGCTAGCGATATTTCTTTTTTTTTCAGAAATATTGCTAACATTCTTGTTAACCATTCCAACTAAGCTTGTGCTAGCAGATGGTTCACGTCAGTAGTCTAATGGCGGATTCGAACACTCGACCTTACGATTCGCAGACCGTACCCTAAACCATTAGGCTTTTGACGCTAACGACTATCTGTAAGTAGGTTCTACGTATTTTATTTTAAGTTAAGTTTCAATATTTTTATTTTTTTTCAACCAAGGCCTCGACTATGCTAAAGCAGTTGTTAAAATGAACATTCAGTGATATCACAGTTGTAGATTTTTACTAGTCTCAAGTTAAATTGTACTGCTATGGTTTTCCAACACACTCCAATATTATTTCGATTGTTACGAATTGTTAATATTCACATATTCCAAATATGCCGAGACATTTCCATCAATCAATATCGCATAATCATGTTATTAATAAAAAAAAAAATTAATATGACGTAAAAACATTGTTAATTATATTACTGAATTCGATACAATGTCAATAGAATTCTAATAAGTTCGTTTCATAGAGAAATTTTGTTGCGAAATAGCAGACTCGGTTTCTTATCTTTGACTTAAATATTGTTGTGACCTAATATAATGTCAGAGGCGCAGCGTGTCTGGATGATTTTTTTTGACCTCTTATGGGTTATAACTATAAAAAAAATTAAGACACATGTTACCATTAATTTTATAAGTTTTTGAAATGGTGACCACATTACTGCGTAGAATTTGTTTTCGACACAACAATGATGTGAGATTTTTAACGAAATCAAGATAATTATTAGATTGCACTAAGTAGTCTTAGACTAACTATACGGTTTGAGAGAATTTTATTTCCTTAATAAGAATTACAAAAAATTCACTTAAGGAAAATACACAAATATACAATTTTAAGCTAAGCGTTACAGTTCTAGTAATATGTTTATAAAATAATAATAGGTTTCAAACATCCAGGAACAATATCAACATTTTGTTTTGAATAGTGGGTTATTGGACATTGCAAGGTGATTAAGGCTAACTACATTTTGTAAATTAATATTTTAAAAGACGGTGTTCGTATTTATGACCAAAGATTTAGAGAATAGGTGCGCTGCGGCCATACTAGATGTGTCATACTATGAGCGTTTTAATTATTATTTATTACGTCTCTAAACTACATCTATAACAGAGACTAGATTGTATTCACGAGGGCATGCTCGAATAATAATAATAATAATAATAATAAATCATTTATTCCGCTGTGTATATGTTTAAGAACATCCCCATTTTATACCATAACTCCTTTACTGATAGTTTGCTTTCATATATGTCGTCTTAGTACGTTTGATCAAGTAATTTCTAAAAATAGATATAAACGGTCCTGTTGTTTATAAGAATGTTACATACAGACATGTCTCTGGCACTATTTTATATTTGTATGTCCATTTGTTCAATCGCTCAGTGCCTTCTTTGAGTGCAACCATTTAATTCGATAATTTCTTGGCCGTTCAGTCGTAAATACAGAACGTCTGATTAGAAGGCGCTTATCTATGTGTTACGAATAAACGTAACGTTTTACGTAAAGTCACCGTTATCTTGAAGACAAATAAAAATAAGTTCATACGTCTATTGTAACGTTGATGTTTTGAATGCAAATAGCAGGAATTTAAAATCAAATCAAAAGTGTTTTCATGGCGTGTGTACAACTCGTACTGCGGTAAGCATCATTTTCATGAGCTACGCGAATAATTTAAATAATGAAATCGATTTTTGTTCAAGTCGTTTAACTTAACTATTGTCTATACGTTTGCCGACCTAGTCAAATATTGTTCTTTTATATTAGTCAGTTCATTAACTTATTCCAATTCATGAGTATATTTTACAGATTATAATATTTTTTAAGCTCCTTCCTCCTCGCGTCGGTTTCCTCAATGCTGAGGGTCGTGACCATCTCGTGGGAACAGTTTGGTTTTAGTGATCCGTCGCCATTTTCCTCTATCTGCAGCCGTGCGCAGAGCATCGCTAACCGACGTGCCTAGAGTGGTGCGGATCTGGTCAGTCCAACGTGTCGGGCTTCGACCTCGCGGTCTTGTCCCGTCAATTTTACCAGTCACAACTAGCCTTTCTAAGTTATTGCTGTTTTTTCTGGCAATGTGACCAAAGTATTCCAGCATCCTGCGTAGGCATATGGTGGACAGCCTAGCTTCGATTTTAAGTTCCCTCAGGATGGACACGTTGGTACGATGTGCTGTCCATGGGATCCGTAACATCCTTCGCCAGCACCACATCTCGAAGGCATCAATGCGATCACGATCGGCTTTCTTCAGGGTCCATGTCTCAACTCCGTAGGTGAATATGGAAAACACAAGTGTGATTATTTTTTAAGCATTAAAACTAAATTAGCATATAGTAGAACTAACTGTTGATAACAATATTCTTGAACAAAGTGGTAACATCAGCAGGTCTAGGCTACTATGGTTCCATTGGCTTTGGCCACGAGTCTTACCACTATTTGCAGTGCTCAAAGACCGTAGGTCTAAGGCTGTTATTGTGTACTATATTGGCAATGGTCTTTTGTTATGCCGAGATCTATTCCTTAATCGTAGTCGTGACGGTGTAAAGAGACTCTGGGGCTACAATTCTCTGTTGTACTATTTCCTCGAGCACGTTACTGTAAGGACAGTAAGAATAAACATCCTAATTGAGACAATAACGTGTTATCGATACCAAACATTTGTATAACATTCCCCACACTATTGTTGACATAGGTCCTCTGCATGTGATGTTGGTTTTAAATTTTATTGTCATTCTCTCAAATTGCTTCAATAAATATGTAGAATACAAAACACAACACCATTCATTCATCAGACAAAAGTGGATGGGTGTTTTATCATCATGATCAGGCTCGAGAAGGCCAAACCACGACCGGTTGAAACGGAACCGGTTAGCTTCTGTGGGATTACTATCTTGTACCAAACTTTTTCTGTTTATATGAGAAACAGAACCATGACAGGGCTCTTATTTGATTTATAGTACGTGAACGACCAATATGTGTAATACCATCTGCGCAAACCATATTGCTATAAACGAAACTGGATATAGTAGATGAATATATTTACCTCGGACAGTGTTTGAGTCTAGACAGAATTGGCCAAGCTCGTGAAATAAAGCGTCGCATCCAACTGGGATGGGGGCTTTTGGAAAACTAGTAGATGTATTCAGGGACAGATACCTATCAGCCTTAAGCGTCGTGTCTTCGAACAGTGTGTTCTTCCCACTATGGTATATGGGGCCGAGACCTGGACGCTCACAAAACAGTCTATGAACAGACTGCAGGTCACACAAAAGAGGGAATTTATGTTGGGAATTTCCCTCCGTGATAGGATCAACAATGTTGAGATACGTAGAAGGACGAAGTTGACCGACATAGCAGTAGCAGTCGCTAAAGAAAGTGGAAGTGGAACTTTACCAAGTACAACATTAGCCAAGCTTTTAACACGCTCGTTCGTGACTTAACCATTTCAAAAGACATGTTTAAGAACATCCCCACTTTATACCATAACTCCTTTACTGATAGTTTGCTTTCATATATGTCGTCTTAGTACGTTTGATCAATTAATTTCTAAAAATAGATATAAACGGTCCTGTTGTTTATAAGAATGTTACATACAGACATGTCTCTGGGACTATTTTATATTTGTATGTCCATTTGTTCAATCGCTCAGTGCCCTCTTTGAGTGCAACCATTTAATTCGATAATTTCTTGGCCGTTCAGTCGTAAATACAGAACGTCTGATTAGAAGGCGCTTATCTATGTGTTACGAATAAACGTAACGTTTTACGTAAAGTCACCGTTATCTTGAAGACAAATAAAAATAAGTTCATACGCCTATTGTTACGTTGATATTTTGAATGCAAAAATAGCAGGAATTTAAAATCAAATCAAAAGTGTTTTCATGGCGTGTGTACAACTCGTACTGCGGTAAGCATCATTTTCATGAGCTACGCGAATAATTTAAATAATGAAATCGATTTTTGTTCAAGTCGTTTAACATAACTATTGTCTATACGTTTGCCGACCTAGTCAAATATAGTTCTTTTATATTAGTCAGTCCATTAACTTATTCCAATTCATGAGTATATTTTACAGATTTTAATATTTTTGAAGCTCCTCCCTCCTCGCGTCGGTTTCCTCAATGCTGAGGGTCGTGACTCGTGGGAACAGTTTGGTTTTAGTGATCCGTCGCCATTTTCCTCTATCTGCAGCCGTGCGCAGAGCATCGCTAACCGACGTGCCTAGAGTGGACGGATCTGGTCAGTCCAACGTGTCGGGCTTCGACCTCGCGGTCTTGTCCCGTCAATTTTACCAGTCACAACTAGCCTTTCTAAGTTATTGCTGTTTTTTTCTGGCAATGTCACCAAAGTATTCCAGCATCCTGCGTAGGCATATGGTGGACAGCCTAGCTTCGATTTTAAGTTCCCTCAGGATGGACACGTTGGTACGATGATATGATGATGTACCATGGGATCCGTAACATCCTTCGCCAGCACCACATCTCGAAGGCATCAATGCGATCACGATCGGCTTTCTTCAGGGTCCATGTCTCAGCTCCGTAGGTGGATATGGAAAACACAAGTGTGATTATTTTTAAGCATTAAACTAAATTAGCATATAGTAGAACTAACTGTTGATAACAATATTCTTAAACAACGTGGTAACATCAGAAAGTCTAGGCCACTATGTTTCCATTAGCTTTGGCCGCGAGTCTTACCACTATTTTGCAGTACTCAAAGGCCGTAGGTCTAAGGCCGTTATTGTGTATTATATTGGCAATGGTCTTTTGTTATGGCGAGATCTATTCCTTAATCGTAGTCGTGACGGTGTAAAGAGACTCTGGGGCTACAATTCTCTGTTGCACTATTTCCTCGAGCACGTTACTGTAAGGACAGTAAGAATAAACATCCTAATTGAGACAATAACGTGTTATCGATACCAAACATTTGTATAACATTCCCCACACTATTGTTGACACAGGTCCTCTGCATGTGATGTTGGTTTTAAATTTTATTGTCATTCGCTCAAATTGATTCAATAAATATGTAGAATACAAAATACAACACCATTCATTCATCACACAAAAGTGGATGGGTGTTTTATCATCATGATCAGGCTCGAGAAGGCCAAACCACGACCGGTTCAAACGGAACCGGTTAGCTTCTGTGGGATTACTATCTTGTACCAAACTTTTTTCTGTTTATATGAGAAACAGAACCATGACAGGGCTCTTATTTGATTTATAGTACATGAACGACCAATATATGTAGACGCTTTTGAGTATACGAGCGGCAATAGGTCACAGCTTGTGACATATGTGCCTCTTGTTGTAATAGTGACTGTTACGTTCATTCCACATTTTGTTCTCAAAGCGAGGCCTTAACTGGGTCGGCTCGAGTGCACGATCTAAACGACTGCAAACTTGCAAGATCCATTAAAGATTCGCTTTCGCTTTTTCGTACTTATGTATTCAACAATGCGACGAAAACGATTTACGAAAGCGTAATTGTTTTAAAAATTTATCTCGTATCATATTAAATAAAACCAACAGGACAATGAGCTTATGATAATTGTTATACCATGCCACTAACAATTACCTACTGATCAGGACTTCCAAGCACAAAATCGCTTAGCATGGTATTTGCTCTCATCACCGCCAGATATTTTTAATTTCACTATCTAAGCTGACTTTAACACCTGGACCAGAGTACAACGAATGCAATTAATATTCATCGTTAATACTAAACCATCCTTAACCGACTTCGAATAAGGTTTTTTTTTTATGCGTGTAAACTAGCGCTTGACCATGGTGTTAAGTGGTGATATAGTCGAAAGATAGTACGCGCTAGTTTAGTAAGTTATATTATATCACCTATTCACTCTACTCTTGAAGGCTCCCACGTCGTACTTGGACAGAAAGACTGACGCCGGCAACTTATTCCACTCCTTTGCTGTACGCAAGATGAACGATGACTCAAATCGCTTCGTTCGGACGCGCGGAACATCGACTAAAAAAGGGTGGAGACCCGCCGAGTATCTAAACGTCCGAAGGTAGAATGGGGATGGGGGAATTAACTCGTGTAATTCCTGTGCACACTCTCCAAAGTGTAATCTGTAAAACACCGAAAGGCTGGCCACCTTGCGCCTGTGCTCAAGACTATCTAGGTGTAGATCTTGGTCACTTATCAACTTTTTGGCCCGCCTCTCCATGGAATCCAGTGCCGCGAGTGGTGTATGTTGTGGATGTGGTGGATGTTTTCAATTCGTGTGTATTATTGAAATCAGTGCATTTAATCTGTCACTGATGGTGAGACATTTCTATTCGTTGTTATCGTAGATTTTATTTGAATTAGGTTTACAGAATTCGTTTTCGAGTGTGCATAGGTCTTACACAATATATTTGCCCCGTCTTACTATCGCCACTGCACATACAGAGGCAGTATGTTTTTCTTGCAAAATAATTTATTTTAATACATTATTAATCTTCAAGGTTGAAGGCTATTGCAATATCTATTTTATCTGTGATATTTTATCGTTTTAAACAAGTTCGTACTGGATGATTACCTCCACTTTGCCTACGTGCACCAGTTCTCCCCTTGTGATGAATGTCCATATACATTCAACCTTGATTCACTGGTGCGGAAAGCGACAATGCGTAATTTTCCAACGGGTTAGGGGAACGGACTGCTATCCTTTCATCTCCTTACACAGTGTCATTTCACTTTAGTAATAACTGCTTTGTTTTAGCTCTTTTATTAGTGATTTCTTTTATCTGTGTGAATGTATTTCATCACTGTTTACTTATCTCTTATTAATCACTGCGATCAAATTTGATAAACCACAAATCCTCGCAAAAGAACACAGGTCGTACTAAGGATAATGTGTGAAGAGAATTTTGAAAAGATGACCGGAAACCGGCGACTGACATGATGAAGCATGCTTCATCATTTCAGCTGTAGGACATCCATCGTTAGACGCCTGCCTTCAAGTTGTAAGCGTCTTGCATCCCGCTGCGTTCCGCGGCCTTTATGAGGTCGTTAGACCACTTTGCAGGTGGACGTCAAACGGTGCATGCCGGTCCGTGGTCTCCAATCGGTGCCACATGCTTGGGATTAAAAAAAATTAAATCTAAAACGAAGCACGCTATTTCTAGATCTCAAGATACTGTAAACTGATTCTGCGTATATCGGTTAAATTACAATTTAACTAACTATGACTTTGATCCGTCATATACCTGTCTCATCATGCACTATAAAGCGGGTGGCAACGTCTGGAAATTAAAAACATAAGTAAACCGCGAAAAAATCAATTGTTGTGATCACGGGGGGACTGACGAGTTTCTACACTAGTATGAACTTCACTTACTCCGGAGAAAGACTGTAATAAAAAGAACCTCTTTCACCAATTCCAGGAGATTTACTCGGTGGGTAAAAGAAAGCCGGTCCTGTCAGAGCACTGATCGTCGTTTGAATCTAATACAGCTGTTGGCTGGCAGGTTTAGCCTTAATAGACAGGTGCTAAGTCCCCATGCCAAGTAGTTCGCACGGTCGCAGGCAAATGCATCCCATTAATCGTTAATAAGAAAGAACATTGCTCAAAATATATCTCGTATCATATTAAATAATAAAACAAACAGGACAATCAGTTCATGATAATTGTTATACCATGCCAATAACAATTACCTACTGATCAGGACTTCCAAGCACAAAATGGCTTAGCATGGTATTTGCTCTCATCACCGCCGGATATTTTTAATTTCACTATCTAAAGCTGACTTTAACACCTGGAGTAAACACACCTACCGTAGCCCAAACCTAAAACACTAAACGATTTTTAACCGACTTCGAAAAGGTGGATGTTTTCAATTCGTGTGTATTATTGAAATCAGTGCATTTAATCTGTCACTGATGGTGAGACATTTCTATTCGTTGTTATAGTCGTAGATTTGATTTGAATTAGGTTTACAGAATTCGTTTTCGAGTGTGCATAGGTCTTACACAATATATTTGCCCCGTCTTACTATCGCCACTGCACATACAGAGGCATTATGTTTTTCTTGCAAAATAATTTATTTTAATACATTATTAATCTTCAAGGTTGAAGGCTATTGCAATTTCTATTTCATCTGTGATATTTTATCGTTAAAGTTAAAGTTCGTACTGGATGATTACCTCCACTTTGCCTACGTGCACCAGTTCTCCCCTTGTGATGAATGTCCATATACATTCAACCTTGATTCACTGGTGCGGAAAGCGACAATGCGTAATTTTCCAACGGGTTAGGGGAACGGACTGCTATCCTTTCATCTCCTTACACAGTGTCATTTCACTTTAGTAATAACTGCTTTGTTTTAGCTCTTTTATTAGTGATTTCTTTTATCTGTGTGAATGTATTTCATCACTGTTTACTTATCTCTTATTAATCACTGCGATCAAATTTGATAAACCACAAATCCTCGCAAAAGAACACAGGTCGTACTAAGGATAATGTGTGAAGAGAATTTTGAAAAGATGACCGGAAACCGGCGACTGACATGATGAAGCATGCTTCATCATTTTAGCTGTAGTACATCCACCGCTAGACGCCTGCCTTCAAGTTGTAAGCGTCTTGCATCCCGCTGCGTTCCGCGGCCTTTATGAGGTCGTTAGACCACTTTGCAGGTGGACGTCAAACGGTGCATGCCGGTCCGTGGTCTCCAATCGGTGCCACATGCTTGGGATTAAAAAAAATTAAATCTAAAACGAAGCACGCTATTTCTAGATCTCAAGATACTGTAAACTGATTCTGCGTATATCGGTTAAATTACAATTTAACTAACTATGACTTTGATCCGTCATATACCTGTCTCATCATGCACTATAAAGCGGGTGGCAACGTCTGGAAATTAAAAACATAAGTAAACCGCGAAAAAATCAATTGTTGTGATCACGGGGGGGACTGACGAGTTTCTACACTAGTATGAACTTCACTTACTCCGGAGAAAGACTGTAATAAAAAGAACCTCTTTCACCAATTCCAGGAGATTTACTCGGTGGGTAAAGAAAGCCGGTCCTGTCAGAGCACTGACCGTCGTTTGTATCTAATACAGCTGTTGGCTGGCAGGTTTAGCCTTAATAGACAGGTGCTAAGTCCCCATGCCAAGTAGTTCGTACGGTCGCAGGCAAATGCATCCCATTAATCGTTAATAAGAAACAACATTGCTCAAAATATATATTCGACTAACGTCATCGATAAAACTAACTCAATCTGTGTGTAATGTATCGCTTTCACTGGTAGATACGATGTAAGACGTTATCTCGGATTACGTTTCCAACACCTCAGTATCCGATGTCTCTCAATAAGTATCAGGCACGTATTACTTGTTAATATTACACAATATTCATTTATATAAGATACTATGGAGTTCAAGGTTATGTTAAAGAAATCTTCACTCATGGAAGATATTTCATCACCGTTTACTTATCTCTTATTAATCACTGCGATCAAATTTGATAAACCACAAATCCTACCAAAAGAACACACGTCGTACTAAGGATAATGTGTGAAGAGAATTTTGAAAAGATGACCGGAAACCGGCGACTGACATGATGAAGCATGCTTCATCATTTTAGCTGTAGTACATCCACCGCTAGACGCCTGCCTTCAAGTTGTAAGCGTCTTGCATCCCGCTGCGTTCCGCGGCCTTTATGAGGTCACCAGACCTTTACTTTGTGAGACCACTTTGCAGGTGGACGTCAAACGGTGCATGCCGGTCCGTGGTCTCCAATCGGTGCCACATGCTTGGGATTAATAAAAATTAAATCTAAAACGAAGCACGCTATTTCTAGATCTCAAGATACTGTAAACTGATTCTGCGTATATCGGTTAAATTACAATTTAACTAACTATGACTTTGATCCGTCATATACCTGTCTCATCATGCACTATAAAGCGGGTCGCAACGTCGGGAAATTAAAAACACAAGTAAACGGTGAAAAAATCAATTGTTGTGATCAAGTGGGGACTGACGAGTTTCTACACTAGTATGAACTTCACTTACTCCGGAGAAAGACTGTAATAAAAAGAACCTCTTTCACCAATTTCAGGAGATTTACTCGGTGGGTAAAAGAAAGCCGGTCCTGTCAGAGCACTGACCGTCGTTTGAATCTAATACAGCTGTTGGCTGGCAGGTTTAGCCTTAATAGAGAGGTGCTAAGTCCCCATGCCAAGTAGTTCGTAAGGTCGCAGGCAAATGCATCCCATTAATCGTTAATAAGAAAGAACATTGCTCAAAATATATATTCGACTAACGTCATCGATAAAACTAACTCAATCTGTGTGTAATGTATCGCTTTCACTGGTAGATACGATGTAAGACGTTATCTCGGATTACGTTTCGAACACCTCAGTATCCGATGTCTCTTAATAAGTATCAGGCACGTATTACTTGTTAATATTACACAATATTCATTTATATAAGATTCTATGGAGTTCAAGGTTATGTTAAAAGAAATCTTCACTCATGGATGGAATATTTCATCTCAACTTCTTATTTCAGAGTCACGGTAGCTCAGTGTCCGGGCGGTCGTCCCAATTTACATAGTACGCTTAGCAACCCGAGTTCGATCCCCGGTGCCGGAACCATTGCTAAGTTTATATGTATTTGCATAGCAGGTTTTTTTCTTCCCCACCCCTTAGATGTTAGAAGCGTTGCTGGAGTTTCTTCGGCCATTTCTTCTCTCAGCACCAACGCTTCCCGAAGTGGCACTCAAAGTTAGTTTAGCTTTTTGAATGTCCCTCAGATTATCCGTGAAATAGCTACCGACCGAGTCGAGGTTCGGCCAAGCGACCTAAGAGCTATGCCACCTCTCAATCCGGTGAAGCAGTCAAGGCCAGCTTCTCTGGCCAATCTGTGTAGTTCGTCATAAAAAAAAAATCTTATTTGTTTGTCGTAAGATGAGGCCCAGTTCGTAGAGCGCTATCTGAGACTTCATTCTTAGTAACTTAGCGAGAGGGTCCTCTCGATCCCTCAAAAAGGCCGATAAACATTTTTATTTCAAAGCAAGGTTTGAAAGAAAACCTGCGTCCTTATCTTGTTATCGACATCCTTCAAATCTCGAAACGCTTTGCGTCGTCATTTCATTATTCATACAGCAAAGGACTCGAATACTCTGCCTGCGTCGGCTTTTCCTTCCGATGACATGTGGGTGTTTTCAAGGGAAAGTTAATAGGCATTTACTAGCCCTTAACATCAGATGGGATCGTGGTAAAGCACATGCTTGGAAAGTAAAAAAAAAGACCGTAGCCCAAACCTTTGGGATAATTGACAAATCTTCAAAGTCATTGCCTTACACTCCGATGTGGTTATAATTTTTGATTGTATAACAGTTTAGTTCTGAGGTAAAACGTTTGTGAAAACACGTATACCAAGCAAGCGTACGCGATAGCTTTGCGGGCCAGTAATCATCGTAGTTAAGTGTCATTACGCTTTCCCATAGACGAGTGGTCGTAGTGACAGTGGGATCGCGTGCCCCACGCCTGGAAAGCATGACGTACATTGCTCCGCTTAACTTCTACGGCAGTGATTCTCAATCTTTTTTTGTTGCGGCACATATTTAACAGTTTCAAAATTTGGCGGCACACAAAGAAAAAGATAAAAATTATTTACTTACTACAACACACTGCATAAATAGATTATAACAAAAATTTTAAATTTACGAAATAATAATATATATTCATGTTAAAAATATTTTTCTTTTTAAATGATTTAATGTAATAATATTAACATTATTATATATTTGCAAAATTTGGCGGCACAGTGGTTGAGAATCACTGTTCTACGGCATCGATGACTTGGAATCTTTTCTTTTTTTCTTTTTTTATTTTTTTTAAAAAAATAAAAAGAAAGCTAGGAATATTTCTTTTTTTTTTCAGAAATATTACTAACAATCTTGTTAACCATTCCAACTAAGCTTAAGCTTGTGCTAGGACATGGTTCACGGCAATAGTCGAATGGTGGATTCGAACCCACGACCTTACGATTCGCAGTCCGTACCCTAAACCATTAGGCTATTGACGCTTTGTACGGTGAATTCAGACAATTTTTATAGCAATATATATACGTATGTATTGGGTACCGGTCTAAAAGTTTAGACTTTTACTGCATTACCTTACAAAGAAATTGGAATCTTTAGCCAAAACTTGTGTTTCCATGTCCATTTGGCATACTTGATTCAGAATGCCATTGCGCTCCTATCATCACTCGCGGGTGGCTATTACTGTGCATACTTATTTGGAATATGTTGTCTGTGGGTACTATGTAACAACTAATAAATCATTGTAAGCGTGGACCTTTGCCAAACATTTGACCAGACGTCCCGATTACTGCGGTGCTAGTAATAATATTTGTTTTCTAACAAAGTACACAGCATAGATGTTCAAATTATTTGCATAAATTTAATATATATACGTTTTAAGCTGAATTGATATTTCACGAACGAAAATTGTATGTTGAATTTTATTAACGTATTATGTGTTTATATAGAAAGGCTTTTACTTAATGTATTTACGTACAGGCTTATCCTAGACAATAGGAATTGTGAAGCAAATTTTAATACAAATCCTAATTCGTTCACGGTTGTAGGTATGTCTTAAGTATAACAACATTTGTCTGTCATCTAGAGACTAATACAGAAAGTATTCAAGTGCGGATATTTGTCCACCCCAGTCATGAAATCTTCTTGGAAACATTGCAATAAATAAATACAACACAAATAGACAAAGCACACACAAATACACAAATAGGAAAAGCAACAATTTGCTTTCAACCACTTGGAGTTGTCATAGAAGCAGGCGGTGATCGCAATTATATGTATTCGCATAACAATTTAAAAATAAATATTATCAAAATCCATTAATTACATTTTGTCAGTAAACTATTAGTTATATCATTTGGTTATAAAGATTATTTTTTTATAAAGATGGCTAACAATATTTCTTTTTTTTTTACACAAATTTTACTAACATTCTCGTTAACCATTCCAACTAAGCTTTAAGCTTGTGTTAGGATATGGTTGGTACATTGGTACTGGAAGGCGCAGGTCTCCTTCTGCGAATCAGTAATGGCCCAGAAGGAGACCGCAGAACGGGATCGGGAGAGGGCCGATCCCGTTCGGAGATGGCGCAGGCGGGCCGGTAGCAGACCGGCCCGCAGCCCTGTAGTTCTGGGCTCTCAAGAATAAGACTACGGCATCCCCTGCCTGTGGTACAAGGCAACTAAAATGGGCCTCGGATTCACTGGGCGACAAGGGTGGGGGCTTGCGTCGTCCACCAAAGTGGACCCGGGAAGAAGGCGACATCGGCTGGCCCGTGTCGCCTTTCGCTGCGAGGGCACAAGGGAGGAGGGAGTAACCTCCCCCCGGGACGTGCTCTCCTTGAGCACAGTGCAGAGGGGCTCCGGTGCGTTCCACTGGAGATCCCGGAGCCCCTCATCATGCACCGAGGAAAGGGCTACCGGGGAGGTTTTAGTGGGTAAAAACCCCACATAACCGCCTCGTTCCCCAGAAGGCGAGGTATCTTTTTGAAGATTTCCTCCCCGTTAACAAAAAGGATATGGTTGGTTGGTTGGAATGGTGGATTCGAAGTGACGACCTTACGATTCTCAGACCGTACCCTAAATCATTAGGCTATTGGCACTTCATCATTAAATCAATTATAACACATTTTCATATTGATATTTCTAGTATCGTTATACAAATATTTGTGAGTAATATTTGATACAATTTCCTTAACGCCGTCCGTCACGTGATGTTTTTCCACGTAACGACTTTTTGCCGTACCAGTCATGGTCCGCTAGTTCTTAACGTATATTGTCTGCTTTGCTCCTAATCATTATTCATGTTTTATTTAGTTTTAATAAACATCAGCTGCCGTAATCGCGAATAAAAAAAGGAGTCTGGAATGGCTGGCTGATTTTGTATGATGCATTTTGTCAAGGCGAATTGCATTGATGGAATTGGACAGAATTATATTATCTGCTGAATTCCTCTGTGTTGAATTTTTTTCCTTCTGTTGCAAGCCGTTCCAAAGCGAAATGACTAAGGGACCTTCGAGAACAACCTTGCAATTCCTCTGGTGACATTTATGATTGGTGATCATTCGCCATCAGTTGAACTGCTTTTTTAAGTCAGCGTTCAATCACAGGTTAATTATACATGCAATCTTTGGTCTAAGTAATAGAATACCTATTAATTCTCTCCTTGAAGCACATTTATTGAAACCGGAGGGAAAGGTTCACGTGGGTAAATTATTCATTCCTTTGCTGTACGCATAATGAAGGACGAAACAGTCTTTTGTCCTAATCTAAGGGATGTCCACAACAAAAGGATGCCGTGCGTCATGACGGCCGTTGATTAGAAAAATTGTGGTGTATATATAATTTTTACCTCCTTGATAGAATCATCCTTCACACGCACTCTAGTTACCACTGAAAGACTAGACTAATTTAAATATTTTTTTTTATGACGTACTACACAGATTGGCCAGAGAAGCTGGCCTTGACTGCTTCACCGGATTAAGAGGTGGCATAGCTCTTAGGTCGCTTAGCCTGAACCTCCCCCCCGGTGGGGGCTTTAAATAGAATAGTGTGCTAATATAGCAAGTGGAAACAAAAATATATTTGCATGAACTGTTTTTGTTAAGTGTTGTTTGGCATTACAACTTCTGCTTGAATCCCTGTCATGAATTACTTGTACTTACTCGTAAGTCGCTTGTAATTTAGTTAATCTGTAACTGGTCGTGAAAGCGTGTTTACACTGCAGTTGGTTGACAAACCGCCCGTCCCGCCGTTCTGGTGAAACGGCATATTGTGCCGCCTTATACGGGCGCTATGATAACGGTCGTGTAGGGTTCTGGCGCCCGATGCTACTGGAAATCGGCGATCGTAAGCACGCGTGTAATTTAAACGCTTGCTTAATAGCTTTGACTATAATATGATCGTCGTTTTCACTGATTGCTTCACGCCACATGGTTGGTAAATGCCATCGCTCATGAACTACCATATTATTAAGAGAGGTGTAAGTGATTAACGTGCCACGAGAAGTCAGATTATAGTGTGCACGATGACCAGTTGGGGAGAAATGTCCATCTCTCTGATTTCGTATGTGTGTAATAGCGACATAATATTTTCTATAGCCCGCCACAATTTAAATAAATTATAGTCTTCGAATTCCGTGATTGAAGTTAATTATTTATTTTTATTAAGATTCGTTTAAACAACCCTTAGCCTGCTCTTAACCACCACACATTAGCTGGAAAAAAATGCTTAATAGCTTTAGGTACATCTTTGTACGTATTATTAATCAACCAAAAAAATTTTTATAAAATAATTACAAGATTAATTTGTGTCAACTCCAGACTACCCCATTTATGTAAAAATGTCATAAAAGCTTATATTTAATGGTATTAAAATTGTTTACTTGGGAATTTAATTAAACAATGTTCGGCTTATTAAATTTCCTGGATCCTGGACTTTTCTGCAAGGCCCCAGGTGCACATAATATGTCGTCGATGTAAAGTCCATTGAACCCTATTCTATTATTAATCCCCGTATTGAATCCAGTTTCAAAGCAACGTCTAGGCGTCTAGACGGCCTGGATTGGGTTAGCGCAAAAAGATGTCGGTAGTCTAGATGCGTAACATTCACTACAAAACAATCCGTACTACATTGGATCAATTTACGTTATTTCAGTTCGTGGTACAGGTTAATATAATGGCGATTATTGGATGCATGGTTTGTTGATTGGATTGTCTATGAGCTGAATTATTACGTTTATTATACGATTTCATATATGTTTTGCTATTGACGTTGAAATTAACAAACTTGTTAGCTAGTTTGAACTAAATTCTAAAATAGTGCCAATGTAAAGAACTAAAATCTTTTATTTGTTTTTATCCGTTAAAATATTATTACAAACAACCCTCTGAATGTTAGGACTTCAAATCCTAACCGGCTTGCACCAATGGATTTTGGTATCATCAGACCCTAGGTCGAACTACGGCTCGGTCATTTACTTCAGTCGGATTATTGAATACCGTTGTTAGAAATAAGGGTTTTACTTTATTGTATTAGGAGGTGGCGAAGTTCTTACTATGAAAAACCTTAGATACAAATGTGACCTACCTTGCTCAACATCGCACACAACATATTTTATATTTTATCATATTATTAACAGCAATACATCAAGAGCCTTAGAGGTAATTTATTAAAGACTTACTGACTTTGTTTCAGAGATTCACTTGTAAAGGGCTTTTCCTCCAGCATAACTCACTTATTCTAAACTGGACACTGATTGTCTACAGAGAGAGTCCTCTCCTTTTTATCGCTAAATTTCTAGTATATGCATCTCTTTCAAAGACGGAAGCGGAAACGACCTTGGTTGCAGACAACCGATAAAAGTACTTTAGTTGACTAAACCAAAGTACTTTTATATTAGTCAGTCCATTAACTTTATCTAACAATAATATTTAAAACTAAATTGGTATTCAGTAGGATCAACTGTCGCTAACACAAGCATAGAACTCGAACCCCATATCATGAAAATAACGCTAATCCACTAGGTTATCTGTGCTTATTCTTTAAAAATGGATTTGAAAAGATAAAGCGAAATTGTGATCAACTAAATTATATGTGAATGTCACAAACTAATTCAACAAGCGTCTGTATGTGGACCGGAAGTTGATAATACATAATGTACCTACATAAACACTTTAAATATAACAGGAAATAGGGCCACATGGGTAGCGAAACATTAAATACGTTATAGGGCACCTATTTATCTCTGCTCCAATTCCCTCACCAGACCGCTACTGCAGCAAAATGTGAAAGTTTTCACTTCATTCCAATGCTTTCTGCATTAGATATCATATAGATGTACGATTTTTGCTTTGGTTGCAATAGATCAAATTCCTGATTGATTTCAAGATATAAACTCGAAGTGAGGTAACACTTGTTAAAGTTACAGCCTTTATATATATAATATATATGTCCCACTGCTGGGCACAGGCCTTCTCTGTAAAGAGAGTATAAGGGCATAGTCCACCACGCGGCCCTAGTGCGGATTGGTAGACTTCACATGCCTTAGAAAATTTTTTCTAAGACATGTAGGTTTCCTCACGATGTTTTCGTTCACCGTCGAGCGCGTGGTTAATCAGCACATAAAATTGCAACAGCAAATTTATTGGTGCCGGCACCGGGGATCGAACTCGGGTTGCTAGCGTACTATGCAACAAGAGCCAACCGCCTGGACACTGAGCTACCACGGCTCTGTTTTGTTTACCCTATTCAAAAGCATCAATACTCTAATGGTTTAGAATACGGTTTGCAAACGATAAGATCTTATAATGAAACCCCAGTTTTTTGATAGTAGTTTTTTTTTAGAAAAATCTACGTGATGCAAATTTTTTCACAATGATCGAATTTGATATAAACGTATAATGCCACCTCGTGGAATTATGAAATACCCCAGGCTACTAATATCTAACAGCAACAATACATGTAGCAAGCAAAAATACATGTACCTTTATATTAAGTTCACGTCTTTACAATTTTCAATCTATAATATCGTGTTTTGTCACAAAGTATTGTATAAGCTTTACGCATAGAGAAAACGATAGCCTCTCTAAAAACCTCCAAATCGCCAGAGTTATCTAAGTTTCTTTTTTTGTGATGAACTTATGTTACCTATTTTACTGGATTTAAGAGGTGGCAGAGCTCTTAGCCTGCTTGGCCTAAACCTCTAGTGGGAGCAACACTGCACATGGCCCCTCTAGAAGGGACCTCGGCTTGGACGGCTAATGGCGTTAGCTTTCCAATCCGACGACGGCTGGGAAGGCCAAATCACAATTCGTTCGGTAGGAATTATCGACTACCTTTTACTAGTTTAAAGTTACTAGATTATAAGTATTAACTTTGTTTGAATTGGTGATTTCTAAAAGTCATGTGAATAACGAATGTCGAATACATTTCTATGCAATGTTCACATGTTTTCTTGGCACGAGCCGCGACACTATTAAGCTGGGCGCGGAACGATTTACGGTTTTGGTTCATCTAATTACATGCAATCTTCATAGCGTGGTGTGGACTACCCTTCGTGTGTATAAATACCCGGCAGTGTGACGTGTTGAATGGGCGCTTTCCCGTTTCTATTACGCTAGACGGTATTACATAGAAATGCATGATTGATTGGATCGTTTTATGGATAATTACAAATCTTTAGCATGAAAATCATCCTTCTCAGCTTGGACTGCTGCAACCATAGGAGCAGTCAGATAGTTCAATTAGATTACCTCTCGCTAATGCAATTGAACTGTAAATACTTCTCGGTCACGTTCTTAATCCCGTGACAACCCATTTTAACACATAAAAACATGCATACATAATATCTAAGAATAATAAGAATATTTGATTGTTTAATCATATTCCTCTTTACGTAGGGTTTAGTTATCAGTGTTCTATTTTGTTCACAGTTCAAATCAGCTGACAGAGTTGCCACGGGAAGTATGTCAGATGCCACTGCAAGTCCTCCTTGTGCCCGACAACTTGTTGGCGACGTTGCCAAAGGAGATCGGCAAGATGAGCTCCCTGGCGGAACTCGACGCCTCCAACAACAGACTGACTCAGGTTCCGATGACCCTGGGCGACTGCGGCGGGCTGAGGGCGCTCGACCTTAGCAACAATCAGCTGGGATTACTGCCTTTACGTAAGCCTAATAAGCATCATCATCAGATACATATGTCGATCTACATATAGTCAGACTTAACCAGAGAAAATTAAGGCGTACTTAGTAATCATTAAGTTATAACATCTGGTAAAAGACAAGACCATTCGAACTCCATTTAACTTACACGTCGCAGCTGGCACCAATAAATATTAAAACTACATTTGAGTTCTGATTTCCACATATCCGGCTGTGGTAGAAAGAAATATATTTGAAATAAATTAAAGATACTGTGTACGTTTAGATCGATTTATAGATTAAACAGAAACACTAAAATGATCTAAAACTATCTTCAGGGATGAACGATCATGCATCTCGATTCTTTATCAAATATTGATAGCAATATCCTATTTGTAATGAAATGAGAACATGTGTCCATTTATCACTTATTTACACGAAAATGTGTAACAAGATAAGGCGAAGTGAATGCATACAACATTACGAGCAGGTGCTAATGACGAACATCTGCATCGGATTAAAAAATGTAATTGCTTTGCGCCTTAACGAGTGATTAATTTACCTGTTTTACGTATTACACATGAGTGTATCGTGAGGTTGCATTGGACTGGAAATCGAAAGTTCTCGCTTAATTGAATAATATATAACGTAGCTCAAGTAACCATTACACGGCGTACTTTAGCTCGGTCACCTCAAAGCAGAATACTGAATGTGTGCAAGAGGCCAAAGGCGTGGTACCCCATCGGTAATCCATGTATTGCTTTTAATTCAATTGCTTGCGTCAATAGTCTAATGGTTTAGGGTACGGTCTGCGAATCTTAAGGTCGTGGGTTCGAATTCACCATTCGACTATTGACGTGAACCATCTCCTAGCACAAGCTTAAGCTTAGTTGGAATGGTTAACAAGTATGTCAGTAATATTTAAAAAAAAAAAGAAATATTGCTAGCTAAAAAAAATAAGGGTTAGTTAGAGCACTAAGAACGTGGCCATATCCCAATCAGTTAAAGTTATAAAAATATCGTAATAAAACCCCTTATCGATTATATATCTGTATATTCAGATAAAATTGCAAGGTTTATACAGACTACCTTTATTATTCGTAAATATGTTTGGATTTTTTTATGACGAACTACACAGATTGGCCAGAGAAGCCTTGACTGCTTAACCGGATTGAGAGGTGGCATAGCTCTTAGGTCGCTTAGCCTGAACCACTATCGATAGTAACTCGACACAAGGGTCCCCCGATGAAGGCCTAACCACGACTCGGTCGGTTGCTGTTTCACGGATAATGGGATTTGATGGCAGATATTACTTTACCTTCAGGTTTAACAACTTATCCGAACTAAAATGTGACCGTAATTATAGGTTGACTTTCTGCCAATCCTCCCTTTCTTAATCTACCTAATGAATTGTCTTATAGATACCAAATCTAAGCGACATTAGCCTAATGGTTTAGGGTACGTTCTGCGAATTGTAAAGTCGTAGGTTCGAATCCACCTTATATATATACTTTGGTAAATAGCTATAAATGCATTTTTGAATGCAGCATTTGCAACATCGGACTAGGGAGGGCGAGACAGACTGAGTGTGTTAAAAATTGATAATAGGCACTGATGTATTCTTCGCAATTTATGTCCTTTCATTGTAAATATGAAATATTGCTCGATATTTATCGTGAATATTGCAAAACCTATAAGACTATTACTACTAAGGTATTGTAAGTTTCTTTTTGAGTTGTTGTCATTCTAAGTCGGTTGTTATAGTAGAAATTCCACTATGACAACCGACATAGATATTAATTAATTTATTGAAATGTAACGGCAAAATGCTACAATGTACTAAATGGTCAATTACTAGCAATTGAATCAATATTCGAGGTATTACCAAAACTAATCGACCAAATCGACTCCAACTCTAATGTCATAATGAATAGGTCTATTCGTTATGACACCATTGTAATGGCAGAACTGCGGCCCAGATCGCATGATTCTATTAGTATTTATAAATGATTCAAAGAGGTATATAAATTTAGCAATAGCATTAGTCTCTAATTTTCCTTTGCGATGGTATAATTTGCTAAAACAGTGACAATTAGTAATTTAGGTCGATTGCGATACAAGCTATTAGATAGGGAAACCGTATCACGTGACGTTAAGTGAAATATTACTCGGGCGCGGCGAAGGTGTGGCGAAAGCTTGCAAGTTATTGTACTACGTAGTCCGGGAAGACATCAGAAATGAATCGTAATATTCTTCTTTACTTTTTTAATTATACGTGTGTTTTTATATTTTTACAGTTTTATAGAGCATTGATAGTAGCCGGCACCAATTAATATGTCTAGGCGGTCGTCTCAAGTTGCCATAGTACGCTAGAGTATACCCGGTGCCGGTACCAATGTCTTTGTTAGTTAAAAGCGCCTTTGATACATATACTGTGCAGTTTAATTCAGTTGATAGGCATGCTATCAATACAGGTGCAGTTTGTAGTATACGGTTATACGGGTTTTAGAATCTTTATTTTTCATTATAATAAAAACACTTGCATTCGTTTATATATGCAATGGAACATTACTACAACGACAAAATTATTTAGTTAACAAAGTTAGTTTAGCACAAAAAAAACATTTTATAATGTATACATTGAGACCAAAATAAATAATTATACTGGATTCTTCATTTAAATAACAAATTGTTTAAGGAAAAAGTATTTTTGGGTGTGGTAATTGGAAGAGAGTGTTAGTTATTCTTTAAATAACAGCGTGATTGATTTTTTTTTTAAAAAGCTAACAACATTTCTTTAGAAATATTACTAACATTTTTGTTAACCATTCCACTTAAGCTAAAGCTTGCGTTAGGAGATGGTTCACGTCAATAGTCGAATTATGGTTTCGAACCTACGACGAACTTACGATTCGCAGACCGTACCCTAAACCATCAGGCTATCGACGCTTCGATTTAGTAATCTATAAGAGCTATTTTCATATATCATTCATTAGCTAGATTAAGAAAGGTTGGGTTGGCAGAAAGACAATTTAAAGATATAAGAAGTAATCTAAGCAAGAACCTAAAATTTGCCATTACAGAGATCACATATCTCCGCCTGGAGCATCTGGACGTGAGCTGCAACTGTATATCTTCACTTCCGCTGGAGTTACGCAACATGACCACACTAGTCACGCTAAACTTGGACAACAACCCGCTAGTCTCACCTCCGACCACTGTAAGTCCCATACCATAATGGCCTCCGTGAACACAAATATTTATCAATACTTGTATAGTCCCGAACGCTTTAAAAATTAAAACATGTATTATTTGCCACGAGCAAAATGTTATATCTAAGAAATTCATTATTATTTGATTAATAACTGGCAACATTATTACTTAGGCTTTATGCGTGAGAGCTTTCCGCACTTAAAGTTTTCAGTCTCGGAATATCCTTGAACGTGCTACAAAATTTTAATGCAGCGTCGTTACTGAGAGCTGAGAGCAGTCATTAAATCGGTCATTGGTCCTATATAACATAAAAAGTAACAGTTAAAGTATATAATATTATGTATTTTATAAAATATAAACAACATCCGTTATAAGTTATGATTTAATGTCAGTTAGTGAAATGTACTACTAAGTAAACGTGAAGTGAAGCATTGGTGCCGGTACCATCGACTGAACTTTCTCAGATACTATGAAACTAAGACTAAAATTTATAAAACGTACTTTGACTTTGCTCAGGCTTAGCTAAGGCCAAGCTCCCAGAAGGAGGCCGACGAGCAGGTCAGGAAGGATAGCCCAGGGGCTTCCTCCCTCCGTAAGCGGCGAGTCGGGGTGCGCGCAGGAGGCGATTCCAACGCCTCCTCTTGCCGCCCCTGTAATCCGAAGCGGGGCCTGGTTGCGTACCCGCTAATGCTTTGGCAACGTGACTTCTCTAATAGCCGGAGAAGGGGTTTGAGGATGAAGTCCGGTCTTTGCCGGGACCGACCGGTCGTAGGGGTGCCCTGTCGCTGACAGATTCGGGGCACTCCACCTATAACGGCTGATGGCATTCGCGGAAGGTTTAGCGGGTAGGGGCCACCCAGGCCGAGCCCCACATCCCGCCGGGCCCACCCAGGGCACCGGCGGACGGTCCATTTAAGGAGGCCTACCTTAACCTTAGGCCAAACAGCTCAATGAAATCTCAGCATTCAAGTTTATAGTCCTTCACGCTAAGTTTAAACTGAATACATACTAAGATATAGCTAATAATTAATAATAATCTTGGTATTTTAAAAACATAATAACACGCTGTTGCAATGATTTTCGTGACTTACTCTTTGCTAAGCATTTGCTCAGCACAAGCCCAGCAATTAACTATAAATTTCAATGCAGACTTACTAGCAAGGTAAGCCCTAAGCAAATTCAAACTACACTTTATAAATGTCAACCTAAGATCCTTACTTGTAAGATTTCTCTCGTGTATTGTAAAATATCTCTTATTATATTTATGAACCGTGCATAATTCTTAGAATTTTACCTTTGGTTGGACCGGAAATGACAAGATTGTTTTACTAACACTTTTTGCGACGCTTTTTTGCTAACAATTCGCAGTTAAATAAGAAAATTTACAGCTTTCTAAAAAGGTAAAAGTATGGGTGTTTAACGTTTTCTTGCAAGACCATTCAGTGATTCTTCTATTAATGTAATGATGATACCAACTGTCACGATGATCTAGATAAATTTTGATTTCCTAAAGAACGAAATTGAAATTTAACGGATACAATACTTCAACTACAGTAACAGTAACTATACTAACAGTTAACTTTCTTCGAAGTGAATGTATTAGTTAATAAATAACGTCAACTACTGCACTGGTGCCGTAGGTATATATATATATATTAATAAGTAGACATATTTATTCTATAATATCCTAACATAAAGACACGTTTTCTTAAATTCCCTAACGTAATAAGTGCAGAATAAGAAATTAAGTTAAAGTGCAGCTTTAAAATCACGGGATAATATCTTAAGACCCTGAAAACAATTTTATTTTTATTGGAGCGACGCGGCTCAACTGATCTTAAGTGATCACGTACTGACGTGAGCGTAATAAATGTAATTATTTGGTCACTATAGGTAATTATTTGGTAATTTAACATTAAGAAAAAAATTAAGTAAAGTCAGAGGCATTTTGACTAACGTTCAAAGAAAAACTCTAAATAAAAGGAGAACAATTCCACCCGAAGTAAATTGATTTTTAGCAATATATATAAGTCAAGAGCTATGCTCGGCATTTCTGTAAGGGATAGAATCCGAAACGAAGAAATTCGACGGAGAACAATGGTAGTCCACATAGCTCTTAAAGTCAGCGAGTTGAAGTGGCAGTGGGCCGGCCACATCTGCTGAATCAGCGACGGCAGATGGGGGAGGAAAGTCTTGGAATTGAAGCCGCGCTTGGGTCGGAGAAACGTAGGGCGCCCAGATGGACCGACGACCTTATAAGGATAGCCGGAAGTGGCTGGATGCGGTAAGCGGTGGATCGTATATGGTGTAAGGCATTGGAGAAGGCCTATTTCCAGCTGTGAATAGGCACAGGCGGATAACGATATGATCACGATGATATAACTCAAAAACTTTTCGACTAGTTCTTTTGGAAATCGCTGCGGCTCTGTCCCGCAGCTGAAATGATGATAATAACGCAATATTGCCATATTGGCTTGTCTATAACTATGCCGTTTAACCATCGATATCTATTACAATCAGTAGAGAGAAACCAAAAAATAATTCCTTTTTTCCCAGGTATGCATGCGCGGGCGTGTGCATATATTCAAATATCTCGAGAACATGTCCAACAAGGACTCTCTGCCGGCGCATAGGCGTGTTGACGAGACGAGACGGTCAGCGAAACACACTTCGTTTATCAACAGCACGCCGTCACAGAGCGCGGCGCATCAGATCACATCGGGCAACGCAACCATCGACTGCTTGAGACATAAGCCGAGGCACGTCATCGACAGCGGATACTGCACAGATGGAGTTGATAAGAGGTGGTCTAATGACGGTAAGAGGTAGAAGTTATCAATAAATAATGTATATCTGGTAACGTACAAGATAATAATCTGTAGCGTCGTTCTGTTAGAACGATATAATTACGCAGATAGGCGATTCAATCAAGGCACATTGGCGCCATGATAAAAATTGCTTGTCATATTTGGAGGTCGTTTCGTATAATTGCGTGAGTCCATTTTAATCGACTTCAAGGAAAAGAACTTTAATTCGTCTGATGTTTTTATGATTGTACACTCATTGCTTCGTCATTTATGAACCCATTTTTGGGGACCCACAGGATTTACTTTCAATTAGATTCCATGCTAATTATATTGGCATTGGACTATGACTTCTGAGTAGTCTTCAAATTACATATTAAGCTCTCAGAGTCGTATAATTTAGTGAGGTATCAAAAGAGACCTAGGCGGGCTACTTTTCCTGATATGCTCATTATCTTAAGATCTCACTTTTCCTTACTTTTCACCACATTCTAATCAACGTATGTTTTGGACTAAGGTTAGCGCAATCAAGCCACCGTTCTAAAAAGTCACAAGTCATGGCTTCAACACTCTAATCTCAATCTCAAGTCAAGAATCTAATCTCGAAATCTAAATTTAAAGCTGATCAGTGCTGATCTAAATCAAAAGCTATAATGACGGCCCGGCTAAAAGTCAGGAACTCTCAATTCATTAAACTGGATCAATTATTGAGAACTCGGTAATTGACACTGATTGGGTGCAATTTTTCCCAACAGACAATTGTCAGTTTATGACCATTAATTGGCACTAAAACACGTCAACGTTGTTCAAATGCCGTATCATTCCGTCAACAATCAAACAACAAGAACGATCCAAGCACCTCATCTTTGTTGTTACCGATTAGGATTTTATTGTAGAAACAAATCCATAAAAGTATTTGAGCTCGTTTTGCTTCATTTAATTTATTTTAGAACCTTCAATTTCTTAAAAGGTATTTCACTTTGTACTTATATCTAATCTCTTAGTATTTAGTATTAGATGCTACGTCCTGATAAAAGCCTTCGACGCTGACATGTTTCGGCTCTCTCGAGCTTTCGGTTTGTAATGCTAACGCGATTAGAGTAAACTTCTGGTTGAGGTCTCCTCTGGGAGGCTTTAGCACCGTGTTCTTCCCAATGGAGGTTCTGGCTATTCAACCAAAGAGCTCTGCCACTGTTCAAACTGTCGCGGTCAGCTCTATCGCCAATCAGCGTAGGTTCCGAAACTTGATAGCAATTTCTAATAATTATTCTTCATCTGCAGCTAGTGGCGAAGCTGGTGGCGGTGGCTCGGGGCGGTCTACCCCGAGCACGCCCTCCACCTTGTCACCGGGTGCCGCCCTGTCTAGGGCACAGTCTCTCTCCAGCGAATCACCTTTGGCTCCTTTGACGCCTTTACTCACTGGGTAAGTCACCTTATTTTGTTAACGCGTGTGTTATAACAGAAGTAGAAGCTATTACAGTACATGTCTTATTGTAAGACTATGTAGTGATTAAATTTAAAGAATGAGACCGAAAATTTTTAACCGAAAGCCATATTTTGATACTCTTATGTGTATTACATGAATGTTTGATATGGTGATATTAAAATAAAAAAAAATTATAGACCCTGAAAAGAAATATATTTTCTAATGATCTTGTATCACAGCTAAGAGCGAATATTGTTATAAATATATAATATATATATATATGCATAGGAGCAGTAATAGTCTAGTACTAAGCAGTTGGACTATCGATCGCAGGATCGAATCCCAGTCGGCTTGTACTAGTGAATTGCCGTTATTTCGGTTTTTTTAAGTACAAAACCCTGCTGAAAATTTGTGCCCGTTGTATGGCGGTGTGTTCACCACTTGTCACATATGGGACATAAGCTTGGTAAATAGCAGACACAAAGCTATCTGTCTACCCTTCTAGGGTTGAAAGACATGAGAAGTTATATACTACACGAATGAAACAATGTTTATCTCCGACATATATATAAGTAATAAATATAATGCATGTTATTTTGGGATTTTGTTCAAGGTGATTTACATAGTTCTATATTTCTAGCTAAAATGTACGTAAACTACGCTTAATATAAAATGAATTGGCGCATGCGGGAATTTATTTGTACAAAGAAGTATCAGTTTAAATGCATGGTATTGGCGTTTAGTATGTAGCTAGAGTTAGCAAGAAGAAGCACCGAGATATGAGCTTGACAAGACATTTCTACCACGATATAGACCAGCGGCGGTGATAAGTCTCTCATCTCTTAGTTCATGGAAATTAAAGATGAAGAATAGATCTTTAATTTGTATTGCCTGTACCAGTTCTTCCATTTTGATTATGGAATTGTTGTCTTCAGAAGAGCGATCAGATATTACTTCGTTATATCGATCAACTTGACATTGACTTGTAGGCAATCACTTGTCTTGGATTTATAAAAAAATATTACGAATATTCCACAACTTTATCGGAACCTTATTGATGTGGATAAATGATGAACCTTATTGATAGATTAAAAATTATCTATTATTAATCTAAATCATTTAATTATTAATTGTAAAGTAGTAACATTTACAGCTAAGCAGTGATAGCCTAGTGACTTCAAGTTATGCTCTGATTGTCATGGGTTCGAATCCCAGTCTTGTACCAATGAATTGACGTTTTTCAGTTTTTTAAGTACAAAAAAGCACCATAAATTTGTGCCTAGTTAACAAAAATGTTTGCGTACTGCGTAATTACTATTAGTAGGAGGTAGTGTTTTTGGTGTAGACTTCTTTTAGTTTGTCGTAGATATAAATTAGAACCTATAGTGTAAATTTACCGTTAAAATTTCTTCTATTTCTCTTGCATTGGCCGAAACAGAGGTAAACAAAATTTAGACAGTTCTGTCACCGACATAATCATTCCCTTCGTCACATCTTTCTATTTTTGTTATTCCATCCCTTTTTTATATTAACCCCCGGTGTTGTCCCTTTCAGCCTCCGTATATCACCCGAAGGGAACATTTCAAATGGCGACGATAAGACTAAATTAGCACATCAGCAAACCTACAGGTACATCGTCACTCATAAGCACTACTCTCATGTACATAACGCACTTTACGCTTGCTATATTATATACTGTAATGACACTTGGGTGTGGGACTAACAGTTTTGTCCATATGTATTATACGTTGCATCATATTGTATCGTACTAACACCATTTATTTGCTTAGTATGTAAAATCACGAACCGCTTAATTATGTTAATAGTTACCGTGGTTGATGGTCAGACACGTTGATACATATTCTTGCTCTCATTTTGTTTCATCATATCTAAGTGTCATTCAAGCTTTATTGCAGCCAGATTGTAAGCATTCTAAATCTTATATTAATTATATCGATTATATTATATATGTACAATATAATAATAATAAAATTACACTTTTTTTAAATTATTATTGTTGTTATTTGACTATGTAATTAAAGTATGAATGTTTTCAATGTGGCTGTTCTGATAAGATTACCCTGAAAACTTTTACAATACAATTACAATTTTCCATTTTCAGACAATACAAAGAAGCCTTAAGACAGCAACGCCAGCAAGACATCTACCGGCCCCGAACCGACCAACCCTCACCAGAGCTTGACTCATCCCCACAATCCCAAAGCCAAAGCCCGGTCCACTTCCAGAGGAGCTCCGCCCCCCACTCCCCTGTAAACGGCTACAGTAACGTATCACCTAACCTATATAACCGCTCCCTCTCCTCAAACTCTACCGCCTCCGCATCCCCTAACACCTCGCAAGTGCCAAATTCTCCCCTACTCCATTCAACTCCGAGGAGATTCCAAAATCAAAATGGGAACAATGAGAAAACAGAAGAAACGAACAAAAGACCTGTTCAAAAAGTAGTGCCTTCTAGAAATGTTAATAAAATGTACTCGTCCGTCAACGGTAACGTGGACTACGGGCGCGTAAACGGACAAACGGAGGCGTATATAAAACCAGCTTCGCCGACAAAATCGCCGACGAATACACTGGGCTACAATAGTATAGGGATAAAGTCGAATATACCGAGGCAGACCAACGGCGGGGAAAGTGCGAAACTTTTAACGACCACAGTTTCGTACTTGAAAGGTGCGGCGCCGAAGCCGGCGGGCA
Organism: Meandrusa payeni; assembly: GCA_029286785.1. Taxonomy (NCBI): domain Eukaryota; kingdom Metazoa; phylum Arthropoda; class Insecta; order Lepidoptera; family Papilionidae; genus Meandrusa; species Meandrusa payeni. Next base: position 13,848,363 of record JAGSMX010000012.1, read on the forward strand.
AGATGGCGTGGAACAAGGACGCGCCCGTCGACAAGCTCAGCTTCACTATGAAGCGCGAATTCGATAAACAGAAGGAGGAGACAGAGTTGCTAGAGCAGTTAAGGACGGTAAAGATTCTATCTCTTCTCTCTCTGACAACACACACATTAAGAAACATGCACAAACACAGACACACGTACGTACGCGCTGTCACATACAACCTTACCGGCTGATACATGTTTACACTTATACTGGTTATATCGTCCTGTATTCGCAATAAGATTATAAGGTTACAAATAAGTCCTCTAGCGCAAATTATTAGAGATCACTCTTCCAGGAAATACCACCATCATATATCATTGTATCGTATATATGTGCAAAGTGAAGGTAAACGAGAATCTTACATTCTCGTTTACTCTTCTTACTCACTAAAACCCCCCGGTGGCCCTTCCTCGGTGCATAGTGAGGGGCTCCGGGATGTCTAGTGGAAAGCACTGGAGCCTCTCTGCACCGATCTTGGCAGCACGTCCCGGGCAGGTAATCCCTCCCTAAACACCCTCGCAGTGCAAGGCGAGACGGGCCAGCGAATGTTGCCTTCTTCCCGGGTCTTTTGCAACGGACGACTTGAGCCCCTTGTCGCCCATGAACCCGAGGCGCCTTTTAGTTGCCTTCTACGACAGTCAGACGTACTAGAAGAAGAAAAGACGGCGGTACTCGTGCACAAACTGAACCTCCCGAGGTTAAAAAAGGCAGCAGATGAGAGCTGTATTTGATTTCATGCTGCTCGTATAATAGGCGCTCAACGCGGAGATAGGAATAGATCATATTACTTACCCAGTGAAGAAGGGGTGGTACCCGAGTGAATTTACCACTATTGCTTATAGCAATATAATAACTGTCGACAGATAATAGAATCGCGGCTGAAGATGTCGCTACCGGAGCACCTGGCGCCGGTGCTCGCGGACGGCGTGGTGCTGTGTCACCTCGCTAACCACGTGCGGCCGCGCGCTGTTGCATCGGTGCACGTGCCCTCACCCGCTCAGGTAATATATGCATTCTACCGTGTGACCACTGCCATAGAGCTGCTCGCTGATAGATTGTTCGTGGTCATTAATAACTTTACTAGGCGCGAGTAATACGAAACTACGAGATAATAATGTTTAGTATATTCAAAAAACTTTACGATTAGTGTCAAATGTTCGCTTAATACAGCCAGCCATGAGAAATAAAAGGATCTGCTTTTGCTGTTTTAGGTTAGGGCTGGTCGATTGATGAAGTACCAAAACCTTACATAATACCAGTAAAGTAGAGGTAAAAGAGAATTAAACTTTTGGTGTATCACCTCTTTTATAATTAAGTTACTGGCCGGTAAGCCAGTGAGATTATATTCAATAACATGTCAACATTATGTCATTAATAAAATAATGGAGATATAAACAACAATGCATTTAATTTCTTTATGTATATATAATAAAACTAATCCGTTTTGTTGTAAGGCTGAGGCATCCGGAGGGCGTACAAGTGTAATAATATTCATTGTCATTTTTCATTCTTTAATATTCTTTTTTGTTCCAGCCTAAACTAACAATGGCAAGGTGTAGAAGAAATGTAGACAACTTCCTGGAAGCGTGTCGAAAAATTGGGGTGGAAGAGGTGAGTTCGTTTTCTTTACAAAATACAGTTTTTTAATGTCTTAAAACATTTAGTATTAATAATACATTAATTACCCCTAATTTATATTATTGAATGCTAAACAATTTTCTTAAGTTATCTTATCAATTCCTTATAATTGTCATGAGTAATTATTGAATACTAGAGACTATTAATACTTGCGTAGTTTAATTTCTCATTTCGATACCGCGTGTCCGTTCCGAGTGTTGCAGGGTCACTTTGATATCCTTTTGCGAGAAAAAACAGAATGTTATAAACTAAGAGTCGGGTGGCGTGTGTTGCAGGACTCCATCTGTTCGCCCGCCGACATACTGGTGTACCCGGGGCGAGAGGGAGAGGCCAGTGTCGTCCCTCTCGCTAGCACGGTCACCGCCCTCCTCACACACGCCACGCCTCACACCTCGCCAAAGGATATACAAAGCGACCCGCGTTACCAAAACTACACAAACGCTTACGAAACCACCGACGCGAGTGACGTCACCGAAGCGAACGAAACCTTGGAGACCGCCATCGAAGTGAACTACTACCAAAGGCAGCTTAACAGATACGGAGAGGACAGATGCATAAGCGACTTCAACAATTTCACTGATTATTTGAACAATTATATCATAGACGAGTCGGAAGAGTTTCATCTAAACCAAGAGGGTAATAACGAATCAGACCAAAGTGTTAATTTTTCGCCCGCTTACGAAGGTCTGAGGAACAGAGGTCCTTATTACCAGAACAATAAAATTCAATTCGTTACGCCATTTTGCAAAGAGAACGCCATACTCAGGAGTGATCATTTTGAAATCTACGATACGGATGAAGTTGATTTTCCCGTTGAAAGTAATGAGGATAACGGAGGGCGATATGATAGAGATAAATTAAGTCTAGACTTGCAGAGCAGCATAGTAACACCACAGATGGAAACTGATAAGGAAAGAGAGCATAGGTTAGTCGTGACATGGCTATGCCTCGGTACATTTTTCGTATCCGCCATTTTGCTTATCATTTTCCCGTTGTAAATGTTATGCTTTAAAATAAACTTGGATCTACACATCTATATGTGGTCATAAGTAGAAACAGAAGGAAGCCGTTAGTATCACCTTTACCCGATAGGAGTAATCCAAGTCTGTTGTCTCTACAACTTAATTCGATTGAGGCCTTTTCAACCTCATAACAGAGAGTTGCCTTACTACAATGAACTGTGATTGTGGTCTGAAATGTGATTTTGAGGCTGCTAGTGTTGTCATTTACAAATGGAATTTTTGGTATGAGACTGAATTCAGGAATTTAAATGGGATATAAATAATGATTTGTTTAAATAGTATTTGGGTTAAAAAGTACTTTATTTTCTGTTTATGATGATTGAAATGATTCAGGACCTCAAATATCATTGAACTTAAAATCTCTTAACGAGTTAATATTTTTTTGTAATATTAAACTAAACAATATTACTGCTAATGTATTAGATTACATGAATTAGAAAGACTTTTGTTTGTTTGTCTATGAATTGCATTAATTGCGTTAGGGTTGTTTCTTCATATATTCCAGAGATCTCAATCATTGTTTTGTTTCGGAGATGATTTTCTTTTAGTATAAGGTTTTTTTTATATATTTATGTAAATCTATTTACATTTGTAATTAAATTATTTGTATAATTAATATAAAATGATCGTGTAGTACTTTTTGCACCCGTAAATAATTTATAATATTTAATCCCAAAGCTGTGCTTTATTTATAAAAGAACTTTATGATGGTACATGCTTTGCTTATAATACAAACAGTCACTGCCTGGATCTCTGGATCCTAATCTAAGACTTATCTTTATAGAATAGATAACATTCATGGAAGAAATCCTAGTTTTAAATGTTAGTACTTATCAATATATTCTCAACCAGAAAGAATTACAGACATACTATAGAAATATCAACGAGATAATATATTTACGATTTATCGATTATCCTTTACAAATGGCCATGGGGAATTTTTAACCTTTTGTATAATTTGGCATTTAGGTAGAGAAATAAGAACATAGAAGACTTACTAGGCCATCAAAAATCTTCAAAAAAAAACATACAAACAAGTTTTTATTTTAGTGAACCGTTACTATTGGTAAGATACAATAGGTTTCAACTTGGGCCCCGATTCTGCTAAACCATTTGGTCAAAATGATTATTCACGGTTTTCGAGTTATTAACCTTGTAGACCACCACTGATAAACAATTGTTCCTATTTGGTATTCTCGTAGATACGACGTACGACGACTACTAAATATTCCAATAAATTTCGATTATGTATAAATATCAAAAATCAAAAAAAATATTTGAAAGGTATATATATCAAAACTAAAATTAGTAGATTATGGTTAATAGCACAATGACAATTGAACTTTAATAGACTCAGGGCTCGGGTAATCAGCCTTTAAGACAATACCAATATCACTATTTGACCTTTATTTTTACCTATGGCCATCTCTACTAATACAATAAACAATCATTCGTATAAATTTGGTGCAAAAGGTATTTTCAAGACATAAGTCAAACTAGAATATATTATTAGGGGCCGTCCATAAATTACGTCAATCGTCCTATCGTCATTTCTTAATGACCTCCCACCCCCGTTCTCTCAAAATTGACGTCATTACCAGTTTGACGAAATTAAAACATTGCAGATTTGAGAAAAATAGGGTATTATATGATTAAAACACTTGGTTATAGAATCACCTTTATTATTTTTACTTTGGCAATAATCATTGATAAATATAATATAAAAGTAAAAAATAGGGAATAATAATATATAATATTATTATTCCCTATTTTTTACTTTTCTTTGGATAACTCCCACGGAGTTTTCACCCATTCTTTTAAAGTATAAATAAATAATATTATCATATAAATAATAAACTATAAATAAATAAGAATGACGTCAATTTCGAAACACCCCCCTCCTATCTATCATTTACCGTCATCCGCAGACCAACCCCCCCCCCCTAATTTAGAATGACGTAATATATGGACGGCCCCTTACTCGAATACTTAGCGTAGCGTTTATAATTAAACCTCCTGTGTTTCTTATGAAATAAGAATATGCCTTATTCGAAACATCATATCGTTATTGTATTAATAATGCAAAATATAATGTTAGGTCTTTAAACGGGGAATGGATTTCAACCAAACACACACACATTTAAACAATATAAATACACGTCCTTGGGTGTCGTGTCTGCTTAAAGAGATAACTTCTACATTGCAGACCAATTATTAATATCCACATATACATGTGGAAAGCTTCTTAATAATGTATTATTAATGTGCCGAAGTAGTTATCAAAAATATACAGCATATCATGAAATCATGAATTTCCAATATGCACGTCCTTGTAGACCTATCTCACTTTGTCTACATTCATGCTCGTTGTATCACGCGTCACAGTCTTCCACTACCCGGGAGTACTACGTCTGTCTGTCTGTGTCTGTCATTTTACATTATCATAGAATCTGCCATACCAATTGTGGCAAAATGAACACTGTGACATCTTAGTTGTTGATTTTTTGCTAATCTGCTGGCTCTGTTTTGCCAATACGGTCCAATGGCCTACCACTGACAGTCTAATATGGATTGAATTGTTGCTATTTGTTAATCTCATCCCCCAAACCCGAAAGACGCTTTGCTTTGTCTTTCATTATTCGTACGCAAAGGACTGGAATAGTTTGCCCGCTTCTGTCTTTCCCTCCGATTACAATATGAGAAGAGTAGAGTGAATAGGCATTTAATAAGTTAATGTGCCTTACCATCCAGGACTGCATTTCCACTTAAAACCAGGTGGGATCGCAGTCAAGCACTTGCTTTGAAAGTATAAAAAAAAATCTCGTACATTATTACGTTTTCCAAATATGCCGGTACATTTCAATCTATTAATGAATATCAGATAATCAAAAAATTCAATTGAAAATCACATTTCAATTACACATATAATTATATTAGTAGATACCGGTTTTTAGCACGGTGACAATTTAATTGTAATAGGTTGGTTTTATAGTGAAATGTCATTGCAAATAGTAGACTTGTGACCTTGACGGACACACACCTAATAAATCGAATAGGAATATCCTAATTTCTTATCTCACGAATCTAGTCATCCCTTTTACAGATTCCTTACCACCTGAGCATAACATTCTCGATTCTCGTAAACACGCCAAACCAAATTGTTATGTTATCACGGTACAACTTCCATTGTCTATTAAACGATGTCTTCTAACTGTATTGTTTTCATCTTACCCAACTTTAACTGACATATATTAATGAAGGCACTAAGACAACAACATTATCTTTGAAATCTCGTTTATCATTAGGTATAACTTTCTGAACGTATTGTGTCTGGTTGTATAAAATCCTATCCCCAATGTAGTTGTTAGTGATATTTAGACTGTATTTCGAGGCTTTTCCATTTGGCTATCGGACAGATGTCTATAAAAAGACAAGTTTTTTTTTTTAAATTATATTATTTAGTACACGTAGCCAATCGATTAACGAACGATGCCAATGCGACCAGTATGTATTTAACGATATATATAACGATTATTAAAATTGCATTTACTCGAGTGGTGTAACTTGGCGATGCCATTGTATAGAAAAATAGCTTATATTCTTGCCGTAGTTAAGAATTATTGAAAGCGTTATATTTCATTAATATATAAAGCAAGTGGAATTGATTACTATCCAGGTCATTTGTAATGTTAAAGCACACGCCGAGTTAAATCATTCCGCAAATTATTTGTAAGCATTCCAAAGACATATTAATATTTTAAAGACACTATTCTGTAATCTTTTTAGTGTGTATTCGCACTTTATATCTCGTTTCGTATTGTAATATATTCATAATATTCTGTATTTGTACTGCTAAAATATGGATAACAAAGGTGTATTTGACACACGATAATAGCTTTTAACTGTACGGAATTGTAAATGATTTCTCTGTCGGCTATTTTCGCAACTTACGTTAAGCAACGAATAACACTACCTGTTTTTTCGATACTCGAATTTTTGCCATATTAAACAAACGATTTCGATAATGTTCTATATTACCGGCTTGCACATCTCCGCACGCTTGTAATAGTAAACAAATACAAACATTCACGCCCATCACCGGAGCGATAGGCAGAGATCACGAACTTCCACGTACGATCCCGACAAATCTTTTACTACACATCCGTACATCTGCTCGTATAATCATTACATTTGATACAGAAAATTTATAACGGGAAAGCGAGTGATGTGGTCGTTAGAGAGCATCCTAAGGGTATATATTAATATATATATATAGTAATATATTGTATATTATATGTCAATTTAGTGTATACATACGTATACACTACATTGACGATCAAATCGAATCATCAAAAATAACATTATATCGTTCTGGGTGACAAAAACTTTAACAGTACACTTCAATATTGTATTCGCCAGTAATCCACCAAATAAGTCATACGCAAATATATCAAGCGATTAAATAAATAAGCTCCCACATTTCCTTAACTCATTAGGAGTATACAGAGACATAGATCACGATCTGCTATTTAATAACATAATTAGGGGCGTAAATTTTTTAGCCACATCGGAAACTACTTTTTGTAAGTTTTGAAGAATCTACAAACATGAGAATGTAAGTCTGAAGTCCAAGTACTACGTTAGTCTATGATCCCGTTTATATCTAACATTGTAATATTTAAGAAGTACGTTTTACAAAAAACACATACTACGTACGTACAAAAGTCACTTTCTATTATTTGCATATGGCAATAACATGATGTAAAGACGTTATAGCTCGATTTTTTATCTGTGGCCATTGTCGTGTGTCCGAAACATGTTTATTCTATTATTAGGTGTTATCGAGTTTGCTTTATTATGTAATCTTATTTTGAGCTTTAAATCTCACGAGTACAATGCTTATATTAAGTCTACTAATATATGTTTAATATATATTATATATATTTAATTTATGCTTACATAGAATATATTCAGCGGCTTGTGGTGCTTGGGTATTTGTGTAGTATAATGTCTGGTTTTAATGCACTATTATAATTTTTTTTATTCCGTTTATACAACATGGCGTAAAAAATTCACCGTATTTTAATATCATTAAAATGGAAAGAATGTATTACGCACGTCCTACAATATTTTCAATTAGAAGCGTCAATACCCTAATGGTTTAGGGTACGGCCTGCGAATCGTAAGGTCGTGGGTTCGAATCCACCATTGGACTATTGCCGTGAACCATGTCCTAGCACGTTTAAGCTTAGTTGGAATGGTTAACAAGATTGTTAGTAATATTTCTGAAAAAAAAATATTGCTAGCTTTCTTTTTTTTTAAAAAAAATTACACATTTTATGTATAATTAAGATCTAATAAATATTCGTATATTATCTTCATAGTTGTGAATACCACGAATAGTCTTACATTAATCGATAAATTCATGTTTAAATAATCAACTCCTGGCGTTTTCTTCCATTAGTAATAGAAATTTTAAAATACATAATATATAAGATTCAAATACTAACTAATACTATACCACTTAGAGGCGTCAACACGGTACAGAATTCTGCCTCCAAATATTAAATTGAGCTTCAGGAATTGACCAAGAATTGTTTAAAAATGATGGACAGAGATATGTAATTATTTATTAATTTCCACTTATAGTAACACTTAGAAAGGAAAAGGCTTACTGGCGTTCTTTACAAGTGAGGTCGTCAAGGAAACTATAAGAGACAACGAAATATTTAAAAAGATACACATACATAATTATATATATATATATATAGTATTATATGTCATTATATATGTATAGGTGTGTATGTCGAATTTCTTTGTCTAATACCTTAAGTGTGACATATCTCCTGTACTGCTGGAAACTATCAGATACAATATGGACAATAAATGTATGACATTAGATTTAGTATTCCGATTTACTTCCAATAATTGTCTTGCCAAATTACTATTAGTGCATTAAAACTGGACCGTTTTAATATTCCGGTGTAATTTAATTAACTCTACTAATAATACGAAAATTATTGTTTAGTTGATTTTAGACAAAATCAAATTCTATTTAGTCCAGTATTATTTTTATTTTGAATTTATTTGCATTTTTCTTAAGTTAAGTATACATAGTGTACTGTCTTAATTGTATTTTTTTTCCTTTTGTTTCTGAGGATTGTATGGATTGGTTTTTTTTCGGATAACAGGTTTACGAATGTACTTTTTTTTTTGTATGTACTTACAATGTTTTTTCTCTATTTGAATAAATTTCTTATTGGCATAAATTGTGTTTTATTTTTTAATTGAATTTCGTGTGTACTGCCACAATAAATTTCTGTTTTAATCCTTATGCTAGTAGTAAAGTATTTCTGTTTTAACTGTTTTATAGAATAACATCGTCCATGATGTTCGCTTGGAACTATCTTCCCCGAAATTTGAAGAAAAAATAGTACTTGCGACCAAGTTCGTAAGTCGATTACCGCCTCTACTTAGATCACACATTTTAAAGGCTACAGCGCCTCTTTATCTGAAAATATGTACGCATTATTGATTTGTAGCGAAATATTCTATTGGATGTTAATAGATGTTATTGGCATGGAAACCGTTTGGATTCATTGGAACATTGGAACATTTACATATTGTTATTATTACATGCAATATACATATACAATAGTATAACTGCGTACTTCTTCCAGATGGTTTAACGGTCTTATAATCTACACTTGATGCCTAGAATACGTTGGATGGGTAAAGCGGGATCGTATATAGTGGAAGGAATTGGAGACGGTCTATTTCCAGCAGTGGAGACAGGCTGATTATAATAATTGTACAATTATTATAAACTCCCTATCTGCCATGAATTGTATAAATTAAAATACTACATCGTCCACGTTTCTTATTTCAGGTGTTTGTAATAGAATAAATCATCATCATCATCATCATTTCAGTCCACTGCTGGACATAGGCCTCTTCAAAGGCATGCCACTGAGCACGATCCCACCTAGGCTTAGGGCGTCCCACTCCGCGGTCTCCACTCGAGAACTCGTATCGCCCAACGATTATCCGTTCTACGGCTAATATGGCCGGCCCATTGCCACTTCAATTTGCTAATATGTCGATTACCTTAGTTCTCTGGATCACCTTATTCCGGATCCAATCCTTCAGATAGAATAAATGAATGTAAGTAATTACGATTGTTCCAGAAACTAATGTGTTGCGCGGCGGACGTGCTGGAGGGCAAGGGTACGGTGCAGGTGGCGATCACGGTGACGGAGCTGCTACGTAGACACGCGGGGCTGCGCGCGCCGCTCCTCGCCGGCCCCGCCTCCCCGGTGCCCGCGCACTCCACTCTGCCCCACGCCACCTAGCGTCCGAAACTCGCGCTCGCGCCGCAGCCAGCACTCTCCTTATAGTGCTTTGCGTACATAAACCTTGACTGTAGACCGACCATTTTAAAAGTTGGTATAGGAGGCTTTTCAAAATAGTCTCACTTAGTGCTTCGGTTACGTACAAGTGTACTAGATTGACTATAGCATCTTTGATTAGACTAAAAGTGACAGTGTTTTTGACTCAGCCCAGATGACTTAATCTGGAGAGTCATATGATTGGTACACATTACAATCCCTCTTTTGCATGTTTGTGTAATTTTCTCAATATTTCAGATAAATTAAAAAATTAAAATATTTACTAGATATTTCCGAAACTAATCAATGTTTAGTGTTAACTGCCGGAGATTTGGGTATTGAGAATCGTTGTAATAGACTTCGAGATACGAAATACGCTTTCTTACATAGCCCACATCCTCATGGTACAGAACCACAGATAATTGTAGGCTACAGTTAGGCTTAATATCATGTTTCGTAGGACCATATTTACGGAAACGGATTTCTAATTGCCTTACTATCGTTACTACCTAAGTACGATCATGAAAATTGCGACTGAGAAACGCAATGTAATTTTCATAGTGAAATATATTTTTTATCTGTTGTAGAGTGAATATGATATGCATTAGATTTTGATAAATCTGTAATCAATCTTGTAGATGATAGAGATCAGATTATGGAAAGATAAAAAAGTCTTTTAGAAAGGAATTGAAAAAAAATTACATATAGTGTTGCCACAATTTTTAAACCGAAAATTGTTTTAAAATTATTAATTTAGAAATAGGACGACGAGTCGAGAAAGGGATTCACCTTTTTAACACCCCCTGAACATTGCAATATGCCTCTGTTCATGATTTTGAAGTATAAAATCGTAATCGAAACATCGATTGCACTCCTCTTGAGTCATTATACGGTTCGTTAGTAATATTACTAGCTACTACGTTCCTTAATCACACATTAATTAACCATTAATTAATATTTTCTTAAAACGGATTAATCACCGATATTTTGTGTCCATATTTTTCATATTTTTAATAGTATTACTTATGTGGCATATAGGTATATAAGATTTCGTGATAAATTTAGGATAATATTATATGTTTATTTATATATAGTTATAAATTACTTAACTTAGGAAAGGTGGAATTCTAGTTTTTATGACACCTGCTTATACTGTATTGCAACGTACACTCGTGTCAAATATTTAATGACAGTTTCACAGTGCCTTCTATTTGTTACAATGATAGCGTTCACATCACAAGTGCACTTTACGAATTAATTAAAGACTTTTCGATACTTCATGTACACACGTTATTATTGCCTTATCCACTTTACTATGACATTTTTGTAATAGTATTTCTGAAGCATCATAAATGTCTTATATATCGACGGTGGAAAGCGGAAATGTCGTATCTAGAAAATTGTCCTAAATTACTTATTGCTATAGAAATGTTTTTAAATGAATGCGCCGATGTGTTGGTCAAAGAAGCAGACTTTACAAAAAAGCATATACCTCGTCGAATGATCAAGTTTTCTAGTTATCATTTTGATCATCATGATTCAATTTTTTCTAGTTTTTCGGCTCTGGCGTAAAATCTTGACGGATCCTTATTTAGAGAAACGAATAAACAGTACTAAAAAATTACTCAAAACTTTAAGTATCACTGAGGCGGTTTGCCCGTGACTCAGGTGTTAAAAAAATCTATTATTCAAAATCGTAAGTTATGGTTTTTTTTTTATAAAATCATGTACGTAAATCAACGTGCTATAACTACGTGCACGTATGTTCATGCATAGAACGTACGTATTAGTAAAAATGTACGCGAATGTGACACCGTATCGTCACGATTTAGTCGACGTTTCATTATGAAACCGATCCATGACCGTCACATCAATTGTCATTCTAGCATTTCAAATACTAACACACGATTGTCGTGCCTGTGGTATGCCATCAGTAAATCATACTGGTAGCAAAAAACTAAAAATAGCAAATATCGCCCACTATTATGCCAAGGAAGGTTCATATTGACACAATTGGTTTAGTAGAATCATTCTGTTCTTTACACGCCAATACTTGAAAAACAAATCGATTTATCTTGCAATAATGACAATACAAGGATTTTGTTTAGAAATCAACCTGTATAGACAATGTAAAAAATATTTTTCTGACCATACAGCCTTATTAAAATTAATTATACCTTTGAAATAATATGTATTTAAAAAAATGCAATAATGAATATATGCAATTAAGAATCAGTTTTTGCTGATCAAGCCATAATATTAGGCTGTGCAATTTTTTTACATGTATAAATTACATTTGTCACTGATATGAAATAAACCTGCAATATATGTAGCATTAGAATAACTTCTATCGGCATTAGATACTTAATAAATTATAAGAGATATTTTTTTTAAGTTTGTATATAATTGTATTATTTTGTTATAATTTCATATATTAGCAGTGATAGCCTAGTGGCTTAACTTGTAAAACATTTGAGCCCGGAGTATGGCGATAGACTCACCCCCTGTCACTTATGGGATCTAGTAAGCTGTTGGTTAAGGTCGTGTTATTTTGCTTATATATTATATTTTAATTCATGCGCTATTGTCAATGTTTTCCAAAGTTATTAAAATGCACTAACATATCTCTTTTTACCACCGAATTGGTAACTTTTGGAATATTCGAATACTCGTAGTTTTTACTATATGTAAAGTTAAGGGAAAAAAAAATATTTCTCGTCATTTATAATTATAGAAGTATCGTCAATTCGTGTCTATTTAAATTCTTATGTGAATTGTTTAATATTTTTTTTGTAATTAAGTGATTTATGTAACGGCAACACTGTCCATGACTTGGATACTGGATGCGGAAAGCTAATATCGTGTTTTGATTTGTAGTTAATACTGATTATAATTATTTAAATTGCTATTGAACAAATCGTTAGATATGTATTTTCGTAGAATATTTTGATAATTAGGTATTTTTTTGTCTAATCTGTATTACCACTTTATTCAATGTATTACTTTTTTGTCTTTGTACTTGGCCGAAGATTGTAAACATTCGTTTTGAAGTTTAATATTTGTAAATTGTTCTGATCGAATCACCTTGAGGTGATGCACTCATTCAAAATGAAATCGATTCGTTGAATCGTCAATATTGAATACACAATATTATTTCTTTACCAAATTTATTAAAAAAAAACACTTAAATAAATAGCCGCTTGATTAAGTCCCGGGTGGAATGCTAGACGCATTTCAAGGACTTCTTACAGAAAATATATTTTTTTAAACTTTAGCAGTGATAGCTTAGGATATTTCTCTCTGATCTTACGCTTACAATCTGCCGCAGGTTCGAAGCTTAGTCGGCTTGTCCTAATTAATTTTCGTTTTTCCATTTTGAGTACAAAAAAAAATGTGGGACACATGGGACTTAATAAGCTTGATGTGAAGTGGAGAGGGAAGCTCTGTCGACCCCGGAAGGGTTTAAAGGACGTGAGAGCTTATTATTATAATCATGGCAGTTTAGATCAAGTAAGCTATGATGAATAGAGCTTAGAAGTTTTGTCTCTAAGACCACCCCAGATAGTCAAGTGGTCGTATTTGTTTTATTTTCGTTTCGTTTCATTTAAGGGTTCGTATTTATGCAATCTAAAAAGGGATCGTGTATAAAGTAGGCTTAGGAATAACAAAAGAACTGAGCGTAGGAATCGAGTCTTTGTCCCATTCAAAGATTTTGTGCCAAAGACTATGGTTGGGGGATTAAGGTTTTTTTTTGTATAATAATATTGAAACACTAATTGCACTGGTCTCCTAGGTTAAGTACAATGTAGTAATACTTACGGTACATCCACCTGTGTTTATATGTAGATACAAATAAAGGAATACTTATACATTTTCGCAACTTGTTTAATTTTTCAACCGACTTCAAAAAAAGGAGACGGTGCGATTTTAATTCGTCTATATGTTTTTTTTTATTGTCTGATAACTTTCGACTGGCTGGTCAGATTTTGTTTTTACTGTACGTACTTTTACGTTTTGTACGTTAATTGCTTAAAAAGCAGCTATAGCTTGATGACTTGCGATGGTGTTCGCGAATAACTTTCTCGTTCGGATGAATTGCCGTACAAAAAACAACTTGCTACGAATTTATGCCCAGGTTTTCGGGCTCACTCTCACACTGACTAATGAAGGTTTTTGAAAGAAAGCGCAAAAGCGAAACAGCCAGCGCCATCGAGAGTTTTAATACCAAACATACCAATAAGTAGTTCAAGGTATAGAATTTGCAAATCTGTTGACGATGTAAATGGTGTCCCGGTACGTAGCTACATCCACTTATCTCGTTTAGTAAAATGTTAGAGCTTATAATTAATTTTATCGCCACACTAGATGTCGCTTGTCCAACAGAAAACCAATCTAATTCAAATTTTTCAATGAGACGATTCTTATGAATGGTAAAATTAATCTCGTGTACTCACTCTCTCTCACGGTCATGACATGTCTATTGTTTCCCCCTCTAGTAAATGGTTTTAACAATGTTTATTTTTTCTGTTTATTCTCGCCATCGATAAAACTGGGCCATACTCTATATTTTGAAAAGATTTGATTAAAAGATCCTGTAGATATTTTGTCATAAAAGATGTTTATATTTTTTCCATGCAAGACACTACAGTTTATTACCTATTTATCAAGTAAGCGTTTGCAGCCACCATTGCGACTACCATATCAGACAGATTTCCGTCAGGCACTCAGCTTCAATTTCAATAAATTGCCTAAGCTCCTTTGAGAAATCTAAGAACAACGGTGAAAGCCTTTTCTTCTGGACGAATCCTATGTAACCGTGCTAGCAGTGAATGGTCAGAACCACTTCTTCATTAATAATATTCACGGATGTGTTATCTGTTTGTTAGGTGCGCTTACGTATAAGTTGGAGCGTACGCATTTTGAATTTTCAAGTGCTTGCTTTTGTATCATCTATTGTCGAGCATATAAATAATATACAAGAAGAATATTTCATATGTACAAAGAAGGTTTTAATTACCGTGATTTAAATTGCGAAAGCTTTTAAATGAAAACACTGGTTGAATCTTATTAAAGCAAATGACGGAAGGCCGCATAGATAACAATATTATATATAAAAAAATCAATTTATTAAAAAGTTGCTTGTAATCCCCGTATTGTAGGTGGCGACGGCGGCGGAACAGAACGGGCGTGGCACGTGTGTAATCGTTGGAAGCTGACTAGCAAAAACCACGCCCTGGACGGAGTGCCTTGTACGAGTCAGTAAATTTAATCACTGTCGTAGGCGTTTCCGAATATTATAACAGATATTTTTTGTATTGACAGAACCGCTGGCGGGCCTATTAAACATTTTGTATCAGAGAGTACCGTTTGTACAAATCCGAAATCATTTAAGGAGAGCAAAATTACAGGAGCATATTCAAATAGGAAATCAATTCAATTTAGAAGAATTACAGAATTTATATCATTTTAGTCAATGACTAGATTTAAGATAGCAAATCAATTTTTTAAGTCATTAACAAGCTATAACGGTTGATGTAACAGAATCACGCTGCTGGGATAGACGGGCATGTCATCCGCTATCCGCTTTTTACCAAACTTATTAGCAAAATCAATGCACAGCCCTTGTTTTAATTTAAAGATGTGATTTTTAATATAGGTAAAAGTCTACAAACTAAGATCTCATTGATAAAAGCCTTGCAAGTCAATGTTATATCGACTTATCTGACCGTATATATTACATAACACCCTTATTTAAGTAAATGACATTAGTAAATGGCTACTTTCAAACATTACACAAGGCGAGTTGTTTGTAACTACATTCATCTACTTCAAAGCGTTCATTTATTCAATCAATTCTGTGAACAACGACCGGCGGAAAAGCATTTCATTGAGTTACCCATGTAAAGGAAACGCTTTTGGTACATAAATAGAACTATCGCTTCACTGTTATTCATTCATCGAAGAAAAAAGGCGGAAAATCAAGAGGCATTGTTAACGACGGGCTGCTTTCTAATATTACTATTTACTTTTCGTAAAATCATCGCCCTTGTTTAGAAATAATTAATTAAAGGCACAATGAGGTTGGGCTATTGAAATCCATCGGCTCCTCTGATTTTTTTTATTATCTGTGCTCGATACGCTTGCATCATGACATCGACGTTTCGTGATGGGCTGATGGGGATAGTTTGAGGGCAAATCGAGCGGAAAATTGGTTAGTTTAAATGGGGTTGCGGAATTAGGGTGGCTTTAATGAAGTATTCGATGTATCGTCCAAAAGTAATTGGCTCGTAAAGAAACTTTGTTTATTGTTTATAATTCAACCAGATATTATTAACTAAACAGCGATAGCCTAATGGCTTTAGGGGTCTACGAAACGAAGATACGTTCGAATCCATCATTCGACTATTGACATGAACCATCTCCTAACACAAGCTTAAGCTTAGTTGGAATGGTTATCAAGAATGTTAGTAATATTTATGAACAAAAAAATTGCTAGCATTTTATTGAAAAACAGATATAAGATTTGAAAAATGATGTAAAACATATCCCTCCCTCCTCCTCCTTGCGTCGTTTTCCTCATTGCTGAGGGTCGTGACCTCCACGAATTATGTGGCGGACGATCGCTTTCCACCTGTTGCGGTCTTCGGCGGTGTGAAATGCCTCGTGGACTCTCCTGCTGGTGTTGGTGCTAATTTGGTCTGTCCAACGCATAGGGCTCCTACCTCTTGGTCTTTTTCCCTGTACTTTGCCTGTGACCAGGAGTGTTTCCAAGGTATCGGTTTTCCTGGCTATGTGACCGAAGAATTCGAAAACCCTACGGAGACAGACCATTGACAATTTGACAGTGACACCCACTTCCCGGAGAATTGACGCATTTGTGCGCTGTCCAAGGTACTCGCATCTCAAATGCGTCAATACGAGATCTATCTGCCTTCTTGAGGGTCCAAGTTTCAGCTCCGTATGTGAAAATTGGGAACACCAGAGAAAATAACCGAAGTACCTAAACCGAGTAAAACATATAAGAGAAAGAAATGAGGAAAATTTAATACATATTTTCCTCGTTTCAGTTTCAGTCGAACAGTAATAAATCTAGTCGCTAAGTTTTGGAATTATTTAATAGCTCTACCATTTCAAATACAAGTCAACACCTATCAGTATGTTTCTGTTTTGACATATTGGTACAACTGAAGTAGATTGCCAAAACTAGAAAAAATCGACAAATATGATGTCACTGAAGAACGATCATTTTGAGACTATAGTTATAGCAGACTAGGACCCAGGTAATAGTTCATATTAATCACAAGGTTAATGGTCAAAAAGAAACGATGCTGTTTAAAGGAGAAAGAACGTTTTTAAGCATTAATCAAACCACTTTCAAATTAGTTTTCGTTCACCACAAAATCCAGAAACCCAGTTAGAGACACTGTTGTCGCCTACAAAGTAACAAGATTATGATTTTCAACGCTAATAAATTCTCTACAGAGAACATGGGCGGTATTCAGGAGATTTGTGGCGAGATATGACTGCTGAACACCGGGTCCTTGTGATTTGTACTGCGGCCACAAATTCCGTATTTATTTTGCCGAGCTAAAAATATATATAAAGGGGAATCTCTACAGTTTCAGCAGGTTTTCGAAAGGTAGCTCTAAGGTCGCTTAATCTGAACCTCTTGAGTGCATGATAACATCCGTGACAAAAATACCTATAACGTAGATCTGTTTTCGGCGATGACTGATAAAATACTCAAGTGCCATCTCATTTTCTCAATATAGTAAAAAAATCGTGTGTCACAATTAATAACTTAAAACAGCAATGTGGAGCGCGTCTTTCTACAATGGAAACTAAAATCTCCCTTAAAGAATATCGCTGCTATTATATCGCTATTCTAGAAAGATTATCACGTCCTCTTTTCCAAACGCGGAGGAAACCGTAACTATGTATTTACTGTTCAGAGAGTGTAATAGGTCTAAAGTGTGATAGATGGCTATACTAGCGCCATAAAACTTTTGTTGTATCTAAAAAACCGATATTAGCTGGATTTGGTACCACCCACTGTGAAACACCTGAGCATCACTATTTTGGTTTTTTGTTGTAATTATTTTCTATATTTTTATTCCTTTTGTTTATGTGGTCACCCGGATTGGTATTGTCAAACGGGATATTTGTGCGCACGCGCTCCCAGCATGAGACGCCGTGCACGAGGGCAGCCTGCGTTGATAATATCGTACGTGGGACGATACAGCACCCGAACAATTAAATACGATCGTGTTGCGATAGAACACTTAATTTTATGATTTCATTTCTTAATAGAAAAGTTACGTTAAATAATATATACATAAAGACAATTAAAAATTTGTCTGTATAACGTACAGTCTTTGCCCACCAGTGGTATAAAGATCCGTGAGCCACTTTTTAGTATTCCACCAATTATGCATAGAACTCCTTTTTTAGGAAAAGGGGCAAACGGTCTAATCTCCATGCACATCCACAACACCGGAGGAGCTGCAGGTGTGTTGCCGGCCTTTGCAAAAGAAGGAGTATCGTTTCTTGAAGGTTGGGGGTCGAACGCCAACCATAGAGATTGTGTCGATGGAATTTTGAATTCTGCCGATATGTACAAGTAATGGGCATCGGTAGTTGGGATGATTCCGAACAATTGCTCAGAACACTCCCCGTGGTAAATGCGATAGAGAATGTAGAGAGCTCCGACGTCAATTAAAAACAAAACAAAAGGGAGTGTCAACCGAGGTCATTAAATCAATTCAAACAGTTAAAAATGTTTTATAAAGGCTATTGGCAGTATATAGTACACAAACACACACTCCACCTCCAACTTTACTCGCAATCTCTGACGGACGCTTTGTCTTTCTTTTCGATCTGGCCTAGCGTAGTTTCGTCATCCGATGAAACTGTGCAGAAGAAGATCTAACGAACTGAAAATCTTGTGAGTATTTTAATTTAGGACCAACCATTGTTTCCTAGTTGATGTTTTTATTTTGAACTAAAAGATTATTGTTCCCGTTGTTAATAAAACGATAAAGTGACGTTAGGTGTGAGAGACGCGTGGGTGGTGCGCAGGAGTTGCAGCGGGTCTCACGCTGCGAGACAAGACGCGGCGCGCGGACCCGTAGGTGCCTTAACGCTTGTATATCCATTATTTTATTAAGTTATCATTATAACAGCTTCACATAATGCCTGTTTACGTTATTTTATGATATTCTAAGCCAGTGGAAATTTCACTATACCTAATAAAACTTATGTTATAATTGTAGGATTAAACAGTCCAATAACTAGTACTCTCGCTTTATTGAACCTTGTACAAAGAATTATTTTAACGAATACTGTGTCAACTGCGCGTCCTCGCCATCTTTATTTCAAAATTAATAAGAAGACAAATTACGAACTAATAGAGTTAAGTTATTGTTTACAATGACTAGTTAATGTGATGAACAACTAAATTATTAATTATAAATTAAAGACACTATAAGGTAGAGGTAAATCACTAAGATATCATTGGAAGTAGTTATTATGCATAACTATCGCTACGCTAAAAATATTAAAAGGTCAAAAAATTGTCTCAGCTTTGCTACTTGTAAATTGTAGGGCTAACACGATCATATTAAAACTTTAAAAAAATCCTCGTGTGCACAAGCATTGTTGTAAATTGAATACTTATTTAAATAAAGATAACAGACGGTATATTAGGAACATTTGCATCGAGTACAATCGTGGGCCTGTTTGTTTTCAACGACTGATGTATGGCGCCCATAAATAACCGACGCCCGGGGCAATTCCAATTACTTTTCTTGCGTGTTAAGTTTGTTAACGTGTTTACTTGTTTCAAATGTAACCGAGGCAAGAACTCGTTGACTACATAATTTTAGCATCGTTCACATAATCAATGGTAGTTAACAGTCTAGGTTAATTATGAACAAATTATTTGCGCTCGATAACAATTGAATTAACACACGTTGAATTTCAAACAGAACGAAAAGTTTTAACAGTCTGCTTTTTAGACTTAACTTCGAAAAGTTTAACAGTAGATGATGCCGGAGAACGGGCAATATGGTGGTGCAGGATAAGGAAATCCGACCATAGATCCAGTCAGGACTAAAGGAGAGGAAGAAGAAATGCATAACAAAATATAGGTTGTCAAATATCTCCCTTCCGCCTTTTGTCTTTTGAATTTCGCGGCTATGTACAAAGCGCTACAGAGCTCGTATCTAGCTATACTATACATAATTTGAAAGGTCTTGACATAACCTACAAAACGACGCTATGCATAATTAGTTTGATATTGCGTTCAACAGTTATAGACGTGTAAACATGGAGTTCACTAACGCCGAAATTCGCGCTATTTTAAAGTTTTCCTTCGTTAAAGGCAAATCCGCTAGAGAAACGTTCCGTGAGATTAATGGTGTTTTGGGGATGGTACTCTATCACTTCGAACCACGGAGGAATGGTTTCGACGATTCAGAGCCGGTGAAAACGACACCATGGATAAGCCAGCCGGCGGAAGACCTGTGACGACAAATACCGATCAAATCATGGA
This sequence comes from Meandrusa payeni, assembly GCA_029286785.1. Taxonomy (NCBI): domain Eukaryota; kingdom Metazoa; phylum Arthropoda; class Insecta; order Lepidoptera; family Papilionidae; genus Meandrusa; species Meandrusa payeni. The sequence continues at coordinate 13,868,984 of JAGSMX010000012.1, forward strand.
CTACATCGCCCAGGAGATGGGAGTTAGTCACCAAACCATTTTAAACCATCTGCAGAAGGCTGGATACAAAAAAAAGCTTGATGTTTGGGTACAGCATGATTAGACGCAAAAAAACCTTCTGGACCGAATCAACGCCTGCGATATGCTGCTGAAACGGAACGAACTCGACCCATTCTTGAAGCGGATGGTGACTGGCGACGAAAAATGGATCACATACGACAATATGAAGCGAAAACGGTCGTGGTCGAAGGCCGGTGAATCGTCCCAAACAGTGGCCAAGCCGCGAATTTCGGCGTTAGTGAAGTCCATGTTTACACGTCTATAACTGTTGAACGCAATATCCAAACTAATTATGCATAGCGTCGTTTTGTAGGTTATGTCAAGACCTTTCAAATTTTGTATAGTATTGCTAGATACGAGCTCTGTAGCGCTTTGTACATAGCCGCGAAATTCAAAAGACAAAAAGGCGGAAGGGAGATATTTGACAACCTTATATTTATAATGATGTATTTGTATTAACATAAACTATTCTTCTATAAGACATAGACATTGGCATCACAATACAAAACACATCACAGACAGAATTTTACACACATTAAAAAGAATGAAAAATAGACAAAACACACTTAAAGTTACACAAATAATATAAAACATATGATGCCAATATCGGACACCGTCTCAGCATATGCTGTCGCAAGGATGCGACAGCGCTGATTTTCAGCGGTGCCCGGGACTACCTAAAGACCTAAAGACGTGCGCGCGCAATACTACTTTTATATGGAATTTATACAGACAATAAGAGTATAATAAATATGATACATGAATAAAACAGTTATGAGATTAAAATATATTTTATACAATAAAATAATAGATGAAAAAATTTCATAAATAAATATATTATTAAGTCAAAAATAAACTAAAATAAATAATATGATAATTAAACGTATAAAGTTTAAATTATATAATGAAATATTGAAAATATTGGAAACAACAAGCCACCGATATCGCGGGGATATTATCTTTTTATAACTTTAACATCAGGTGTTTTAATTTATTTTTAAATGCGTTTACAGATTTACTGTCTCTTATGGGCGGTGGCAAATTATTCCAACACTTGGTGGCCAAGTATCTGAAACTGTCGCGGAACGCAGCAGATCGGTGTTGCGGAATTTGTAAAATGCAGTTTTTAGCTCTAATTAAACAGCTAGTATCTTCATTCCGCCATTTCAACTTTTCGTACAGATATTTAGGCTGTTCCGAGTTTATGATTCCAAACAGAAGTGTTGCAAAATGCAAGTCTTTTCTGAGGGACATTCTTAACTTGTTGGAATTGTTTAAGTACAAACATCAGTAACATACTTAATCTCCACGCCATAGTTTAATTTTACTGATTAGAGCTTATTGATTATTTGACGTATAGACTTGACTTAAACATAAATGTGAGCTACGAACAAAAAACATGGCGCTGGTTATTAAAGATCTTTTAGTGTGCTGTTTCGGCGTACTCTAATTGAGTCGAGGTAAGAGGTTAATTTCTCGTATAGATAAATTATTGTTATTTTATGCAAATGCATAGCGGGCGAGTTTTTAAAAATAATTAAATTCGTTATGTTGGCTCGGGGCTGGTCTCCGCGCCGGTGTTGCTGGACGTTCCACGTGATTAGGAAGTATGCCCGCTTGTAATTTATTAACTTAAGGAATTTACTTGTGTACCCTTTACGAGCTATAAATAAAAGGGAGACTATTAAATTTTCAAATAAACAAGAGTTATAGAATTTGAACATAAAGCGTAAGTAAAGAGCTGTATTTATGTACTATTTAGATTATTTATAGCTGTATTTATATATTATTTATAAGGGTAACTAGCATATAGCTTATATGTAGCTCAAGTATTCTATTATCACTATGACAACCAACCAACTTAACGATGAAATAGAGCATTTTTTGATAAAATTTTCCTTTTCAGCTTATTGTAATTTTTGTAGTACAAGTAAACAAAGTATTGTGAAAGTATAAACTGTGTGGGATAAACTTAGAGTACATTTATCAATATCTCATTTTTCAAAAAATTAATTTGTTCTTATTTTGTTTGATTTGTCAACAACTAGTCTGACTTCTTACAAGGTCAACACGAAATTAAAACTACAAACAATATTTAAAACTCTGAGAACGATATAGAAAAATTCCACTACGGTTTGTATGTTTTTAGTGTTTTAATAAAATGGTTGCTACTCGAGTACTACTGGGTGTGGAACGCTGATTTTTTGACTGACTCCTCATAAGAGAATTTTACGCCCGGTTCGAGGTTATCTAACTGTATACGAGATTATTAAATACTAACAATTGGAAAAATATTTTAAGGTCAGTGGTACCATCGGAACAGTATAACTGACATAAATCGATGTTTGACGATGACAAGAATGACATTGTCCTAATAATCAACGGTCTTTTGTCATTAGACATCATTAAATCGTCCCGGGTTAATTACGCTTCTCCGATACCGCAGCATGCTAGTGCAAAGTTTATTCTACCATTATCGAAATATCATTGCTATTATATCTGAAAATGTATCAGGAAAATACTTAACTATTCATAATACGTTGAAAAATTAGACAGCACAATTCAGAAAAGTCAATAGGCGCTCTCAAGGCTTAGCCACGTCGTAATCTGGTAAAAATTTCTCCAAGATATCAAAGGGCATGTGAAATATATATTATCAAGTAGCCCCAATAACTCACTAGGTAGAGCTTTAAGCTTTTATTGGGCTACGTTCAGGAAGCCTAATTGGTGCAGCCGTCACGGTCTGTTAGGGTTAAAAAAATATTTTTAATAATTTATAAATAAATAAATATAAATATTATTATAATAAATAAATTATTACCTTGGGAACCTCGATATTGAAATCCACTGACAGGTGTGTTATTAGAAGATTCCATTATTTGAAATGTCATGAGCATGGACTGTTTATTGATAAATTATTCGAATTTGCCTCTAGCTGAAAATGATGTGATTAAAACATGTCACAACATTATTAATATAAGCCAGAACGTGGAATATAATAGAAACGGTAATTAATACGAAAACAATTATTTACACGTAACTAATCGTTGAAGTAACCCCTCAGGCAAATATCAAATAACATTCGGAGATACAAAAAAAAAGGATGCATCCGTTACAATCAGAGAATTTAATATGAACGAGTCGTAAAATATATGCTCGAGTATAACGAACTCCATTTAGCAATTAACTTAACAAACAAACATAATATATTGTTGTTAAATTTCAATACAAAAATGGCGGCTGTGACGACGTCCGACAATAACTTATTCAGTTCCTCGCCTTAAGAGAATACAAAGATGGGCCCTACAATAAAGGGCGTCGAGTTTGTTGGATTAAAAATTATGTGTTCAGTATTGCGGCGCCATTAATTCATAAAATAATTGACATGTGTTTTATAAGCCACGCGTGGTTAGAAATGTTTGCTATTAAACAATGTTTCTTGTTGAAAAATGAGTTTGTATTTAGTATTTTATCAACAATTTCTCGACTATTAACGCTTGAACCAACAAATTTAAAATGGATTACAAATTTTAACAAGTGATATAAAAAAGGCCGACAATTATACAAGCGCAGATATGATTTCACTGAAAGAGAAACATGATAAATGGAGGTCCGTGATCTCTGTTGGTGTAAACCTCTGGAGGACGGGCATGATGCATTGTACTATACTGATTTTTATATATTTTTATTTATAATTTGTCTACCACCAACATAGACATTATTATGTGGAAATTAAAAAAATGCAATTGGGTCTTGAGCTTATGTATATACAGATTATAGGTTAACACAGCATACGTAGGAAGAGATATACATTACTAACAATCTTGTTAACCATTCCAAATAAGCTTAAGCTTGTGCTAGGACATGATTCACGGCAATAGTCCAATGGTGGATTCGAACCCACGACCTTACGATTCGCAGGCCGTAACCTAAACCATTAATCTATTGACGTCTATTCATGATGTCCCAGAAACCGACGATTATGCATTAAGGACTGATAGACATAACAGAATGTCACATTTTAAGTTTAGTAAAAATCTCTTAGTTTTGAGATATTGTCTTTTGCAAAAAATCTCTGGAGTCGAGTTTTTCGCCTGCTACAGCCTCAAATACCGAATTTAGTAAATCTGATTACTGATAAATATTGCAGAAATGATGGACTTTTAAACGTGATATTACTTTGATGTCAAATATTTAGCAAGTGATTTTTTGCATTTCAAAAAGCGAAAAAGGCATTTTTATAACTTATATAGTACAGATTTGAAATGTTAATGCGTTTTACGTACATTTTGTCTCAATAATCAGTTAAGTGGGGAGGCGGATCGCTTAATCGCGCCTCCCTATCGCCATGCGCCTCTGTTGCCTTGCGCCTCTGTTGCCTCTGCCTGTTGCCCCTGGCTAAATTAACTTTATCTATCTTGATTTATCACTCACGCAGGGTTGCTGCGCTTGTATATAAAATAGATTATTAATTATAGTATTAATTATTGATCTTAAGTTACTTTAGTTCAGTAAATTTCTCTCTCTCCAAGTTCCTCTTCACTACTGGAGATTTTGCCTTCATCTCATCTTATACCAAATGAAATAGTTGTTCCGCACTGGCAATATTGGTCCAGATCTACGAAACTATGATTTCAAATTTCTCCAAAACTACTATAAAATGTACGACATTGTTAAAAACTATCAAATTTATAAGTGTCAGTGGTTCGCCATAGATAGAGAAGATTACTGAAATTTTGCCAATTTTAAAGTATCAGTCATCATCATCATCAGCCTGTGTCTATCAACTGCTGGAAATAGGCCTTCCCCAATGCCTTCCACCACATGCGATCCTCCGCTTTCCGCATCCAGCCACATCCGGCTATCCTTGCAAGGTCGTCGGTCGGAGGGAGGGCGCCCTACGCTTCTCCGACCCATATGCGGCTTCCATTCCAAGACTTTCCTCCCCCATCTGCCGTCGCTGACTCGACAGATGTGGCCGGCCCACTGCCACTTCAACTTGCTGACTTTAAGAGCTATGTCGACCACCTTTGTTCTCCGTCGAATTTCTTCGTTTCGGATTCTATCCCTTAGAGAAATGCCGAGCATAGCTCTTTCCATCTCAAAGTATCATTAGTATGAGTAATAATATATCTTCTAACATTGATTTGGACATAATCGTAAAAGCAGACTGACAGATGATTCAATAGGATTACAAATGCTTACTGGACATTGTATTTTATCACAATTACCCGATTACTTATTATTATTTTTTACTTTAGCGTTTGATTTTTATAAAATGTCCGATCGACCGTTGCGTAGTGGAGCGCAAAGGTGCCGCCGACAACAACTCGGTCCGTTCTGATTGCGCCGAGCGTTCAGCTAACGAGTGGCTTATTAAACAATTATTAATTGCCGGCGACCCGCTGCGCTCACCAATTGCATTTCCCACTCGTGAAATATCACTTAGCTCGGGTCCCAGCCTAGAGTCTTTATATTGTACAATGTTCTCGTTTTAAACGTAACCTAACTTCTGAATTGTTGTCAATGTAATGGAACAATAATTAAATAAAATAAGGCTGTAACTTTTAAAGCAATACTTATTTAAAAAAAAATTAAAACATTACCGTGATCTTAAGCAGTTAAACGTATATACTCGTATGTTAACGGAAATGTATGTAATCCGTCATTGTATACAATTCCTAGGAAATGTATGTAATTCGTAAAATTTGGCTTTGTCTTTGACTTAAAACTTTAAAATTTAGCTTTGACTTTATGATTTTTTCATTAAGAATATTAACAAACGCTAAAAACATTGTTTTTTTGAAGATGAACGTTATAAATAGTTAATTGAAGAAGTTTCTACGGCAAAAACAGCTGCTAGAAAGACTTCTCGTGATATTGGTTATTGCGGCGATACGACGTGCTATTTATTATTTTATATAATAATAATGCATATTATATATATTTTATGGTATGACTGTTACCCGATTGTCTCAATAAGTGTTATAATAAAAAAATATTATTACACATTTCCTAGGATTTGTATACAATTCCTTGATTTCATATATTTCCGGTAACATATACAAAATTTACGCTAAAACATAACTTTCAAGTTTAAAATGAGGTAAAAAATAACGTCAGTGTTAAAACGTCCGGACACTGCCCTCAAGTTGCTCAGGCCCCGATGCCGGCACAAATAAATTTGACATCGCAATTTTATGTGCCAATGACTATCTCGACGGTGAAGGAAAACCTACCTACATGTCTTAGAAAAAAATTCTAACACACGTGAAGTCTGCCTAACCGCACTACTGTCGCCTGGCGAACTATACCCTATACTCTCTTTACAGAGAAACCCTGTGGCCAGAAATAGGTCAAATAAAAATATATACATAACTATCGTCAGTAACGGATTAAACGTTGGTTATACGCAAACTTTTTTTTTCCTTACTACAAGTAAGTACTGGAGTCAGCCCTGTAGTTCTGGGCTCTCAAGAATAAGACTACGGTATCCCCTGCCTGTCGTACAAGGCGACTAAAAGGGGCCTCGGGTTCACTGGGCGACAAGGGTGGGGGCCTGAGTCGTCCACCAAAGTGGACCCGGGAAGAAGGCGACATCGGCTGGCCCGTGTCGCCTTGCACTGCGAGGGCACAGGGGGGAGGGAGTAACCTCCCCGGGACGTGCTCTCCTTGAGCACAGTGCAGAGGGGCTCCGGTGCGTTCCACTGGAGATCCCGGAGCCCCTCGTCATGCACCGAGGAAAGGGCCACCGGGGAGGTTTTAGTGGGTAAGAACCCCACATAACCGCCGCCTTCCCCAGAAGGCGGGGTATCTTTCTGAAGATTTCCTCCCCGTAAACAAAAAAAAAAAAAAGTAAGTACTAGAGTTATATTACAAAGTACTGGCGCCTATATTCTCTTACTTCGTCCTCTTGAATAATCATAAATCTACCAATATCTCATTCAATAAACATTTTTCTTTTTAATAGGAATTAACTTTACTAGGGATCTCCCCTGGTATATCTTCGAAACCTCAACTTTCCATTGTCAATAAAGGAAATAAAATGGAGGACACATTTTTTCATTTTTTATCATATCTATACATATAATCTCTTTCAAAAAAAATAAAAATTTCAAAATGCATTAATAAAGTACAGGTTTAAAGGGCACAAAACTTCAAGTTGTTCGGTGGGCACTTTAAAAAGAAGATAACGGCATAAATTTAAAAAATAAATAGACCGAATTAATATCACCTCTTTAATAAAGAAAATATTCGTTAAAAATAACAAATGGTGATATAAATCGATCTAGTTTACTATTCGTAACAAGGACTTTTTTTCTATATTGTACACAACAACCAACGAATTGACATCAGAAATAGAGCAACCGTTTCATCCAATTAGAGGGCCATAAAACTAATAATAAAGTGTAGCCAACTTTATTCTACCGTCCGTTATATTTCTCTGCCCCAATAAGACATGAATAGGACTCTAGGAATATAAGTTTGATGACAGAAAATGTAAGTTTGTTACACGTAATGGTGCGACGAAGCGGGGATCGCTCATTAGAGAAAACAAATCAAAATAATTAGGCAATAAAGAGCGGCTTATGTTCCCATTGTAATACAATTCCGTAGATTGAACTTTACGACCGATTTGATTGTTACAAATTTGTTTATTGCTTCGGGTGTGTTTATTAGAAGATGAATTCTTTCCGGACGTTGAGTTTTTGATCTATTTTATTATTTAAATATGTGTTAGGTAACAATATTATTCGTGGGGCAACATTAGGTTTATTGGCAATGCTATAATATTACGAAATTCTGGGTTCTGATGGTATTTTTTCTTCCACACATTCATGCTCCACCATCCACGCTTTTCAACCGACTACAAAAACGTCTGGATGTTATTTTTTATGTTCCGATTCTGACGATTCTTTTTGAACGCTGGTGCTTATAATTTGGTCCAATTCTGGCAATGGCAATCGTTAGTTCAAGTATGTTGAGTTCGACATATGGGCGAATAACTCAAAATTATGGCAACAGATATTTTTATGATGATTTATTTTTTATTGGAAAGCCCTCAGTGATTTTATAGATGTTGGAGCACCGAGGAATACTTAATCTTCGCAATTAATACTTATCTCTCCCTTATTTACTTCATGTAAGTATATTTATATAGCTGATAACAGATGGATAATTCCACTTTATATTACATGCAATTAAATTGAGACACATAGCCTGGCGCCACGGCGCATAATGTCCTTAATGGTATGTCTGAAAGAACCATAAAACGATTAACTTTCTATCAAAGAGTGTGTGAAACAGGTTTCGTATTCATCGAATCGACGATGAAATTACAATCGTAATTGTTATATTCACCGATTAGTTAGTGAATAGCTGTTACTAATTTTATTAAGATTAAATTAGAGTTGAAGCTTTCATCTTGAATTAAGATATAAAAGTTGATTATTTTAATTTTTTTATTACTATATCAGAGGTTGTCCGACTCATGTTCCGAGAGAAATTAGAATTTTAGTTGAACTGTTAACAGCAATCTTGTAGATTCATAGCCCCAATCGGCAACTTCTTAAAATATTCTATAGCATTCATATTTACTAAATATAATTATTTTTTTTTACCATGTTTACTATAGATGCTTGTGATGCACACACGCTCATACACATACACAATAACTCTTTGTATTCTGGTTCCCGAAGTGGCACTCAAAGTTAGTTTAGCTTTGAATGTCTCTTAGATTATCCGTGAAATAGCTACCGACCGAGTCGTGGTTCGGCCCTCTCGGGCGCTCTCGGATCGGAATGCTTACGCGTAACATAGTAACCGTCCAAGCCGAGGTTACCCCTCACCGGGGGGATCCTTGTGTCGACTTACTAGCAATAGAGGTTCAGGCTAAGCGACCTAAGAGCTATACCACCTCTCAATCCGGTGAAGCAGTCAAGGCCAGCTTCTCTGGCCAATCTGTGTAGTTCGTCATAAAAAAAATCTTTGTATTCTATTATTGTCTATTTTAATAAAAAGTTTTTATTTGTTCGTGTCTTGTGGTGGGCGTAACCTGGTAATCTAAGGGACATTCGTAAAACTATCTTTGAATGCCACTTCGGGAAGCGCTGGCGCTGGGAGAAGAAGTGGCCGAAGAAACTCCAGCAACGCTCCTAGCATCTAAGGGGTGAGGCCTGCCCATTAAATAGCGGTAACGCGCGAGGATTATTCGCAACCTCTGACTGTCGCGAATGGACGCTTTGTGGATTTGTAAAGATCTAGCCTGTGCAATGGTAATCGCGTCGTCCGGATCATCAAGAACGTGTCTCGGCCTCCGGGCGACGCGACGGAATTTAGTATAGGAAGGCTTATAAGTGGCGGCACTTACAAAAAGTTTGTTAGAATGTTTGGTGGCAGTCTCGAAAAACCGTCGAGATGTTTACTTTCGAGCATTTAGTGATTCGATTGACAAACTAGTCACTATTAAAGTGAGCGCTCAAAGCTATTGCCTGTTATAATGAGGTCGAACATAAAATACTATACTGTATAATAATGCTAATAATACATGTCAAAATACACACATAATTTATATAAGAAAATACAACATTATATACCAAATCAACTAGAAACGACTTCATATTGATAGGAATATTAAAAATCTGCAAAACGAACCTTATCCAATTTTAAAACGAGGAATTAACTAGATTTCCTTTCGGGATTACATGTCAATTACATTTAATTACCCGTAAAGAGAACCACCTCGCATGTACCTCTCAGTATTATTGCACAATCAAGAGATTGCAAATTTAAATAACGATCTTTTAGCGAGGTAAACGTTGGCGTAATTCTTAATTGAGCTTAAAACCCATCACTCAAAGAGCAATCACAGTACGATGGCTAATTCACTTTAAGAGGCCTTTTAAATTCGCGGCTCTGTAACTCAATCGAAGGCTGTCTGTTAAAATTAAAGTACTGTAATATAGAAACAAAATGCGAAAAAGGGCAGCAATGCGAAATAGCAACGTACCATCTATTGGCAATAGAAAAATACTATTACATTGTTTTTAGTGTTGTTGATAAAAATAGAGTACATTAAGTCATTAATTGAGTGCCCATAAATTCATATGATTTTTCTTATTTGACGACCCTACAGAGATTAGCTAGAGAAGCTTTTTTTTTGTTAACGGGGAGGAAATCTTCAAAAAGATACCCCGCCTTCTGGGGGGAAGGCGGCGGTTATGTAGGGTTCTTACCCACTAAAACCTCCCCGGTGGCCCTTTCCTCGGTGCCTGACGAGGGGCTCCGGGATATCCAGTGGAACGCACCGGAGCCCCTCTGCACTGTGCTCAAGGAGAGCACGTCCCGTGGGGGGAGGTTACTCCCTCCCCCCCTGTGCCCTCGCAGCGCAAGGCGAGACGGGCCAGCCGATGTCGCCTTCTTCCCGGGTCCACTTTGGTGGACGACGCAGGCCTTGTCGCTTGTTGACAGTGACCCCGAGACCCCTTTTAGTCGCCTTGTACGACAGGCCGGGGATACCGTAGTCTTATTCTTGAGAGCCCAGAACTACAGGGCTGAGCTAGAGAAGCTGATTTAACCTGAACCTCTTCTCATAGTACCTCGACATAATGGTACCCCCGGTGAGGGGTAACATCGACTTTTTATAATTAATCATTTAGCGTAACTGTTCCGAGGGCACCCGAGAGGGCCAAACCACGATTTTTTGCCGACGGTTGTTTTTCTACAGAATAGTTTATTAGCTTTACTACCACTATAGGATATAAGTAATGTATCAAATTAATAGTCGTGTAATGCACTTCCAGACGTCTCCAATTTCCAATTGTTTGTTCACGTAGTTCATGTGGTTTCAGATAACAATCACCAATCACATGACTGTTGTCCGAGAACTACTTAGAACCACACCGTAAGCACAAACACTTGCAATGTAAATGAAAACTTGACACAAATAACCTAATAAATATCTATATATATCTCCAGATGGCATGCTTTTATCAGCCATGTTTCATTATGAAACCGATCTATTATAGTCATATTAATTATTAAACCATCGGTAAACTGTAGTTTCACCAATTGACTAAAAGACCAGTAAAACTAGCAAATACCTCAATGATGTCAATGAACATTTATTATGTACACAATTGGTTTAGCAGACTGTGGCCGTAGTTGCCGTCTGGCTACTACTGATCATTTTCGCAACAGTCAAGTGCTAGATGAGAGTAGCAGATGATTGTGTTCTTGGGAAGTCCAATGCCTACTGTTGCGGGCTTATGATGATGATAAATTTAATTAAGAGCTTACACTCCATTTATATTAATTACATTAGTGTTATGACCCATAGCATGATGATGGCAAACAAATAGATAGACAATCAGAAACACAGATCTACACGTGATCTGCTCTCATAGCTCTCAACACAGTGCCGTCAGTAATATCATTGGTAGAAATTAATATTTAAATTGAAGAACATTCATATCATGTATATTTAGTTATTCTATTACATTTGTATATATAATATATTGATATATAGGTGTAGTCGCGCACGGCTCGCCAAAGAATGTAATTAACAGAACACCAATAAAAATAATTGGGCACAAAAAGCGATCCGCTCTGGCCCGCCATTTATTATTTTGATTACCCTTGTTATTGTTATGGGCCGTGGACGTTTTACATCTATACACGGCGCGACTCTGTGCCAGTTACATCAGGTGGTCTATGAATTCGAACTAATAGTTGGCTGAGGGAGGTTAAGAGAGACTGGTTTTAATATAACGCAAGTGCACAGTGTTAAACTTGATACGCGTTGGAAAAGGATCTTTATTGTTACCATTTACGAATCTGTTTGTAGCGCCGACGGGCACGCGTGACGACTCCGATGCCCTGACTATTGTAAAAGGCTATAACAATATTGTTTTGTATTGTTTCGTTAATCGTTTCGTTTTTGATGACATGATCAGCACGCATCTAGAAAACAGGGTAGCTCTAGTAATTAATGGCTGTATTAATCGTAAAACAGTGATAGCATAGTGCCCGGCTTGTACTAACTCTCTCTTTCTCTCTTCCTCGCTACTTATTATTTAGTACAAAAACTGTTTGCCAGCTGTTTTTATCTCACTAGAACAAGAAGAATGTAAATAAAATGTCTAACAGGTACCATAGAGATGATTCTTTTTGGATTGTTTAAAAAAATCGGTCTCGTTTTTACATCTCCCTTGCTTTTTAGTTCAGTGTTGTATTTCAAAATACAGGTTAAACATAGTAAGTTTCTAATTCATCCTTTTTTTTACGGGGAGGAAATCTTCAGAAAGATACCCCGCCTTCGTTATGTGGGGTTCTTACCCACTAAAACTTTCCCTGTGGCCCTTTCCTCGGTGCATGACGAGGGGCTCCGGGATCTCCAGTGGAACGCACCGGAGCCCCTCTGCACTGTGCTCAAGGAGAGCACGTCCCGGGGGGGGAGGTTACTCCCTCCCCCCCTGTGCCCTCGCAGCGCAAGACGACACGGGCCAGCCGATGTCGCCTTCTTCCATCTTGGCGGACGACTCAGGCCCCCACCATTGTCGCCCAGTGAACCCGAGGCCCCTTTTAGTCGCCTTGTTCGACAGACAGGGGATACCGTAGTCTTATTCTTGAGAGCCCAGAACTACAGGGCTGCGGGCCGGTCTGCCACCGGCCCGCCTGAAATTCTAATTCATCCTAATTCAACTAATCTGTCAAAGAAAAATATTGTTACACAAATAAACACATTAAGCAAAATAAATTTAATTTTAAATACAAAATACTGGAGGTTACCAGAATTTTTTTCGTAATCTGTACCAGGCGATAATGAAATTCAGCACTTTTAATAAAACGAATGTACAGTTAGTAAGATATAAAAGTGGGAAAAAAAGCATAAAAATCCCAGGCCCCGGCGAGATTCGAACTCACGATCTCCTGTTTACTAGACAGGCGCTTTAACCAACTAAGCCACGGCGCCGTTGTTATTGCACTGTGAAATTTCGCATTCTGAAAATTAGAAAAGGTATGAATACATATGTGTTTATGTTTTGTATGTCCATTACAAATCGTCAGATATTATGCACATTTTTAATACATTCAACTTAAATTATCTTCCTTTTTATTGCGTTGTGCCACTTACGGAGCATCCTGTATTTAACCAAAAGTATTTAAAGATTGGTTTTTTTTTTTTATTTTATGACGAACTACACAGATCGGCCAGAGAAGCTGGCCTTGACTGCTTCACCGGATTGAGAGGTGGCATAGCTCTTAGGTCGCTTAGCCTGAACCTCTATTGCTAGTAACTCGACACAAGGGTCCCCCCGGTGAGGGGTAAGAAAAAAAAAAGATTGGGATATACGTTAATAGTTATATAAAATAGCCACGTTGAGCCACCGGAGAGAGGGGGGAGGGTTAGTGGTTCCCCCTAGAAGGCGTTGTGTCTTCCGCATGAAAAATATATTAGAGAAAGTATTTAAGAAAATCTTTTGTAATTAATACAATTTTTTTTTATTGTTAATAGATAAGTTCTTCTTGTTTCCTATTTGTCTATTTCTCTGTGCTGGTTCGAATAAATGGCTTATTATTATTATTATATAATATAGTATAATAAGTAATAAGGAAATTGTTTTCGCTGTACTTAAAACTAGCTAACACAGCTTATCCATTAGTAATAGAATTGAACTACGAGACAACTTTGTTGCGTTGCGGTATGGGCCGTCGTAATAATTATTATTACGGCTGTAATAATCTATATTACCGGTGTTATTAGGAGTCGCGTCAGTTATTGCTTTATTAAACGGACCTCACCGCTGGGCGGCTACAGGTTTACGGCAGTACTTCTGTAATATTGCGCACACAGAACGCTTTGTTTTGTAGACTTAGTTGAATTGCGCTTTGTTCGGATCCAAAACAAGTTAGACTTTAATTTAATAACCTATACTTAGGTCTAAAATATTCTCGATAACATTTGTTTTTTACTATCATTCAAGTATTCATTGCAATTGAGTAGGTTTAAGTAACGGTTATAGATCTGCATTCTGTCGTCGTTCCAATATAGATAAATCCTTCATTGTACTAACACATATGTACATAGGCAAATAAGCGTTGCTACCCCTTAGACGTTAGGAGCGTTGCTGGAGTTTCTACGGCCATTTCTTCTCCCAGCGCCAACGCTTCCCGAAGTGGCACTCCAAGTTAGTTCTAGTTTTTGAATGTCTTTCAGATTATCTATATAGCAAACGATCGAGTCGTGGTTCGGCCCTCTCGGGCGCCCTCGGATCGGAATGCTTACGCATAACATAGTAGCTGTCCAAGCCGAGGTAACCGAGGGCACCCTTGTGTCGAGTTACTAGCGAAAGCGGTATGGTATGCCACCTCTCAAACCGGCGACGCAGCCAAGGCTAGCTTCTCTGACCAATCTGGGTAGTTCATCAAAAAGTAAATTAAATGCTAATTAGCTAACCTTTGGTGGTTAAAAATCTAAGAGAAGTGCCTAACTATACCGGTTTAACTCTTATATAAAATAAATAAATATACATTTACAAATTATTATTTGCAATAAGCCATAACATAATATAACATATAACAATCAGCTGTGTCTATTATACAGATGACTGTGACGACGCCACAGGAAGACTGATGACAAAGGCAATGGCCGCATCAAGGGGCAGGATAGTGGACCTACAACCTAAAAATGGCCATGAGAAGCAGGGACACAGCGGTCGCGGAGATAATAGCAATGCAGCGGGGCGTCTGCGACGCGTGAACCGGAGCGATATCTGGCCACCTCCAAATCCAGGCATTATATATAAAAAAAAAAACAAAAAAAGGAAAATAGTAACTGTAGAAGTGGCACTGTTTTAATAAATGCAGAGTGAACAATTTAAGTGTATTGGAAAAGAGCACGGACGCAGGTCTGTGGTTGCGATCTAACAACAATAAAAAAAAAAAACATATAAGAAAGAAAATGTTCAATTAAATATTTCGTAAATTGTCTTTACATTACTCAATTAACCAATTATTGTGTTTATTTCCTTGTTTTGCAATGAACGGAAGCTCGCGTGTTGTGCGTGCTTACTAACAGGGTTAGCAATATCTGCAAGTAAAGTTAGTCCTCCTCAAATGGGCAGAGCTTTATAGGAGTCTTGCATGTAATTTTAATTACTAGAAAGAAAACAGTATATCTTCGACTCTGACCGTTGGGTTGGTCAACAAAGTTAAAGTCGCACAACGAGCGATGGAAAGAGCTCGGCATTTCTCTAAGGGATAAAATCCGAATCAAAGAAATTATACGGAGAACAAGGGTATTGGACATAGCTCTAAAATCAGCAAGTTGAAGTGGCAGTGTGCCGGCCACTTCTGCTTAGTCAGAAACGGTAGACGGGGGAGGAAAGTCTTAGAATGGAGGCCGCGCATGGATCGGATAAGTATAGAGCGCCTCCCTCCAAATGGGCCGATGACCCTGTAAGGATTTTTTTTGCTACTAAAATATTAAGTCAGCCTTTGTGTACTTGCAGTTCAAGATGTTACAAGAACTATAAATGAATAAACGCACTCACGCCGGTACCTCAATTCCTATTTTTTACAGTCCTGGTGTGCCAGGTTTTACATGTAGGCTGAATTTATTTACGTTTAGGCTGAAAGGCTGAAGGGGCCTTCGAATCTAGCTCGTCTTATGACCAGCGTAGATTACTCCTAAAACGATCGCTACCCGAATCATTAATAGGGATCGATCTAGGCCCGACTAAGCCAGCCCTGGTAAGTTCTGGGCTTATATAATAAGGTTATGGCATCCCCTGCCTGCCGTAAAGAACGACTAAAAGTGGTAACGGGTTTACAGGTCGGACGGTTTAGGAGGTGGGGGCCCGCGTCGTCCGCTACAATGGACCCGGGGAGAAGGCGACGCTAATCATGTGTGTGTTAGTATTTGTGTATAGTAGTTTGATTAATGAAGGATTGATAATAATTTATAATTGATGTGAATACTATAGTTTGGTCTCAGTTTGGTCTCATAATGAAACGTCACTGGCAAATACCAAACTCAGGACTCTGGTTGTCGACCCGTATGTCACTTACAAGTTTGTAAAATATAAGTATGATTAAAGCTGCTTACAATAATGATAAATATTTTGCTAAAATTACACATGCGTTCAGCTAATTGTGTTTTGCAGTAATTACAATAATCGGCCATCGTGAAATTATCAAGTGTTGATTGATATCTTCTGCCCAGCCGACTGACACATAACAGTATTATTAAGGCAGCCGTGGCCCGCCAGCTGGCATTTCACGAATGCGGCTTGTTCAACGTTTTTTTTTTCGAACCGTTCGGAAAGGTCAACACTTACAACTTGACGATTTTAACATATTACGCATTCCCCAAAATGGTTTCCGAACGAAAGCGGTTGTTTGCGTCAATTAGGATTACTCTTTCGAGTGCCATTGTTTTGAAGATATTAAATCGCGGTTATAAGCGTTAAGTAGTACTGATTTTTGTGTGTTATAAGCAAGCTACGCATACCTGATGTATCCGATATACGAGCACGTTATTTCGTCATTTATTTCGTTTGCCTCATCCTTTTAAAATATAAATATACCAGTACAAATAAAGTTAATCTTTTCTCAGTCTTACCACCCTAACGTTCTGGGGAACTCCAAACACATATGCTGGTTCACACACATACGCTGGTTTTTCTTCTTTATAAGACTTTCCTCAGCCATATATGTGGCCTGTATTTTTTCGTGTCATTATTACAATAGCCGTGTTAGAACCGCTGTTACCGCTTATTTCTTCTTATTCTAATGTCGTTTGAATGGAAATAACAATTAGTTATGAGGTCGCTCGACACGGAGGTGCCTGGTAATTTGTGGCCAAGTGACCGCGCTTCCTGTCACCGTTCTTACGTTTGTCTTTGTGTCTCCACTTAACACCTCATCTTCCACTAGATTCTCTTTGTAATAGACGATGTTTATTTAATGCGATATATTCAAATTATTTGGCTAAATTTAGACATAAAGATTTTTTGAAGGAAATTGATTTCTGTTTTACACAGCAACTAATGGAATATTTAGTTTTATGTTTAACATACTTATTTTGAAGTGAAGCGAAGAAGTGGAGATCGCAAGTAGGAACCGAAAAGGAATCGCTGCACCAAGTAATGAGTATCCTTTTTTAACCAACTTAATAGATAGTCAAGTTTCGGATCCGTTTGGTTCTTAGCCTATATATACCTACCTATAATACTTATTGGTGGTTGTTCCATAACTAGGTTGTCAGTGTCTGTTATATTTTTTGTATTAGTACACTCACAAAGCCGTTATTTATGAGTTGATAATGAAATTTGATTAGAAGTTTTGTTTTTCTTTCTTAAATTAGGTTGCTTAAGTTCTAGTTTGGAAGTTGCCAGTTTGTTGAACGTAAACACGTCTAACGGAAGAACGTTTGGATACCAACTAGTTCGTACCAAGGAATTAACGAACAAACAATCAAGTAAAAAGCTAAAATTAACGTCTATTGTATGACGACCAGTTTCCTTTACATAAGATCGTACAAAAGTACGCTAGCTAGCTTTCTCTGTCAACCCCATTCGAATTAAAAAAGAAATTCAAGTTTTTTTCAATTATTATTAAAATAGATGTGTTTGAAAATAGTCTTATTATAAATTACAACAGTTTCCAAAAGTTTTGTAGATTGTTACAATCAGCATAATGTGGCTTGAATTGAGGTAATATTTATAAAAAGGATCCCCATTAAGGTATAGGGATCCAATGCCATAATAACATGGTCTGAAGCACTGTACAGCGGATGTCACGTCCACTGCGGCCCCATTTAGTCACATTAATCCGGTGAATGCTTGATACCATTTTAAATGATCGATTCGTAATTTTAACCTTGGTTAGAAGTAGATGTATCGAAGTTTTTATTCATTTAATATTACAGCAATGGAAATATGCAAACTTAACTTTCGTCTCTTCAAAGAGACAGGACGGATAGAAATTACGAAGAGTTGATATGCAATAAAAAAATTCATACACTGACTAGTTTATTGTTTACCAAATAACACCAAAAACAGACAGGACAAATCTATTTGAGTACATTATGGTACTAAATAAAATGTCTGTTTTTATACTAAATAGGCTCACGTTTGGCTTCTATCTTGCTTGATGAAAGGCGAAGATAAAGCCTAGGATGGAGCACGTGAGCCTATAAGGTGTCTGTTCACATTGCACTTAAAGGTATCCAGATTGTACCCGTGAGGAAAGACTGAACGCGGCAGAGAGTTCCATTCCTTATCCGTCCGCATAAGGAAGGTGGAGGCAAACCGCTTCGTGCGTATTGATGGAATGTCTACGACGTAAGGGTGGAACTGCTCGCCGCGCCTAGTCGTTCCGTGATGGAAAGGGGACCCCCCGTATTAGGTCATGCAAAACCTCCGCACACTCGCCGAAATGTACCCGATAAAAAACCGAGAGGCAGGCCACTCGTCTACGTGTGTGCGAGTGTTACTAAATAAAATGTCTATGTCTTTGTCTTATACCGTACAAGTATAAAATTATAAATAATACTTATAGAAATTACAATAAAGTGTAAAATAAATAAAAAGTATTCGTACAATAAAAAAGTTGCAGTAAAATCTCTTTCGTAATATAATATAGACGACATGTTCAAAACAAAGCAAGTATATTTACGAGAAACAAAAACCGCCACAAATGAACCAATATCACGCCAACCGATTTCAACGATTCATTTTTTATTTGATAGAATGTACTTTAAGAGTAGTTTGATAAAAGTTTCGTTAGATTCTGATTAATTTCATTTCGTAAGATTCTTACAATATTTCGGAAATACAAAGAGAGCATCTGCGCGTAATATCGTTTAACGTTTGATTCGATATGATGTCGGTTTTTGTTTTTCCGCGTAAATTTACTTGTAAGTTAGAACTTTCACTTTACATTGTTTGAAACATCGTTCATTAACTTTAATACAAACTGTCATACATTTTCTTTATCCAGTCATGCGTGACAGACGCAAGGCAATTAGCAAAAAATGAATATTAATTGTGTTAACCAAGTACATCAATTTTATATAAAGATAAAAAACAATTGATAATGTATGCAAGTCTTATCAATTAATTAAATTGAGATAACATAAATTGCTTATTTGGTTATCTACTTAAATACAATTACCAAATGTTTAATTGTTGCAGACTTTCAAACAGAAAAGTCTATACCATGTCTTGTGACATGGAAAATATAGGCTTCTTCCACTGATAACCATGGGTAAAATGGCACGGAGAGGGCACGACGGATATATGAAAAAATATGGTTGACTCCACTATACCAGACCAGCTATATAACACGGCACAAGAGAGAGATTGCTGAGTTGACAATCTCCAACAATAGAGATGCACTTGAAGAAGAAGAAATGAAAATAACAATAGCAGGCGCTATTAATGTTTATTTGACTTAATTAGTCGTAACTAATTCGACTTAGCGACCTTAGAGCTGCGCCACCTCAAACCCGTTAATGTTACAAGAACATAATGTTAAACTAAATGCATACTTAACTATTATTAATTCACTCTTTCCTTAGAGAAACCTACATCGCATTCAAAGAAAAAAAAAAACATTTACTATTGCATTTGTATGCGTTTGTATTATGATGTAGTAAGACTTTAAAACAGAACAATACGTGTAGATTGTTTAATAAGAACTGATCAAAATTTACACGTATTTTAATTATTGACGTCATCTATCTTTGATAGCATAAAAATTGTAAAAGTAAATTATATTTTCAACACGAGACGGCATGGTGATAAGTCGGAAAAAATTTGAAGACACAAAATTGAATCGGAATAAAGAATTGCGATGCAACGTAACGAGAGCGTCGCCTACGTGCCGCTATTTAGCGCCCGAACCGCGCAAGCGCAAATTGGAAATCAAAACAACCGGCCACAATCGAAACTAATCGAATCTTTAGTATCGTAATCGATAACACAGCCCGATCGAAATCACGATTATTTGTGTACCGCACTTAAGGTACGAACGAACCTAATATTTATATTACTGAGCTTATTTTACAGAAGAACCGTGTAAGATAAACGAATCTAGATCGTATTGCGACGAAATAAACTTCAATATAATCATCAAATTTGAAACCGATAGCGAGCCGAGTTGTATTTTAGATCGAATTTCAAACGTAAGAGTCGTTAGGAAGTTTTGACGAGTGTACCTATTTCTTTGGATTATATTAAATTATAGGCAGCCGTGAAAATCCTCTCGTAATGTGTTGGCGAGATTGCGGGCCGTGGGAGCGCGCGAACGTATGATTTGGTGCGATTCTGACGGTGCCCGTGAGCAGTAATGCGGCGCAATCATTGTATTAGCGTCACATTTTATATTGATTCTTGTTTTGTGATTTTATTATGTGTTAGTCTGTTTACTTCATGCTCCTCAATAGAGAATAGTATTATGAAAAGAATAAATACAAGCTCGATAATTTATTTATTGGCATCATATACAAAAACATTACGGACAAAATATTATATGCCAACATTCAAGCGACGCAACACACCGCTGATTTTCAGCGGTGGACTACCCAATGTCTTTTGTTAAAAATCTGTTTCTATCACCTTCTTACTACTAGATCGATGTGAGAGCTTATTTTATGTCCGTGTATTGGTTCCCGGATTGCGTTTAGTATTGCTTATTATTAATTTCATAAAATGGTTTTAATCGTTTTATATTTAACGCTCTTTCTAAGATCGTACGAGTACACAACCTTAGGTAAATTTTCCACGCGAGCGGAAAAGAGGCTCGGAAAAACAATAACATTAGCATCTGTTAAAACTACATTACCGTGCTGCGCCGGCGCATCGTGTTCATGTAACCACTTTACTGTAATTTACCCTGACACCAAAACGGCGCAACTTTGGTTGGGTTCCGTACACTGAAAAGATAGATTTATTGGATAATAATAAAGCACGTAAAAAACACTTGTCTAAGATTTTTCTGTTAATAGAATTTAACAGAATTTCAGTAATTTAATATGGATAAGTCTGCCTATGACGTAATAGAAACGGCAAGAATTTTGCATTCCTTTAAAGCGAGGGAGGTACGGCACTAGATACTTAACCAACATCAAAAAAGGGGGTTCTTATTTGTCACTTTTTTAAATTCAATTCCTAAGAGCGGTATCATTTATCAACCGACTTGGAATCTTTTCGGATTCGGAAGAAAAGTTTAAAGCTCTTTTTAGAGAAAGTAGTGCATGTCATTATTCGGCACACAATTTAGTAGCTAAAATTTTTAACTGTATTAATTCACGTAAAATAGCAACATATTAAAACACATACACGCACTAAAACATCAAATCGTAGTAACCTAGTGTTTAAAATTACCATAAATGGTTTTTAATATTGTCCAATGTAACTCCAATGTTCTATGTAAAGAAGTACGTAACTGCACAACTAATGCCAGAGTAATGAGCCCCCTTTATCTGACTAATTAAAAGTCGATTTAGCCCGGTCCCACTTTCTAATGGCGCCGTTAATCCAACATTATGTTACGCGTTCGAGTCACACGAGTTAACTAGGCGAATCCTTTTTAAGATTTGATTAATGACCGCGCGACAGTTTTGGACAATTATTTTGTGTAGGAGGGTGCGTCCGTAGCGGGCCTTCTATCAATCAAATTTTAATTATGCCATTTATTACCATAGATCTTTAATCAAAGAAAAATACTTGATTATCTACTTGATAGTTACATAAATGGTAGGTTTTTTCCAACCGCAGCCCTGTAGTTCTGGGCAACTTATACTCAAGAATAAGACTACGGTATCCCCTGACTGTCGTAGGTGGTGACTAAAGCGGCCTCGGGTTCACTGGGCGACAAGGGTGGGGGCCTTTGTCGTCCGCCAAGGTGGAAGAAGGCGACATCGGCTGGCCCGTGTCGTCTTGCACTGCGAGGACACATAGGGGGAGAGAGTAACCGTTAAGTGAGTGCTCTCCTTGAGCACAGCGCAGAGGGGCTCCGGTGCGTTCCTCTGGAGATCCCGGAGCCCTTCGCCATGCACCGAGGAAGGGCCACCGGGGAGGTTTTAGTGGGTAAAACTCCCACATAAACGCCGCCTTCCCCCCAGAAGGCGAGGTATGTTTTTGAATATTTCCTCCCCGTTAGCAAAAACTTTTAACCGACTTCAAAAAAAGGAGGACGTTCTCAGTTCGTCTGCAATTTATTTTTCATTAATGTTTGTGCTCTTAACTGCATATATCAGAATTGATGTATGCGGTGAAGACCACACGGAAAGCACCAGCTTTCAAAAATAAAAATAATTATCGAAATCGGTTCAACAAGTTGTAAGATATAAGATGAAAAACATACAGACGAATTGAGAACCTCCTCCTTTCTATAATTCGGTTGAAAAGCTTCGTAATGCAATCAAGTAATAATATTCATTACACAGTCTGAATGAAATATTGCGATGTTTTGATTAAAACAAATGTGACAAAATCATTATTCGATAACAATGTTCTTTCTCATTAAACAATTTTGATGGAAAAATAAACAGGCTGTGTCTTTTGATTTCACGGTAAATTGTGTTCGTAAAATCGCATTTATTATTTATTATCGACGGGGAAGCAGCATCCGCTGGCAGAGCGTTCAACCGATGAGGTGCTTCAAATTACAAAAAAAGTATAGCAAAAGACCATCATTAATGAGTAAATGCAGATAAATAGAAGCTGTAAATAGAAATATGAAAGTGAGCCGTTAAATTTGTGACCTCCTCGCTAAATACTAACTTGAACACTTAGTATTCACGTTAGTACTATTGTTGCTATATTCTTTTTAGTAAGTGTTTGAAGATTAACTACCGCTAACAAAGGGAACTAACATGGTTAACCTATATTGTAAGTTCGGTTAGTGATTGCCTATTTAAGTGGTATTGTCAGAGTATCTCTTTTTTTTTTGTTGCCGAGGCGGAAATCTTCAACAAGATACCGTGCCTTTTGAGGGGATGGCGGAGTTTTGTGAGTAAGAGACTCCCATGACGACACCGGACCACCCGTGCCGCCTTCGTCCCGGGTCCACGGTAGCGGACGAGAAAGACTCTTGTCGCCTGTGAACTCGAGGCCTTATTCTATAAGTTTAGGACTATTGGTTCAGACTTTCTCTACTGTATGCCTACGATATCTTTTGTGAAAAAGCATAGCTACTTTGCCCCAATTATCCCAAGCACGACTGGGTCAGCAGCTTTTCCACGGATGACTAAACAATTCATCGTTGAATATATCACATTATTCATATTATCTTAGTATTCCGAGGCGTCTGTACATCATAAATCTCCTATATACTTATTGTGGATATTTGTAATAAGCTGCCCGATATTGCAAGATTTAAGGACTTATTTTTCTTTCGATATACTAGGTAAAACCTAAATAGTCCTTACGTCTCACTCACACAAACACACACATACACTACACATTCGCATAACTTCTCGACTATGACTGTAGTTCTTTCCCCTTTTGTTTTCTTTTGCACACATTTTTGTTTTTTTTTTCATATATTTTTCATTATTAATTATCGTATAATTTACTTAACTTATATTAAAAGCTTATTGTACGCAGGACTTACTGTTTGTGACTCTGGAAGGCACTGTCTCCTGAGATACAGGTACACTGTGCCTAGTTCAGGAGATAGAGCTCCTTTATATTTAACATGTTTGTTTTTGTGATTATTAATATTATTATGTACGTTCGAATTTTGATCTCGACCTTGAGGGTCGGTATTACTGGATCAGGTACGGGCTTAGCCAAGTATCCTGGTCCAGGTGTTTGTATGTGTGTGTATATGTGTGTGTGTGAGTGCGTGTGCGTGAATGTTAGGTTATATTATTTATGTGAATGTCTTGGTCATCACCCAACCACCCTTACTCTCCAATGAGAGTAAGGGTGGTTGGGTTTAAAAATCGGCGGACAATTGAGCATGCGTCTATTACTACCGATTTTTGCAAAGAGATATATGTGTTTTGATGGAGATCTAATAATTTTAAGGCGAGGCTAAGGGTTTTTGGTATGACACCGGTCGACGAAATGATTATAGGGATGACTCTGTTTCCTGGTGCCACATCTGTTTGGTTTCGTTATTATTATTTATTTATTTTCAATCCTTAGGTTAGGTTTTTATAATATTTATATAAAAAGTAAAATACACAAAAATATCATACAAAATACAAAAACATTATAAAAACCTAACCTAGTGTGTGCCACCGGCCACGAAGCAGGGCTCAAGCAACCGATGGTTAGCTCGACATAGAGAGAAACCTCCTGACGATGCGTGCCGTGTCCAGGAGTACTGCCTTCTGTATCTGACCCTTGATCCAGCCATCTAGCGAAAGTCTCTTAAGATGTTGATCGAGACTTTTCGCTATGAGACCGTTTGCGGAAACGACTATCGGGACATTGATCGTCGAATCCACATCCCACATGGCGTTCACCTCGTGAGCCAAGTCGAGGTACTTTTTGATTTTTTCCCTTTCGGCCTTCACAAGGTTCTCGTCATGCGGGATGGTAATATCGACGAGCACCGCCTGTCGCGTTGACCGATCTGTCAGCACAATATCAGGCTTATTGGCAACAATAGTCCTGTTATTGTGCTGACATATATGACAGATGTGCTATAGATGACAGATCGATCCCAATAGAGCGTTGCATGACCATTTTCGAGAACTGGCATTTAACATTTACCTTGTAGTTTATTACCAAATTCGTTCTAAGTAATGTGCAACTAACAAGATGAGCATAATTTTCAAAGAAGATTCCATCAACACATTTCAGTATCGTTCACCCATTGATGGTAATGAAGCGATAAAACTTTATTTCCCTTTTGCACATATTTTAAGTGCCATTTCGTGATCATGTTTTTACGGCACAGTAAAGTCTGCGCCGCGCTATAACTTCATTTAGTGCTCATTCCAACTTACTTTGTATGAGGCTATTCAATTATTACGAAGGTAGATTTGAGAATATTAATTAGTTATTTTTAGTGACGTATAAATTGTGCGAAAATAGTAAAATTGATCCTGTTCTTAATGTTGATAATTATAAACTTATTAATGTGGCAACATTATTGTTCGACTATAATATTGTTACAAAGTAAATTAAGAAAACAGACTATTTTGTTTATTTTTGAGTGAACGATTGTAACAATAATTTGCGATGAAATAATTAACGGATTAAATTATTTGTATATAGATTTTTGCGCTGATTTACATAATTCTATTGTCAATAGATCAATAAGCGCGGCATAAAAACATAAGGTCATAGTTTCAAATTAACCCTTGGACGTGGACCACGTACAAACACAAAGCACAAGCTTAAGTGTAGATAACCATTCCGGTTAACATGAATATTAGAAAAAAACATTAGTAACATAGTAGTGGGATCGATCTCTCATCTCAGACATAGCCAAAAAATCTGTTATCGTGCAGACAGATCGACCAGCGCGATAGACGGTGCTGGTCGATATTGTCATCCTACTTGACCATCGTGAGGGCCAAAGGGAAAAAAATCACCTAGACTTTGCTGACGAGGCGGCCACCATGTAGCATGTGGTTTAGACGATCATCGTCCATAGTCATCGTCATTGCCGATTGCCGTAAATGCGAACGGTCTTAAAGCAAAAGAAGAACAACTTAGCAGACTATCGCTCGATGAATGGGCAAGCGTTACATACAGAAGGCTAGGCTCCTAGACACGGCATGCGTCGTCAGGAGATTTCTATCTATGTCGCGGTTACCAACGGTTGCTTGGGCTCTATTTCGATACCGGCGGCACCGAAACCATTAGATTTTGTACACTCTTTTTACTTTTTATAATAACATTATAAGAACTTAACCTTAAATATTAAAACTATATAATGGATATATTAGTAATATATACTTACTTGTGTCAAATTTAAAGACCTGTCATTCGAAATTCCCATAGTACATTATATTCAACATTGGTCACTTATTACGATCTTATTAAAACGCGGTCAAATATCAATGCATCAAAGAGTATTCCCTCGTCTTATTGACTGCCAACGCTCCGAGCGCGGCGAGACCAATTGATTCGGAGGCCAACGACGCACAGTTTGTTTAGACCGAACGGATCATTCCAAAAAGATAAATCGTGAATTTAATCTTCTACCCCAGTCAGTATCAAAACCTACAGCCGATAAAAATAAATAGCAGTATCCATTACTTGGTTTCATCTTTATTTCAAAACTAGTTGGGCTGTTAAGAACGTAATGGATACGGTGGTAGGAAATTTTGTTTAATACTACTTTGTCGTAAAGTGTCAAAGGTAGTCTGAAAAACACCATCATCACGAGCGGATCCCATCGAAAATGGCCGTGGTAATAGTGTTTGTTCGTTGATTTTCTCTGTTTTGAATGGTAACTCGATTTGCTTTTTGTTCTGCGGCCAACAAAGCCGAGTAAATTTCGTTAGTGCGTTGTACCAAGTCGTGTCTGAGAGCGACTTCGTCGTGACGCTGTGTTTTCTGTACAGAAGGATGCTGAATTCAACCGTGAATAATCAATTCTTGATGTCATTAAAACAAATATTGAGTTACCGTTTCGTCTCGGATCTGGAGCGAACGTGATTTGTGATTTAAACGCTAAAGAAGAATTTATTTTTGAGCCATGATTCTAGAGCATTTTATGTTGCAATCAGTTGTGTTAAGTGATAATATATTATACTTGATTACTTGCGAAAGAATGCTATGAAATGCAATCATCCCTTTAAAAAAAAACTACTTTCTAAAATGTTTGTAATGTACTATGTAAGTATTCTAGATGTCCAAATGCGATGGTAATTGCTTACACAATTTTGCATTTCTCTATCACTAACCTAAGATTTAAAGGTAGACAATGTTTAAAGCATTTAGTAAAGCATCTCCTGAGATTATAATTTTTTTAATGGCCGATGCTCGTTGTTAGCATGGAGGCCATAACTTAACTGAATTAAGAGATGATCTAGCACTTAGAGCAATAGTCCGCTTATTTCCTTCGGGGCCGAGTGGCGAATGATGCCCTCATACTCTCTTTACAAAAAAAACGTTATTGCCACGTTCGAGGCAGACGTCCATAATAGAAGCATTGCTGTAGATCCTTCGGCTAATTCTTCTCTAAGTGTCAACACCATTCCCAGTGGCCATAAAGCCAGTTTTAGTTCTAGAATTTCCAGTCCGACTGAAGGAGCTGACCAACTCGCAATCGGGCCCTGTATGTGTATTAATGGATCCTTACGCTGCTTTACTCCAATTGAGGTAGAGACTGGAGCGCTTTAAGAGATCTCGAAAAAAGTCTGTGCCTAGTTTCGTAATTTTGTTAAAACTGCTATATAATTTTAATCTAAAGAACTGTAAATAAAGTCAGAGTAGTTGTTGGTTTTATATATCTGTCGTCACGTTGTTCGCTACACAAATATATTGGATTGTATATTTGACACGTATTATTAATAATTATATTTTGAATTGATAAAAGGAAAGCGCTCACATCCAACGGAAGCTATGCACAATATACTGCAGAGTCAATTTCAAAAGCTAATTACCTTTATTGCAATAACTGCGAAAGCTGATAATGGGCGGATGCACATAATTTTTTCTAACGCGTCCGTTTCCTGTTGCAACACGTATGTGCATATTGAATTTAAAAACGAACCTCATATCCCCTAACTGAATTTACACGACGGAGCACTAACGACATAAAATAACAATTACGTTGACACAGATCTTATCTGTGTAATTCGGTGTGCACAAAATTTGGTGGCGGGCACGTAATAGCTGCGGCAGTTTTATTGTGTTATTTACACAAATAAAAACGTTTATTTTTACATTTTCCCAAAATTAAATATGGGCCAATTTGTGTCAGGAGCGGGAATTACGTCGTTAGTAATTCGTGTGATTCGTGCGACAAGGGCGGCGTTCTCTGTGTGCGTAGCTCTTCGCATGTTTATTATTACTTGCGTAATTTGTGTAATTACTCGCGGAAGGAAATCCTTGTTATTTTGTAATCAGTTGTGTGCACTAATGTGTCGGTCGACGTTTGCTTATCTGTCGCGCAACAATCATTGTGTTTCATTAAAAAACATTTATTATTCGAATGAGGACGCTTTTAACGTCGTTATTCCGAGCAAATTGTATTCATTTGATTGTACATAATAATATATCGAGTTATTCAACGACTTAATAACATAAGCTGTGACATTTTAAAGGTTTTTCACAACTGTGTCTCCCGAAATTATATTTAAATTATACGTAAATTGTTTTCCAAATTTTAATGTTTACATTTTTAGATAAATAGAATAATTGAAAGATGAATGTACTAGAAATACACTGGTCGAGCTGTGGGATGTTATCCCGTGACCCCCACATACATGGTCGTATGGGGGAATACCGTGTGAAGATTTTTAGTCGGTTGGAGCCCGACACTACCGCCGTCGCCGGCCCTTATGGCTTCGGGGTGTGCATCCGCATTTTGTTACACATGTAAAAAAACAAAAAACACTGGTCGAGCTAAAAGACTTGGACTTTATTAGGACTGTCGCTCTTTCACGATACTATTTTGTCATGCCTACATTACACGGTAAGTAAAATGCGGGTATCTTTAGACAAGTTAAGTTAAGACAAAAATATAACGATTGCAATGAGAAAACGAGCCGCGTCAGCCGTGGTGGCTAAGTGTCATGGCAGTCGACTCAAGTTGCAGTTACGTTAGTATGTTAGCATTTAATTTGATCCCCAATGCCAGTATCAATTAAATTGTTTGTTTCAATTTTATAAACTCACTTATTGCCTACTCGGCAATGAAGGAAAGCATCGTGAAGAAACCTGCATGTCTTAGAAAATTTTCTAACATGTGAAGTCTGGCAATCCGCACTAAGGTCAAGTGGTCGACTATGCCCTTATGCTCGCTTTACAGAGGGACTTCTATTTTTGACGGTTTTGAATTCAATTAGTTCCCATATAAATTTTATTGGCATAGGAACTGTGGTTCCTAAGATATATAGGGGAACTCCTGAAAATATATGATAGAATGCTTGTTGATTGTGATGTTGATAGGTTTATGATAATACAAAACTAAGTAGTAATGACAAGAGCACGAAAATGGAAGAAGAACATAATATAGGCCCCAGAACTTCGTGATATAGTGGTACGTCGGCAATTAAAGAGGGCGCGTAATAGCGTCTTACCGTTCGATTCGTTTTGAAGTAGATTTTTGTTTTCATTGCTTTGATGAGGTACGTGTTGCAAATAGTATATGAGCAATAAAATACAAAATGTTCAAAATAAAGCGTAACATAGCTTTATCGCTTGTTTTATTTTAAAATGTTGTAATGCTGTCTACATCTCAAAATATTTCGATAAATCAAGGACCCCGTAGCTGACTCATAAAAATAACGTCATCATTAGAACACAGTTCCTCTTAAATGATAACTAAATTCTATTAAACACTATGCATACGGCCATATATTAACAAGGATACAATTTTTATATTAATATAATAATTTATAATTAAGGGTATAATTTATTAATTATTTATAAGGTGGTAATTTCGCCAGTTATTCGATTTCAAAAAAGGAGAAAGTTCTCGATTAGCAATACTCAAAAAAATTATGTTTGTTATAATTTTCGACTGGGTGAACCGATTTTGATGATTTTTTTTTACTGGAAAAAATTAAAAATCCAGGTTTCCAGTTCTGACAGTGGCATCTATAAAAGAGCTTTTTAATGACGAATTTTACGTTTTGAAACGTGTTCAATCACGATTTCGATGATTCATTTTTATTGGAAAGGATGTTCTTCAAGGTAGTTTGATGAGATTTTGGTTAGCTTCTGATTAATTATATCTCGTTATATTCCTACGACAATTCGGAAATATAAAAAGGGAGTCCGAGCGTGATATCGTTTAACGTTTCACTTGATTTGAAGTCGATTTTTGTTTTTACTCGTAAAGATACTTATTTTAATATTATCAGTTTCTCTATTTGAATGTCAATTGCTCCCTGTCATGTATAATTTTAAAATACATTTAAAATCATACATAACAGTTAACCCAAATAAAATTCGATAGTTCTTTTAAAAAGATGACCTGAATTTTACTTTTTCTTAGAACCAGAAATACACATACATAATTGGAAATACTTTTTTGTAAACCTTAACAAAAGCCCCCAGGGAAAGCAACTTTGCCTTTGTCCTGTTTTGATAATTTTAAGAAATTAACGTTTAGTACTTTGAGAAATCAAAATAACGAAAAGGTCTTATGTACCTCACCATAGATGTTTAAATATGATCATAAAGTTCAATCCAGTCAAGTTCAAGACGATGTAGTAGACGATGCACTCGGGTCGGACGGATGATACAGCGGTCATTAGCGATACAATAACAAAAAAAAAATTACATGCATTATTCACGCAGCGACATATCCTTATCTTACTTAAATTACATATAAAGTTGTAATTCAAAACAAGAATCATACTTCAAGATACTAAATAATATAAATTCGTATTAGCCTTTCATACATTTGACGTTTTTGATATAATAGATATTATCAATCGCTTGCAATATCGTTTCAACCAACGAAGTTATCTAAATGATTTGTCGTAAAAGATGAACAGTTTGAGGTAGAGCTCAAATCACCCATTTGCACGCCGCATACTTAATTACAATGCCAGTGGGCCGCAGCTAGGCTTTTGACGCGGCAGACAAACGCATATATCGTGACTCCAACCAGTAAAGTCAGTTTGTTGATAAAGTCAATTAGCGGTATCGAAGTAGAGACCCGTATCAACTGATTCGGGCCCACCCTCGCGCCTGTCGCGGTATCACAGCACTGCCATTGGCCAAGTGTGCCACAGGGGAGTGGCTTGAGCCCGCTATATTTTTTATTATTCATTTTCCAGCCGTGCGTAGGCGACCGCGGACAGTCGGTTTTATTCTCTATCAGTCGATTGAAGGCGTCGGTGTGTCATAGTTTATTACTCTGTTGTGCTCGAGCCGTCACACTGTATCATGTTGTAAATCGCTGCGGCTATTTATTAGAGTTGATCTACGGTCATTTGAGGAAAGTTTGACATATTGTTTGTGATCCCAGGAAGTTTTACGCAGTAAGTATTTTTTATATAATTTTCTTTTCCATTAAAATTAATCTACTATACTATATCAAAAATCGATTAATATAATCAATATAGTATATTGCATAATTTAAGTTAATACAATTGACTAAAATATACAAATAATTAATGAATTAAATAACTTTGTTATTTTTTAAATTTTATTTAATAAGTTTATTAATTATTCAGAGATATTTGCATAAACTTAAGTTCACTTAAGTGAGTAAATTATTTTATGTGACATCGTTCAGTAATAGTTATTTGTATGTTGTTGAGCTGTTCTTAAAGAATATTTAATAGATCGCAATTATTTATGCATAGAAATACATGTGCAGATTGAAAAAATGTATTTGATACGAAAACATTTTTACCTTTATTAATTATCTAATGAATTAGGTCTAGTAAGATAACATTATCATGGCGGTACCCATTAATCAAATCTTCTAACAAGCTTACTTGACATCGCCCGTCATATTTTTTAAAGTCGAAAAAGGCATAATAACTGATATTTCAAAAGCATTTGCATAATTAGGTGAATTTTATTGCTTTATTGAATTAGGGTCGATGTCAGGCCCAAAATTGAAAACAGCGGGGTCCCTTGTGTTGTTAATTTTGTTTATAGCTTGTATTGTGGTTAGTTTTAAATGTTACTTATAAATATCTCAAACTCTATAAAAGCTGTTAGATTTGTTTGGGCCGACAACAATAGTGCATTTGTGGTTATTGATCTTGTTTTATGGCCTTTTTATTGGGCCAGGGTTCCGTGCACACGTTGAGGATTCCCATTGATTACATTTATATGCTTATGGTTATTCGTTCAATGTCAATTTATGGCTTATTGTGGGAAAACATCTAGAACATGTTTTTCAATCGTAATAAAATTGTAATAATAATTTATTTAATTATAAAAATATTTAAAGCTACATGCAAAGATACGGATTACGTACCTTTGGTATGGTTAGATTGCGTACGATCTAATGAGTTGTTTCTTAGTTTAGTTAGTTTAGGAACAAACAGTTCCTTTATTTTTTTAATATTCCATTTTCATTGCTAGTTATTACATAGTAGTGAATGTTAACTTAGTCTTTAAGCCTTATGTGTACAAAGTAAAATTTCCTTTAACAAACTTTTAAAATATATTGATTTTAAAAGTTTGTTATATAAGTTAATGATTCAATTATATAATACATAGTACGGTGGCTTCATA
This sequence comes from Meandrusa payeni, assembly GCA_029286785.1. Taxonomy (NCBI): domain Eukaryota; kingdom Metazoa; phylum Arthropoda; class Insecta; order Lepidoptera; family Papilionidae; genus Meandrusa; species Meandrusa payeni. The sequence goes on from JAGSMX010000012.1 coordinate 13,901,398, forward strand.
TTAAATAAATAAATAAATAACAATCTAGAAGATATAGAAAAATAAAAAGAATAATTATTTGTACTTAATATTTAATGGTTAAAAATGGCCACAACAGAAAATAAATAATTTCTGATATAGGAAAATAACAACAAAATAAAATGAAACACTTTAGTTAAGTAAAATTAATTTAAGTATAAAATATATTTTAAAAAATATAAAGGACTTTCATGTCATTTTAACCGTTTTTCAGGGGCAGACAGAAACATTGCTGTCCCCTTAATTTTTGTACGTGAGTAACTGAATAACGAAACCTCATTGTTTTGCTTTGTTTTAGATTGAACATTTTTAATATTAGGATCCCAAGCAGAAACGAAAAATCGAGAACCATCTTCTTTATTACAATATTTATTAATTTCATTAGCCTTCGGATATTCCAGTGTGTCGTAGATCGGAGTTTATATATACTTTAGCGTTGTGTGCACTATTTTCATGAACCAACTGATCATAAAAGATGTCAATATTGCACACAAAAAGGGCAGTAATCATAAACATTGACATATTTTGTCAAGTTTCAATCGGAGCCATTACGAGGTTAGATTCAGGGCTGGAAACGGATCGCATTGACTTGATTGATTTTTTTAAATTTAATTTCTCAAATACCTTTGATCGTTAATTAGTTTAGACGTTGAGTGATACTCATAGGAGAATCACTCAACGTCTGCTTGATAACTCGTCGTCGAGTATCGTCGGAGTCTCTGACTCTTTAACCGGCTTCAATAAAGGAGGAGGTTCTCAATTCTATAAGTTTTTTTTGTTTGTTTATTCTCATGTGATCCCAAAATCCAAAACTTTATACAAATGGACGAATAACTCAATATCAGTCCAAACTATTTCGAATCTTCATTTTTTGTTGGAAAGTATGAATGCCAATAGCAATTTGATGAATTCGGTTAGGTTCTGATTAATTTTATTTCCTAATTCTCCTATAATAATTGTAATATATAAAGAGGACTTCCGCGTGTAAAATAGAGTTTAACGTTTGATTCGATTTGAAGTCGATTTACTCGTAAATACTCGTATACTTGTTGTTTATTAGAATCACCAACGATAGTTATATTGATACAAGGTATGATAACAACAAAGCACGGAGACAAATTGTATAAAAACACAATCATTTAACCTATTATTATTATTTAGGACTACATTTTTTAGGTTACTTAAATCAAATTAACTTACATTTCAGAGTTTCTCATAAATAAATTATTCTAAATTTATTTCTTGTTCATGTTTACACTTTGAATATTATTATAACTAATCAGTTGAAGACTGGGTAGATATCTTCATAGCCATTAAAATCAATCTCACGTAACATCACCGACTGTACTAAATTGAGTTCTCACATAACAATGGACCGTGGAATGAGTGATTCTGACCAATTTTTTACTAAAGGGTTGGCCGAACGCAATTTGATTAATATTACCAATTCTGATGACCCATCACTCCTTATACGAACGGCCGTAGAAATGGTCCTCAAGGAAAGATTGAGTGTGGGTCAGAGATCTATGTTTTCTGGTTATATAAAACCCCTCGCGATGACTTGCGGATGCCTTCAGAACGCGAGCAGCATTGTTGATTGTATTAGAGTTAATTAGATCTTAATTAACATTCTGATTTCTCATTACACGCTACTCTGCGCTACCAGCGGCCTAATAAGAAAGTCAGTTAATACTGTGCGATCAGATCTTGTAATTTTTTCCACCGGTGTTTTTTGTTTCTGTTCATTAAGCAAGAAAATTAGGTTAGATTTAATCGCGATTGTCTTAACTGATTACTGTATAGTTCAAAATTTTTCGTTAACTATTTGAATCGAAAAATAATTTGTAAGTTCAGTTACAATTACATCAGAAGATTTTATTTAAAGATATCGTAAGAAAATGATGAAGAATATATTTTTTAATTCTATAGTATTTTTAGATGATGTGATAGTCCAGTGGATTAATGATTGATCTGGATTTAAATCCCAGACCGCTGAAAACAATATAAAGTATGTAAAAATTCAGTTCTACAGTCACCTACTAAAACAGTCGCTGTTATTGCCCCAAGTATAAAGTCATCCTTCAGTGCATGAGACATAATAAGCGCAATGAGAAGCGGATGGTGAGACGCAATATCTTAGCGAAACAGCGGCATTGTACTTGGAAGGAAACATAGACGCAGGCTATTTAATCCAATATATTGCTACACGTATTTAATGAGCAAGTTGTGTCGGAAGGTTGTCCACATTAAAAGAGCCAGCTAAGAGTATTTATAGCCAACGGTGAAAGGGACATGGAGAGGGGAAATTAGATCATTTTGTAAGCCATCGAAAGACCACTTACGTCTGTGCTCAAAACAGACATTCCTTCAACGGTTAAAATATGCATTTTTTTTAATAAATTTTAATTATGCAAGCAGTTAAAGAGCCATAGTTGTTTTAGCCCGACTGCTCTAATTTTTAAACGCCTGCTAATAAATTCAAATTCCTTGGCAACAAAGGAATTAATTAACAAGTTAATTAAATAGCCGTGTTTTTCTGATATGTTTTGTAATTGAATAGACATTTTGAGGTTGTGTTTTTTGTATCTTTGCACACGGTTACAGTAGCTTAGCGTAATACATTTATTAGAAATGCATGAGGGATTTTGAACCTTTTGACGGGACATTAAGAAGGGTAGGATAGTTGTTATCAGGTAGCAGACAGACATCAGTCAAGGGGCGGGTGAGTCAGACGTTTGTACCCCTTATCTCGAAACTCGGGTGATATAATCCGAGAGACACCATTAACACTTAAGCCCATACCTAATGGACAAAAACGTATAATCCTTCAATTCTAAGAGTTGTTGATAAACTGAGAATTGCAATTTGGAAAAATAAACCGACTACCGAGGGGCAAAACAAGAATGTACAGATAATATATGAATGTATCACAATTAATATCCCTCATTGAGGTGATTAGTTGTCGAGACAATTTGAGTTGTCTCTGCCTGCGCTTCATAAAAACATTTCAACGGATGTTGAGCTCATGGCTATCGTAGCGGGGAAGCGAACTGTACGCAAAGGTATTGAGTTCTTTTTGTTTTATATAAATTAACGAAACAAGTAGGACACTCCTGTACCTATAACAATTTCTATTGCTATAATCGTCTTAAAACAAATCAATCCCCTTAGTTTAGTAATATCACTAGCTACAGTGCCTTTCTTCTACTTTGTCACCCTGTTGGAGTCGCCTTGTATCTGCATTTAAGACATTTTCTAATTCACAGGTTAACATGCTTTGATTGTCCATTTACTAAGATAGTTAAGGTGTTGTTATCTCATAATCCTTTTTACCCAAATATATATAATAATAATGCACTTCCTAAGTTGGATGAATTGGGTAAAAGATGGAAATAGCAAACTTTATTATACAACAAACTTATTAGGTCTTAAATGTGTGTATGTGCATAGCGACAGATGAACACTTGGTTCAAATACATACTATGTAGTATCAATTGAGTGGAATTCTGTTAAAGGTGATCTAACTTAAGGAGGTATCTAACGAAAAGTAGTAAAGCGTAGATTAGCCGTGTCTAATGGGCCGAGAGACAAAAAGTAAATCCGTCCAGGCGCCGGGCGTATCGTCATAAATCCTATTATTATTCTAATTCTTCACCGGGCCGTCACCCGTCGAGCATCCGTTCTTATCTGCTAATTCTGTTGCTATGAATATTGGAGCTATAGTTAGCTAATTATTTGATTAATAATTCGATTGTATTTTTTGTTTGAGGATTATTCTTGAACTTAACAACACAGACGTCCTCGTCCCGGCGCAGGACGTGCATATAGGCATTTTTTTTCTTAACGGGAAATCTTCAACAAGATACGGAAGGTGGGGTTATGTGGGGTTCTTACCCACTAAAACCCTCCCGGAGGCCCTTTCTCGGTGCATGGTTAGGGGCTCCGGGGTCTCCAGCGAAACCCTCTGCACTATGCTCGAAGAGCACGTCCCGGGGAGGTTAATCCTCCCCCAGCGCCCTTGCACTGCAAGGCGACACAGGCCAGCCGATGGCGCCTTCTTCCTGGGTCCACTTAAGCGGATGAAAAAGGGTGGTCATAGGCCTCCCTTAAGCATGTCCTGCGTCATCCTATACGGCGTATAGTAGTAGAAATATCGAAACCTATTGAAACCTATATATTAGAAAAAATTCTAAAATTTGTGAAGTCAGCCAATCGTAAGGCCCCGTGGCTGACTTTGCCCTTATACTCTCGTTACACAGAAGGTCTGTGCCTATCAGTGGGACATTAATAAGCTCGGGTATCACATTCGCGAATAGAGCGACCGCGTAGCACATGGTCCTCTATCGGGGCCGTTTATGCCTAGTGCCACGTCTCAAAAAATCCCGGTTTCGTTATTTATTCGGATTCATTAAAAATATATAAATCTTATAATTTTGCATCTATTCAAATCAAACAATTTTCAATTTGTAATCGATTCTATGTAAAATGAAAGTCGATGTTTTACGAGGTACTGTGCTAATGGCCCGGCAAAAAGTTGACAAGTACCTGAGGCAAACGAACTCCGGTACCGCTAACTCGATTGTAAAAACATCGCCTGTCAATGCGCCGATTACTCGCTCTGCAGATTCGATCAATGGTTAATATTCCACTATCCACAACGAGACCGATGAAGCGTTAAAATCCACTTCTTGATTGCTTTATTTAATTTAATCAAAATTTTTTACCACTTGCCAAATAGGAAACGTTGTACCGTGTCGCTATTCAATTTGTTTTTTTTTTCTTTCCCATCTACTGGTTATTGCATCGCGCAATTTCACTCTTATATTATTACTTATTAACTATTAAAGGAACTATTAAAATATGAAAAAAGATGCGTACAAATTTGTAATCGAACACGATGACCTAGATGGATATTGATAGATTTTGATATCGTACACGATGAGATCATCATATCGTGACTAAATTGTGTATAATAATGACAATACTAGTACAACGAAGCACCTAAAGATAATACGCATGAAATTATACTCCTCGGTTATTTTATACCTTATAAATGCATCATTACAGTTACGAAGTACTTAGTGACTAACTGGATTTAACGTTACTGATGCATAATGGTATAAGCATAGGCCCTCCACCCCTCCTCCAGATGTGACAGACGATCTTATAACGATAGCCGTAAATGAATGAATGCGGAGAACAGATGATAATGTCTGGTGAAAGGCATTGGGGAAGTCCTATTTTAAGCAGTGAATTTACACGGGTTGATACAAGTATCATAAACCTACCAATATCACAATTAACAAGCATTTTTCTCTTCCATTGTGGAACTCAAGGTCTTGTGTCAACACAAATCTTAAGAACAACAACATCAAATCCTTTCAAACAAAAAATAATTACTAAATCTGTTCATAAATGATTATGACTTAAATGTTTCAATGTAATGTAATGTTTTGTTATCTCGTACATAATTACATCTGCCCTTATAATTCATTTTTAATGAGTATTCCAAAGGTCATTAATCGGGATTAATATAGTAAATGATCACGCTGACTGGGATTCGACCGTTACCACTGTAAATCAAACGCTAACGCACCGAGCCATCGCTGCTACTCGTATGTCAAACTTAAAGTATCTGAATTATAAGTTAATTGGAAAAGTTCTTCCATAAACGTTCATGTTTCTTTTACTTCAAAGGTCTTCATTACGTAAGCTCTTAGTTAATCTTTCGATATGGTTTCTTTACTGGTCGAATACCATTTAAAATTGGTACTTATTTCCTATTGTTTCATTTCGACATTAAATGCGTAAAAATATCGATTACCAGCGCGTGCTGCAGATGCGTTGGCAGGTGGCGTCACGCTCTGTAGAAGCAGATGACCATTACCGATCCACAATCCACTCAATCGTAAATTGCCACGTGCCACGATTTTCACTTAACATTATAAAAATCGTTCTCTTATTGTCACACTTTTTCACTATTGTCACACTATAGCTTTGACCATTTTGCATTGCCAATAAAATAAAACTGTGTTCATTTTATTACCACACTGGGTACACTACACCATCATAAGTCGTACTGCAATAGGTACAGGCTGAAGCGCCTTCTTGAAAAACTACTACTACTACTTGGGTTCATGATGAAGTTCTCAGCAGCTCTCGAATTAAGACAATAAATCTCGAGTAAAAAATATAAAAATAAAACGTTTAGGATAAATGCTGTGTAGTTTCCCGAAGTGGCATATAAGTTAGTTTGTCAATAAAACAGCTATCGACCGAGTCGTGGTTCGGCCCTCTCGGGCGCCCTCGGATCCAAGTGCTTAAGCGTAACATAGTAACCGTCCAAGCCGAGGTTACCCCTCACTTTGTTTCGAGTTACTAGCTAATAGAGGTTTAGAGAAAGCGACCTAAGAGCTATGCAACCTCTCAATCTGGTGAAGTAGTAAAGGCCAACTGTGTAGTTCGTCCATAAAAAAATGCTGTGTAGTCTGATGAAGTTGAACATTGAAAATATGCTCTAACGGTCACAAAAGATATAGTTTTTTTATAAAAGAAGGTTACAGTCTCAGGTCAGGTATAGTATTACCATAATATAACTATATACTAATAACATGATGATAGCAATAGACTGTGGTCTATTGATCTGTATATTCAATCTCGACAATAAATAAAATAAGTTGTAGATTATCTGAATGAAAAAGTCATTATTAATTAATTAAATTATTCAAATCAAATAAAAGTAATTGTCACTATGTACTATTGACACCTATATCCAAGTTCGACAGAAGAGCTTAGCCACCTTTTAATCTGATGACGTTTTAAAAGAACCATGGTTAACAATGACCAAATGCCTCAATACATAATTATATTTTTTGTGATCCAAGAGATTTAGCTTTTGTTACCTAAGAGGTTAAGGCGTGGACACAGACAGGATAATGAATCTTTTCTTCTTATTGTTTATCCTAAACCTTGAGCAAAAGAGAGACATAGATTACAGTACCAATTCTGCATTGCAATTTCGCCTAAATGTAAATTTCGTCACGTGTTACTTAGTCTTAGACACATCCTCGACAACACTGCAACAAGTCTTTTATCATTGTTATATCCAAATAAACGTTCAGTGGCATCAGAGTTGTCGAGTTTCGCTAGTTATAGAATTGGTAATTCAATTGTGCCACATCGGTTTTCTGATGGTGTACCATTAACACTCCTATATTGTTGCAATTGTTGTAACGCCTGCTGAAGTAGTGATAGAGTTAGAAATAGCTTCTAGAATTACCAAAGTTCAACCCTTTAGGGTGACAAATCGAACTTCGTCAAATCAAACTAAAGAGGCTTAGCTAACTTTAGCAAAACAACATAACATATAGAATTAAAAGTAAACACTGTAGATAACAATATCTCAATGTACCTATGTGAATGGTTACGCTTAAATGATTAGTAAGTTTAAAAATATTTTGCAATTCTTTAACATCTGAACTATGGGTCATTTTCTTAGAAAACTTGACCATTGTTCTTATTGTTCACAAAAAGATTAATCACAATAAGACTTACAAATACATTTAACTTATCAAATTAATCATAGATAATAGTTAAAGAAGGTAACAATTGGGTGTCACATTTCAAGGAAACGGAGTCATAGCACGAACAGGGAAGTGACGAACTGCGAGTGGTAATTATCTTAAGATTAGGATTACTTAGTTTGAATTTCTTTAAACGTTTTAAAAAATGCTTACGTAGATGCTTTTTATCCTGTAGTGAATACTCAGTCAGTCGCGAGGTTTTCTAGAGGCAAGTAGTTTGGTGGCTAATTTATTAGGTTCAAATAAAATAACATTCAACTGCGTTTGTGATAGGCATCAAATAGTTAAATGTGTTACGTTAGTGAAAATTACTCAAAAGGATATACAACCTTTTCCTGGCTCTAAATATGGTAAGCATTTTTAACATTATTTTAATTCTGGTATGCACAATTTTTTTAAATTTGAGAATTTAAGACTTTTACAAAAATATATTTGATGGGTATTTTTTATTGTAAATGTAATTTGAATTTTTTTATGACCATTAATTTTACTTGCGTAGGTGTAGGTACAGCCGTAGGGAGTAACATATATATTCCACTGTTGGGCACAGGCATTCTCTGCAAAAAAGGGTGTAAGCGCATAGTTCGCTACGAGGGCCTAGTGCGGATTGGCGGACTTCTTAGAATTTTTTCTAAAATAAGTAGGTTTCCTCACGATGTTTTTCATCGATGCACCGGGGATCAAACTCGAGTTGCTAGCTTAGTTATGGGCGACCACATAGACATCGAACATCCACGGCTCATTCATTTAACACAAATCTAACGATAATTAACTTTTGGTTAATTACGTTTCTAAATCAACTTAATTTGGAAGTTGATGGATACTGAGACGACCGAAATTAAATTAGCTTTAAAAACTGCGATGATTTTATTTTTAAAAAGTCAAGTGAGTCGAAAAATTAAGGCTAGTTAATTATAATTATCTTAAGATTTAAGGCTTTTTTTTTAAGCTCATGACTTATATTTAGTACCATAAACAATTTCCATTTGATGAACATTCGGTTACGCAATCGTATAAAATTTTATATCATATAAGCACTCACAATTTTGGAATGGAAGTCGCGCATAGGTAGGGGAAGCGTAGGGTGCTCTTAGATAGCCGCAGTGTATGCAGATATCGGAGATTTTAACATTTACAAAAAGTTTTAGGCAAGGGAAAAGGTTTCACTACATCAAGCGGTCAGATGCCCATCGGTACTGAACTAATAAAGCTCTTAACTCGCTAAATACACAGAAGCTGACCCCAACACCATGTCGGCCCAATAGCATAGAAAAGAGAGACACTGGGAAAATAAAAATGAAACAAACTCTAGAATATTTTTAATGATTACTTTATAGTCGTCATTTAAAGTACATTAAAGATGGAACTCAAGTATCTGTTAGCTCGCATTTGCTGATGAGTTTAAAATTGAAGGCAATTTGCATTTGTTTGTTATATTTGTATTCGCAATTTTTGCTCTGCATTAATCCCCCAAGAATCTATACCTGTTTTAAAACTGACTTGGCACTAGTGCGTATTTTATGCATTTTTTCTTAACTTTTATTCATTGTCTTTCTGTAGTTCCTTTTGTAAATAAATCTAGAGAACGATGTTTTAATCCTTAGTTACTTATTTTATATGCTATTACTGACACTCTCAATGTGTGGCACACTCTCGGCGGCCCTTGCGCCGTGTTGCTTCCACTATTGGAATAGGTCACTTTTAGGTCACTTACTTATTTTTATAGGTCACAAGCTTTTAGGTCACTTAGCCTGAACCTATAGAGGTTCAGGCTAAGTGACCTAAAAGCTTTGCCACCTCTCAAATCTGAATCTGTTGCGGTCTCAGCTTCTCTCTGGCCAACTAGCGTAGGTTCGTAAAAAAATGAAATCTGCTACAAAAATTTATTAGTAATATAACAATATGCTTATCGTAATTATAAGTGTTTAATATAACATGATAAGAAATGTAAATTGACAAGAAGCCGTTGGAAATTTAAAAAAGCGGTGCGTCCAGTAGCGCGTATCTCTCGTTATTGCCGCTTTTTGCAATTTATAAGGTAATGTTTTGAACTAACATTTTGCGAGCGGTGTATGTTTACTTGCATTTTTTTATCGCTGATGTAGGTAGTTATGACTAAAGTAATGCGTTCACAAGCGGTCGACTTTACTGCGACTATGAAAGAAGTGAGACTACGCGGCTGATTGTTTTTTTATATAAACATATACAAATAATGCCAATGAAGCTTATGCTAGTAGATGGTTCACGTTAATAGTGGTCGTGGATTCGAGCGACTTTGCATTTCGCAGACTGTATCCTAAACCTTAAGATATTAACGTTTTTTATTCTCCAAGTATGTTAAATTCTCTCTCTCCCCATTTATCTACATATCATATAGACCCCTAAAAACTATTTGTTGTTAATTTTAAATACCCTCACCCTTGACCACTTAACCAATATCATTGGTTTCAGTAATTTTGTATTACTATTTTGCCGTTGGTATAGCCAAAACAGATAGATGCCTTTGAAAGTGTAATAAAAAATATTTACAAAGGCGAACTTAATGATATTTAGCGACTTCTTCCAGCTAACCTTTGGTGGTTAAGGGTAAATACAAATATATATAACCTCATCAAGTTGAAAAGTAACTTATTTATTATAGTGCACAGCCTGTAAGTTAACAGTAACGTAGCGGAAGGATCGACGAGAACTCCAGTATGACTTTACGCCTGATAGCATTCTGACTCTAGTACCCGGTAGTCCTACTACTATATCAGATGCTTTTACTGTTATTAATTGCTTTGGAGATTGCTAACAATTTTTTTTATAAATTTCTTCTTCATTTTTCTTTCACCTAAGCTTAAGTCTTAATAGTCGAAAAGTGAATTCGAGACTATGATCTCACGTTTCGCAGACCATTAGACTATTGACTTTTTTGCTGTTGTGTAAGCAGGAGAAAAGGAATGGAGAGTATTTATAGGTTAAATCATAAAAGAAATTTAAATCGACGTAACTCAGTGTAATTCAATCCGTTTTGAACCGACTTCAAAAGGAGGACATTCTCGATTTGTCCGTATTTTTTTAAGTTTGTTAGCGCATAACTTTGGACTGGTCACTGATTGAACCGATTTTTATTATTTTTTTTTATTTCAAAGCTGGTGCTTCCCGTATGGTCCCATTTTAATTTGGTTCAACTCTGATTATGTCCAAACGACGAAACAATATAAGTCTTAAATTTCCATCAAGTATGTGCGCCACAGATGGACGAATAACTCAATATCACGCCAGTCGATTTTGATGAGTTATTTTTTGATGATTTAATTTTTTATTGGAAAGGATGCACTTCAAGAGAAGTTTGATGAAAGTTAGTTTAGGTGATTAATTCTATTTCGTAATATTCCTACTATTCGGAAATTCAAAGAGGGCGTCTGCGAGTAATAGCGTTTAACATTTGTTTCGATTTGAAGTAAATATACTTGTTTTTGCTTGTACCACACGAAGAAAGCGGACGTATGCGTATTGCAATTTAGATGGGGAAATGCGATACAATGGTTAATTGTGCTTGACGCTGGAGTAAGGGCGAACGGGGCTCGTCTCATATGGGTCAGTGGCGATAATTATATTAATATCGAACTGTGTATCAACAATGTGTAATTCTGTTGTAATAATGGCCATTAATCTTAATTTTCTTTTAAATAAACGTCTGTATTTGACTCATTTTGAGCAATAAGAAATCGAGATAAGAAAAAGCTACAAAAGTATAATAATAAAGCAAAGGTCCCGTTTCCTTTAACCCTAGCGCGGTAATACTTAGTTGGGGTATCCAACTACTTGGCAAGACCGGTAATATATAATTACCGGTATTATTTAATTATAAAATAGGAATCCGACCCAGATTCGCACGGGTATTGCGGGTGTCAGGGTATTAGGCGGTATTTGGGTATTTTTTAAAGTAGACAGTAAAATGAATCCATATATTAAAAATAAATGAAAAATATTGGATAGGATTTCCGTAAATTCCATCCGTAGCGATCGTCTAGGTTGTAAATTGAGTAGCTTTGCTAAATTTTAAGTCAATCGTTTGCATAGTTTTAGAGATTTCATCCGAGTTAAATTCGGCGATCAATAATCTGCATCCAGTCACTCCGGTTCACGGCCGTCGCTCCAGTAAGAACTGGAGATCTGGTTCGACCATCTTTTGGTCTTTCTCTTTCGACCTTTCCCGTCACTACCAATATTTTTAGGTTGTTAGCAACCCTTCGTGCAATGTGGCGATAAATCTCATTAGACGGTGTGTGTAGTAGTGTGTAGAGCATGTAGAGGACAGATGTTGGGTGTTTTTTTATATTGAACTAGTTAAGTATCGACAACTAAATACGGTGGGAATGTTAAGTACAAGGAATACTTAACAGGCGGCTTGCGTACTTTTAATAGACAGTGTTTAATAAGATAATATTGTTGCAGTTGTCTTAACCGAAATCAATCTACGACTATTTGAAGATAAAATGGGTGTATCAGAAGCCGGTTGTTCAACAACTTCTGAACTATCACTGATGGAGCCAGAACGTCCCGCTTCTGGCAGCGGAGACGACGAAGACATCCCACGCAGGAAACAAAGACGCTACAGGACTACGTTCACGAGCTACCAGCTAGATGAGTTGGAGAAGGCATTCGGTCGGACTCATTACCCTGACGTATTCTCTAGGTATGTAGTTTTACTTATAGCTTTTTTTTAAAGATCTTTTAAAATAGGGCTAATCGCCGTATCACAGGAGACCTTAAAATGCAGAATGAATTGTAACAATGTTCACTCGCACTTTAAGATGTGCGATGTTCGTGATCACACAAATATTTGTGAGGAAGGAAATTTATAACTAGTTATTATTCTAAAGACATAATTTATATCGATTTTTTCTTTCCCCACCATATGCATTATAATCAGCAAATCACTAAAATTCGTTTTATTTTGACGTGTAACATTTAGGTATAGGTACATAATTTTTACCTTTATTTAGTTATTGTTGCAAAAATACATTCATAGAGATTTTATTATTCATTTTGTCATATAGTAAATTTATATTTGTTACAGGGAAGAGCTGGCGTTGAAAATAGGACTAACAGAAGCCAGGATTCAGGTACCATTTTGACATTTAATTTTTGTTTTATTTTAACCTTTTCACAAAAAGTAACGATTTTTTTTATTTTTTTTAAGAAAAGGAGAAAGCTTACCCGTCCTTTTAATCTTAACAGGGTAGAAAGAGCATTTTCGCTCTCCAATTTTCACCAATCTTATTTGGTCCCAAATGTAACATATGGTGTGTCCGTCGCCGTACACCGGCACACAAATTTTAGCAAGTGGTTAGTGAAACTGTCAAGTGACAAGTTGACTGATATTCCAATCCACTAACAACTAAGCTATCACTGCTTTAATTAAACTAAACCAACTTATTACTTTTTTTAAACCGTAGGTTAATATTATATTTTTTTAACACAAAACTAAATACGAAAGAAAAACATAATATAACAAGAAACATAAATCGTTCTAGTGTCACCGTTTACACCATTTAAATACACTGAAGTTGAATCTCCTTTTACGTAAGTATATTTACGTAATGTCCTTCGATTCCCGAGTGCAGTGTAATTACGCACAAAATCTTGTCCACTTCATTCCAATATCCCAAGTATAATAAACGATAAAATGTTATGACACAAAAAGTCGAACGGCTCGTGAAATAACGAAGCCAGACGTGAACATCGTACGTGAGCGAATTCGCGCACGTCTGGAAATGGCTTAATCAATGTACATAATTAAATTGTTAACGTGGAAAAAATAATGGCTAAAAAGACGTTTTGCTTTTTCCAAACATTACATCAGTCTGTCAGGGCTGTGTGGCGTCTGTATTTTTCCATTTATAGACATCAACATGGCTGCATATGGTGTGTTACTTAAGACAAAAAAGTGTGTAACTGTGATAAAACTTAATGCAATGTTTACAGAGTACTTGGTTCTAAAACAAGTATAATTACGAGTAAAAACAAAAGCTGTCACATCAAATCAGTGACAGACAAAACATAAAACTAACGGACACTTTCATCTGTTTTAGATTTTTTTAAAGAATGCTAAAAATATTTTTTACCCAAAAACATTACTAACATCATTGTTATCCAACTAAATTTAAGCTTGCACTAGGAAATGGTTCACGTCAATATTCTTTGAAGACCGTATTCCATAAATCTACGTAGGCTTTTCCTTCACATTAATTCTAATTGTCGTTATATGGATATGATATTAAGATAGGATTTATATTAATAAACACAGATGAATTTCTCTTTTTCAAAACGACATATAATGTTATTTTTATACAATTTCTAAATCTACATAAAGAGTTATTTTACATTTTAAGATAAAATGTCTCGTTGACACGACGACATTTGACGTTAGAATTTTTAAAAAAAATATATATTTTTCTATACATTCCCCCTTAAAAGAAGAAAATATTAAAAAAAAATAATTACATAAATTATATTATAAAATTCGTAGGTCCTCAGTTTGGTTCTTCGGCTCTTGGCGCAGGGGCTTAGTTTCGAGATGTGATTTTCTTATGATCAGTATTTATCTCATAAATTGTTTTTTAAATCTTTTCCGCCATTTTGTAGGGTTCGATACTCAATTCATCGAGCTTTTTCCTATTTAGTTTGTTACCATTTCCCAAAAAAACGGTATCACTAACTTTGAAATCAAAATGTCAACGATTTTTTTGGTAAATTATCTTTTCTTTACATATATAATATATTATATACGATATTACATATATAAGACTTCAAATGTTCGAATATAACATAACCTTAGTATTGTTAAAAAACTACATGACGATAAATTGTTGCCAACATTATGTGGGATTCCTCTTCCCTCTTGATAATTAGTGATTGTTTATCAGGTATTCAACCAAACTAAAGTTAAATCGTTGCCTTCAATGACCAATCGCTAATTATTTCAGTGTAAAAGTACGTTTTAACCACCTCACAATAATTGTGGTATAATTATATATAAATATACCCAATAACGATCAATTACAAGATAATAAAAGCCCGCAGTTAAGGAGACTTATTCGAGCCTTAAAACGCTTGATATTTTCCTCACGTACTGGACCGTGCCCGTGCAATGTCGTAAGGCCATAAAATGTGCCACGTTAAGGGAAATATCCGTAAACAAGAACATCATATTAAATTTATATAATTATACATACTTTATAAATAATACGTCGTTTAATATTACATAAGACAAAATACCTTATGGTCAGATTTTATCTCGCGTTTACGATCAGCTTTTAAACGATCCAAAGTTTCAACAGAATGTTATATAAACGATTATACACTTTTAAGTGTCGTTATTTATTTATAAACTACATTATTTATATAAAATTAATTTTATAATTACTAATAAATATTTAATTAATTTACAATCGTCGAACAAGTTTGCGAAAATGTGCGTGTGGAAAATGGACACTAATAATGGCTGAAAGTGATTGCTTATACCGCCCTTACCCACATTTAGGTTAACTTTAGATTTTCAAATTAAACATAATTACTGAAATGCATTTCTACACTTCAACCAAATTCAGAGAGAAGTCTGGATCATGTTTAAATAAATGTCTACATTGTAGCACGTAATTTGCTAAGGTCAGTTTAAATTGTGAACACAACATTGCATTTACAACTTGACACTTATAACATAACAAAGTAATTAGCTAACAATTTCTGTAATTTTATTAGTCGTTAGTCGGTGTTAGAAGACACGACGCCGTTAAAAATTATATTCGCTAGAATTAAGATGTAACGTGTGAACATTTAAACGAGATGCATGCTTGAGGCTAAAGTTTTATACTTCGGATGGTAAATAAAACACAATAGCTGAATATTTATTTAAAATGTCTTACTACATATAGTGAAGACCATACATTTATAAAATCAAAGCAAAACTCAAATAGCGAAAACTGTAAAAAGGTTTTTTTAATAAAAATAAAATTCTGTGGGCTCTTTTTCACTCCCTGCTGTAAATGTTCAAACCTATTAAGCTTAAGCTATTAGCCTAAGCTATTACCTAAACAAAAAAAGTTTTTTTTAATTCCATGGACAAAAGTTATACCTGAAATATAGATATATATATATATAGATATAGATATACATACAGTTGGAATCCGACATTCAACTATTAACATGAAACATGTCGTAGCACAAGCTTAAGCTTATTTGGAATAGTTAACAAGAATGTTTTTGCAAAAAAATGTTAGTATTATTTAAAAAAAAATAATGCAAAAAACTTTTTAGTAATTAAATATTTTGTACAAGACTTTTTAATTTCGTTGACTAACAACGCATTATTGTTATCTAGGATTTTCATCTTGTGCTATAAAATTTCACATATTTTAAAAAAAAACGGAAGATAGCAATATTTCTATTTTTTTTCAGAAATATTACTAACAATCTTGTTAACCATTCCAACTAAGCTTAAGCATGTGCTAGGATATGGTTCACGGCAATAGTCGAATGGTGAATTCGAACCCACAAACTTACGATTCGCAGGCCGTACCCTAAACTATTAGGCTATTGACGCTTCAAGTTATGTTCGCAAGTAATGTTTGCTAAGTAATTTTAATGTTACGTACATTGCCCATTAAACCGGAATATGTATTTGGAAAGATGTACCAACATGATTCTTGGCCTTTTCTATTTCAATTTTTTCATCTCAATTATTTTATTTTCAATTACTGGTGACAGTTGAAATTTAAAAGACATGACAAAACCAACTTCATTTCAAATCGATTTTCTGGAGATAAAACTAAAATGAAAGGGCTTCTAATTTCTTCCAATTCCAATTTTTTTTTAATTGTCCTATTCAACCTCTTCCTTGAAGTCGATTAATAAAAGATACAGAGATTATCTTTAAAAGAATAATTATTAATTATATATTCCCCTTAGGTTTGGTTTCAAAATCGACGCGCGAAATGGAGGAAGCAAGAAAAGGTTGGTCCCCACGCTCACCCGTACAGCGGATATCTGAGCGGGGCGCAACCGCTGCCAACATCTGCCACGCTTCCTCCGCCACCACACCCACTTTCCCAATTGGGTTTTCAATTGCGGAAACCTTTTGATAACGCATTGGCTTCATTTAGGTAAGTGACATATAACTTATTCACCAAAATAAACCAGAGGTGTAGTTGATACTTATAACGGAATATTTATTCTGGCTATTTTAAACATGATATTTTCTAAGTAAAATTACTTTTACGACGCTTGACTTAGGGAGTAAGTTGGTGAATGAGTTACGAAAAGTGTGATCGAGCAAGGCCAAGGAAGTTGAGATATAAGTTAGTCGTATATGACTGTAGAGGCTAGAGAGGTGCTAGCACTCATTTTATTTCTCTCTTTCCCTCTTAGCCATTTGTTATATCTAAGACACAGTAATTAAACTATAGGACGAAGAGAGAGCAGTGCTCGCGCACATTTTCTTTCTGGACGGTAATAGAATGAAAATATTATTCCATCTATTTGGAATGAGGGTACTTTGATGCTATATCGCTAGGACTGTATCCTATCCTCTAATTGCTTTGGAGTAAAAAGATTATGTTTCAACGTTTGATGCCATGCTTTGTCTAATTTCCGTATGATACTGTATACCAAACTAAATTATATCTAATAACCGTAATATATCTCGTATATATGATGATAGATAATATTTCCGTGGTCCACTTTATAAGGAAAATACCTTTGCCTTGACTTTTTATTTTTGTCATAATAACTTATACTGAGGTGTATTACATTTGAGTTTATTTAACAGATACGCGAGCAGTCCTCTGTTTGGCGCTCAATACTTACCCCCTCTATCGCGGCCACCGCTGTTCGGGGCGCCACTATACGCGACATCGCCCGCTCACTTCCACTCGCTGTTCGCCAACCTAACCGCACCCGAACCGCCGCGACTATCGCCCGAACACTCCCGACTGTCGCCGGAGATAACCCGTTCTCCCGCGCCGTCCATTTCGCCCCCGATATCGCCCGGAAGTGAAACGTTGCCACCGCACGCAGCCGTGGATGATGTAAGAAGTTCCAGTATCGCCGCCTTGAGATTGGCAGCTCGAGAACATGAGATAAGATTAGAGTTACTGAGGCAACGAGCCGATTTGATTTGTTGAATTCAGCTACTGGAAATTCCAATTGATCATTTCGTAAAGGTTAGTGACCTGACGACTAAACAATTATTTTTAATAACCACTGCAGGTACTAAACAGACTCACTGTTTTATGATTGAGATTTATAACCACCAACATGCAGATATGACCTACGGCGTAAAGACTTAAGCTCTGGCCGTTTTATGGGTCCATAAGCTGACACGAAGCAAAGACATTCGTCGACATAGATCTTAAAGTCAGCAAGTGGAAATGGCAGTGGGATCTATCGAGATATATGTGATCTATCAGATCTATCGAGATAGTGATGGCAGTTGGGGGAAGAGTCTTGCATTCCACTCTCTGTCCGCGCATGAGTAGGAGAAGCTTGGGACGGCCCCTTTCCAGTTGGACCGACGACCTCATAAAGATAGCCGGAAGTGGCTGCATGCGGAAAGTGGAGAATTGTATATGGTGGAAGGCATTGGGGATGGCCTATTTACAACAGTGGATTGATACAGGCTGATGATGATGATAAATAATAACCAGATTTTAGTAAACATGTGATTGCTAATATACTTGTAGGTAATTATATAATTGTACAAATGACTAATTATGCAGTATTTTTTTTTTTTTTTAATATTTTCTTGTGATTAAGGAAATAGAAGTTATTCATTAGATATTAAGGTCTGTTATATATTTATGTTTTTAATGTAAGTTTTAAAATATTTGTATATTCCGTCCAGTGTACTGAAATAATTGATCGAATTAATAAATATATTTTCATATTCAAAGCAATTGTATCACTTTGCTATATTGTTATACCCTTATCATTTCTGATTCGTAGATTTAAATTCGAAATATTTCTTTGACCCTGTGGAATTATCAATCACGAAACGCCATGCAATTGTGAATCACCTAACTAATCACATCTAATCATCGACCAATTTGGGATTAGTCAGCGTCGACCAGACCAAGGTCGGGTGAAGGGGCCCCTTGCCATCTCGTACGTGACGCAATTATACGTAACTCGAAGGGTCATAACACCTGCAACCCGTAATGACCTTTGATTGCATCTGTATATTTAGACTTTAATAAAGAATACTACTATTTAAGCCCCATCTTAGTGTTGCCAAGAATTTCTAAATTCTAATAAACATAAATAAATACGATGGGTTTGGATTGTAACTGCCTTATGTTTTTTTTCATCGGTAAGAAAACACTTTCAGATCATCTTTAAACAAAGAGAGATTACAATTTAAAATTTTCAAGCTCCTGACCATTCTCTTGATCCCTGGAGACTCATAAATAGGCTGACTCATACAGCGTAAGGTCTCACAATATCGACCATTTCCAGTAAGTAAGTAACGAAGCAATTGGCACCCCTTTAATACCAAGCAAGACATAGAGACCATTCATTTATTTATTTTATTCTTAATAATCATATTAAATCGAGATTAATAAAATAAAACCTAGCCGGTTAAACAAATTAAACTACAACTGCGTCAACGTTATAGAAAAAATTTATGTCTTCTATAAAAGATTTTTATACAACTTTTACAAGTCGTAAATAAAACGTAATATACGACATGCCGATGACGTCACCATCTTCAAAACCGCTGTGATGTGATGGTGTAGATTTGAAGGCAAGCCTGCGTCGTCCACCAAAGAGGACCCGGGAAGAAGGCGACATCGGCTGGCTCGTGTCGCCTTGCTCCCCTCCCCGGGACCTGCTCTCCTTGAGCACAATGCAGAGGGGCTCCGGTGCGTTCCACGTGAGATCCCGGAGCCCCTCGTCATGCACCGAGGAAAGGGCCACCGGGGAGATTTAAAGGCAAAATATACATTGTATTAACTCTGCACCAAATTACTTGTGTTTAATAGTTTTTACCGGTCGCGTTTCATTTAATTACTACCATTTACATTGCAATCAGATTTTTATAAATGTCGTATTTCTCTTTATAACCGCGGGAATTATTTTTAATAAACTTCGAATTTTTATTAGTATTTATTTGACAAACAATTACACGCGTCCTTTGTGACAATAATGGCGCTTCTCGTAAGGTTTTACGAGCATCGTCGGACTGGAAAACACGTAGTGATGGGGTGATGATTTTTCGATTGCATTATTTATATAATTTTACCCTCATTTATATCACTCAATAATAATAATTATTAAATTTATTTCCATAACTAATAATTTAATTGACAAATTTGTGATCTTTACACCTGAGCTAAATAAGTGACTTAACAGGACGGTACAATGTAAATTTTTGTTAAACTTTAGGTGCGTAAATTGTAATTTGATTACTATAGATAAGAACATGTATAAGTAGCGTTTCTTTTTAATAGATCCTTACGGGGATTGCAGTAGCCTGTTGCCGTTTAGTTTTCAGCAACCTATTCTCCTTATGTCCTTATGTTATCCGAGTAATAATCCGGGTGAGATATCTTTATCAGGATTGTACCTTATTACCCATGTTATGTACAATGTAGATGGGATTTGTATATTATTTTTTTATTCTTTATTTTTAAAATTATTATATACAAAAAGTTCTATCAAAATAAAATATAACACCGCAATAAAGTCCGTAGAAGATTTTTTTTTAAAGTCTGTTTTCTTCTTATGGTTTACAAATAAATTAATTTAATTTAAATCTACAGTATTGTGTTAAATAATAAATAAATATTATACAAACTAAATTAGATGCCATAAATTACTATAAATAATAAAATAGTTAATCTTTACGTCATCCCATCACTAGTTGAATATGTTAACTCATTTTAATGCGCGTATCCTGACGCAGAGCGGGAATATTCGTTCCCAACCTAACTTTAATTCACCAATCTTTAGGTAGAACATTTTATATTGTATCGTAAATTATAAACGTGTATAAAGACGTTTTGTGAACGTACCATGACGTTCGGACATTTCCATTTTAATAATTTTAATATACACCATTTTAGTGGCCCAGTGTTATTATAGGTTTGGCGCTGAATCAATTTGCCATTTAACATTTGCGGCGGTGTATCATTGTTATGGAAAATAGCCGCGGTAAATTTGAAATTATCGGCCGCAGGTAACGACTTGTTCAACGATGACGTTGCAACTTAGAGTTCACGGAAAATTATCCTCTAAAAACAACTTCCGACGAAGTAAGGAAGAAATAATTGCCGATTTCAATTACAATGCCAGTATCAGACTTGATACTCTGCCGACTTCATATTTCTATATACTTTACACAAATAAAAAATAACTGTCCATATCACGACACAAATTTATTAATACTTCTTATCGATATCGGATTCTACTTATTGCAAATATATTAATCGTTTCTCATTTCATGTCTCTATTTCCATATAAATTTCTTAAAGACTGTTGGGAATACATTTACCATCGATTAAAATGAGTCCTTTGTGTCCTATTCTATTCAATAGGATTATATAAGGCCCACGTACCAGAGTCATAAATGTCATTGTAACAATAAATATTGAAAAATGTCATAAAAGTCAGTTAATTTTATTATTGACATAAATTTAACAGATGGAATGGAGGCGCGGCTTTAATCGATTATTAATTCGTAGAATACATTGCGTCATATAAATAACTATGAAATGCATATATTTAAATAATAATATAAATGCAATCTCCAGAACAACACTGCTTCTATACTCCGCTGGTGTTAGAGGAAGATGCTCGGGAATTCGTGGACCGAATTCTGAACAAACGCCACTATCCTTTGAGAGCTTGGCAACAATGAGCGCCTATGTACTCAAGTGCGCCAGGCTTATTCTTGAATTCTTTGAGCTTGGTAGTCATGGTGCAGGGCAAAGTTGAAGGCATTAGACCACGAGGCAGAATTCCAATCAGGTGCAGGCTGTGGTGGATGTTCCCATGTACAATTGGAGGACTTCCTGCGACGGGTGCTGTCTGCTGCCCAATTCACCGGATCATGATAACCACGAACACTGACAAGAGTGCATTAAGCTCATTACAGAAACAAAGAAAGACAATAGAAGTAATAATGGAGTTCCGATCTGGCGGTTGGTAGTTCCCAAACACAGCATGTATTTATAGCCTAACCAAATAGTTTTACAATTTTCGACGTCTTAAGTTGTGACCCGTGTACAATTTTGGGCTCTGCCGCATATGGAAAAGAGTGAGAAAGCAGGCAGTTAATGTCGTATCTATCTACCCCGCTAGGCTTCCAAACCTTCACACTGTAAATAATATTTAAACACTCCGTTATATTTTTGTATTGAAACAAACGGCGATTTTAGGATTTAAGCAGTAACCTTCCAACTCGTGGAATTGATTACCACTAGCGATGTTTCCGAACAGTACGATATATCTGCAAGAAACGAGCCTACTGCCATCTCGAAGTTCGATAACCCACCCGCATATCCTCTGCTCTTGTGAATGTTCACAAGTGACGATGATCTCTTAAGATCAAAAATCATATTTAATGTATTCTTACACGTCACACCTCGCAATGGAAACACACCCTTATGCCGTTAGTTTAAGTGTGTAACGGTCCTACATACGGGCGACTATGTGTCGTAGTGTTAATATTATGTGAGCAATAGGCCAGTTTACACCGGCTGTATGTCAGGGCTCTCCAACGATCTCCTGCGGCGCGCCTCAGCATTCCACTTCACGCGGCCAACGTGTGAAAAAGCGACCGGTTGTCTCATTTAAATATAGTAAGATATTTACGGATTAATATTACTTTGAGGTTTACAATCAATCTCGTCGAATTAAGCGTCAATCGCCGATGTTTTTTAAGAAAAGAAGTAGCGTAAATAGGAATTTATTAAGGCTAGTGCACCTTATCATCCAGACTTAAATTTCTACACTTAAAGTCGTGGTCAGGCACTTGCTTGGAAATAATAAAAAAAATTGAATAATGGTGTAATATGTTTATAGAAACCTAAGTTAATAAATACCTGAAAAGTGTACATGATAGATAATAAGAAGACTAGAACAGTGGTATTTGGGTCTAAGTAATGATGACGGACTAATCTCTTAAGACTATCTTTATTGTTTGATCTTCTGACATCTGGTAAGACGTTTTAGACATGTGTCGACTACTGTGAACGAGAAATTAAAGATACCAGCTTTATGCCTGGCACACCTACTTTATATATTACGAAAGGGTTTTACTCTGAGTAATGGCGCCCAATTAACTTCAAAACTAATAACATTAACTACAATATACTCTAAGCCAATTAATAGCTTTATTATTTACAACATACGTAAGCATAAATTTTATAGCGCTATACATTGATTAGTAAAACGAGCGAGCCGACTGTTTGACGAGCAAATTAACATTTATAGAAATTAATCGATTCTGTGTATATCGATTTCGACTACGCTATTCGTTGTATCGGGCTATAAATGTCTCGTTATCTCTAATGGTAACATATGGTTAGTGTATGGGAAATAGTAACGATTGGATGATACCAGATACCTGTTTATTTTTAATTCATTTCTGTTCAGTAATTTGATGTTACGTTATTTGTTACCTTTTTTTTAGAATGTAAGGGTAAGTAAATATGTACCCACGTTGTACCCTTTTTTTAAAACCCTTATCCCATTTATCTTAGTACTGGTAGAAGTAGCTTGTATTTAGTACTAATCTTTACATGGATGTTATTTTTTTTATGACGAACGACACAGATTGGCCTGAGAAGCTGGCCTTGAATGCTTCACCGGATTGAGAGGTGGCATAACTCTTGTGGTCGCTTAGCCTGAACCTCTATCGCTAGTAACTCGACACAAGGGTCCCCCCGGTAAGGGGTAACCTCGGCTTGGACGGTTACTATGTTACGCGTAAGCATTCCGATCAGAGGGCGCCAAAGGCCGTGGATGTTAAATCAACTTGATTGGGTACTAGAAAAAGTATACGAGTTAAAACAAAAATTGACATCAAATGTTAAATTTGAACGCTATTAAACGGTCTCTGTGTCTTCTCACACGTCTCCACTTATACTAATCGAAGTTATTTTTCATTATTTATTTACTAAACAGACACAACGATATGTAAGTCATGTGTTCACGGGTATTATTACGTTTCAATGTAAGCTTTGTAAATTGCCGTTGAAGGGCAGAATGGGGCCGTAAATAATTAAAATACAGGCACGTTCTTTATAGCTTTACCTTTAATGAACACGTCGTATAAAGTTAATTTTTTAAGAGAATAATTTTCTAATTTACCCGAGTACCGGCATTTCTTGATTGAGCAATTATCGTATACTAGCTTAAGCCGCACGTGATAATAGGTTATAGGCGTCCACTTGTACATGGTCGTTTGATTATTCCAGTAATACTGTTTATAATTGTACACGAGCATGGAGAGGAAAGAAAACGCATCAACAAAAATAAAAGTAAAAATTATATTTCCGTCTCGTCGCCCGGAGGCCGAGACACGTTCTTGACGATCCGGACTACGCGATTACCATTGCACAGGCTAGATCTTTACAATTCCACAAAGCGTCTATTCGCGACCGTTGGAGGTTGCGAATAATCCTCGCGAGTTACCGCTATTTTATGGGCAGGCCCCACCCCTTAGATGTTAGGAGCGATGCTGTAGTTTCTTCGGACACTTCTTCACCCACCGCCACCGCTTCCCGAAGTGGCACTCAAAGTTAGTTTAGCTTTTTGAATGTCCCTTAGATTATCCGTGAAATAGCTACCGACCGAACCGTGGTTCGGCCTTCTCGGGCGCCCTCGGATCGGAATGCTTACGCATAGTAACCGACCAAGCCGAGGTTTCCCCTCACCGGGGGGACCCTTGTGAGTTACCAGCGATAGAGGTTCAGGCTAAGCGACTTAATAGCTATGCCACATCTCAATCCGGTGAAGCAGTCAAGGTCAGCTTCTCTGCCCAATCTGTGTAGTTTGTCAAAAAAAAATTATTATATATCAATTTTAGAAAAGCAGAACAAACAGAAGACAATAATGATAAATATTATTATCTATCTAGTATATTCTGTATGATAGAACCGTAAATGTAACCTCACTATTAAAATTAGTAATTAAAATCCCAATTATTAGACTAGAAATTAATTATTATATTATTTTAAGTGACTAAACTTAGCTATTGTGAATTTCGTAAATCAACATTTAATTAGCACTAAAAAGGAATAATTAATAATATGGAAGCAAATGTTAATTACATACAACATTATTAATTTACATCGCAATATTAATAACTACATTGCTTTTATTTATGAGTGTTATATCGTGTTATTCACTGCTTAACTAAAGTTATTACTTTTTTTTTGGTAGGGAATGAACTACTGCCTGTTGCAGGCGACCTCTACACCGGGTTTTTGAGAAGTGGCACATCTCTTAGGTCGTTTAGAATACCCACCACCTCCCATGGCCCCACCAACCTCGCGGTTATATGGGCCGAAACGCGGGAGGGTACGCGTGGTCTGGCCGTGTGGCCCTACACGCACCTTCTTGACTCCCTACAAGTTCTTTATCAGGGCCTTTCTCCACCATTCGCAGCTCAACCCTTTAAGGGGCTCTACGGCAAGCAACATAATAGCTCGCTCGACGGCGCCAGATGACTTTTTAACGGGTCTTTCGTTTATGCCAGGCGTGTGCAAATTCCCTGAACTTGAGGAAGTTGCCCTCCAAGGAGACCAGATCGCGGAAGTAGACTGGATCCGGACACGTACGTGTCAGACCGTTCAGTAGCCTAGCGCGCAAATCATCATACAGTGGGCACGACCACATCACATGGTGCTGATCCTCTGCATCCTGTCCACAATCACACTTAGGTCGTTTAATCTGTTGTGAGTAATACTCTGCAAGGACTCCGAAAGAGGACCTCGGCTTGGGTTAGCATTCCAATCAGAGGGCGCTCGGGAGCGCCGAACCACGAGTCGGTCGGTAGCTTTTATCCGAAGACTATCAGACATTCAAATAGCCCTTCACACGGATCTTGTACTCGTATATCGTCTAAATAATACGATTTTATTATCCTGGGTAAATTTAATAAGAATCTTAAAATTTAATGATACACAAAAAAAGCTGTATAATATTTAATTATAATATGTATACTTTCTTTATTTCAAAGGCAATTTGTAATATTTCATTGGTTTAAACAAGTATAAATATACAAAGTCGTAAAACAAACGGCGTTTTAAGGTTAGCGGCGGTATAAAATATGTAACTTTTATTCCTGATTCAATTTCGTTGTTTGATAATAAATTATACATCAACAACGAAAAAAAGATTAGTCATAATCAAGCGAGGTTTAAAAAACGAATCATCTTTTTACGGTCAAAACATCGTACGCACATGGAACTCCGTCGGCCAAATTAGAACAAATTTATGTTGATTGAATTCATAATAGAAAACTGTCGATACAACATTTAACCGGTACTTTAAAATATCGATGTCTGAACATCAAAATATTAATGCAGATAACATTTGGCCAGGTATCGTGCGACCAGCTTTTGACATCGTTTAACCAATATCCAAACATTCTTATCAATCATTTGATAGTCGTTAATCAAGCAACACTTTAAATTCGCTTGAAACACGCAAATAATGATTTAATTCGAAACACTCTGGAAACTTGATAAAAGGTTAAAAGAAACAACGAAAACTCAAGCAAATAATACTGGCTGATAACGTTAGTGCAAATATTTTAAAAGAAGTTATCTGGAATGCTGGAATAACGCAAAATAAGCTCTTTACTCATTCAATCTAAGTGTCAAATTGTATAGCATCGATGATTCGTGTCAGACCTCATCTTTTTTGAGAAGGACTCGGTTCAGTATTGCTTTCCATTAGCCGGCACGCGCCGCAGTCGACTAACAAATGACATTTAAAAGGAACACGATTAGAGTTTATTTGAAATTGGAATGTCTCGGCGGATAATATAAATGGCGTCTAGACTTTCGTATGATAACGTGCGGTTTCGGTATTTCAGCTCAAGTTTTGTATTTATTGAACCTCAATGTTTAGAGAAAATAATTTACTATGCGCTAAGATTTAAAAATGCACTGACACTTACGTCTTTTTACACGATTTTTTAACCGAGTCCAAAAAAAAGGAAGAGGCTCCCTAATTTGCCTGTTTAATGTTTGTACACTCGTTCGATTTCGAATTTTTGCTAAAGGATTTGGTTTCAATTGATTCCCAGATGAATTTTATTCAAGAAGTTTGATTGCGCAGATATACCAGAGAACTCCTAAAAATCATATGGAAGAATGCTTGTTGATTGTGATAATAGTGCGTGTATGATGTAAGTCAAGGTTAATTTTTAGCGTATTCATACAACTCAAAATTAATAAGAGGAATAAAATAATAATAATTGTGTATGAATATGGAAATTTACTACACCGGTGTATTAAAAATAAACTTTGTAATACGACAAGCAATGGATCGGTGCAATAGACTTATAAGAAATGAACAATGTAAGAGCAAAGCAAACAAAATCACTCGCTGGTGGAAATGATTGCGGTTAGCGCGCGGAAGTCGCGTGCGATGGCCAATCGGTTGTGCAATCACTGTCATAGACAGTGGACCTACCACTGAATTAATAGAATAGTGGAGGAAGCTTGAGGTTTATTGAAATCTTCGGTTGAATACATACGTATCTTAAAATGGAAATGTTACTACACTCGTGAGCAAAAATAATATCTCGGAAGATAAAGATTCTAGCTGAATCTAAATAATAGCTGAAATTAATTGTGCATGATAGACAATTCTTCTTCTTAGTCGTCTCCTTCATTGCTGAAGGTCGTGTCTAGCACAAAGTGTTGATCGCTCGCTTAACGATTAACTTCCACGTGTCCCCGCCGGTCTTCATGGCTTTGGTTATTGGCAGGCTTGTGAGCGTCTTAACTGCGTCTGCCCATCGTGTAGGTGGGCGACCGCGTGATCTTTTTCCGCCCACCTGGCCAACAACCATTAGCTTTTCGTGGTTATCAGGATTTCTGCGAGCAACGTGTCCATAATATTGCAGTATGCGCTGGAAGCAGAGAGTTGATATTCCTGCTTTTGTAAAACTATCTAAATTAAATTATGATATCTTCTATTCTTTTTCTATTTGACATCACTAATAAGTCTTTTTTCATTGACATCACAATAAACCTCTATAAACTCCACGCTAACTACTACATCATCAGGCTCCTCTTCTTCCTGTGAATATGGAATAAGCTTCGTAATATGAAACAGATTTGATTCTATTTTCCAATGTCAATCTTGAAAATAGAGTTGGAAATTTTCTCTACAATTTTATGGGGTCCAATTCTAATTTCATCCAAATAAATATTATATTATATTCCAGAAACAAATATTATTATTTTTTACACATATATACAAAAATACATGTGTAGCCATCTTATTATTCCGTTTAACATTAGATTTAACACATTTGAAGTAGATCTCTAATACGTAACCACAAATAAGACAATGAGGTCAATTTCAAATGTTTATATTGGCAAACTCAACAAGACAGCAATTCAAACCGCAATCGGATATTCTATTTGTGTATCCATCCGAGACAATTACCGAATAGATGGAAAGATTAAGAAAGTCTTTAGCATTATTTCTAAATATTGAAATAGATATTCCGTTTTCACTTTTTACATAACTACGAAAATTATTAGCTAAGCCTGAGTAGACAAAAAGATTTGATTCTATGTCTATATTTCCACCTGATTTTAGGTGGATAAGAAAAGAAACCTCGCCTAGATTAGTAAATGCCTCTCCACAGATCTCTTTAAGACATCCATTATAGTCAGAGGGAAAGACTCACTTTGGTATTTTACATCTTTCCTCACTTTGATGGAATTTGAGAGGCTGGTGTGTGTCAAGTCAGCTAAGTACAATGATGAATGTTATTGACCTTCCTATCGTCTTTCTATAGTTTGATCAAATAAAAGCTATTCTCATCAGACGTCCTATGTATCTCCTATATCTTCCTTCCTAACGACTTTCTTGTAATTCCGTTGTATATACTACATAACCTATCAAAAATATTGTCACATTTGTATCTATTCATCTCCGTTGTCCTACGTTAAGGTCGGTATCTATAGTTATTAAATTCATACTACTATTATATAAATACATAATTATACATACTATTGCACTTAACGGTACGGTAGACTAGAATGCTCCTTTTCCCATAAACAATTTAGACAACAAAATGACGCAATAACGCAAAAACTTTTGTCGAATGAAGATTCGCTACTGTGCGATACCGGTAGCAAAATTAAAAACAATTATTGAACATTTTATATATTGAACATATTGAGCCACAAAGATCGAGTAACTACGACCACATGTTACATACTATTTCATATGTTAAGGCATGGTGTTAAGAGTTAATATGGCATACATTTCTAAAAACAGGACGGGTCGACGTTGTTAGATAGTTTTCGGTGGGCGGGTGCCAAAGCCGGACAAAGTAATTATAAACTTGAAATATGCCTGTTCAGATGCTATGTTTCGCAAATCATGATGGCTCATTAACGTGATCGTTGTAATAGCATGTGCAAAAGCAGTTAATTTTTTGTTTTTAAAAACTATGACTCCAACTTTACCAGTAAATCTAAGACAAGAGCTGATGTTTGACAACAATTTACTAGATGTTAGTTGAATTCGCAGTATTAATAGACGAGTCGCATTAACTTAACAAATGCTTTTAAGTTTTTCTAATAAATAATTTCCGTCATTCAAAAATTGGCATTTCGACTCTAATTTCTTAACTATTAAAATATTACGAATGTCATTAGCCAAATTGTCCATTTTACTTATGCCATAAGATCAGATATATGAAATCACGTAATACAATACCTCACGTCTATTACAGATGTGCAAAAATGAAGTATACTGCCATCATTATTGTCGATTTGCTAGTTTTCATAATGAGCTTGTTCAGTTGTACCAAAATGGTTTTCAAATGGCGTCCCTTAGATAAACCGTGAAATAGCAAACCGATCGTTTCTCAAACAAGTCGTGGTTCGGCCTTCTCGGGCGCCCTCGGATCGGAATGCTTACGCTTACCCTTGTGTCGAGTTACTAGCAATAGAGGTTCAGATTAAGCGACCTAAGAACTATGCCACCTAAAATCCAATGGCGTACCACTGACATATATGTACTACAATTATTAGTATATACGTACTACAAATATTGGTAATCTCGTACATAATCACCTGTCATATGCTATTACGTGTAAATCAATTAAAATCAAATAATAATAAAAACTAAAATTAGTATTACGGTTTTAACACACACAGTGATAATTTGTGTGACAATTGACTTGAGGCCCAGAACGTTCACCTTACAAATACACAGGACACAATATAAATGACACAGGCTAATCATAACAATGCAAGCCATTCATTACACGAGATTCAAAAATACAAAATCATACGCAGTTATACGTTTTGGTCCGTCATCATGAGCCCGTAATATGGCATATACCATTAGTCTTCCTACGCTAGCTCCTGCATTTAAAACCAGAACACATGACGATATACTTTAGTACCTATACATCATGTATATTTGGTACTTATATCTGGAATTCAGATATAAAAACAATGGAATTAGATTTAAAATTTAATTAAAATATGAATATGCCCGGAGCCATGAGGACCTTGCTCTCAGTTACACGGATCATACAGAGGGTCATGTTAAAGTTCTATCGCCTCTCAAAAATCCTCAATGACCTCTTGGCTGAACAGCGTTAGTCCATGCCGTAATTTTTTTTACATAACTGTGCTTATTTAAGGAGTGATGTAAATTAAATTAGAGGGCGTGTTAGTCTACGAGTTGCTTGTTGTAATGACTACGCACAATTGGAAGCGACTGTACCTTCCGGCTGCTTTGTATAACCACTGTGATGGACTGTAAATTCTATATGAGCATAATGCAAAATTGCACGTAACAGCGGAAATATTACATTTATTTGTGTATTGTATTAATATGTTTTTTAATTTCAAGACAATACAAAACGTAGTAGACGATAAATGTAAATCGAACTCCTCAATCAGCTAAAAGCTGACATGCTAGCGAAAAAGAGTAGCGTGGCTAAAAATTCTTTAAAAGATAACAACATACAAATATTTGCGTTTTAGTTCAATTTAAATTTACGGCCTACATGTCCCACTGTTGGGCACAGGCCTTCTCTGTAAAGAGAGTACATACATAGTCCGCCACACGGCATTAGTGCGTATTGGCAGACTTCTCATTTTTTTTTTAAATTCTAACACTTGTAGGTTTCGCCACAATGTTTTCCTTCACCGCCGAGCGCGTCATTTTTTTTATAACATGTTAATTTTTTTTTATGTTTTCTTGTATGTAAATATTAGTGACAGCATCGCATTGATTCGAATGAAGCTGTAATTTTGTCAAATATATAAAAAGATAAATAAATGTTAAAGAAAAACGGTAAAACGCGGACAGCGATTATCTACCACAAGATAAGGCGAGATAAAAGGCGTGATTTTTGCTATATTTCATATATTTGAATAGTAAATATTCAGGCGATGCTTAGAGACCGTTGACATTAATTGTGTTCGAATGTTTATGTGTAGGTGTAAGGCGGATTGGCGCCGAGAGCGCGGCGTCGTTAGAAACAAAGAGAGGCGGGTTGATTGCGGCGCGGTGACTTGCAGCTCCGCGCGCACCGTGAAATCACACGGGAGGAACGCCAGCGGTTCCGTAACACCACCCTTAGGAACCCCTAGAAAAAATATCCCAACGTTTACTCATTGTTAATGAGTATTTGCAAGATTTTTTTGCCAAATCTTGTTACACAGATGATGCGAAATATTTCTAAACTAAACAATATATATTTCAAAAAAAATTTAACGGCCCTATCTTAAAAAAAAACATTAATAATTGATCTAACAATTAAGGTCAAACAATCGCAGAGAAAATGAACTCGTTCGTTAGCACCCATGAATTCACCAGATTAGAAACCCGTGTTTTATATGAAGTGAAATTATTACATAATTATAATATGGATATTTTGCCTTTTCTATTATTCAGCTATTCTAGAGATTAACCGAAAAAAACAGATAGAATTTTTTTCTAGAAAACGTTATTTTGGTATTTTTACCGTCATATAGATTCATGTGCATGTTACCAAATATACACTTCAACTTTATTTATTTGTATAGATGATTATTATATGTACATTTTAATAAATAACGGCATTATTGAACTGATAGGATTTGACGACCTACAATAAAAGCTTACTCGTACTTCTTTCTCAAACTGCATCTGCAACCCCTTCAGTTAAAATTGTTTTTAATGACGAACTACACAGATTGGCCAGAGAAGCTGGCCTTGACTGCTTCACCGGATTGAGAGCATAGCTCTTAGGTCGCTTAGCCTGAACCGCTATTGCTAGTAACTCGACACAAGGGTCCCTCGATGTGGGGTAACCTCGGCTTGGACGGTCAGTTATTAATCCAACTGCTTTCGCGAATTTTATCTCGGTTTATTATTTTTTTTTAATCACGATATTTCCGACACTTTACAGCGGTTATGATCACGTGAATTTCGAGGGGTTAGCATTATTAATTAAAAATAAGCTGCGATAAAATCCATCTATGTCGGTAGATTTATTCAATAGGCAATATTCGCGCAAATACGAGTACTTAGTATACGAGTACTAAGAAACATTTACGCATCTCTAAAACTAGTAATCGAGTCGGCGTATCGCTTTCAAAGTGTTGACTACTTAACTATTTATTGATTAAATAGATACGTACCGCATCGTCCGCTGTGAGCAAACAACAGTAGTGTCGGCAAAAAACGTCGGGCCCCCTTTGTATCGGCAATTGTGGCTAACTAAATGCATATAATGACGCGGTGCATTCTCTTTGTAACACGGCTCTTTCATACGCCTATTTATTCCGTAACATAGGGGCCACCGATTTACCTTAAGTTAAATCTCATTTATGGACTCTATTCTGTAGTAAAAAATACTGACGCTTTTCACCCAGAAGGGTAGGCAGAGATTATGATATGATATATCTTTCTACATTGCCATGTTAATTACTCATGTCAGAGTGACCTTCTTCAGTGTGTCCGAGAAGTACGAATATTCCATTGCAATAGAGGCAATTTTATAATACCTTACCTGTTCTTTGCTGTACACTCCTTTTTTGAAATCGGTTGAAAAATACCGAATTTAAAATGCATTTCATTTTCGATTCGATTAATAAATCAAAAAATTCCGTTTAAAATTACATATCAAAAAATTAAATAGTAGATTATTGTTTCGTCTCAATGACAATTGAATTGTAATAGGTTGGTTTCATAGTGAAATGTCATTGGCAATTGTGGACTAGGGGTCCTGTTCGGCCACCTTTCAAACTGATTTTTTTTTTCTCTTTACTATGGCAACAAACAGTCCTTATTGTCTATTATGTTACATTATATGTTTTTTACAAGTTTTTATCGACCAACAGTGCCGAGAATGTTTAGTTTATTATAATTTGCAATTTGCATCCGCGTACAAACTAGAAGAATCAAACAGAATCGAGTCAGGAGAATTTACTTACAATTAAAGTTTTGAACCTGATAAATGAGTTGCTAAAAATATCCACTTCTGAAGTTAAGTCCTCTACGTTACAGAAATTGTTATTGTAATAGTGCAAACTTCTGATGAGGAAACGATTACTTGTATAGTTTTTTTTCGCTGGAGGTGGAACAAATATGTTTAAATACGAGTTGTTTAAGTGTAGAACACGAGAGGGTTGAATTAAAAATTTAGTTTTAGTGATGAAGTTAATTTTTCCTAAAATATGCGAACAGTCAACATGGCCATTAAGAATTTTGTAAAGATAATAGAGATCAAAATGTGTACTGATGAAGGTAATATGATTAATAACTGACCTCTTGCGAGAGATAAATTAAAGGAGAGCAATCTAAAAGCTAGTCTAATTGTATAATACTCTAATCTAGTGGTATAATACTCGTACAATTGGAACATTTTCTTGTTCTATAACGTAAATACACTAATCTACAGAATCGTAACAAACACTAATCAATCGATACAAGAAATAGTGTTCGAAATTCAAACATTAATGCATTCCCAGGCGTAGTTTTTCGGCGTTCAAGCCATAAATTGGTCGAATTTTCTCTAACCTCCACCCTTTTTGTCTCTTGTAATGAGTGTATTACCATACAAATAGAATCAGTTTGGGCCGGCGGTATAATGAAGTTGGACTCCCCGCTGGCTTTGGACCTTTGTGGAGGCCGGCGCCACGCGGCCCAGTGCAACGTATCCGAGTGCAGTGAGATTGCTTTACAAATATTGGTTGATCATGATTAAATGTGCCGCGTTCCTATTGATTTGATAATTACGCGGGGAAAGTCACTTAGCGCTCGCGTATCACAATCATACGAAAATTAGGGGGAATGGAAATAAATATAATACAAAGATTAATGATTAGTGAATATTCCCTAATGACAGTTAATTACATAATAACGGTACATATACTAATATTACGTACACAAGGCTAAGCTTAGTTGGAATAGTTAACAAGATTTCTTAATAATATTGGTGAGAAAAAAATATTGTTACCTTTTATTAAGAAAAAAAAGAAAAAATAACATATTTTTATCTATTATCAAACTGATAAATATATAAAAAAATCTAACAGCCTTACCAAAAAAGGCAGTCACATGGCACTATTAACATATGTCATTTCATAATATTTAAATTAAAATTATAAACAATGTACAATAATATATAACAATTACATGTATATACACGTATATATGGCTAATTTACTATCCGAATATATTAGGAACTTTACATGATCATGACCAAATATAAATTAGCATGTCGGTGACGCGATAAGATTTTCCCTACAAAAATTTGCTCAACGCGGCCGAAGAAGTTTTTATTACAAAAATTAGCTCTACAGACAAAAAAAAAAATAGCCCCACTGAAATAAGTGACTTGTTGGTTTATATAAATAAAAACGGTACAACAACTATGCAATAACACGAATTTCTTCGATTATGCGCAAAAGTTAAAAGCTATTTATTCACGTCACGTTTTGACCTTTTAAAGTGCTACAGAATAAATCATTGCACTGTGAATAAGTTCATCGACATCTGAAAACATATGAACGAAACTAAATCAATAGAGAAGCAGGTAACCTAATATCAGATATGTCTACTTAAGTCAAAAGTCTATAATGGCATCGATTTTATTTTTATTTTAATAGAGAAATTAACTTGTTTGTGACGTCTACCACAATGCTAGTTGATCGAAAACATCATTAAGGCAGGAAATCTTAGTAAAAAAAACGAAAATATCAAAATTAACAAATACAAGACACTATATACAAATAAAGATCGTGGTATAGAGCAGCTTAAAAGAGGTTCAGAGGTAACGACTAACGGTGTGCTTTCAGCGCACGACATCGCCACTTTGTCCCAATGTATAATTGGACATAGACCTTCAATTAAATGCAGATAGACCTCGCAAATATTAATAAGAAAAATATACCGTGGAGGTAATAAACAATGATTCATATCTTCATAACCTCATACCATTAAAAGATTAAGGAAGGCGGCGGTTATGTGGGGTTTTACCGACTGAAACCTCCCAGGTGGCCCTTTCCTCGGTGCATGACGAGGGGCTCAGGATCTCCAGTGGAAAACACCGGAGCCCCTCTGCACTGTGCTCAAGGAGAGCATGTCCCGCGGGGGAGGTTACTCCCTCCCCCCCTGTGCCCTCGCAGTGCAAGGCGACACGGGCCAGTGGATGTCGCCGTCTTCCCGGGTCCACCTTAGCGGACGAAAAAGGCCCCCATCCTTGTCGCCCAGTGAACCCGATGCCCTCTTAGTCGCAGAGGCATCCCAGGCAGAGGATACCGTAGTCTTATTCTTGAGAGCCCAGAATAACAGGGCTGAATCGGTAGGTAACCGACCTATATGAACGAACGTTGATTACAGATTTGTGGAAGAAGCAGTAATACCCAAGTATAATATATGTATAAGTGAAATCTACAAATATCTTACTTGGATCACGTGTTTATACAGCAGCGAAAGTTTCCTACCAATATGCGAGGCCTGACGTGATGTTAATAATAAGAGAGGGACTAAAACATGCATGTGACTCACCTGATATTACGTGATTGCCGCCGCTCATAGACATCTGCCACTCCACAAAGAATGCAGGTGACCTACTAGGACTTCTTTTTTGAAAGATCCTAAATCATATCGATTCGAAAAATTTTCTAACGATAGCTAGGCATGGGAGAGAAATATAATTCATCAAGACGGTGTAGATAGAATTTGGGTTCCCTCGCGATGAATCAAAGCGCTACCCTATGTATATGTGATTAACCATGCAGAGGGATGCAACATAAGGGATGCGTCTCTTAACTTGCTAAAGGCTAAATGATAACACGAGCCTTTAACTAAGTTTAGTGAAAGGATGATAAAGGGCAAGGTCAAGATTTGAACAATTTACGGTTGCAAATGGTAAAATGGAAGATGGTATTGAGCAGTCAAGATGAGAACAGAGAGATGGTCAAACACAGGTGAAGGGAGGCTGATTTGTCTTCTAGTCGCCACACGCACCTGGCGTATATAAATACCTGAATTCAATTCGTTCAAATAAGGATGTTTTACTTTCTTCCTGAAGCTGTGTTATTCATGCAACATGAGACAAAGTTAAAGTTAAAGTTAAAGTTACAGCCTTTATATATATGATATATATGTCCCACTGCTGGGCGCAGGCCTTCTCTGTAAAGAGAGTATAAGGGCACAATCCACCACGCGGCCCTCGTGCGGATTGGCAGACTTCACATGCCTTAGAAAATTTTTCTAAGACATGTAGGTTTCCTTACGATGTTTTTCTTCACCGCCGACCGCGTGGTTAATCAGCACATCAAATTGCAACAACAAATTTATTGGTGCCGGCACCGGGAATCGAACTCGGGTTGCTAGGCGTACTATGCGACTTGAGCCAATAGTCCGGACACTGAGCTACCACGGCTCACTGAGCTACCACGGCTCGAGACAAAGTAAGACATGGATATATTAAGTAATTTCAGAAGGGAGAGCTCAACTCTCAACTGTCAACTCTCAACGCTCAACTCAAAAGAGTTCGGATGGAATTCTGTTGTAATTTCATTGTATTTTTTGGACAACCCTGTAGGACGTGTCTAATTAACAGTTACAATCGTGTCTGGACAACTATTAATTTTACATACATATTCGTTTTAATTCCTTATAATGATTATAATGTGAATTTCTTAAATGACCAACATTATTTCCTAAATAGAATATTAGAAACAAGGTAATAATAGAGTAGGTGCAATAAATCCGCCGGTAGCCTAAAGCGAATGCGTTCGGATTGGCTTTAACAAGAATTTATGACTAAGAAGACAGGTATAGAAACGGTATCAAGTGCATTTAACTTATTTAGGGTTGCTTGGTTGGTTATATTATTTTTAGGTAAATAGATTCTTTTAAACATCTTTTGCCCTAAAGTTAATTTCTTTATCGTAACAACATAAAAATTACTGGCGAAATTATCCGGTGTTTCATCCTCAGCCTATATTTTAAAGTTGACAAAATCAGATTAACATGCTATAGCGCCTAAAGTTGGAAGTCCTTGATTATAGAGATTCAAGTTAAGTGGGTCTTTGATTTGCTTGATGTTGATCACTTTATTAATTTTGTCGCTCCTAAGTAACTTGACGCGTTTAACTCTAATATAAAGAATTAAAAGATTTTCCATTAACTAAATATATCCTTGCCTGGCGAGACAACCCTAATATGTAATTGGTTCTAGTCTTTGCCAACATCATAAAGGACGTAGTTACAGTATCTCAATTTATACTGTTAAATTGTGATAAATGACTAGTAAATAATAATAGGAGTTTCCCGTAAACGTATTTTAACTTGAGTCCTGTTTCATGATATTCTGTGGTTTAACTAATCTTAAAGTGTTTCATAACTTTGGGCAAGTTTGCAATATAAGGTAATGAATAATCTATGATATAACAGGCGATTGTTTGGATATATTATGTCCATCATGTAATATACCATATTTAGAGATTGAATCCATAATTCATTAATTTTATTTGAATCTACGCTTCCATAGAAATTACTTGAGTGTATTGGACGATTATTTTTTTATATACAAAAATAAGGCAACCAAGCAAGTGATTCCTTTGATGTAAAGGGCTGACGGTCAAAAATGAACACCAGAGGAAATAGGGTTGCCAGACGTGTTTGTTTACAAAGAAGTATATTGACTATTTTATTGTAGATCTCTAAGTAGTATCAATAACGTTACTAACAAAAGAGTCTGTGTTATTTCAAATAAATAAATAATTATTATTATACTAAAAACCCGCTGACCATATCTGATTCCACAAAATGGTTGTAAGTCGTACGACAGAAGTACGAGTAAAGAAGAAGTTGGAATATCGTAGTGATGAACAAAAGTGCAATTAAGCGGTGTAATATTTGAAAAACGATTCTTCGTAACGCTTTTGACAGACGATGCTCAGATATTTAATAATATTTAATAATCTTTGAAAAAAGATCAGGTTTGCTATGGATTGAATTGGCAGACTTGACTAGTGACTGACTTCGTGATCTTCTCATTTTTACCACTTAACAAAAACTCTGGCAATCTCCACTTGTAATTTCTGTAGCTAATGTTGATCAGTGGCATTGACTATATAAAAAAAATCTAAGATTATGTAAATCAAGTCATTTAAGGATATAAAAGTGGCCTCACGCAGCGGTAAAAGGGTGGTGTGAGGTAAAGACCGCTTAAGTTAATGATAAATTTTTAATTATTTTTATGATAATTTTACTTAATATACAATTATTGACGATAAAAATGAATAATTAATAAATTAATTTTATCCGATATAACATTCAATAACACAAACATTATAATTCATATATTCAAAGATAAGTGGAAGATGTATTTAAAAACGTGAAACATGTGTAAAAAAAATTGAGCAATTTGGCTTTATGGTTTTCAGTGTATTATAACAAGCATCATCCATTTTGTTTGGGCAATAAATCGATTACTAACTCTTCACTTGCTAATAAATACAGAGAAGCAACACTTTCGTAATTATGCACGGGAAAAAATTGCCTTCGCGTCTCAGTTAACGGAAAAATCTAAACGGCAATTTTAATTGTGTATCGATAAAAGCAATTATAGCTCATTAGAGCAAATCGATGGTATGGTAAAGTATCTCGTTTTGGATAAATTAAATGACACTAAAAAGTCGCGGGGATTGCGCTGCGGGTAAATGGTGTGTACGCGAGGGGCGTTCGCTCCGCCTCTCGAGGCGTAGGGAGGGCCGCGCGAACCGGCGCCGGAGGAGGAAAGAGGACCAGTCGCGCTCGCCACCGCGGAGTTAGCGCGCGTTGTGGCGTGAGACGTCGCGAATTATCGCCAACTTGGACCCTTACGAGTTCATGTACTATTACGAAACAGCGGCCATCGCTCGGAAACGTAATAAATTAACGGACAGATTGTGTTTTGAATATATTTCGTTTAACAAAAACCTATCAAAATTCCCGCGCGTGTCCTGACCTTTCATAAAGTAAAAACACTGCTCAAAAAAATCATGTTATCAAAATGATTTTGTAATCGTCAGCCAGTTGTCAATGAACATTTTTTTTTTTTATATTCCGTGAACATAGTGACTTAACTAATTAAAATAAAAATGCAGTCAACAAAGCGGCCAGATGCTCATTGAAAAAGATGTTACGGTTGAATGGAAAGACTGTTCCTAATTTTAAAGTATCCGGTGAAGTTTTCGAAGATGGACTTGACCACGCGCCGCGGTGAAGAAGGCGTGCCCGGGGAGATTGTTGTGTCATTGAACGGTACGGAGCAGGTGTGCCGTGAACTAGTGAATGGAACTCAAGGATGTGAGGTGACTGGAGTGACGGCTGAAGCGGCAGCGCCTCCAAGGAAGACCAGTTCGTTTAGCATAAGGAATTTAGTTGGCGGGGAAGATACGGATCGAAGTGCCGACGGCAATGCAAATGCCAACGATGGTAAGTTTTAATTTAAAAAAAAACACACCTTTTAAACTTTGATTGTAAGTATGATATAGTTTGTACGGTATTGTTTTAGTTTGTTATTAATCTAAATATTAATGTATATCTATTTAATTTAATAATTTTTACAAGTTAAGTTTTTAAAATATTAATAATATTTATAAATTTTATTCAATGATTTTTATGAACTGGTATCCATTTTTTTTCTACCGATTAATATATCAATGCATACTTAATTAACTGTAACTGATTCATATTCAAACTCTTTTTTGCTCTCTTTCTATTAAATATCAAATTATAGAATTTTTATAAAAATAGTCGCCAAATAGACGCGAGTTCGAATCCCAATTGACTTGTACCAATGAATTGCAGTTTTTCGGTTTTTTTATGTACAAAAAATCTTATGCTAAAAAAATTGTGACCGACGTATGGCGATGAACTGAGTGACTACCTGTCGCATATGGAACCTAATGTAAAAATAATAACTTGGTGAAAAGTGAACAGAGAAAACTGTCCCTGTCTACCCCGCTACGGTTAAAAGGACGTGAGAGCATATTTTTGTTTTATATATTTAATATTTTTTTAAATAAGCTGTAATATAAATCGTTCAGTGTAATGTCCTCTTTAAAATTGGTTACCTGCACATATCGAATGACCTTAATTTAATTTTTCTACAGACATTATTTATTATCAACGTACATTTAAGTAATTGGAAGTTTAAAATTGGGATTTTTATGTGAGAATGGAAGTATACTTAAATACCGTAAACTCTGTGTAATTTAACAAGTAGTTACGTTTATAATTTTAGTCATTTTGTATTTAAAAAAACATGGAACAACAAGCAGCGGATCATCGGATAATAATTCGTACTATTGGTGGAAAAAAGACGCAATTTCAAAACATGAACCTTTTAGAAACGTAAAAACAGTTTTCTAAAGAAATGCGATGTCATAGAGAAATATGTTCTAAAAGACTTTAATGGACAAAAATTAATTTGATTTAAAAAAAATGAGAAATTTTATAAAAAAAAATACTTACGTATTTCTTAACGACAACATTTAAATAGATAGATAGAATAATCGGATTTACTTAAAAAATAAAATTATAAACTTATATGAAACAAATATATTACTGGACTTGCGCGCTTATATCTCGATTATTATATCGTGATAAAATTGTGCAAGTTAGTTTATGCAAATTTTTTTAAATCCTTAAATAGAAAAAAGCATTTTAGTAGAGATGCAGTGAAACAAAACTTACACAGTTTACAAAGGACATTAATTTATTGGAATTATTTTTCCAAACTTTGTAAGCATGTGTGTAAAATCTCCTTTATATTTACAACATAATAGGTATTTTACAACTGCCAAACCGTCGTCGCTTGGCAGCATGCCCAGAAGGCTTTTAGCATTGCCACGTTTTATGGCAATGCTTAGCCTCTGTACAAGGTATAAGCCAGCCCTCTGGTCACCAGATGTGTCGACCAACTTCTTAGCTATCACATTAAAAATGTGGTGTACACTAGGACCCCACGGATCAAGAGTTTCTACCCCAAACGGTTCAAATATGAAACCTCTATCGAGGTTACTGTATTTGCACCGCTTGATGTTTTCTGCAGTTGCAGCGGCCGCTCCAGCCTCAACAGAAGATCCTTTATTGAATAGGGAAATAAAAAAAATATTGACGTAATTTCTAAAATTATTTTTAAAAAATATTAAGACAATTATTAAAGAAACATTATCGATATCAATTA
The DNA here is from genome assembly GCA_029286785.1 of Meandrusa payeni. Classification (NCBI taxonomy): domain Eukaryota; kingdom Metazoa; phylum Arthropoda; class Insecta; order Lepidoptera; family Papilionidae; genus Meandrusa; species Meandrusa payeni. The sequence goes on from JAGSMX010000012.1 coordinate 13,942,948, forward strand.
ATGAATAATTATATTTACTACATTTCCTTGACACCAATCATTGCCAGTAAAACGATTATGTGTTTATGCAGTAACAACAAATGACATATTAGTCGATTAAAAGAATCAACTTCACGTGTATTCTTATAATTGGCAGCATTAACGATTTTTTAATTAAATTTTTAATTAAAGTTCTTGCTTTTCTTTAGAATTAATTTTTTTAATAAACATGATCATTGAAATGTAAAACGATTTTCCAAGTATGTCACAAGTTAATTTAAAATAATAAATATTAAAGTTAAAGTTACATCCTTTATATATATGATATATATGTCCCGCTGCTGGGCGCAGGCCTTCTCTGTAAAGAGAGTATAAGGGCACAGTCCACCACGCGGCCCTAGTGCGGATTGGCAGACTTCACATGCCTTAGAAATTTTTTCTAAGACATGTAGGTTTCCTCACGATGTTTTCCTTCTCCCCCGAGCGCGTGGTTAATCAGCACATCAAATTGTAACAACAAATTTATTGGTGCCGGCACCGGGAATCGAACTCGGGTTGCTAGGCGTACTATGCAACTTAAGCCAATCGCCCGGACACTGAGCTACCACGGCTCTAATAAATATAATTACTTTTAAAACATTCGAATCTAGATGTTAAAACACTTTAGAGTCTGTGCTAAATTGCTTTTATTAAGTCAAATTGACAAAAATAAGTTTTCTATTTTGGTTAAAGGGTAATTGGACAGATTATTAGAGATACAATGAATAAAGTATAGGATTTTTAAATTCTAATTCCAAGGAAACACAACTCTTGTCGCATGTCTTTGACACGATCAAAAATGTATGTGTCAGCCGAGTAGTTTTACTAGCTACAACGCTTTCAAGCCGTAACACAATAACAAATACAAACTGTTTAGTGGCTTAAATTTGAAATTACTAGTTAATTACTTGCAATTAGTATATCTAATACCTATTTATTTTAAAGATATATATAAGATATACTAGGTACTTAGTTCTTAGTACGTATCAAATAAATCGAGGGTCATGTGTAAGTCTAATTTAATTTATAAACATAATGCTTCAGTTTTCCACTTGCCACCTGAATACCTTTCCGTGCCAGTCTCCTCGTGACGTCACTCGCCCCTAACTAGACGCTTCCGGGATTAAATTGGCCCGTCCCGCTAACCGATTAACTGCGCGTCGGCGTCGGTACAACCTCGAAGCCGATTCAACTTTCCGTTTTAATTATTACGGAGAGGTTATTTCGATGAAAAGCGCTTCTGGTCGAATCTCCTTGACACTTTAACCACTGAACAGATCACGATATGATCAAAAGAATTATCTTAAGCTCCGTGCGAATGTCAATCAATGAAGCACGAATAGCCTAATAGTTTGGAGTGTGTTCTGCAAAACGTAAGGTCGTTTCAAATCCAATATTGGATTGTCGGCGTAAACCATGGCCTTACATGTTTTGGGAGCATCAAAGAAAACATTAAATACTTGTACTATTATTGTTATATATATATCTTATGTACAACATAAGCATGCTTATGTTTCTTAGTCTTTATGCAACCCCAAGGTAGACTGGCCGTGAATGACTTTTTATGTCTTTTTGCACTCTTTTCAGTGTGTGCAAATAAAGAATAAATCCTTTTTATTAAATAAACAAACAGAGCCTTAGTAGCTCATTGTACGGGTGGTTACCTGAAATTGAATAGAACGCTAGCAACCCGAGTACGATAACGATGCTTGTTGCAATTTTAAGTGCTCTTTCACCACGCGCTAAACGTTGAACGAAATCATCGTGAGAAAACCCGTTTGTCTTAGAAAACATTTCTAAGACGTGCAAAATCTGCCTATCCGTATTAGGTCCGCGAAATGAGTCCTTTTACACTCTTTACATAGAACGCCTATACCATTGGTGAGATTATATGTTGAGGTATTATATTATATATTTAGAATGTTTGCATAAGCTACTATTTGCTGATAATTTTTGACTTTAAATAAATAAATATGGTTCCGGTTAGTACTAATTAGATTTCCATTTTTCGGCATCTTGAGTACAAATAAATCACTTGATAAATCGACCGGTATATGACAACCGGCTTAATTGTCTGTAATTTCAAATCAATATTTTTGTCAAATATGGGCCTGTTTAAGCTTAGATCTATGATGATCTATCTCAATGATTTCTAAAGTCTATGTTTATCTCGTATCTCCAATCATCTCATTAATGTTATGAGATGATTGGAGATTATTTTACATACATAAACACATGTACGAGTAAGAGTTTATCTTTTTTATGTTAGGAGCGTTGCTGGAGTTTCTTCGGCCACTTCTTCACCCAGCGCCAACTCTTCCAGAAGTGGCAGTCAAAGTTAGTTTAGCTTTTGAATGTCCCTTAGATTATCTCTGAAATAGCAACCGACCGAGTCGTCGTTCGGCCCTTTCGGGCACCCTCGAAATGCTTACGCTTACTAACCGTCCAAGCCGGGGTTACCCTTGTGTCGAGTTACTAGCAATAGAGGTTCAGGCTAAGCGACCTAAGAGCTGTGCCACCTCTCAATCCGGTGAATCAGTCAAGGCCAGCCTCTCTGGCCAATCTGTGTAGTTCGTCATTAAAATTTTTACACATTTATTTTATTACTTTTTTATAATTTACACATATGCCATACAATGTGCGGAGGCGTCTTTCTATACTAATATTTAGATCGCACGTGTACCTTACACACGGGACATTAAGAGAAAAAATATATAATATTTTCAAATTATTTTCTATTTACATAAGTACGTAATACATCCGTAGACGTATGGATGTTAAAATACGAGAGTTTTGGCTTGAAGCGAGCAAAATAGAACTCGGTAAAGAAGCTTACAGCTCTAAAAATACTTATTTCTTACTTTTTGTGTCCGTTTCAGGTTTTAATTTAATATTTCCTGGAGTCGGTGTTCTAAATTTATTATTTCTGACACTTGTTTAACTTTGAATACGTTTTCAATCACAGTATGAATACGGTGACATTAAAATAGCTTTTATACAATACAGTTTTTATGATTTACGTAAAATTGAAAGGCTATTAACGCTCGACCTGATAAGAAAGCAAAATTAAATCACAAATAATTTAATTTCCTGATTTAAAGCTTTTTGTACGAATGAATTTAAACTGGTTTTTGTTACCTCGAGCGTTTTCTTACGTTATTTTAGGTATACTGTAAACACTGTTAAAAAAGACTTCCCGAACTTGATGTATAAGGCTAGTTAGTTATTTAATTGTCTAGTCTCTCGATAAAAGCTGTCGACCGAGACGTGGTTCGGCCCTTTTTACCAAGCCCAATCAATAGCTCCTGTACCCCTAAAATCTGATAAATCTGTTGCTTTTCAGCATCTTTGCCAATCAGCAGCAGGTTCCGTATATGTTTTTATGCCTACCATTTTATCTTAATATTAATGCAAGACGGATTGTGATCTGCTCGTTTACATGTGAATATTTTGATCACAGTATAATGAATAATGTTCTATATCAATAATTTATGCATCAAATTATTTTATTAACGAAGTTAGTTTCCAATGTTCATTTAAATAGAATAATAGGCCCGTTTTACAGATCTTAGAAATTAACAACGCGCATGAATTGCCATGTGAATTTTAGTACTGAAATACAAAAATTTTAATAGAACAACTTTTACGAACTTTTTGTGGTTTTATTTTTAACCTTGATTTCCGGAGCACTTCATGGTAAAGGAACACATACCTGACTTGAAACGTCGACGCTTGACTTGACTGCGACCAAAATGTAGAAAACCGAAAGAACCCAATTAAGACCAAATTATTGTAAAAGAACGTTTATTAGTAAGGATGATTTGTGACTATTGAAATTAAAGAGGTAATGGCTGAATGTTTCCTACTTGGAATACTGTAATAAATAACAATTATATTTACCAGTAAACACAATAACCGACTTCAAATAGAATAGGAATATTTTGAAATAGAATTAATCAAAACCTAACCAATTCTTGTCAAACCCTTGAAGTACATTGTTTGCAATAAATAATGAATCATTGAAATCTGTTGGCGTGATATTGATTATTCGTCCATTTGTCGCACACATACTCTATGCAAATTTAAGACTTATATGGTTTTCTCATAGATGCCATTGTTAGAACTAGACCAAATGGGAAGGAACAGCTATCAAATAAAGAATTATCAATATTGGTTCATCCAGTCGAAAGTTATGACAAAAAAAACATAGAAAACATATTAAAATATAATACCAAAGACACTCGTGCAGAATTTAAAATACCGTAAATTCATTAGATTCTATAGTCATGCTCACTGTATAATGATTTAATGATTTACTCCGGAGGTTGCGAATAATCCTTGCGCGTTACCGGTATTTTATGGGCAGGCCACCCCTTAGATGATAAGAGCGTTGCTGGAGTTTCTTCGGCCACTTCTTCTCCCAGCGCCAACGCTTCCCGAAGTGGCACTCAAAGTTAGTTTAGCTTTTGAATGTCTCTTAGATTATCCGTGAAATAGCAACCGACAGAGCCGTGGTTCGGCCCTCTCGGGCACCCTCGGATCGGAATGCTTACGCGTAACATAATAAACATCCAAGCCGAGGTTACCCCTCACCGGGGGGACCCTTGTGTCGAGTTACTAGCAAAAGAGCTGTGCCACCTCTCAATCCGGTGAAGCAGTCAAGGCCAGCCTCTTTGGCCAATCTGTGTAGTCGTCATAAAAAAAAATGATTCACACGCTAGAATGTCAACTATGAACAGCGTTCCTCTTTTTATTTATTTAGGTGATTTTTTCTACAGGAAATTATAATTCTCAATGCTTACAAACTACGTATTAAATACTTTCTTACAATATTGAAAAGTGCTCTAGCTTCTATCATAGTTGGGAGAGGATAAGCGTTTCGACTGATTTTAATTTTAAATATTAATTTAACTCTCAAGGCTTCGTTCTTCACATATTCCACCAGCACATGAAGCAATTCCTCTATAACTTCACACTTAATACAATTAGATAAGATAGTAGAACATCAGTGGTTCAATAAAAAGCAGAAGTCAGTTTAAAAAAATATTCGAATACAAAAGATAGTGTATTCAATAGCACGTTATCTTCGTCATCTATACTAGGGCTTGCTAACAGAATTGACTTGCAAAACGTCGCTCCCCTCGGCACTGGTAATTGCGTTTCCGTTCACTGAATATCACATGCTCCATTATTATTGTTATATAACTGCGTATGAAATATGAAGCAGTAAATGTTGAATGAGGGGTGTAAAAAATCCTTTTAAATCATATTTTGTCAAAGTTTTCATCCTATAATGTTTGATAATTAGCCGAATAGTTTCTCCGTTCCCGCTTGTCGCTGAAACATTGCTACAAATTCACCATTGCTCCGCTGCTTTCTTGACACATAATATTCTACAAGTTTCCCAGTCTGATGTTGATTTATTTTTCAAATGTTACCGCAGATTTAAATCCAAAGTTAGCAAATGCTTTTGGTACTACCTTACTACGTTACACATAAGTTGTGTTAGTTATCTCTATTATTTGCTTGTGTTAGCTGCCAACACATGGCACCCAGCGATTGTAATTTACAATAACTACTTCCAATGATATCTTAGTGATTTACCTGAACCTAATTAATAATTTAGTTGTTCATCGCATTAACTTGCAATTGTAAATAATAACTTAACTTTATTAGTTTGTAATATAACTTCTAATTATTTTTGTAAAAGAAGATGGCGAGGACACGCAGTTGTCACAGCATTAAAATAATTCCTTGTGTAACGTTCCGCTGTCTCAATGAAGCGCGTGTTATAACACTTGCTATGCACTGTATCTGAGTATGCAAAAACTTAAGGCACATATGTATTTTCTAAATGGAGTTATAATTTATATGCTGCTGTTTGACTAATTATTAATAAATTGGCATGAGTTTCAGAGTAACTTCTTCTCAAAGTACCTCTTGGACAAGAGAAGGTTGGTAGTCAGTTGATATTTATCTCTGTCTCTCGCGAGGCGGATCAGATGGGCGGCACTCGCAATTCCGGTACACTCTCTGATGTTACACAACCATGATTTCTTTCTACGACCAACACAGCTTTTGCCAGCGACTTTGTCCATCAAGATAAATTAAAGAAGATCATAACTCTCGTGGCGCGTGACAAAGATATAATACTTTTGCAATAGTTCACACTTCTGGTACTGAGCACTCGTTGTAGGACCTCCTCATCTGACACCTTCTCAAGTCTACCCAATACCCAACATGTGCCTGTAAGCCTACATCTTGAACGATTTCCTAAGTTTCCGAATTTCATCCTTAAAATCCAAAACCACGCATCCGTGAAGAAGACGATCCAAATGTAACAGGTTAGGAGACGAACCAGCAAAGATATTTTAATATTAGTATAAAAAAGTTTTGCACATCTTTTTAAGTGTCTATCGTGCTATTTTGATATACGCTTTGATCTGCCGATCGCTCTCCCAAGGTCCAACAAGTCACGTACCGCAAATATTTATATCTGCCCACCTTTTTCCTTGCTGTGGGTATGCAATGGCGGACATCCGCCGTTAAAAACTTTTTTTATCGAAAGTATACACAAATATAACTTCAAAGTTATCTCCTTCATAACAATGTACAAGTTACAGTTACATCGTGATATTATAAAATATACCGCTACATGTAAAAACAAATCAATTATGGACGTCAATTGCTTATGGTAAGTATTTAATTAGTCTGTTTATTGCGTAACCTTAGAAAGGTAGTTAAGAATGAACGTTCCCTGAGCACGCTATCTTAAAAGTCGAAGCACTTCATTTAATGTTATATTTTATGGAGTGGTAATTGTAGGCCATAGATAATAATATGTTGATAAATACTTAGTATAAACATTTCAAGATCAAAAACAAGTAAGTTTAAACTTTTTTGTGAAAGACTTTTGTTTGTAGAGACGACAAAAGCGTATCAAGAGCCCGGTGTATTGTTGTCAACTTACTCGTAACGTATTCGAGACGTGACAGAGCTCTTAAGACGCGCAAGACTCCCCGAAAGGGTGAAATCACGACTTGGCCCGAAATATTTTATTAGAAAACTTTCTACACAGATATTTTCACCTATCACAACAGAATTCGAAATTCAAACATTTTAATGTATAACATATCACAGCTTTATGGCATTTTACGTATTTTTAAGTTTTAGTAAGTGATAATAAAAAATCTCAGATTTGCAATTCCTGTTACTACACAAGAATATATTTTGTTTTGACACATTATTTCACAGTGCATAGGCAATAAAAGAGAAAAACAGAATACCGTACATTGGTAGCACCTTTAAAAGCAGTTCAAGCGACTGTACCGCTTATGGTTAACAGTATTCGATTAAAATTCGCATATACAACTTAGACAGATGGTCTTATACTAAGGTCGGTCTTACCAGTAATGAATTTATTATCATATTTTACATTCTGTTTGTTTAAGGCGATGATTAAATATTACTACGGCAATGCGTGTTATGTCTTATCCTGGATGTCAAAGTATATGTAATTAAGTTATAAAATATGGCATTCCATTTGGCGCTAGGTGACTGCAAATGATAACAAATTAACGCTTGTAAATTTAAAACATCTCACCGATAGTAAATTAATAAGAAAATATAAAATGAAACTTAGCTGTGGTAGATTAAAACTGAAATTAGCTTTTCAATTCTAATACTTCTATGACCATATATGGCCAATGGAACAAGAAATGGAATTAAGAAGACAGGGTAAAGTGTTTATTGTTGACACTGATAATATATAATCAAAACAATATTTATATTCAATTTAAAAAGTAAAGTATACGTCAAGTAAATCTTATATACCAACAACATAACAACTGGGGTATTTTCTATGCCAGAATATTCCATCACACGTCGTTTCCCTTGGGTGGTATGCCACTGTAAGGATCGTATGTAGTCTACGGTAATAATTAATAAATACGAACACTTTTCTTTCTTTATTAATTAAAACCACATTGCAGTCGTCCTATGCATATGGATTACTTATCATCAAGTGAAATATACTTGCGTTCATCACCAAAACCAAAAAGGTACTTACAAGTTAAGCATGGTTAAAAATATTTACAAAGTGTATCTTGTACTAAGCCCCTTCATTTAAACACATCTAGGCCGTGTCCCCGTCATAAGTTGAGACCTTAATCGCTACTTAAACTTTTCTATCTGGCAACACTGGTCGACCTCAGAATAAGCAACGATGGCAGCATAATAGCGCTGCAAGAAATACACCTGTCAATTGCGAAGTGTTCGCAACCGTGACTGATATGGGTCGTTTATCGCTTTTTACAACATTATAGATTTTTACCATATATGCCTTCAACATCCCGTTCAGTATAAAAGTGATACGCGTAGAATTTAATCGAAAGTTTAAAAAATTGGTCGGGACGATATCGAAAACATTATTATTGTAGAACAATACAGTTTTAATCGTCTAACAAAACCAACAATATCATATCTCGAGGTGATGATGGGTTCGATCGCTATACAATATAGGATTTTTTAAAGTGCCATACAGAACAGTAGGTAGGTGCGTGAATAACCGGTTGAGCTCCTCACTTTGTATTTCGAAAAATATTTTAATAAAAATATTTTTAAAAATATATAAAAAGAAATTAAAAAAATTATAAAATGAATATTTTACAATTTTTATTGAAATTACCTATTTTTTGTACTACGTGAATAATATATATAATTATAATATATAATAAAGTGGACTAGCTTAGTAAATGCCTGTTTACTGTACTTTTTAAAACAGTCACTGATATGGACAATTTGTGGTTAATCAGTTTCTTCACATGTCTTAAAAAAATCTCAGATTTACGCTGATTTTCTCGCGCCGTCTTTACTACACCACCGAGTACATATACCGTTTTACTAAAGTTATAAAAATTCCTTACGAAAAAACGTGACGGACGTTTATTTCAAATTATTAAATAATATTTTTGTTCAATCTTTATTATTAACAAGCCGACACACTTAACAACTATTAATTAACAATGCATTGGAAGAGAACACTTTATAATGGAGAGCCTTGAGGCAGAAAAAACATTTATGTTCAAATTAATAATATGCCCCAACAATAATCCCTTATTAATTCAGTCAATAATGTAAAGTATAAACAGTTACGAAGTAAGGTCTTAGAGCTAGCATGAAATTAACTAAGATCCATTCAACAGGATCTATCATAGCACGGATGTCCTTGAGTCCTACGGGCCTTTGTACACTGGCACTTGCGTAAAAGGTAAAAAGTCTTAGCCGGGAAAGGTAATTTTGAAACATCCTGTAACAATGCACAAATAACGATCGACTCGGTAAGGTGTACGTCGGTTTATTTCGCTATAACACCTGACCATTATGCAGATGATTACATTATAACTTGATGGTGAGTCTATAATTAAAACATCTATAAGTTATTTTGTTATTGTAATTTAAATAATGCAGGGTACGGTAATTGAAATGGATAAAGTATTTCGTATAAGGAAACATTGACCATTTATTGCTCTCGATTCTTAATTTTAAACACATTTTATCACATATTATCATGGTCATTATATTAATACATGAAGCAGATACTTTATACCCCTTCTTACGAAAATTGCGGGCACGGGGAAGAATGAAATTTCCCATACTTAAACATAGACATAGACATTTATTTATTGGCATCACAATACAAAAACACATCACAGACAGAATATAACACACATTAAAAAAGAATGAAAAATAGAAAAAACACAGTTAAAGTTACACGGACAAATAATACAAAACATATGATGCCAATATCGAATACCGTCTCAGCATATGCTGTCGCAAGGATGCAACAGCGCTGATTTTCAGCGGGACTACCTAAAGACGTGCGCGCGCAATACTACTTTTATATGTAATGTATACAGACAATTAAGATTATAATAAATATGATACATACATAAAACAGTTATGAGATTAAAATATATTATTTACAATAAAATAATAGATCAAAAATTTCATAAATAAATATATTATTAAGTCAAAAATAAACTAAAATAAATAATATGATTATTAAACGTATAAAGTTTAAATTATATAATTAAATACTGAAAATATTGGAAACAACAAGCCACCGATATCACGGGGATATTATCTCTTTATAACTTTAACATCGGGTGTTTTAATTTATTTTTAAATGCGTTTACAGATTTACTGTCTCTTACGGGCGGTGGCAAATTATTCCAACACTTGGTGGCCAAGTATCTGAAACTGCCGCAGCAGATCGGTGTTGCGGAATTTGTAAATTTTTTTAGCTCTAATTAAACAGCTAGTATCTTCATTCCGCCATTTCAACTTTTCGTACAGATATTTAGGCTGTTCCGAGTTTATGATTCCAAACAGAAGTGTTACAAAATGTACTTATAGTTTATATAGAGAAGGTGTGGAGAATGCTTATAACTTATACATTCAAAAGCATTAAATCAATTACAGAAAACATAACACACACATTCATGCGGTTGTTGTGTTTGTGATCATAGTACCCGTCGTAGAGGAAACAACAACCCGAAAGAATGTTAAGAATTCGTACACAAATGTAAATACTATTAAATAAAAACACCATTCTGGAAGTACACAAATCTTACTTCTAAATAAAGTGCAGATAACTTTACAAATGACTTATGTTTCTGGAATTTAAAGTAGCGAGACAATCGTTGGAAATTGATATTTAACATTAATAAATATAAGGATCCTAATCGATTGTCACAGTGGAAAACTTTTACGGGGTGACACAGGAATAAAGGTATTTTAAAAGTGAGAGTTATCACAGGGGCCCATTAGGGCGCACGCGCGGCCCCACAGATGAAAAAAGGGAACAAATAAAATTCGATTTATTACAAAACACTTTTCAAGGGTTCTGTAAATTTATTTCTACTATAGCTCTAAATACATAATGAGTTTACTATTAGAGAAATTATAAAATACTGTCTAAACGATTTTGGAACGCATTTGGTTCTGACAGTTACTCTATTGGATATTATTAATTATTGTCTAAAATGGAACTAAAGTTTTAAGTACAAATTTAAATGTAAAATGTTAACGAAACAATTATTTTTTACGGAACCCTAAAAATGGTGACATTTAATGTGGACCGCTGTAAAAATAATGTCGCCGAAGCAACGTCTGATGGAGCAACTCCCGTCTTGGATTCTTTTCGTAGATAACATGGCGTTGGAATGCAAGTATTTGAACTCACCTTTACGCTACTAGAACCGTCTGACATTCATATCTCGGGAATAAATTAACAAAGAACGCTAGAGGGAATTCCCAGCTTCGCCAGATTGCGTTTCCCTATTGTTGGTTTAAAAAAACAACAAAAATATACCTTTTATCAAGTTATTATTGTAAAATTTCAAGTACAATAATTGTAGTTTAAGTAAAAGAAGTTTACGAAGACGACAACTATTCATAATATTATATTTTTCATTTCATTCATTCAGCTACTTTAGATGGCATTCTGAAAATTCCGCTACTATACTTAAAAAAAATTGAACATTTTCTTAATTTGGAATAAAAAATAAAATAAGAAAATACCGTATATTAATACCGTAGACTAATTCTATTTCTTCGGTGCATTGTGAGGGTCTCCGAGAACTCCAGTGGAACGCACCGGAGCCCCTCTGCACTGCGCTCTTAGAGACCATAGAGAGGGAGGTTACTCCCTTAAATGTTACTGCAATGCAAGGCAACACGTGCCAGCCGATTTCGCCTTCTTCCCGAGTTCACTTCAGCGAACAACAAAGGCCTTGTCGCCCAGTAATCCCGAGGGCTACAGGGCTGATTCTGCTGATACCTATGCCATCCCGGTTCTGATATGGTCTGGTGTTGGACGATTCACCGTTAGATTAATTTTACACATAATAATAATAAGAACAAAAAACATACACAAACACAACTGATGTGAAAGGAAAACACAAGACTTAAAAAGAAAACGTATGTATACAAATAAAATATGTAAGATTCAGCGACTTTCAGTTAGAATTCAAATGTGTTATAGTAAAGACCTGAAGCTGAAGTTCCCTATGCTTGTTACGTTAAATTTCTCACATGAACGACTCAGGCTAAGCATCCAAAGAGTTCGCCCGCCTCTCAATCCAGTTGCAAAAGATTTTAGGTTCCTATATAGTTCAATCTAGCATACTTCCTAATGACAGCATTTCTACTGAATTGATTACGTTTTTATGCCATTTCCAAGTCTCAATCTTGGACATATAAACAAGTATATTTACGCCCACTTTGTGTTTCCGAATTATCGTAAAAATACCTAATGGAATAAATCTGATCCTACTACACTTAAACTACCCTGAAATGTACTCGAGTAAAAAAAGAAACGTCGCAATCGGTAGGCGTGATATTGAGTTAATTCGTCCATTTCGCGCACATACTTAAGGCAAATTTAAGACATATGATTTTTTACGGTGCCATTGCCAGAATTTTTAATTTTTTATTTTTTATAATTTCTAAGCAAGTGCTTGACTGCGATCCCACCTGATGTTAAGCGGAAATGCAGTCATGGATGGTAAGGCGCACTAGCTTAGTAAATGCATATTCACTCTACTCTTGAAAATACCCACATTGTAATCGGAAGGAAAGACGCGGGCAAACTATTCCAGTCCTGTGCTGTACGAAGAATGAAAGACGAAGCAAATCGCTTCGTTCGGGTTTGAGGGATGTTCACAACCCAAAATCAAAAAGGATCAAAGGATGAAATCCCGCAGTGCGTCTAGAAGTCCGATGGTGGAAAGGGATGGGGAATTAGATCATGTAGTTCCTGAGCACACTCTCCAAAATGCAATCTGTAGAAAACCGAAAGGCTAGCTACCTTACGCCTGTGCTCAAGACTGAGCAGATTGGTTGAATGAAATGAAAACACTAGAGCTTTCAAATAAAAATAAGAATCAAGAAAATCGGTTCACCCATTCGAAAGAAATGCTTTTTTGAAGTCGATTGATAAATATTACACCGGGTTGTCGCAAAAATTGCCGAGACAGTTAACGTATTAAAATTACCTACACCAAACTATCATTACAAAGTTTTCCGAAGTCATACTTTGTGGCTGGCTAAATATTAATACTAGTTTGAAATAAACAGTTGCACTCGCTTGCAGTAGCACCCCACAATTACGTTCCAGCAATTTGACGAACAAGATGCAACATTATCTGATAAGGTGGAATGAAATAAAACAAACGGCTCCTCGGGCAATTTACTAGCTAATGGCACATCTTATCTAACTAATTAAAATACGATTTAGCACAAGGTGTGCATACGTGTCTTATTGTCACTTTGCTTCGATTATTATCAGTTGATTGTGAGTTGGCACGTTTTCTACGAAACCAATGTTGGCGTTCCGTTGTTACGGAAATTAGGGTCGACCTACGATACTAATGGTGTCGTGCGATTAATAACTTAAGGTGTTGGTGCCATTTAGCCAGCTGCATTGCGTGATAAGTTGTCTAGGTGAATCTATTAAATTAAATTAGTACTGTCATTGTCTTTGGATGGAAACGACATGACTTTGAAACTATTTTTTTTTAATTGTATTGTAAATTGCAGTACAGAAAATATGTAATGAAATCATGAAGAAAATCATGTCAAAAAAATTTTGAGCTTTATTTAGGTAACGTTGGTGATCAAGCTAATTAGCTAGCAAAGCCTATTTCACATTACGAATATCAAAAAGATAATAAGATAGGTCGTAATGAATTAAACAGATCGTAATTCGAACAATTTCTAGAAGTTACTATTACAATACATTAAAAGAAATAAATTTTATTTTTCCACTACTTCAACAACAATAATTTTAACATTACATTTTATAACACTAAATTAAATTTGACAGTACGACGACAAAAATCATGCGGCCAGTACTTAAAAAAGAAAAATCATTGCTTTAGATGAGTGTTAGAATTCTTCTTTTTGTCTAACATATATATATTTAAAGACGTATTAAAATAATTGATAAGTTAGTTCGCATAAGCATATAGAAAAAACAAGAGGAATCAAGAAGGCGCTAAAATAAATGAAGTAAAAAAAAAGACTGGATTCCAAATATGAAAAATAAATATTGCGGAAAAACCAGTTGCCGAGTATTAAAATTTAGTATTAAAAACTTAGAATTAGCAAATTAATTTAGTTTAGTAAGCAGGCAAACCGTTTTTACTTTATAATTTAAGAAACTTGAAGATAATAAAGGATATTTTATTTTATTTATTTTTTATAAGTTAGTTCACTAAGTAAAGTATTAACTCTTACTCATTCAATTCGTTCCACGATTAACAGGAAACCGTGTGACAATGGCATTATAATTTCAACCACCTTTCGTATGTAATCAGTTACAACCCTTTATAATGCGGGCTTCACTTCGTCCAACGTGTAATAAAAATCAATTTGTTGCCTGGCACTAAACGCGTCACACACCCTAATTTAATCCTTTTTTGTTACATCCCCATTTGGTAATTGGATGCGCGACAGACATTTTTATTATGAAACGTGTTTGGAGCGTAAATAGAATTAAACTGAAAACGATATGCAAACATTAGGATTTTCTTCAAGAGTAAATTCATCTTTATTTAATTTCTATTGTCAACTTATTACAGCTTTTTTTACAACAAAAAGCTTGCTGCCAAGAAATGAAGAGCAGTTTAGAATTTAGAGAATTTAGAGGGTTATTTTTATATTTTCTAAGCAAGTGCTTGATCACGATCACACCTGATGTTAAGTGGAGATTTCGTCCTGGACGGTAAGATGCACAGCTTAGTATGTGCTGTTCACTGTGTTATTCACTCTACTCTAGAAAGCACTTATTTACAGTAAAAAAAATCACTAGATAATCCCGGTCACATATGTTTTACTTCTACGATGTAGACATCTTAAACGCACGTACCATCGAAACGAAAAGTGACTACATTAATAGATTTATTATTGCAGTCACTGTTTGGCACTGAATTGCAGGAAAACAGATAGTAATTTTAGGAAATAATAATAATCAATAGCAGAGCCTTTGATGAAGAAAGTTGCGAGGCATGGAAAATAAGTAATAAATCTTAAATTAGGTAATAATTGTAATCATACCCATCGAGCACATATACTTAATTTACACTAAATTACTTTTTTTAAAAGAAAGCTAGCAATATTTCTTTTTTTCAGAAATATTACTAACAATCTTGTTAACCGTTCCAACTAAGCTTAAGCTTGTGCTAGGACATGGTTCACGGCAATAGTCGAATGGTGGATTCGAACCCACGACCTTACCATTCGCAGGCCGTACCCTAAACCATTAGGCTATTGACTTTAGACATAAACATACAACATTTTCTTTATTGACATCAATATATTACATATATAAAGAAAGAACTAACGTACAATAAGATGATGATATCAATCTTGGATGCCGTCTCAGCATATGCTGCCACAGCGCTGATTTACGGAGCTGCCCAGGACTACTAAATTTTGTTCGCGCGTACTTCAATTTACATATTAGACGAATTATAAATTATATTCTATTACTATACATACATGTTGTAGTTAATTATTGTCTTCAATGATTTTTCTACATTGCATTACATATTCTGCTATATTATTATTGTTTTTTGCTAGTGAATTATCGAGAGAAATATAGTTGAAATATCGTGAGATTATCATATACACGCTATAGCGGCTACAGACGAAATTCATGTATTAAGAATCAATTTGTTAGAAAATTGACACGAAAATTGTTCATAAATTGCCTGAAATTTACTTCCAATCGATTTAATTTGAAGCTTACAAGTTGATTCGTTTATCGTACTTAAATGGCCATTTAAAATAAAATTATATTTGATTAAAAATCAATTTGCCTCTTTTTAGGTAAGTTAATAGTTAGGTTATATGAGCTAAACTTAATATAGCTAAATTGTTGCATGATCATCAGAATTTGTGTCGAATTCCAAACAGGTTGAACGGTTTTTTTCCCTAAGTTTTGTATTGTGAAAACATCATTGAGCAATAAGGTAGACAAATATTCAGGACGCTGATACAAAGTTCGACATGTTTTTAATCTTTGATGAAAATGTTTCGGAACGTATTATTTACAAAATACTTTTAGAGATCCTACGGATTCTACAAATCACAACGGTTCTAAGTCAACTACGAGTAAGAACTATGGCAATCATCGAAAGTTCGTTACAAAATAACTGCACATTGGCTTATTTTCTAATTACTTTTTCATAATTCCTGACACATTTTTTTTCTAGCCCCTAAAAGCTGTTGGGGCTTTTACTACTTTAGCGGAGTGACTGCGTCGAACCTATACTAAAATAACCCTACTCGCGGTCTGTAAATAGGAAAACTCTATTAAAAGAAAACCATAATGAACTGAAAAACCAAACCGTCTCACGGTTTTATTAGGTACGTAGAGTTTTAATTTCTCACTACATCGTATACTTGGTTGCTCAGTTATCTGAAGATCAATGTTATTTACCATATATTTCTGCATACCAAACACTGTTTTTTGTAAGATCACGTAGTTTTTTTTATTTACGTGTGTAATAAAATGCTAACGGAACGCACACCTCAGAGCCACGTGGGCCGGCAACGTGATAGTGTAGGACTCGAACCGACTCCAGCCCTGTAGTTCTGGGCTCTCAAGAATAAAACTACGGCAACCCCTGCCTGTCGTAGAAGGCGACTAAAATAGGGGCCTCGGGTTCACTGGGCGACAAGGGTGGGGGCATTTGTCGCCCGCTATGGTAGACCCGGGAAGAAGGCGACATCGGCTGGCCCGTGTCGCTCTGCACTGCGAGGGCACAGTGCAGAGGGGCTCCGGTGCGTTCCTCTGGAGATCCCGAAGCCCCTCGTCATGCACCGAAAAAAGGGCCACCGGGGAGGTTGTAGTGGGTAAAAACCCCACATAACTGCCGCCTTCCTCCCAGAAGGCGGGCTATCTTTTTGAAGATTTCCTCCCCGTAAACAAAAAAAAAGGACTCGAATCGACTAAAAATCTTCCTACGGTATTCCATCGTACGATCATATACGAGGGTCACGGGATTGACAGTTCTTCCGCAACTTCTGCCGACCTGCTAAGTTTGGTGGATAAATTTACAGATTACCTTCAGAAGTCATCGCAGACGCTACATATTTAGGTAATCATATATAAGCGTGCTAGCGAATAAGTTGGCTTTAATATATTGAACACATAGAACGTGTAAAACAAAAAATATTTGAAAGAAAAGACATAACAAATACGCAACAAATAATCCATCAATTCATCCTCATCAACATATTTCTCAAAACTAACACACAAAAGTCTAATATACCTTGTACTATTCCTTTTTTTTTTTAAACCCTTCAGTGGCCAAAAAACACGACAAATAATTAGTTTGCCATCAAGCCACACACGGTGAGTGGGCAAATGGGTTTTTTTCGCCGCTACCTGCCAAATTGCCCACCGGGGAACTATCCAACGCGTGTATTAAAATAACATTAGGCGACGCTTATGCTGCGGCAACACTTGACGATTAACAACTAGGCTTCTGGCGTATACACTTTTCGGAGATCCGTAAACTTTTGAAATCTTATCAAAATTTAAACAAGATTTACAATTTTATAGTAGATGGCTGTTAATAGTCTTAAAGCTATTAGAACGTCACTGTATTCCTTGTTCTTTCATAAGAGTACATAACAGTATTTAGCCCAAACAATGCACCTATGAGCATCGTGTTTGTATAACGATGTCCTACATGAGCACTCTTATGCCAGACCTAGAACTGGAACGAAAAATAAAAGGGACATTTTGATATTCTTTCTTTCATTAGTCTGCCCGCGATTCTCATCTAGAGTAGTGGTAATAGGCGTTTACTAAGCTTGTTCATCGTACAATCCAGGACTGCCTCTCACTAAACATCCGGGGTGATTGCAGTCAAGCACATACTTGGAAAGTATCAAAAACAAGTTTTTTTTATTCATAAATCTTAATAAATAAAATAAATAAATATTTTTATAGAATACATAAACACATGTCAGTACATATATAGTACAGGATATGGTAAATGTTATAGAAAATTACTTGCTAATAGTACCCAATGTATAGCGATTGGTTCAACCCTGTCACCTGCTGTCTCTGTCTACAACAAATAAATGAAATAAAATAAACTACATTATAAAAACAAAGTATATATATAATTTATCTATAAATCATGTGGTAATAGTATTGTCTATTTAAACCGCCATTAATAATGTACAAACAACGAAATAACTCTCATTAGAACTAAATTATGAATGAAGCAATCCAATCCAATCTACTTATCCAGCTATAACCTGATCAAACCACAAATATTAGAACAATAATGTTATCAAATGTTACGTAACATTTTCTGACGTTATTGGATTAATGTTCGTCACAAATTACCCACTAATCTACTTGAATGGTCGTTACCGAGTATTTTGAGCTATTCACATAACGTTTCTATGCCATTAGCTACCAAATTATTGGGTTTCCGAACGCTCGTACCGACTCAATCTGCAAGCATCGAATCATTACGTATTATATTACATATTGATTATAAAAAACGAGCAAATGAAGTAATTTCAAACTTTAGTATATAATAAACTCGGAGTTAGGTACAACATAGAGGCCTAATAGAGGCTATGTATTAGTCTAGCAGGGCGATGTGTACCGAAGGACCGAAGTATGGAATATGATATATAATATGTATGGTAATATGATATGATAATATGTATCTAATATTTTTGTGTTTGTGCATGTCGGTATATAAAATGTGTGTGTGTGTGTAAAAATTTCATTTCAATTATTTGTGATGTTATTATATTTTGGAACAGTTCAATATTAGAAGGACGTCCAATTTATTAACCGACTTTATAAAGGAGGAGGTTGTCAATTCATCATCATCAGCTCGTATCAATTTACTGCTGGGAAATAGGCCTTACCGAATGCCTTCAATCATACAAGATCCTGCGCTTTCAGCATACAGCTACTTCCAGCTATTTATCTTTATAAGGTCGTCGGTATATCTGGATTTATCATAACTATGCTTGTTGATTGAAATATCAGTATGTTTATGTCAATCTAAGACTAGGTGAGTAATTGACGACAACGTGGAAAAATGTGAAAGAAGATAGAGATTTTAAGAGCCAGAACTTCGTAATATGACTATGGTACTTCATAAATAAAAGAGGGCGCTACCAGCTAGTAAAGCTCTCTTTTTTTGTTTTCTGTTCGTTTAATGTGTTTCATGCGTCACGTTTGATGTGATTTGAAGTCGATTATTACTGACTCGTAAATATTGGTTAGTTATATGGCTGCTTTCCGCATCAATCCTAAGGTCTTTAATTAGCCCTATAGACTTGTTTATGATTATAATAAGAAGCCATTTAATTTATCAGACATACAACACATGCACACGCGACTAATAAAAAAGAATTAATAAAATGCTCCAAAAATCGGAAGGGCTGCGTTATAACGTTAAACAGACAGAATTGACTACTCAGAATAACACAGACTATGTAAGAGATAATCAGCGCTGGTATTATGTCAAAAGTTTCCCGAGGTATCCTCAGTTTGCTCCATTATGCCATTAAATATTAAAAAAAAATATTTAAAACGTACTACTCTTAAAGAAAAGAAGCCGTAAAGGAAATAAAAGGCACTGTAGTCTATAAACATACTTATTTCCGCGTCCAACGACTTCGCAAACGTATAAATAACAATAATTTGTCAACAAACATATCACTTAGTTTTTATCCGTTTTGTAAATAGTTAAGTGTAACGCGACCTTTTCACCCGACCGTTGCGTGAGGCCATTTTAATTGAACAGAACTTAATTAAAAAAATGATTAATACCGGGCTGATTAAAATAACACGATAAAACTTCAAAAAATAAGCTGCCACTTTATGTTGGACTTCTCGTTGTATTTGACCTTAAGCTTGTACTTTTTGCCAACGCAAACCCCAATGGTTGCAACTTTCTCAATTTTTAATTGACACCAAAAATTTATTAATAACGCGCAAGACGAATATTTAATGCATAATTTTAATTTGAAAGGTGTGATGAGGTATTCACGTGTAGGTGGTACTTTTTTATATTGCATAGGGACGGGACGAGGGGAATTTTAACTTATGGCAACACAGTTTTCTATTAGATCGACTTCTTTCCATTCGATACGGCGAAGACTTTGGTTCTCTCTGCGTTCTTTATCAGTCAGTTCAGAAATCCACTAACTCTCATCACGACTGAACTCAAAATTTCAATCTAAAAAAAATAAATCTAGATACTATTTCATTCACATCATGTTATACTTGTGAAATCAGTAATCATTTCAACAGAACATAATGAATTTTACCATTAAGTAAAACACCGGTAAGGCAACTCCTTTTTCGTCCGATGAAAAAATTCTATTTTTATTCCGAGAGTAGTTGCGTGATCCGAGTATTAAAGGAAGAGTCATGGTCTCCGACCGTCACGACGGGATCACCTTATAACTAAAATTACGTTGGTACGAAACTCTACCAGTCGAAGTTTTTAGAATTTTTAAATGTTTGAAAAGTAATAATAACTTTACCAGGGTTTTTGCTTTAAAAAAAGTAAACTCTTCCTTGCATAATCTTAACGTATTAAACAGCAGTATCTGCCAATTCACAACGATGTAGAAACGACTTAATTTTGAGTTAACGCGGTCACGTCATACGATTATTGAATTAGGGAAATTCCCTAGCGTGGTGCCGGGGGAAATGACCAGCGGTCTTTGTGAAGGTAATCCAAAGGCTCATTGGGCATAATTGTATTGTGACATGTCATAATCGTGGAGGGCGTTGAATAAACTAATATGAACCGTATTTAGCTCAATCAAGGGCGGGATTTGTACAAACAATTTATAACTTAGAAACATAACGCAATGTTAGACTGTCAATCCATCAACGTTCCGATATAACGGCGACTGTTCAAGTTTGTTTGTCATTCTATTTGTTTGCAATTGCTTTTTGTCGTATTACATTTGTGATTTTAATTGAAAATCATTTCACGTGAATAAACTTCAACTGATATACAGTTGATGGTTCAATCAATTTTAAATTGTACACCTAGTGTGAATTATCAGCAGTCAAACTTTTTGAAGTTATTTAAACTTTAAAGCTGCTGTAGCCTCTTCGTATTATAATTAAATGAGCAACGCTCCTAATGTTGAAATTGTGTGTAAAGCGAATAAAATCAAATGGTAGGAAATTTGATGTTGGTAAGATTGAAGACTGCAGCACTAGAATTATATGATCTGATCCCAATCCTTTCAATATTGTAAGGATTTCAATGGTTTTCATCTTGTGAAATTGGGATCCTTTAGATTTAAATTAAGCGCGTTGCTTTCATCATATATTATTATAGTACCAGAAATGGATTGGGGCCATTCTTTTCAACAACGAATCAACGAAAATATCAATATTTCTACTATTTATACCATATACAGTACCGCAAATCGCAAACTTTATTTCATATAAATAATTTCCCTCGATGTTCTTAAAGTTATTTTAATAATATACCAACGCAATTGCTATAACTATATAGAATAAAAGTATGATGGTTTTTTTCGTGAAAAATGGCTCGGGGCTCATGGTGGTCATCTAACTTACATTTTCATTTTCATCTTAGACGTAAGAAATAAGTGTACGTGTTTTAAAAATACATGGCTTAAATGTCTTGTTACCAAGCCATAAAATAATCATCATCAATGTCTATGATCTTAGGAAATACTGGCGAGCGGCTTTTTTCTTTTTTTAACACATATATTTACACATAAATGTCCAACTGGCCAGTGTGTATTAAGACATAAATCGCATATCGTCAACTTTGTAGCAATAACTAGTGAAATAAAGCGACTGATTTCCCGCCATAATTCACCGTGTTAGCGTTGGTCGCCGTTCACTGTACACTTTTTGCGCCTATCGTGTAATGATACATGACCCGTTTCGATGTAAACGGTACCTGTGTAAGGATTTTCAACTTCTTTTAAACATTAAACATGCGTAAATAACGTTTAATTGATCGTTCCAGTAACTGGAGTTGTACAATTTTGCTATCATTAAGCTGCTGTAATGAATTTCATTATTTCCTTCTCAGTTACGTACATAAATAAATTATATAATTAAAACCTTAACACGTTCTACGGAAATTGATTAAATCTCTTGTGTCACGTTAATTTAACGGTACATTTAACGAATGACAGTAACTTAATAAAAATGTTGAAAATATAATCTGAACTCCAAACTGTCTATAAAAAATATAGTGTAAAAGATTACCAAATAATTAAATTTAGAGATGAATTAATCAATCGCTAAACTGAAAATAATAGTAAAATACAAATACAAAAACCCACCTCTGTCACCTGGAGGCGTAGGCAGAGAACACGGACTTCCTTTTAGTACTATCCTGTCACACCTCTTTCGCTTTATTCAAATCCATACGACTGCTCATACATAATCGTCGATTAAGGTTGCTTACTCCTCCTTTTAACATATCGCCAATCGGATCTAAATACCTCCTTCTATGCCGTCATCAAACAATTTAATGTTTCATCTGAGGTTGTTATAGAAACAATTAAGTAAATATTAGGAGAAAACAAGCTATCTACACATTGCATTCAGTTGACAGCGAATACTAAATTTTTACCTGTAGAACAAATTTGCCTTATAACTCAAGTATATTTACGAGCAAAAGCAAAAACTGACTTCATATCGAATCTAACGTTGAACGCTATTACTTACAGACGACCTTCATGTATTTCCGAATTATCGTAAGAATATTACAAAATAATCTTAATCAGAACCTAACCAAACTTTTATCAAACTACTCTTAAAGTACCTTCTTTCCAATATAAAATGAATAATCGAAATCGGTTGGCGTGATATTGAGTTATTGGTTCATTTGTGGCAATTTTTTTTTGTCAGAAATATTACTAATAATCTTGTTAACCATTCCAACTAAGTTTAAGCTTGTGCTAGGACATGGTTCACTTCAATAGTCGAAAAGTGGATTCGAACCTACGACCTTACGATTCGCAGGCCGTACCCTAAACCATTAGGCTATTGACGCTTCAATTTTTTTAAATTATGTCTTAAATGGTTTTTTTCATAGACATCATTGTCAGAAGTTTTCGAACAAAAAAAGAATCATCACAACCGGTTCACCAAGTTAAAGGTTATGAGGTAACAAACTCTCTTCCTTTTTTGAAGTTGGTCTTATAGGTGGTATGTATAACACCTATAAGAGTAGAATCAATTTCGCAGTTTGAAATTATTTTAGATAATGCTTTACATTAGTTAACGTTAAAAGGAAAATTAAAAGAACAGTCTCCTGTAAAAAGGCGAATTGAACGTTAAACAATACTGCTGATCGAATTGCATGCATTTTAAGATTAAATTCGTAGTGCTCTTGCAAAGACTTTGAACTTTGCGCAAAATATTTATTGAATTCATTTGCAAATTTTGCGGTGTTCGATACGCTAAATTAACACGGGAAAATTTTAAATTTGGAAGGCGAAACAGAATCAATTCAGTTTTTTTTTTAATTCAATCGGTAAAAATTAATAAATTGCTGAGAGAGTATGTATTTTTTAGAAATATTTATGTCTCAGTCTGTACGTGCGTGAGATTTCCATGCGCTAGTGTAAATAAGTATAAAGAAATGTCTAAGAAAATAAAAGATCAATTGAACAAAACGTACCGGACTTTTATACAGAAATGTATAATTTTTTTTTTAATATCGGTAACTTCAACACAAGTAGGTTAACAATTAGAATTTGTTATGTAAGGAATATATATAAAACCTAATCGGTCTTGTGTAAAAAAATTGTTGAAATATATGAGCATGTGATGCTAAAACCCATCTCGCAAATTTGAGGTTGGCTGAAAGTTACACTGCGATTAATTGATGACGCAGCTAAAACCAATCTGTAGTCTTGAGAATAGACCTAAGGTGGATTCTAGACGGATAGAATACACTGCGTGCACTCGAATTACATGATCTAATTCACTCATTCCCCTTACACCATCGAGATTTACGGCGTGGTTTCTCACACGAAGCATTTTGTATCGTGTTTCATTATTATACTACTGCAAAGGAGTGAAAAATTTCCCGCGTTGATTTTCCCTAAGATTAAAAGAAGTTCAAGAGAAATTAATAGATATTTACCAAGATTACCTTTACCATCAAAGACTGCATCTCCACAGAAAACGAGGTGATTTTGTGGTCAAAAAGACGTCTTATGAATACGACGTCTTTTAGCTTGACAGATAGCAACAGCAAAGACTGACCGCTTTTCAGCAACCTTAATATGTGACATGTGTGATCGCTATAATTATATCGGACACAAATTTTATCAAGCGATTTTTTCATACGCAAAACGAAAACAAGTTTTTAACTACGGATGCACATTCTTAGATTTTTTTTTATTATAGTATTACAAAAAGACAGTTACTAACTCGTTATGATCGGAATAAAATTTAACCGATGACGATTGGAGAACCTGTTCTTAATTTTTATAAGATGTATTCAACGTGTGAGTAATAATGACGTTAAAATGTGATCTTTCTCATCTTTTTCTGGCATTCCATCCAAATGGAATGATATCAATCATATTATAATTGAACCATCTTTCACGTCTGTATGAAGTTTTGTTTGATTTTTTTCTTGCAATTTATTAAAAAAACAATCTCGAGAAATGCATCACTTTAAAGCTTTTTACTCTATACTCAACTATAAGCAACTCAATATAAGATTGGTAGATATTTGTACTTATAATTTTATTCTCTCACACACTGATACAAATATAATGACTCCTCTCATATTATAAAGTTATTAGTGTTGGCAATTAAGCTGGAATTATATTTACATTAAAGCCTACCAGCACTAACGTCACTACGTCTTCAAGTAAATCAACGACGCGGCCACATCCGGCGCACGCGCACAAAAAGTGTGAATCTAGCTCGCACTGACCGCGGAAACCTCAAATGAGACTTATTTCTTTCACCATTGCCATTGATAGCACCATTTGTCGTACTAATGTAAAATGTATTTGTATTTCTAGTCATGGATGATTGCGGCATCAGCTCAGATGTGGGAAACATTTTCCTCTTTTAAAGTTTTGGTGTGAAACATCTTACGCTGCATTCGGAAACATCGCATAGTGTTATACGATGCCTACGTTATATAATAGTAAAGGATGTTATATTGTACTTCTGCCAATACCTTTGAATGAGGCTCTCTTCTGGTGTATTATTAAAGTCGGATACAACTTACTACCACTTTGACTCTTGGCCTAAAATAACTTACCACAATATTCACCATATGAACTTTATAATTATTGTTATAAATATTTTGCTTTCGTAAATAAATTTATAAAAAAAAATTTTCATTACTTACAATGTCATCAATATTCAATATTTCAAAATCGAAGTTTAGATCATTCTAATTAGATATTAATTTGATTGAATAAGTTCGTTGATAAAGAAATTTCAGATCGAATATTTAATTTTACGTTAATTAAGCGATTGACAGGAATATCAAACGAAAAATCAAAACTAAAAAAAGAATAACGTAACACGTGAAAAGGTTTGTAATTTCTGATCGTTACACGGCTCGTGTCAGCGCCCCGCTCCATTTCCCTCCGTCAATAGCCTACCACTCAAATTGCCCGCAGACTGCCATTTTAACTTTTTGTACTACGTTTTTCCCTCCTTTTATAACGATTTCAATCATAGGTCAACAAACTTCGGACTGCGAAAAGTGTTTTCAATTTACAAACAAACAGACCACAATGTGTCCCATTAATAGGTAGGAAATATCCAATTTTCGAACCTTAAAAAAAACAAAAAGTGATCAGACCATTTAGTCTCGGTCCGAGCCAGACCTTTATTATTTTAGAAATCTAATTTTAGAACAGATCAGCAGAACATGAACGGT
Source organism: Meandrusa payeni (assembly GCA_029286785.1). NCBI lineage: Eukaryota > Metazoa > Arthropoda > Insecta > Lepidoptera > Papilionidae > Meandrusa > Meandrusa payeni. The sequence continues at coordinate 13,968,957 of JAGSMX010000012.1, forward strand.
TAATATTGATTATCGGTCACAAAATCGCAGACAAAGATGTTCGACAGAAACAAAGCGTGGCAGATTGGGGAGATGATGATTTTTAGGGTCAACACATTTTCCCTTAATCGCCAAAAACTGTGAGAGCGCAGCGAAAACAATAATAACGTTCGCCTGGTATAATTTCATAGTCGATCCGTTAACAATATGAAGATGATGATAAAAAGTGATTTCCTATTATGGACTGGCGCTGAATAGTAGATGCGGTTGGACAGAATCGATTTGGCGTAGCGGCGTGAAGTTTGTTTAGCGGAACGTTAGCGGGGGAGACGTGCGGGGTTTCCGATAGAAGGGAGGAGAGAAGTAAAAAGCGTGCGCCCGCGCCGTGTCACGCCTCTATACAAAGTTTATTGGAGTACATTTAACGACGCTTTGAGTAAATAACTAGGCAAGTTAGTTTTTCTACGTCGTTTTGGAGGTTACAGAGTTGGAACAGCTGCAGGTTTAACGGTCCACCAACCTGCTGTGGTGCTTATTATTCCAACCTTTATCGCTCTCGTTTCATAATGACGTAAATTTAAATGTAATACTGAAGCGTTTTACTAAACATCAACACTGAAAAATGTATATAAGAAAAAAGAGCTTTAAACCAAACAACTGAAGTAAAACTTCTTTTATAATAAATATATTTATATTTTTGAGTGGATTTTTTTTTCATTATAGGATACATCAATATTTTTATGAGAGAAAGAGAGAGAGAAAATATGTGATCGCACCTCTCTCTCTTGCCCCTAAAGTAGTATACGAAACATCTCTCTTTCTATTTTCACTAACTTATATCTTTCTCTCAACTTTCGTTCGCCTCCCCGATCACACAATTCGTAAAGCGTGCGTTTAGAAGTTTTACTTCGAAAATTACTGTCGTCCACATACCATAAAATAGAAGAGATGTGGAATCATGCTCTGAGGAAACGATATAAAAGAGAAGAGAGAAAAAAATCACTTAAAAAGTGTAATTTCAATAACTTAGTTCTGAAATAATTTTGACGATTTAGATTATTGACTTACTCGACAATTTGTTTACGACCTGACACCAGTTTTATCACAACTTTAAAATAAATAAATATTGCTAAGTGTTCAGGTAACACCACTTAGCAAGAATGAGCAAAATTTACGTATTTCATTATATTTCCATAAAGAATACGAGTTAGGTAAAAAAGGAAAACCTTTGCTCATGATTGGTCATTAATTTTGTTCTTATCCAATTTATCTTTGCACGCACGTAGTCAAGAAAACAAAAAGATAAATGTTGAACCGTAAAATATCGCACAAACTAATAATTTTATAAAAATTACTAAATATATTATAAGGATAATTTTCACCTCAATTGGCAATCAAAATTGTATACTATGTTTAAATTTGATAACTATAAATTAAATGCTTTGTTAATAAATTTTTAACACGACCTGTTAGAGGTTCTTTCCTATATGCCAACGCCTCACGAAGTGGAAATAATGCTAGAAAAAATTCCAGAATATCTTAAAAACCTATTAATGCAATTAAACGAGCCATAGCTAGGCCCTCTCAAGCATTAAGTAGATTAATTATAGAGATATATTAGATAAGATTATCGGCCCAAACCGAACCAAAACTTTTCAACCGCGGGACCCTCCCCGTATGTTCCTTATGATGGAGGTACAGACTGTATGCCCGTAATACTCTGTCAGTTCTTAAACGGTAAATAAATTCATAATCGGGTATGAAATGAAATTATAAAAAAAGTCCTCCTTAAGGTCAGAGATAAAAAGTGAAATTCCTATCCCCATTCTCTTCATTGTTACTGATAATAGAGCAGCTAAAAGCTCGGCTTCGTCACAGAAAATATAACATTACCAAACTATATAATGCTAGAAAGAATTTAATAATTATCCGCCTTACCGTTTGAACGCAATCCTGATAGCTATCTTCATAATCGTTTCACATCAATGCCGTGTGGATTTGCAATTGACTGTGGTAATGTGAATTGTCTGTTTTGCACACGTAAATGCAAATACTTAGTCATTTCTATCTCTCATAGATATCTATAAAGAGAAAAATAAGCTACATAAATGTCTGTCCTCACAAGATCAAAACAAATATTGACGTATTTGTATTTCGTATGTTACGAGGAATGTTTAACAAATTACTCATGTTTGTTAAGGAAGTATATTGTTAGATATGTAATTAAATTATCTTAATACTTTAAGACAATTGATGTACAATCTCTCACAAAGGTCTATAAATAAGTAATACCCGAGCCTAAGTGTCTCCACGCGATCATATCAGAAACGAGGTGAGAGAGAAAGTAACGGTCATAAAAACTAATCCCAGTGGGTAAGCAATCTGAAGTGGCAATGGGCGAGGTATATAGCGTCAACAGATGGCCGATGGGGACGAAAAGAGCTCGATTGGAGACCATGGAACGGTAAGTGCTATTCTGCCTCTGTCGGATGGGCTGCAGAAAGCAAACCGCTTACAAGCGGTCCTTTGCGAAATCGTTGTGGGATGCCTATGTCCAGCAGTGGATTCTCTACGGCTGATATTATGAATGACGATGATACATTTCTGTTAACATTGTACGTTTGTCAATTGCATAATAAATTAAGTATTAGTATAATTATAATCTAAAACATCTAAAAAACACGCTAATGTGATGTCACCTAAAAAGTATTTTGAATCGTATAAAGTATTAACAAAGTAATGACATTATTTTCTAATAAAGTATATCATAATACCATTAGAAGGAAGTTATAAAATTATTATTTTTGTAATATTCCATAAGACTTAACAGCAAAGATTCAAGATAACCTGTTGATAATTACGTTCAAAAATATAGTAAAATTGGTAGACGCATACAGACAGATGAAGGTAATAAAAGCATCTTAAAAAAGTAAATAATTTATCATTACCCTCTGTCTCGGGATTCTCATAATTATTATTATAAAGGAGAAAAGGTGAGGAATAATTTTGTTACTGTAAATAGGCAAGTGTATACCAAAATAAAAACATCCCGACTAGCTAGATGACAAGGTTGACTTCCGGACCACACCGTAATTCCATCTATCCCCTATTATTTACAAACAAATCTGTATAAACTAACGCCGCTGTTCGGATAAATATTGGATCACACGTACAATTTGATTTACTTTGTGTAAAATCTAATACTTAACCTATCTCTATAGAAATAAGATTAAAAATAGAATGGTTGAAAAAAGGTGCACCGCAAAATAGTTGTGTATTTTGTGCCAAAAACAAAAAAATATTCTTCACAAATAAATAGTGGCGCCATGTCATTAGCGCCTTCCGGAAAGGTTTGGTTTTTGCAAAAACTATCGGCGGAGCTTCAAAAGAACAATGAACTGACAAATTGTGTCACCTTTTTTGGCAATTATACATACAAAAAAATATTTATCGATGGCAACGTGAATCATCGGTCTACAATTTCAACAAATTTAAAATTTTAGGACTAGAGATTGAAATATCATAAATACTATTTATAACAATTATATTTACGAGTAAAAACAAAAACCGACTTCAAATTTAATCAAATGTTAACGCTATTACGCACCGATGCCCTATTTGTATTTCCGAATTATCTTAGGAATTTTACGAAATAGAATTAATCAGAACCTAACCAAACTCTTATCAAATTAACATTGAAGTACATGCTTTCCAATAAGAAATTAATCATCGAAATCGGATGGCCTGATATTGAATTATTCGTCCATTTGTCGCGCACTTAATGCAAATTTAAAACTTATATGGTGTTCTTATGAATACCATTGTCACCAGTTTTCAAATAAAAAAAAGAATCATCAAAATCGGTTCTCATCAAATTCTGAGGTAAATATAAAATACAGACAGAATTGGAAACAACCGCCTTTTTTGAAGTCGATTAAAATTATATTTGGGTGTCATAGTAACACAATTGAAATAGCTGACTTAGGGCCCAGGTGAGCCACATGGACGTCTAGATATTTATCCCTCAGAGAAAGATAGAGAGTAAGCTATATCTCTGTATTCGCAAGATCTAAAGAAATTTTGACGTATTTGTAATACGTATGTTACGAACAATGTTTTACTAACTACTCAGGTTTATTAACAAATAAATACAGCTATTATTGTTGAATAAATAATTAAATTATCTTAAGACTAACAGAGACTAAAGACAGAATAAAAACAATGACATTAGCAATGAAACTCGAAGAAGTGAGTAATGACAAGGGAATTTTACAATTAATGTCCAATTTCTTACAAAGATCTCCCACTATAGGACCTAGAAATACAAATATATATATATATATATATATATATTTATTATTTCTGATGCTGACTTATGTTCAATGTAACCATTAGTATGTCTTAAATTAGAATCAATAAATGAATATCCTTTTAAACGTCGCTTATCTACATATCAAGGGTTAAGTCGAATGGTTGTCATCAAGCATAATGTCCGAAAAATAAATTAGCTGCTTGCGAACAAAGTGGCCGAGCTCGTGACTGATGCGACATTGGACCCGGGGCCCAGACAGTCCAGTTTATCTTAACGTCAATTCACTTTCACGAAATATTGGCACTGATATAGAAATGACTTGTACGTTAGGTATTTCCTGTCCCATTTGGGCAGCTTGTAGTATATTGGATTTTTTCTATAATTGTATTGAGGTCGTTTACACTTGTAAGTCTTTGTTTAAGGTGTTGGCTGTATCAATTTTTTTTTTATTTTTAATTACTAGCTGCGCCCGGCACGTTGTTACCCACGCTTAAACACTATCAGTCTTACAAATAAAAATGAGTTTTATTCTCGATTATCTCTTTGGTACAAACCAAAGAGTTTTTTCTTTTCGGGAGAAAAAAATACTTCTTAATAATTGTGCTCGGTGTATGACGATGGGCTCACCACGAACGATTGCTGTCTTTGTCTATCCCACTAAAAAGGTTTGAAGGGCGTTAGAGCTTATTTTTTTTATATGTTTATTATTTATAACTGGAACATATGCGTATTAATGAGATTAATGACGACTGAAATAAATTATCATATAATATCTATACTACTGTTTAAATCTGTTGGCTCTGTCTATTTAATTTTTTGTCAATTTTTTGTGTGATATTCGTTATTTTTTTTACTCAATGATTTCAATTCTAATATTTTTGAAATTTTTGTCTATATGTCCTTCTATAAGTCGAGAACAGCAGAATAGAAAATTAGTATTCAATATGAATACGTGACAGTGTAAATGATAATATTATGTCCATCTAATATATTCACATTTGTGTGTTTCATAGTTTTCATGAAACTGTCTGTCCTTCAGCAACTCAAGAACAGTTTAAACAATCTTGATGAACTTTAGTATACAATAAAAACATGCACAGAATTTACCGAAACGATTTGAATAATTATTTTTGCGTTAGATAGCCTATTTGTTATGGAAGATTAAGGCATAACATCGCGGTGTGGCTCATTTCATTGGAGCAGATCTGTGAGCTTACATGTCAACGAAACTGGAAGACTGAAATATAATTATAGTAACTAATTAAGATCTAGAAGCGTCAATAGCCTAATGGTTTAGGGTACGGCCTGCGAATTGTAAGGTCGTGGGTTCGAATCCACCATTGGACTATTGCCGTGAACCATGTCCTGGCACAAGCTTAAGCTTAGTAGGAATGGTTAACAAGATTGTTAGTAATATATAAAAAAAAAGAAATATTGCTCGCTTTCTTTTTAAAGAAAAAAAAAGAGAAAAAAAGAAAATGAAAAATATATATTTCAGTCTCCTAGAAATAATGAAATATTTCATGTTTGCAAACAAATTATCGTGAGTGAAACCCCGGGGAACAGCTAGTCTCTGTATATATTAACAGCAAACCGCACGCTCACGGAGTGCAGCATCTTACGGAGACGACCACGTCTCGATAACATCATTGGCACATATTTATTAGCTGATAACATTAATAGGGTTACTTTGATATTGGGTGGGGATATAACTTATAGCAGGCGGAGTGGTCCGGCGGGCACGTTTTGGAGGCTATTGGCCGGCGTACCTCAGGGGCGGAGTTAGGCCCCCATGTTTTATTTGAATTATGGATGAAGCACGCCGCAATCGTTTCTGTAAACCAGTTGTGAGCACCGCAGTCTCGCGCCCGCTCGCCTCTCCCCTTCTAATTAATTGATGTTTTAATTTAACAGCCAGTTCTGTAATTAGCTTGTTGCATCTAAAACTTGAGTGTGTAAAACTTTATGAGGCAAAGTGCTTGTGCTGTGAAATATTGCTTCATTGTAACGAGGTAAGTGATTGTCACATTATTATCTGGCTTTATTATTTCACATTAAGAAGTTATATTATATAAGTATGGAGTAGTAGTATATAAGTACAAAGAAGACAATAGGTCCGTCCGTGATAGCTCAGTGTCCGACTGGTCGCCTAAGTTGCATAGCATGCTAGCAACCCGAATTCGATCCTCGGTGCCGGCACCAATTAATTTGTTGTTGCAATTTTATGAGCTGATTTACCACGCGCTCGGCGGTGAAGGAAAACATCGTGAGGTGAAAGAAAACATCCTACATGTCCTAGAAATTTTTTTCTATGACATGTGAAGTCTGCTAATCCGCACTAGAGCCGCGTGGCGGACTATACCCTTATACTCTCTATACAGAGAAGCTGTATAAAAAACATCCCTTGCTATGTTACTACTGAAATACTGAAGACACTGAATAGTTAATATGTTTATAATTGTGTCTAAAAAGACTTCAACTCAATTAACATAAGTTTACATATAAATAGTTTATATTCCACACTATGAAAACTATTAACACTATCCAGTCCAAATGTTATGTTGTCCAAACTCGTAGGATTGTCTGGGAGCTGAACCTTTAGGGTGCTCTATACACCACTTATTCCCTAGCAATATAGCTCCTGACATTGGCTTGAACCGACACGAAAGCATCCGAGGGTTCACGGAGGGACCTATTGTCTCGACGACATGCTTCAAAAACTTAAAACTTCTACTTACATGTTATCTATTCTTCTTCTATCTGTTTAGTTCTGATCACATAAGAAATAATTTAAACATGAAATAATTCAATTTTTTTTATATCCTGTAAATTCATCATAGCATAGCCATTTTAATTTTTGGGCATAGAGTAAGCGGCTTGCATCCAACGATTTCCACATCTTAAACATGATAGATGTTTGATTATTTTTTTCCACATTATTTTAATTAATGACTTGATATGAATACGGTTTATAAGCCCGAAAGGATAACAAAAAATATATATTGAATATAGTTTATGAAAGCAATACGTTTCTGAACTTTTGTACGAACGGAAACAAGCCGTCGGGCGCCCAGCGGCGCCTTTAACGACTCTTAACACCAGTTCTACCACTTATCGAATGGTTGGCTATAAGTTTTTAACTTAAATCTTGAAGTAATAAAATTTTAAAATTCAATGATGAATAACCATTGCATAATCATTTTAAACATAATTTGACTAAAACAAGTAATATTGTATTAGGATGGTTGTGAAATCTTTTTAATAAAATATTTTCTGATGACAACATTCAAATTACTTTATCCATCTTCCCTGTCTTAGATTTAGATAATTACAAATTTGTTCTGTATAATTATATTATGTATTATCTAATTTAACAATTGGTAAATCAATTAAAATGTAAAATAATCTTTTATAATAAGTCCCAAAAGGAGATAATATATTTTCACATAGTAAAAAAAAACTTACACTAAGATTGTATCGATGTCACAAAACTTATTTTTTTGTTGACGGGGAGGAAATCTTCAAAAAGATACCCCGCCTTCTGGGGGGATGGCGGCGGTTATGTGGGGTTTTTACCCACTAAAACCTCCCCGGTGGCCCTTTCCTCGGTGCATGACAAGGGGCTCCGGGATCTCCAGTGGAACGCAACGGAGCCCCTCTGCACTGTGCTCAAGGAGAGCACGTACCGGGGGGGGTCCCTGTGCCCTCGCAGTGCAAGGCTACACGGGCCAGCCGATGTCGCCTTCTTCCCGGGTCCACTTTGGTTATGTCACAAAACTAAACTAAGATGACAATCATTTTAGCATAGCAGCACCATTAGTATAAAAATAGATCGAACTTCTTTTTATATTTGAGAGCCGTTTTTACCCCAAAGGCACACAACTTCATCGGATTTAGGCCGAGCTTTTAGACTGCGTAACTCCGAAACTCAGCTATAAGAAACTCTGCATTCATCCCTGAAAGAAAGGGAACCCTTCTAGAGAGACATGTTTCGGCGACATGAAAAAGAAGAATTTAAAAAAAAAATAATTTTGAAATTTTGTTTTTACATAGCGTTTCTTTCCCTCCAGCAGCAATTTATATAAATTTATTCGTCCAATATATCAGTAAGCGTTATTGATATAGGTTTACATCAGCCCTGTATTGTGTGGCCCCGTTTATCTTTGCACTGGGAGGGTTCTGTAGAAGTAACTCTTGGGACTCCCTTGGGACACGCATCGACAGTGCAGGGGGCCAAAAGTGAGTTCCACTGGAGATCCCGGAAGCCCTAACCATGCACCGAGGATGTCCACCAAGGGGTTTTAGTGAATAAAATATCACATAACTGACGTCTTCCCCCCAGAAGGCGATGTATCTTTTTGAAATTATACCACTCGAAAACAAAAACGTTTACATCCTATAACAACAGCGCATCTATCAAGTAATACTAAGGATACTTTACTAACGGACTTATTTCGTAAACCGCGTATCGTATAAAAAATTGAGTCTAATCGCGAAATTAAAAAAAAAGGAAAGACACCTAGATATAGATAACCTTGAAAAGAATAATAATAACAAAACTTGATTTTAAAAATTAACGTCGTTCCGCAGATACATAAAACAATAATGTCTATGCAACACTTCACTTCTAAAATGATAGAATATTAATAAAAATACTTATATCATATCCACCAAGTGTAATACCTTATTCAAGGAACAGAAAGGAATAACAAATTTAGAACAAAGCTATTCCCTAATCTGTCTATAGCACTCACAACGGAGTCGCGGCTAAAGTGAGACAAAAAGGTCAAGAGAAAAATATGTGACAGAGGCTCGCGGCCATACCAAATGAGATAAACCTAAAATGAGGACTTAACAAAAACTATACGGGCGAAATTAAAAGGAACGACGAGCAAACAACTAACACAGACTCTAACGTGCCGTGATAAACTCGTTGCCTTTTTGGAGCCGATGTAATTTGTCGAAGGCGCCGCAGATAAAGCCGATTCGGTCGTGGAAGTCCGAGGTATGCCGTTGGAATTCTAAGCGGCTCCGTCACAACTGGCCTAGCACGCGATGCTTACACGAATAATAGTTTGGAACTAATTTATAGTTTGTTTTATGTCATTCTAGACGAGTTTCTCTTTGAGTACTCCAAGATTCCGTTTCGTAACATTCATTCGTAGCTTGTAACAATAAATTAATAGTATACTTTGATAAAAACAAGTTGTTTTAACCCTTTTTAGCGGGGTAGGCAGTGACAACAGGCAGCAGGCTGAACGCTTTTAACCGAGTTTATTAGGTTCCATATGGGACTTACACCGAGTTCATTAATACAAGCCATCTAGGATTCTAGGAAACCACGCCCTATCAGATCTTGTAGTAGAATGCAAAATCGTATGCCCATCTGGACTGCGTTGCGGTAAAAATACTTAATAAAACAGACATATTCTATTTCATTCTAGTCCACCATTTGACTTTTTGGTGTAAACATTGAAAATTTACCCTGTGGTCCGTTACAATACGTGAACCATGTATCACATGAAAAACTAAATACATAAATTATCGTAAATATAGTAAATCTATACATTTATATATATAAATAAAATTGGATTGTCTGCTTATAACATTAAATAATCAATTTTTACTACATGCATATAAGTGTATATACGATTCCTATACCAAAATAACATTTTTTATAATTTTTGTCTATCTGTCCGTTTATTTGTTCCCGCTAATCTCTGGAACGGCTGGCTCGATTTAGATGGTACTTTCACAGCAGATAGCTGATATAAGGAGTAACATAGGCTTATAACAGCTATCTTATTTAACTGACTTAAAAAAAGGAGGTTATTGATCAGGTACATTATTAATTAATTGGATAGTTTAGTTGTGTTTAGTTTAGTTCATCCCACCAATTTCTTTAAAATTATAAATAGTGAGCGAAGCGCTGGCAGGAAATTAAGAGTTGTAATGTATAAGTTAATATGAAGATCGTCACACAGAGTCGTCGCGCGCCACGCTCTACAAGCCGCAGCGCCAGGTGGAAATAAAAATTGGGTGTGATGGGGCTGGGCGTAGTTTTTGTTGTGTTCTATAAATAATTACTGTAGTGGTCACACCACGGAGCACTATGCGAAGAAAGTCTTTTTTTTTTTTATTTCATGTTTGAGAACAATTATGGTATTTCGCTTGAATCCGCTGCCGTGGATCATGCAGCGCCCTTATACGCCATTAATTTTAATTTCATAAACTAAATAACTTTTCTCAGCTAGTATAATATATATTACAATAATAAAGATATTACCGATACGCACTTCAGAGGATGTTTATTAAATTGTATTAAATCTTTTATGCAATAAAATGGTCCTTTTGACCATTAGGGTAGTTTTAGTAAAGCCAGCCCTGGGCTGGGCTCTCAAGTATAAGACTAAGGTATCCCTTGCCTGTCGTAGAAGGCGACTAAAAGGGGCCTCGGGTTCACTGGGCCTTTGTCGTCCGCCAAGGTAGACCCGGGAAGAAGTGCTCTTAAGCACAGTGCAGAGGGGCTCCGGTGCGTTCCACTGGAGATCCCGGAGCCCCTCACCATGCACCGACGAAGGGCCACCGGGGAGGTTTTAGTGGGTAAAAACCCCACATAACCGCCGTCTGCCCCCCAGAATGCGGGGTATCTTTTAGAAGATTTCCTCCTCGTTAACAAAAAAAAAAGTTTTCGTAAAGAATCAAAAATATCTTTGTTTACCAACTTTATTTCTGGTTAGTAAATAAAGAATGCCTTAAACCATTTATGTCGTTTAATCTTAAATTAGATAACCTGCCAGAGCTATAACCATATATTCATTAAAATTCTTTATCTCGTTTTGCTTATGTTTCTCACACGTTTAAAATATTTTTGCACTATTAATTATTATATACATTCAAATATATAAAATATAAAAGATGTTCTCGAATTCCGGTTCTTACTTATAACGGATTAGTTTTAAAAGATCACAGATAACAAAGAACGAATATGAATCTAAATTACTACAAAGATTATTGAAATTTGTCGTTTATAATTTGTGTTTTTGTAAGGACATGTTCAGATATGTCGTGTTATTTGTTCCGATTAACACAGTATGTGCTAACAGATCGAAGTCTAGCGATCGTGTTGCTTGGTTTTCGATTTATTGAAAGTCATTTTTGTGTGTAATACTTTTGTAGTTGTATATGAAATCATTATAATATTAATACTAATGACTTGTCTAAGGTCGGAACTTATTAATAGTTTTAGAGATCTGGAACTTCTGGATTATTTTTGGAACATTACGTGGTATTTTGATTTAATGATCATGAAGCTCACAAATGCCAAAAGTAGCCTAATATTTGCACAATGACATGTTCTTACTGCATTTATTTTTCATTGAAATCGGTGATACTGTTTTTAAGTTATAGAAGAAATTACATACAGACAGAAAATACTAGAATTGACAACAGTAATTCATAAAACAAATATTTGTCACAAAATTGGACAAAAAATCCTACCTACAGATTTATATAGTGGTTAAGAAATAATGAACCGGCTTGTCTGAACGCAGCGATAAAATCTAAACTTCAGGTGTAGCTTATCGAATTAACCTCCATTCCACAATCTAGTTAACAAATCGGTGAGCCGTAAGTGCCTATCGAAACGGAGTTTTAGGTTCGATCGACGATGTTTATGGGTTCAGTTACATCGTTACGTGTCGAGTCGGAATCGTCACGTCGGTGGCCGCGTGCTCAGTAATTATGGTGGTCGCTTATCGTTCGGCGACTGCGTGGCGAGCCTTTTAGCGTCGTCAGAGACTATAAATCTCCTTGTATCTAAGGCCGGTGACGCCGCCTGTAGCGGTCCGGTGCGACGCGTCGTGTCTCAAATATTAATTGCTTATGAATCAGATGTTGTGGTTTCCCTGATGACTATTCTTTTGTGAGTGTTAACAAAATAGTTCTATGTTAACACGGTTCTTTCAATTGGAATTAAAGTGGTTTAAGAGTATTTGGATTATTTATATGAGATACCGTTAAGTGATAATCACCGTTCATGAAAGAAATACATGCAGTCAAACTATAAACAGAATCAATAAAGGTCGCAGGTCACCGAAAGGATTATGAAAGAACTTCCTTCTTAAAAATTCCTGTCTTATTGGTTCATTAACAAAAAAACAAAATCCCACTACTAATCAATTCTGAGTAACAAAAACATTGAACGTCTTACGTCACTAGGACGGATTAAAAGCTAGTAGCTTCGCAGGGTCACTATTTTATTTCCGAAATATCATAATTATATTACATTCGCGTTCGTCGACGTTAAGGGGAATGATATCGAGTGCCTACTCTTATTTACTCTTGGATTTTCCTAAACCATATCTCAATCACTAAATATTTTTCTATTCGATCTTGACGAGTTACCAGGTTATCATAAAAAATGGGCGTAATTATAATAAACCATCAAGTTAAATATATTTATATGGATCCTATACAAATAAATCACCTTATTCAACACTTATGACGTCTGTTGTGTCGTAATCATCTATGGTATCATTGCTAGGCCGACTGGGATTCGAACCTGCCACTATCAGATCGTAAGTCAAATTGCTTAACGAAAGTTATCCTCAACGACCATGGAGACGCGGTGAAATAACTTCCCAAAACAAAAACTTCCAAACACCCTCGTCGCAAAGTAAGATAATTTTTCAAAACTCTTACTATACTAAATATTCATATGACACCAAATGTTATAATGTTTTTTTTATTGCATGTATTTGTAGAGTGGCCAGTTTAATTTCATTATAGTTAACAAAATATACAATGTAATGAGCCAATCCGTGGATTCCATTTAATTAATTTAACTTTGTTTTTGCTCCCCATTGCTGCAGTCCTTAATCGATTCAATTCTTTGAAGACTTCAACTTTGCAATTCATCATACAACGTTATCATCCGTTCAAAGAAAGACCCGGGTCGCATTTCAATAAGAAATTATCAAATTAGTTCCATCGGAAATAAAAAGCAACTGTGCGAGCACAAAGGATCGTTCGCATTGTTCACAGATTTTAAAAATCGTACATAATTAAATGGAATTCAGTTTTTACGTCGTCAACATTTCGGCATGATATAAATTCCCGCATCGCTGAGACAGTTAGATCATGGAAAAAGAAGCAATTTGCCACCCTGCTCGGGATGAAGCGCTTAAACATCGAAAGGGCTACTCGAGAATGAAATACAAGGAGCGTATCAATAACAATTCCCTACTTACGATCTTTTGTGTTCGCGCTCATCTCGAAACAGTACGACATCGTTCGCAGCGCCGCACAAAAAGCGGTTGAAATGACGCTACTGGTTCCGCGAAGTATTCAATATAGTCAATTCTTGTTCGAAAACATAGCTGGCTTCTGTGTTGTTCTCATTATTAGCATCCGGAATCACTTCATTCATTTATTTAAAATCTTTGCATTCCCTTTCAATTTGACGGCGGAATCATTTGAAAGGTAACTTTGAAAGTTTGGGTTTTCCTTTCATCCCTTTATTTAATTTTCTATAGAACAAAAAATTGTTATACATTACGTATTAAAATTACATAAACAGTAAATATTAATACATAGTTCTTAACATATAACCCACACTAACATTCACCAAGTAAGCCTAAGTTAATAAAGATTTAAACAGAAAATAGAGACACATCAATTTATGATCATTTAATATATGATCGGCCGAGGATGTCACAGTTGATCGACATTAATATTTAAAATAAAGTAACAGCCTATATATTTTCCATTGTTGGGCAAAGTCCTTCTCAGTGAAAAGAGTATAAGTCCGCCACGTGTCCCTAGCAAGAAATAGCGAAGTTCATCATTCATCATCATTCATGGCCGACCATGTGATACATTAGCACAAACATCGAACTCGGGTTGCTAGCATACTATGCAACTTGAGACCGCACTGCCACTGTAATTTAATAGAAATATTTGCATGGGCTACCGTGGTAAATATGCCTGTGTCACCTATTTATAAAGTTATACTTTTATTGACGCCTTTGGTAAAACATATTAAAAACTTGTACGTGTGTTTAACGCGCGAAGAATTTGAGCGCATATTTAGACATAGACATAGACATTTATTTATTGGCATCACAATACAAAAACACATCACAGACAGAATATAACACACATTAAAAAAGAATGAAAAATAGACAAAACACAGTTAAAGCTACACGGACAAATAATACAAAACATATGATGCCAATATCGGACACCGGCGCAGAATATGCTGTCGCAAGGATGCGACAGCGCTGATTTTCAGCGGTGCCCGGGACTACCTAAAGACGTGCGCGCGCAATACTACTTTTATATGGAATTTATACAGACAATAAGAGTATAATAAATATGATACATTTATACATAGTTTGTTTTCATATCAAATGTTTCATTGTCCATCGATGCAAAATTTACCAAACTTTATAGACATTAGTTTTATATAATTGAATTGAAATGGTAAGCCAAAAGCCGATTTAGACTGGTTGGTGGAAAGTTAAAAATACACATTCATGCACAACGAACATAAGTTTAAAAGCATCAAGTCAATTACGCTGATTTAATTAGATTAGCATGATGGGTTTTACGATTCTCGTAAGCAATTTGTGTGGAAAGACGGCAAAAAGTGTTCGATACGAACTTCCAGGAACGTCGCGATCCCTCTTTGGTTGTGTTCGCAAACTGGACACGTGTTGCGGCTTTGACGTCTGTATCCGAGCTTGTGGAGAAAATGCATTTTTTATCCCTCCAACCATTTCAATGAATATCGATTTCCGTAAACACCTTCCCAGTGTTTTCTATAATGAAGTCAAAAGGATCTAAAATCCATATTATACTCATTTTTCCTTTTCAGTCTATTTTAATTAATTATTTGTTTTTATTTTAAGTGAAGGTTTAAATTATTTACCATTCAACTTTGTCGCCAAACTACAATATATATTGATGGCCCAAAAATACTTTGATTTGCGCACATTGATATTTGTTTAGGAAATAAATTAGATTCCACTATTGTACCTGGAAACAATTATTTTTGACGGGATGAGTACTACCTAAAGTAACTAGAGTCCACTTTTCACCAGAGCCACAATTTTTCCCCCATGGTCTCAATGTTTGATGGCCAAGGACGTTAGCTTCTTAAATGCTAGTCTATAAGTATCAATTAAAATATGAGTACTCTGAAGCAGGCTAGTTATTTCAGTCATTTATTTTATTTTATTCATCCATTGCATTATACCTAAGTGTTTGTACAGTTTTACAGTTACACGCAAAGATAATTTTAACAATAAATATTTCTTTATCTCTTCGTTGCTACACTTTTGCTGTCCACTTCGCTCTGTCTTGTGTGTCTTGACTTAGGAAATCTTGGGAAGTCTCTCGACACTATACTCTCCCACCTTGTCTTGATCTTTCCGTGGACATCCCTCCTCCGACCTCGGAGACAAATTTGTTGTTCCTAGTTCCCTAAGTATTTGAGAGGCCTCTTTTTTACGTACCCATATCAATTTTAACAAAAAATAATAAACTAAACCATGTTGACTTACTTTACCAAATACAGCAATTTAATTAAGTTGAGAAAAAGTGTGGTATAAAAATCAACAGGGCCCCAAGTCTGCTTTGTGCCAAAATTAACCTTCAGTGACATCACAGTTGTCGATTTTTGCTAGTTTTAGTAATCTGTTGATTCGGTTGTATCACCGTGTTTGTTTTTCCAATGGCATAGCACTGACACTCCAAAACTGCGTTGATTTTCAGTTTCGTACGTAACGATATTTTCCTAATATTCAGATACATTTCAATCAATTAATTTATATCAAATTAACGAAAACATCTATTTAGCTGTAATAGGTTACTTTCGTAGTGAAATCTTATTGACAAATAGCAGACTTGAAGCCCAGGTGTATATGCAATTAGTATTCATTTTATATCAAATAAATGGAAAAATAAAATTGCAAGGCACGTGCAAGTTTCTTCTGCAATACCAACAAAGGAATTGACATATTCAACGTAATGAAAACGTGTCTGTAATGATCATTGTCGTATAAAAAAAACGAAATAGCACGCGGTGTAAAAAGCGAAATGGTAAGATAGACACATCGCAGTTGCATTGGCAATACAGCAAATGCAATAACGGAGACGAATGCGTTGAGGAAAAAAGGTTATTCTCGAAGGTCCCCGTGGTGCGCGCGATGTCAGCATGAGACTAATTATGCGATGGGATGATCGAAGGACAGTTTTTGCAACGGCCGACCAATCGCATTACATGCACCGCTTTTGCAGAATTGAGTTTTTGACGTGGCATAACTTAAATTGCATTTTTGTCACCCACCACCGACTGGGTGATTGTGACGCTCGGCCGCTTTTTGCGTGAAATTACAGTGTAGCGTCTTCATTAGCCGCTGGATCATGTATATTTTGTGGGCCTCTTAAAGCAGAGCCGGTGATGGATGTTGATTATTTGAAACATTAATTTCGATTCGATTAGATATTAATGCACTCGCAATATCGAATTAAGGCGGGGTAACGTTAGGTTAACTTTTTATGATGGCTTCTTTATAAATAAACAATATAATTTATTCGCTATCCATAATGATTATGGCGCAGCATGAAATGGATGTTAACATTAATATTTATAGTATTATTAACAATGTTACTGTTTCTTGCCACATTATTAAATATTTAACTAGCGACCCGCCCCGACTTCGCGCTTGTTATTTCTTAAGGCTGAAACACTAAAAATAACACTTGTAAATATAGATGAACAAACCATTTTGGATAGTTTATGTACGTTTTTTGTTTATATATACCGTAAAAGTAACTATACTACATTACATGTAATTTCGGTGCATAATTTTAGACATCTAGTCGATGTCGATCCTTGATGAGTTTCGATTTTTTTTATTTTACAAAACTGAACGGTTCTTTTTTCACAAATATTACTAACATTCCTGTTAACCATTCCCAACTATGTTTATAATTCTAGAAGATGGTTAACGGCAATAGTCAAATGATGATTTCGAACCTACGACCTTACGTTTGGCAGGCGGTACCCTGAACCTTTATTGGCTATTGACGCTTGAATAGTAGAATTTTATGCTAACATACAGTGTAGCTTATATAATTTGAAAACAGATCTTGATCTTATTTCATCGTTTTATTTAGATAATGTAATATCCACTTCGTAAATAAATTTATGATAAATTCATTCGATATTTAAGGATGGGCTCACTTGTCATATAGGACAACAAGTTAGTTGAAAGACAGACTACGATGACGGCTTAAAAAAATCCGCAACAGTAATTAGATTAAAAAAATTAACTAGTCACTCTGTAACATAAAACTAAAATTTCAGTTTATTTACATTTCAATCTATGTATTAAATAATAATCAACACGAGCCTTTCTAGGTTTGTGGTGCTCCCTCCAATACCCGTGTCCAAGAAACTGCGTTCGGAAACAGAAGTAAGTTCTCACGAAGATAAATAGAAATTCGCGGAGCGCGTGTTTAGTGTTTTTTTTCCCCTCTCGTCTCGTTCGGAAACGAGTGAGCCGCTGCTAAGGTCGACGCGATGACGTTCCGCGTAAGGCAGCGTCGCAACATGGCCGAGGCACGTTGATTGCCGCCCTTGGTTAATTAAATAAGCCGTTTCTCGGTACTCGATTGGGCTCAGCCGGTCGCCTAGCTATTATTGACTCGTGTGCGTGTGTTACGTTCGCAGCCTTGCGTGTTTGTTTGTTTGTATTATGAGTGTTTTAATATTCCATTGGCTATTCTTAGTTACATATATATATTAATTTATCTGCATTTAGTAATACATCTTAGTCGCGTGAGTTTGAATCTTAGCCGAATAGTAAGTCGTTATATCCCGGAATAAATCCCAGATGCTACATAGCAGAAATTTCATTTGTTTTTGTTGTGTAAAATAAACATCGACTGCTGTCTCCGCCTACCCCACTAGTGTTCCTCTTCTTAGTCGGTGACACTCTTAATAGTATGGTCGTGGTCATCACATCGGGTGTTGGTGGCAAGCCCCATAACACGCCACCACTCCTCCCTGATGGCCGCCTTCCTCATGCACTTATGCTACTGTTATGAGTACCTAATTCGTCATAGCTTACGTTCTGTATACCACCATTTCTACTAATACGCACGCATTTATGTTAGTACGCACTGTGAAGCGACAATATGACAAAAACAGAATATAATTTAAGGACATAAAGGAGAAAGAGTTATGATAGATTTCGAATAGATGTCAAAATACGACAGTTTCGGGGAACAATTCCATGCTTGATATGAAATGGCTTGAATCGCGTGTTTTACAGCGCTTGCTCTATGAGTACAAAAATTTTAACAAAAATATTAGCATTGAAGTCCTTTTTGTCTTTTTTTATTTTATATTTTCATTCAATTTATTCAAAAAAAAGACTAGAGTCGCTTACTATCAGATAAATTATTTGCTTCGTTATTCCATGTAGAAACTTCACACCAATAACAAATTGTTAAGGTTTACTATATTTTAAAAAAATTGTCGGATCGAAATATGTTTTGGGTTCCTCTGTAGTCTTTATTTCTTTTACCTTATTGAGTTCCAAGGAATTATTCGATATTATTCGAACTGAGAATTCCGATTACTACTCGCTCATATTGGAAGAATTGCAAGTTCCACCGACATACTGGAAGTTCACAAGAATACATTTAATACGTAATTTTCTCACGATACTCATATGTAGAACCCATTTCTGACATCTAGCAGTGCTGTGCATCCATTAATGTATTCCTATTCAAATGTCGCTGTAAATGGTATAATTACTGAACTAACAAGATTTTTCATCTGATGTTTCAAGTTAACGACAAACACGGTGCTGTATAGGATTTATTTATATCAAACTGTTCTATAGCATTTGCTAGGGTACTATTTGCGGTTACGTTACGCTAGCGGTTACTACTAGATTTGTTTCCTGATCGACCATCGACATGTTATGTAACATAGAGTAGAAGAAGGTTGAGAACGTTGAACACGTTTCTTTGCAAGTAAAGTATTTTGTACTCATCCGAAGTCTTGCAGCCTTTGTAGTTATAATTGTAGGTTACAAACCAGTGGTTGAAACCTACGATTGTGGTAATAAGTTTACAACCACCACTGTTCATATAAATTCCCTCGACATACAATTTCTCATCCGCTACAGCTGATGCATTATGCCGTTACACCGAAACTGTGACCTAAGTGGAAGCGGTCGCGGAAACGAGCAATTTCCTCTTCCATTATAATTGATTGACGTAATTGCGAACAGATTCTTTTGCTAAGTGGCCCACTTCGTTCCGGAGCCAACTTGCATGTAACTACTCATTAAGTGAATTATGTTAGTTTTCAAGTTATACACTTTTTATTAAAATCTACACACGTATCATAATACCCTAATTCGAATTTGGAATTTACTTATGTGGGTGATGTGTCCTAAAAAAATTGGCTTGTTTTTTCTATCGATTTAACCTAATGACAGGCGTACTGATCCTGTTTCGCTCAAGGTACAACCTTACTTTGTGAGACTACATTTTTCTGATTACACAATAATATACTGTAATTATATTACATTTTATCATTAACAAATGCACATGTATAGTAATTGTTTGTGTGTTTGTTGTGTGAAATTTATAATAATCAGCCTTTACGATCTCAAATACTTTTTATACGATTCTCACCTTGCTTACGAGGTCACATATGTGACATTTACAACAAAGAATTTACTCTATTAATTGTTAGCATATCAGAAGTTCATTCCTTTTTCAACAACGAAATTAATATCTTAGAGTTTTTTTGGTACAATTGGAGCTTTTCTCAGCTTCAACTAATTAAAGTAAAGGGGCCCAAGCCCTGATTACAAGGCAAGAGATCTTGATAAAGCAGAATAGAGATTTAGTCATCTTTAAACCCGATGCAATTTTTCACCTTCGGACTAAATAACGGGAAATCTAACAGATATGGTTTTATCCATTTCGTTACATTCCTATTTTTTTAATAACTACTGAAATTTACAAAGTTATTGTCAAACACTGATGCCGTTTAAATTTAACTATCGATTCTTTAGCTTAAAAGTCATTGTCATATAATTACTGAAATTATTAACTCGAAATATGTCAGGACGGGTTTCAAATGCGGGTTTCGATTGACGTCCATTTCAAGACGGTCATATTATTAACTTTATACGATTATAAAAACTTAATAAGTAGCAATTAATAAAATCTATGGAAGAGTTCCCAGAAGATTGAATTGATCAACCGCAAACGACCTTTCTATTATAATTTATTTTATTATTTAGCGTTTAATAAAAGTAATTGCTATTTAAGATTACTTGAAATTTTGTTCAGTAATATTCATATTCAAAAGAGAATTGACACAAACAAGGTCTAGGTTCTTGTGGCATATATTTAAAGACAACCGTCATCATCACCACAAGCCTGTGTCGATACACTGCTGGAATAAAGCCTTCCCCAATGCTTTCCGTCATATATGATACTCCGTTTTACGCATCCAGCCATTTCCAGCTATCCCTATTAGACTATTGATCCATCTGGAGGTAGGGCATCTGATGCTATATCTTCTCCGACCCAACCAACTCCTCCATACCAACTTTCCTTTCCCATCTGCCGTCACAGACTCGGCTGATTAGGCGGTGCGATTGACACTGGAAAAATGTTTATATAATTTATTTTTAAAAATTTGTAAAAGTATCCTTAAAATATCAATGTTTCACGATCCTATCCCTTAGTGAAATGCTGAGCAGAATTTTCATCGCAACTTTAACTTGATGCAATTAAAGAAATTTCATAAAAAAATGTAATTCTATCATATAAATAATATTTTCAAGAAGATGGAAGGACCGTTCGACCATAAACAACTTTTATTTTTTATTTATTAACGTTCAAAACGGATTTTTATTTCGGGTATATTTCCTTTAACCGTCTGATATACTAGAGCTAGCAAATTGCGACTTGTTTCAATTAAGTTACATATAATAAGCATATTCACAATCACATGTAAGAATACAAGTAGTTTGATTAACCATAAAAACGCTTGCGAGATTTTCTCAGTAAAGCGATTACTTCGGTTCGGAGTAGAGTCGGTTCGTTCGGGGCATCGTTCCTTGCACGTTCCGTACGAGGAGATTAAGTTGTTTAAAGTTACACGACCGTGGTGCTTGAGGTATTAGCCGATAAATATTGTGTTTATTTCATTTCCCTTCACGAGGACCAAGAAACCCGGGAACAAAGTATATTTATGTAGTGTTAACAGTGAACGCATGGAGAACAACATTTTCAATATGGTTTACTTCCAAAACGATAGAGCTATGATACAGCTGAAAATCCAAAATTATTTTATCTTCTCTGAATGTATCGATGTATTTTCAATATTTTGCATAGGCATTTCATTCTCTCTTTAATAGAAGAGTAGCTGATGTTTCTTATGCCACTTCTTTCGCCAGTGATGCGTGAAGTGATATTAAGCTACTCTAGAATATGGAATCTAGTGCGATCCATCGTCAAAGCCGTGCTCGTAAAGAATAATTGCAAGTAAAGTTTATAGGAGAGTGTAGTATTCGAAGTTACATGACAATAGCGGTTATGGAGACAGAACAGACTACAAATTGAAGTGTTACAGTTTCTTCTCCGTACATTCATCCAATCCATGTCGAACAGCGACACAAATCATTGAATTGCAAGAAAAGAACTAATACAACAATTTCTTGTTTACCCCGGCAAATAATCCGCTTAGCCGACCGTAAAGGCATTAATTGAAACCGGTCAAAACAGAATCCGCCGAACTGAATCTTTGCGTTAATAATTCAGTGACTGACAAATCCCATCTGCGAAACCCGAGGTCTGACTATTTAAGCAAGCAATTCTGAACCTTAACAATAAATGCATAGTGTTCACGTAGGTGTATTGTAAAAGTAGTGGAATTCAGACCGCACAAGTCTGATCCGCAGATATGCTTGTCAGCTGATAATTTTTTTTTTAATTTTATTTAGCCATCGAATTATTATTTATTCTGTAACATTGGATTAATGGCTGGTTGAAAAGGAATGCTGTAAGGCGTGAAAAAATCATATTTTTTTACAGTTCAATCATAAGTACGTTTCTTTCGTTCAATCGTGTTCATAAGACGTTGAAACAAATAATTATTTGTTCAAGAATCACCAACGAATTGTACAATGATAACACGTATTTAACAAGTTTTAATGTAATTAGATAATAATCTAATCGCAGGCAACTTCGACATGAACATGTCTACTGAGGATTTGGAAATGTTAGTGTTCTAGTAGCTGAATCTTGAATTGATCATAAAGTAAGCAATACGAGAAGTAAATATAGTATCAGTAAATTTAAAAGGTATCATATCCCTCACGTTCTTTCTACCCTAGAGGTAATAAAGAAAGAGACAGATAATACAATAAGATCAAGGTTGTTGCGTAATTTTTACCAACAGGATTACACAACCCCAATAGGAACCCATTGGAGGTCCCATAAATCCCATGAGCCATTTAATAAAAAAAACCCTATCGGAATGGACATGGGATAGCAACTGATATCCGCTTTTTACCAAACGCATCAGTATTCATGTGTGTAGGGGGCAGTTTGTAGCCATGTGTTATAGAAAAAAAATAATAACTGATTTTTTTCGGACCAGATTCTATGTGGAACGCATACCTACACCTGTTTACTTTTACGAACTACACACTGTTTCACCGGATTGAGAGGTGGCATTCTTAAGTCGCTTAGCCTGAGCCTTTGTTAGTTAGTAACTCGACTCAAGGGTCCCCCCGGTGAGAGGTAACCTCGGCTTGGACGATTACTATGTTACGCGTAAGCATTCCGATCCGAGAGAGCCGAACCACGACTCGGTCGGTTGCTATTTCACGGATAATCAAAATTTTACTTCTTTAGATAAACCTTTGCTTCCGAGTAATAAATTTGATCCATATCTTATACAGTTCACTCAAACATAGTAAGCTAACAGTTGACAAATATTCCGTTTGCTCACATTACACCATCGTTGTGTCTATTCATAGGTTATGATAAAGAATTAAGAATGCGTATATGAGTGACTCAAGCTAATGACGAATTAAGAGTTTGTGTACAGAATTATATTATTTTGTATGAATAAAAAAATTACGTGGACATGCCGCGGAATTGTGTGGTTATAGAGAGCGTCCTTGAAGAGGTATATAAACAAGTAAAAGAGTAATCGTAACCGACGATTATGTGTAGGTGTGCCAGGATCATATTAAGTGGGATCTGTAATCTCTACCTACCCCTCTGGGTGAGAGGCGTGAGGTTTTGTATATTTTTTATTACTAATCACCGGATTGATAGATATCCGAACTTATTGAGCGCGCAAGATACCTTCTGAGCCTTCAACCTAAACTTCTTTTTATAATTACTTAATTAAAACTTAATTGTTTATAAAGAAATATTTACAATTTAATAGATATTACAAAATATTTACAAAAAATATAACTTTACCAAACCGTCATCGCTTGGCAGCGTGCCCAGAAGGATGGTAGCATTGCCACGTTGTATGGCAATGCTTAGCCTCTGTGCCAGGTATAAGCCAGCCCTCTGGTCACCAGATGTGTCGACCAACTTCTTAGCTAACACATTAAAAAGGTGGTGTGCACTAGGACCACGGACCCAAAGTTTCTACCCCAAACGGCTCAAATCTTTATTGATCGATATTCGTTAATTTAGTTCTAATTCCTTTAATGCGATCAATATTGTTTAACTAAAAATATTTTTAGTTAAACAATATTGTATTTCAGCAATTTAGCATAATTTGAAGGTTTTACGCCTTAATTAAGTCCAATACAATTATACACATCATGTAATTGCCTTAATTCGTTACGCGTTTCATTAATATTTCCAGGCAATTAAAAATGCGTACTTCTCGGAACCATTCCGTTGTTGATGGCAAAATAGAGGATATGCCCCTATTAAGCGATTAAATTAATTATATATAATGCAATCAAAGTATCCTCACGTCGACTAGTTGATGTGCGGCATGTTACAACATATACGTATAAACATAATAAACAGAAAGACGGAATTCACTGTATAATTAATGATAACGGTACATGCTAAGACTCCAAGCTTATGAATGCCGTTGTTCCACAAGGTTGTGTACTGTCGTCTGCTATCCTGATTCTTTCAAGAGAATTTCAGCTCGAATACTTTGTTCTACATGATTGAGGTCAACTAAATCTAGTTTATTTTAACCCCAAAAAGATAGAAGTTTTCACACTAAGATAACACCCTTTTGAATTCCCTTCAATTCGCGAATACTCCCTTACTCATATCAGAATCCACATATAATTTCGTAGTCACTCGGAATGCAACCCCCACCGGGGGGACCCTTGTGTCGAGTTACTAGCGATAGAGGTTCAGGCTAAGCGACCTAAGAGCTATGCCACCTCTCAATCCGGTGAAGCAGTCAAGGCTAGCTTCTCTAGCCAATCTGTGTAGTTCGTCATTAAATAAAAAAAAACTTAGATGGTTTCCAAGAAGCTCATTAGAGCGAGACAGTATTTCACACCAGCACATTGCTTGCAGCGTAACAATCCGCGAGTAAGACCTCATATCGCTGTTGATCCTCAATACCAGCATCATTTGTCCATTTGCTACCGAGAGCAGCTTGAATCATCGACCAACTGCCAACCATTTTGGTATTATCTTTGGAAGGTATGCTGTAAGGCCATATATAGATTGGTTGTTAATTTACTTTTATATTTTTATTTGTATGAATGACACGGTATTTCAGAATTATTGAAATATAAATTTACAATCTTGTTAATTACTTATATAATTAACATATTAAAACGTCCATAATTATCAAACTTCATCGAGCAAAACCAGTTCCTAATATATCAGTGCACGTCGAATACGAACGAGGGTTACTTTTTTACGATAACCGCAATAAATATCTGTGTTATAGGATCTTTACATTAAGAACAATCAAAATAAAAGTCGGGATGTCTGTTTACATCGCCCCGACGATCCATTCCGATAAAAATTTTACACTAAAAAATCTTACATTTTGACTTTACTTAAAAATAATCTAATCCCCGTTTTGTAACTTAATAACATAACATCTATATACATAAAATAAATCAATTTCCATGTGTATTCAGATAAAACTCGTCTACATAATTTACTTGAGTTATGTCTATATATATATAAATAAGAATGTTGGTATGTATTTATGTGAACATAGAACTCTAGAAACGCTATTAATATGAATATTTGCACACATAAATGGCGACAAAACACCACTCCACCGAACATATAATAAGTAATACGTAAGTGTAAGTAAATCAGCACATAAAATTGCAACAACAAATTACGTTGACGCAACGTACTACGCAACTTTTCTTTTTTTTGTTAACGGGGAGGAAATCTTCAAAAATATACCCCGCCTTCTGGGGGGAAGGCGGCGGTTGTGTGGTGTTTTTACCCACTAAAACCTCCCCGGTGGCCCTTTCCTCGGTGCATGACGAGGGGCTCCGGGATCTCCAGTGGAACGCACTGGAGCCCCTCTGCACTGTGCTCAAGGAGAGCACGTCCCGGGGGGGGAGGTTTCTCCCTCCCCCCCTGTGCCCTCATAGTGCAAGGCTACACGGGCCAGCCGATGTCGCCTTCTTCCCGGGTCCACCTTAGCGGACGACAAAGGCCCCCACCCTTGTCGCCCAGTGAACCCGAGGCCCCTTTTAGTCGCCTTATACGACAGGCAGGGGATACCGTAGTCTTATTCTTGAGAGCCCAGAACTACAGGGCTGAACGTACTACGCAACTTGAGCCAACCGCACGGACACTGAGCTACCACGGCTTTACCACGCGCTCGGCGGTGCGGACTATGCCCTTATACTTTCTTTACAGAGAAGGCCTTCGCCCAACAGTGGGACATATATAAAGGCTGTAACTTTAAGTGTAAGTAGCACTGGTGAGAGAATTTTTTTTATAATTTACTTAGTATAGTTTTTTCTAACATATTTTTGTAAGATCAAAACTGGATATAGGTTACTTAACAAAGCTCTCATGCTTTTAACGCCATAAGAGTAGACAGAGATTGTAATCTATCCGACATTCACCATGCTTAGTAGACAACTTATCATAGCCGATACCGGGTAATGTTTGCAAGTAATATTTTATAAATAACATAAAGAAAACTTAAATTCAATGGGACTGTAATCCCAACTGCATTTACAGAATGAAGTTAATATTAATAATTCTTCTGGAAGTGCCATCTCCTACCTACCTAATTTTTGATGCAGCAGCATGGAACAATGATCGTGTGCTCATGTTGAACCCTGTCCGGAGATTTTTGGAGCCACGAAATACGTCTTCTTCTAGGTGGTCGTTTACCCTGCATTTTTCCTTGGATGATGAGTTGGAGTAGTTCATATTTGTTATTACGCATTGTATGAGCAAAACTTGAGCATGCGTTTTTTCACGGTATTAAATAACTATAAATAACTGATGCTAATGATAACAGGATGAAATAATCAATAAAAGAACATTGTATAAATACAGCAACGGAACCGTTTAAGACATTCGGTTAAATGCGCTCATCGCGTAAAAACTTCCGTTTCCTATTTGTATGATTCAATTCAAACAATTTACTGCGCAACTAGCTAACTTTATTAGCAAGAAAAAATGAAGTGCATTTGAAATGGGCGCGTTTTAGAAATCTTCGGTTATTTTTACAATGTAATTAAAAATTATCTATTAATTGCTTACAAATATCGTTATTATTTCTCAATCATTAGTTCTTCTAACTTAATGAATGAACTTCCGACTAATAATATGAGTGAATGCAATTCGTATCCCAAGCGGTTAGTGAAAACAAAAGCTACTTTGTACTTACCTAACGACCACGACCACGAAGTTAGATTTTTTTTGACGAACTACACAAATTGGCCAGAGAAGCCGGCTTTGACTGCTTCACCGGATTGAGAGATGGCATAGCTCTTAGGTCGCTTAGCCTGAACCTCTGTCGCTGGAGTCTCGACACAAGGGTCACCTCGGCTTGGACGGTAACTACGAATAGATGAAAGATTTAGGACAGAATTAAAGAGAATATAGGCGCTATAACTATGATACTTCGGTAATATCGGAGAGCGTTCGCGCGTAGCACAGCGTTTAATGTTTTGCAAAATTCGACAAAAATTTGATTAGATTCAAAGTTTTTACTTGTACATATTAAATATCTATTACCTGAAACCTGCAGCGTAATCACGAAGACGGTTAACACTGCTAACCGTTAAGTAGCATTGTACTTGATGTAGGTCTAATGTCCTCACACAAAGCTGCACTTACGGCCAACTATCCTATAATTACGTGTACGCCACGCAGGGCGATATTTGTTCGCAATTAACGCCCGCACGGGAAACCGGTGTCCGTGCGTCCCTCGTAATTCATGGTTGCGTGGATGTACGAATGGTGGTAAACTAGTGGTGGCTGATTGCGAGTAGCTTTTTTTTTAGCTGTGCTATATGAAACGCTTATATATGTCAATGTACACATGAAATAATGCTTTGAAATTAATTAATGTGTGATATTTTCCTGTTTTGATCACTTTAAATTGGAAAAGACCTGAGATTAGAGCGTTGAAATATCATAAATATCAGTTTCACAGTAACTAAATGTTTTTGTTATATCAGATTCATTAACATCTATAGTTGCTGCTATACTACCGTGAATCATAGCGACATTAATCTAATGAATGGAATACTAATCGCTTCAGAGGTTCCTGAAATAAGCACGAATAAACAATTTTTTCAAACCCATACTAGATATTGTAGTATAAATAGAAAACAACTAATTTGATCTAAACAGATCACAGTCACCACAAAAAAAAATACCAGAGGGACGCAGATGCCTTTTTAAGAAAGACAGAAATTTAACACACATTTACTTCACGCCGGCATTATGTGAAGTGGTATATCTACGATCCCACCTACCACTGTTCATCATTATTATCAATTGACCAGCAGACAATATGTATTTTTAGTCTAGAGACGGATTGCGATTGTTTTAATTATCTATCTTAAAGTTAATAAACACAAGAACTTATTTTAAAATATAATTCACATTTTCAAAAATATAATCCTATGTTTTGAAATATGTGGTCCATGTGGAGTCCGTGGTAAGTTAGCATACACTAATAATAACGTTATAAAAGAATCAAAATCAGATATAGAATAAACACAGAACAAGAATAGTAATAGATAGATGTAACTTAATTGTACACAAGAACAAACAAGAAGTGAATTATAGAACTAAGGTACCTTTTCCAATTCCTTGTACAATTGGCAACTTTATCGCTATAAACGATCTTTTCCAGGCAACCTTTGTATGGACAGGAAAAATATGCAGTAAACAGGACGATGACATAAAGATGGGAATACTATAACCTTTCATGTACTAAACAAACCTAAAATAACGAAGTGATAAATTATTTTATGTTAGGAATAATTTAATAGGACTTTCTACAAAATAGCTCTTTATTTAGCTCTTTCACCTCTCTACAAAGCTGACTTAAAACATGCCGGGGGCTGGGAGGGGCAGCAGCTGCCGTCACAGCGACTGACATTTCCGCGCGCGGTCTAGGGTTAAATTGCCATGACTTTAGGCACAGACAACTTCGTCTATGGCCCACAAAGTAAATGGTAAACAGTTAACCTGTCACAAACGTCAAATTAATACTTCTTTCTTATGGTATTAAAATCTAATAGGTTTATAATTTTAATTAGCACAATTATAAAACACAGTACGTTAAAATAATCAAACCTATTGTAACTAAAGAGTTGGTTGTATAACGGTTACATTGCAACTAGGCAATTCAACTTTTTGTTGGTTTTGTCTATTCTTTTGTCGATTCACCAACGAAAGTTAAGAAAAATCGGGTACCGAAACGAAAATAATTGCTCAATACAGTGTCTGTAGTAATGATACGTAATTATTTGCAGGCTTTCGTGAAGAAGCTCGCGAAAAACAATAGCAATGTCGTTCTTTGATAACGAACGCGTATTTGAATGTCTCAAAAGTGACGCATCTGCGACACACTTGACGACACACGACAACTGGGCCTTTTAATTACAGCTTGGACTGTGCTATTTTGTTTTTATTAATCAAAATTAACAATAAGGTTAACGAAGTTCACGAATTACCAGCTCTAAAGCTATTGCTACTGCAAACAAAATCCTCTAGTTAATACAAACTTATTGGTGGAACACCTCACACTCAGGGGTTGGAACACCTGACACTTAGCCATTAGGTTATTAACCCAAAAAAAAACAATATTCCGCACCCGATGAAGTTTTTGCCTTCAGACCAACAACGATAATCGGTCATAAAAAGAAGAGAATAATAATTTAAAATTCAACTTTGAAGCTTTATTACTGAATTGTGAAATATGCGTCATTTTTTAAAATTTTTGTCTAAGTTCAAATTTAAGTGTTCGAAATGTTGAAATATATTTATCATCTATTATCATGCCTGTAAGCTATGCTTGCAAGTAGGCTATGTTAGCCTTGTTTTTACGTTAATCAGGTTCTCCTTCACAGCATTGCATGTGCAATCATGCAATTATAAGATAATTAATAATTTTATTCATGCCGTCTATGCACCGGGAATCCGGCTCAGTAAATAAATAATTGAATTTATTTGAATAAGTTTCATTGGTACAAATATTACGCTGTTTCTGTCCCAATATATTAATATCTACGCTAATTTTATTAAATGTAGGTGTATGCTTAATGCTGTCCACCGTCTGCCTACACAGGATGCTAGAATACTTTGGTCACATTGCCAGAAAAAACAGCAATAACTTGAAAGGCTAGTGACTGGTAAAATTGACGGGACAAGACCGCGAGGTCGAAGCCGGACACGCCGGACTGACCAGATCCGCACCACTCTCGGCACGTCGGTTAGAGGTCGGTCGGTCGGCATAGAGGAAAATGGCGAGGGATCACTAAAAACAAACTGTTCCCACGAGGAGGAGTATGCTTAATGTTTGTGTGTGCATATTTGTATTATTGTAACCCTCCAATATCTAACCATATAAAACCAAAGAAAATCTAAATCTATACACACACCACACATGTTTTTTGTAAACTTTTTGTTTGTAAAAAACGACATGGTTGGCGTCAATAGTCGAATGATGGATTCGAAGCCGACGATCTTACGTTTTGCAGATTGTACACTAAAGCATTAAGCATTGTAGTCCTTTCAAATTAGACCAAAAATAAGAGTAAAGTTACCTTAATTCCAAGCTGAAAATCGGTAAGATTGTGTAAAATATCATTGAAAACAAAATTTGAAAGTTCCCCATCTTTCTCCTGTAAGGAAAAAAATTTATTCAAAGTCAAAGATCAAAAAATGAGTTTTTCGCGATTTTCAGCAAAACAGTAAGTTTTATCATAAAAATACTTCAGACAAAAATTGTAGATCATAAAATTATCTACAAAAAATTATTAATACTTTTTTCTCTACGTGCCACCGTTTTTGATATATAACGATTCAAAAGTTGTAAAAGTTGTAATCGGGACCTTTCAAATTTTGTTTTTAATGATATTTTAAACAATCTTACCGATTTTCAGCTTGGTGGGAATTTAGGTAATTTCGAATGTCTAAATTGACCGGACTATTGACGCTTCAAACATCGTAAAGGTTTATATTTTCTTGATTGGGAAGAAATCTTCTACTTTCATTGTGTTTATATTATTCATGCCAGCAAATAATCTTACATGTCTTCAAATTAACTGGTCATTGAATATATCAGCATTACTAATTAAAATAATACTAATTGTACACGCAAGAAAACAGTCATTATCAACGCATGAAATATTAATTTTTAGTTCATTACATTGACTAACTTCGAAATAGCCCTTTAAAGAAATGATTGCACCTGGCAATACGATGATATATTCTGTACTACAATTTTTTCGCGCCCTATAAAAGTAACCGTTAATTCGCACACGACTATTATTCTTGTCAGTATTAACAATTAGCGGACTGCAGACATCCGTGAGAGAGTTCTTGTACTGTTCGTTTGAAATTGCAAATGATATCGAGACCTGTGCATCGGAACGATTTATTTGCCAATAATAGATTCCTTAATTGTTCAATTGCACGTAAGCGTATAAATGATAAAAGTGTTTGTATTGTGAAACGCCGTTTTAATGTAATTTATGATACACTACTAGAATGTACAAGTTGCCGTATCGCTTTATTTAGACATTGTAAATATAAGACTAGCGGATAATTTAATACAGTTAAGCAATTACTGATAACCGGCTCATAACTGACGTATTAATAAATAAAATATTTATCGCTTGTCAAAGGAAATAAAAAATAATAGCAAACTTAGAATCAGAAATTTATTAGTACATTTCTTTTTAACTCCCGCTAATATATTTCTATATCTACGACTTCCCAATACATCTAACACCTAAAACAATTTCTTTCTCACATTTTCTTAGTTGTGGAACGTGAATGATTCTCTCAAGGTTCTACTCAGCTTGAACTATTTGTAAAAGCTTGCTTCTCTATGAAGGACGAATCCTCTTCTCTGTATATGAAAAATAATTTAAGCGTCAATAGCCTAATGGTTTAGGGTACGGGCTGCGAATCGTTAGGTCGTGGGTTCGAGTACGCCATTCCACTATTGACGTGAACCATCTCCTAACATAAGCCTCAACTTATTTGGAATGCGAAAAAAAATTGTAAGCATTGTTTAAAAAAATCCCCAACATACATTCACAAAAATTCCACCTAATCGGCATATATATCTTTTGCGAACATGTTTTTTTTCTTTATTTATTTAAAATTTAGATCTATTTTACTTATAACTATGACCAGTACAAGTGAACTAACATTTACACGCAATAGTTGTACCGATGGTAGTGATAATAGACAGAATTTACATAGAATCGGCACGATCGAAGCGATCTCTCAGAATTGTGAAGTTCGTCTTTAAGGTATACGAAAGTTTCTTAACGCAGGCACTGTACATACGTGCAAGCCCTTTATAACACATAGACTGAGCCATATGTTTGTTTAATTTTTTCCTATAAAAAAACAACTGTATATTTCGTAAGAAATTTTTACGCTTTTATCCGTGGCTAAGCTGTTCCTTTCTACTCTTTATAAGCATTGCCACGTATTTTCTATATAATTACTTCAAGTTTCCTCATAGTACTGACCGCCACCGCCGGCCATGTACTAAATCAATCCTTAAATTGGCAATTAATTATTTCGTGCGTGTATTGAATTTAGGCGAACTATGTAACTTAAAGCGAAAAGGTTAGTGTTATAGTCTTTCTATAAGTACTGTCCCACGAGCCTTCTTTGTAAAGAGAGTGTAAAGGCATAGTCCGCCAGTAGGCTAGTGCGGATTGGCAGACTTCACATGTTTTGCTAGGAAAATTTTCTAGGACATGTAGGTTTCCTCTTGTCGTTTTCCTGCAGTCACATGGTAATTCAGCACATAAAATTGCAACAACCAATTTATTGGTACCGGCAACGAGGATCGAACTCGGGTTGCTAACTTGAGGCCACCTCCGGACACTGAGCTACCGTTCATCCCTCTATCAATGATCAAAAATTCTATCCCACCCGGTAGTTGATTATGAGTACGCGAATCGACGGAATTTTTCATTAAAATTACGTACAAACATTAAAGTTGTACAAACCTTTGGACATTTGTCATCAAATAAATCAATGTGAATTCGAATCAAGCAAATAGCGGAATGAAATCTTTGGCGTTGACGTCCAGCAAATAAAGATACCTTAACCAAATAAAGGCCGACAGAAAAATAATAATCATAAATTGCCTATGATTGCGCTTTAACTGCGTATTCAGCGAAGTGTCGATCAAAGTTTACGTAACAACGTAAATATCAGCAGACGTATCGCTGCAGCCTGTTATTAGGCAACACTGGAATATTATTATCTTTTTTTTAATCCTGTACAGCGATCGCGCAATGGATTTAATTTCTATTGAAATACAATCAATACGAGTGTATGTATAAGTACGACGATGTTGTGTAGTTATTGAAACAAATCGTGCGAAAACTTTACTCTTTTTGTTATTCAATATAGTTATTATTATTATTAATAATAATAATTAACTAAAAAATAAGTAACTAAGACTCATCATTATTTTAAATAACAACCTTAGACTAAATTATAAGGTTATAATTTAAAATTATTATTATAATTATTTGATTATAATAATAAAATAAAAAAATATAATATTATATTACACTAACGGCTTGACTATGCTTACAATATTTAGTATCACTAATAACTATACTAATGTCATACTATCGAAGCAAAACCATACGGAAAAAGGAAACTTAAGCGGCGCTTATACACTCCAGGTAAGACACAAACAGTCTTCGTCGATTACGCCTGGACGCAAAGAATCAGATCCACAGTCAAAATCTAATCAACAAAAAAACCCAACAAAACTTTCAAAAATAAAATAAATTATATAATAATAAAAATAAATTCCAAATTCCATCAATATTGTATTGATGCTTAGCATTCCAAAATTTTTCATTTTACATAATTTGTGAACCATAATTTGTTGTCAATTGGAACAATCATGTTCATAATTTTTTTTCCAACCTCGATTTGATTGATTTGATTGACTTGGATTTATTCAAAGTAACGGAGTTACTCACCCACATTTCTCTATTTAATCTACGTTGCAATTAACACAAGCTAAGCCATTAACAAAGAAGTGAACTTAAATATATGGAATATGAATCGAAGTTGTCAAGGAAAGTTGATAGTAAAAATAATATTACCGCCATTTAATTTCTTATAGACATCCGGTTAATAAAAATTAATAAGGTTATAAAATAACAATAGAGAAATTGCAGTGTTTTAATTTTAACGACAGCCTTGTTAGTTCAGGGTCGGTCAACATACTCGTAATAACCTGCCTACACGTTACATTATCTGTGGTTAGTCCGTAATTACTTTGTGAAAGTCTTTCCCGCGTTTTTTTTGCAAGTTACCTAGACGTCGCATGTTGACGTGTTGAAGTGAAACTTATTATGAACAAAAAATCAATTAAGTATTTACATTGGCTCACATCTATTCTATATATTAATTCGTGAAGAGAACAATTGGGCCAACTTATTACATGCAACCATTTGGCATAGTTAAATGCACTACGTGCTCGGTAAGAACGCGTAATAAATGAGCAAATAAAATTACATTTAACAATTTCATGCTCCTATCAGGCAACATTGAATTATATTTCTATCGTGCCCAGAGTAGTCCAAGCCCAGATTCTCTCTCAATGGCAGATGTTTAGGCTTTATCTAAAAACCGAACTATCTCTCAGTCCGATGAAATCGTAACTCAGGCGTTCACGCGGAAAAGATCGGAACGAAGTTATAAAGCAACACGGAGTAGTCCCGTCTTTCCTTAGCACTGCGAGGGTGCTAGGGGAAGAACACTTCCCCTGGAACGTGGTTCGACCCAATGCAAAGGGGGGACCTGTGCGTTCCGATGGAGATCCCGTGGGTAAAATTCTCACATAACCGCCACCTTCAGCGCACAAGGAGAGTATCTTTTCAAGATTTCCCCTACGATAACGAAAAAATAGGTTCACAAGCTTTAGTGACATTCTCCATAAATGAAAACATATTGGCAGATGTAACATAAGGAATAAACGGAATATCAATATATATATATTTGAACATCCCGTTACTTTGTCTCTACACAACTACAAGGTAGACGGGCAGAGAATGCCTACTGGCATTAAACCCGCCTATTTGTACCTTTTTTTGTATTGTGTGCAAATAAAGAATAAATAAATAAATAAATAAATATCAAACTAGTGGCAAAGCGTTTGGGCTTTAAATCGTGAATTCGAATCCCAGTCTGATCAGAGGTTCAGGCTAAGCGATCTAAGAGCTGTGCCACCTCTCAAATCCGGTGAAGCAGTAAAGGCCAGCTTCTCTGTGCCAACTGTGTTAGTTCGTCAAAAAAAAAACAGTCTGCTTGCACCAATGAAATACTGGCAATGACGCTATCATTAAATATTAAAGCATTAAAAAGACAAATTAAAAACCTCCTTCGTTTTCTTAAATCGGTTAAAATAAATCCATATATCAGTCATTAAGATGTAAAATATAGTTGAAATGCAATTACTGCATTCTAGCATAATAATGTCGTACATTCTCGTCTAATACAACTAAAATTAGCGCATACTGTAGGAATTACATTAATTATAAACTCATTTATCATCAGCTAAACTCCGTGGAACGCATCGCAACGATCCCTTCTGAGCAGTGGCATCCTCGTTTGCTAGTTCCGTAAAAACGTGAATCATTAGCAGGTAATTTGTCGAACGAGTAACTTCTATTCGACGTAGAATGGAAAACTTGCAATATATGTTATACAGTCGCACGCTATAAATTAACTACGTTCTTTATTTGTTAGCGTACTTGTCTCTCCAATCATCATCATAAAATAACTACGGTATGTGAATATATTTTAGCAATTTCAATCAGATATAATTTGACAAACTTTTGCACGTATTCAAACGTGCAAAATGAAATGCATAAAATATAATTTCACAGTTATATTTTTTGTAAATATTTTGTAATACCTTTTAAATTGTAAATATTTCTTTATTAGTTAGTATATGTTATATTTAAATTAAGATAAATAAATAAACTTTATAGCGACATCTATGAGATTAAAAATAAATAAATAAATAAGATACTTCGTAAATAAAATTGTTATCGAGTGTCAAAGAGCATCATAAGTTTAATTTCGATGTTAAAATTATTTGTATTATATATATACTTCTTCTATCTAGCGATATCGACTGAACTACTACCAGGAGCCGCGTTCCTACTAAGATTAACCCACTTTGCCCGGTCTTCTTTGGTGAAATGGTTCTATGACATGTAACTTTCACGACGTCCTGTCGGCGTTTCTCCGGCCGTCCGAGACTGCCCTTCTTTAGCTCTATCTATATTTATATATATGATATACATATGTATATTATGTACAACATTTTTCAAGAAAGGAATAACAGTGTGATACAGACAATTGGTCTGCACTGTGTCTTAGATATACAAACGTAACTGGCAATGAGAGAAAGAGAGATAAAATATGTTCTGTCACCTCTCTCTCTTGCCCTTACAGTACGTACATAATTTTCTCTCGTTCCAATTTCACCACCTTATATCTCGTGGTAACCTTACAGCATACCACGAAAAAGGAAAAGCTTATCACTATATGTTGATATTTGCGTTAAAACAAAAATATTATTGGTCAAGCAAGTTTGAATTCGAACCGGGACCATCAAATCGTTATTCTATCGATTAAATAAACAACCATAATTTATATTACAGGAAAGACAACAGTGGTTGTCATTGTTTTTTTAAATCTTGCAAAAAGATTACGTTATTTGATTATACCTAATTACATTTCTGGTCGTAATTAACTTGCACGTATCATTCCCTTTGTTTTATTACAAAGCTGAACCAGTTCACTTTTGATAAAGAAAAAAAAATAACACATGTTAATTTCATCTTTATGTAGTCTGTCTTAAAGTGTTACGACTGTTTTACCGACAGCATTTCGTGCGGCAGTGACGTCTTGGGTCGAGATAAGCTACTATGTTATTAAGGCATAATTTACGATGTAAATTATAGCGATTTGTTAATTTTATACATGGCGGTGTTACAGGCCGACGACGGCTCATTTGTGATCTTATTTTATTTATCATTTTTCTACAGATTAATGTTTTGCTATTTGCAATATGCGGGCGTGTTCTCAGGTAGCAACACACACCGTATATATGCAAACTAATTGTTGGTTGATATTAATTAATTCCACATACTCGACTTTTACCACGCGCTCGGCGGTGAAGGAAAACATCGTGAGGAAACCTACATGTCTTAGAAAAAATTTCTAAGTCATGTGAAGTCTGCCAATCCACACTAAGGCCGCGTGACAGAATATGCATAGTCTCATAGTCTCTTTACAGAGAAGGCCTGGTCGCAGGAACATATTTATATAAATAAAGGCTTTAACTTTAACTCGACTTTTGCCTATAAGATCACATAATATTAAACCCACTAAAGTTTTTTTTTTATTTCCAGAAAGATCATTTCTTTCACTTATAGTAGATATCAACAGGCAAATGTTAGGTTAGTATACGCTGAAGTATTGCAATTCAGTGTTACTAATTTCTTTAGGAGAATTGCGATGGGCTTAACTACTTGAAGCTGACTGCTGACGAATGAATAATATTGTTTACTTAACACTTGTTAATGAGTAGCTGACAGTGATAGCTTAGTGGCTAAGAAATCAACTTAAATTACGTTATCTGATGGTCATGAATAGAATTCCAACCATTCAATGTATAGTTGGCGGCAAATAACTCTAGCGCAGGTCGTTAATGCGCAGAAGTCGAAAATACGGTATCAAAAGGGAGTGAAAGGGGTGCGGGAGGGCAGGCGCGAGTGCTTATTGGCTCTCCTGTCGTACGTTACCCCGCGCACCGATACCAAACCCCGCTCGCTCCAGGTGTACAGTCGCTTTCCAAATTTTACATTAATTGCCTTTTGTTTTCTGTTAAGTTTTACTTTTTAACTTGAGAGTTGAAGTTTGTATATATATTATATATATAATATTGCAATAATTACCTTAAACGAACTAGCATAGATATATAAAAGTACAAACAAAAACATTTTATTCGTAATTTGTAGAAACGCAGTGATATTGGAGAAATGAATAATTGCATGCGACTGTACACATGCGCAGATATCCACGTATCGCTCAGTGCTAGAATTATTTGCCGACAACTGTACTTACGAGTTGTCCGTTTTCCAGTTTGTTGAGGGAAAAAAACTGTTATTAAAATTAGTGGCCGATGAAGATGGAATTGTTGAATATATGTTGAAAAACAGAGAAAAGCGATAACTACTTCACCGCTAGTCTTCTTCTTCTGCTTAGCGATTTCCCGGCCTACCACCAGGGTTTGCTTTCCTACTTAATCTCCTCCACGTTGCCCGGTCTTCGGTATCCTTCTTCGTTTTTTTTTGACGAACTACACAGATTGGCCAGAGAAGCTGGCCTTGACTGCTTCGCCGGATGGAGAGGTGGCATAGCTCTCAGGTCGCTTAGCCTGAACCTCTATCGCTAGTAACTCGACACAAGGGTCCCCCCGGTGAGGGCCGAACCTCGACTCGGTCAGAAGCTATTTCACGAATAATCTGAGGGACGTTTAAAAAGCTAAACTAACTTTGAGTGTCACTTCGGGAAGCGTTGGCGCTGGGAGATGAAGTGGCCGAAGAAACTCCAGCAACGCTTCTAACATCTATGGGGTGAAACCTCCTTTGTTAAATGCTTTTCTAACATGTCCGCCTTCACAACGTCCAGCCAGCGTTTCACAACTACACCGCTTGTGTCACAAGGAAATAAGAACAAAATTATTTATTTGTATATAAAGTTTACAACAGTTGTTTTATAAATTGGATTTGATACAAAGTTATACATTAATATGGATATGCCGCTATGTAATTTTTCTTATGTGCTGTTATAGAAATAAGTGCAAATGGATCATAGAATGTTAAGTGATCTCCTGATAAACATTTATTTCACCACAGGGGTTGCAGGTGCGTTGCCGACCTTTGAGAAAGGTGTAGGATCTATTCTTAGAGGTCACTGCGAAAAAACCATTGACGAAAACAGGTGGCATATTTACGTTTACACCATATGTATATACTCGTACTTTTCAACCGACTTCAAAACAGGAGGAGGTTCTCAATTCGTCTGTATTTTTTTTCCGCGAGGAGGTAAAATCCCTTATGGACCCTGGGCAGCCCGTACTGCCAAGGAGTGTCCGAGTCTCACGGACTAAAAACCCTCCTCCTCCATCACATCAATGTTCCCACCTTGCGGCCTACCATTAATGTTTTTTTGTCCTAAGTAAGGGTTACTCTTTTATTATGTGTCTTGTCTCTCACTCTGTTCTTTGTTTCGTCTTTTTCCTTCTGTGCAATCATCCTATCCATAAACGTATTGATTATTATCCAATTCTCTTTGCTTCTTATCATCAAGTCAACTATTATGACTTTCGACTGGGTGAACCGATTTTTTATTTTTATTTTTTGTTTGAAAGCCGGTGCCCATGTAGTCCGAATTTGGTCCGATTCTCACCCGTATCCATAAGAAATTATATGTCTTAAATTTGCATTAAGTATGTGCTCCACAAATGGACAAATAACTTAATATCACGCCAATCGATTTCGATGATTCATTTTTTATTGTCTATGTCTGTATTAAACTATTCCTAAAGTCATCCTTTATGTACTTTAACAGTAGTTTGATAAAAGTTTTGTTACGTTTTGATTTCGTAATATTCTTATAATAATTCGCAAACACAAAGAGGGCGTCGGTGCGTATTAGCGTTTGATTCTATTTGAAGTCGGTTTTTATCTTTGCTCGTAAATATACTTGGCATACACAGAAACAGCGGTCACTATGCGCTTTAGACCGCGACCTTTTATTCAGTTTCTGTGTGTGTGGCAGGCCCCACCCCTTAGATGCTAGGAGCGTTGCTGGAGTTTCTTCGGCCACTTCTTCTCCCAGCGCCAACGCTTCCAGAAGTGGCACTCAAAGTTAGTTTAGCTTTCGAATATCCCTTAGATTATTCTTGAAATAGCTACCCACCGAGTCGTGGTTCGGCCCTTGCCCTTGTCATCAGTCTTCCTGTGGCTTTTCTTACTCGTAT
The DNA here is from genome assembly GCA_029286785.1 of Meandrusa payeni. Taxonomy (NCBI): domain Eukaryota; kingdom Metazoa; phylum Arthropoda; class Insecta; order Lepidoptera; family Papilionidae; genus Meandrusa; species Meandrusa payeni. Next base: position 14,009,099 of record JAGSMX010000012.1, read on the forward strand.
TTATATTGTCTCTTTTTTTAATGCTTTTTAAAAATAGTTTAGATTAATTCTCTTGGTTTAAAAACTAGTAAACACATTTTTTTTTTATAATTTCTAAACGAGCAATCTTCGACGGTAAGGCCAGTATCGTCAAGTAGACGAAGATCATCAGATCACAGTATTCAATTCTACGATGGAGGTGGCAAGTGTTCACGAACGTTTTTATTTATTAATAAGACCAAATTGTAACATCATAACAGCTCGTCCAATTCGATGATATAACTTAATCAAATACTTCAAAAAATTACAATATTTAATATAAATTAATTTTTGTATATAAGTAATGTATGATGTCACATATTCACTCATGATTGCCTGAATTTACTTGCTACTTCAGTACACATCGACATGAAATATATAAATATGTTTGGGACAGTATTGATATACCTGACAGAGCGCTAAGGGAGCATTAGTCGACCGGTGGAGGCGATAGGAGGGCGACGACTCATATGCACGAATCTATCGAGCGTCCCAGTCGATTATATTTGTCTACAAACCATAAATCTAAATGTTGAAATTTTCTATACGTAAAATCGCTGGCAAAACATGTGTTGGTTGTAGAAGGAAATCATGGCTGTGTAACATCAGAAAGTGGACTGGATTTGCGGGTCCTGCCCATCTGTTTCCTGCTGACTGACTGCCATCCTTCGAAGAGGCGCTTTAAGTAGAAGAAAATAAACTGAGATTTTAATAAATTAAAAAAATACTAATTGTGTGAATAGTCTTACAATAGTAATAGCAAAGATTACCATTAATGGATTAAACCATAATTACATGCTATACGGAAATAATTTTTGTTGCATTACTCTTTGTGTACATTGTCAGTGATTAAAATCTTCAATTCAATAGGGCTTAATTTACTTTTCAATCGCATCTTAGATTGTTTATCAGCAATTATTATTAATTGTACGGTTTTATAGGAAATAAAATTCTCAGAGATAAAGAATCATCTGAATTTTTTTTCAAACAAATGGCTGTTGAATTAAACACAGCATTAGTGATGGAAGCAGCCATAGTTTACCTTACAGAACTTTAAAAAAAAAAAAGGCAGCGGTATAGTAAACTCCGTGATCTGAGAACCGGTCTCAGAATTCTTTTAATTTTTATTAAAAAAATAATTCAAAGTCAAAATGATTGCAAAAATTAAATAATCACTGTAACGAATAAAAAAACAAACATATATGTATATTTAATAGTTCACCGAGAGTTACTATAACGATAAATGCCTTGTCTGTCCCGAAGTGGAGGATGTTTCGTGGAGTGCCTCAAGGCTGCAAATTGGCCCTGCACTCTTCACTCGTTAAATTTCGCCAAGGCTTCTTAGAACTTAGATTAACTAATTATTATTTAAATTTTCTCAGGTCGAGTTGGATAGCTTTCTCGAGAAGCCTCGGATCGGAGACTGATATAGTCCATAGAATAGCGAGCCGCGTGCTCGTAGATCATAAACTACATACGGATATCTTAGCGCATGTAAAGACCAATTATTGCTTTATATACGAGTCGTTGGGTGACTAGCCTCTAATTGCGGGGAAATTATTCTGAATTTATGCATGGTTGAGTGTGACCATTTCCGATTTTCCTATTCAAATGAACGAACTTTTCACTTGTTGAATGAAGAATGACATCTGACCAAAAGAAAGTTCAGACTTTATAAGTCCTCCTCGTGTGACACAACTCTCAAGATATTTTGATACAATAAAAAAACAATACAAAGTGGATAAGCAACTCACTTACGATCTGACTTTCAATTAATCGATTTCCAATAAAGCAAGAAGATTTGTACTTTCCGTCTTACAGATTCTTTTAAATGTACAAAAGTCTCTTTGGTATTTAAATATAAGCTACAATATAATCGGTAATATTATTTCTATTCAATGTGTATAACATTTTTGTAAATGAAACAAAATCGTGAAGTATTTTAATTTATAATCGTTTATTAAATTTTAATGCAGAAACATTCCAAAATCATAATTTTTCTTTCAACCCAGATTGGTTAATCGTCCTATTCCTTTATTGCCTGCACTTAACCGGGAGTGTTTCAATAGAAATTTCTTTACGGTCGCTCTACTGTAAGTGCTACTTAAAATTCTGAACGATAACGTTATAAACGTGTAACATAATGTAATCATGGTTATTATCGAAGACAACAACGCAGACGGAGCAAATGCTTTTTGCGCTATTCATTATATTTCTGATGATCACCATCCAAATAAGGATGCAGAAGTGCTCGCTTGTTATCGCCCGTGTGTAAATAGCTCGCTATGAAATGATATAACTCGCTTACCTATTGAATTAATCATTTGTGCAAATTGAATTAGTCACGACAAGTTTAACGTGCACTGATAATCGACGAGAGAAAAAACAACTTTTCTCCTTGTGTTTTGCTGCAACTATTATATCTAAACATTATATGTAGGTGGTACTTAAAGTAACTCGATCTCTTGGATTAAAAATTTATAACAATGCAGTGGAAGGAGGAGACTAATCTGCAGGACGATTATTGGCGACAATAAAAACGCAATTTGCTGTTTTGTGAAAAATAAGCATATTACGTTTTGTTACCAATATAATGTTGATAAGGAAACATTCAAATCATTCGATCATTAGCTGATAACACCGCGATCGCTCCGGGTTTCGCCACCCCACTGCGAATTGACTTGCGTTTTACGTGTAACTACCTGTCCAGTTAATATTTAGGCTTCATCATTCACTCATAGAATACAGACTACATTTGGAATTACTATATCAAAATTTCAAAACGAATTAAGATAATTTGTGGGAATTTTCCAGTAACGTGAGCTGAACTCGAATTTTCCAATAACGGAAACTGAACGACCATAAACTTTAGTCAATTGGAAAAGAAAATTAATTTTATGGGTTTTATAGCGGTTTATTTACAAGAAGTGGAGGCAGGGTCCTCACTAGATGGACAGACTCTGTTGGAGCAGCCCACTGGATTCAATCTCCAGTCTGCAATCCACGTATACCAAAACAGAAGAGAGTGGTAATTAAGTGCATCTGTCTTGGAAGTCACGACACACGCACAGGGTAAACGATGTAGATTACGGAATTATCAAGATTATTCTAGCAATATTGTCACGTGGGGTACTACCATCAGCCATTGAGAGCCAAGCAAATGGCCATAAAAATTAAAAACTAAATATAACGTTAGTACTGACGTGTAAAATATAATAAAAAAATAATCTAAATTGAAAACATACAATCTAATTTCACTTTACCAATGTTTTAGAACGGAAATTGTTATCAGTACAAGGATATTAAATTAATTACATATAATTGGATTCGATGAATATTTAGAGAGTTTTTATTATAATATCTAAGATATGATGATTGATCGCGTGATTATATAACGTACACTATCTACCTAAAAAAATATAATGAGTTGTAATTGTATATAATTTTTTTTTACTTGAATAAAACACTGAATAAATCGACGTAGAAAGCGTAAATGTCGTATGTCGAAATATTATTATTATTAAATCAGAGCCGTAAAATTATTTCAAAATTCATAACGTTTTCGGCGTCTGAAACGCCTCCTACGCACCCCGACACGTCGCCTGAGGAGGGAGGGAGCCTCTGCGCTCCCCTCCCTGACCCGCTCGTCAGCCTCCTTCTGGGGTTGGTCGTGCTCCTCGATCAATCATCCTTTACCATGACCATGACAGGTTTATGATTCCCAACAGTAGACCTACTTGAAGGAAAGATCAGCTCGTTAAATGTTCCCCCAGACGCCATATCATTTGCAGTAGTAGTAAAAAACCATTGAAAGACCACATCATCTAAATTCACTATTTACCTGTATTTCCGTGGTTTCATGCTATCCTTCTTAACAAATACTTGATACACGCCGTTAGGGATTCATTGCGGCGTCTTCAGATATGTAATAAAAGATCGAAACGCCTAATGTGCATTACCGATATTACTATAATATGTCTGATATCTTTGTGCATGTAATAATTTCCGGTCTGAGATTACCTACAAGAATGTACAATTACCAATGTGTTTAATAATCATGAATGTACAATTTATACCGTTTTTAAACAGTGTATAAAACTTAAAATTGGTATTAATTTGAATAACAGTAAAAATGATTCAATGTTAAAATAATTTTGTTATGTGATAATGTTATCGGTTTCGTCTTTATCACTTTATCGGTTCGCGATTTTTGAATGAAATATTTTGTAAATAGATTGCTAGGTCGTTAGTTTTCTTTTTTATCTCATTTTCATATCAAATATAGATAAATAATTATGTATGTAATACTTAAGTGCTTAAACCTGTATAAAACATTAATCTAGGTCTTTGTCCTACCGCGGCCATGTACCTAATGGAGATCTCATGATTAGCTCGTGTCAGTGATGACAACCACCAACTTTAAGACTTGAAGTTGTCCATGATGTTCCCGTCATAGATAGATAGACGGACAAATCCTTTATTGCACCTAAATAAATGTACAAATGCGGAATCAATGCTATTTAGAATATCCTTTCAGTTTGGTGGTTAAGAGCAGACGAAAATAAAGGTAAAAATAGCGTCTTAAGAATTTTATATACATATACAGATAAATATAATAATACATAGTGAATTAAATATAGGGCACGAGGTGACCGACATGTGGGGTGGCATGTCAGCTGAAAATTTCCCAATAGTCCTTTCGACAAACGGGTTAATTTCAATAAGCCATTCACGTCATCTGGGGCGATCTGATTTCAGAATGCTTCAGGGCCAGATGCAAAAGGCGCTGTCCGCCTTTTTCTCTTTCTCCCTGAACCTCGGCCGTTTGGTCTCCCCTGCCAAGGGATTCTCGACTGGTTGGCTTTATTTATTTTACTCTACTATGTGTATACTGTATGTAAATGTATATTATGTAAATATTTTATGTAATACCGCCAACCAGACGGAGAAACATGTTAAAATACCCAAAAATCATGTACATAGTACAAATAAACGATTTACCAGTTTGTCATTTATACTGTTTATGTAGAAATTATTTAGAGAACCGCGAATAAAAGTATTTTTTTTTATGACGAACTACACAGATTGGCCAGAGAGGCTGACCTTGACTGCTTCACCGGATTGAGAGGTGGCATAGCTCTTACGTCGCTTAGCCTGAACCTCTATTGCTAGTAACTCGACACAAGGGTCCCCCCGGTGAGGGGTAACCTCGGCTTGGACGGTTACTATGTTAGGCGTAAGCATTCCGATCCGAGGGTGCCCGAGAGGGCCGAACCACGACTCGTTCGGTTGCTATTTCACAGATGGTAATTAAGTGACGAAGCGTCTCTAATGTCAATCGGCAAGCTATTTCGCAGTTTAATTGCTGTACGCGTTGTAGACAAAACCAGCTTTTGCTGTACACTTTCCAACAAGCTTATTAGATCCTAATTAGATACTTAAAAAACCGTAAATGTGTCAATTCATTAGTACGAGCTGAATAGTACTCGAACTCGACCTTCACGGAGTAAGTCGATCTTTTTCTTCTTCTTCATCGTATCATTCATTTCTGAAGGTCATGCTTATCCTGAAGCGCTTTCACCGAGACGTCGACGAGCTGCTTCCACACTGCTCTGTCCTCGGCTTCTCTCATCGCGGTCGGAATGTCGAGTCTAACTATGGTTTTTAATTTGGTCAGACCAGCGAGTAGGTGATCGGCCCCGTGATCTTTTGCCCTCGATTTTCCCTACAACAACCAATTTCTCTAAATTGTCTGGTTGCCTTCGGGCAATGTGACCAAAGTAGTAGGCGAGTCCTTAACTACTTTGGTCACATTGCTTTTTAATCGACTTTAAAAAAGTAGGAGGTTCTCAGTTCTACTGTATTTTTTATATTTTTTATATTTGTTTTTTTTTTTTCACTATAAAGAAGATATTTCCCATGTTGTCCCCTTTCAATTTGGTCCAGCTCTGAGTGGCATGGCATCCATGACATAACCAAATGTCATAAATTTGATTAACGTTTGATTCGATTTGTTTTGTTTTTACTCATAAATATACTTGTATGCTTATAATGTATCTAGCATATATATTTGTATAAATAGTTACGTAGTTTAAACTAGGAGGTGGCTCACGTTAATTGTTGATGTGTGGATTTGAACCTACGATATAACGTAGCCAGACAATACTCTTAACCAAGTCAAATGTTTTTGTATCCTTGTTTTGTTATATATAATAATAATAATAATAAATCATTTATTCCTCGCCATAATCCACAGTAGTTACTTAAGATAATTATATAATTGAAAACATATACACATTTGGAACACGAGACATAATAACAGAAAGATTATGGTGGATTGACACTTGAACTAGGACGGATCCTGTGTCTCAAGTAATCAACCCTCCACCCCATTACATTATCAAAAGTAGTGTACATAGCTAATTAAAACGAACGTTTACGATTTAGGGACCTTCAAGAAACGAGCCTATTCCTATCTCAAAGGTCGGCAAAGCACCTGTAGCTCCTCTGGTGCTGTGGATGTTCATGGGCGACGGTGATCACTTAAGATCAGGTGAGCCGTATGCTCGTTTGCCACTTTTCAAGTAAAAAAGCTAATTCGTTTTGGTGAAGTATGAGTTTAGATGTGTATATAAACATGTAACAGGAGTATATGATAGTTTTGTAGTGTGCGTATGTGACTTTGTGTGTGTGCGTGCGTGTATGTGTGTAGATGTGTAGAGTATTGCTAATCATTTAATTTTTAATATATCTTCCGTTACAGAGTAACCAAGTTTCTTTCAATTAAATAAAAAAAAATACTTACAGATAATATACACGTATAGTATGAATGGAATTGTGTCATAACTTGTGCCTGAACGCATTTTTATGTAATCACCGTTACGAATACTAGAAACTTGTTATCGCGAACAATAATTCAAACACAGCCGCAAACTTAGTCATAATTTTAATTTTGTTAAACACTGAATTGTTGTCCTTCGATAATGTTTTTGATAAAAAAATTTAGTTAGTGAATGGAAACCATCGATAACATCGGAGTCCACAGGAAGTTGCATTATCTGTGCCTTATCGCGCGTCAATGCCGGCAATTAGGTGTTGCGAAAGTGCGCGCAAATTATGTCATTCATAAATGGAAGACCGTTCGGGTTAGATCGAGTCGCGATAGTTCCTACGTTGGCCGATAATATGGGCGTCAATTGTGAGTTGTATGTTGTGTGATATTTATATATGTTTGTGTATATAATCTGTTTTACTCTATGTTAAATTTCTATGTTTCTCTATTCAGTCTCTATGTTAAATGTTTATGTAGTACAGGAATTGTTTGTATGGGTGGTTTTGGCCAAAGTCAACTCATGTTATTTATAAATTTTATTACGTGGAAATTCTGTGATACTAGAACCGAATCAAGGGAATTAATCCACCTTACACATAGATACATTAATAATTTTTACTCAGTAAAAATGAACTGGCATAAATAATACCGTTTATTTATACTATGTATATTTATGTATTTATAATAATATATCTGTGTATGTGCTGTAAATGTACTTGGCCATCATAGAAAAGAAAATGCTAAATAGCATTACGTTATTTTTATGAAATAAATAAGTTTATAATTTTTGTTTTAAACATTTTAAATAAATAATTATTATTTTTTTCTAGTAAATTTATACAAGCTTTCACATCCCGTAAACCCTAGCAGATTGATAAAGACAGTTGTCACTGTTCGCTAATCACAGTGTTTATTAGATCCCCTATGTGAATTGTCATCACATTTTAAATCACATGCTCGTATCATTCACGTAATTCACATACCGTACATGTCTTCAAACACTAGCAGCATGTTGCATAAAACAGGTATACTTACAAGCAAAACAACCGGCTTTAATTAAATCTAAGCTAAAAGTTAACGTAAAAGTAAACGTTTAAACGTTAGTGGCGGAATTAACGATGCTACGCACGGACTCCTTCATTTGTTCTCAAAGTATCATTCTTTTTATCTTTCTTCTTCTATATTCGTGTTCTTTCTTGTTGAATCAGTACTTACCTAGTCCTGCTAACGTATATAATATCAACATTACATTATTGTACACGATTTTTTTATTTTTGGTATAACTTGGAAACCCAAGGTCCAATGCCAACGAAATTAAAGTGGACCTAATTCAAAGCACCACAAAACGCTTTCTGTAAAACGCTCCCATGACACACACCCTTTTTTTCACGTCCTTATTTCCGAAGTCAACATCAGCTCAAATCAATCTACTGTTGGAAATAGGTTACATACATAGATAGGAATACATTGCCCAATGCGTTCCACTATACACGCTCCTTCGCTTTTCGCATCCAGCTTCTTCCGGCTAATAAGGCTCATATCGGTTCATCTGGAAGGAGGCCGCCGTTGTCAACGAGTATTTCATAACGAAAACGGCGTCCTGGATAATCATAAACTTACCAATACCACAATCAATAAGCATTCTTTACAATTAAATATATTCTTACCCAAATAAAACCAAATGCATTCAAATAAAAAAACAATTTTGAAATCGGTTCAAAAATGACGGCGCTATGAGAAAATAAATACAGACGAATTGAGATCCTCCACCATTTCTTTTGATGTCGGTGAATAAAATACAATTCATTTCTCTTACAATATAATACGGCGGTAAAGGACAAGCAGATTTACGACAAAACAACAACTATTACTACTTACTACATATTTAACTTACGCAACAATAAAAATCGACCAAGGAATGTGTGGGCGTAGTTTAGGGTATGATGGGGCTGACGTGCCCAAAAGGGCAAAAGTCCTGAATTAATAAATAAAAAATAAAAAAATAAAATCGACTTCAAATCGAATCAAACGTTAAACACTATTACGCGCGGACGCCCTCTTTGTATTTCCAAATTGCAAATTAAAGATTTATATAGTTTTCTCATAGATTCCATAGTCAGTATTGGACCAAATTTAAATGGGTCCCATTCACAAGATAATCACCAGCTTTCAAATGAAAAATAATCATTTTCTATTATAGTTTCTTTTCGTGTTCTATTGACATGCAATTCTATTGCTTATAATTTAATTTGACATTTATGTGATCAACGATAAAGTAAAATAAGTTGAAGTGAAACGGCGCGTCACTAGTATATAGACCAGATCTAGATATACCCTTTGACACAATGTAGTGATTACAGATTATTATTAACAATCTATTCCATAATATATTCATATATAACAATATATTCATATATAACAATATATTCATATATAACAATATATTCATATATAACAATATATTCATATATAACAATATATTCATATATAACAATATATTCATATATAACAATATATTCATATATAACAATATATTCATATATAACAATATATTCATATATAACAATATATTCATATATAACAATATATTCATATATAACAATATATTCATATATAACAATATATTCATATATAACAATATATTCATATATAACAATATATTCATATATAACAATATATTCATATATAACAATATATTCATATATAACAATATATTCATATATAACAATATATTCATATATAACAATATATTCATATATAACAATATATTCATATATAACAATATATTCATATATAACAATATATTCATATATAACAATATATTCATATATAACAATATATTCATATATAACAATATATTCATATATAACAATATATTCATATATAACAATATATTCATATATAACAATATATTCATATATAACAATATATTCATATATATTAATATTAAATTACGAATTCATATACGTAGTGTGCTTTGCCGAGAACATATCGGCGGCTTGTATCTAGTAATGAATAGTTCACGTACCGTTGAATAAAAACCTAGACGTTTTTAATGGAAGCGCGGCAAACAACAATTTCGTTATCGTGTTACGCAGATGCAACATCTAACGGCGCCGCTAACTCGCACTTGATCAGCAAATTATATCTTCTCATCTATTATTAATAATTAGTCTTACAAGCGTACAAGTAGTCGCGTACTACGCAATCGTAACGTGAGGATAATTAACTTCTTATGGACTTTAATAATAAATGGTACTCGTTATAATAAACGTACAGATGACTGGAGAACCTCCTTCTTATGTGAAGTCGGTTAAAATATCCTAAGAATGTGTATTTACACTTTGATCTCACCCATTTTTTGATAACGCAAAATCTTTTATGGACCATCCTCCGGCACCGGTTGGGCCTGGTGGGTGGCTCGTTCTCCTCCGGGACAATGCCGTAAGGCGTCTAAGTCGCAGGCGTGGCCGCGGTTGTGTAAAGCAAGCGATATGCGACGATGGTGGAACATCTTGTGGATTTGGTCGGTGAGGACGCGACATAACTTGTTCTTCTTGGGACGAGTACGCGGTTAGGTACGTTCCCACAAGTAAAATAAAAAAATGGATCGACTATTGACGTAAATCATCTCCTAGCACAAGCTTAAACTTAGTTGTAATGTGTGTAAATGTGAGTAATATTTCTGAAAGTAATAATGCCAGCTTTCTTTTTTAAAAAATGGGTGCGGAACAAAGGAGTACAAACTAAATTCTCGCCGTATTATTCATTCTTTTTGCGATGCTTCTCCTACTGCACTTTAGCTATCATTTAAGCTATCTTTCTCATTGAACATAAATCGTAATCGTGTTCGTTCTAGTAAATGATATTTTTTCTTTGTGCTATAGTAGTACATTAGTCTTGAAAAAAACACTAACAATTTTTGACTACTAATTAACTAATTTCAAGCTTGTGCTGGTGCTTTACGTTAATAATCGAATTTTGGTTTCGAACCTACGACATTACGTTTTGTAGACCGTCTAAGCTTTCGGGCTATGTCGCATTTGACAATATTTTAAATACTATAACAAAATCTATATTGATAAATGGAGGGAGGATTTGTGATCGCCATGAGACTTTGAAGATGGTTTTACTATGTAATATATTATTGAATACATCTCTAACCTATAATGTTTGGTTTAAAAAAAATAATCATTTTCTATTATAGTTTCTTTTCGTGTTCTATTGACATGCAATTCTATTGCTTATAATTTAATTTGACATTTATTTGATCAACGATAAAGTAAAATAAGTGGACGTGAAACGGCGCGTCTCTAGTATATAGACCAGATCTAGATATACCCTTTGACACAATGTAGATATTACGGATTATTATTAACAATCTATTCCATAATATATTCATATATAACAATATATTCATATATATTAATATTAAATTACGAATTCATATACGTAGTGTGCTTTGCCGAGAACATATCGGCGGCTTGTATCTAGTAATGAATAGTCCATGTACCGTTGCATAAAAACCAAATAGAATACCATAAAAGCAAAAAAAAAGAGGTTTTTAATGGAAGCGCGGCAAACAACAATTTCGTTATCGTGTTACGCAGATGCAACATCTAACGGCGCCGCTAACTCGCACTTGATCAGCAAATTATATCTTCTCATCTATTATTAATAATTAGTCTTACAAGCGTACAAGTAGTCGCGTACTACGCAATACGTAACGTGAAGATAATTAACTTCTTATGGGCCTTAATAATAAGTTATACACCAGAAAACAAAATACCTGTGCACAATTAAAGGTCTGCAAAACCGTTATACAAATTATATAGATATATTTACTTATAAAGCAGCTCTGCATTCCATTCTTGTTCCTTAAGTTAGTGTGTCGCTGTAAAACCATTTAAATTAAGTAATTTAAGTCCTCAAAATATTTCTCTCAATGATCTACGCTGCGCCTTTGTCAGTAGCTTCAATTGTCTTCAATGCTTCCCCACGTACCTCGGTGTATTTGTCTATGGTCCACACGCAACTGCGACCACAGAGTACATACCTACCGTACGACAAGTGTAAACAACTTAAAACGGTAAGGGTACGTCGAAAATACATTTTTTTTAATATTATTGATCGTATCACTTCTTCTATCATCATCTGCGTCCTAGAATCTAAAACCAAGCGACATAACATTCGTGACTGATCCCACTGACTTGCCATTGCAAGAATTCTATAACAACACCGTTCTCAGACAAATTTACATTGAATTTTAAAAGAATAAACATGTGGTATTAATATCCAAATCCAAAAACATTCATCATGACCTAAGTCACTCTAACCTGGTATATAGCGAAATGTATCTCTTTTCAGATTACTACCCTCAAGAAGTATATCAGAAATACACCACAATGGGGATGTCAGAGGTGCCCAAGGACGACTCACCTCGGACCACCCCGGAATTATCCAGAGCTGATCAGTCGCCGGCATCGGAACGTCCACCACCAGGGTCGGCGGACAGTGACGATGCGGATGAATTCACTCCGAAGAGGAAACAACGAAGATATAGAACCACATTCACTAGTTTCCAACTCGAGGAATTGGAGAAAGCGTTTTCGAGGACCCATTACCCTGATGTATTCACTAGGTATGTGGCTATAACTATTGAAAGCTATAAATACAGATCTTTTTTTTTTGTTAACGAGGAGGAAATCTTCTGATAACAAATAGCATCAAATGTTTATTACTTAACGTGCTAAATACGTAACAGAGTTATCTAAATTTCATTAACCAAAATGTAACCACATTCTATGTTATCGGTTAATGAATGAAAAATTATGAATTATTTAATATTATCGTATCCTTATCAGTGATGCCGTCGACTACTAAGTATAAATTTTAATTTATTTTTAGTCATCTAATCTTTATAATAGCAACGTCCGTCTTAAGATATCGCCATTTTTATATATTCGTGGTGACAAACAATATTAAAGAATGCTGACAAATCTTACTGACACTATTTTTAACTTTTCCAAATATGCTTGAACATACATAAATATAATAAGTTCTGTAATCCCATTAACTATAGCTGTGTAGACAGATACAGCAATTGCTGCCCGCGTTACCTAGCTTTTAGGTCGGTATGTGACCAGTAGTAAACCCATCGCCATTTACCGAGCACAAATTTGTATAACCCAGCTAGAATTCGAACCTCAGACCATAAGATAAAGTTGAACCGGTTAGCTACTCCACAGACATAAATACAAAGTCTTTTGATTCATATTTTTTTTTGTTTCAGAGAAGAACTCGCGATGAAGATTGGACTGACAGAGGCACGAATACAGGTATTAAATCAATTAAATTATTTTCCTTACGAGCAGCTTGCTTAATTATCGGTCATTAATTTCGATTGTGTACACGCAATAAGTTTACTGTCAATCCTGCAATCTAAGGTGCTATACACCCGTTTTAACGCAAATGTCGAGAAGCAATTAAATATTTAACAACAAATTATTCTGAACATTTCAACGTTTATAATAATTAATAGTATCTTAATAATAACGTAATAAACACGTAATAAAACTTATAAAACATTATTACAAAATATCACTTTTTAGATAATTATACTTAAACAAATATAACATTATTTCAAGGGGATTAATAAGAGTGACTCAGAATGTCCGGAGCAAGTTTCGATGATTACTATAATAAGTGACAATCAACATTAACGTAAGAAAATCACGTGCGCTTTGGAGAAGGCAAAATATTTAGTATGTTAAATGCAATACTTGCTTTTTATTAGAAATAAACATCTTTTTATTTAGGAACAGGAAACAAAGGAAGACCATATGCTATTATAAATTATAACATTAAATATTCTCATTGATTGTTTAAAAGTCATTTGCCTAATGGTCTTTTTTTTGGACGAACTAACACAGTTGGCACAGAGAAGCTGGCCTTTACTGCTTCACCGGATTGAGAGGTGGCATAGCTCTTAAGTCGCTTAGCCTGAATCTCTTTGCCTAATGGTTTAGGGTACGGTCGAATCGTAAGGTCGTAGATTCGAATCCACCATTCGACTATTGACGTGAACCATCTTCTAGCACAAGCTTAAGCTTAGTTGGAATGTTAGTAATATTTACTTACTACTAATACTATTATATTACTGTCTTTTTCTATCCCGCAAAAAAAATTGTTGAAAGGTCGTGAGAGGTATTTGGTGTACAATTTCATCCTACCCCTTAGTGGGGGGAGTCGAGTTACTAGCGATAGAGGTTCAGGCTAAGCAACATAAGCAACTATGCCACATCTCAATCTGAAGCAGTCAAGGCCAGCTTCTCTGGCCAATCTGTGTAGTTCGTCATAAAAAAAATTGGTGTACATTAACGTCATATTTTCCTATTTCTTTTATGTTACACATACAGACCTGACCATTTTAAACGTCTTTTGCTCTAATCAATTCTATAGCGATAAGACAATTTTCGAGATATACGAGTAACATTCCAGCTTTCTGTTTGTATGGGCACGTAGATAAAACCAACATATATACTTCAACTGTGTTTAGGTATAGTATATTAGAATTACTTAAAACAAATGAATATTGCACGAAAAAGCACATAAGTGTAAATTTTGATAAGCAATACAATTTTCGTGCCATAAAAACCGATATAAGATATACGGTTACTTGTTATTGTTCATGAATAATGATCATTGTAAATCAATTCAATTACTTGTATTCAAACAAAAAAATCTTGTATCTAATTGAAGATTTTTTAGACTCCATTCTTTTTTAGGAGTAGTCACTCACTGTCACGTTCACGCCATGCTTTCTCTATTTTGTTGAGAAAATATAAAGCGGTAAAAATATTTTTTTATTGGGGGAGGCGGCAAGCGGATTCCGACAACTGGTTTATTTGAGTGTGGCTGAAATGCACGTAGCATTGCAATAAGTTAGTGGCTGGGCGTTTTGGACTTACAGTCAACAAACAACACACTTGATAAATTTATATTTGTATAAATTGATCAAGTGTTTTTTCATCTATTATTTTATTGTATAAAATATATTTTAATCTCATAACTGTTTTATTTATGTATCATATTTATTATACTCTTATTGTCTGTATAAATTCCATATAAAAGTAGTATTGCGCGCGCACGTCTTTAGGTAGTCCCGGGCACCACTGAGAATCAGCGCTGTCGCATCCTTGCGACAGCATATGCTGAGACGGTGTCCGAAATTGACATCATATGTTTTGTATTATTTGTCCGTGTAACTTTAACTGTGTTTTGTCTATTTTTCATTCTTTTTTAATGTGTGTTATATTCTGTCTGTGATGTGTTTTTGTATTGTGATGCCAATAAATAAATGTCTAAATGTCTATATCTTGTCCAACGTGTTTCCATGCGACAAATGATATCAACCCAGACCAGATACGCCCGTTAAAAAGGTATCTATTGCTCTCTGTCTACTCCCCTCGAATGAAAGGGACGTGAGGACTTATTCCATTCTATACCTATATAAATTTTAACTAAATTTGGTCATTATGTAGTATAATAATTTTTAAAAAGAATTTATGTCCATCATTGTTCTACTATCTAACCGTCTTCAAAAAATGGGGTAGCTATCTTCTATATTTTTGTTATGTATGTGCCGTCATTTGTAAAACGTTATTTTTTGTTTGATAGAGTACGGTTTCAATTAGATCACATATTTTTAGTGGCATGGGACTTTAGGTTCCGAAGATATACCAAGGAACTCTTAACAAATCGTATGGAAGCATGCTTGTTGACTGATTGGTAAGTCTATGACAATCAAGTGTGATATTTAATAAAACAGCGTACTTTGCGCGTACGCTCTGTTCTATTGATCCGTTACGTTTGACTGAAGTTGAAGTCGGTTTTTGTTTTTACTCGTATTTTGTTTAAATAAACTTGTTTCATTGCCACATCCTAAAATTAACAATTGACTACATACTCCGCGTACTTTTTAAATAACTTACAATTGAGTCACGACTCGATGTCGATACGGCGTCGCATCAATTTATTTCATTCCCAATCGACTCAACAACTGCAATACGAATTAGTCCTACGGCAAAATAATGGGGTACCGCAATGGAATTATCGCTGGCACTAAAACCACCATCACGAACTGTACAAGTGTTGCCGCTATGTTCATAAAATACAATTGCCTTCACTACTAATGTTTTTAATGCGTTACTGAATTAATGCGCGACGCTTGTTCCAACGCGAACACATATAAATTACATTACCGCGGAGTTGTAAATTAAATAACAGTTCTTCATAATTAAATCAATATTTTATAAATTCAACTCGAAGCGTTAGAATAGCACACACGGTGAACATTGAGTTCTTATCTCTTTCGACCGAGTTAAAAAAAGTAGGTACTCAATTCGTCTGTATTTCTTCCATCAAAAGAATTTTTTTAAAGGTGTTTTTTTTGTTAAAAGAATATACTTTTAATAAGATCCCATGTTAATTTCGTCGGCATTAGACCTTGGATAATATATCAGGGAAATCCTACAAATATATCTTAATTGAGATTTTGGTAGGTTCATGATAATTCAAGAATAGTTAACGACAGCGTGTACGAATGTGGAGAAAGAAAGAAACAACAATCTTTTTTTTTTGTTATCTTCAGAAAGATACCCCACCTTCTGGGGGGAAGGCGGCGGTTATGTAGGGGTTTGACCAACTAAAACCTTCGTGGTGTCCCTTCCTCGGTGCATGGTGAGGGGCTCCGGGATCACCAGAGAAACGCACGGGAGCCTCTCTGCACTATGCTTAAGGAGATCCCGTGGGGGGGAGATTACTCCCTCACCCCCTGTGCCCTCACAGTGCAAGGCGACACGGGCCAGCCGATGTCGACTTCTTTCCGGACGACAAAGGCCCCCACCCTCATCGCCCAGTGAGCCCGAGGCCCCTTTTACTCTTGAGAACCCAGAACTACAGAGCTGAACCGCTATCTATCCTAGTTAGTCAACGGAGCTGCCTTTATTTATTATTATTTTTATAAATACAATATACCGAACTGACAATTTTACGATCAGTTGAAATAAATAATTTACAAATTCCAATAAAGAATTGTAGTAAAATGTCACCTTGCACCGTTGCCAATTAAAGCAATATTATATTAAATTTAAAGATCACTTGAATATTAAAAGTTGTCAGAATTGCCAATTATAAAATGATAAACGAATCAAATCAAATGAATCGATTAAAATTAATTAAAATTATCATCTAAAGTTAACAATGCAGATTGCGTTATACTTAAGAATGTTAATAATAACGAAACGGTTTTTTCAAAGTCTTGTTTATACGGCGAGGTCGTCGGCAGTTTTCTCGTATCATTACCGACTAATTCTACTTCGGTGCCCACGGCGGTGGCAAGATGACGGTTAGAGTACATTTTTTGTTGTTTCTGCACCAAATATATCGTTGTCTAGCTGTTTACATAGTAGGTATATCATTTAGTATGAAGAGAGCTGTCGTAGCTCAGTGGCTTCGACATTTTTTTCAATTTTAAGTGCTGATTTACCATGAGCTCGGTGTGGAAGGAAACATTATACGTGACATGTCATAGAATATTTTCTAACACATGTAGGTAACATTAGGAAATATTCTATGACATTTGAAGTCTACCAATCCGTACTTGGGCCGCGTGGCCGAATATTTCCTTATACTCTCTTTACGGAGAAGGCCTGTGCCCAACAGTGGGATATTTATATAGGCTATAACTTTAATTAACTTTCACACCATTGAATTAGAAATGACAAATTTCATCACGTTTAATTACGATTTTAGATTACCTTCTTTTCGAGCGCCTTAGCAAGGTTCGTGTTCACAGACGCAACTGAGGTGCTTAACGTGTATAATTGTCAAAATATCATCTGATTTAATGTTATTTTTATTGACTTTTGTTGTCATCTATGCAAAATAAGCTCACTGTATTCATCACGGTTTCGCAGTGGTGTGGTTTTAGATTATTAATAACAGGATATCAAGCAACCGGCAGAGTCGTTCATCTCGCATAGTGAAGAGTTATCGCTATAAAACACGTAAAAATATTATTATTTATATTTTTATAATATGAATAAGAAGTTATTCCAATTTAATTGTCTGCATATTACATATTACGTACAGAAATATTAATTATAATTGGTCTTGACATTTCTGTCACTTTAGATTAAAAAGGGCTACATGAAGAAACAGCAGTTTATACGTTGTTATTTTTAATATCTGGGATTAATTTGTTTACTTGAGTCAGATTCATTATAATTGGTAGCCCAAGCGGTTTTATGAAAGGCACATATATGATTATATATGATTCAGCATTCAGTGTAAACAGAAAACTACTTACCGTATGCACCACAAATAAAAAAGACAATGCTTCCAGGTTGTCAAGGACGTCCATAACTACATAAGGGACGACTAAATTTACAGTTCAAAACGCTTGTAAGTGACGACGCGTAAAAACAGTATTAGATTTGACTCTACTACGAGTAAAAACATATGCACCACAAAAACAAAGACAATGCTTCTGTCACTAGTGCCTAGAACTCTGCCTTCAATTCGGCTTAACAACGAAAAGAAGTTAAGCCACCCTTCGATAGGTAGCTTGAATTTGAAGAATTTGTTTCAATTTGGCCTGAGCGAGCATCGTCACAATCCAGGTCGTCAAGGACACCCATAACAGGAGACGCGACTAAATTTACAGTTCAAAACGGTTGTGAGTGACCACACTTAAAAACATTTATATTTGTTTTAGCATTGTCTCACAGTTGTACTATAACACAATATCAACATACTGTAAAAGGTATTTAGGAGCTTATTAGTGCACTTTATTAAAATAAACTACAAAGTCACATTCTCTTTTAATATAAAAAAGTTACAAAATACAAAAGGATACCGCTACGAATAGCGGACTGCCTGTAGGTCTTGACCATATGCGTGTAGTCAGAAAAAACTAACATCTATATGAATGTTGGTGGAGAATGTGAAATTATTCATATACTGTCTTTTACGTAGCTATCAATTAACATTTCACTCCAACGGTATTTCTTTAATAATTTCAAGTCAAAGTAAACAACTTTTTTTTATATCATACTCTTTCCTAAGTACTTACAATTACATGGTCGTGGTCACTTGGAAGGCAAAGCCAAAATGGCCTCCAAAAAACTTGGCATAAGAGCTGGCGCAAGTACGGCCTCATATGGAATACTGTTCGCATCTCTGGGCCGGGGCTCCCCAATACCAACTTCTTCCGTTTGACCGTGTACAACGTAGAGCTGCTCGAATAGTCGACGATCAAGGTCTTTCCAAACGACTCGACCCTCTGAGTCTGCGAAGAGATGTCGGTTCTCTTTGCATTCTGTATCGCATTTACCATGAGGAGTGTTCTGAGGAATTGTTCGGAATCATCCCAGCTACCTGTACGTTTTTCGCGTAACTTTCTCCCACGCACTATTAACTTGTGGAATCAACTGTCGCCAGCGGTGTTTCCGAACGTTTACGATTTAGGGACCTTCAAGAAACGAGCCTATTCCTATCTCAAAGGTCGGCAACGCACCTCCAGCTCCTTTGGTGCTGTGGATGTTCATGGGCGACGGTGATCACTTAAGATCAGGTGAGCCGTATACTCGTTTGCCACTTTTTATATAAAAAAAAAACATAAACTAAAGATCATCGTACCTTAGTACGAAGAACGCACAGGATTATAGAAACTAACGCAAATCGTATTATATACAAAGGTTGACTGAGAGTGACAGAAGAAATAAAAGAAATTATTTTAAATGTGCAAGCTATATAATACACAACTTATAAGCATCAATAGCCTTATGGTTTAGGGTACGGTCTGCGAATCGTAAGGTCGTGGATTCGAATCCACCATTGGACTATTGCCGTGAACCATGTCCTAGCACAAGCTTAAGCTTAGTTGGAATGGTTAACAAGATAGTTATATTTTCTGAAAAAAAATATTGCTAACTTTCTTTTTAAAAAAAAAATGGACACGGTCAATTTGAAGAGCACACAAGTATATGTGCGAGCGAAAACAAAAACCGACTTCAAATCGCATTAAACGTTAAACGCCACTGCGCGCGGACTCCTACTTCTTCTATCTTTACGAACTATGGTAAGAATATTACGAAATAAAATTAATCAGAACCTAACTAAACTTTTATCAAACTACTCTTAAAGTACATCTTTTCCAATAAGAAATGAATCATCGAGATCGGTTGGCGCGGTATTGAATTATTCGTCCATTTGTGGCGCACATACTTGATGCAAATTTAAAACTTATATGGTTTTCTCATGGATGCCATTGTTATAATTGGATCAATTTTAAACGGAACCAAACGGGAAGCACCAGCTTACAAAAGAATTAAGAATCATCAAAATCGGTTTACCCAATCGAAAGTTATTCAGTAACAAACATAAAAAATACAAACGAATTGAGAACCTATTCCTTTTTTGAAGTCGGTTGAAAAAATATTTACATAAAATAAACACAAAACAGGCTTCAAAGCAAATCAAACTTAACAGATCAACTAGTAACGGTTACGCCCTATGCTATTTCATAGCTTCATATGAAGTTCTGACGCTTTTATTCTGGTTTCACGTCCACATTCGGGCTTAGTGCCATTATTGTCGTAAGCAAGTCTTTGATTATCACTCATAAAACTACCAATATCTCAACTAGCACTTTTTCCATACGATTTTTAAGAGTTAGAGTTGGTATATCCGGAACCCAAGGTGCCAACAAACTGAATATGCCACCTAATTAAAACTCTTAGAAAATTCGCCCTCTCGGGCGTCCTCGGATAGGGATGCCTACGTGTAACGTAGTAACCGTCCAAGCCGAGGTTAACCCTCGCCGGGGGGACCTAGTCGAGATACTCGGTCGTTCAGGGTAAGCGACCTTAGAGCTATGCCACCCGTCAATCAGGTGAAACAGTCAAGGCCAGCTTCTCTGGCCGATCTGTGTAGTTTGTCATAAAAAAATCTTAGAAAATTATTTCATAAATGACGGCAAATAGAGCACAAACATTAAGAAATTACAAACGAAAAACTTTTTAAAACACTAGTAAGCTAATTTTATTTAAAAATCATAATGCGGCATTTTAGGGTCTGATCGAGTCGAGACATGGTCATTTCCTTAATGCGCTACTCTGTCAAGCTATTAAAGCTGGCACCTGCGACACGGCCGGCATCTTCTTGTGCTGACCGTACCCCGCGTTCCGTCGATGTGTTTGCCTCCAATTACAACATTTATAAATTCGAGAACACAGTATGAAGTCATATTTATAAAACGGTCATTGTGAACTTAATAGAACAGTAAGGGTCATTTTGAAATGAACCTAAATGCTTGAGCTATAAGTTTGAAATTAAGCTATCAATTGTCCAATAAACGTAAGCGTTATTTCTTTTTTCGTGGCAGCATCCGTTCGCAGCGTCGTTTACAGAAACGTTGGCTCAATTTTTTACCATCAAACATTTATCATAAATGAATTAATTTGAATTAACATAAAAATAACAGTTTACATAATGATTATTTGGTATCGTATAATTCTTTTTTAAATTTTCCAATGTTGAATGTTTGATGAATTTCGAGAATTAATCAATCAAAATCATTTAATGTTTGTGTTCAAATACATTTCGTTGCTTATGAATATACGCATGAGTATTGTGAAACAATATATTTAAGTAAAAAGAGTAGGAAACTTGTTCGCGAAACTATCGCTTACGATATATAATTATCCTTTTAACTATATTCCAATGATGACGAGATATTTGTCGAGAAGGAACCCTTCAAGGTAAACATACAATAATAGTAATAATAAATCAACTCCAGGAAATTTTCGATTACTCGATGTTGATAATCGAATTATATTACCTATAAATAATCAAATTCGAATTATAATTACTGCTACAGATGTAATTCATTCTTGAACTGTTCCTTCCCTAGGAATTAACCATTAATAATAGTTTTTGTGTTACTTATACAATACTTATTAATTATACAAGATTCAAACGCACAGAGCCTGTTTAGTAATAACTCGACAACAGAGCATTTCCTTTTTTTGACGAACTAACACAGTTGGCACAGAGAAGCTGGCCTTTACTGCTTCACCGGATTTGAGAGGTGGCACAGCTCTTAGATCGCTTAGCCTGAACCCCTATTAGGTGATAACTCGACACAAGGGTCCCCGGTGAGGGGTAACCTCGACGGTTACCATTATTACGCGTTAGCAGTCCGATCCGAGGGCGCCCGAGAGGGCCGAATCACGACTCGGTCGGTAGCTATTTTATTAACAAAGCATTTCCTTATAAATCGTTTAGTTAAGTATATTCATTGACTGCCACGGATATGCAATCGTCATTCACTTCTTTTCGAGAGACAACTATGACCTTCGTTGTCGCGTTCATTCTTAGGCCCGATTTCTAGCAGCATGAGTTAATTATCTCCTTTAATAATATGATAGGGTTATGTTATTCTAGAATGAACAAAGTAATTTTCAAGCCGGTTACCATCTGCAAATTCATACGCAAACCAAACCATCTTTCTCAAAAAAGCGAAATGCTTCAGAACTTCAGTTTTGTAACAAAATGATTAATAAATAATTTAGATCCGGCATCGTCACTGGCAATCTAGAATCCTGATTTTTTTTTAATCTAGTGGTATTTATCACCAGGCTTATAAGCGTATTAATTAATTGATAAAATATTATTAATAGCACCTGTGTTTGTGTAACGAATTCAACGTGGGAGCGGAGGCAGGCAGCAAAGGTGATAATTTAATTTAACATTTTAATGTAAACCATATTTATTACAGGTGTGGTTTCAAAACCGTCGCGCGAAGTGGAGAAAACAGGAAAAAGTAGGACCTCAGGGCCATCCCTATAACCCGTACCTGGGAGCGGGCGGTGCGCCACCGCCTTCTGTAGTTGCCTCCATGCCGAACCCTTTCACCCAGTTGGGATTCGGATTCAGAAAACCGTTCGATACGAACGCTTTGGCGTCATTTAGGTATGTTCCTATCCCTTACCTATTTTATCAAATTAGGAGAAGATTCTCAATTGTATATTTTTTACTCTATTTTTTTTTCTTGGAAATTATTTACTTTTATCAGGCAAGTAATACCTCTGCTAAAAATAAAAAAAATGTTTATTGATTCAGATATTGATAAGTTTATGAAACTTCAAGACTAGATAAATACTACTTACCGATAAAGAGAACGAATGTGCTAAAAGAGAGAGATTTTCGTAATATAAATATGATTGTTGGGTAATAAAAGAGTGTCCGTGTGTACTTGCGTTTATATTTTATTTTTAAGTTTTTATATATTTAAATTTAAGTACTTGTAATATATTAAATTATTATCATTTTTTCACGACACAAATCTTGGTTTATTCCTATCTGCCAGATATGAATTATTCCTTACATAAAATACCTTGTTTTTTCTTTCTTCTTGTCTTTTCTCTCTGTTAACTTTATTCATTACTTTAATTTTAGATATGGCGGTGCACCAGTTCTAACCACGCAGTACCTTGGAGCACCTCTACCAAGACCTCCTCTATTTAGTGCTCCCATTTACACCACTAGCCCGCCCTTCCATTCCCTCCTAGCTGGTTTAGCAGCACCTCCTCGACAGTCGCCTGATCCTCCGCCTGTCTCCCCTCCGATCTCACCTGGAAGCGAGTCGCCACCTACGCAGCCCGGACCAGAAGTAGAAAGAAGGAGTTCCAGCATCGCTGCTTTAAGAATGGCGGCAAGGGAACACGAGCTACGGTTAGAAATGCTAAGACAAAGACACCACACAGACCTGATTAGTTGAGCTTTCCTTCAAGACACTATCTGTATTGACACTAGCGTGTTACATATTATTCCTAATTAGTAAAAACCCAATGTGGTAAGGTTAATTCTTCGTTTACATTTTCATAAGCAATCAGTGAAAGAAATAATTCAATTAGATAATTTATTCATCAAAAATTTGATGATTAAAGATAAAATTAATTTAATCTAATTATAAATTGTAACGCCTTGTAAGATAATTATTGTGAAAAATTTGTAAAATATTCAAAGATTTAAATACTTAATTTAAATCCCAATCCTTTTTCATTTTACTTCGTATTCTTTTTTCACTAACGCCGATATAATTTATTGTTAAAGACTTTGATAATTATGTTTTTATTACTTCCTTTAATTTAAATAAAATTGAAGGAAGTTATTAGAATTTTAATTTACTTGATCAATCAAATATTTTTAAGGTAAATTCTTAGTTTTGATATTCGATATTTTTATAATTAATTTTTTGTTAATGTTTACGTAGTTTGAGCGTTGAAAAATTTATATTATGTATTTAAATCTTTGGAATAACTTAAGAAACATTGTGTTATTACGGATCCGTCCAGCTATAGGCCTTATTGTTATTTATTATAGTTTTAAGATAATTATAAATATCATAAGTATTCTTCGTTGTTAAGGGATTTATGTCACATAATTTTACTTTGTAATATTTTTCAAAACATTTTACCCTAGAAAGTAATTAAAAAGGTAGAACTAAATAATATATATTACCATTCTATACTCAGACTATATAATAGGTCCTTACATATGAAATGGGCGTTTTGTAAGGGAATAACCTAAAGTCGATATTTTCAAAATATAATATATTTATTTAATCAAAGTATGTACCATTGCTATTTATGCACTTTTGCCATGTCATGGGTAGTTCATTGATTTCTCTTTACTAAAAAAACCATCGGACGGCAATTAATAAAATCTTTGAAGGTGCTTTGGACTGCCCCATCCGAGTTGAATTTTTTCCCTTGCAAGAATTTATCCAACTCTCATGTCCGCTTAACCCTAGCGGTCGCTAGGCTGTCTACAGCGTCAGCTATCGCTGTCCACTTTTCACTAAGCTTATTAGGTCCCATATCTGACAAGCAGTGAGCCCATCGCTATACACTGGACTAATATACCACAGACAAATATAAAATCTTAAACGATTACGTATCTTACTTACGTGTCATTTGCGAAACGAGCAAAGTGATTATCGAATATTTTTGTTTGTTAAATTTTCACCATATATTTTACTTATTCATAATTATTCCTAAAACCATTACGGTTACCTTCAAGTAAACGTCACATACATTTGGCAAAAGGGCTATAAAATTTAATATATATAATCTATTGACATTATTATACGTAAAAATTTCGCCAAAGAAATGCAATAACTTGATATAATTGTAACAAAAATTAAACACAACCCACAATTTTTGTGTACGCTAAGTTTATTTCAATCTAAACAGACGTACATAATAATGTTAGAACTATTGTAAAAATATCCCGCATAAAATAAAGAAAATTGGAAATTATAAAGCTCTATTATTTTTATTCATAACCTAAATCATATATTAGAAAGACACTTTTTGAATGAATAATTGAATGTAGAAAAAAAACAAATGAATAATGACGTTGTTGATACGATTTCAATTAGGAGAATGTCATTGATATGATTTCATGATTTGAATTACGAATTCCTTCACCTCATCCCAAAATTACCACAAGAAGTGTTGAAAAGAAATAAAAATAAGCTCTCATATCTCGAGCTATTCGAATTAGCTCGCAATTAATCGCTCCAATTAATGTTTATTAACACTAGAAATCGAACACAAATCTTCCATAAAACCGTGCTGTCAAAAAATTAAGCTAATCGACCGCCAAATAGGATGAACGAAAAAATGAGAACGTGAGCAGAAAAAAGCAATGATTTTTAATGAATATTCACTGAGTTCCTGTCATTAGCCAACAAGTAAGCAAAACGTGAACGGAACCCGAGAGGGCCAGTCCAATTCCGGCTTTCAACGATCTCCAACCATTAATCATAACGTGATTACATGTCAAGAGTTGAAAAATGTGGCAGCTAACTGCTGGCAGGCCCGGCCATCCATCAAGAACAACCGAAACAATACTAAATGGTCATTAATTACGCAATCGGATCTAATTAAATTGTAATTCAATAAGAAATTCAATTACTAGATGTATTAAATCGGTTCGCCGTGGGAAGAGCGATACGTGGGCAGCACGATTAGTAATGAACAAATGACGGATAGCGTTGGAGCTCCCGGTGGTCTTGATGCCACTACTGCAAGAGTTGACTTCTATTATCGTAAATAATATATACATATATCACAATAACCAAATATTTGCTGCTGACATCGTAGGAATCTGTTGGCAAGCACAAAAAATTAGAAAGATACATTATACTTCCATCCAAATCTCCATTATAAGGTGACGACTTTTGTATATTTCTATAACTAAGTCCTTACAGTTTCACCGGATCCTGAGTGTTGTCCGAGCTTTAAGGGAACCTTTTGACGAGAGCATTCTGGCGGTTCGGTCAGTTGTTTTCGCGAATTACTAGAAATTCTTGTCACTTCGGGAAGGACAGGTTGTCAAAGCACTTGCAACCCTTTTAGTACACATTTGTGAAAAAAAAAAAACCTTAGATTAGCTGACCAACATCCTCGCTTGCCATCTTCTCCATGAACAATAAGCAAACATGACTGAAGATCATCGACAGCCACCACGTAACCTCTGGTTGTCTTCGTAGCATTATAACATTAAGAAAATACATCAATGACCTGAGACAAAACATGGTCGGATTTTCGTTACTTCCCAGCCGCTTTGTACCAAGGAGACTGTACGCTTTCCGTTTTCTAAAATACAAAAAAATCACTTGCGAAAATTTCTACCCCCATTTTTTTTTTCTTTTTTTTATCATCATTTTTTATTTAAATCAAAGAAACAGTGATTTACTAATAGCTAATGATTATAACATATACTAAGTAAAAAAGAAATATTTACAAAAAATATATCTGTGCCAAACCGTCATCGCTTGGCAGCGTGCCCAAAAGGCTCTTGCCATGATGCAAGGCAATGCTTAGCCTCTATGCAAGGTATAAGCCAGCCCTCTGGTCACCAGATGTGTCGACCAACATCTTAGCTAACACATTAAAAAGGTGATGTGCACTAGGACCCCACGGACCCAAAGTTTCTACTCCAAACGGCTCAAATATGAAACCCGTATCGAGGTTACTATATTTGCGCCGCTTGAGGTTTTCTGCAGTTGCAGCGGCCGCTCCAGCCTCAACAGAAGATTCTGGAAGATGTGACGGCGCCAAAGTATCGACGCATGTGGCATCCCATACTAAAGGCCGTCCCATCTTCCAGGGTATAAGAGTCATACCGTCTGGTCTCTTACCATCACTACGCAATTATTGGATCTGATAAATTGAGAAAAGCGGATAACAACCGTTACTTTCGTCTAACTTCGTCGTCAAGTACTGATTAGGAAGTATAAAAAAAAGCTATTGTACTATTTATACGTTATCATGAAATTGCACAATTTATTCTGAAATTGTCGAAATAACATCGGGCCTCGGGACTCTTTGATCATCAGACAATATTGATTATGCCCATTAAATAAAGTGATAAATAATAAAGTAACCGTTCAGAGCTTAATTGACCTAACCATTTTTGGATATTTTTAATAATGCCTACTAGCACGACACTAAACCATTCTTTACATTGACGGTACAAATAAATTTGCAACATATGGCAATAATGATTTCGATGTAAGCAACGTCGCGGGAGTTTACTCCACAATAACTTAATGTCAACTTATCTATACTTACAAAATGCAATGCTTATTTCTCAACGTGACAAGTACTTATCATGTTAACATGCCTTTTAGGCTAATTTGTGGGTAAACGTAAAGATTACGGCGTTAATGAATTTCAAGATACGCCAACGCCCAGAATTTAGTAATGTCCTGCTGAATTATCATTGTATCACTTACACAGAATGTAAACCTAATTAGTGTTAAGGCATTTCAACATAATTCTCGGGGTCCACATCCCTTTCCCGTATCGAAATTGAAATGTTATTTAAAATAAGGAATGATTTTCTGTCAAAAGTATGCCGATACAACAATCTCACTTCATAAATACTATGCAGAGTAGATAGATAAAGTAAAAGCTTGGATGTTCATGGATGACAGTGATCATTTACGAGACGTAGTCGCAAGCTCGTTTGTCCTTGTCAAAGTTTAACTAGCAAAGCGATTTAGTTAAAAAAAATCAGACTAACCCAGGTAACAGCCCAGTTTTGTAACAGCCTCAGCCAAAATTTCCTACTTTAGAAATATATTGTTTACAAAAGTCTACGAATTTAACAACTAAGCACTGAAAACTGAATCAATAAAAGATACAAAAACAAATTCAATAACTCAAAGCATGCGATACGATATAGATAATAGCCATGTT
This sequence comes from Meandrusa payeni, assembly GCA_029286785.1. Taxonomy (NCBI): domain Eukaryota; kingdom Metazoa; phylum Arthropoda; class Insecta; order Lepidoptera; family Papilionidae; genus Meandrusa; species Meandrusa payeni. The sequence goes on from JAGSMX010000012.1 coordinate 14,037,290, forward strand.
TTAAGTCGTGACTACTTCATGGAGATTGAAGTGATATTTTTTTTTCATTTCATAACTCCTAAATCAGATAAAGCTAATGAAAAATAAATAGGAACGTGAGTTAATTTAATTGTAATCGAATTTTTATCCAAGGGAGCTCATCTGCCGGCCACGCCTATAGTCTGGTTTACTGAGTTACGGCACAAGTTACAAGCGGAAACGGACAAAATCTTATTAACCAATGGAAAATTATTCGGCAATAAATTTTATGACAGATTTATTCTGTTAGCCCGAAGAATTTTACAACTTCGCCGGATTGAGATGTGGCTTAGTTTACCACTTCGAATCTGTTTTGTAGGTTATATTGCGCAAGGTTCAGCTAAAATCGTTTCTTTAGCTCCGATAGCATTCTAACTCATGGGTACCGAAATGTAAACTCCATCTCTAGCAGACGCAAAAGCTTTTGGCAATACTGTTACGCCAATGCATCATTCAGTGCGTGCGTCCTTAGACCAGAGATGCGGTAGTGGGCAAGTTATTAGAGCCGGACCTATGTGAGGAGTAATTTAGTGTAAGGAACCCGGTTAGGAAATGTGGTTCAGTACAGTTTCAGTATAATTCCAGTTTTTAATACATATAATATAGTATTACAGAATCGCCCTCTACAGTTCTCTACTTGAACCGTTGTATGTTACTTATTCGATGGGCGGAACTTCGCCAAATCTAATTATAATTCGAAAAAACCGCTGCTGCATTTTTGTGTATTTAAAAAAAACTTTATAGCCTCGTGTGAAATGGGCTGCTAGCTCTATAAGTTTGACATTTGAAATTTTATTCATTCATATATGATTTATCTACAATTTACAATTGAATATATTTTATATTAGAGTTTACCTTTAATATGTAATAAATATGAGCCGTGGTAGCTCAGTGTCCGGGCGGTTGGCTCTAGTTGCATAGTACGCTAGCAACCCGAGTTCGATCCCCGGTGCCGGCACCAGTAAATTTGTTGTTGCAATTTTATGTGCTGATTAACCACGCGCTCGGCGGTGAAGGAAAACATCGTGAGGAAACCTACATGTCTTAGAAAATTTTTCTACGACATGTGAAGTCTGCCAATCCGCATTAGGGCCGCGTGGCAGACTATGCCCTTATACTCTCTTTACAGAGAGTATAAGGGCCCAGCAGTGGGACATATATATTATATATATAAAGGTTGTAACTTTTTTTAACTTTTTTTACCTTTAATTAAAATGCACGATGCATGGAAAACTGTATGTTTTATATATAAATATCTCGTATATCTGTAATCTTAAATTCTATATTGATTAGTTGATTTTTCTGTTCTTTTATTATTGCTCTACTATACTGTATTTTTAATTACAACACGTTTAAGTTCTTAAATTAATAAAGTCCATATTGATTGAATTGAAGCTTACACAGAGCTTATATTTCGGAAGCTGTTAATAAGAACCCAAGAACGGATGTATCTCATTAAGACCAGAAGGAGATATTATTATCTCAAACCATTATCTGTTCGTAACTCAGGGATGCTTATTTGAATTTACTAATTGATGAATATTTCAAATTACTTTTCCATTATTATTTATATTATCATCAGAGGAATAAATGATTTATTATTATTATTATTTTATTTATTTTGAATCCTTAGGTTAAGTTTTTATAATATTTATATAAAAAGTAAAATACACAAAAATATCATACAAAAACATTATAAAAACCTAACCTAGTGTGTGCCACCGGCAACGAAGCAGGGCTCAAGCAATCGGCGGTTAGGGCGACATAGAGAGAAACCTCCTGACGATGCGTGCCGTGTCCAGGAGTACTGCCTTCTGTATCTGACCCTTGATCCAGCCATCTAGCGAAAGTCTCTTAAGATGTTGTTTGAGACTTTTCGCTATGAGACCGTTTGCAGAAACGGTTATTATTATTATTAATTTTGTTGATAGGGAAAGCCAGAAGCCTTCAGGAGTTCAAATTCACCGTTCGATTAGTAATGTGAACTATCTCCTACCACATACTTTTTTTTGTTAACGAGGAGGAAATCTTCAGAAAGATACCCCGCCTTCTGGGGCGAAGGCGGCGGTTATGTGGGGTTCTTACCCACTAAAACCTCCCCGGTGGCCCTTCCTCGGTGCATGGTGAGGGGCTCCGGGATCTCCAGTGGAACGCACCGGAGCCCCTCTGCACTGTGCTCAAGGAGAGCACTTCCCGGGGGGAGGTTACTCCCTGACACGGGCCAGCCGATGTCGCCTTCTTCCCGGGTCCACCGTGGCGGACGACAAAGGCCCCCACCCTTGTCGCCCAGTGAACCCGAGGCCCCTTTTAGTCGCCTTCTACGACAGGCAGGGGATACCGTAGTCTTATTCTTGAGAGCCCAGAACTACAGGACTGCGGGCCGGTCTGCCACCGGCCCGCCTGCGCAATTTCCGAACGGTAAGGTAAGTATGTGGTAGGATCGAACGGGATCGGCCCTCTCCCGATCCCGTTCGATCCTACCACATACTTAAGCTTATTTGGCATGGTTAACAAGAATTGTTCATTAATCGTCCGTCTACCGCGCTGAAAAGCATTTATTGTAATACACGTATAGCATCAGCGTGATGAGAATTAAAATAAGTAGCCGAGATCTGATGACACGGGATTTTCGCGAGCAAACACTAGTGATTATTTTGATGTAAACATTGTCACTATTTTTAATACTTACAAGCAATTCTGGATGTCAAAGCGCACAAACTGAATAAATGACTTCGTAGCTACTTGTAAAACTAGATCTTGGTTAGCAGTAGTCTAGCGGTGAAGAGTTTATAAAAAAAATAACTCAATCTCTGACAATCAGGATTGAAATCCCAGTCGGTTAGAATGGATTTGCGCTCTTTAGATTATTACGTTGAAAAAATTGCATTGGGCCCGCGCCGTTGTGAAACTGATAGCAATTGCTACATCTATCTACTCCGTTAGAGCTAAACCGTTAGGACGTAAATTGACGTAACTTAAATTAAAACTATTTATCCTTTCAATGTACCATTTATTTTTATTTATTATTATTTTTTTTTATAATTTCTAAGCAAGTGCTTGACTACGATCCCACCTGATGTTAAGTGGAAATGCAGTCCTCGACGGTAAGGCGCTCTAGCTTAGTAAATGCCTATTCACTCTACTCTTGAAAATACTAACTATTCCAGTCCTTTGCTGTACGAAGAATGAAAGACGAAGCAAATCGCTTCGTTCGGGTTTGAGGGATGTTCACAACAAAAGGATGAAATCCCGCAGTGCGTCTAGACGTCCGATGGTGGAAAGGGGATGGGGGAATTAGATCATGTAGTTGCTGAGCACACTCTCCAAAATGCAATCTGTAGAAAACCGAAAGGCTAGCTAACTTACGCCTGTGCTCAAGACTGAGCAGATTGGTTTCAGTTGCGTCACCAAAAAGCCTCTTAGCCCGCCTCTCCACCATGCCCTCTAAATGACATTAAGGGTTCGATGCAACTAATTTTTCCGCTGGTTACGAGTTCCTTTGTGATCAAGATGAATCAATTGCCAGCGAGTAGTCCAATACGTTTTGTTTTATAATTCGATTGAAGCATCTGATGCCATTGTTTGACGAGTTGAACTCGGGCAATATCTCCCCGCTGCACGGTTTGTAAAAGGAGCCGAGATTTTGGATACTAAAAATTCACACGATTTTATCCTCCAGATGTTTGAACATCCCTAGTAAGATGGACGCAGAGGCGGATTTCAAAGTAATTAAACAAACACGAAAACGGCCGGACTAGTTAGCGGAGCACCGCCCACAACCAATCAATTCTTATAATTAATCGATACGCTCGCTCCCCCTCTGCCGATGTGGACATGAAAACAAAATATCGATAACGTTTATCGGTTGTCAGACCATCGATTAGGTTAATTATGTGCAGGCAGTATTCAGCATTTAACTTTTTTAAAACACTCGAATAAGACTTGCAACGTATTAATTTATTTTTATTTCTTATAAAAGGGGCAAATTCAATTTTCTATTCCAAGCAACTGCTCGAAAAACTCCCCACAGTCAATACAATAAAAGATGCTTAGTATTTTGTCTATTAAAAATGATTCTACTTCTAGCTGCCAATAAACGCTAGTCAGATAGTTTCGTAAGTTTTATCACATTCAACATTCTTAACAAGTTACACTTCTCTATCCCTTCTGGTAGTCTGCGATTCAACTGTCCAATATGTACTCCACCTAGTAATGCAAACTAGATGCTTAATAACTATTTTATCAGAGCGTGTAATGAATTCAATAACCTTTGTAAGAAATACAATAATGTCGACCTATTTCACGTCAGTGATGCCTCTATACGTAAGCTTTTTATAAGTTAAAAGTTACAGTCTTTACATATATAATATATATGTCCAACTGCTGGGCAGAGGCCTTCTCTGTAAAGAGAGTAAAAGGGCATAGTCCGCCACGCGGCCCTAATGCGTATTGGCAGACTTCACATGTCGTAGAAAAATTTTCTAAGACATGTAGGTTTCCTCACGATGTTTTCCTTCACCGCCGAGCGCGTGGTTAATCAGCACATAAAATTTCAACAACAAATTTATTGGTGCCGGCACCGGGGATGGAACTCGGGTTGCTAGCGTACTATGCAACTTGAGCCAACCGCGCGGACACTGAGCTACCACGGCTCAGTTTTATAAGTATATTTAGTGAAATTTTGTCTGCGGGACCTTGATACTGTTTTCCAATCCTGTGTTACCTAAGTTTGCGTATCTTTAGTGTTTTTTTCCCTAACTTATTAGTGAAAACTTGTTATCTGCTAAACTAGTGATATATCTGTAAATTATATAAGAAGCATTGAATAGCTGTAAGTTTTTAATAAATAAATTACTATATTTAATAGACTATACGTTAAAAATACTATTAACATTAAAGTTAATAGTATTTTTTATTATTTCTTGTTATTTTATTAAGCACTAGCAGAGTATACAAATTATAAAAAGAAGCCACAACCTTACAGTGAAGCTTATTGCGTGAAATATCGATTTTATTCGCAACTCGCACGTGTATTGAAAAAGAAACGAATTAAACGTAGCCAAACTCACAATGTCTCGTATCGAATTGATAACTAAATGATTGGTGATTGAGATCGTTAACATTATTGCCAATAATGGCATCGATTATGCTTGCTTAATTATTCCAGCGATCGAGTAGTCGTCATAGAATTTTTTTTGTAATGAAGCTACGTTGATTGGCCAGAGAAGTTGACCGCAACAGTTTCACTGGATTTAAGAGGTGGTAAAAATCTAATTGCTTAGCCTGTACCTCTATTGAGAGGAACGAAAGAGCTCCCCGATAGGGAACTTAAGTTTGGAAGTTTACTTGAAACACGATAGGATTCTGATTCGAGGTCGACCGAGAGAGCTATAGAGAATGTTATTATATGTCCACAGTTTGGAGAGTTTCGGATAAAGTATTTGTTCGTAACAAATAAGCCTGGATTGGGTGAAAATAAAAAGGTCTTTGGATTACTCACGGGTTCACCTTTTTATTTTACTATCTCTATCTCTTACCATACCTTTATAATAAACTTTTATAGTGCCTTTTCATAGTTTATCCCAATATAAGTGTAAAAAGTTACTTTACTCGTTTCTCCATAATTTCACCTACGAAGAGACTGAAAAATTTCTCAATAGTATAAAATAAATTATTCTCACTCACACGTACTCACTCGCACATACACTCTCACATGCACCCACGTACACTATTCTTTGCAAAAACACACGACTACCACATAAGCTATATATCAAACTTTAGTTCATAAACTCGGAGTTAGGTACAACATCTCCCTAATACAGGCTATGTATTAGTCTAGCAGGGAGATGTGTACCGAAGGACGAAAACGAAGTAAGAAAATGTTTATAGAATATGTTATATAATATGTATGATAATATATGATAATATGTATATAATATTTTTGTGTACGTGCATGTCGGTGATATAAAATGTGTGTGTGTGTGAAAAAGTAAAATAAATATTTCATTTCATTTCATCTCATACAAAAACATGATACATACTTACGTTTCCCGTAATTTTTAACCGACTTAAAAAGGAAGTTCACAATTCGTCTGTATCATTTTTAAAGTTTTGGACACAGCACCGTCACTTATGAACCTTTTGGTTTTTCGTTTGGAAGGATTTGTTTATTTCTATCATGGGACCTTACGTCCAGAAGATATACCAGGGAAATTCCTAAAATCTATTGGTAGCTTTTAATATCCAAGAATAGATAAGTATTCCTTAACGCTAAAGAACGCGATTGTGGAAGGCAAGAGAGAATGTTAACGCCAGAACTTCGTAAAATAATTATGATGCTTCGGAAATAAAAGACAACGCCCATACTCCTCTTCTTCTTCTTGAGATGCCGTCTCCTAACAGAGGTCGGTTATAATTAAGGCTATTTTAATTTTTGATACAACGGTACGGAACAAGGATCTTGTACTCGTGTTGAACGTTTGTTAATTGGTTACTGTCTGTATGTAAATGTAAAAGAAATCTATGTTTTTGTTGCTTCCCGAAGTGGCACTCAAAGTCAGTTTAGCTTTTGAATGTCCCTTAGATTATCCGTGAAATAGCAACCGACCGAGTCCTGGTTCGGCCTTCTCAGGCGCCCTCGGATCGGCATGCTTACGCGTAACATAGTCACATAGTAACCCCTCACCGGGGGACCCTTGTGTCGAGTTACTAGCAATAGAGGTTCAGGCTAAGCGACCTAAGAGCTATGCCACCTCTCAATCCGGTGAAGCAGTCAAGGCCAGCTTCTCTGGCCAATCTGTGTAGTTCGTCATTAAAAAAAAAAAAAATCTATGTTTTCTTTTACTTTTTAGTTTACTTTTAGCACAAATTATATGTCATTTTTTAATTGTCAATATTTTTGTACATGAATTCTATATGTAGTTGTTATCAAAAGGAGTAATAACCAGCCTAAACTGTACCTATATCGGCAAGTTGTGTAGCGCTCGTATAAGCGTAATCACCGCATTACGCGTTCAAGTACTGCTTAACCCTTAAACAGCCGATAATCCCCGGAGCCCGCAGGAAGAGCTCCCATCAATCAAAGCTCCATCCAATAAGCATCAAGAAGCGCCACAATGATTTATACGGCGCACGGCCGCGCCCGCGCACCCAAGTAATGACAGACCAACATCACGACGACGCAACATTCTTACCTCCGAACGGTTTATCTTTTTAAATGCTTTTCCTTGGTTTTATTATCAATCAATTATTTCATTATATGGTATAAAATAATTGAACATTAAAAGGGGTTTCATTCCAATTTAATTTCTGTTTATCGTGACAAGGAATTCCTTCCCGATCGAAAATCCAGAGAACAGAACAAATTGGTAGGCGAAAACCCCGAATGCTGACCCCGCCACTAAGTGAGAGTGAGAGCAAGGAAGAGACAGTATTGTGACAAGCAAATTTTAACAAGTATGTGTTTGATAAATACAAAAATTCTTTAATGTACGTGTATGTCATGGTTACGACGTGTTCGACAACGAAAAGAATCCTGCATATATAAAAAACTCAGACATGCAATGAGACCTGTACCAATAGTGGTATATTTCCCATAGCTTGTTACCTTACTTTACCAGAATTAGAACAATTCGGCTGGTTTTCGAACCTCCGACGATAAAACCGTACTCGTAAGTCGACACCTCGGGTGCTAAGGTAAAACTGATATTAGTGCACTTATATTGTTATAAAAGCTACCTACCGACTCGTGGTCTGGCCCTCGGATCGCAATGCTAACGTGATTACAATAACCGCCTAAGCATAGCCACCCTCTCGGAGGCGCTTGCGCCATTTTTATTTAATTAGTTTTATATATTTTTTGAAAAGACACAAGATAAATAGAATACTAATAAACAAGAAAGAAGATGGCCAATTAAAAGTTTTCACAAATAGAGGTATAGATATTAAATAACAGAAAAAGTAATCAATAGAAAGACTAAACAGAAAATATAGTAATAAATAGTTACGTACAGGAATCTCAACATAATAGTAATGTTGTTCCTAATAAAGGGTCAGGCTAAGCGGCCGAAGAGATCTGCCACCTTTCAAACCTGGTGAAACTGTTTCGGTCAAGTTGTCTGGCCAATATAAGTTCGTCACAAAAAAATCAATTCACCGAAGTTCAGAATCCCTCCGCTTTTAAATTCGGTTAGTATAGTATCAACAATTTTTACTGAAGCATTTTTTCATAGTCACTTTTATTGAGCACACTGTAATACAACTTTCTGATTATATGTACATAAAAACTAAATTTCTATTGCATATCATTAACATAATAATTTGTTTATTAACAATTAAATGATGTGTGTATATCATTCAGTACTTCTGTGCGTGTGCGACCCCGTTCCCGCGCCTACATTATTTTAATTCATAGAAGACATAATTGATATTTCCAGCGCTTCTTCAACCTCATCAGCGGGCACTCACTCTACAATCTGTGATTAATTATCTTGAATGTGACAGGCGCGTGAGCTTGTGATCCTGGCTTCTTAAACAACGGGTCTTGGATTCGAATCACTCCGACTCAATTACATATATACGACTGAAAATCGTATATAGCTTGACTTGGGAAGTAAGCTAGTGTATACGTTACGAAAAGTGTAATCAAGTGAGACGAACGCAAGCTGAGAGGGAAATATAAATATGTTAGTGAAGATAGAGATTGAGTTACATTTCGTATATTACTGTAGGTTCAAGAGAGAGGTGTGAGCAACAACATGTTTCTTGTAATAGCCAGTTAAGTAACACGTTACACGAATGGGCTAACTCTTGTATTAGGATAATCTAATGTGTCTCTCACACAAAATCAAGGATGCTGTATAAACCTACAACAGCAGTACCGGCCTCGAAAAGGGCCAGAAAGAAACATTTGACAACTATTCTTATGAGAAAATTCCTTTTTGCCTCTCAAACGACGACAATTTTCCTTCTCGGCCAGTGAAGTTGTTAGACTTCCCGAGAAAGGTCATGCAGCTATAATCAATGGAAAATAACCCAGTACGTCATCGTCATCTTGGATTTTTTTTTATTTATCTATGACTACGTTCTAATATTATATATAATTAGATATTTTTTATACATTTCAAACAAGGCAAGGGTAATAAGGAAATTAATTCCCGACAACCCTAAGGATATATCAGAATTTCATCATAAATAAAAGTGCGCTAAGAGCCCTAAATTGGAATAATAAATTGTATATCATTTCTCATGTTAAAGGGGCAGCGTGGAAGCAAGGTTAGGAAAAAAAACGAGGACCATAGACAAACAGAAACAAATGAGGCGGACCGAAATTGAATGCTTCGTTTATTCATTCTTGTTTTAGTTATGCAATATTTTTGTTGTAATATCCAATTATGTTGCGCCCGGGACTATTTCGACTTTTTCTTTCATTTAGGGTAACTCTCTTGAACTAATTAATGATTTCCTCACAGTTGGGGCTCTATGTTATATTCGTATTTTTTTTTATCGTTCTGTAATATTTTAATTGATGACCTTTTCGATTAACTAGTCAAGCTGTATAAATGAATGGCTATTCCCATCTGAAAGTTTAAAAAACTACAACGCCTTTCATTTCAAATAATAGTAACATTGCTTAATAACCCTTCTTCACTCGGCTTACTGAACAGAGTATTAATTATTTGGAGGGTTTTTTTCTTTATTAAGACATCTCATCGTGTAAACATGCGCAAAAGTTACATCCTATTTATGTCCGACTGGTGTGCACACGAAAGCTGGAAAACCTAGGGCATATAATGCGCAATCCCAAATACGATTTGTTACAGCTTATAATCCAAGGAAAGATACAAGGGAAAAGAAATTCGGGAAGGAGAAGAACATCTTGGCTTAAAAATCTACGCCGATGGTACAATAAGAGCACACGTTCTTTATATCGTGCTGCTGTGTCGAGGGTCCAAATCGCCATGATGGTCGCCAACCTTCGATAGAAGATGGCACCAAAAGAAGAAGAAGAAGAAGTTGTGCACAGGCCTTCTAGCAGACTTAAAAGTTAAAGTTACTGCCTTTATATATACATGTCCCACTGTTGGGCACAGGCCTTCTCTGTACTTCTCTTCTTCTTCACATATTTTAGAAAATTTTCTAACACAGGGCTTAACACATGTAGGTTAAGGATCGAATTCGGGTCTTTAGATTACTATGCAACTGGAGGCGTCAGCCCGGACACTGAGCTACCACGGCCCTTTCAAACGCCACGCGGCCCGCATAGTTAATACGATATGCGCTTTATGCACTAAACAGACAACATAAATAACTAATACATCGATAACTTCAATGTAACAATCGAACAACTCTGTAGATTTACTAGCGCCGCACCGGTAAAGGAATTCGCGTACGTGCGCTTTAATAGCACCCATTAAATGCAATTCCAGCCATAAAATTATGGGATTTACCTACGTTAATGGGTAATTTGTGTTTCAATTTAATCCTAGCATCGCCTAGATACACTCTTCATTATATTATACAGTTACCATTAGATGCCTAATCGACGGCTAGAGTTTTTATAGCAGCGCATAACACAAATAGTTTGACGGCAAATGCAGGCATATTCTATAATGGTCACCTAGGCACATAATAATACTTGAATACCCTCTATATCGATGGCAATTCAACGACAAGTAGTTAAATGCATGAATGAATAAATATACACTTAATTATAATTAAAAAAGAAGTCGCATATCAACTTGTAATAGAAAATTATTACGGCTTAAACCATAAAAATAAGTTTCAGATGAGTAATCAACCAACATATTATAGACTAAACCCACTCTGGAACGCTACATCTTATGGTATTAACATCAATCGGATCGGATCGGAAATGACACAAATCTATTATTTTCATTGTTTTACGACAAGTCGCATTAAAAAATTGAATGTCCCTTAGATTATCCGTAAAATAGCAACCGACCGAGTCGTGGTTCGGCCCTCTCAAGCTCTTCAAGCTGAGGTTACCCCTAACCGGGGGGACCCTTGTGTCGAGTTACTAGCGATAGAGGTTCAGGCTAAGCGACCTAAGATCTATGCCACCTCTCAATCCGGTGAAGCAGTCAAGACGCCAGCTTCTCTGGCCAATCTGTGTAGTTCGTCATAAAAAAAAAAGTTGAAAAAACCTGTATTCATTTATTTTAGATTACATATTTAATTATATATCTGAAAGAATAATTTTGCCAAAAATGCCAACAAAATTACAACACTTTATCTTAAATTATAATCGTTTGAATATAAACTAAGAACAATACGTAGTCACGTCAAAATTTACTCATAAATCCGTAATCAGAATAACCCCGCAAAACTTTTGCTCGCCAGTATTAAATCTGTACAGACTATACAACACCACAGTGACAATCTCCAACATTAGAGCGTAATAAACAAAAACGTGAGATTCCGCTCAACACGGCAGGCCTGTAATAAATTACGATATTATTATACATTAGCAGTAGGAAAGAAAGTTATTACGTGAGAGTGTTAGCTCACAAAAAGGCTGTTAGCGACACGTGTTATTATTCCGATATTATTGCGGGCGCCTGATGAAGTCGTCACCGGATGACTATTGGCAATTATTGTGACAGTATTAGTTCTGACTGTCCGGCAAGAACGTGTTATCCTCTGTAATGTGATCCGAGTAATATATATTTATATATCTTCTTACCATCGAGGCTTATTGTTTCGAGTAATATTAACGTGTATAAGTGTACATACGAGTACAATATTATTGATTATATAAAATGAGATTCGCGACCGTCGGAGGTTGCGAATAATCCTGCGCATTACCGCTATATTATGGGCAGGCCCCACCCTTAGATGTTAGGAGCGGTACTGGAGTTTCTTCGGCCACTTCTTCTCCCAGCGCCAACACTTCCCGAAGTGGCACTCAAAGTTAGTTTAGCTTTTGAATGTCTCTTAGATTATCCGTGAAATAGCAACCGGCCGAGTCGTGGTTCGGCCCTCTCGAACGCCCTCGGATCGGCATGCTTACGCGTAACATAGTAACCGTCAAGCCGAGGTTACCCCTCACCGGCTGCTAGTTGCCGATTGCTAGTAACTCGACACAAGGGTCCCCTCTTGTGTCGAGTTACTAGCGATAGAGGTTCAGGCTAAGCGACCTAAGAGCTGTGCCACCTCTCAAACCGGTGAAGCATTCAAGGCCAGCCTTTCTGGCCAATCTGTGTAGTTCGTCTTAAAAAATATATAAAAGTCGTGTCACAGTGTTTGTGACAAAACTCCTCCGAAACGGCTTGACCGATTTTGATAATTTTTTTGTGTATTTTCGGTAGGTCTGACGGACTGAGAAAAGGAGGTAAACAATTTTCCATACCCCTAAGTGACAAGGAAGATCCATCCCTAAAATATTTTCTTATATTTTACTTTACATTTTTTTTTATTTTTTGGCATTAGAATTACATGTAACCTAAATTTTCACCCTTCGACACCAATTTGATTTTTTTTTATGACGAACTACACAGATTGGCCAGAGAAGCTGGCCTTGACTGCTTCACCGGATTGAGAGGTGGCATAGCTCTTAGGTCGCTTAGCCTGAACCTCTATCGCTAGTAACTAGACACAAGGGTCCCCCCGGTGAGTAACCTCGGCTTGGACGGTTACTATGTTACGCGTAAGCGTTCCGATCCGAGGGCGCCCGAGAGGGCCGAACCACGACTCGGTCGGTATCTATTTCACGGATAATCTAAGGGACATTCGAAAAGCTAAACTAACTTTGAGTGCCACTTCGGGAAGCGTTTGCGCTGGGATAAGAAGTGGCCGAAGAAACTCCAGCAACGCTCCTAACATCTAAGGGGCCAATTTGAATGGCGATATTAATACATTCACTAAGGTACTGATGTTGTTTTCTTTTTTGCTATCATAATTTAGTACAAGGTATATAAATACAAATAATAATTAATTAAGAAAAACTAAATTAGCCTTAGGTAACATAAGCTGAGAGGGTGGCCAATGGTGGCATCGTGCGATGTTTGTGCATTCTTTTTTTTATGTGTGCCATATTTTGTTTTTAATATGTTTGTATATGATGATGTTATAAAAACGTGTCTTAAGTTCTATCAAAAGGATAGAAGGCTCTAACTATACCGTTGGGTAACGAGCGTGAGTTTTTATGTTGAAATGAAAAGACCTATCGAGACATTTCAATTTTTGACTTGATGGCAAAGAGATAATGACTATTAAGTTAGACATCTGACTCTCAGAACTTCTATATCTAAATTGTGTGCACTGAACACTAACGAGTTCAAGTAATCACTATTTCATTACATAGTACGGCATAAAATGCAATCAACTTGCGCGGAGCGCTGTTCCCACGCATTTACATAAAACTTATCTTTCGTCACTTTGCCGATGACAGAGCATCGTAACAACACTAATACAGCTCATGAAACGGTCACAAAAATTCAATTATCCATAACTTACCGATGAATACACCATACGGAATCATAAAGGGAAGATAATCAATGATTATGTTAGAAAAAAATAAACATGCCGCGTAGGAACAAGCAAATGGGCTTGATTAGAGCCGATGTCACGCCGATAAAGGCCATAAAGTTGAAAATTGAAAAGGTAAGCTCATTAAAAATGCCATATTTTACTATTTTAAGCAGGCAGGTGAACCTTACGATTGGAGTGGGATGACCATAATATCGAAAATTTCCTAAGTGTCTCGTTTTTAATGGAAACAGGGAAGCAATTGTTGTTGTTGGTGTGCCGTTCTGTGAGTAAAACCAGAAGTCCAGGTGAGAGAAAGGAGAAATTTGGGAGCTAACGGTGCATGTAAATAGAGAGGATGGACGAAGAAAGAGTGAGTCACAAAATTTATGCGTACGTACGGGATAGAGTCGACTCTGTCGACTCTATCCCTAACCCCTAATGTATGTATCTCGGCCAGATTAGCGATGTACTAAAAAGAGTTGGCATGACCAAAAAATATGTATGCGCAGTACAAATATATTTCGAACGTTATTAAGGTCTGTGGTCTATCTCTTGAATATATTTATGATTACAATGTTATATTTACGCGTTGTTCTCTTTTTTAACCGTTTCGTTCGTTTCGTTCATCTGTTCGTTCAAATACTGATATATAATTAAAGAAAGGCAAGTAATTATATTATTAAGATGCAAATTCTTTTATCAATTGGAACTCGTCCCACGGATTTTAATTATTTGAGACACCCTATCCACACATGCCTGATTCGAAGGCCGCACCCCGCGGCGCCTATCTAATGAAATAAACTGAAAATCAACACGAAGCCCGCACTGGCCACGCTTTGTGCCGCCGCCCTAACCATCACGATATAATTAACACCGGAATTTATAATATTACTATGCCGTAATATCTCATAATGCGTGGACACGGTATTATTTGATCACCGTTTTGATGATGGTTTTTGTAATAAGCAATATTGACTATGAAAGAGACCGGGGAATTAGTGTTAGCTATTCTCATGGAAGTAAAATAAATTATAAGAAAAAATATTCTATAACTGTAGGCTATTTCTAGTTCGTACAGATACATCGCAATTATTTATTTTTCCCAAAGCTGCTATTACAAAATGTTCAGTGACATAATAGTAGTCAGTTACAGTATTGAGCTTGTTCAGTTGTGATAATGCATTACCGATGGCTTACCACTGACATTTGCATTTGTATCAATTATTTTTAAAGAAGCTCTCAAGACCTTTAAGTGAGGTAGACAGAGACGGCTTTCGCTGTCCGCTTTTCAACAAACTTATTGAGTGCCATATGTGACAGGCGGTGAGACCATCACTTTACACCGGACACAAACTGTTAGCAAGTGATAGTATAATATATCCTGTAAATAATAACATCTTCCGGTGCACGAATGCATGACAGATCAACTAATAGATTATTATGAAATTAATAAATTACAGTGAAAATTCAGTGCTAGCTAACTTAGTCTTGCGTTATTACGTGTTTTCTTGTCTGACTTACATGAGATTGTATGTCCTGAGGATTTATTAGCAGATAACGTACCAGCTCACGTCGACTCGTCATTTGCATTACTATTTTGATTGTTATAAATACGTAGCTCGTACCTGTGTCTATCTATTTGATAGAGTCATATATGATCATAAAATAACACATACTAAATAGGCTGTATCATGGCTCTACAACATAAATTAGACATTTTCGTTCAATGCTCGACTCCTTATCGATTTATTCGATGTCAATGTTACACGGTTCAACCTATTGCAGATAACGGAATAATAAACTACACCTGACCGATTTCGAGGTTATCATAAGGTGACAATCGGACAGAAAATTAGAGACTTTTATACTGTTTCATGATAAAACTATATTGATGCCTGCCAAAACTGGAATAAATTATTTTCGATCGATTATTGTAATTTATTTAACTCCATCTAAATCAAATGGTCATTTATCATTCAATTAACCTTTTTAAAATGTTACCACTGGAGATCCCGGAGCCCCTCGTCATGCACCGAGGAAGGGCCACCGGGGAGGTTTTAGTGGGTAAAACCCCACATAACCGCCGCCTTCCCCAGAAGGCGGGGTATCTTTCTGAAGATTTCCTCCCGTGAACAAAAAAAAAAGTTTTTCTCCCATGCCTTTCCTCTCATCCTTTCATCATTCTTGTTAGTTAGTATTTATTATATCTTTTATTTATTACAATCTTACATTATACAATTTATTTCTACTGTTAATGTTGCTGGGAGAAAAACTGCCCTAACCTATCCACGTTAGGGGAACTAGAAATAGCATAAAAATCGAAATCGAAAACGAAAAAGTTGACTGAGATTTGAACCCTCAACCATAAGGTCGTCAGGGACTGTATCCCTGCAAACAACATATAATAAATACATATAAAGTGTAGTAGTGTATATTTAACCATTTATCAATCCTGAGTGATGTTTATTCATCATTAGACGTAACAATATGTTATAAGAATATTGTGTAGATCGTTTTACTATTGACGTATTCAAATTACATAACAGATTTAATTTTCAATTCGAACTTGATGCGTATTATTAAGAACAATATTTCATAGTCAGCGTTCAATCGGCTACCAGCGCGGAGCCTATCCGGCGATCTAACGAATTGAATTAAACACATGTATCATTTGAGTGAGCTCTGACCTATGCTCGTAGCTGTGTACTTATTCTGGTAAATAATATCTATTACATTGTCTATATTTTCATATTATTTAATATGCTGTGTGACTTTGCGTGACTTAATTAAGGCGTCAATAACCTAATTATTAGATTAGGTTGACCATCCTCCATGAACCATCCTCCTTCTAGGAGATGGTTCATGTTAATAGTCGAATGGTGGATTGGAATCTTACGATTCGCAGACCGTAAGCTAAACCATTAGGCTATTGACGCTCCAGCCCTGTTGTTCTGGGCTGTCAAGAATAACTACTGACTACGGTATCCCCTGCCTGTCGTAGAAGGCGACTGAAAGGGGCGACAAGGGTGAGGGCTTTTGTCGTCCGCCAAGGTGGACCCGGGAAGAAGGCGACATCGGCTGGCCCGTGTCGCTTTGCACGGCGGGCACAGGGGGGAGGGAGTAACCTCCCACCACCCCCCGGAAAGTGCTCTCCTTGAGCACAGTGCAGAGGGGCTCCGGTGCGTTGCACTGGAGATCCCGGAGCCCCTCACCATGCACTGAGGTAGGGCCACCAGGGAGGTTTTAGTGGGTAAAAACCCCACATAACCGCCGCCTTCCCCCCAGAAGGCGGGGTATCTTTCTGAAGATTTCCTCCTCGTGAACAAAAAAGGCTATTGACGCTGTGATCATTATAAATAAATACCTATATAATCCATATACAACAATGGCAAGTATTAGGGCAACAAACGTTAGGATTTCGAAGTTACGTAAAGCTTTACAATGTGCATTGTGTGTGTCACCTCACAGTATTGTTCAACTTACCCAGAATAAGTATGCGAGCGGTATAGCCGTGTAACGGTAGGGGTGCGCGTGCGCAACATGACGTCTGATCTAAATATTAGGCGGCAAGGAAATACTATGGAGGTAATCGATTACGAATCGCAGGTGCAAATAATTACGTTTCTTGACCAATAAAAAACTCCGCAGGTGCCCTTTTATAAGAAACGACGATCTTATTAATATAAGCCTTTAATTATAGAACGATAATAGAATTATTAAAAAAAAACCTTCTTAATATAACAAATAACAAAAGACAGACTTTTATAAAAAAATATTACAGTGTGCCCGATATGTTAAACATTTTAATTAGTATTATAAATATAATTTACAACAAGGATATTGCTTTTATTCAATTAATAATACATTTCAATTTTTACTTCCTTAATGTTTATATTCTCTAATATTTATTGATTTATAAGACTAATTTTATGGATTCAATGACTTTTAATTTTGTCAAGATTGTAATAAGCTAGTCAATTACTTATCAGCTAGTGTGCTTTGAATCCAACCATCAGATCATAAGTAGAGGTTTATATTAGTCAAAGCAATATCGGATTTTTTTTCTTTCTTTAAAAAAAGAAAGCTAGCAATATTTCTTTTATTTTTTTTCAGAAATATTACTAACAATCTTGTTAACCATTCCAACTAAGCTTAAGCTTGTGCTAAGACATGGTTCACGGCAATAGTCGAATGGTGGATTCGAACACACGACCTTACGATTCGCAGGCCGTTGTAAATTAAAAAAAAGTTAATGTCAAATTAAAAATACTTTTTTAATCTAAAAAAGTGTCTTGTTGTGTTAGTTAACAATATTATTCGAGGGATAACATTAGGTTTATACAGGCAATACTGGCATTTGAGCCGTGCTAGCTCAGTGTCCGGGCGGTCGCCCCAAGTTGCATGGTACACTAGCAACCCGAGTTCGATCCCCGGTGCCGGCGCCAATAAATTTATTATTGCATATTTATGTGCTTGTTTACCACGCGCTCGGTGGTGAAGGAAAACGTGAGGAAATCTACATGTCCTAGAATTTTTTCTAAGACATGTGAAGTCTGCCAATCCGCACTAGGGCCGCGTGACGGAATATGAAATGGCTTCTCTTTACAGAGAAGGTCTGTGCCCAGCAGTGGGACATATATAAAGGCTGTTACCAACTAACGGGCACGTTGTCTATGGCCTCAGCCAGCCGTGCGTCTGTCTGTGGCCGAGTTCGGAGTGGGATCGTGCACCGACACAGATATGAAAATGGCGTTGCAATAGCAGAGGGTAGTGTTCTTCAAAGTTAAACCGTTATTCTTCTGAGTGTGAGTAGTGTCGCCGTGACACTGAAGCGGAGGAGAAGTGCGCGAGTCATTTTGTCTTTCTCTACATTTATAAATGTATTATTACTTGTCGCTTGCCGTGCCAAAGTCGGATTTTGTGCGTTATAATGTGCCCAAGTAGAATAACTTAAGGAAAATATAACCTTTCCTTATACTTGTTATAACTTTTTAATTATAATATTGCAAAAAATATATTTTTGTTATAAAACTTATCAATGTTCTTTCTATTTATCAGAAACAAATATTCATATACCCAATTTCATTGTTTCTTATTCAATTTGACGATTGAAAAATAAGCCCAAGTGAAACGAGCACGGATTTGTAAACAAATAAATAATTGACGAGTCAACCCAAGCAGACATAGAAACGCCAATCCGTTATAGATTTCTTCGCCGTGCCCCGAGCGTAACACCCATAATGAGTTTACCGGAAAATTATACCGGACAATTAGTGCTGTCCGGTTTAAATGGACATTAATACCGAGGTGAGCGATGGCACGCCTTAGGCATCTGTCATTGCAAACTACCAGCTTATCTAAACCTGTAAAATCACCACTTATCAAAGAGCGTGACGTGTCTACGTACACTGGATACGGATACGCTAAGCCCTATTCATTTGCGTTGTTAAAATGATTGACATATTCAATTAGCGAGGTGACCGGCAGACCTCCCAACTCGGTTCATAGATGTACAACGGCCAATTTACTTTGAACCTTTACTTTTCATAGCCGTCCCCTTTATCTTCATCGAAACGCTAATGTTGAGGGGATTGGGTAGTTCAAGTAATGACGGTAGTTCGTAAAGCACAGGTCGCGTCGCGGTTTGAATGTTGTTTTCTGCAATTACTAAAGGGATAGCGTGTCTTTAGTTTAATAGGCCTTTCAGCGTTGCTTTGATTTTGATTAAGTGAAGAGTTCGTTTTGATATTGAAAGACGTTGATTTAAAAAAACAATAAAAACAGAAAACACATGTGTTTTAAGTTGCTAAAAAGTATTTACATGTAATACATCGAGAGCTTAAATTTAGATGTTTAGTTAACCAGAATTGCGAATTTCATTTACGGTTACTTGGCTAATCGTTCATCTTTAACGATAGTCTTTGTAAGTCAGTGTCCAGACAGTCGCCTTACGTTACGCAGTAGCCAGCAATTCGAGTTCGAACTATGCCGCCTACCAATGAATTTGTTTGTTGTAATAAAAGAGCTGATTAACCACGCACTCGGCGGTGAAGGTAATTAATATCGTTATGGCGGATTATGACTATACATTTTTTGCGGGGTAGATAGACGTAGTAAACGTTCTACGCTCTTCACTGAGCTTACCCCAATAGTCCTATATGTGATGGGTTTCTTTTTTGTTTATACTTACGTAAATCAAGATTTTGTTATAGCTCAGGCCTCTTTGTAAAAAGTATTAGGGAAATAACAAAAGAAAAAATATGCTAGGAGTAAATAAAAGACGGACGATGACGATAAATGAAAAATATGTAACACAAAACAGAATTGGCAATTGATGCATTCGTACGTATTAAATTCGAGAAACGTTAATCGAATATATTCTTCATGGCGGCCTAAATAAGTATTTGATGTTTGAATTAACTTATTTTGCCTTACAGTTATATACATTGGATACACGTAGAGGCAATCAAATAAGCATTCCAGCAACGTTTCAATGGTCCAATCTAATTGTGGCGAGACATCTGTATTAGATTGCATTAAATTAGTTCATGACTTTCGTCCATCGTCGCGTTTTTTATTTGATTTGTGTCGGACAAAGGTATCGTGACTGTAGCACTTCTTCAGTCGTAATGAAGTTGTATCCATTCGCCCCACTCGGATAGTTTTTGTGCCGTTTTCAATTACAAATAATAATAGCCAAGGTTAACTTATCATTGGTCGTCAAAGATTACTTCACATCGGCGGGATAATAAAGGTCCTTACAGATTATTAAAGGAACGGATGCGTTCAATTTGTATCACGATTTATAATTGTTAATTTTATATTGTATGTACTGTTATATTAAACTACGAACTTATCGTTTTGGGTACGGTTTGCGAATCGTAAGGTCGTAGGTTCGAATCCACCATACCACTATTTACGTGAACCATCTCCCAGCACAAGCTTAAGCTTAGTTGGAATGGTTAACAAGAATGTTAGTAATATTTTCTGAATAGAAAAAAAGAAATATTGCTAGCTTTCTTTAAAAAAGAAACTAGTAAATCTAAGTATTTTTTGTATTATGGTATAAATCCAGTTGTTTCTTTATGTATTTAATATATCACATCAAGACGTGAAACTAAGGTTTATATTTACCTTCTGTTATATTTTTTTTTAAATAGTCATCGTTTTTTTTACCTTATCGCTCATTTTATAAATTACAGCAGATCTATTCTTCCTTTAAATGAGATATTTATAATCTGTGCATATTAAATTATAATTAATGTGAAGTTATAAGCTAGTCTATATCACTGAATAAGTTGTAGCAACACAATCGAGCGCAGCGGGGGAAGATTGCGTGCGCGTGACGCAGCGACAGCTCTACAATACCCGCTTTGTATAGCTCGATGTTACTAGCTTAATTTAAATTGTCATTGAACACAGTAAATATTCTCCTACCTGTTTTAAATTACACAAATTTAACCTAAATAATCATTGACATGGGAGTCAGACTGAAATCGGAGTTCAGATTGATATATTTAAAAGACAGATGAATAGATATTTTTGGACTACTTCAGGAGGCGCTCGCTTGGTTGGAACTTACATTGAATTTATTTCTTTAGAAAACCAAGTTGTGTTTCAGGAACCACGTTTTTATACTCTTGCTATGATGTAAAGAAGATGATCGTGTATAATTTTATTAAAAACATGTATAACCAAATTTAGTTTAAATCTTGTAAAATGTTTACATTATAGATAAGTTATTCATGATTATCATTAAATATATACATACATAATAACAATAAGTGGTATATTATTTTACATTTTTTTTATTGTCTTGTCACAATTTGTCTTTATCCCGCGCACAAAAACAGTAAAATACTCTATGATAAATTTCGAACATATATTTTCTAATAACGTTCCTCGTCATGTCACATGTCAATTTCAATAGCATTTGAAAATTATATTTACAAGAATTTTTGTTTACTGAACATCTTAAACTAGTGAAAAAAATTCCACATAAAACTAACTAATAGTGAACCACAATAAGACAAGACACAGCTAATTGTTCCCGCCATTTTATTAATTGCTCGATTCGCGTTTCCCAATCCACCGCCCTATCGGCGCCACTGGTACTGACGTTGCGTTGCCGGCAACGGCCCGCTACTCAAGGTCAGTTCATTATCTAATACAAAATCTCTAACTACTATATTACAAAATTTTATTATTGCTATTTTAATCAAATATGAACACACGAAAATTCTTAGATAAAACAATTATGATAGAAAATCAATAATATAATCATGTAGTAAAAGAGAAACTTTGAGGTTAGATATGAAAAAAGTATTAAATACAATAGTCGCCATCTTGGGTAAGTTGATTATAATAAAATGTTTTTACAAACTTCAGAAATTATTGCAATGGTGAATATTGAATACCTGAATCCCGGAAACACAAAAAATACACAGAAATGTTTTAGTCTTAATTTTGTTTACAGTCTTATTCACATTTATCACATTAACACTTCACATACAGGCGCACCAGGATCTGTCTTCTATAGATTTTAAAAAACATATAACGCAAGTAACCGACATTTTACTGTAAGTAATGGAAAAAAGGCACATGTTTACACTACAAGAACGTAGAAATATGTTTTCTTCTTTATAAAACAAAACTGCGGCAACAATCATTCAACTAGCCAGTTATAAATATTATTGCAGTTTCTAAAATCGATTATCGATGTCAATATTTATATTGTTTAAATCGATATTCGAATTTAACAATATTGTTACGCACTGTATTATACGTTTTCGGTATATTTAAGGAAAAATATCAACGAAGGTTTTGCGCCCTACGCCGCTTCGTTGTTATTTACAAATTTGTCGTTGGTAGTTGTTTCCTGTATATAATCTAGCATGAACTTTTAATCTATTTTTAGAATGACGACATCAGTACATTTCTATTTCTGTAAAATTTAATCAAAATCAATTCTTTTTAGAGTCTATCCCTACTACTAATACTACTAATACGATCCCTCGTATTTGTTTAATTGGCAAAACTGCAACAATGTAATATTATTAAAAGACAATCGATCAATTCTTCTAATCAATTATTTTAAACTTAGAATTCCAGAGAAACTCAGTCGTTTAATAGTCAAAGGATCAACTGACCGACTTCTTAATTACACGATCGCATATTTGGTACCGCACTCGTGAACAAAAAATTGTTTTGCATTATTAACAAGTAGTAAATTTATTTTTCCATTAATACTGCTTGTTGCTCTATGAGTCCAAATGTATTCAAACATTTGCATATACGTATGGAATAGTTAAATTAAATTTTATAATTAACGTTATTTATGTAGTTGTAGACATTACCATGTAATATAATGAACGAGGCTCACATGGACTGGCTATGGGCAGCAGATGGGAGAAGCCAGGACACCCAAGACGACGCTATAATAAAAGATCCTTAAGGTCGAAGTAGACTAAGGCTAAAGTTTCGTTGGTTAGACGGTGTGAATCGGGTCGCCAAAGAAATTAGCATCGTTAATTGGACGGTGCCCATGGATAGTCCGAGTTGAAGGAAGTTGCATGACCAAGTCAAAACCTACATAAAGCCTAAAATAGGTGAGGTGAAGTGATAACGAACAAGATGATAATGAATTTCTCATCCGATGACGCTTACAAACGCCTAAAAAATACTTATGTTCGTCAATTTCTCCGGTGCGACGAGATGCTGCAATTTGTTTGCAAGCAAAGGACAGTAAATTTATTCGCGTGTCATTAGTTGTCTGTATTAGACTACATGATATCGTATTAAAAAAAATGAGTCATTGGGAATGATGAATATTACTGATTAATTCGTTCAAAGTTGTTATGAGAATAGAAATATTAAAAAAAAAACAAACGAATTAAAACCGCCTCCTTTTTGAGGTCGGTTAAAAACGACTTCTATAGCGAAGCGTCAATAGCCTAATGATTTAGGGTACCTACTGCGAAACGTAAGTTTGAGGGTTCCACTCCACCTTTCGACTATTGACGTGAACTATCTCGTAGTTTCAGTAGCATAGTAGGAATGGTTAACAAGAATGTTAGTAATATTTATAAAAAAAAATTGTTTGTGTTCGTTTTATAAAAAAAACCTGTTAGATGTTTGTGTTCAAGCTCTTGCGAGTGATGTTTCATTATGAAACCGATCTATTACAGGTATATAAATTATCATTCCATCATCACCAAACACGACAAATACTGATACACACGATGCCAGTAGTATACCATCGGTAAACCATAGTAGCATTAATGAGCTAAAAGAGTACTAAAGTAAATATCGGCCACTTTGATGCCAATGTACGTTCAATTTGTACACAATTGGTTTAGCAGACAGAGGTGAAATCGTTTATCTCTTATCAAAAGAAGCTAATCGCTACTAACAATTCTTGTTTGTATCTCCTGATTTGTTTTATCTATTGTTTATCATCACCAGACTTATAAGCTTATTAATTAATCGATAAACGATTAGTAATAGCACTTGTCTCTGTTAGTTTATCCTAATCATGAGTAATGCATGCGTAATATCATAGGAACAAAGTCCAATTGCTGTGTGAAGGACACAAACACGTCCAGACCCGATAAGGAATAATTTGTACACGCAAATATCTTGTCTTATTTAGGTACCGAAATATATTCGCAATGTAGCAATAAAGTACTACAATCACTGTTTCTTTGAAATCTTATATTACAAATACCAGGGATGCGTTGTCTAAAAAAATATTGAATAAGAATTGAATATTGTATTACGTCAAACAATGCTCCGAGTTAGTTATTTGCCACTGACGTTTAACAATGAAATCAACCTATTACAATCATATTGTCAACATGCTAAAATCCCCAACGTTAATTCCTAAATTAATTTCACACGACAATAGTCGAATAGTGGATTCAAACCTACGACCTTACGATTCGCAAACCGCACCCTAAACCTTTAGGCTATTGACGCTTCATTTTGATGACGCATGATTGATTATTTGATATTGATTAGTTTATTAATATATAACAGATTATTTTGGGAGATGACATTATATACATGAATGCCATATATTAGCGGCTGAAACAATATCGCAGCGTCAGTGTTACGTCATCGGTAAACGGCAGATTACCACAAGCATATTTACAAGCCAAAAAAACAACAAACAATCGGTTCACTCAGTCGAAAGTTGTGAGGTAACAAACATAAAAAAACATACAAACGAATTGAGACCTGCCTTCTTTTTTGAAGTCGTTTGAAAACTACCAAAAATCGACAATTGTTTACAGAACGTTCATTTTGAAAAGCTAACGTTTAGCTAACGTGTTTAGCGAACACGAGGCCGAGAGGAGCAGCAGCATTGCAGTAATTAAAAATAATGTAGGCTAAGAGAAGTCCTTTCTTATTTATAAAATGGTTGGTTAAATTTGAACTTATGATAACTGAAAGCGGGACAAGAAATTAATATCGAAAATGTGTTTAATATAAGTTCGTTCCACAATCTCATATTAAATACCACAAAGCGGTTATTGGGACCACATCAAGCCACATAAAGCACACTACGAGTTCTGGACGCGGCGACTTTAACAATCTCATTGAAGATGTTGATTAAAGCGCCTCTCGCTGCCTATATTAATAGGCTTATGATTACTTCTAATAAAAGCTATCACAGTCTCCATGGACAAGTTGAACGGGACGAAAGTCGCTTTCAAATGTATGGACAAAGATTATACAATTCAGACACGTTGTTTTATATTTAGCCTATCTGAATCTTTTGATCACTTAAAACTTAAAAAAATTAAAATAAACGTAAACACCTTGTCGTTAGTACCATTAACAGCTATTACAATAAGACGTTTACGCACTTGTCTCTTTGATTTTCGAAGTATCACTGCTATATTACGAACTTCTAATTTCTAAATTCCTTCCTTCTGGAAGGACCACATTAGTTTTGGAGTACTTACTATTGTCGATTAATAAATGAGGCATGATTTAAATACAGATGAGAACCTGCCACCTATTCTAAAGTTGGGTAAATAATGTGTAAAAAACATTTTAAACCTTGAAAAAATGCCCTCTCTGTACTAACTTAATCTATGACGAAACGCGCCTCATGAGTACTCGGATGATTGAATGCGAGAGAAAATTATAGGTTACAACTGTATGGACACCTTATTACAGCTCTCGAACTGTTAAAGCAATTTAACTGACATTTAAATAGTTCCGTCGGACAAGAAAACGGTGACTTGTAACGAATCTCTGAACAAAGTATTCAATATCGCCGCCATACACAGTGAAAAGATCTGTCATTCGAACACTAGAAATATATTTCTCGGTTGCAAAGTTACTGATATATTTTTTATTTATTAGAATTTTCCAATCACTAATGTCCTTTATATATATATATCTCTCTAGTGTCGGACCCTCATGTCTGAGGATCTGGAGCGAATGATCACTCCACCGGCTTCTGTCCATCGCGTCTCTTACAACAGAGCAACATTTTGAGGACGACGACTCTTTTATCTGATCGGACCACCTTGTTGGTGCGGTGAACGGCCGCGAGATCTTTTACCTGTGGTGTTCCCAACTACGCTCAGTTTTTCTATACTTTCGTCGCCTCTGCGCCTTTTGAAATAAAACTTCATTAATACGCAATCGCATAATTGATGACTTTTTGTCCTCCCGACTACATACGGAACTGACTCTGAAGCTTTGTCTGGTTTCATTGATTCAGAGGACGACTCAAGACAAGATGGGAGAGTATGGTGTCGAGAGACATGAGAGAGTACATGACTTCCCAAGATGACGTCGGAGACAGAGCGAAGTGGAAAGCGAAAGAAAATCCGGGAAGGGAGAGAGATACATCAACATTATGTAGACATCTTAACTGTAGGTTAAATATTTTAGCTTTAAAAATCCAAAAACAATAGGAAACACAATCTGAATGTCACAATTGTAATCAAATTGAGCGCCAATTACAAACGTCTCCCGGACATTAGCGTCGAAATGAACTTGGCCTTAATAATAGTGTTGGGAACATGTTATGAAGCGTAATTACGCGCGGGGTAGCACAACAAAATCCGGTAGTTAATTGTCCTAAATTGTATAATAGCGGTGCGGCAGTTCGCGACGCGTAATTACGCGCCCGGAGCAACGCCGCACCCGATCTGAGCACGACTCTACGCATCAACTCATTTTAAATTAATTTAAATTAATCTATGCTCGCAACGCGACACGCCAAACTTGTTTTTATTTAGATTCGAGATTTTAAAAAGAATTAGTAAACAATAAGTACTTATAAGTATAACGAGGAATGTTTTATTAATAGCGTCAACGGCCAAATGGTTTAGGGTACGGTCTGCGAATCGTAAAGTCGTGAAATCCACCATTCGTCTATTGATGTGAACCATAATCCTAACACAAGCCTAAGCTTATTTGGAATGGGAAAAAAAAATATTGTTTTTCTTTCGAAAAGAATAATGCAATATTTTATCTTAATACTTCACAAACAAATCACAATACCAATGGAATTCATTGTCAAAATGCCAACGCAATTCGTAGAGAACACTAATTGAAGATATAAAAATAGTAAACATAAAAATACGATAATATATATGTACGAATAAATATACTCATATACGAGGAAAATAGCCATTCCGGCTTTTAATCTACAACCTTACTATTGACATGAGTCATTTCCTTTTCTTTTTTTTTTGTTTTACTTATGGGAACATACGTAACCGGGTACTCGTCCCCCATGAGGAACGACGGGTTACGTCGAGTTCTCACAGACTAAACCCAAAAGATGTTCCACCATCGCTTATGGAGCTATCCTGATCCAAGATTAAGCTTATTTGGAATGACAAGCATAGTATTATTTTTTCTTAAATAATTATTTTGTATTAATAATGAGACAATTACAGGAAAATATAACTTAACAACCTACAATTCCAGATCGGAACCATAGAAATAGATCGGGATGAATTACACCGTATCAACATGAAATTGTAGTTCAGATCGCGTCAGTACGGAATGGTTGCCCTTAACCTCTCATTACAATGTTGAGGCGATGTTAAGTGTAAAAGGCTCGGAACGAATCGCAAAGAGAAGTTCGAACGTGCAAATTGATACTTACAATGTGGAATTCACTCGCTAATTATACGGACTCAGATGTTAGCCAAATGAACAAGATTTACGTAGATGTAGTGAAATGGAATGAGTTACCTTTTTTTACATAAATTTTTGAAAAACCTCTTAAATAATGTTATAATTGTATGTTTTGTGGAATGAAATAGTCCAATAACTAGTACACTCGCTTTATTGAGAAAATGTAACGTTGGACAAGGAATTATTCTACGAATGCTGTGACAACTGCGCATCTTCGCCATCTTCAATTAATTAAAAGTCATATTACAAACTAAAAAAGTTAAGTTATTGGAAGTAGTTATTATGCATAACAATTGCTGGGTACCATGTGTTGCCAGCTAATAAAATAAAAAAGAATGCTAATAAACAGAATGACTGGTTTAATTGAGATTTGAAAAGATCAAAAGGTATTATATTTTTTTATACCTTCCAAGTAAATGCTTGACAATGGTCGACCTGATGTTACCTGTACCATTACCTGTACATATACGACAATAATACATGGACACTGTCAAAGAAGTCTGAAAGAAGCGGTTATTTTAATATTACAAATTCTCTGACACTCCAATTTGATTTATTTGTATAGATGAATGATTTATTAATATTATAAATGAATAAGCATTATCACTGACCCTGTCTTACAAATTTAAAACACATATCCGAAACTAATGTATTATTGTAATGTTCAGTTTGTTTATTGCATGACTTAGTTGCATCGGTTAGGAGCAACCTCGGAATCTTTGGTGTTGATAATGAAGACGTGGCTTCGGCCTTTAAAACTACTAAAATTCTCCTATTATTATCAAGAACAAGACATGGATGTAGGAAAAAAAATGGCGCGGGTACTCATGGGGGGATCATCTAACTTACATTTTACCATTTTCATCTTAGACGTAAGAAATAAGTATGTGTGTTTTAAAAAAGACTTGGCTTAAAGGTCTTGTTACCAAGCCATAAAATATTCATCAACAATCAACAAGACATGGCTGTATGGACTTAAGTCTTTTGCCTTTCCCATTAGGGATAAATTAATATCATCATCATTATTTCGCGTTGATATATCGAACGACGTTAATTTTCATTATGACCTTTCCGATCAGCTATGTCCACTAGTGGGTATTGCATTTTCCTCAGAATTGTTTGGAATTTCGTGCACAAACGACAAAATCTTAGCGACTTTCTATTCGTAATAAAATAGCTAAGCCAAAGCCTAAAAACATTAATGGTTAAGAATTAAGAGTTTCTTTAGGCTTTCTAAAAACATTAAGAAACCCGTTCAATACACAAAAGTGAATCACCAAATTGGTTCCCAAAGTGGAGGGATTTAAGTTCACTTTCGAGAATATATATATTCTGTAGTCGGCAAGTAAGATCTTTGAATAGGTGAAACGTTAGAAATCAGATCAAATTTCAGAAAGCGATCAGAGGCTGGCTTCGCACCTACAACTCCTCTAGTGTTGTGGATTTTTATGATCGATGCTGATCATTTAAAATTAGGTGAAAAAATGTAATTTCTGCCCCAACACGACTAGTATGGCTACATTACTGTGTTTCGGTGTCAAGGTGGTCGTAAGGGCACTACGCATGATTTTTTTCTTAGAAATACTGCGTAGCGTCACTTCATCGCAACAAATTCATTTACCCACAAGTAAATGTCTACCCCGTTACGTCGCGGATTATTGAAATAACATCTAATAAGAATACCACATCCAACAATTAACACAACTCATAACTTCTAAATACAGACAAGTAGTAAAATTAATGACTTGAAAAAAGTTTAATAACGATATCAGTCCAATGAAATCGTTTTAAAATCTCTCTTAGCCAACATAGTAAGCAAATTGCCTGTCTCGATCATAAAGACTTATCATGGCCTGCTCCATTATCCTTCATAAGTTGGATATCCTTATAAAGTGTGGTGTGAGTTATCTGCTACCGCGTACCGGGCTTTATGAGCACTTAACTTAAAGCCACAGTACATATACGTAAGCACATAATTGAAGGCATCAGAGAGTGCTGCCGCGTCTATGGTTAACTTAATTTTCTCATCGTGTCGGTTAAATAAAGTGCCTATCGATATATCAAAATCAATTTCCTTACTTGTTACTTGGCACTGGTAAAGAGGCTCATTTAAAACCTGTTATACTTAGAGCTCTAAACATCTTTACGTTTTTGATGGTTGTCTAGATACTCAAAGCGCTATCATTTCTGAGCCGATTTAATTTTTTTTTTAATACAATTTGGTTTGGGAAATATATCAACTCTTTAAAATCTTATGGAAGCATGCTTGTTGATGCAGATATTGGTAGGTCAGCCCTGTAGTTCTGGGCTCCCAAGAATAAGACTACGGTATCCCCTGCCTGTCGTATAAGGCGACTAAAAGGGGCCTCGGGTTCACTGGGCGACAAGGGTGGGGGCCTTTATCGTCCGCTAAGGTGTACCCGGGAAAAAGGCGACATCGACTGGCCCGTGTAGCCTTGCACTGTGAGGGCACAGGGGAGAGAGTAACCTCCCACCCTCCTCCCCGGGACGTGCTCTCCTTGAGCACAGTGCAGAGGGTTCAGTGCGTTCAATGGAGATCCCGGAGCCCCTCGTGATGCACCGAGGAAAGGGCCACCGGGGAGATATTGGTAGGTTTTTTTTTTAAATTTAAACTGCTTTTCCACAAACTGATCGTCCGTGCCTTTTTTATTTGGATTTTTATTTATTACATTTGCTCCGTTTATAAAAGAGTTCACTTAAAACTTCAACACTTCGCCTACGCAGATGCCGCCAACGCCTTTACTTGAATGGTCTATCGCCTTCGGGTCCCTATTCCGAAACGCCATCGCGATGTTGTAGTCTCCCAGTCTCTCCTTGGTGTCATTCATAGCCCTTTGGATGAACTGAGCTATGGCGTCATTGCTGCTGTCTACGTAGTAAGTGCAGCTGATCGTGTGACGAGCTATCGCCACGACTAGGTATATTACGGTACGGTACGTATATTATAATTTGAGACTAAGCAAGTGTTCTTGTGGTGTGCGTGTAAATGTGAAAGCAAAAACATACAATAGATGCTGGATTTTCGTAATATAACTGTGATTCTTCGGAAATAAAATAAATCATCACTGCCATCATTAATTTCTTTTTTTACAAATATTACTAACATTCTTGATAACCATTCCAACTAAGCTTAGAACTTTCATCTAAAAATATTTTTAGACCGAAGTTTCTGTCCATACATTCTGCTATCTCTTCCAGACAACCTTTGTCTGGAAGAGATAGCACTTAGCGATAAGACCGCCTGCGCAAGCAATGACCTTGTCCAATGTGAAAATTGTAGTTACTATTTCTGTGATATGTTGTTAATTGTTGCGCAATAAAGAAT
Source organism: Meandrusa payeni (assembly GCA_029286785.1). Taxonomy (NCBI): domain Eukaryota; kingdom Metazoa; phylum Arthropoda; class Insecta; order Lepidoptera; family Papilionidae; genus Meandrusa; species Meandrusa payeni. The sequence continues at coordinate 14,068,317 of JAGSMX010000012.1, forward strand.
ATTCATTCATTCATTCATTAAGCTTAGGCTTATGCTAGGAGATAATTCACGGCAATAGTAGAATGGTGGAGTCGACCCTACTAATATTCACAGACTGTATCCTAAACCATTAATCTATTAACGCTTAAATTAATTAATTTAATATTAATGTTTGATTAATAAAGTTTAATTGGATTTGAAGTCGGCTTTTCTTTTCACTAGTAAATATACTTGTGACATATAAATTACTGGCAAGCACAAGAACAATCAAGTATAATTTTAAAGCCATCTTAATTGCATTGCTTTCTACATTCATTTCAATACAAAATAAAAAAGGGCTATAATTAAAGTTGATTAAAATTAGCGCCCGCTAACCTCGGCGGCGGGGACAAGATCATTTACGATAACCACCTGACAAGTAAAGAGAGAAATTAAGCGTAATTGATTTAATCGCTTGTTACTGCAACGCACATTTGCGGTGCTTACGACACAAGTTCTTATTAAACGGACTACGTCTTAACGAGAAACAAAAATCAACCATACACCGCATATTTATGGCGATGTTGTAATTATATAAATTACTTAAACTTATTGATTGTTATACAGTCCTAATAAATAACCTGATTATAACTTAAAAACGATTTTTTTTCGAACGAAAACACGCCGTCGATCAGAATCAGAATTATTAATATCGAGGGCCATAGGTATTAAACAAAATTTAAAACATAAAAGGAACAATGTTACAAATAATTTTATATTATAATAATTATAAAAAATATTGAAATTACCCAAAAATTATTATTGAACCGAATGAGTAAGTAGTACGGTTTTCGTACAGGTTTCTCGGGTTGCACTAAAATAATTTCAAATTCATTATTTCTTTTAAAAATTAGTTAGTAGGTATATATAATATGATAAGATTATGTTAACATAGCATAATATACATATTTTTTTTATTTAAAAAAAAAGAAAGCTAGTAATATTTCTTATTTTTTTTTGAGAAATATTACTAACAATCTTGTTAACCATTCCAACTAAGCTTAAGCTTGTGCTAGGACATGGTTCACGGCAATAGTCGAATGGTGGATTCGAACCCACGACCTTACGATTCGCAGGCCGTACCTGGTTTGGTGTTATGGTTTACCATTAGGCTATTGACGCTTCAGTAGTTTAAGATTAGATCATTAGTCAAATACTTAGCGACCAGAGTATCACTGTTGTTTTTAACTGATTGTTTGTTTTATAAACATTACTTTGTATAATTAAATAGAATTTCTATATAAAATGTAGGTAATTTTTTGTTGCCATAAATATTTTTTTAATAATTTTCCGCAGAGACGTTCTTATTGCTATTGGCCTGAGCTTATCATTATGTTCAGAGATGCTGGCCGTTAAAGTGTCACCTGAGTCTAAGAGGAAGTCCCTTATCCTAATTTTCTATTGGGAGGAACACGACCTTGACTTGTGTGGTTACATCAGTATTCAAATACATTCAGCCCCGTTGTCCTGGGCTCGTACAATAAGGCTACGGTATCCCCTGCCTGTCGTACAAAATGACTAAAAGGGTCCTCGGGTTAAGGGCAACTAGGGTGGGGGCCTTTGTCGTCCATTACAATGGATCCGGGAGAAAGCGACATCGGCTGGCCCGTGTTGCCTTGCACTGCGAGGGTGCTGGAAGAGGAATTAACTTCCCCAGAAGGGGCTAGGAGAGAAGGTGGGGTATTTTGTTGAAGATTTAAAAAAAAGCATTCAAATCCGAGGGCATCTGAATGCGGAAAACTATCAAGATATCTAAATAGCTAAATACCAATAGATGATCTATACTTATAAATAGATCGGTAGAGGGTGCCCTAGATGGAGATACATCGACTAGATTGGCAACATACTCGAATTAAAAAGGTGCAGTTAACCCTTAACCGACGATTATATAAGCAAAAGAGGTGTGACAGGATCGTATTAAATAGACGTCCGCGATCTCTGCCTACCGCTCTTGATGACAGGATTGTGTCTTTGTGTTTGTATTCACAAATTATTTTTAAGCTAGAAGCACTAAGGGCTCTAGAGACAACGAATTATGAACGCAGATAGGTAACGTTAGTAAGTGATTACGCACTCCGCTTGATGTACGCCCACGGGACCCTGTCGTGGCGCGGGTTATCACGGCGCGAGGCTCGCTGACGGATTTATGGCCGCCTTGCGTTCACTCAGACCGTTAGCGCATTGTTTTTACCTAGATAGCACTGTGAGAGATGTTGGCAACTTAATGATAACACTTTTTGACAACGTTGCGTGGTGACAATGTGAAACAATCTATCACGGCCGCGCCACACTAAATGGGGTGACAGCGTGAACAATGTGATTAGTATTGAAAGCTAGCAAAAGATATTATGAACGACGCCAACATTAGCCGACTTTTTGCCTAACATGTCAACCAATTCCGAGCTCGTTTTGGGATTAAATAGGATGTTAATAAATTGCTTGAAAATAAAGTGAATTTCTAGGAGTGCTATAAATGCGATACTATATTTGTAGCTTAATTACATACTACGTCTTCGGACTGATTCTCACGAGAAATAGCACATCCACACACAACTATCGCTTTGCAATACAATCCAAATACAAAGTTGAAGTGCTTCGATTAATTAGGTTCAAGCTAAGCGACCTACGAGCTATGCCACCTCTCAATCCGATGAAGCAGCTTTCCTAACCAATGTGTAAAAAAACAAAGTTGATTGTGATATTAGTAGGTTTATGATAATCCAAGACTAGATGAATAAGATAATATAGGCTCCAGAACTTGTCATATAACTATCATACTAAGGTAATAATGGTTGAATTTGAAGTTACTTTTTACTCGTAAATATATGTATATCCTCATTTTACTTTTTCATGCTTATACGCTTTTTAAAAAGCTCGGTTAAATCTGCCTAACCCGATTCATTTAAAACGAATGATTTTGATTTATTATATTATACGAGTAAGAATATACTTTTTACACAACAACCCTAACGATCTGTTAATATCGCTAGTATATTCTTCGCATACTGTATATTCTAGATGGCTAGATGGTGCAATATATTACATCATAAATATTTTGTACACTTATAAGGGAAAATACTTACTATATCTACAACAATTTTTGTTGATTTTTTTCTTTTTTGGCCTCAATTTTCTGAAAAAAACTGGCCAACGCTCATGTCACCTTTAATGAGAAGTAAAAAAGAACTAGCTCGATTAAGTTAATTCGATCAAAAGCCCCGTGAAGGTCACTTAAGGTCCATGATAAACGCTCGCCCATCAGCCTCGCAGCATCCGACTCGTAATTTAATTAAAAAATTCACAGAAAACGAGCGTCCGACGCGGCGCAATCTTCCAAATTGCGCACCTCCACAACAGCAGCCTAATTCGCTTAAATATTATTTTTGTATCCTTTATCGTATACTTTGAAATTAACCGAAGACTGGTAATGACTGTTATATGCTCGCTTTTGATTAAATTTTTTCAAAACCAATACTTAAATATCATCAGGTCGGTGGTACGGTGAGGCAAGACCAAGCTAAACAGATGTTCGAGACGCACCACAGCATAGGGACCACCTTTTTTGTGTCCTCGAGAGGATCCGCGTATAATTTTACCTACTTTTATGCAAATTATTCACCTAATTCGCGATGAATCACGACAATATTCTAATACAAGATTACTAAATAAAATTAAGAACATAATAACGTAGCTGATCGTTGAAGTACTTATCTCCATAACCTAGGACCACATAACTAATACCAGAAGGCACGTACTCGCACGTAAAAATTGTTTGGAAGGTCGTTGTTGCAAGCTGGAAATCGAACCAGTAACCATAAGATTGTAAACCCGAAAGTTTAGCTATTAGAGCAGTCGCAAAAAGCAATGTTTCCAATTCAAACTGGCAATAACCTAACACCTAAGTCTGCCCACTTATACTGATAATAAAATCTCTATAAAACAGTTGACCAGCTAACTTACACCTGGCACGCCTTGTCCGTTCTCACTAAAACTGTCAAGAAACCAGCTGATCGTGTATAATTTTAATATTTGTAAACCTATCAACCCGCTAACAGAGCGTAATCGCAACACTGATCGCCGAAGGCACTTAGTTGCCATTTGCTCTGCTAATCTCTATTCACACACGCCTAACTAGAATATACTTAATACTCGTTTAATCTTTTTAACCCTTTTGGTATAAACTTTATTTTTGCTGAAATAAAACGGAAATTTGGAAGTGTTGCGTGGATAGTATTTCATACTGTACGAAAATAATTTAATTTTAAACACTTACCTGGTCTTGGATTGTTATAAATCTACCAATTTCTCAATCAACAAATTAATCTTTATGATTTTACGAGGTGATACAAGGGAACTCTTAAAAGTCTGAACTCAAAGTCCTATGCGGACTAAATTATTATGGGACCTAATTAAAACGAAATACTTTAAAAAAATCAAAATCTATCCAGCACTGCACCACTATAAATACAAAAGTTAAAAAAATACACATAAACTGCAAAACTCCTCCATTAGTAGTCTGTTGATAAAACTTTTATTTTTATATAAAAATGAAAAGCTAAGACAATCGCCCCTTGGGGCCCAACGAACAACATATGTTGCGGTTGGTCCTTCAATTTACTACACCTGTAATAATCTAATAACGTAGTAAATTGACAAGACTGGTCAAAAATATCAATGTCGCCAACATCTCATTTCCTGTCTGATGTCTTTGTTAATAGAATTATGTCGTCCAAATTTTAAACTTATTCTATGCACGCGATATTTTTTTTCTCTCCCTCTTTCTGTGTGTAGGCAAAGAACATAAATGCCATTCTAACATAGAAAATATTTTTAGACAAAAAATATTGTTAATAAGCAGGACCTAAACGTATTGTACATTAGTAATATATAGTTTTATTGTTAAATTTTACTAACATGGCGATCTGCTATCACTCTCGGCTTAAAACCAAATTCCAAATAAACTACATAACATATTGCAAAATCAATTAAAAAGTTACAGAAGTAAAACACATTTTTCAATTTGTTTTGCAATGAGCGGTAAGGTTAAAATTTTAAAACTAAACAATACATTTATACTACCTTTTGCTGTTGTTGTATACATATAGCGTTGTTTCGTCAGTTGCGTTGCCAAAGCGGCTAGATTTACGATATAGGCGCAATACACGTGCCGTGGTAATCCTAGTTTAAATAGAATCTTAAAAATATAGGTAGAATAGAATAATACTATCTGCAGGCCGATCATTGACCTACAAATACCTGTCCATTTAAACGTTTATCTACAACCACGAAATTTGAATTACTGAGGTAACAATAAAATATTCTGTAAAATATATATTTTACGTATTTTATTACGGTTATATTAACGAATGAGTCAAGACAAATTTTCTGTATTAACATAACGTAGACTGATGGCAAAACGGTGAAATTATAAAAGATTCTCGACTAATATGACCATAATGGAGTTTCCGTCCATCATCTGTGAAGTTGGGATTCGTCCCTGTTATTATTTAATGTAGCAATAACAGCTTTATAATTCAAAAATCTTATAAAAATATACTAGTGTTGATTTAATTTTTAATTTAAATATTTAAAAAAAATAATAGTTAAATGAAAAAAGCAAAGGTATTTATTTCATCGAGCCTAGGAATCATACGGACAGGAAGTAAAACAGCTTATGACATTAATTTATTCGCTATCACCGGACATTAGACAGGTATCGCGTAATTTACTACCGGGAAAGATTGCTACCAATTATCCGGGGGCGGCGTCGGTGGAGCAGGATGAAGCAATTTGTAGCAATCAAGGGACAATCGCTCAAGTTATCGCTATTATCCTTTGTCGGCGGTTGCCCAGAACACGCTCTGCTACTTCGAAACAAGCCAGAGCTCTATTACGGGCTCATCAAGATGAATTAACCAAATTAAGCCATTAAATAATACTAGACAGCTGTTGGAAAACAAATAAAATTGTTTTTTTCGCAAAAGAACTGACGGGGCCGCATTGGGGGGAAATAATGATTGCATAAAAGAATGTATACGCATTGCTGTTAATTGGTACCAACCATTTGACGTTAAATATTTAGTATCAGCGAAGTTACAAGTCGCATTAAATTATACACTTTATTGTCTCTATAGAGTCAACGATAAAAAACAATCTTTTTTTAAAGTAAATTCTATAAATTACTTAATTTTAAGATCTATTTTTGTACTACTTCACGTCTACGTTCTTTCATTTACGTTCTATTTCACATCTACTCGGACCTAACAAAGCGCACACGTTGGACATTAAGTACTTTACATATATTGAGTTTGGTGTTGTTGAGAGATTATTATATTGGTTAGTGATATTGGTGATTGACAATTCAGAGACAGACTCTCACATCAATCTTCAAATTACGGAGTGCACAGCTTAAAGCATGGAATTAGTATATTGTGCAGTTATAAAACCAAGAGAGGATATCTGTTCCCATCTCTAGGCCTTCCCGTGTGAATAATGTTTCAATATAACCTACAGTATAAAGTAGGTACTAGGATCTGGATAAGAGACGCTCAAATCTACAGGAATGTTTGGAAAGAAAGGGATGTTTTAGAAATTACTTATATATATTTTTTTAACATTTTTAAAACTGGTTCAAATTAAAATTATACTATATAAGGATATAAATAGATTTTATAGAGATTTATTTCTTTTTAATTTACTTACTTTTTGAGCAAATTAAAATACTGTGTTGAAATCTCAGTATAATGGTATATTGCAAGCTACTGATTTTTAATTAAACAACATTTTTTAAAGAAATGTAGATTTTTTTTTTGGACGAACTATCACAGTTGGCACAGAGAAGCTGGCCTTTACTGCGTCACCGGATTGAGAGGTTTAAAGAGACTTGAGGCCAATATGTAAATTTTATATCTAGCAATCAGAAAAGTGTATTCAGTACCTTCTACACAACTTAAGCCGTTACTCAACATGCAATATTATTGTGACTCAACTTCTAAGAGAGCTTAACCATAGCTTGATCAGGTGCTTGAAATATATTACAAAATGGTTCACATCAAATTGAAGTTGCTGTTTTATTTTATTCATACCATACATTAAAACATTAGGCTTTGAAAATGAATACATTGAATGGCAAATAAAAAATGTTCAATCTTTAAATTTTTATTTCCAAATACAAAACTAATTGTTCTGCTTTGTTTCCTTTGCGTTTTGTAGCGCTTGGGTCAGATACAACTTCGCTAAGCTTTGTGAGCAGAACTGGCTTATATGCTGACTGTAGGTGTTGATTTGACCAGCCACAATCATTGGGTTAAGCCTAGGTGGGACCGGATGTGGCTTAAACAGCTTGTTTACATCTTCTTCCGGTAGTGGCGGTTCATCCTTAGCAGCACGGGCGGAGTTTTCTTGAGCTCTCTTGAGCAGCCAACGATGCTTGTCTTGCTGTTGACGTACAACCAATTGCTGGTAACGGTTAAACTTTATCGCCTCTTGGTTTAATTCATCGACGCGTTCCATTAGACTGCGGAGTTGACCTGGAATAAGAAATAAATCTTTTAAACTCTAATGTAAAAGATGAGACATTAACTGCTATCCACTTGTATTACCATTACCTAAGAGACAAAAAAATCATATATTAAATCACCCTTAATTATATAAGGAAATTGAAGAAAGCGCAAATATAACGAAAATTCTTAATACTTATAAAATGTAAATAAATAATCTATGTTATTCACATACCTTCAAGCACTGACGCAGTACCCAAATCCAAAAACTTCGAGCCCTCTTCCTCTGGAATCATCTCTGTCAGTTCGGACATCATTATATTGGTCAATGGTGAATTGCGGATAACAATTGGCACTTCAATAAACAGACTCTCATAGCCAATCTTCAAGTTACGGAGTGCACAGCTTAAAGCATGGAATTGGTATATTGTGCAGTTATAAAACCAAGAGAGGATATCTGTTCCCATCTCTAGGCCTTCCCGTGTGAATAATGTTTCAATATAACCTACAGTATAAAGTAGGTACTAGGATCTGGATAAGAGACGCTCAAATCTACAGGAATGTTTGGAAAGAAAGGGATGTTTTAGAAATTACTTATATATTTTTTTACATTTTAAAACTGGTTCAAATTAAAATTATACTATATAAAGGATATAAATAGATTTTATAACAATTTCATTTGATTTGAACTTTTTGACATTTTGAGCAGTTTACCACGCTCATGATCACAAGTCCTATGAGGAATTTAGCATACCAGTAACATCACTGCCAACAAAGTCAACCATATAGCCATAAATAGATGAAGAAAGTACCTGAGGAGTCAAACGGTACGCCTTTAGTGTCAGAAAACCCCTTGCCGACTTCTTTGTATCGTAGATGACAACAACACTCTCTTCAATGGAAGTCTGATAATGGTACTGCGACTCTAATAGAGACTGGCTCAGAAAGTTGCCAACATCAGCACTCTGGTACCTGAAAATAAAGGGAATGTACCATGTTACTTTTGGTTTATTTCCTTGCAACAGACTCTGTATTTCAGCTGTCAAACAGTAATGTCTATACCAGTGATTCTCAACCACTGTGCCGTGGCACTTGTGTGCTGCCAAATTTCAAAAGTGTGTCGTCAAATTTTGCAAATATATAATAATGTTAATATTGTTGTAGTAAATAAATAATTTTCATCTTTTTTTTTGTGTGCCGCCAAATTTTAAAATAGTTAAATATGTGCCGCAACAAAAAAAGGTTGAGAATCACTGATTTATACATAACTAGTGAGATAAAGTATTGACCTAATGAGACACAGTTTTATGTCACAAGATTAAAATACAGGATTATGTTTTACCATTTCGTTATGGGCAGGGCATATCACTGGACTTAAGGTCTATATACTACTAATATCTTCAATTCATTTAATTAAAAAAAATCTGATAAGTTTCTCAAAAGAAAGATACTGTTTTAGTATACATAATGATTTAACAGTTATCGAACAACATGAACACTTGAAATCTCAAGAGATAATATATAAGAAATTGAAAAATTATTTAAAAATTACCATAGATTCCAAATTTACAGTTGTTAATTATGGTATCATATTCTCTTAATATATTCACCAATTAATGAATTGATTTGAAGTGTCAATAGCCTAATGGTGTAGGGTACAGCCTGCGAATGGTAAGGTTGTGGGTTCAAATCCACCATTGGACTATTGCCATGAACCATGTCCTAGCACAAGCTTAAGCTTAGTTGGAATGGTTAACAAGATTGTTAGTAATATTTCTGAAATAAAAAAAAAAGAAATATTGCTTGCTTTCTATAAAAAAAAGATGCAATATTCACATATGCTTATTGTAATTTATTACTAGTTACTATAATTTATTACCATAGTAGTTAAGATTAACAATGTGGTACTTACATTACACAAAGCTTCACAATCCAAGTCCAAGTTGTCCAATATTGTTTATTTTTAATCTATTAAGAAAATAACAGCACATTTTGACTCACCATCCAACATGAAAATGATCAACATTAACTCTGCGGAGCCTACGCATCATATCAAGCTGATATTCCTCCTCGTCCATTGTATCATCATGCTTAGGGAATGGGAAACAGTTGGTGATCTCAAGTCTGTTCTCAACAACCAATCCCAGCAAGGCACCTTGGGCCACCTCCATATTACTGCATGACTCCTCATGGCAATGTTTTACTATTTTCATTACCGCCTGAAATCATATTTAGAAAATACATGAAACAATAAATTGTATTTAAAATGAAACACAAAATAAATCATATTTTCAGTTCTGGTACGGAAGACAGAGCAGGCACCCTCAGCTTTTCACTTAGCTTATTATGGCTCAGACAGAAGGAAGTGAACTCATTATTATGGCATGTCATATCAATGAACAAATTTTATAAAGTAATTTTTTGTGCAAAAAATAACACAGAAGAAACAGAATGTTGGTATAATTGATTACATACTTGAACATACAAAAATAATCTGCAGATAGTCAAAACCACAATTATATGAAGTATATATACTATACAATGTTTTAAAAAAAAACTCAAAAAAGAGTAACTTCATCTCAAACAATTAAAATACTTTGCCAAATGAATTTGTTTGAAATTGACCAATTGTGTAAAATATAATTTTAATTTTCAGTTTATTGTATTACATTAATTAGCACAAGAAGTTTAACTTGAGGGGTCATTACACTATGTGTAATGGCATACAATGTAAACGGCTGTTGGTGCAAAATAAAAACAGAAAAAGAGAGTTGAATAAAAAGAAGTTTTATTAAAATACAAATTTTATAATGTAAATGAAATGAATGGAATGTGTAACTTAATGTAGAGGTAAACTTGTTTTCAAAAAAATTAAAAAGAAACTTTCAAGTGATGTCATCGCGTAACTGCGATTTAGAGAGTGATAGTATTCCAAAACGGTACATGACTCATTCAGAAAAATTCATAAGAGGACAGGTAATTAAAGGAGGTCGTCAACATAACCTAAACCCAAAGGGTAAATGCTGCTGCCGCATTGTCATTAATGTTAAATTAATGAATTTCTGTGCACACAGTGTTAAAAAAAATTCACAGTTATTGTATACTAAATTTTGTATTTGGAATATGTATTAGAAAAGTTAAAAACACGAAATAACCATGACGTGTCAAACACTGCAACTATTCCCGGTGATTTAATTTACGTAAATCAAAAGTTTTACAATACTTACCAGTCCATCGCACTGCACATAAGTAATGGCAGCTTCATTTTCAGGAACGCGGCGAGATGGTCCACCACGATTCGCCATTTTTCGACAGAGAAAAGGCGAACGCTATCAAACAATTTCAAGAAAATGACAAACTGACATTGAAGTTCCTTGTTTCTGATTCTAGAAAAAAATCCGCAACCATAAACATTAATGTGTAAAAATAGGTACCATTTCTGTTTCATCAAACATGTTTAAAGCAAAACTCACTAACACAATAATAATAAGCTAACTTTTAGTTTTACTTAAAATTATGACATATTAGATAAAATCTTTTGAACACAAAAATAGAAATCTGTAATTAGGGAAATATCCTAATACATATACAGATTAGTCAGGAAAGCACATTTACAACATTTATTAATGTAATTTAATATTTAAATACTTTAATAGTAACATAATTACGTAATCAACAAATTCCAAAAAGATCAGCTATAAGCCACAAATTCAAAAACAGAACAAGATTATTAGAGAATTATTTTCGTAGTACTCTTGTTATTATGCTTTCTGTGTTGATAAAGAAGAGCAACAAAGTGCAACAGCCCATTCTCAGGTGTCACTGTCATGTCAATCAATTATCAAAATACTAGATCATACTAATGAATTATTTTGAATGAATGGCAATTTTAATGAAAGGAGCTGTATTTAACGCTTTTTTATAATTTTAAATAAATGATAGGTTATAACAGTATATAATGTTTTTCTTTCAAAAACAGGCGTGAGGGTATTATAAACAAAATATGTAAATAGGCGCTGTATAATGAAAGAAATAAGTCCTAGACTAAAAGAGTACTTCTAAAATGAGTCAACACCAATTTTGGCATGGATTAACACCATTAAGGATTTCGTTGTCTCAGAACATTCCCGACAAAATTGTGAAACTATGTTCCATTGGTGCGGACTGTATTGTTTTAGGGAGTGACCATGGAGTCTATCGATGTACTGTGGATGAAGATGTGTTACATTGTAAAAGAATTGTTGGAATTACAGCGATAGACATATCCTATCATAATGAAATTCTTTATATAATCGATGTACATGGAAGACTATACAAATCAAGTGTGAGTTTTAAAAACAAAGAAGAAATAGTTGTTAAGGAAGATTCCAAATGTTGTCCCCATGGCTTTAAAAGTAACAGTTGTAAAGTGAAATTTAGAAATGTTGTTACAAGTGATTTTGGGCAATTGTTTATTAGCAGTGAAGGGCAGCTGTGGGGTTCTGGAGTTATGCCACACATAGCTTTAGACAGTGCTAGTATAAAAAAAGTCCCTTTTTTTGAAGGTAGAACAGTGTACAGTGCATCTATAGGTAACAATTTTGCTGCTGTGATAGCTAGGAAAAATGTAAAGCACTTGGGCAATTGTGATACAGATAGTGATAATGATGATGAAGAAGTATTTGCATCTAATTGTTCACAATGTCAAACAATAATTGGCCTGGCGTCTCCTGCATCTGTCCCCTCATTGTCAGAGACTTGCCCACTCGGAGTACATATCAGTAAGTCTAGTGAGGATTCTAGTAGCACCACTGCACCTCAAACAGATGTCCATATTGATGCTCAAAGTTTTACTGAAGATTCCAGTCCATCTTCTGAAGAATCTAAGGTTACTAAGAACAATATAGCTCAATGTACTAGTACTTTAGACACAGATGACAAACAACAAGATGAAAAGTCTGAACATGATAATAATGCACTTGAAGAAGAAAGTGAAACTGTGCAAGGGGCACAGACAGAATTAATAATATTTTTATCAATACTGATGCTGCAAGGCAATTCTTGAGCAGACAGCTATCTTGGGTATCAGCTGGAGAAGATTATTTAGTTGAGTATACAGAAAAACCAACAAGAATAATCAAAGAAAATGTATCTAATCTCACAAACTTTGTATATGAAGGTGTCAAGACGGTTGGTGATAAAGTTGCAACATTGTCAAGGCATGTTAGTGGTAGTAGTGATACTAATGAAGTTACTGAACTTCAAAATTGTATTCAAGCCGAAGATGTTAACTCTCTTATGTACAGTTGTGGATCCAATGGTAATTTTGAGGAGATACAGATATCAACCAGCACAATCAGTAGTGAAAAAGATTTTGAAATAGTTAGAAAGTCAGAAAATCTCAAAAACATGTCAAAACTTGGTAAAAATATTTTGGCAACAGAGCTATGGACTTGGGGTGATATAGCATATGGACAGCTAGGAATTGGAGATACTGTTAAAAGAGGAAAGCCCATGGTAGTGATGAGCCTGTCAGGCTTCGGGCTTCAAAAAGTTTCCTGTGGGAAGTGGCATTGTGCATCTTTGACATTGGATGGAAGACTATTTATATGGGGCTATAATCATTTTCACCAAGTAAGTTTTGATTCTAGGGAAGACAAAAGTGGGCCAAAGCAGTTTACTGAAAATTCTGACAGTGACCGTATAAGAGATGTGATTGCAACTGATCACCACACTCTTGCTTACACCCAAAATGAGAACATTTTCTATATGGGTAAGCATACAGAAGGCTTTACAGATTCTATAGTTAACTTAAACATGAAAAAAGATGAAGAAAGTAAAAGTGTTAAAGATGTTGCAGTCAAAGTGAATCAGGACCAAACTTACACCAAAAAGCCCCAAAATATGTGCTACCACTGGAGGGTATTGTCTTCTGGTAACATGAGCTACTGTTCCACTGAAGAATCTGTTATATGCCCTGAATTTCAAAACTTATCTATTGCTCAAAGATACCTAGAAGAAATGATTCTAATTCATCAGTCACTTGTTAAATCTTTTCTAAAAAAAAGCAAAGCAATAACATTACATTCCAATGTATATGAAACGATATGTGATATATTTGGTGACATTTTAAACATAACAGCTCTAAATGTGCTCTCAACTTGGCAATATGCCGAAAAGCACATAAATGAATGTGATATATCTTTAATAAAAAATTTAGAAGAGTATCTATATTTGTACAAAAAGTATTATTTAGCTATAAGCAATTTGATTGTTATTGGTGGATTTGCTCACATTAATAATATTGTAGATGTGCCATCAACTGTTTATAATTTGTTTAGTGATCAGCTGCCATCTAACAAACAGAAAAACAATAAGAAAACTTTGGAAGCTGTAGTGGCTTTAGCTTTCATACAACCATTAACCCGATTAAGTTCATACAAATGTATTGCACAATCATTGTTAAGGCATAAGATAAATAGAAAGAATTGTGAAGCAAAATTAGGTATTGAAGAAAAATTAAAAAAAGTTATATCATCTTTGGACACTTTAATTGATGATCAAGAGAAAAGGAGAAAGGAAGCAGATCTCACAAAATTATTTTGGGAGACTATAGGAAAACCTTTAGAGCAACATAGAACGCCTGAAAGGCGTTTAATAAGGGAATCAAAATCTCGCCAACTAAACTTAGTGAATCCTGGGCGTTTTAGTTCACACTGGTTCATTTTATTCAATGATTTGTTTATTCACATGAACGGCAGTGTTGTTAATGTTCATCCTATAGAAACTGTATGGATTGAAGCTGTACCCAATACAGACTCATTACAAAATGCCATCCAACTTATCACGCCAGAAGAAACAATTTCTGTTTCCACAAGTACAGAGCAAGAAAAAACAGAATGGATTCATTCATTTAATACATCAATATGCACAGCTTTGAATAAAGAAACTATTTTCAAATCTCCTGCAATTAGAACAGCTCACTACACATTTTCAAATAAGAACACTTTTTACAAAGAAGCTAAATATCATGGGAGATGGTTGGATGGCAAAATGCATGGCCATGGTAAAGTGGAGTGGCCTGATGGAAAACTCTATGTGGGCCAGTTTCAGCTGAATACACTTTGTGGACATGGTAAAATGGAGATACCTAATTTAGGTAAGCCCTTAGACTTTTATTTTACTAGCAAGCATGTGCTATATATTCAAGTGGTAATGATGCTTATGACCTCTATTAATGTTCTTTGAACATGACATGTGCATCAAATATTTTTTTTTGCTTGTTAATATGCATATTATTGGGCACTGTAATTTACAATCAATCATTTTGAAAACTGTTAGGCAAGGCCTACATCCAGCAGTGGATGTTCTACAGCTGATGATGATGAATGACACTATGGCACATTAGAAGTATAGCAGTATATTTTGGGAGATGACTGTTAAATCGTAAATAAAGTGTATAATTTACAAACATGATTTTTTAATTCTTCGCAATAATTCGTTTTTTAAACACTGTGTGACTTTTTTTTTGTTCACTCGGGGAATCTTTTTATAGACCATCCTCCGGTACCCTGGGTGGGCCCGGGGATGTGTGGGACTCGGCCTGGGCAGCCCCTACCCACTAAAGCTTCCGCGAATGCCATCAGCCGTTATGAGCGGGGTGCCCTGGATCTGTCAGCGACAGGCCACAAACACTTTGTGACCTTACGTTTGTCGTTCCAATAAAAATTTAATGTTCTCATTCCTAAGTACAACAAACTGCAGACCTGAGCAAATCTACGATACTATTAATTACTTAATTGAACATAATTTCAGGAATCTACGATGGACATTGGAAGGACAATCTACAAAGCGGCTATGGCGTAATGAAATATGTATCAGGCGATATTTATGAAGGATATTTCAAAGAGGGTAATCCCCACGGGCACGGGGTAAAGAGACAAGGGGATTTCAAATCATCCAATGCTACCATTTACACTGGCGAATGGGTAAACGGAGTCCGTCAGGGTTACGGCGTGATGGATGATATTGGTAAAGGGGAGAAGTATTTGGGGAACTGGAACGACAATAAAAAACATGGCTGTGGCCTCATCGTGACCTTGGATGGTATTTACTACGAAGGGTTGTTTACTCAAGACGTACTGACGGTTAGTTGATGTTCTATTGTAGTACAAGATATTTTTTTTATCTTTGTTGATTTAATGAAAACCTTAGGTCTTACTTATGAATGATTTCTCATTAGATATGATGTTAACAGTATAATAACGTCTATACTAGTTTTTTTTTTTTTATTGAAGGACAAAGATAAACCACTTCTCAAGTATATGATAATAAGTTGTATAATGTAGTCGTGAGGTTTGCTTGTATTTATGTACCGGGACACTGTTTTATGACTTTTAAACCTTTTAAAAATCTTATTCACGCTGGTTACTTGTCTACTGGGCACCATTGAGAACAAACTCGGTCTATCTGACCAGGGGATTAAGTAGGTACCGGGGTTAAATAAGCTTTTTTTCTACAATAGATAATACCATAAGGTCTTTAAGATGGCGAGGGTGGAAAACCATATCTCAACTACACACCAACATTCTGGAAGAGTTTGGTTTGCCCCCAGTATAGCCTGGCCCTTTCATGTCAGTCATAGTACTAAGTAGACGTCAAGTAGCGCTGTTTTATGGAATCTGCTTGTTTGTTTTTGCAATGCAGAAATTTCAGGAATTGTCCTATATGTGCTGATTCGCCTATTCGCGTCCCCTTTTTTGACGCTCGGGATTCAAATCCTGGTCAATTTACGTACCTACTAAGAAGTTTTCGTTTTTCGTGTTTTACGTTAACAAACCTTTTAACAAAGTAGTCAGCATTGCTATTGGCCTTTCACTATCTTCGTTCGAGGTCGAATTTCAGGGTATCAATACCAACCAATAGTGTTGTATAATTACAAAAAACTGTTACTAACCCTTGCTAATAACAACCCTTTGGAAAAATACTTGAGAATAATAATATATAAACTATTTTTTTACATATATTATAAATACAATTTTTTGATAGAAATATCCATATATAATTTTTAATCCAAACGAAATTATTTAAAATATATATTGTTAGTTAGAATAATTTGTTATAAAATTTAAACAATTTTTACTTAAAAAATCACAAAAAGAGTAATTCAGGTTCCACCGAGATTTGAACTCGGATCGCTGGATTCAAAGTCCAGAGTGCTAACCATTACACCATGGAACCATATGACTGCTTAGCTCAAATATCCAGTTATAAATGTCAGCAATACAAAAAGCAAACTGCACTTCTCCTTCCTCCAGGGTCGAGGTGTAAAATAGTCTTTACAATAAATAGATGTTACCAGTTGGCTATCAATTTTGCATTATTTGCGTAAGTGAACGGCTTGGCTTATTATAGGAATAAAGCAATATCGTACTGGTTTAGGACGTTGTCTATAGATCGTAAGGTCTTTGGTTCGAATCAACCACTCGACTATTAACGTGAACAATCTTAGATGTAATGGTTAGCAAGAATGTTAGTAATATTTGTGAAAAATACAAGACAAAGTGTTACCAATGTACTGAATACAAGAATTCTTACCGAAAATTATCGCGAGTTGTTTCTAGATTATCAGTGTTTATTTTAAACACCAATTAGGTCACCTTTATTATATGCCCTTGTTTTTGTTATGTTTTTTGTGCTTGTCGTCGTCCGGGTTAATTATTAGTAAGTACTATATATAGCCCGGGTTAATAAATGTATGTAGGATCAATACCACTTATGAGTAAGTACTATCGATCCTAAATACATCATATTTGTTGCTGGATACATTTAAATGGAAATACAGTCATGGATAGTAAGGCCCACTAGCTTAGTAAATTATTCAATGTACTCTTGAAAACACCTTTTGGAATGTAGCGAAAGACTGTTAAAGTTATAGCCTTTATAGGCATATAGTCCGCCACGCTGCCATAGTATGGATTGGCAAACTTCATATGTCTTAGAAAAAATTTCTAAGGCATGTAGGTTTCCTCACGATGTTTTCCTTCACCGCCGAGCGCGTGGTGAATCAGCACATAAAATTGCAACAGAAAATTTATTGGTGCCGGCACCGGGGACCGAACTCGGGTTACTAGCGTACTATGCAATTTGAACTAACCGCCCGGACACTGAGCTACCAGGGCTCTAGGGAAAGACAGTGGCAGGCAAAAATTGATTGATTTACGAGCATGTATTTGTAAATTTGTGGATGAGATAAGTGGTACGCGTGAAGGTTGTTATCCCACAATACACCGGTTTAACAGCTTTTGTACAATTACAAAACATTGTTGGCAATAGCATTTCAATTATTTTCAATGGGGAAAATTGCTTTAAGACACGGAATTAAACTCTTATATCGAGGTACCATTGTACTTGATCTGCTTCACTTGCCAATTTGTCTCTTTGGGATAAAGTTTGTATGATCGACGAAGAATATGGCTTCGAAAGAACCGTGTTTGCAGGGTCACGGTGTGATGGTGTTCGAGGACGGCACTCATTACGAGGGGGAGTTCAGGTCGGCGGGCGTGTTCGCCGGCAAAGGCGTGCTCACGTTCTCGAGCGGGGACCGCATCGAGGGCTCCCTCAGCGGCGCGTGGACCGAAGGCGTCAAAGTGACCAATGCCGTGATGCAGCTAAATGTTTCCAGTCCCGCTTTACCCGATAATTCTAAGCCTAAGTAAGTATACGTTTTTAAATCTACTGATATACGTGTAGTATAGATCACGACAAGACCATCTACTTCTTGTTACAAGAGTCTCATTGATATACGGATAGCCTCCATAAATTACGATGATAATTACTGAGGAAAAGCTTCTGTGGGGTTGTTCACATTATCGCTTGCCCGACCCACAAAAGCGAATACAGGTTCTATCATTCCAAATGCCCTAAAATAGGCCGATGACAGGGCGAAATGGAAGCTTTTCGTTAGAATCTCCTTTAAAACATGACTTCAATGAAGAATAAGTGATGCTATTCATAATATTTATTCAGAATCTAAATAATAATTTTAATTCGTGAAAGTTTACTTAATACATACAAGTTTGTTTTGAGTAATTGTATACTGCTTAGGGTTTCCGTGACAGGCTAATTTAGATAATGGTTAGGTAGGATAGCTAGGTTGGTAACAGTAATGGTAGTTTTTAACTGGCATAACACGAATACCACAAAAGCTATATAACAAACTTTAGTCCATAAACTCGGACTTAGGTACAACATCTCCCTAATACAGGCTATATATTAGTCTAGCAGGGAGATGTGTACCGAAGGACGAAAACTAAGTAAGAAAATGTTTGTAGAATTTGTTATATAATATGTATAATAACATTTGATAATATGTATCCAATATTTTTGTGTGTGTGCATGCCGGTAATTTAAAATGTGTGTGTAAAAAGTAAAATAAATATTTCATTTCATAATTGTTTACAGTTCGTTCGGCAAATTAAGCGTGGCGCCAAATCAGAAATGGAACGCGCTCTTTCGTCAATGTTTCCAGTGCCTAGGGGTGTCGGAAACTGTACTCACTCCCACCGGCAACCACTTTGCAACGGGCCCCTCGACCCCAGCGGTGGACAACGTGAAGATATGGCAGAACGTCGCCGTCGCTATCTCTTGCTCGCACAAAGAGAAGCATAAGCCCCAAGTGAAAAACACCCTCGGCTCCGACATAGAAAAGTCCGTAGACTGTCTGGAGGTCATACCGCAATTCGGCCAGAAAACTCTTGACTATGCTGATTATATGGAGTTGAAACAATATTTGAATAATGTAAGTAATTTTTACAACATTTTTTGTATTGAATAAAATTAATTTTCAATCGACTTCAAAAATAGGAGGCGGTTCCCAATTCGACTGTATTTTTTTATTTAAAAGCTAGCTAGCTTTCCGCGTGGACAAATCTGGTCTAGTTCTGCCAACAGTACCCATGAAAAAAACTATATAAGTCTTAAATTTGCATTAACTATGCGCGGGACAAATAGACAACCGTTTTCGATGATTCATTTTGTTATTGGAAAGGATGTTCTTCAACGTGTTAAGTTCTGATTAATTCTATTTCGTATTATTCCTACAATAATTCGGAAATAGAAAGAGGGCGTCTGCGCTTTAATGATTGATTCGATTTCGTCGGATTTTGTTTTTATTTGTACATATACTAGTGGATTTTATAGCGATTTCCCTGGGTTTTTAGGGCCTTTAGAAAAAAATATATTTATACAAATATACGTACTTCTAATATAGAAATAAGCATTAAATTGAAGATAAAGGGTCAATAAATTCTTCATGATATCTGTCCAGTTCCCAAAGCAAAGGACTTCAAACATTATTCTATATTTTGAATACATTTTATATGGAATATCTCCAGGCATGCGAGTCAACCCACCACCCGTTAGGACAACTGGTGTTGAGCGTGACAAGTGCCTTCAACACGACGTACGGCGGAGTAAGGGTGCACCCCTTACTGTTAAGTCACGCCGTCAAGGAGCTGAAGAGCATCACGACGAGACTGTACCACGTGGTGCGCCTGCTGTTCCCGGCGCTACCGTCAGAGGGCGCTGAACTGGTGCTGCCGTATCCGGATGCTAACACGAACGTAGAAGAAAGCAATCCTATTGAAGGGTGAGTTTGTGAGACGAAAGTTTATGATAGTGTTGTGATGTCATTGCCACGGACCTGTCATGTCTATTTAGTTTATGCCTATTAAGTTAAAAGTTAAAGCTACATTCTCTATATGTCCTACTATTGGGCACAGGCCTTCTATGTAAAGAGATTGTAAGGGCATAGTCCGCCACGCGATCCTAGCGGACTGGAAGTTTTCACATGTCCAAGAAAATTTCTAAGACATGTAGGTTTCCCCACGATGTTTTCTTTCACCGCCGAGTGCGTGGTGAATCAGCACATAAAATTGCAACAACAAATTTATGGGTGCAACTTTAGGCGATCGCCGGGACACTGAGCTATCACGGCTCGGTCATCCTTAACTGCCGTCACCGATGTGTCGACTCAGCTCGTATCTTGGCTGTCGGAATCCTCTGGCTATGATGTTATAAATGAGGTTTGGTTTCCAGGGAAGTGGTGTCGGCAGCTACGTTGCTACAGCCCACCCTGCTGCCGAGAGTGCATCCCGCGTTGTTTGTGCTGTATGCCCTCCACAACAAACGCGAGGACGACCTCTACTGGAGGAGACTGCTCAAGTGGAACCGACAGCCTGACGTCACGCTCATGGCATTCTTAGGAATCGATCAGTGAGTAACAAATTAACTATATAATTTAATTAATACCCTCGGGTTATCACCCTGAATGGTAAATACAAAGAACTTGAGTCGTCTATCTGTTAATAATATTTTTATATAGAAAGACACTATCTTGTGACATCTAGTGGACTTCACGTTTAATTTCTTCAAGTGTCTTTTATCTATATCTAAAACATTATTAGGTTAGTAATAATCTAATTTTCCGAAAATTTTGAAAAATGTCATTTGTCTATATTGATCGACGATATGTTTGAAGCGATATAATAAATAAACGGTGACATGATCATCTCAGTGATTAAACAAACGTTGCACTATTGGATGATGAATGGATCATGACTATGATCTTTAACAATAATACGTTAAAAAATGAGGATTTTTATCCTTTTTTTTAAAGAAAGCTCTATTATATTTCTTTTTTTTTCAGAAATATTACTGACATTCTTGCTAACCATTCCATCTAAGCTTATGCTTGTGCTAGGAGATGGTTCACGTCAATTTTCGAATAGTGGACTCGAACCTACGACCTTACGACTCGCAGATCGTACCCTAAACCATTAGTCTATTGACGCTACTGCTAGAAACACATAATACATACACCACGCCCGTCACCCAAAGGGGCAGGCACACCTCTTTTGGTCATTCATATCCATACATAATTGTCGGTTAAGGTATTTACCTGCACCTTTATAATGCGTACTCAATTTTCTTTGTCAATCTTTCTTCATATATTCAAATGAACGTTTTGTATCCGATAAATATGTATAATTTTATATTTAACACATAGGCACGACTTGGGCTAGTGCTGGGCACCGCTGAAAATCAGCACTGTCGCATTCTTGCGACGGCACATGCTGAGACGGTGTCCAATATTGGCATCATATCCTGTTTGTCTGTTCCTTCCTTTAATTGTATTGTGCTTATTTTTCTTATTTTTGCAACATTTTATGTAATGTGTGTAATATATGTGACGTATTTGTATATTGTGATACCAATAAATAAAATGTCTTTGTCTAATGATATGTTGATTCTAGAAAATTCTGGCTCGGCTACACGCATTCTCACCTAAGCAATCAAGTGTCACCCACATACTCGCCTCAGAAGGACCAGCTCTTCCAAGAAGCCGTGGAGACGTTGCAGCAGTTGAAGACGACGTTCTCGCCGATCGAGAAACTGCTCGTGATACGCAGCACCTTCCAGAAGATGACGACGGCGGTGCAACAGCAATTAGGTAAAAACTTTATTTTATAAGAAGAAATTAACCCAATGGTAAGTGATCGATTTCTACATCTCTGCGATACAACAAAGAACGTAAGTTGTATTTAATGTAAAGCAATGAAGCGATTATGTATGAGGAATTGCTTTCCAAGTTTTAGCCAAAATTAATTTAAAAAGTTAATTAAAGTTACAGCCTTTATACTGACGATGGAAAGCAAAAACGTAGTAAGTGACATATGGCCATTTTCACTTTTTACGTCGTTGGACTCAGAAAAAAAAAGACGCGTCGAATGATATATGACTTGTAACAGATGAAAAATAGCGAAAATAGGATTTTCAAATCAGGTGTTTTCTTTCACATAATAAAATATTAATAACATTTTCCAGTTGGCTTGTAATTCTTCTTTTTCTACTTCTAGTGCCTCTTCTTGACTGAAGGTTGGCTTTCAACTCTAAGAACAGTCGATCGTCTTACCCCAGGTGGAAAAGCGAATTTTTTTTCATACTAAATCTAAATAAAAGTTATATTGTAACATACTCTGAACATGCATTTTTCAGGATCTAGTTACTTATGGGGCATGGACGAGCTGTTCCCGGTGTTCCAATTTGTAGTTGTCCGCGCTCGTGTCCTGCAGCTGGGCTCCGAGCTGCACTTCGTTGAGGACTTCCTGGAGCCCAGCGCACAGCGCGGGGAGCTCGGCCTTATGTTTACAACACTCAAGGTTTGTTGACCATATAATAAGTGTAGACTGTTCATTCATGATCGATGCATGCCAAGATTATTTAAATCGTCCTACGTATTTATCACACGTAAGAGTAATTATCGGACTGATTACACGTTTACCAATACCAAAGATAACTTTTATAACCCCACCGTGAAAGCAAATGCAAGTGGCAATAGGCAGGGCCCGCAGGACGACGGTCCGGCAAACACAACGCTACGCACTAGGTGATCTGCCGATACTGACTGACCTTATAAACAACGAAGCTTGATGCAAGCTTACAACCTGTCCTTTTAAAAAATCGTTAGGAAAGCAATGTAAGCCGGTAAGATCAATTGATTTCCCTGTAATAATGTTCATTTGTTTCCTTTACAGGCTTGTTACTTCCAAATACTCCAAGAGAAAATGTCCATTAATTCCTAGTCCAAGAAAAACACGATTGAAATTGAATGATCTTCCTATAGGTTTATAAGTAAATTTCAATGGCAAAACATGTTATAAACGCTGTGAATACTGGAGAATATGTTACGACAGTTAAAAAAGGTTAAAATATAACTCGAATTTTCTACATTTACCACCGTGTTCAAACAAATAATGAAAAATAGACAAAGAAAATCGATTACCGACAGTTAACGTAAATGTCAGTAGACGATGTTTTAGAAGCTACAGCGAACAGTTTGTCGAATTACCAAAAGAGCGCCACAACACAGTACAGGTACAAGCAAGACGTATACGAATACGTAAATATTTGGACGAAATTTCGAACTCGTAAAAATCGAAGTATTTAGTGAGTTCCTACAAGATATTTCCGTAGAAATTGTCTCACCATAGTTCGATTAAACGCCTCTCTTGACCCGATCTTCGACAGTAATTTAGAGAAAAATTAAGAAGTAGAAAGCGATTCATTACACCAGAAACATTTGAATGAATCGTGTTTGACGCGTAGTAACGGCCCAAGTCGAAGTCAAATTGATTAGGCTACGTATCGGTCATTTCCGAATATGGTAAAGTGGCACAATCCTCTGGGGTTGTCAGCCTTCGGCCATAAAAACCAGTCCGTTTATAAGTAATTTATAGGCTCAAAATAAATAGCTATATTGTATTTATCGGTTAATCAATTGAAAGGCCATTCCTTAATTATAGGTATGTTAGAAATGTCTCATTATGTTATGAATAAGTATTTATTATGTTCTGTTTTAATTTATCGATTTACGTTACATGTATTTTTAACGAAACGTATAACGTTATTCATATCTTTATGCTTTATGTTGAACGTGCCAAATATATTAAATATTAACTTATTTTTTTAACGCATGATTGGTGTTATCTTTTTTGTTACCTATCGTTTTCCGCCCCACCGGCAACAGTCAATACTCAACATATTACTGAAATAGAACAAAAATATTTTTGTTTAGTTTGAAAGTCGTATAGTATTACTAATTTTTAACGTGG
This sequence comes from Meandrusa payeni, assembly GCA_029286785.1. NCBI lineage: Eukaryota > Metazoa > Arthropoda > Insecta > Lepidoptera > Papilionidae > Meandrusa > Meandrusa payeni. The sequence continues at coordinate 14,092,486 of JAGSMX010000012.1, forward strand.
TCATCCTAAATGTTGAAATGTATTTGAAATTAATTTAATTAATGATAGAAAATGGATTTGTTTACTTGTAATGATGGTTGAGCTTTGAAAAACTAACGACAAGCACGTACATTAGTGCATTATTTGACTTTTTATTAATTGAATAAAGGTCGTAGTTTGTAGTCGTTGCGCATGTAGTCTTTCATCAAACTACGAGTGCTCGTATCAGATTTATAATATATTTATAATAATGTCAGATCTGTACAGTTAAAATACCGGTTCGATAAACTACATTGATCCGGCTCGAAGGACCGTTAGTGTACCAAAGGCATTAATGTAAGTGCTTGCTCGTACAACAATCGATATATCAACCCGTTAAATGAAATGTAAAATTGCAGTTATGAAATGTATATTATGAAAGTACCTTAATAGTGAAAATTATTTTTTTTAGGAAAAAAAAGATATTTTATTTTGTCTGTTTTTTTAGCTGTTAACATCTTGGAGGCGGCCGTGTTCAATATAGGCATTCGCTTTAATTACTTTCGTGTGATATAAACTTTCGTTTAGTGAAATTACAAGCAATAACTTAGGCCTATATAATATTTATAATAAATTTAACGAGTCTCGCTACAACTGATGGTAAGAGTGGTGTTTCTGTAAATCTTTTTTCGTAGTGTTGTTAAAAGTTGTTGCCTCAATAATTAAGATTTCCCCACCTTCTTTGGGTACAGGCAACTAGACCTTATAGATTAAATACGGTAGTGAGAGTTTATTCTTATAGCTGTGTATCTATTGATAATTTCAAGTACAAACAGTTGATATGTAGCTTTCAAATATAATTAAAAATTAGTGTTAAAAGAAAACATTTTATTTTTTTATGGAACATAAATCCATACCTGGCCACGCCAAAGAACATTATGTAACAAATGTTGAATTCTTAAACTAGTATAGAATAAGATGTTACAATAACATACCATATCATTGTAGGTAGAGTGTTGCTTGGTTTATAATGGTTATATTTCTCGTCATGTTTATGTACGTGTGTGGATTAAAGATATTAAAAAGATAAAATATATCAATACATTTAATAAAGTTCTCAAAATAAAACCGCTCATCTTTTATTAATACCCTAAGCGTAAAATATAATTAATCACATTTTTTCATGTTCAAAAAAAATGATACACAATGAAAATATTTATTAAGACTTATTTATTTCATTCCTATAAAATAACATACCAAATGTCTCTTTTGTACAACATGATATCAAAAATGTACACCGTAATATAAATTTCGTCTCAGGTAAATGTTACCTAGCTCCTCGTACGACTCCCTCTATAATCCATGGCTATTTCACATCATAAATATAATTATTATAGTCCTATCACTTCCATAATCTCTGAAAAGTACAGTCGGCGTCAGAAAAAATGTAAAGGCAATCACAAGTCGACGTAAATTTCTATCCACTCGTATAAAGTATTAACTTATATATTCTCACAAAACCCTTTGTTTTAAAATTGTCTCTTTTAGTCTCGACAATACCAGATTGATAGGTGGCCCCAATTTTATGAAGTTGAAATCTGTAACTAGCTTAGCTGAACTGTTAGATTTAAACAAATTTACGACCACATGTGATTGACTAGCTTTTATAAACTTACAAATATACGACGCTGACTGTACACAATGCTCATAATACCGTTCTGTAATGCTGTACAATATATCTACAATATGCAAACATCTAGTTATTGTTAATCAATTCATTGTTACTTGGAAAAAAAGATCATAAACAATTCTATCCTATAACAACAATTAAATTAAAATCGACCGACCATTGCACTGTTCACAGACTTTTTACTGAACAAAATTTGTGAATTAACAAGAAGTAAAATGTCATTATTAATATATTTATTGCATTCCAAATTCATAATTGCGACGTTGTAAGACAACGTAACTAGTTACTAGATTATATTTTTGTATAAAAAAAATTGGTGACTCACGACATATTGTAGTATCAATAGAATATGTGGTACAGCACAACCTTACGCATAAATCTGATTCAAAGACAATTATTGTTCGCTTCTCAACCTGCAATGCTACGGATTTGTACTTCGTTTAAAAGCATCAAGACTCCTGGAGAATTGGTAAGGAGTGAAGATGAACTCGATTTAAAGCATGGGTTATCGAAACTCTAATGTTAACATGGCAACTATGAATAGTTCAATGGCAACTCTGCTTTACTATATTTTATGATAATATCACTAAGCAACGGAAAAATTCTCTGAAATAATGTAAGAAGTACATAACGATAGTTTTTCTAAAGAAAGCGAGTCTTTGTGAGGTCTTTATATGCTGGTTTACTAAATGATATATTGTAGTAACCCAAAGCACCAAATGAAAAAATAATCGAGTTCCTCCAATTTTCTGTATCCGAACCGCAAAACATCAAAAGTCCAAATATATAACAACTGTTATTCCGTTAATAGTTTCCCATAGAAATACCTTACAGTACCAATTAAATTACATTATATATTTAAAAAAAAAACTTATTGCGAAATCAACTATACAACAACGAATATCCGATCTCGCTAGTTAAACCGTTAAGATATAATAAAATAATTTTTATTTTTACACAATAAGACATCATTAGCAAAATATCAATCGAATTTTATTGCATGCATTAAAATCAAATTAACAATTATTACGTTTCTAAACAACATGGACGATCTCGCTGTCGAAACCTATTACACAGTTATAATGTTAGACGTATTTATTAAAAAATTCACAGGGAGGTATTTACTAATTAGTCTGAATGCTTACAACTAGAGAAATCAACATATAAATTACTATAACGTTCTATGTGTGCCGTCTGTTCATTTCAGCGTGAGAATTCACTTAGAAATACAAAACACAAACAGTGCTTCCCAAACATTTACAATCTTGTCTTTTACCCCTCACCCCTTCCCTTGTGTCGAGTTACTCGAAATACAGGTTCAGGCTAAGCAACCTAAGAGCTATGCCACCTCTCAATCCGGTGAAGCAGTCAAGGTCAGCTTCACTGTATAGTTCGTCATTAAAAAAAAAATTACAACCTAAAACTATTACTAGATTGAAAATGTTTAATTTTCAAATAAAAGTGACAACAAAATGACTTGCATGTCACATTTATGTGTGAAATTAATAATACTAATTTTAAAACCATATAAACGTATGTTAAGACACGTAGTAACAAATTAAACACCGAACGTGAAAGACACGTAGTAACAAATGAAAAACCGAACGTGACAGAATTCCATAAAATATGATGTATTGAGAAATTATTTTCCAGAAAACTCGGATCATTATCGGAATACGATGACACCCGTACTGTTAACAAATGATCGTATTAAATGACTGATATTTTCATATCCGAAACATTTTTTCAGTTTTCATACACTATAAATACGAACTTTTCTGAAAAATTACGAAAGAAAATCTTTTCTCACTATTTCTATAGTCAAACTTTTTTTTAAGTTTACAAAAATTGTATAGAAATATTGCTTTCAAAGGCAAAATGAGTTCCAATGATATTTTGTTAAAAACTGCTATCAAAAGCACGTTTCGTTGCGTTCCACCATAAGATCTCACGTTAAAATGAACAGGCTGTAGGTTGTTAATGCTTATAAATAAATGCCGCCTATGGGTGATGACACTAGATAACTTCACGTTACCGTGTAATCCACGTAAACCTTTAAAACGAAAAACAAACACGATATGTATAGGACACAGCTTGGAAAGATAATGTACAGTCAGCACCACACAAATGTAAACGTACGTGGAAGTGAGTCAAAAAACTTATGTCCACAGAAAATGCAATAGCTATTAAAGAACCACCCACCAACACCACAGAAGAACCAACAGAACAAATAAATGTTAGAGAAATTTAATTTAGTTTTTTAAAAAAATAATTTTTCTTTTTTTAACTTGATTCCTTTTTCTTCTTGCAGTTGATAATATTGCATTTTTTCTAACATTACGCCTAATTGATGACTTCGATTTTTCGATGTTTACGCATATATGGCGCTGACTGTACTATAAGAAACAAGTGCATCTATATGTGAGAAACATTATAAGACAGAAGATTTGTACCGTGTAGTGCAGTGTAATTGAACTATTAAATATATCTATTGTTTCATAAATGTAGTAACACGACATTTGAATATGCACTGTGCATAGTTATTGCGAGTGGATTACAGATTGACATATAGCCTGCCTAACTCCTTATATACCTTTATAAATCTAGCTGTATTGTATATCTAGTAACTATATGTAGAGGTTATATACACCGGCATAGTCACTAAATAACAAACTAACATGTACATTACGAAAAATAAACATTTCGGCGTAAAAAAAAAATCGTGATTAAAAAATTGAGTTATCCGATTATTAAGTTAATAAAAATCTTATTTACACATCAACCATCGAAACGATAATAGATTGATATTTATTTGATAAGAAAAAAAAAACATTAAAACCTTTTTGCTAAGCAAATAAAGATAAACAATAAATAGATGGCTATGATTCGCCAAAGAGAATTAAAAATAAATTGTATATACCGATTTGTTATTTCATAAAGAAAAAAATATTGACCGAATCTTTTTAAATTTCATATTTTTGCCAAATTGTCGTGTGAGCCGAATGTGCGTTACGAATTCGTTAAAAAACAATCTTTATCAGTCAAAATGTTCCAATTGCTTAGTCAACTAATACTGAAAGCACCATTTTAATATTACCTAATTAATCAATCTCTCAATGTAGATCCATTACAATTTTGAATTTTGCGTTTTTTGTTTTTTTTTTTAAAATCGAGGAACGACTTCCAACGATTTGTTCTAATATTTACAAAGTCAAAATGGTATAAAAAATTACGCGGAGTTTAATTTCGAATTCGTTTTTTTATACATAAAAGTATCGTCACCGTACTCATCTAGATGCAACGTATTCACTCTACTTTAGCAAGAGGTCTCCAAATATGGAGATTGAGTCATTACTTTAGGCGCTATAGCTCCAGATTTTGCTTAAAAAGGCTGATCGGATGCATATTAAAATACACATTAAGTAACTATAGAATCTAAAGTTTCCTCTAGGTTGGCTCACTCATGATAGAGATCTTGGCTGAGCACTGTAAAGTTTGGATTCGTTGAAAGATAACAAGGTTTGGGATCCCAGCCATAGAGTAAAAGCGTTTCGCATCATAGTTTTGACAATTTGAAGTAATTTTCATATTACAAAAGTACATACATTTCTTTAAAAAGCCATACATATAATGTAGCATTTCCAAAATTGTCAAGTGTAAAAATATCCTTTTAAAAAGTCCTTTACATTTGGAATTTACAATTATTATGTCACATACTGTATACTTCTAGGTAATACTGAGAGGAAATAAGTATAGTATAATGGATTCAGCTCCACATTCAATAATTACTGAGGTAAAATAAAAATGTCTTGATATAAAATATAAGCTCTCAAGTCTTGCTCAACCAGAGCGGAGATAATATTAACATTGGCTCTCCGGGGTGCCAAATATGACAGCGGTCAAACCCTAAAGTGGTTCTTTTATGTAAGAAACCTAAAAACGGAAACAAATTGGTACAAACCGACACTCACACAAGCCGGCATGTTTAGTTAAACGATCACTGCTTTTATATATAAACCGCAGTATATTTCTCTTGATAATCGATAAAACCAAAGGTCAATGACTGCAGACCTCGATCAACAATAAACTGAACATTTCACAATTCAATAGGAACTAATAGGCTCTCACAATTTGCAGTCCGGGGTGGGTAGAGATAGATACATTCCCCGTGGCGATTAGGTCTCCTTAGGTACCTAAGAAGCCTTTTAGAACACACAATACAATGTCATTAACAATGTATATAGTTTATTTTTCACATGAAAAATGTTAGTCGAGTTCTGCTGTCCGTGTGACGTTATAAAAAGGATTGAATTCTTATTGTCACCAATATAATTATATTAAAAAAATATAATATGACATCTATAATTTAAATTTTAGATAGATATGATTGTTCATTTCGACTGAATAATCGTTGCATTTTAATATAAAAGCTATGTTATAAGCTATCACGTCGTTTTAATAGCGGGGTAGACAGAGAATGTATGTTAAACCAAGTTTATTAACCAATTTTGAATTATTCAAAATTTATCAAGTGCTTTTTCATTTAAGTTCACTTTGCACTGCTAAGGAATAATCTTCATATTACATTGATTACAGTAAAATTTGTTAAAATCTCATATCTTAGAACAGATAAGTAGTGGATTTAATAAACTGATTAAATTGGATAACAAATTATGAATGAACCATCTAATATCCTTGATACACTATCACATTTAATTAAATTAATAATATGTTAAATAAACTAAAATGTCAGTAGATATATTCACATAAATATTAAAATGGCATAGAAGCTATGAATCAATTCAATTCCTTTTAATCTAGCAGGGGTAGACAGAGTTCTGCTTTACACCACGCTTATTTACACGATTGCAAATTTTTATTTTTAAAATATGACGTATTTTATTTTATTCTGATTACGATGGTTGACTCATTCAATCCACCCACCACTAAATATCTAGCTAGATTCTTAAGTTAAAAATAAGTATATAAATTGTGTGTCCAGTGGTAATGAATCCACATTGGGATAAGGTCAATGAAAAATGGAAAGAAATTGCTACATCTGTCTACCCTGTGTTAGTTGGGGCATGATAACTGATTATAATGTATACACATGTCAATGCAATCAAAGATTAATAAACTAAATTCATATGTATTTCTTATGGTGTCATAATTTTAAAAAAATTCATTATGACCTTCCTACATGTGAAATAGTTTAATTTCAATACCATTCTCTTTCATATTATTCGATACATATATATATGTATAAATATATATATATATAAATACTACTTTTTTTATCATCACTTATGCATAAAAATATATTTACACCTCTCTTTAGCGGTCGATACTAAGAGTAAAATCCCAGTTGAATTTAAAAATTCGTAATTACTTTATGTCTAGTCGATAGTTACAATTGTAAAAGAACTTAATATGAACGACGGGAATTAAGGGCGTACGGTGATCAGCGTAAGAAAGTGCTACTATAATAGCGACGGACGTCTATCGATGACGCACGCACTGTTAAATTGCAGTGAAATTACAATGTTCTTAAAACAATATTCATGTTATCTATTTACGCCGGCCTACGGTCTTTTAATTAATAACAGTATTCGATTCAAGTATCGATATTTCGGCTTCGATGTTAACATCGATCATCCCTATCGGGAATACAAAGGCTATAGAAACGTGAATCTTCGACCGCAACTATCCCTTACTTATATTTGATCCCAAGCGCGATATAAAATGTCAAAATGGATTGTTTCTATTCTATACAAAAATACATATGATTAAAAGTAGACACGTTGATATTACGTTAAAAATATAGACACACGCACATATCGCTTATTGCAAGCTTGACAGCGAGAAAAGGGACAAGTTGAATTATAAAAAAAAATCACAAATCCATCATACAGACCACTTACGCACTAAGAAATACCTAAAATGTATAATAGGTACAAATAACGTCCTTACTATCCAGAAGGCAAAATTGGCACTTAATACGAAGTTCGCTCCTCTCCTGATGACGGACTCGAGGGAGGTGGTGAGCGGGTTCGAGTCGGTCGTGGGGCACGCGACGGCCGCGTCTCGCTCGCACTCGAGATACGTCTCGCGGGTCTCGTGGGAATGTGGGACCGCGCGATACTCTACGTACGAGTGACGTGCACTGGACACGTGCGTCTCGCGGATCAGGAACATTCCCCGCGAATCGAGGGACGGATGTGTGGTGTGGGAGATGCGTCGGGAACCCGACCGCCGCGCTTCCGGTGGGCGGCGCTTCCTCCGTAGAGGGTCGGCCGCTCGCTCGCCCCGCCCCGTACGTGTCTCCAGCCCGCAGTCTCGTAGCGCAGGCGGGTGTCGGTGGGCGGTCGCTTTGCGTGTGAGGCTCGGCTATGCGGGCGGTGGACTGCCTTGCGCCGGGTTGTACGGGTGGTTGGAGTTACGCAGCACCGTATATACACTGTCGACTTTGCTCAGTTTCTCAAAGAACGGTATGAGGTCTAGCAGCTCTGAATCTGTCATGTCGTCGAACCAAGACGCAACAGGAACCTGTAAATAAACATATTATATATTTGTAAAACAAAAATAATAATATTTATTTTCTTGTATGAAACCTCCATAGTGGAGTCTGTGGAGGTTTGTTGTGATGTCAATGAAAAAGACTTGTCAGTGATGTTAAATAGAAATAGAATAGAAGATGTCATAATTTAATTTATACAGTTTATCAAAAGCAGGAACAAACTTTTAATGTGGTTTCTTGAATTACAGAGCAACACATAGTTATTCTTGTTTTTTATTCATATTCCGTATACGTCTTATATATTTATGAAAAACAAACATTTAATGCTAATAAGAAATTTCTAGCATCTGATGCGAAAATTAAAGTCAAGTGCTTCACCATAAGTAGATGAGGAAATAACATGGGATAAAGTTAAATAATATTCATAAAGCGCATGTTTTGTTAGCCCAGGAATTTTACTAGCCCTCGCAGCGCAAGGCGACACGGGCCAGCCGATGTCACCTTCTTCCCGGGTCCACCTTAGCGGACGACAAAGGCCCCCACCCTTATCATCTAGTGAACCCGAGGCCCCTTTTAGTCGCCTTCTGCGACAGGCAGGGGATACCGTAGTCTTATTCTTGAGAGCCCAGAACTATAGGGCTGATGTTAAAAATACCTACAGCATTATCGGGATGAAAAATGTAGGAAGCGGGCGAATTGTCGACGATGACCACCCGTCTCAGATCGCGGCCTAGGCTGTTGAGGTCCTTGACGTAGTTGCCGCGGTGGAACACGCAGCTGTCGCGGAACAGCCGCGCGCGGAACACTCCCCACCTGAAAATACATAGACAAGAGATAAATTCGAGCGCATTACCATTCGCCGTGCGTACTTTAGACAAAGATTCATTTGATGCATGATTTGAAAAATATTCTAACAATATATCAGTGTGAAAAAATTTATAAAAAAAATAAGCTCTAAGCTGTCACGTCTTTTTACCCTGAGACAGGTTTTGTTGTTCGCTTTTCACCCAACAGATAAAGTCTTGTATGTACCTATCGCCATACCCCCGGGCACAAATTTTAGCAAATGATTGTTTCGTACTAAAAAAATTTAAATATGGCAACTCATAGGCAAGCGGACTCGGATTTGAACTCGTGTCCAAATGTGATGTGTGAATATTGTATGTCGAACCGCCACTGGGCTATCACATACATTTCCGGTGGAAGTTGTTTGTAATCTATTAAAATCAAGAATATGCCATATATATTTACTATCTCATATATTTTTATTATACATCAAATTTACTGTGGTACCCAAGGTACAAGGTGCCTGATTTCTAGTACATGATGCAGTCTATTTTGTTTTATAGTGTTAAATGTTTTATTAAACGTAAACAGATGAATATTATCATCAAGTACAGAAAGCGTAATAGACTATACACAGTTATAAGGCAACCTTGGAATATCTTATATATTGTACTTCCTATCTAATGACGACGCCCATCTTTAAACAATAGCAGTACATTGTCTATCTCTATGGACGCCGTATAAGGATGTTGTGTGATCGTTGAACTGCGTTTAGATCGTATTCAGCTTAACGCGCCTTGGTTAATTCGTTATCTATGGACTGTAAAAATGTTTCGATGGTTACGTCACGTCGCTAATAATTAGTAGTCTTCCAGGAATTTGGAAATTTAAATATATGAAGATTTATTTACATGTGGTTAGAGCACATAGAGATAGGACTAGATATTTATATATTTAATTGCAAGATTGAATAACTTTCTACCATGCATTTCCATCTCGTGGAATCAGTTGTCACTAGAGACAGTTTCCGAATGGATACGACTAAGAACACGAAACGATCCAAATCCTTTTTCGAAGGACAGCAACGAACATGCAGCTCCTCTGATATTGTGAATCCTAAGGTACGGTGATGACTTAAGATTATCATAAGCTCGTTTGCTTTATTCCTATTAAAAGTTTCGCTCTACATTGGTTTAAAATTAAATAATAAGCTGAATAGAGCCAGGGGCGTATTCCACACTTGAACACTGAAGTACGGAAGTGTGATAAACGGTCTCGTAGTTTCCACAAAAGGCTTTGAGGAGTGCGACTCTGACATGTCTTTACCCCGCGAGGACGGATATGTCATTTCTCCACGTAGAAAATGGCGCATTTCAGCCTTTTTAACGACAGAAGGACGCCGTTACCTCTAGTTAGCATAAATAAAAGTAGAAACTCAACACGGGTACCCGAGACTTCGTTTAAGTATCAGTAATAAATATCTATACATCTCTTATGGTTCCCCTGAAAATCAGTAATCAGGAAATTCTGTGAACTTCGTGATTGAAAGCTGTGGACGCCATTTTGTTAACTTTTACCATTAATTGTACTAAATAAATGTTTCTTTCTTTCTCTTAAAAACTTGTTTCACACTGCGACTCGTTCTGTCGTAGATTTTAATTATTCCAATTGTGCCTTCAACCTGTGGCTAAAAATTTGCAAACAAGCACACAAGGAAAACATGTCCTTAACAATGGGTGATCCTTTCTCACGTTACTATTATTGCTGTGCCACGAGTCTTGTGAGTGACGTCACCGGCCGCCAGTTATCAGGTTAATAAGCGCTTATTCTTCGTTACTCTAAATAGGATGCACACCATAACAGTAGGTAACATGAGTGGTGATATTACATTAAGTGGTCAGCACGCCTATTTAAATCTGCAGGGCCTAAATGTTTCAACCGACTTCAAAAGAAGTGATTGATAAACCAATTTTTTTTTCTATATTTACTTATAAAAAACACGATTGAAGTTGAGAAGTGGATGAGAAGCGTTCAACTTAACATACTTATGCCAATAAGTATCCTGTCTTCGATAAATACAAAATAAAAACTTATAAAGAGTGTATAATGATACTCTTGTGTTAAATAGGTCCGTGTCACATATGAATTAGGTGTTGCCATCTCTGTGTACGTACGCTACAATAAACGGAGGAGTTGACTAACGAAATCTTATTTTACTAAAAGATAAAATTCAGTTTAAGGAATTTATAACGGAAGATTTAAATTGACGAAGTGGCTTAACTAATTACAATCATGAAACGTTATTAATAGTGTTGGAATCGGGCAGTGGTGACCACTTAACATCTAGTGACCCGTTTGTTCGTTTAAAAACCCTAGTTAGAGCATCGTCAATGCAGGACACAAATTTGTCAGCCCTGTAGTTCTGGGCTCTCAAGAATAAGACTACGGTATCCCCTGCCTGTCGTATAAGGCGACTAAAAGGGGCCTCGGGTTCACTGGGCGACAAGGGTGGGGGCCTTTGTCGTCCGCTAAGGTGGACCCGGGAAGAAGGCGACATCGGCTGGCCCGTGTAGCCTTGCACTATGAGGGCACAGGGGGGGGGAGGATTCTCCCGGGACGTGCTCTCCTTGAGCACAGTGCAGAGGGGCTCCGGTGCGTTCCAGTGGAGATCCCGGAGCCCCTCGTCATGCACCGAGGAAAGGGCCACTGGGAGGTTTTAGTGGGTAAAACCCATAACCGCCGCCTTCCCCCCAGAAGGCGGGGTATCTTTTTTAAAGATTTCCTCCCCGTTAACAAAAAAAAAAAGGACACAAATTTGTAATAAAAATAGATTATAGTACTATACAATTGAAATTTAATTCTTTATGGATCTATTCTTTATCTTAATTATATTTACTCTGTAAATATAGCGGTTTCACATTCATCTTACAATGCTAACAAGCTTATACCAGTTTCTATTTTAATAATACTCAAAAAGTCTATGAGATCTAACGAACTTGGTGAAAAGTAAATGCGTTTTTAAGTCTACCATTTTTTTACATGGAACCGTTGGGTAGCGGGTAAGTTATGTCGGACTCGGCCTACAACGTGGCGTGTTGTATGCTCCCACGGTGAGGTCCTTCGGCATGATATGGCGAGATGGGGTCACATTAGCTGAAACGGGAGAGGCCTTCACGTCTACCATTCCGAAACCATTAGTAGCCATTCGCACGGGATTCGTCTTAGTTCAAGTACCTATCTATCCACCATAATGTATCTGTTATTATGTCTCTTGTTTCATATGTATGTGTAATGTTAAGTTACTAGTGTGGATTATGGTGAGGAATAAATGATTAGGATTCCAATCAAGCTTGAACTTGTGCCAGCAGATGGTTTACGTTTCACATCGTACCCAAAGCCATTTGGCTATTATCGCTATAAGTCTACGGGTCTTCTATACCCCATGTGCGGTCAGTCACTCACCTATCCAGAAGGTCGGCGACGGGGTCCGCGTACTTGGCGAGGGAGGCGGTGAACAGCACGCACTCGTACAGTTCCCCGCACCGTCGCAGGAACTCGTCGACGTGCGGCCGCTTCAGCACGTACACCTGATGCACCGCGCCGTCTATCTCCACCGGCACCACGAAGTCAGCGTTGTTGATCGGCTGCAGAACAAACAATCAACTTGCTTACATCTCAACTTGGACGCATTATGTTATTGAAAATCTATGATCCAACATTATTGTTGAAGTAAAACTTCTTTAAGCATGTTTGACTTGGGGTGTAAGCTCGTGAATGCGTTACGAAAAGTTCAATCGGGCTAGGTGAAGGAAGTTTAGAGGGAGATGTAAGTTAGTGAATATAGAAAGGCAGTAACGTTTCGTTTACTATCGTAGGAACAAGAGAGAGAGAGAGAGATGTGAGCATCCATTTTCTTTCTCTCTTTCTCTCTATATATATCTAAGACACAGCTCCTTGAGTGTTGCATCACAGGGTTGCAGCACACACTAGAGAGAGCAGCACCTCGTGTACTTTTTTCTCTCACACATTTTGTTTCTCTCCTAAACAATCGTAATCATAATTTTTTTTAAAGAAAGCTAGCAATATTTCTTTTTTTTTTTCAGAAATATTACTAACAATCTTGTTAACCATTCCAACTTAGCTTAAGCTTGTGCTAAGACATGGCTCACGGCAATAGTCGAATGGTGGATTCAAACCCACGACTTTACGATTCGCAGGCCGTACCATAAACCATTTGGCTATTGACGCTTATTAAACATATATAAACCGCTAAAGAAGTTTTACTTCAATTGTGTGGTCTAAAGCACACACGTTTTTTTAAGAATTACTTAGTCTACATTTTAAGCTATAACTCGTAAAAGATCGAGACGCTAATCTTCTCTAGGACAAAAATATAAATGTGTCCATCCATATTTCATATTACTTCAAAGATACGGATCATAATGTATATCCATATTTATATACGTCTAATCTATGACTAATAAACTACAAAAGATATACGGCTAATTTAAATATGCGCTACAAAGTTTGAATACATAGAAAAAATAAATTTAACTCCACGTTAAACCATACCGTATTTTTAAATTACCTTATCATTGGAATACTTGGGAAGACATTGAATTGGAAAAGGAATCAGGTTTATCGCTTCAAATACTACTTCATCCATCACGATAACTTGGACTGTTTGTGTGGAGATTTTTGATAATGTTCTCTATATTTTGCTGCATATACAGTAGAACCTCTTTCAGTCGAACCTTGATAAGTTAGAAACTTCCATTACTCGAAATCTCAACGATCTAACTAATTAAAACTAAATCTAACTAAATAAAACAACGGTCGAAATAATTAACATCGGTACAATTGTCTCCCTGGCAACACCTTGAGGTTCCGGGCGGTCGCCGGTGCCGGCACCAATAAATTTGGTGTAGCAGTTTTATGTGCTGATTCACCACGCGCTCGGCGGTGAAGGAAAACATCTTGAGGAAACCCACCTGTCTTAGAAATTTTTTCTAAGGCATGTAAAGTCTGCCACTTTATAATAAATGCCTATTCACTCTACTCTTCTTTTTTTTTTTTTTTGTTGACGGGGAGGAAATCTTCACAAAGATACCCCGCCTTCTGGGGGGAAGGCGGCGGTTATGTGGGGTTCTTACCCACTAAAACCTCCCCGGTGGCCCTTTCCTCGGTGCATGACGAGGGGCTCCGGGATCTCACGTGGAACGCACCGGAGCCCCTCTGCACTGTGCTCAAAGAGAGCACGTCCCGGGGGGAGGTTACTCCCTCCCCCCCTGTGCCCTCGCAGCGCAAGGCGACACGGGCCAGCCGATGTCGCCTTCTTCCCGGGTCCACTTTGGTGGACGACGCAGGCCCCCACCCTTGTCGCCCAGTGAACCCGAGGCCCCTTTAGTCGCCTTGTACGACAGGCAGGGGATACCACAGTCTTATTCTTGAGAGCCCAGAACTACAGGGCTGTCACTCTACTCTTCTACGTTAACAATACTAACATTGTGTATCTTTCGGGAGTCTAAGCGATTTGAGAGCCATGCCACCTCTCAATGCGTTGAAAGCGAAGTCAGCTTGCCTGGCTAATTTGTCTGTGTATGTTCATCATAGATATAGATACAGATAGATATAGATAGAGATACATACATCATATAGGCAATATCATAATAATGAGAGTAATCTATATAATCAGAAGGACGTAGGTTCCAATTAACCATAGTTGAAACGACATGATTGATAGTATTGGGTATTGTGGAGAACTTTACTGTGTATACTGTAAGCCCGTATGTCCTTTTAACAATAGAGGGGTAGCAGAGACAGCTTTCACGGTAGCCTATCGCCACATACCAGGAACAATTTTTTCTAGCAAATGATTTTTTGGATTTAAAAAGCCAAAAAAACAGAAACTCATTGGTAACAGCCGACAGGGATATCAATTCGCGGCTGTTATTACTGTCATTTACTGTCTATTCCGGACGCCTGCCATATTGTCTTGATTTTGTGTAACACGTGCTTTATGTACTTTGAACATATTTCAACTCTCTGTTTGGCAAACAAGAAATTAGCACAATGATTGCGGAGGTGACAGCGGATTCATATCACCTTATCTGTGTTAAATTATCTATTCATATCTTCTATAAACTGAGTTACAATAAACATCTCATTGTCATGATCAGTGGGGGCACAGTTGACGTACCCATTCATTCTCTACACCAAGAACTCCTCGTGGAGTGCTGCGATTATTGAATAAACAACTGTCGCCGTAACGTCAATTCTCGCATTACACTAGCAGATGATTTTAAACACAAAGTACAGCCACAGTGGGACCAAATCTGATCATATCATTCAAGAGAATTTGTGCAATTGTGTCAAAATTACAAGTCATTACTGTCGATTTTCGGCAATCGACTATATTTGGTTTTCCAATGACGTACCACTGACACTTGAATATTGTTTCAATTGGTAAATCTCAAACATTTCAATCATTGAAACAATTGAAATATTAAATCAAAAAATGAAACTACAGCGGTACCTCGACATACGAGTTTAATTCGTTCCGTAACCTCGCTCGTAGGTCAAATTGCTGAAATCGCAAAGCAATTTTCCCCATTGAAATTAATTAAAATGCAATAGCCAGAAATGTTTTATAATAAAAACGCTTCCAAAACGAGGGAAGTAAGCACATGGACTGATATTTACTTAGCGGTGGGAGAAACTGTTAAGACTGTTATATTAAGTATTTGTATTTCAGATCTTACTCTCATCTCAAAACAATATATCGATCGCTCGTCGTCTCGTATCTCAAAAAGCTCGTATATTCGGCCACTCATATATCGAGGTATCGCTACTATCATATATCATATATACCATCACTTACATCTACCAGAGGAATCTACCAGATTAAAACTACATTCCCGATATTTTTGTGAAGTGTTTACATACTGGATTTATGTCCCTGATCTCAGCTACAAATTTACAAATTTATGCTTTTCTTTGCGTTTGTTAGTAAGATAGATAAATCCTTTATTGCACCAAAGTATATGTACAAAGGCGAACTTAATGCTATTTAGCATTTTCTGCCAGCTAACCTTTAGTGGTTAGGAGCAATATTGGCGTAGGTCAATTTGAGGTCTATTTACTTTGCTTTACCCCCATCAGTGAGATTCCGGCGGTCCAATTCTTGATAAAATAGGACGGCAACGCACCTGTAGTGCTTACAATAGATGTTTATAGACATATAGTGATCACATCACGTGAGCAGTAAGCTAATTCGCGCTTTGATCCATAAAAAAAATTAAACATGATTGAATTGTCAGTTAAAACAATTGTGGTATTGACTCTTAGCATTGACTACATTAGTCATATAAAAGTGTATTATTATTTAATTATATTCGTAATCACCACATTTAAAAGCCATTTGTGGCAAACAGTTATGCTATAAAATTGGTTTAGAACAATTTAAGTTGGAATTCATGAATAATTCGAAGCGATTACTGGGCTCTTGTTACTTAATTAAGTCTATTATATGTGACGGTATCAAACGACGTACCGGGTTAATTGTTACAATCATTATAAACGTGTTACGATAAAGAGCGTCCATGTATTTACATAGACGCTCTTAATAAAATCGATAAAATTTATATATTTCTGCATTACATTATGCAACTTATGCTTATTGGAGTACGAAAACGAAACCAAAATCCTTCCTTCATCAATCATTAAACAAATAAATATTTAATATACCGCGTCTACTCTCGTCGAGAAACAATGTAAAAATTGTATTCAATACCACAGCATCCTTTAAAGTGGAACACATTCTATTCCCAGTACAACTAGGCAGCAGAAATAAACACTAGGATAGTTCTATCATATCTTTTATATCTATCTAGACAACCTAAGCATTCTACAACCAAAAGTTATTATTATATTATATTTTCAATAATGTTATAAAGAAGATTAATCATGTTTGAAATAGCGGGTTATTTTTTCAACATAGACAAGCAAAGCTATCGTTCGACTCATTACAAAATTTAAAAATCGAATCAAACATTCTAAATGGTGCAAGTTCACACGCGTCAGGTTCCGATCGAGTATCCAAATACATTCAAGGCTGAAACCTTGACACGGTAGGAACTAACCAAAAGCGCACACACAATGATTTCTAACATATGGCGATGTGTAGAGACGTAAGATTGTTATTCGATTTTGTAACAATGTAGACGGAGCTACTTTATCGCGATTTAAATTCTGTTTACAATAACAATGGATTACCATAATATTCACAGATTAAATATTTTGTACCTATACTTACTAGCGCAGTGTGGGCGCAAAGTCGCAAACAGTTCCCCGACCCTTTGATTTCAATAATTAAGTCTGGATAACTTTGGATAACAGATTTAAATTTTAAATAATGAAAGAAATTCACAGACTCAGATTTATTTATTTATTTAAATCAACAAAAATTATAACACCGTTACAGATAATACCAATATGATGCTATAAAAACTTAGTTAAATATATATTATTAAAATTAAAACAAATAAAAAGTTGCTTTATGTATTGACAATAATATATAAATATAATAGAGTCAAACACCTTCTACGCATTTGTAGGCAGCTTCGATAAACACAGACTCAGTGCAACAAAATATATCAATGTGTTATCAGATAGTTATCAATGAATTATCTGTGTCTATGATTGAGAATTTACGGGATATTAAAATTAAACAGGAACTGAAAACACACAAACAGGATACTGTGATTGAATATGCATTTATAAATAACTTCCCTCGTACATAGGATTACGAAAATTACCGTATTTGAAATTATTAATGGCAACACAGGTTGTTAAAGAATATGAATGGAATCTCTCATACAGGTAGATATGAAATATATATTTAAAATGAACGGCAAAAAAGCCCATTGGAGATCTACATGTTTTCAAAAATATAAATGACATCGCATGGACTCAGGATAGTAAAATAAACTCCTTAACAATATAAACTGTATACCGATTGAAGCATTTGACCAAGACTATTCGAAATTATTTTTTATGCGATAGTTATTATGGGAGAAGAGGCAGAGCATCCTACTACATCATTTCAATCCCGTGAAGTTGTAAAATCTTTCGCACTAACAGGATCATAGTAAAATTTTATGTTAAAAATAAAGTTCCCATGAATATAATTGAATTGTGAAACTGAATAATGTTTGCAACACTTCCTCCGACATCTGTGCGGAAGGGGCGGGGAAATCTACTTTAATAATGGTTGCACATTGAAATATAACCATTTCCGATCAGAAACTAGAGAACTTTTAACGAAAGAAAGATAATGATTCCAAGACACAAAGTCATAAATGTTAGCTGGTAACACATGACGTCCAACGATTGTTATGCATAATAACTACTTCCAATCATATCTTAGTGATTTACCTGAACCTTATTGTATCTTTAATTCATAATTAATAATTTAATTGAACATCACATGAACTTGGCATTGTAAACAATAGTTTAACTTTATTAGTTCGTAATCTGACTTCTAATTAATTTTGTATAAAGATTGTGAGGACGCGCAGTTGCGACGGTATTCGTTATAAATAATTCTTTGTACAACGTTACGCTGTCTCAATAAAGCGAGTGTATTAGTTGTTGGCCTATTTTATTCTACGAGACCTACAAATTATAACATAAGGGTTTAGCCAAGATGGAAAGGAACTATGCATAGAACATCGATAACTGCAAGTAATTTGTAAGAAATAAGAACTTGGCAAACTTTCCGTCCTCTTGAGTATCCATATTTGATTGGTAACAGATAATTTGGCATATGCAAATTTGATATTTCATAAGATGGAAGATGGGCAATTACGACCTTATGGTTGGAAGACTATGCCATTGAACCAATTAGACTTAACGCTTAAAGAAATGATTTAATTGTTTTTTTTTTCAAAGATACACTTTAACCTTAAGATAAACTTTAACTTTGGGTACTACAAAGTATACTAAGCATGTGGATCGCATTATCATGTTAAGAATAAAAGTTATAAGCAAACACAAGTATTTGCATGTAAAAGACTACGTGAAATCTAATAAGATGTTGTCAATTTCAATACGTTCTTTCATTCCAATATCAATACCAAAAATTTCTTGATTTCATTCCAATTCGAAAAGCACTCAATGAGAATTAGTTCCTTATAGACTGCGAGCGGAAAATAATCAAATAACAAAAAGAAATCGATTCTGTATCAACGGCTCAGTTAATCTATTCACGTGGGTGTCAGAGTTCACCGCACACCCTCCGCTGGCGGTATTAATAGAACGATTCATTTCACCTTTGCGAATGGGAGCGGAAGCGATGGCAGCTATTTTTCACGAACACCACTACAAAGGAACGGCCAATTGGCGAACCGTCGACGAATCAAATTGCCTGACATGAGATTTATAATGATATCATTTTGCACGAGATGATATAGAAATTCAAATTTAAATGCCCATCAATGTATAATAATATCGAGAGATAGTCGAATGTCCCGGTGTCTCTAACAAGATTGTCGGTCCGACGCGTAATCATTTTGTCTCAATCAGTTTCTGTTCCGATTTTTAATACAAAAATATCTCATTCTAAAATTTGTACGTGCAGGTATGGCGATCACACAGATTAATTTGACCTAACTGATTATTTGATCTATTTCTACGAAAATCTGATTACTATGACAACTTCTGTCTATCACAGTTGAATACAAAGTACGTGCTAGCTTATATTTAATAGAATACTCAATCTCGCCCATTATCTTCGTTATCAAGAACGGAACAAACGTTCTCTTTAACCATTCTAACTAAGCTTACGCTTGTGCTAGGAGATTTATTTTAGTCGGGATCGAATCCCAACATGCTTGTAACACTAAATCCATCCTAATTAATCAATCAAAGTAGCGGGGCCATTTATGAAACAAAATCTGTTGAGCAGATCTCTTGGCTTCAATAGCTGGAGACAACTTATCTACAAACATCGGTATTTTATGCTTTTAGTTGTGTACGTATTAATTGAAACTTTATAAATAGCGTCATACCTAAGAGTGTATGAACGGCTACATTTAGAAACGCTGCGGTCATAAAGCAAGTTTAGTGGCCGGCATGCTTTTGAACGACTTCTCTTCTTCTGGTTTTCTGCACTTTTTACACGCCAACCTCTAACTTGCGGTTTAAGAGGCGGCGACATATATTTCAAAAACGATCTCAGATTTTAAAAGAATACTATAATCCAGTCAAATCACTATCCAGGATCGGTAGGTAGTACTCACGTAGCCGTCGATAAGCACGTAACTTAAAATCATAATAAGGTCCCCTTTTAGTCGACGGCCAGGAAAGATTTCAACCATATTATATGTAGAAACACGGCTGAAGATATAAATGTCTTTTGGCGAGGATTCCGTGTCTGCTTTTTGCCAGTGACGTTTCATTATGAAACCGATCTATTAGAGACTTTTCAATCATATCTTTAAGTATTAATAAATATATCAATTACTTAACACACACGATTAGCCTGCGAGTGGTACGCCATCGGTAAACAATAGTGGCACCAATGAACTAAAAGACTAGCAAATATTAACCATTATGATACCAAAGAACGTTCATTTTGTTGTATACAATTTGGTTTATCAGATTCTGTGCCCCGAAGGATCACTTAACATCGAATGTGTTCTCATTTATAACCTATAATTTAAATATTCATGGTTGATATCCATTCTGGAACTTTATCGTCACGACATAGACCGAACGTGGCATAATGATGGTTACGATTACATTACAAATTACCCAAATCGGTTGCATGATTGCCCCGCAAACAACTTGTGAGGTTACGACAATTTTGACGAAGGTCGTTTCCTAACGCTATGTCAAGAAAGATGATCGAAATAAATAACTGCAGTGTCTGGCAATATCATATTTATCCTTTATTAAATGACCTTAACATTAGATATAAATCTGGATCGATTGCCTAGTGATGACATCTATAAATTAACCATGAAGAAAGAAAGACAAATAGTAAGAGAATAATAGTGTACGTAGATGGAAAAGTTATTTACGGTAACATGTTATAAAATTAAAGCTAGATTGATTAATAAACAGTTTTAAATAAATTTTGACAAATAATATGTCGTAGGTTCGAATCCACCGTTCGTCTATTGGTATATTAGTATATTGATATTTTCGTATGGTTCACGTCTCCTAGCACAAGCTTAAGGTTAGTTGGAATGATTAACAAGAATATAATTAAATTGTTATGTATTTAAAAAAAATATGTGTTCATTCTTTATTAGGGCAGCACATTCAATTGAGATTTTGAAAAAAAATATTTTTTTTTATATTTTTTATAAGTGACAACACACGATTGGCATACATACTAGTGACGTTATGTTAAAAAAAAATTCATGAAAGTACAGCGTTCAGAGCTGATCGAAAGTCAAAATACTATACATAGCAACATATATATATCTATGTTGCAATAAGTAAAAACTAAGAACAAACGGAACCGTATCGTAAATAAATGTAAACGTTTTCGGTGC
The DNA here is from genome assembly GCA_029286785.1 of Meandrusa payeni. NCBI lineage: Eukaryota > Metazoa > Arthropoda > Insecta > Lepidoptera > Papilionidae > Meandrusa > Meandrusa payeni. Next base: position 14,114,000 of record JAGSMX010000012.1, read on the forward strand.
TGGATTTATAAAAACTTAAAAGAGTTTAATAATTGCAAAAAAAAAAACAAATGAATGCGATTTAATTTAAAAATCTTTTCGCGTTTATTCTAGTCACCTGGTCAGACAAGATATCACTACCTATACCATAACACTTGAAAGCCCACTAATTAGTCTGGCTGATAGTGATTAAAATGGGCTTGATGGAACAAGTAAATTAATTTCTCTGTGTGAAATCCCGACTAGGACAAAATATATATTACTGTATACTTATACTTAGGGTTATACTTTTTGTATATCGTCGATGAAATAGAAAAAAGACATTTTTCAAAATTTTCGGAAAATTAGATTGTTACTAAAAAGAGCCTGCTGTTAACAATATTTTTTATATGGATAAACGACACTAAGAAATTTAACGTGAAACTCACTAGATGTCTTGGTATGTTAACAGTAGGCTCTTTTTAGTAACAATCTAATTACCGAAAATTTTAAAAAAATGTCATTTTTCTATTTCATCGACGATATATAACTGTAATATATTCAGATAAGCAATTGCTACCTTCATAAGCAACCCACATAGGAAGCCTGTATTCATCAGTGGGTTGTATAGATGCCTTTTTTAGATTACCTCCAGTATTTGAAATAAATAACGAATATGCAAGACGTTCCTTACTAGGAATCCTGTCAATATCACATTCAACCACAATTGTTAATTAAGTCGCGGTTCGCCAACAGTGACACAAGAATGTTGGCAGATAATGTATCATTACATAATACTTAGATAACCTTACACTTCAAAATTGGAAGCATTAATTACAGGTACAAGTGTATTTACGCATAAAAAGATAAACCGATTTCAAATCGAATCAAACGTTAATACGCGCGGACGCCCTCTTCGTATTTTCGAATTATCGTAGGAATGTTACGAAATAGAATTAATCAGAACCTAACCAAAATACCCTGGAAGTACATCCTCTCCAATAAAAAAATGAATCAACAAAATCGGTTCGCGTGATATTGAGTTATTCATTAATGTGTCGCGCCCATACTAAATGCAAATTTAAGACCTTTATGGTTTTCTCCGTGGATGGCTTTTGGATCGTCCGCCACATAATTCGTGGAGGTCACGACCCTCAGCAATGAGGAAAGCGACGCAAGGAGGATGGTTTTCTCATGGATACCACTGTCAGAATTGGACCAAATTGGTGCCAAGCGAGAAGCACTGGTTTTCAAATAAAAAAATCATCAAAATCGCTTCACCCAGTCGAAAATTATGAGATTAACATACAGACAAAAAAACATACACGAGAATAGAGAACCTCCTTCTTTGAAGTCAGTTGAAAATATCACGTTCTTTTTCTCAACGAAAATCAGGACATCCTGGTGAGAAGTGACTAAGATAATTGTAATCAGTTTCGTTATAACTAAGTCCTCTTTAACGACACCGAGCACAAATATGGAAGAAGGGTTGAGTTGTTCTACTCTGTTGAACTAGTAATATAGCTTTTGATTTTTGCTAGTTTTGGCAATCTGCTAATTGAGTTGTGCCAGTATAGTTTTTCAATGACATATCACTGATACTCCAATATTGTTTTTTTTATTAATATCACAAAACAAACATGTTACATATACAGTTACTTGTCTCCTGAACTAGGTACAGTGTACCTGTATCTCAATCAGTGCTTTCCAGAGTCACAAGCAGTAAGTTCTGCGTACAATAAGTATTTAATAGAAGTTAAGTAAATTAAACGATAATTAAAAATTAAAAATATATATATAAAAAAAAAACAAAAGTGTGCAAAAGGACACAAAAAAGGAAAGAACTACAGTCATAGTCGAGAAGTTATGCGAATGTGTAGTGTAATTTGTATGTGTGTGTTTGTGTGAGTTAACTTTGTTGGTTTCATAGTGAAATGTCATGTAGAATGACCTCACAATTTATAGGTTAAATTATTAATATACCTTAATGCATTAATGGACACCATCCGACTTGTTGCGCGCACGCCTTATATATTTTGCAGTCGGTTTATTAATTTTCACGGTCACCACAGCATTCCGAACATGCATATAATGATTGTATAATTAAACAAATATTTTAAAAAGTTTAATATTGTTAAAAATATCGTCATGGGAGGTTTTATCGCATCCACCATATAGCCCGGACATAGCGCCAAGTGATTACCACCTGTTCCTGTCCATGGTGAACGCCCTTGGTGGTGTAAAGTTGAACTCAAAAGAGGCTTGTGAAAAGTGGCTGTCCAAGTTCTTCGCAAATAAGGAGGAGGGCTTCTACGAGGGAGGTATTATGAAGTTGCCGTCTAGATGGAAACTGATTATCGAACAAAACGGCGCATATTTGAACTAAATCCGATCACTGTAACACTGTTTATAAAGCATTGAATAAAGAGCAAAAAAGCGGAAGGGAGATATTTGACAACCTTATATATAATAGAGGCAGGCAAAGAACAGCTATAATTTACGAGTAAGTAAAACCGACTTCAAATCGAATCGTTAACAGCTAGTTATATTAGGAATTTCTAGCACCCTTATTCTCTTATATACGTATCCCATACATGGTAGACATTGTTATGTAGTACTTACCTAGTACTACGAGGTTAACTACATACTGAAAAAGGGTCTCGTAAGGTTTAACTGCATTAACTTGCGGGGAGTATAGATCGATATCTAGATATAGAAAAAGAACGCAAAAGGTGTCAGAATCATGCATAATGGAGATCGGGTATGATGGATAGGAGCAAATAATTCATATAGTCTATACCAACGGGTGTCGGGTTTATATAAATAGTAATTTAAATAAATTTATTATATCACAATAGATTATCAGTATATATGTGTCCATAGTGTGGGGCATGTCTTCTGTCTAATAAGAATTTACAATTGGTAGACTTTACATGTCTGAGAAAATTGTCACAGACAAGGGTATTTTCATGATATTTTCCTTAACCGCTGAGCACGTTGCTAATCTTAAAACATTTAAAATTGAAACAAATCAATTCATTGGTGGCGTACTATGCAACTTAAGGTACTGGAGCTATGATTCTCAATATATTTTTGTTTTATATATATAAAATATTAAACTATTTATTGTTAAATACAAAATGATTTTATAAATAGTAATTTAAATAAATTTATTATATCACACTAGATTATCAGTATATATGTGTCCATAGTGTGGGGCATGTCTTCTGTCTAATAAGAGTTTACAATTGGTAGACTTTACATGTCTGAGAAAATTGTCACAGACAAGGGTATTTTAATGATATTTTCCTTAACCGCTGAGCACGTTGCAAATCTTAAAATATTTTAAAATTGAAACAAATCAATTAATTGGTGGCGTACTATGCAACTTAAGGTACTGGAGCTATGATTCTCAATATATTTTTGTTTTATATATATAAAATATTAAACTATTTATTGTTAAATACAAAATGATTTTATAAATAGTAATTTAAATAAATTTATTATATCACACTAGATTATCAGTATATTTGTGTCCCGATCCTGGGCATGTCTTCTGTCTAATAAGAATTTACAATTGGTAGACTTTACATGTCTGAGAAAATTGTCACAGACAAGGGTATTTTCATGATATTTTCCTTAACCGCTGAGCACGTTGCTAATCTTAAAACATTTAAAATTGAAACAAATCAATTCATTGGTGGCGTACTATGCAACTTAAGGTACTGGAGCTATGATTCTCAATATAGTTTTTGTTTTTATATATATAAAATATTAAACTATTTATTGTTAAATACAAAAATGATTTTATAAATAGTAAGTAATATATACTAATGAGTACTCTTATATATATATATATATATATATATAAGTAAAGAGATAATAATACAGGTAAACAGTCACGAGGTATATTGTTTATCTTTTTATTCAAGTGCAGTAGACTCCGTCAGAATAGTAATGCATTGGAACAATACACCGCGCGCACACGGCACTCGCCTCGACGTGGGAATCAAAATAATCAGCAGATAACAGTAAATTAACATCGTGCGATGATAATCTATTTAACAAATATAGCAGAGCACACATATTGCGGTCGATCACTTTATTTGTGTGTTGCGATATCGAGTGAAGAAATCAAAACAAAACTGTAGAAGTGTGCCCTTGAAGTGTGCGGAGATAACGAACTCTGATATCGGCCCTTATCATTCTGCTCACCACGGACGGAAATGATAAATTTGTCATATATAAAAAAACGTGTACACGTTACGTTTGTACTCTGCAATTAATGCAATTATGGCGGTGATTGTACCCACGCATAAATGATAGTATGAACGAAAACAACAAATAATTATGTCTTTTTTCCGCTTTGAACTTGCACGGGTCGTGAAAATCAGCGCTGTCGCATCCTTGTGTCGGCATATGCTGAGACGGTCGCCAATATTGGCGTCATATCTTATGTCCTATTTGTCCGATTTTTGTTTTTTTTTCTGTCATTTTGATGTGTTTCATATTTTGTGGCAATAGAGAATATGTCTATGCCTATATCTATAAGTGCAATATGTGGATCTTAAGTCTTTTTTATAGTAAGAGGCACACATACTTAGGCTCACACACATGTACTGCCCACGATAAGAGTTGGGCTTAATAATCAAATCCTAATATGCAATAATATATCACCTCGAAGCTTTAGCCTCAGTGAAAAGGCACAATGAGAAGCTCAACGGTGATGCTGCTGGGATCAACCTGCTTGCTGTAATTCACAGGATATATTTTGAAGCACTAGATCATTTTTTTGGATATCGGTGTCTTACGAACGGGCGCCACAATTTTGTAATAGTTCTGTCAGACAGAGACGGAACACTTTACTTGGATTTTAATTATGCTTACAGTGGGTAGATCATATTATATTACTAAGAAAAATTAGTAACATTCTTTCGTCTATTCCAACCACTTGAACACAATAGAAGACAATCATGTATGTGAAGATGTACGGATGTGCGAAAAGCTATAGAGACATGCACACCATATACATAAAATAAAAACAGCGACGGAAGCACTCCATTAGGGTTAAAAGGACGATAATTTTTTATCATAAAAATCATCGTTTTGTATTTTGTAACTGCATTAGGAAAAAAATTAGACATAATTACAAATGGTGATTTCGCCAAAACCCCAACACGGAACCCCGTAGCGATATTAAATGACATTTTTTTTTCTTATACAATCAACTGCTACACGCAAGACTAATCAGTGAAGGCGCGCAGAAAAAAAGAAATTAGTTTTTTAAAGCCGGTACCGCAGCTTCCCGGCGAAGAACAGGCTCCTTTTAAGGCCTAATATTGCCTGTGGCCAGTTGCTTGGTGAATCTTTTCACTAATATTTTCGAGTGCATTGACTTATTGTAAAGTTAAAGCAGTATGGCCAAAAATTTATGTCAATGGCTGTACATTTTCAATTCAAATTAATAGTATAGTTTGATTAAAAATTTGATTTATGGACGTACAAGTGGCATCGAAGTCGTGTTACTAGCGTACTATGCAACTGGACACAGCCTACCACGGCTCTATTTACCACGCACTAGGCGATCAAGGAAAACATCGTGAGGAAATCTACATTGCCTTAGAAAATATTCTAAGACGCGTGAAGTCTGCCAAACCGCACTAGGCCCGCGTGGTGGATGATGCCCTTATACTCTTTTTGCAAAGGTCTCGTAACTTTAACTTATAAAGTCAGTCCCATCGGGGAAATACCGCGCCTTCCTAGAATTCTGATGTACGAGGGTGCGTTTTAAGTTCGCGGAATGAGAGGGATGGAGAGGGATGATTATGCTCATTAGGACTGTAACGTGTTCAGTGACTCATAATTAGTATATATACGAGCTTTCATTGTTATAACTAGTCTTTGAGTTATCGTCAACCAAGCAACAAAATCCGGAGTGAAAAGTGAAAATGGAAAAATTGAATATCGTGCCGTTATAAAGTTCCTTACCAAGCAAGGAAAATCAGTTCCGACTATACTAAATGAGATGTCATCGGTTTACGGTGACTCTTGCCCTGGAAAAACAATGGTTTACAAGTGGCACAGTTTATTCAAACAAGGAAGAGAATCACTTGAAGACGACCCGAGGCCGGGCAGGAGCGTCGAGGTGACCACGCCAGAGCTTATCCAAAAGTCTAAAAATTGTACTCGACGATGTTCGGCTAAAGAAGAAACAGATCGCAGAAATGGTTGGAGTAACGGATACAACCATTTTAAAATTCTGCACGACCACCTTGGCATGACTAAGGTCAGTGCAAGATGGGTGCCGAGAATGCTCACGCCGCCGCAAAACAACAGCGCGTAGAGTGTTCACGCGCATTTTGGACCTCGGAAATGAAGACAAGGATGGTGTTTTGAGTCGAATTGTTACTGGAGACGAAACTTGGGTTCATCATTATGAACCTGAGTCGAAACAAGACTCCATACGGTGGCAAAAAGGGCACAGCACCCCCAAGAAATTTAAAGTGTCGCAGTCAGCTGGAAAACTCATGGCTACGGTCTTTTGGGACTCAGAGGGAATATTGCTGATCGATTATAAAGATAAAGGTGTTTCTATAACCGGAGAATACTACGCTTCGATATTGGAGCGATTAAAAGAAGCTATTAGAGAAAAAGACGGGGAAAATTGACGAGAGGTGTGCTTCTTTTGCACGACTACGCGCCCGTCCACAAGAGCCGCGTTGCATTGGCTGCCCTGCATAAAGTAGGGTTCGATATTTTAAATCACCCACCCTACAGTCCAGACCTGGCCCTGAGTGATTATTATCTTTTCCCAAAATGAAAAAGAACTGCGGGTAAGAAATTTTCCACCGATGATGAAGTCAAGGAGGCAGTTTCGGCGTAAAGATGAAACATTTTTTTGAGGGTATAAATAAATTAATAGAAAGATCTGAAAATGTATCCGTCTTGCAGGTGAATATATTGAAAAGGAAAATAATTTGGTTTTTATTTTGACCCTTTGCCCCCATTCCGCGAATATAAAAACGCTCCCTCGTATAATAACAAATGACTGCTGGCGTGTTTCCGGTAGTTTATGAAGGGGCCAGTGTTCAAATGAACGCTAGTAAAGCTAAGTAACACCTTAGACATGTGCCACTGTTGGGCTCGAGCCTTCTCTGTAAAGAGAGCATTAGAGCACCGCCACGTGGGCCAATACGATCACAATTTTTCCTTTATCTCACCAAGCACGTGCTAAATCAACATTAAATGTCAAAATACGTAAAATACGAAATGTTTGTCAACAGTAAATGTCGGCAAACATTTCGAATTATGCAATTTATTGCGACCTTGTAAAAACTCGATGAGTTTCATAAGTGCTAACGCGTTAGACTTGATCCTATGGAATATGGTACAGGAATGAGCTATGTAGCCCAAACCGGTGCAGTCGGTATATAAATTGGAGAGGAATAACGTGAAGGACGAATGAAAAGTAGGGCTGGAGAGTTGGTACGCAATCAAACATTAAACGCTACAACGTGTGTACGCTATCTTTTATTTACGAAGTTTTGACGCTTTATAACGATGTTCTGGCGTCGCCGTTAAGGAGTAACTAGAATTAGATTAAACAGGCTTCTTCGATACGATTTATAGGAGTTCCCTGGTATATCTTAGAAAACCAAGGTCCTACGCGAAAGAAATTAATATGGGACCTAATTAAAGCCTTTCCAACAAAAATAAAATCGGTTTATAAATGTCCGTATATATGAGAGTACGAACCTTAAAAAATACATTCGAATTGATGATCTCGTCATTTTTAAGTCAGTTAAATATAATAGAATTTGGTCTTTGCTTGTATCGATACTACAGTATGGTATATCGCAATTATTTGGCGCACGGGAAATGATAAGATGCGCTCGTGCAATGTCGACGCAGACCTATCTCCTCTATTAGGCTTGCTTCCTGTCACAAATAAGGGAGCTACTACAATCAACTTACAGCATGACAACGAAAGTAGAAAAAATTGCTATCACACCGCTTTTATATCATTTGGGTTATATGAAGATGAAGACATACATAAATACGTTTTAAATATAAGATTGAGGATTGACTTTGAGATAATCATATACCATCATTTTATACTTTCAACACACCCACGCTCTCACACAAACACAAATAGCAGCAATCACAACAAGCATGTTAATGACTTAAATCTTTACAGTTTAAAATATGCACAAATTGACAAGTAAATATTATATAATAAATATATATAAGTATTAAGTCATATGTCAAGTGGAATATCAACGATAATTTGCATACTAGCAAACACAACAGTCATTTAACACACTAACAAAGTCAAATCGGAGATCGTGGTCATTGGGATGTACCCATTGAATAAAATTACTGGAAAGACAATTATTGTACATTGTAAACGCACGTAGATTCAAAGAACAGCTCCATTCACGTCATCAAATGGCCTTAATCGGAGGCAAAAATGGGGACAATAGCAAAATTATCCTCCTGACCGTCTTAATACATAACCAAAGGAAACGAAAACACGATCGCCGAAAAGTTCTGCATTGATGTACCAAGAAGGTGCTAATTGATTTTTTTTTTTTACGGCTGGTGAATGTTTTTTCAAATTGAGAGAACTAAGCTCGAATACTTAGTGTGAGCATTATATTGGGACACTTATTAGTAGTGGGGCCTAGTGACTATGCACTTTGAATATGATCTGATCGTCGCTAGTTTCAATTCCAATGGTTGCCCATCAGATCGTTAGTCGAAGTACTTAGGCAATATTCTAGCACTGCTTTTTAATAATTAAAAAAACTAACTAATGATAAAAAGAGATGGATAGATATTACTGATAATAAACTGAGTAATAAACAAAAACGAAGCGAGCAAATATCCCTTATACATATCAGGAAAACAAAAAATCCCTCGGCTTAGGCCGTAACGAACGGACTAACCTTCAAGGGTTATTGGGTTGTTCCAACAAAATTCCGTATTTCTTTTCCTTTTTTTCACTATCTATAAATTGGACTCGGCTTGTCATGAAGGTCACACTTAGTCATGCAACAAAATAGACAATCATAGTAAACGCTATTTCAGCCTATACAAAGTGCCGAGTCTGCTAAACCAATTGTGACAGAATGAATGTTAAGTGACATCACATTCGTTTTGCTAGTTATGTTTATCTGCTAGTTCAGTTGTGCCGCTGTGGTTTCCCAAAGGTGTCACTGACACATTGTGTTTTGTTGTTTTAATTGTTGTTATTTCTCAATCTTGTAAATAATGACGTTTTGAAAATATTCCGACACGTTTCATTCAATTAATCAATATCAAATAATCAATTTAATTGAAAATGACATATCAAAATTTTCTTTAGTTTTTGGCACAATGACAATTGAATTGTAATAGGTTGGTTTTATAGTTAAATGTAGTGTTTGAAGTCGTCAGTACTAATTAGACTGGTGGTTTACTCCACGATATTCTCACATTATTAAAACTATTTTACTATAACCGATATTTTATCAGTTAATATACGAACATCGGAAACTCTCGTCCTTTCTTACGAATTTATCAGCACTTAATAATGCTTACTGCAGTGCTTCTCTGTTTTCTTCTGCCTCTTGCGAAGCCAAACACATATGAACTCGTCAAGTTAAGTTTCCAAGGACTGCAGAAATATTTAAAACATAATATGTGCTGAAACAATCATGTGGAAATAAAAACGCCATGTTTTTTTTTTCAATACACCCTTTTTTGCTGTGCTTTTGTATTAGAAATTCTAGTATAAACAGAGCGTCAAAATATACGAGTATTTGCATGAAAAATGTATTTTAACGAAACGGTTGCATGTTTTTTTTTATAGCTTTGTTAGCCTGAAGGTTTTTATAATTTCACCAGAATGGAGGCATGCATTGCCCAGTTCCGTTTGTTAAAAAAAACGGAGGAGTGTATGTATAAAATGTATTTGCTTATTGAAATCAGCTAACCATGACCAGAATAACAATTTTAAATAATGAGAAGTTTCAGTGATCCCCTTTTTTATATGTCGCCAATCTGATCGATATATGTTCCTTTCTGCTAGGGCGGCCTCCGCCGATCCTACCCCTTACTTCTGAGATATAAATTTTCTTTGTTCATTCATATCACAAACGGTATAGTTAATGGCGAAAAATTAATACAATCAAGTCTGTAGTTACACAGTTAATCTGAAAAATAGTCTTTTACGTATGGAATAGATATAGAAGATATATATCAGATATAAAAGAGCCATGGTAGCTCAGTGCCTGAAGTTACGTTGCTAGTAACTCGAGTTCGATCCTCCGTGATCCGCCAATGAATTGGTAGCAATTTAAGTTCTGGTGTACCACGCGCGCGGTATTAATAACATCATGAGGAAACATACATATGTTAGAAAACAGAAAGTATTTTTCCTTACACAGGGTGTAACTTTAAGTATAGAATATTTTTCTATTTAAACAAAATGAAATGAATCATTCTCAAATGAAATGGCGATTCATATATACTATTGATTTTAAAGATCAAATAAAATAAACAAAAAAAGTGTGTTTAACCCATAGAAAATAGCTGCACCGTATACAAAATGATACACCCAACATCGTTTTACGTGGTATATTATCATTTCCATGACCGTGTTACCGTTATCAGAAGTATACAGAACTTAAGTCATTAGGGCACAATGTACTAATGCTCAATTGACCAAACAAACAATCAACATTAGCGGTCAAGCCAACGATATTTTTCACAATCTGCGGTAAATTATCTTTAGTGGGCCGTTGCCTATTTCTGTCGTCAGGGACGAGTGTGGCCAACTAAACCTAATACGAGAATATTTAAGTAATCAAACTTATCACCTAACTAACCACTGTTACTACTCTACTGTACTAAAGAATTTTTTTTATAATTTCTAAGCAAGTGCTTGACTACGATCCCACCTGATGTTAAGTGTAAATGCAGTCCTGGATGGTAAGACGCACTAGCTTAGTAAATGCCTATTCACTCTACTCTTGAAAATACCCACATTGTAATCGGAAGGAAAGACAGACGCGGGCAAACTATTCCAGTCCTTTGCTGTACGAAGAATGAAAGACGAAGCAAATCGCATCGTTCGGGTTTGAGGGATGTTCACAACAAAAGGATGAAATCCCGCAGTGCGTCTAGAAGTCCGATGGTGGAAAGGGGATGGGGGAATTAGATCATGTAGTTCCTGAGCACACTCTCCAAAATGCAATCTGTAGAAAACCGAAAGGCTAGCTAACTAGCTAAATACAATGAATAAAGTTATTTCTGTCTATCTCTACATAATTATTTTAAGTTTTACTGGTATTTCGGATTTTTACGTAGAGTGCGGCCTAAAGCGAAGTAACCTCTGATACAGTGAAGTACGGGCGAACAACCTCAATCGGCCACCAACAATATCAACCGCTAAAACAGCACGCTCTTTAATATTAATAGTTAATTTTTGTGTTTTTTAGTTATAATCTAATATTGTCACTCGCCATTAAATTGCTTGCAGTCTACACCTATAACTGCGATGCCATTAACTTTACAACTTTTTACTGTTTTTATATATTATTTATTAAGAATGTTCATTGTGTTGGTGTTCAATAAATAAATAAATAAGTAACATCCTGTACTTTTTTCACGCCAATGCTCTTTGCATACGTTCATGTTGGACACAGTAGATAAGAAAGTAGACGATATGTAATATGACAACACATTTAAGAGGCTTGTACTAAATTACCGTATCCGTAACAGCCTTTCTATTCACTGCTGGGCATAGGCCTTCTCTGTAAAGAGAGTGTAACGGCATAGTCCTCCATGAGGCCCTAGTGCGGATTGGCAGACTTCACATGTCTTAGAAATTTTTTTATGGACATATAGGCTTCCTCACGATGTTTTCCTTTACCGCCGAGCGGGTGGTAAATCAACACATAAATTTGAAATAACAAATTTATTGGTACCGGCACCGGGGATCTAACTCTGGTTGCTAGCGTTCCATGCAACTTTAGGCGACCGCCAAGACACTGAGCTACCACGGCTATATCTGTATTAATGTACTAAAATTTATGTATAAAAACCTGAATTTTAGTATAATTTATGATCATCGGAGAGTTCTGATTACCATAATATAATTATAAACATGTTCCTTATTTAATAAAGTCTCCAAGCAGTTTTCGATAGTTTCGAAAAATCAGCAGTACTGATTTGATTGGGACTAAGGAGGTTACAATTTATGTTGATACGTTTTCATTTATAATTGATTCATACTTTAAAAGTGCTCAGCGGTGTAGAAAAACGCCGTGGGAAAATCTGACTTGTCTCAGAAGTAAATAAAAAATATTTTAAAGACAAGAGCATGCTACGACGGCGTTTATAAAGGCTTTTTGGGAACGTTTATACCCAACGGTAGTTCTTATAAACATTTCATTAAGGAGTACTGTTTATATTTTACAACACACAAGGTACACCAACAACATAACACAAACATACATCAGTGATAAACATGTTTACTTAAAACCTAAGATCCCTATAAAGTAATGATGTATTTTTTCAATAATTAAAAAACTTTATTTTTAAAAGAAAAGATAACGAAATTAAACAAAAGGGCTAATCATTCTAGATGATTTCATCCTTTTGTTGTGAACATCCCTCAAACCCGAACGAAACGATTTGCTTCGTCTTTCATTCTTCGTACAGCAAAGGACTAAGGAATAGTTTGCCCGCGTCTGTCTTTCCTTCCGATTACAATGTGGGTGTTTTCAAGAGTAGAGTGAATAGGCATTTACTAAGCTAGTGCGCCTTACCATCCAGGACTGCATTTCCACTTAACATCAGGTGAGATCGTAGTCAAGCACTTGCTTAGAAATAATTAAAAAGATGACTTTCAACACTAAGATGGGGACTTAGTGTAAATTGAATATTTACGAGTAAAAACTAAAAACAGACTTCAAATCGCCCTCTTTGTATTTCCGTATTATCGTAAGAATATTACGTAATAAAATTGATCAGAACCTAACTAAACAATTATTAAGCTACCTTTGATGCACATCCTTTCCAATAAATAATGAATCGTCGAAGTCGTTTGGCGTGATATTGAGTTATTCGCCCATTGGTCGCGCACATACTTAATGCAAATTCAAGACATGGTTTCTCACGGACACCATCGTCAGAATCACATCAGATGCTGGGTGTACGAACGTCGAGGTAACAAACATAAAAAAAAATACAGACGAACTGAGAACCTCCTATTTTTTAGTCGGTTGAAACAATGTCAATCGAGTGTCAATCAATATGATGTAGATGGATTTGGTGTCCTATCATGATGAACGTTACTAAAATTAAGCGGAAAAACGAACAGCAAAAGCTGCTACGGTACCAAACTTATTGGAATTGTGGGATGAGACGGAAGATTAATTAGGATTTGGGTAGTGACATAAAAATGGAATCACGGCTATGATGATCGCCCCATTCACCTGACCAATCTATCCACTAAAGTACTAACAGTAACAGGCTATAAGTGAAAGACGGTTAGCTCGGAAGCTTTAACATCTTCACCACACTGGAAGGGAAAGGAGAGCTGAGCTAAAGTACACATGTGCCCGAGAGCAATCTCAGCCTGTAACGTCACTATGACAGCATTCCGATTCGAGGTACACATGCAAGTGATCTTAAACATGGTCCACTGCAGCCTTCTGTTAAAGCATTGATGTTGCTCATGTAAAAATCTAACACTGAATCATTAACACTAAAGATATCTCTAATTTACAATGTTTTTTACCGCGTACAAAATGGTTGTCTGATTGTTTCAACTGTTCGCGTGAGTCATGTATAGTACGATGATGGGAGACACGACTGGGACTTTGTTCTTTTAATTAAAAACCCTAGCAGCAATTAACAAATGTATGTGACACTATTTTAAATCTTTCGTTTGTCGAGTTATCGATATAGAAACATAGAAAGGCATGAACATATATTAAGTTAGCCGAGTGATTAAATGCTTTAATATTATAAATTAATCATGGGTCAAGAGTCTGTTTTAAGGGTATGGTCTGCGAAATGTAAGGTCGTGGGTAGTCATCATTTGTCTATTGACGTGAACCATCTTCTAGCACAAGCTCAGATTTAGTTGGAATGGTTAACAAGAATGATTATTTTTAAAAATAAAAGAAATGTCGAAACGCGTATATCAATGAGTGCTGGAATTATATATATAACTATAAAACAACTTTACTCCATAGAGGTAGGCAAAGATGGATTTCCATTTTGCGCAGTCAGGCCATTTACATCTCTCCTCTCTTCAACATACATATTTATCAGTTCCGGTCATGTGTCATCCCTCTTATTTTCTGTCACCAAATTACTCGATAAACATTCAACAATGTCAATGTACATTTAATTGTCTTGATTCTGGTACAACCATTCAATCAACAACAATGCTCTTATGAAGTGCACTTTTCCCTTCTCACCTCAGAATAGAACTTCAACTTTCCCTACGTCCATATCTATGTTACCATATTGAACTTTAAACATTTTTCTATATTTATTTTAATTTTTTTAGTTGTTTCATTTATTCAAAAATAAAACTAAAATTACTGGAATTTATACGAAATTCATTAACTTTTTTTTACCTATTACATCAAAATAAGCTAAGAACTAAGTTGTAAGGTAAAAGGTAAGTAGGTTTGAACTTATGACCCTGTATTTCACCTACCATACTCACTCCAAACCATAAGGCAAATAGCAACTTGAAGAAGTTAAATTGATGACCACGATGACCATGGGCACAAATTCTTTGCTTATATAAATTGTTTCTACTTGTGTAATAAGTTCATAAGTTTATTTCTGTATTACACAACTATCCAAAAAATAGTGAATGTTAGTTACAATGATTACAAATGTGTCTCAAATCTACATACACTATTATTTCACGGCAGAAATGTGCAATGGTGTAACCCACTTACCACCAATACATACAATCCCTACCTCACCTTTTATATGTTTCTTTGGACTTGTATTAGACATTGGTTACATGTAAACTATTGTTATTAGTTTGTTTACATAAAATAGTAGAAACATAATTACAGTATACAACAGTATAGAAAGCCCAGTTGGGCTTCTAGGTTCCTGAGAGACCATGGTTCAAAATTGAAGCTGGCTTATACCAATGAATTTTAATTTTTAATTTCTTAAGTAGAAAAATTAAATACTACAATTTAGGCCCAACATAGTAAAAACCAGATAGTGGGTACTATATTTTTGTACCTTTAAAAGGTTGAATAGATAAGGAAATTTATATATAGTCAACGGGTTAATAGTCTTATTGTAACTTTAACATTGAATCTAATTAGCAAGATATAAATTTGTTATTTTCTAATAAATATACTATAAATAAATAATAAATAAGTGTTTATAAACATAGTAATCCATTTAAAAGTAAATAAATAAGATATTTTATATCAACTAAATCTATGATAATAAATCACATTATTATCATGGCATGTAGTAACAAAAAAAACTGTATTTCTATTATATGAAAACATGAAATTCACTGAACAAAATCACTTACCTTGAAAGAACTGTGAACTAGTGTTTCATCCAAATCAATGACCATACATTTCTTATGCATGTCCTGATGTCTCACAGGGGGTAACAACGGCCGGGGTGCATGGTCAGACATGACCAGCAAAGGGGGTGAAGCCCGCCATCGATGCTGTTCGCGCCATTACTTCCAGGCGGTCCCTTGCCACGACCCCTCGCCAACAACACAGAAGGGATCGCAAAAACCCTCCGCCACCACTAGATTTTTTGTTGCCCAGAGCCGTGGACCCCGATACCGGAGTACCATCTCCCTCATTATGCTGGCCGCTGGGCGTTGTTCCTAAAAAAACCATTACTCATGAAGCAGTCGACGGCTATCGAGAAATCGAACGGCGCAAGTATTTGACAATCTAGGATCGTAGCTCTCAAGGTTGCTCCTTAAAATGTTTGCGCGGTTACACGTTCTATTTGTTTACCTCGTGTTATTAGACTCTCACAATCTACAAAAACTACATATAAAAACGATATCTATCTCGTAAAAGTCACTGTTTGAAATTGGTTACACTTTTAAAATATTTTTGCATCACAGAGAGGTAACATTATACGCTCCAATTTGATGGCAGTAGGTAACAGGTGTAACTCTGCATAGATTTACCTCTGTCGGATCCATAGTTGTTTAATTGTTCGTCATCCCGTGACACTTGAGTTATAATGGACGATGCGTCCATTTAAACATGTGTTTTTGGCCCTAATACAAATGGCAACGGAGTTTTTGTAAAATTTTAACACCATAAAACTATTTTTTATCTCCCTTCTATCTTACAAAATGGCAGGCAGGCTCTTAGCAAATACCAACATCGAGTGTAGCCAACGTAAAAACAAAAATAGACGTTCTGTCTCTTTTTAATGTAGGTAAGTGTTTTTATAAAACAAAACCAGAATAACTGCCAATGCAATGCTTTAGCGATTGTCCATGTCCTAGTTCTTACAGCTCTTGCAAAAACTAAAAATAGTCAGTAAGTGTTTAACTATTCACATAATTAAAAAACTATAATAATTTAAATATATATTTTTTTCAAAATTTAGAATTAGCAATCATTCAAGTTCTAAGGTATAAATCTAAATGTTAAATATTAATCTAAAATATTATTTTAACCTATTGAAGAAATACAAAATAAATACAATCAAATTTATAAATTGTAAAACCTTAGGAACAAAAAAATCACCTGGTAAACTTTAATATCTAGTGTATGGTGATGGACTCTCCGCACTTCACATATAAGACCTAATAAAGTAGGCAACAAGTACGTACAAACTCTGTATGGATTAAAATGAATTTTGATCAAGGTAATTTGTTATTTTTTTATTTAAAAAAATCTGAAAACATAAAATAATCTACGACAGTCATGTCAACTATAGTCTATTGTAATTTGTTTGTTAGTAGCTCTGTGAATATGTCCGAATGTACCACAGAGTGCTGTGTATATACTGGTATGATGGAATATACCAAGATATAGTTTGCTGTATGGATATTTTTGCTAGTGATTGTTAATTTTTATATCTTTTTACTTTTAAATTCTAATGGGGAAAAGAATAAATGTGTTTCAAATTTAAAGAACGACCTTTTAGAATATAGAAGTTTGTAATTGTGTAACGAATACGAAGTACTGTGACAATGTCACAAAAGAATAATTTGCAAATTCCTGATCGTTGGTTAAATTGTCCACGAAAAGCTGTTGGTCTAATTGCTGAGAAGTTCCAAGCATTTAAGACACCTTTGGGTCCCCATTTTAACGAAAAAGTTCCAATTGCAAATCGATTTACGCCGTCTATTTTATTTTCATATCTGAGAGGGCTTAAGGTATGTATTTTGTTTTATCAGCTGTTGTAAATAGAAAGTTGTATTTGCCGTTTTTATAAAGTTCTGGGTCCTTGTAAAATGAAAAAAAAATATTTACGTATATCTTTCAGCCATAGTAAAAATTGATGACTAATGAAAATAACATACAAAATTTTACACACACTGTTTATACAAAATTTTAATGTATCATTAATAAGAAAATGAACCAGTGTTTTAATAATAATTTAAAAATGGTGTAGAAAACGAAAGCTTGCAATAATACATTATTAATGCAAGATACACTTCTTTCTGAGATTTTCCTACAGTGTTACTTAATTAAGGCCCAGGGTATTGGACAATGTGGCAGATGGTGCATACTTCAACTCTGAACTTGTAAATACTGGCTTCTACAGGGCTGTTTGCTGTCTCCTACCTTGATTCCTCTTCGTATTCATGACATATCATAAACCTGTAATATCAATGCTATGTAAACAACAGCTTGTGATGTTCTATATTCAGGTGGCATGTGGAAATCTTCATTTCCATTTATAGTATACAATGAAGAACAGTAAGAATTATCAAAATATCTATATTATCTATACTATCCAAGAATAAAGTGATAATACATTTCTTTATTCATATAAAAGTAACCATTCAATATATATCTATATATACATATATCAACTTACATTTAATTATATATTTACATATGATTTAATAAAATTATAGTATACAAAATACACAGTTATATCCTCAACAGTTGCTACTTATATAGAATCTTTAGTAACCCAAACAGGTCCATATACATTTTCAGTTTAGGTATTACAGTTTGTACTTAATAATGTTGTATTATTTTAATTTAGATAAAGCTAGGTCTGTGGATTGATCTAACAAATACATCCAGATTTTATGACAAAAATGAAATTGAGAAGAATGGTTGTAAATATATTAAAATGTCATGCCGGGGTCATGGAGAAGCACCTACAAGAGAGCAAACAAGGTAAAATAACCTATGTGTTTTGTGTACAGGTATAGTACTTATTGTTTTTTATAAAGAAATTTTGTACTAAATTTGGTACATTGTAAGAGTTAAATTGAATTCACCACACAAAAATACAAGTTGAAACACACTTCTGAATCATATAAATATTTTCCCTATGAACCATAAATTAAAAGGAAAGTTAAAACATATTAATAGTTTTTTTTAATAAATTATATAAAGTAGATAACATATTTTCTTTATGATGTAATTTGACTGATTTAGAATATGGGGTGCAAGGCTCTCAGACATTAAATTCGTGGCAATGAATCCTAAAACAATGAGCACTCAGCATGGAATTACAATATACATGTATTACATATAAACAATGAATATATAATTTATTATATCACAGTTAAAGTATTTTATTCATTTAATGATAAATATATATACCTATAATATTTAATACGTGACATTTTTGGTTGTGTTCAATCTGCTGCTATCTCTATCTCTAATTACCGAGTCAATCGGACAGAGCGATGAGTCATAATGGGGAATTCACGTAATGGGACATTGAGTCAAACTTTTTTGCGAATGCCTCCTAGAGTATACTGATTTATAAGACGTTGTCACGTCAAAAGAAAATGTAGTTCATCTGATACGAATTATCATCATACAAGTCAGAGAAATTGTTCCAGTCTTTATATAGATGAACTGGTACACCTAGCTATCTCACTCATTGTGTAACAGAAAAATAGGATAAGCTATACTTTTGCTAAGGCTCTGTCAGAACAAGATACTTTTCTGGTGAAGCTAGAAATCTAGTTATTGTGTTTAGGTGTTAAAATGATTCACTTCTCAGTATTTGTTGGAGAATAAATCTTTGTTTTTTAGATTTTTCATTGACACTGTCAATGATTTTATAAACCAAAATCCGGATGACGTGATTGGTGTCCACTGTACACACGGCTTCAATAGAACAGGTTTCTTAATTGTTTCTTTTATGGTTGAAGAAATGGATTTCAGTTTAGATGCTGCATTACAACAATTTGCAATAAAAAGGTAATAACATTATAAAATAATCATCACTAATATCTGTTGGAATAGAGAATATTATATATAAACTAAAAACATATAGTTATGCAACTGTCTATATTTCTTCCTGACCTATTCTTTACTCCTGGGTAATTTAAAGTAAACCCTTAATATTTGTATTCAGATAGAGAGATTAATCAGGTAGATCTGAGGTATAATACCAGTTTTGGATTTTATTAAGAAAATATAAAGATTTTCATCCATCCATTTTTGTTTTAGTTTTTCTTTATTTGGTACGGTTCCCTAAATATTTTCTCCTGGAATATGGCACTGGCAAGTACTCGATAGTGTTACAAAAAAATATAGCTTCTTCAGACTTAGCAGTCTGAAATTTTTTATTTATGTTGCAGGGAGCCGGGAATATACAAACAAGATTATTTAGATGAGTTATACCGGCGTTATGAAGATTCTGCAGACTTCGCTCCTAGGGCACCTATGAGGCCACCATGGTGTAATGGTAACATTCATTTGATATTTTTCATCTACTTCAATTATTGATGTGCATGGTACACATCACTTGTTTTGGAAAGGTTAAAAGGTGTAGTCGGAAAGGTTGCTTCTTTATTTTTACTAAGAAACAAGCACAATCAGGAAAACTACAAACTCACAGGATACAGATGTGATGTGGAGGTATACTTCTGTGTTTGATGTGGTGAATGAGGCACTAGTAGCCTCACTCATCAAAAAAAATTCTCAATTTAAACTCAAATAATATGAAAGTGAAAAATACATGAATATAATTATTTTAATCTATTGTTTATGATGCAACTGGTTGTTAACTCAGCTTTTTGTAGCAATTGTAGTGAGCTGTGTTGGTATTTTGCTTATACCAATACCTTCCCGTCATCGGTATTCAGTACAAATGGACTATGAAATTAAAGTAAAAATAAAATTTCTTACTATTCTACACTTAATATTTTTGTGAATGTTTTTGTAGGATCCTGCAGATGGTGGTGTTCACTTAGGCGGTGCGCATTGTCATTAACCCTTTTCCTTTAAAAACAGCACCATAAAATTGGATCTGAAAATTACTCTAAACAAGGTATTGTTCTACTGTTCCTGTCCTCTTCAACTATTCAAAAGTAGTCTTGGTTTATTAATATTTGGCCAGCCCATCATCGTTCAATATCATCAGCTAACACATTCTGTAATTAATAATTTTTTTTTCTTATAAGTGTGATCTTTTCAGAAGAGGATGAAGTAGAGGAGTATGAAGATGATGATTCAGCAGCTAATTCATCACAGCCATCGCAAGCACAAGGCAATTCATCATCTAAGTAAGTCCACATGAAATCCTTGGAGATTTGTCCAATTCGTGCTTAAGTTAGCTGTGTTAGCAGGAGGCTGAAGTTAAATTCCGTATGCTGATTCTTAATACCGATTAGACCTTAATTCTTATGTGCAAATATTTATAGACTTGTTTTATAATGATAACAATTTTCTATTTTGCATTTGTTGACCTGTTTTGATAACCATGTCATTAATAAAATTACAGGCGCGAAGGTAAAGGTAGAAAAGGAAATAGAATAAAAGAGTTTGTACCACCCATAAATGGTGTCACCCTCTATGAATCCGAGCCTGAAGTGAGGGAGATACAAGAGAAGGCCCAAAGGTTTTGCAAATGGGAAGGTAAAGGCTTTCCGGGCTCCCAGCCTGTTTCGATGACCCTGGATAATATAGGTTTGCTGCAGACAAAGCCTTACAGAGTATCATGGAAAGCAGACGGGGTTAGGTAAGTAATTATAGCATACATCAAATTATTTTTCTTTCAATACTTACCAACTGACAAAAAATTAGTTCACTGAATCCTAATGAAGTAGACAGAAATAGCATTCGCTATCCGCTTTTTAGGTCCCACCTTACATGGTACTTAAATATTACAAGCCAATTGAGTTCCGGATCCCAACCATCAGTAAAATTCTTAGCCATTAAAATATCCTCCTCCCAGCGTCGACTTCCTTAATGATCCTCATGAGAACAGCCTGTCACCACTAGAAAACAGTGTTTATTAAATCATATTTACATTATATATAACTTTAATGAGCCTTAAATAATTTGAGTAATTATATTCTTCATCATTACCCACTTTGTTTTCTTGGTCACAAGTAGACTGAGATTAGATTCTGATGTCATACATATGAAGTGGTTCATCCTTTTTTAATTAAAAATTACTTTTTTATATAAATTATGTACTAAGTGACAGCATAAGTGATTTTTCTTGATATATAGAGCTAATATATTTTTTTCATATATTTCCTTATTAACCTTGTCCTTCAAAAGAGCCAAATATACACAAAACAAAAGGAATTTTATCCAAAGATCTATTCTTTTGCCAGCCATATTACAATTTAAAGTGCACTCTCAAGCTTGCCTTTGTCAAATAAGTCTTAGTTTTACTAAAACCTAGTTAAATAAAATGTCATACATATAAAAAGATGAAAATCATTTAAGATTATAACTTGTTACAAAATAAGTAATAAACCGTATGGCGCAAGCCGTGAGTGCTGTGCTACAACTTATGTTACGCAGACCATACCCATAAATGATTAGGCTATTGACACTTTAACAAAATTATCAATTTGTTCTCAGATATATGATGTTGATTGATGGAGAGGATAAGGTGTACATGTTGGACAGAGACAACTGCATATTCAAAGTGCATGGACTCAAATTTCTACACAACAAAACAATGAGACACCTGACGAATACTCTCCTAGATGGGGTAACACTATTGACGTTCTGTGTGCTTATTCATTATATACATATATTTTAAAAATAAGTGTCAAGATTTACCATGGAGTATAATCTCAATGGTACAAGTATGTTGTGTTTCAGATTTGTAATTGGAAAAGAATATTTTCCCGAGTACTGACGTTAGATCAACCCCTGT
This sequence comes from Meandrusa payeni, assembly GCA_029286785.1. Lineage (NCBI taxonomy): Eukaryota > Metazoa > Arthropoda > Insecta > Lepidoptera > Papilionidae > Meandrusa > Meandrusa payeni. The sequence continues at coordinate 14,136,311 of JAGSMX010000012.1, forward strand.
GACAATTTACCTTTTTATAAAATACCTTTACCTCTGTGAAAAGCGGACAGCGTTTGCTCCCTATCAACTCACTTTGGTTAAAAATTTATGAGGGTTTTTAGGTGGACGAATAAAGTACCGAATTATTATATTTTCAATTAACTTAATATTTTAAATTAATCCATATTCTATATAATACTATATATATATATATTGTATTGATTTGATCATTTAAGACTGAGCAAGTTACATATGCTCATTTATCTATATTTGTATATAAAAAACTTGGAGTTTGCATATGTGTTGTCTTTAAAGCTACTGGAATTAAGTCTAAGTGTATATATAGTCTAACATACATACAACTATACTAGTGCCAGTTAGTTTTTTAAAACGCTCCAGCCCCAAACTTATACCACAATTGAGCTGGAAGCTGTGTTTGCTATGGTACTAGTAGATAGCTAGCATAGAACTAATCCTATCTCCTTTTTAAACATGATGTTCTTTCTCAGGAGATGGTTGTAGATAAAGAAGATGGTGAAGAGAAACCTAGATACCTATGCTATGATATTATCAGATTTGATAATCAGAATGTGGGCAGAGAGTCCTTCTATCCAGTCCGACTGATGTGCTTAGAGAAAGAAATTATGAATCCTAGGTAAGTAAACATATATAATTAAAGTCATAATTACCAGTGATCCCAAGAAATTTGGTCTTTCATCATTGGACTCGGCTACAAGGTAGCAACACAGAGAAACAAATCACGTCAGAACAAGCACATTGATCAAACAAAATTGTAACTTTGTTCTTTGTAAATTGTGTAAGACAACATTTTCTCTTTTGAGTGACTCTTGTTAATTGAGCCACTAATCTTTATTATAGGAATAGAGCAATTGAGAAAGGTATGATAAGCAGGGGACCATTCAGTGTGCACCTGAAGGAGTTTTGGGACGTGCGCATGGCGCATTATCTGCTGGAGGAAAAATTTGCCAAAACGTTGTATCATGAGCCAGACGGACTGATATTCCAACCATCTAAGGAGGTGAGATATTTAGTACTATTTTAATATCTATATATATAAAAGAGATAGTGTGTGGGTATGTTCCATATAGGCTCCGAAACGGCTGGACCCATTTCAATGAACAGATTGACCTGGCGAGTAATCCTGTAAAGTTTTGGTGACATCCATCTTTTTGAACTGTCAAACAAGCCATATGTCGTACTTTTATTTCTGACATTAACTTGAGCTTGATATGTTTTTGTATAAATGATAAGAATGATTTTGTATTTTACTGATATGTACATGGGTGTAGGTAATGATCTTCTGCCGCTCGAGAAAAGAATAGAAGAGAATGAATACCCGAGAAATGAATAATTTAATATATTGTGAGAGATAAATTAAATATTTAGTTTATTGTGTAAATAAAATATAGCAAAATCTTGCCTGGCGAAGCGGACTGGGTAGTAGTAATAAATAAAAGCATGCCGAGTCTACTCCAGAAGTGGTCACAGTCTTGACCACTACTTCTGTAATAAGCTAAAATTACAGATTTTGCATGGTCCTGATAGACCACTCTTTCCTTGCAACATTCACGTACATGTTTGTTATCAATTCGGTTGATGTATGGATAGCTTGAGGACAATATCTTTGTCTACCCTGCTAGGGTTAAAAATACTTGACAGCTTATTATTATTTTTTTGTTGACAAAGGGCAGGTCTCTTGCTATTTTAGCTGTACATTTAAATAAATTTTACCCAGCAGAGTTTTTCCTTGTAGGGATATTTAGCTGGTGCTTGTAAAGAAGTGTTGAAGTGGAAGCCCAGCGATATGAACAGCGTGGATTTTAAACTGAAGATTGCCACCGAGACTGGTAAAGGGTAAGTAATGTAAAATTTCATATTCAATTTTGTTAGTTTAGATGAAATTATTTCAATTTCTTTATTTAGGAAGATTTTTAATACAAGAAAATTCATCCTCATAGGATAACTAAACTACCTGCGTTTTAAGCTCTTAAGATATTATAAAGTGGCCTACAGAACCAAATTCCAGATAAGCTTACTATAATAGTCGAATGATGGATACAAACACACGACCTTACGATTAGCAGACCTTACCGTTAGGCTATTTATGCACATTTTTTCTTAAACTACAAAACAGGTTAGCGTTAACGTGGAATAAATATGAGAGAATTTTTTTATTATTTACAGGATAGTAACAAAGAAAGTGGGATTGCTTTACCTGGGCCGCGAGAAGAACCCAATCGGCTCCATTAAACTGACCAAACAAATAAAACATTTGCACAACAAAATCATTGAGTGCAAGTTTGAAAATAACCAGTGGGTGTTCATGAGAGAGCGGACTGACAAATCCTACCCGAACAGCAAGGATACGGCCGTTGGTATGTGCCGCCATTTTGTTACTTATTTTAATACGATCTAATGGCCGAAGATTGCCAGCCGGCTTGTACCAGCAAGTTGTCAAAAAAATTCACTTCGCTATAATTGGCACCTATATAAAGATAAGCTCACCACCTGTCACATATGTAAGCTAAATAAAACGTGGACAGCAATCACTTCGGAAAGCTACTATCATCAGTTGATATACAGAACGGCTATACGGCTACAGAAATTACGAAAAAATATACAATAGTGAAATGCCAATCAAGATGTTACTAGTAACACTGTAGGCATAAACCGGAGCCTTTTTTAAAAGTTAATATTATAATAATTGTATCCCACCAACATACAAAAAAAGCTCATTCAAAAAGTTAAAAGAAAAAACAAGTATTTTGTAAATTACCTTAGGGGAATAATTAAAGTCTACTTATTTAATATCATGCCTCAGCGGACACAAAGGTGTTTGGATAATCGGTTATCAAATCATGTTGGTGTCTAATGTGTTAATGTTTTGACATTGCAGCGAGTGTTTGCCACATTATTAGTCATATATTTATCCTAGTGTGGCCAAGCTTTCTCTGAAAAGAGAGTGTAATATAAGGGAATAGTCCACCACGCCTCCTTTTGTGATTAGCAGAATTTACATGGCATAGAAAGTGAAACATGTAGGTTTCCTCACGATATTTCCCTTCAATGCTGAGCATATTGTAAATCAGCACTTTAAATTGCATAATACAAATTCATTATTAGTCAAACTCAGGTTCTAGCAACCTTACTAAGCAACTTATAATACTATAAGACGACAACCTGAACACCAAGCTACCACCACTATAATGATTCCCTTTTGTTCTTTTCACAGCTGTTTGGAAGAGTATACAGAACCCAGTTACAAAAGACTACCTGTTACACTTCATCAATTTGCAGGGATTCCACGACGACTCTGATATGCCACCGGCCCCCAAGCGTTCTCGTGTTTAGTTCATAATTGTGTACTTACTATAAGTAATGAAATATATAATAAATTAAATTATTACTCGTCTTATTATATTTTCACAATTGTGGTGACCACTGTAATGGATCAGCATGATCGCAAAAGTACTAAGGCCTTGGAAAATACTATGAAGGTATACAATACTTGGTGAAGTATAATAGTGTTGTTCTTTACGCACACTTGAATTGGGGAGTTAATTTAACTTGACAGACAGAATACTTATTAATTAGAATCAAAAAACTAAAGTCTCTAACTATCAAATGGGTACCAACTAGTATTTTATAGTTGAATATAAAAACATTTTCCATTTTAATTATATAATAACAAATAAAAAATATTAATTCCAGTAACAAAAAATATGATAAAACAAATTTACTACAGCTTTCAACAATTTGATAATTAATATTGCAGACTAACATATAATTTTACATTTCAATATACCAATTTACCTTCCACCAGAGCAATTACAAATTTGATGAAAGTAAATATTGCCACCTCCTCTCGCCGTCAACATCAGTTTGTTTCAATTTATTTTCCTTTGTGAGTTTAATCAGATGATGGTTCACATTATAAGCTGCAGCTGGCCACAGGTGTTCAGGTGTCTCCGTGTATATAATCCTCACCAAATCCATCTCTGTGAGCTGTTTCTCTGCATTATTTTTTAAAGCCTCCAATATTTGGTTCTCCCTTAAATTTCTATGAGCTATGTAATATTCAATCTTTTGTATTGGATCCTGCAAATATATTTAATCACCAATTAGTTTACCATATGGATATAATTTGCTACTGATAATTGTAAATTAAAAACTGATGTATTACGAAAAAGAAAGCTTTTTTAATAATTTATTTCCTTTACTCAAGATCTACTTAAAATACATATTGTTTAACTGGTTTTACCATTGTTACAAACATGATATGTTCATGTTGTCAATGGGGGAAATAAACAATGCATATACAATATCTGACAATGGTATCTAAGCTCATATGAGACAATACAATGAAGGAAATTAAAACCCCAACTGCCAACTTATACATCCACTTCCACTGGTCTGTCTCAGCATGAAAGCATAATGTAACTTTATTATATTTGATAAAATCCATCAATGATTTTCATTAATGTTTAGCCATAGGCTCCTCCCTTGAAATCATATTCTGTTGACATGTGACATTTCCCATTTGTCTCAAGTGTACCCCAATTGGAGTAAAAAACATGACTTTAATTGTTTTTTGTAAGTATATGTTACACTAAATATATATATATATTTAAATATAAGGTCTAAAAGATAAGTGTTTTAGTTTGGTCGCATATTCTTCAGATTTTTTTTTTTTAACTTAATTTCAGGTTTATTTAAAAATAATTAAATGATTTAACTTAACTAAGACTATTATAAAACCAAAGGAAACAAATTAAAAATATAAGTTAGTATTAACAGTAAGTTTGTATAATTGTAGTTACGATTCAATTTAAATATAATTAAATACTGGAAACTTACTATGTGTCATTTTGAATGGACGATTGGATGGAATATGTCTATTTTAACAAATGTAGTGTCACACAATGATAAACCTACCTCAACAACATTACCGTGACCAGGGTAAATAACACTTGGATTTAAATTTAATATTTTATTCAAACTCTTCATATAGGTATAAAGATCTTCAAATACTGCTGTGCCTTCACCTAATATGCAATCTCCACTGAATAGAATGTTGTCTTCCAACAATGTAAGGACTATGTGGTCAGTTGTGTGACCAGGAGTGTGATGTATTTTGACTGTAGCCCCTTCAACCTCAATCTCTTGGCCATCAGACAACCAATTTAAGGGTAATGACAAGTCTTCATCTCTTGCATCCTCCTCACCTCGCTTGTGTTTCCATACTTTAGGTTCCTCTGTAATATTTTTCTCAATTATCATTTGTTTAGATTTTTTTAATACAAAATTGGCTCTCGTTTGGCTTCTATCTCGCTTGATGGAAGGGAAAGATGAAGCCTAGGATGGAACATAGAAACCTATAAGGTATCTGTTCACATTAGCCTTAAGGGTGTCCAGATTGCATTTGTATGGAAAGACTGACCTCAGCAGAGACTTCCATTTTTAGCCATCCGCTTAAAGAAAGAAGAGGCAAACCACCTCATGCAGGCATGTCTACGATGTAAAGGTTGTGCTGCTGAAAATAAAGCTAATGATGCTTCCACAGCGAGTTTGGAAAATATTAGTAATAATTTTAACATACTAGCAATGGTCCCATATAAGTCTTCAACACCTCCAATGTGATCATGATGCCAATGTGTCACCACTATATGCTCAATGTTAATTTTTTCTGAGTGGATCACATCCTGTAAATTTCTCTGGTACTCTACAACATTTTTATCACCAGTATCTAATAATATGCGACTAAAAATAAAAACATGAATTAGATAAATCGGATAAAAGATACGACTTCTATAAAATCAATTGTAGGAGATAATTTCATGTTCATACTTCTTTCCAGTTCCAATTATGTATGTATTGGTTCCTTGCAGGGTCATGGGCCCAGGATTACATCCTAGTATTCTTATTATTCTACTCGAAAGTCTTGTCACTATCGGAATCACCACTGCCATTGTGAAAAATTAAAAACAGTCAAAGGTTACTAAAAACTATATAAAATGATAACACTGATAATGACATTTAACTAATTGCAGAACTTCACCAATAGATTGCACAGTATGCACAGATATCTTACTAGACTTCGAAATCCCTGATTATTAAATGGGGCATGTAATATAATCAAGAAAAGTCCTATTTACTATTTATGTTTTAATAAAAATAATTGTATACTCTTTGGTTTTAATCTTGTTTGCAAGTTGCTGACAGTCTGTCAATTTGTAGGCAAGGTTTTATATCGGAAGGAGAGGCCGGAGTACTCTTAGGACATCCGGCCAGAAACTCTATTTGAGAAATTCAGCGGAAGAGAACCGACATTTATTTTGATGTGGTAGCATTCTGATTTTTGACCCAAGGGCCCGAAGCACAGGTTGCTCATTTGCTTCAGTCGTACTATAATATATAGATAGATAGATAGATATAACTTTATTGTACACCAAAAATCAAACAAAAGGCATTACATAATATACATTACTATAAATTAACACCCTACTCTAATAATATCTATTTTAACTTTGACTCGACCAAAACCACCAATGAAATATAGAATCTCTTCTCTAATCCAAATGGAATAAGATAGTTCAAACGAAATTGAACTTGCTGGGAAATAAAGTTTCAAAAAGTTTGATTGACTATACTTTGGCTTAACACTATGGCAAATAAATAAATAATAAACATAGTATTAACTAATTTAAGTAGTAAATATTGAAATTAGCCCTTTAATTCAAAAGAAGAAGAAAGCAATGGTATTGGCAAAAAAAATGATTTTTAAAATATAGTCACACTGTTTCTGTTTTTGGAAGGTTGTTTGATATAAAACTATTTCTGACATTGACATTTATAAAAATGGCTGGTGCTCTGACGAGAGTAATTCAGGGATCCAAAACACATTTGGGTTAGTAATTTCCATTGTTTTATTTATAAAGCAGAATTTACAATTGCTTTATCAAAAATTGTCCAAAACCCACAGAACTTCTTATGTTTTTATTTTATACGTCAATAATTTGCTTACATAATTTTGACATCTTTTACAGGCATCGTTGGCCCATTGGTGAACATTAACAATGGTTCAATTCGTTTTCAAAATACCAAGACACAATTTGGACCCTTGGCAGACAGCGATCGCATCTTTACAAATCTCTACGGTCGCCACGACTGGCGACTGAAAGGCGCTCTAAAGCGTGGAGACTGGTATAAAACTAAAGAGATCCTAGCCAAAGGAACTGATTGGATTGTCAGTAAGTATTATTTTTAATAAAGAGTATAACATGAAATCATTTTCAGAGATGTAGATATAACTGCTGGCTCAATTAAAAAAAATTACCCAAAATCTTAATTTATTACATCCGAATGAACTTCTAGATACATATATTTACAATATGGTTATTTGCAAACTATTAATTCTCGTAAACGACAGCAAAAAAAAATTTTTACTTGAGATTTTATAGGAGAGATTGCAAAGGAAATTTATTAAATAAAAACGTTAAAAATACTGAATACCTAAGAGTAATCCTTTTCTACCCTGTAGCCTATTTTAAAGTACAAATTACCCTTTTTCCAGTTTTTATACAAAAGGTAATGAAATTTCTTAAGATTGCACAATGAATAAAAATACTGTCAACTTTGCAAATTATTCATGAATAGTAACATTGTTGTCAAGAATGGATGAACCACTTATAATGTATTTATGTATAAATAGCCGCCAAGAGACCGTGACATTAATTTTTTTTTATCGTTTATAATTTTCCTTGATAATAAAATTTTATGTGATCAGATGTTTTAAAATAAAATTATGTCATCTCATATCCACTTGAAGCCTTAATTCTTACAATTTTTGTTCTTATATTTATATGACTTTTTTAATTGAACATTTTTTAAATGATTAAAGATTAGGAGCATGTAGGTTCACCATCTGAGGGTTGGTTGCAAGTTCAAATCTCTGACTGGCTTATACCAAGAAATTGCTGTTTTTGGTTTTTAAGAAGCTGCGATAAATCAGTCAGTCTTTTCGACCAAGTATGACGGGAGCCTTCAAGAGTAGAGTGAATAGGCACTTACTAAACTAAGCATACAATCTTTCGACTATATCACCACTTAACACCAGGTGGGATCATGGTCAAATGCTAGTTTACAGGCATAAAAAAATATGTATTGAAGGGTTATAGTTAAGTATATTATTATTGTAATTATCTTACTTATTTTATTATTTCTTCTTGGTGTTTAAGTTATAGCATCAAATTGGATATGCTGTAATGTTGCTGTAATTTGGTCTTTATTTGACCAAATTACAGCAACTAAATACAAATAAATAAAAAATACATCACAGTTTTCACTCAACTTCACAATTTTACTCTTTAACGTAAATTAAACGTTTTTTTTAACCTTATATAAAAATATTTTATCTAATTTAAAGATGAACTCAAAACATCGGGACTTCGAGGCCGTGGTGGTGCAGGGTTTCCAACCGGGATGAAATGGTCGTTCATGAACAAACCCTCAGATGGACGTCCTAAATATTTGGTTGTGAATGCTGATGAGGGTGAGCCCGGCACTTGCAAGGACCGTGAGATCATGCGCCATGATCCCCATAAGCTGATCGAAGGATGCTTGATAGCTGGCCGTGCAATGGGTGCTCAAGCTGCATACATTTACATCAGAGGAGAGTTCTACAACGAGGCCAGTAACCTGCAAGTGGCAATTGCGGAGGTAGGTTTTATACATTAGGCATTCATTTTCATTTAAAAATATTTTTTTTTTTGCCAATTTGATTTATAATAATTATTTATCTTATGTACAAAAATATTTAAAAATAAAATAAAAAACAACTCCAAATAAGTAAACTAAAAACATTTTCTTTCTTCAACACTCTTATACTGTCAAATACTCAAATACTGTCAACTTGTGGAATCAACTGTCGCCAGCGGTGTTTCCGAACGTTTACGATTTAGGTACCTTCAAGAAACGAGCCTTTTCCTATCTCAAAGGTCGGCAACGCACCTACAGCTCCTCTGGTGCTGTGGATGTTCATGGGCGACGGTGATCACTTAAGATCAGGTGAGCCGTATGCTCGTTTGCCACTTTTCATATAAAAAAAAAAAGTCATTGTTGTTAAGGAATTCAGTAAGGAGTTACTAATCAATATAGCAATCAATAAACATTTTTCTATACCAACATGAAATCCCTGATATAAAACTAGCTTTACCCTATGTCAAATACCATTAAAATGAAAGGGACTTAATTGAAAGTAAAAGTTCCAGTAAAAACATTACAAAAAGGTAAATAAATGAATAAAAAGAGTTTTTTTAATTTATTTATTTAATACATTTTACATCTAATATTTTACACATTAAATCGCATCCCAAAAACCTATCCCAGGTTTGTCTGGATGCTCAGCATTCAGTTCTCGTCCATTTTTACAATGTTAGTAATATAGAAAGAGAACACCGCAACACCTCGTCACGAGCCGTTGCGTGCATCCTTTGCAAACGAACGCACACACCCATCGTAAGCGAAGACGCCTCAATGCGTGTGAGCGTTCGATACAGGCTGTTCTTAATATATATTTTTTACACACGATACGCAAATGTTATAAAAAATATTTTTTTAAAACAGTTTTAATCTTCCCGAAGTGGCATATAAGTTAGTTTAGCTTAGATTGTCCCAATAGATTTCGTTAATAAAATAGCTACCGACCGAGTCGTGGTTCGGCTTTCTCGGGCGCCCTCGGATCGGACTGCTAACGCGTAATAATGGTAACCGTCCAAGCCATCCACCATTCTTACCATCTAATAGAGGTTCAGCCAAATCCGGTGAAGCAGTAAAGGCCAGCTTCTCTGTGCCAACTGTGATACTTCGCCAAAAAAAAAAAAACAGTTTTAATGTTTTTGTTGTTAATGTCTTTTTTGTTTGTAATGGGAGTGTATTGATTGATTAGTGTCGGTATTAGGTATTGCGATGTTCGCTTACCGTATATGTTACAATGAGATGGTATTCAGTTTTTTATTGGTTATGGTACAAACATAAAAAAAACGAATTATGAACTCACCCCCTATTTTGAAGTTTATAGAAAATGGGTTTTATTATTACTACTGATTTATTAAAACTATTTAATCAATATTTCATATCTAAAAGTTATTTGCTCACATGCGTAGAATCACTATATACAAAACTTTGACAATTCTTCAGGATTAAGAATTAAATACACTGCTTGTAGTAATAGAATATTATATATGTTTTTGTCTTTTGCAGGCATACCAAGCAGGTCTAATAGGTCGCAATGCTTGTGGCTCTGGTTATGATTTCGACGTGTACGTTCACCGCGGCGCTGGGGCGTACATTTGCGGTGAGGAGACTGCGCTCATCGAGTCCATAGAGGGCAAACAGGGCAAGCCACGCCTCAAGCCACCTTTCCCTGCTGATATTGGTCTATTTGGATGCCCCACCACTGTGAACAATGTTGAGACCATTTCTGTTTCACCTGTAAGTTATATTTAGACATTATAAAAGTATGACTCTAAAATTGTCTTGGATTGAGACCTTATACCTTCCTTTTAACACATTCTTCTTGATTACCCTTAAATTCTATGGACCTTAAATAGTGAGTGAAACAAAATTCATAATGGACATAATAAAATGAAATAAAAAGATATTAGTCACCTCGTTCCCCTCCCCTCCCATCCCCTTTAAAAAATATAACTTTCGACAAATTGAGAACCTCCTCTATTTTTTTGAAGTCGATTAAAGTTATGACCATGTTCAACACCTTTACAGACAATCTGCCGTAGAGGCGGTTCGTGGTTCGCTTCATTCGGCCGGCCACGTAACTCTGGCACGAAGTTGTTCAATATCTCCGGTCACGTGAACACGCCATGCACCGTCGAGGAGGAGATGAGCATTCCACTCAAGGAGCTGATCGAGAGACACGCCGGTGGAGTCACCGGCGGGTGGGATAATCTGCTCGCTATCATACCAGGCGGGTCCTCCACGCCACTCATACCTAGAGAGTAAGTTCTTCCTTTTTATAAATAAATTTTAGGTTGAAAGCGTCAATAGTTGAATAGCTTCAGACCGTACGGTCTACGAATCGAATAATCCACCATTCGACTATTGACTTGAACCATTTCCTAGCACAAGCTTAAGCTTAGTCAACAATTTTCAAAACATGAAAATTTTTAATGAAGCATTTAAATGTAAACCAAGAAGTTAGTGACAGGGGACTTATGTTTTAACTAATTTATATAAATACAAGATACTCCAGCGGTTTACAAACATATTCAATATGTTCACTTAACAACAAAATAATCTAGACCAGACCCCTATCCAACAACAACTATGACAACGAATGTCAAAATCTGCCTTCATGTAAGCATCCGGAACTCATGAATAAGATAAAAATCTGTAAAAGTACAAATAAGTTTCTGCCTTGTTTAGTCAAAAATAAATTATTGTAAAAGTGTGATTTTAAATGATGTGAGACTACTTGCTGAGTGACTTCTAATGTTAGTGAAAGTTCCTTATGTGTTTGAGTCGAATCTTCCTCCAATAATTTCTCCACATCTGTATAATCAACAATTTTTGGCCTTCCATTGCGATTCAAAATAACCGTTTTTACACCAATCAAGGATGCATTTTATGATTCTACAAACAAGCATGCGTCTCAGGTGCAGATTATTTGTTAAATTAAAGAAAAACATTTCAAGCTCGTTACAATCTGCAAAATCTAACGTAAACCACGTGCAAGATGCACGCCATCTTTCACGTAACGGCGGAAACTTATTTGTACACCTCATAGTTTTATTTTATATACTTAACAATAGCATTTATTTATTGCAGTGTGTGCTCAACGGTGATGATGGACTTCGACGCGCTGGTGGCCGCGCAGACGTCACTGGGAACCGCCGCCATCATCGTGATGGATTGCTCCACCGACATTGTGAAGGCGATCGCCAGACTCATCATGTTCTACAAGCACGAGTCCTGCGGCCAGTGCACGCCGTGCCGCGAGGGCGTCTCCTGGATGAACAAGATCATATACAGGTGCGTCTTACACGCCATTTATGCTACCTTTATTAAAGGTAAAAGATCATATCAAAAGATCACCTACCCGCTGGTCTAACCAAATTCGATTTTCCCGATCCAGGCATCAATGAAATAGTTTGTTGCAATTTTAAGTGCTGAATTACTATGCGCTTGGCGGTGAAGGAAAACATTGTGAGGAAACTTACATGTCTTAGAAATTTTTCTAGGATATGTGAACTCTGCCAATCTTATACTCTGTTCACACAGATGGCCCATGCAAAACAGTGGAACATATGTAGGCTGTAACCTTTTAACCTAAATTGTTTAGTACATTTCATCATGTCATTCCCCTGCCGTAATGGGCCCATTAGGCAGAAATATCAAATCACGCTGCCAAATGGCACCCACATATAGCGCCCCTCCCCACCCTTATACTATTTAAGTATATCTCATTTATTTATTATATTTAACCCCTCCCTGCCAACAATTACCAATACATTTGATATAGTAATTGGGATCATTGGGCATTGTGTTCAAAAGCAGTAGCCCGATGACACCCTACCGTAGGGTAACCTACCCAATGCGAATAAAAAATAATATAAAAAAAGTAACTATGTAGTTATCTATATTATATGCTATCTGTGAATATGTGTTAAGCCGGCGCTGTTTCACAGATTACATTTTGGAGAGTGTGCACAGGAATTACACGAACTACCTTCGGACGTTTAGACACTCGGCGGGTCTCCATCCTTTCATAGTCGATGTATCGCGCGTTCGAACGAAGCGATTTCAGTCATCGTTCATCGTGCGCACAGCAAAGGAGTGGAACAAGTTGCCGGCCCTCAGTCTTTCCGTCCAAGTACGACGTGGGAGCCTTCAAGAGTATAGTGAATAGGCACTTATTAAACTAGCGTGTACCATCTTTCGACTATATCACTACTTAACACCAGGTGGGGTCGTGGTCAAGCGCTAGTTTGTACGTATAAAAAAAAGCAGAAATGGACAAAGCAGGCCCAGTTAAAACTTCACATTTTGTCCAACCGTAATTCGTAAAAATGTACCATTTTCAGATTCGTGGAGGGTAATGCTTCACCTAAAGAAATTGATATGCTCTGGGAAATCTCCAAGCAAATTGAAGGTCAGTGTTGGAGTCATCATTTTTTTTCCACTAATATTATTAACACCGTAATTTACGTTAACAGTGGAGGACGTGAATGGCGGATTCGAACCTAGGATCTTACGGTTCGCAGATCGCACACTCTTAACCATTATATTTGACACTTGAAGACAAAATCACGAATGATTGCATTTTATTTTTGATGAACATATATAGAAGGAGCTAGACTCGAATGTTTCTAATGATTGGGAAGTGAGAAGTCGCTTCGCCTGAACCTCTATAAATATTAACACCCCACAAGGATCCACCCAGCGAGAGCTAACTTCAGCTTGGGCAGTTACTAGAGGGCGCCCGAGAGGCCCGAACCATGACCGGGATCGATAGCTTTTCCGAAGATGGGAGAGAGAGCCGTGGTACCTCAGCCTCCGGGCGGTGAGCTCAAGTTGCACAGTACGCTAGCAACCCGAGTTCGATCCCCGGTGCCGGCACCAATGAATTTGTTGTTGCAATTATGTGCTGATTTACCACGCGCTCGGCGGTGAAGAAAGACATCGTGAGGAAATCTACATGTCTTAGATTTTTTTTCTAAGGCATGTGAAGTCTGCCAATCCGCTAAGTGTGCGTGGCGGACTTCTGCCCTTATACTCTCTTTACAAAGGCTGCAACTTTTAACCATATATTTGTCGTATTATCTGAGCAGGGCACACGATCTGCGCGCTGGGAGACGGCGCGGCGTGGCCAGTGCAGGGCCTCATCAGGCACTTCCGGCCGGAGCTCGAGCGGCGCATGGCCAACTACGCCGCCTGCCACGGGCCCAGCAAGGCGGAGCGACTTTATTAAAAAACACCTTGTAACATCGTACTACGTCATTAATGTATTGTAGGCAAATAATAGTTATGTATATAGAAAAAGTCCCTTTGAACGTTACATTGGCCGTTACTGCAACGAGATTTGAAACAACACATATGGGCCTTGTCGAGATGAAACGATTATGTATTGTATTGCTGTGACGCGGAACCTAGGCCTTTAATAGGCCTTAGTTCAGCGCTGCTCAACCTTTTTTTAAAGGGTCGCAATCTGCTGGTGTCGCGGGCCGCAATTCAATTATGTTGTGACATCGCGATTGTTACAAATTGTATTAAACAATTATGAATGCATCCATTGAGTATATTTTATGGTTAAATGACACACCAGATGAGCCAGCCACAGACAAGCGGTCCGTAGGCTGAGTACAGCTGCCTAATGATTTTTTTGACTACCCTGCGCTGATTGGCTAGAACATTAGGGTTGATAATTTAACAATAACGTCATTTTTATTATATATCCGGATATTATTTATTGATTTATAATAGCGATATATATATAAATCTAATAATAATGTTGGCTCGTCACTATTAAAATGGCGTCGTTAATGTTTTTGAGCATGTTACCGGCGACAAGAGACTTGGACTCTTCTAATTGTGTTTTATATAGAATAATTATTGTCATCTCTGAAGATAATAAATAAATCATTTAAAAATGTTTTATTTCATACCCTGATTATTTACTACAACTTTAAAACTTTTATTTATCAGATGATAAGTCACTTTTCCCCTTTCTTATTTATTATAAAAGTTTGTGCCCGATGTATAGGGATGGGTTCATCTATCACCTTGGTGAAAAGTGGACGACGAAACCTGTCTCTGTCTATCCAGCCAGTGTTAAAGGATGTGAGCTTATTTTTTATATAAACATGTTACGTTCGCCAATCCTCGGAAATCGATGGCCAGTAATTTTTTTACTTTACCGCATAAAACGTTGTACGTACGAAATTATACTCATCGATTACGCCAGTCGAAGTATATGTAATGCCGTATTAAAATAATTTTCCGCTAAACTAGATACCCAAAAACCAATGTTGATAAGAATTATTGGCTGTCAGCTTCCACATAATTGCGCATTTTAACTAATTATTAGGCAATATTAACCAATACAAGTTTTTAATTTATATGCGGTCAGACTTGATATTAATTATAATTACATTGCAAAAATAAAATCTAATTATATTGACGTCCAGATAAATGAAGTGATTAAGTGTGTGAGTTCTAATTACGGTTCAAAATTTATTTAAGAGTATTTTTTCTAATAGAAAATATCATCCTCAAAGGACAGAAAAGGAGTGTAATAAAGAGTCATTGTTTCAGAGAAAACAAAAGTACTTATTACGTATTAAACATTTTCGTAGTAAGGCTTGTGTTTTCTCTTAAATTATTACTTCGTATCTTATATTTATCCTTTATTTGTACACAAAAAAGTACCAAGACGCATTCTCTGCCAGTCTACGTCTTAGTGTTGTGTGACAAATAGGAGAAAAAATGCATGTAATAAAGATTTTGTGTGTATGATACGTGTAAAACGGTAAATTGATACATATATCCAGCTGTAGATGAATAGGGACAGAAAATAGTAAATATAAAGCTATTTTTTGGTTACGTATACGTATACACTTTACGGGATTGCCGTTGCTGCAAAGCAACCGTTTTTCCGCGCAGTGCGCCCGTTTTAGTCATTTTTAAGCAATAGCGGATCTTCCGCGTCGGAATTTCCGTCAAATGTGACGTACACTTTATCGTTTGCAAGTAGTTCCGATCCGAATTCTAGCAGGTTTTACCAATGGGTTTCCTTTTCTCGGTTTCTTGTGTCCAAATAATCTCTTTCTGCTCTCCTATTAAATATGATTTTTTTTGCTGTCTCTACTTACCCCGTTAAGGTTATCGTTGCGTAAGCTTTATTTTTGTTTTGTACATCCTAGCTATATTGCACAAATAAATCAAATTGAATGATTTAAAACCGAAATATACGCTACCATACATGGCGAGAAAATCCAACAGTAGTAGCCACGGCTTCCTATATATATCAAGATCGGGTTAGTACCACGACTTCCTATAATACCAGCTTGGATTTCAGGTAAGTTCTGCCTTTCGCCTCTTCAGATTATGCCGGTGGCGCACTTGCAATTCCTTAAATTTGTGTGTGTTGAATAGCGGTATAAAGACCGTATTGTCATAGACATGTAATTATCATAACGCATCGCTCGTCTCTTCAATGTATAAAAAGATTGTGGTGAAGTGTAGATTTTCCCGAACAAGCAATAAAGCAACTCAGTAAAGGATAAATACGCTTAAATGGCAATAAGTTCTGTACCTAGCTCTAAGAAGTATTTATCGATAGGGAAATAATGGTTCTCAATACAAACTTTCCGGCGGATTTCCCAATAAATTGTGTAATTATCAGTGCCACAGAATTGTTGAAATCCAAGTAATTAGTTATTTTTAAAAATACAATTGTTACAACAAAATGCACAAGAAAATCGCACTGGTTTGTCCAGACTGCACAATCGCTACAACATACGTATATTTATATATTATCTGTGAAGATGTTATTATGGTTGATTGCTATTGAAAGCTCTAAGGCTTCAGCTTTAAGCCCGACCTCTTAGATATCCCTGACCGTATTAGAAGTATATAGTAAATATTTTGCGTGATTAAGCGCACCCTGACTGGGAAAGTACCAACTTATTGGAGTGCGTTACGTAAGAATCGAAATACCGGATCACCGGCGACATAAAATATGCTGAATAATCATAAAAATATTTTTTTTATAATCATTCAGCATTAGATTAAAGTGATGGTGATAAATCTGATCCAGTTACAACTTAGAGGACACAGATATTATAAAAGAAATATTAATGTGTTGCCACCTCGTGAGTTACTCGGCACCGATAATCTATGCATTTAAATTACAAGTATTTTTAAATATACGCAGGAAATGTGAAGGTCTCTGGTATGATACTGACGTCATTTCAAAATCATATACTTTTCGTTAATAACAATCATAATAATAATTGAAAACTTAATCGTATAAGGAAAACGAAAAATAATTGTAACATTTATTATGGAAATTTATTAAATTATTTTTATTAAGGAAATGTTAACTATAAACGTTTTATTCTGTATCAAATTATTAAGATACAATAATTTCTGTATCAAAGTATTAAGATATAAATTATCAGAAGTATTAAAGCAAACACATAACGTTTTTTATCGTTTTACATCTCATATATCTGCTGTATATTATCGAACTTGTTAGTTGCTATTTTTAAACGGAGTTCTAGTTTGCAAATTTAAAGAGCAGATGGTGCAATTCTCGAGATTGTGCAGCTGTTGTGACAGGATTCATCGACTGGACGTTAGTTTTTTTGCGAGTTCAAACCTGGTTCTGTAATGTAGTACTAGATCTACGAACATGGTCGTTGTTTTACTAAAATTTTGAAGAGGCCTTTAATATGTTATGTCTCTATACAAATGCTTTACATTTGCTGAGACTGTCCATAAACCATAGACTTTTATCTGTCTTTTCCTATTCTTAAACAATTTTACAAAAATGTTTTACAGGTAACGAAGTAGCCTCCTTAACCGACCATTGTGTAAGAAAGAATTACGCCAAGATCGTACTAAGGCGCGATTGTTTGCATTTATTGTATGTACGTAATAAGCTAGCTGCACCTAGCGGCGTTACCCGCGATTGAACACAATTTTTTTTTCTAAAATGTAGTCTAAGTAACCTTATTACATCCACTATTTGTCGGTGTGTCACGTCAAAATCAGTTTAGCCGATCCAGATATTAGCCGGAAAAACAAACGGACAGACAGACAATATACATTCGTATGGATGTAAGTTGCCGGCGTCAGTCTTTCCGTCCAAGTACGACGTGGGAGCCTTCAAGAGTAGAGTGAATAGGCACTTACTAAACTAGCGCGTACCATCTTTTGACTATGTCACAACACCAGGTGGGATCGTGGTCAAGCGCTAGTATATACCTATAAAAAAAGTAAAAAGCGGTTATTTTAACATTAAACATCGACACTCCAAGTACATAAATAAAAGTATGATATATTTTTTTTCTTAATTATTTATTCCCTCTATTATTCTTTCCTTTTTTTTCTGATAAACTTACAATATCTTAGCTCTATTTACAGTTTGTATAAATTAAAGTAGTTAATAGCATAATTTACTGTATACTAATATTGTACACGTCTCTTTCAGCAATATGAAAGATTGACTACACCTATTTGAACGCCACGCTAACAATGCATGAAAGTACGGGGATCCATAGAGGCCAAGTGTATAAAAAAAAAACAAAACAAAATGATCTTTCTAATGAAGTACACAGCCCTACGGCACGGGCGACGTCTTTTGATTTTACAATTTCGATTTAACAAATATAAAAAAAAATGATTACAGATAATAAAACAACACCAAGTACCAAATGAAACATTAATTTAATAAAAATGAGTATAGTTGCCCGCCGTAGCGACAATTAGAACAACAATAAATTAATTTTAAATTAAATACATGGCACAGACCAAATTCTACGACAGTATTCGGTACATGGTGATGTGAATATACAAAAAAAAAACATAATTTTATCTGTGCTCTAATAGTATAACAGATTTAGCACATTGATATGCCGAATAATCACAATTAATAAAAAAAATATATATAATCAAAATAACTATGATGGAAGCAACTGATAGAAGCTGAACGGAATCGCGTCAGCGTAACAACATAATGGCAATCGTATAAATAACATCGGTGGAGATCACAATTACACGTTATAATTTTTTTTTTCAATATAAATACAAAATATACACACCTAGGTATTTCACTAATTCTATAGACAACAACTTCAATGCAATATAATCCCTCTATATTGGTGTGAAATTGATATGATTAAGTTAGGCTTAGCAGGAATCATTTGAATAGTACGCGCTTCGGCTCGATAGCTCTGCGTCCTTGTCAGGGGACTTCGACATGCGCAGGAGTCGACAAACCTAACTGAAAGCCGAGGCTCTCCGTTCACAACAAGATGGATCTCTCATCATCCCATGGTATCGCAAGCGCGCGATATCAGTCTCACTTATTCTGTCATAAAGCACAGATCGTAGAAGCCTGAACATTCCAATAGCAGCCGCATAAACGGAGACGCAGTGTTTCGCGCGTCATATTATGAGATCATTATTGGCGGTCGTCCGAGCTCCCACTTTATAAATTAGTTGGTCGACGGCGCGGACCAGCCGCTACCGTCCGATCGCTTTGGACCTTAATCACTAAATTAAAATCTCCATAGAGACCTTTATTTGGCTTGGGGTGTACAACTAACTGAAACACAAACGCCGACGCATGCTCTCTGTACCGACATTTCAGTGAGTGCAACCGCAAGCTTGCACGAGACATAGGCCGGAATACTTTACTCTTACATAAATATGCGAACTGCGGACGATCGCGCACGGCGGACTTTTATATAAGTGAGCGTAATCTTCGTTGTCCTCAGTTCATTATTATAATAAACAAAACAGACAGCCATTCACAATCGCCCGCATATAACTAAATTGACGGAATCCACTCGATTCGAACTACCGTGGTGAAGCTAGACGCAATCGTCTAGATCGACGTCGGGCACCAGACGATCGAGGAAAGCGGCAGCTCGTGGAGGCAGCTCGTTCCTGGGATCTCGCGCTAGCCAGGGGTGACGCAGCACGTCTCTGGCGCTCAGCCGCTCGCACGCCTCTCGTCTCAGCAGCGACCGTATCAGACACTTGCCCCGCGACGACAGACACTCTGGCACCACGAAATAGCCGCGAGAGATTTTCGCAAATAACGATGCATGCTCCGAGTCGTTGAACGGGTACCTGTAACAATTGAAAATGTTTTATCAGACACTATCACAAAAATAAAAACACTAATCTTTCGATAATAACTGACAAACATTTGCTACGAGATGTTTTACGACAACCTTACGTTTTGAGGACCATGTCCAAATTATTGTTGAGAGCTTAAAGAAATATTCGATGAGCACTGAATAGTTCTTTTACGACGAGCCTATGCTGTCAATCAGTGAAGCTGGACGCTACAGTTTCACCGAAGTTTAAGGCAGGTCCTTAAGTCGTTTAGTCTGAACCTCTATTGGAAGCAACACAGGATTTAAATTCCAATTCGGTATAACGCTAAATCCTTCTTTTTTTTTGGATGAACTAACACAGTTGGCCAGAGAAGCTAGCCTTTACTGCTTCACCGAATTGAGAGGTGGCATAGCTCTTAGGTAGCTTAGCCTGAACCTCTATTAGGTGGTAACTCGACACAAGGGTCCCCCCGGTGAGGGGTAACCTCAGCTTGGACGGTTACCATCATTACGCGTTAGCAGTCCGATCCGAGGGCGCCCGAGAGGGCCGAACCACGACTCGGTCGGTAGCTATTTTATTAACAAAATCTATTGGCACAATCTAAGCTAAACTAACTTATATGCCACTTCGGGAAGTAGCCGAAGAAACTCCTGCAATGCTCCTAATCTTATCGAGGGGGTGGGGTTTTCCCGTAACACTTCAACCTAAATAATACTTAACTAAATACGTCATGATAGTTGGGCTGATAAAGCCTTAACAGATTAATAGCGGCAGCAGTATGCTGAGTTGGGGGCCTGTTTTGTTCCTTGGGTTGCCCTCAATTCCACTTCTTATTTTATGGTTTATAAATAGAACATTACACATGGTGTTGTATTGATAACAAATAATGTTGTTTTCTTTTATCCTTTGTGATAATAAGAAGTACGAAACGGAAAGATTCTTAACGAAGTTAAAAAGGCGAAGTGAATAGTTTTTGAGAGCCGCTCTGAAGCGATAAGATCATTAAGGTCGACATTAGGGAGCACCATAAACTGTTGCGTTTTTATGAACCTCGGCACCATATTAACGGACGAAGCGAGTCCGATTGTCATTCGTCGAGTGAGCCGGGGGCAGATGCGGGCGCGGACAAAAACTCAGGTATGATGAACCCTTCCGGCGACAGGTGACGGCGGCCGATTGCGGCGAAATCCCGAGTCTCGAATTTTAAATTACGGGTGCCGGGGCTCCGTAAAGAAAGAAAACAAAGGTTGGCGAGGGCAGGTGCGCGCGAGGGAGTGCATTCGGGGAGCAACGTCTGCGCCACATGACCGCGGCAGGTGCGGGGAAGATTTCCTTAGGCACGTTTATATGTGGGTGCTATCATTGTTGGCCGTTGGCGCGTAACGGCCGGCAGGTGACCGTCCCTGTCGCCAACGGTCGCGGCGGTCGATCTACTCAAACGGTAAGTCCCACGCTTGCTCGGCAGGTGAAGACGCCCGTCTCACTTAATTTATGCACTAAATTGTACTTACTAACCCATTTTTTTATTTAGGGCGTTTAGAGTACATTCCGCGTTAATTACTGTACGCGAAAGGGCGCGTATCGGCTAGTTGCATACATACATACAATGTTTTTGTCGACTTCAAAAGGACGTTTCTATTAAATTCATATCTTTTTTATATTTAGCGCCGTCATTTCTGCACCGCTTTTGAATTGGTTTTTTAATTTTGTCGGTACTTTGGTTCCGAAGTTATAACAGCATATAACTTCTCAGGTTCAAGATGGATTAATACTGCCTAACGACAAATATGGTAGAAATTAAATGACTAATTTATACAAATTTTGGACTTTAAAAAACTACAATTTTTGTCAAATTTTCGGTACAGGTTTCCCTGCTAGACTAACCAAGAATAACTTAATTTTGTTGAGTAATTATTAATAATTTTTATTTGACAATCCTGCATATGTACACGCGAGAGCAGAAATCACAGCGTGTTTTTATGAAAGAAAGCGGCCGCGCCTAGTGGCGTTTAATTTCCGTCGTTGATTTAATTTGAAGTTGGTTTATGTTCTAGTCGTAAATATACTTGGTTAAAATAATGGGTACACACCTTCCAACGAGCATGGTGTAGAGTATGACGCCGAGAGACCACATGTCGGCAGCTCGTCCTGAATAAGTCCGATGAGCTCTGAGGATCTCAGGCGACACGTACGCCGGACACCCGCGCTTGTCTTGCAGAAGGTCCTCCTCGGGATCGTCGAGAACCACCGCGTCTTCCAGCGACTCGAGCTTCAACGTTGTTCTGTAACAATGAATAAGAACTGTTTAGTACATGAATAGAGTTCTGCAGTTGCTGTACCTGCCAGTTTTTATAAAATAATTAACAACTAAAATTGTATCTATTTAAAGTAACACAAAGTTTAAAATTCGATTACAAATATTAATACAAAAGCATCTAAAGGAATTAAAAATAAAAGTGAAGGAAAGAAAGAAAGTTAAGGAATTAAAATACATCTTTGTATTGCTTTTTACTTAAATGAAAATTAAAAAATAAAAGTAATTAGGCTTTAATTGTTAATATTTGCTTTATTTAGGAGCCGTGGTAGCTCAGTGTCCGTGCGGTTGGCTCAAGTTGCATAGTACTAGCAACCCGAGTTCGATCCCCGGTGCCGGCACCAATAAATTTGCTGTTGCAATTTTATGTGCTGATTAACCACGCGCTCGGCGATGAAGGAAGACATTGTGAGGAAACCTACATGTCTTAGAAAAAATTTCTGAGGCAAGTGAAGTTTGCCAATCCGCACTAGGGCCGCGTGGTGGACTATGCCCTTATACTCTCTTTACGGAGAAGGCCTACGCCCAATAGTGGGACATATATATTATATATATAAAGGCTGTTACTGTTAATATTTGCAATTGATGAAACTTAGTTTTAAAGCAACAAGGCGTAACTTGATAAATCATTTATGATTTCGCCTCTCACGATTATCTTTCCTTTTTACTGTAGTACTTTGAGAATAAATGCACAAAAAGCTAATAAACGCAATGAATAGAAACAAACATAGAACACGTGTTTCATTTCAGTGGGAGCTGACCGTAACCTTGGAGTAACCCTGAGTGAAACAGATACAATAGAACCTCTATAACTCGAATGAATCATTCGAAGAAATGTTTTGTTTTCTTCCTTTCTATTTTTTTTATGACGAACTACACAGATTGGCCAGACTGGCCTTGACTGCTTCACCGGATTGAGAGGTGACACAGCTCTTAGGTCGCTTAGCCTGAACCTCTATTGCAAGTAACTCGATACAAGGGTCCCCCCGGTGAGGGGTAGATTCCTTTCAATCATCAAAACGCGATTATTCGAAATTTCAAATCTCTTCAAGTAATGTTCGTTCCTACAAGACATTTCCGTACGAAAAAAGTTCTCGACAACACGAAAACTTTCGACGAAAAACTCGAACATTTGCTATTTTTGTAAAAAATAAGTCACCGATATATATATATTTTTAAAGAAAGCTAGCCAAATTTCTTATTTTTTTTCAGAAATATTACTAACATTCTTGTTAACCATTCCAACTAAGCTTAAGCTTGTGCTAGGAGATGGTTCGCGTCAATAGACAAATGGTGCATTCGAACCCACGATCTTATGATTCGCAGACCGTACCCTTAACCATTAGGCTATTGACGCTTCAAATTGAAATTGTTTGTTAGTTCAACTTTCTATTATTATTATTTTACTTCTCCAACTCGAAATTAATTTTAACCTCTACAAGTAAAGTATTTGTAGAATTTCTAAAAAGTTAAAAATCTCTTTGTAATACGAATTTTTTGGCGTTTCCCTTGATTTACGACACCGAGGTAACTGTAATAGCCTACGATACAACATTTATTACAATGTTAATTAATACTACATTTATTAAGAATGATCTAGAATAAAGCGATTACAAAAACAATTAAGGCGGAATATCGTCAGGTCGGCCGCGTCCGATCCCCGGTCAATGACCCATATTAATCGCGAATCATCCAATGAGGCCTATGTCCATATCGCGGCGCCCCTGCACACCGCATCCCTTTGTGAGCAGAGCTTTGATGCGTATGAATAATTGCTGAATATATACGTGATCCCGACATTAACAGAATAACAAAATTAAATCGATTATATAAGGTCAATGAACGCAATTCGACTTTTTGAAGCATTTCCCTCTTTGTTCACACGAAAACTATCAATGTGTTTTTATCACGAAGCTCGTTATTTGACGTATTTATTTTAATTAAGTCGGTGCAAGGCCTACATAAACTGCCCTTCCCCTGTGAGGGCGCGTATGTGTAGGTATTTACCCACGGAGAAAATAAACAATACAAGTGCTCATGATATTTTTTTTTGTAAATAAATAAACGACATTTGGTTCATGTCTGGTACCTATTTATTTGGTACCTAATTATATTTTAATTTCTTTTGTTTTCGTTTAACTAAACTAACTCGAATTACGTGTATATTCCGATAAATTATAACTCAAATAACCCTAAATTAAAAAATATAAATTATAAAGAAAAAAATATGTATGGGAAATTGTCACGAATAAATTAACTATAAAGGGTTATGAAAAAGTTATCACGTTTTTCCACACCGTTACTCATGACAGTAAAATACATTTTTATGAGTTAGCTTACTATAAATTGTTGGTTTATAATGTTTATTCTATTCTATAATGACTCGTGAAAAAGGGTTAAAAGATCGTAAAAGTTGTTGGCTCAATTTCGCTAAAATAACCATCAGATGAAACACCTTTGTTTTTCGTAACGTGGGGGAATTCTTTTTGGGACTCGGTCTGGGCGACCTCTACCCACTAAACCTTCCGCGAATGCCATCAGCCTTTATGAGCGGGGTGCCCCGGATCTGTCAGCAACATGACACAATCAGATGAAACACCTCATCTCGTAGCTCGAAGCATTGGTAAAGTGAAACTAGATATAGCCTTATATGCGTTCTCTTGGATCAACACTACAGAATCTTTCAGCTACAGAGAAACTAATGAAGGTATAAGGGTCGCGTTTAGTTAGTGTAACATGGACGGCTGTGTACAAGTTGTTGTCATGTAAATAATTGCGTGGCGAACCATAAAGCTGTGACGCAATAGGTTTTGTTTCATCACGCGAGGGGCTTCAGGCGTACAGCGACCTCGTGCTCCAGCCGCAGCATCGTTTCGAAATGCATTAAATGCACAGGTCGAAACGGCAAATCGACACCTCCACGTATGTTACAATACTACCAGATGTGCTTAATTAAGATCTTTCCGTTTTTTATTTTTATCGTTTCATAATGTTATTATTGATCGCTTGATAATGATGGTGGAATGCGCGTGAGCTATAAACATTTTTGGCTCAGCGTGCGAGGACAGCCATTGACGGAGCCGTTATGAGGCCAGAATACTCAAGACTGTTACGACTAGGGATGCAGAAGATCGAAGAGGTCGACGGAGACCAAAGTTCCGTTGGTCGGTGTGAGTCAGGACGTCAAAGAATTTGACAAAGTTAGAGTACTGTGGCCACAAATAGATACCGATGGAGGTCGATATTGAGTAAGTCAAGCCCCAAAAAGAGCTGCAAAGCTAAAAGAAAAATAATCTGACTAACAACTGCGAATAGAGTAACAGCCAGTGCGAAAGTTCTCGATAAGCTACTCCAATAGCGGTCTAGACTGAAGCGCCCTAACAGCTCAGTCACCTCAGAAACCCGACGAAACTGCAAAGGCTTTATGCCACGTGGGCCTTTGCCCAAAAAACATTATTTTCCAACTTTTTTTAATGTGTTCAGTGGCAAATAAGCATTCAAGTCGGATGGGGCAGCTACTAAAAGAATTGCTATTGTGTTGATCACTTTTAATGAAGTGTTAGTGTCAGCATTTTACCAGGCGAAACAGAGAAGTATGATATATCTCTACTTCTTGTCAGTTTCCCACGAGGCCGTGGTACTTCCTCGATCGGTATCGAGAGATGCAGTGGTAGTAGATTTATACGAAATTTATTAACATTCTTTAATACCATTCTAAAACAATGAAGGAGATTTCACCGTCACGTTGTACGGTGACTATGATAATAATTTATTTCGTTGCTATATAGTGTACGATTTAGCGGTATTGTCTAATTTTTAGTGCAAGTAACAAACTATAAAGCTAAGGAAAGACAGGTGCGCTTCCGATGCAAGATCGACGTGCACCGGTTATATTTAGCTCGTTTAATAATACCACCAAAGGGGAAACGCGTTCAAATTAATATAACGAAGGGCTAATCTATTTTCGTTCCCAGTAATCCGTTTAGTCGATTACAGCACACTGTTGAAGCTTTACAAACTCGAGTTGAAACTTATATTGCACGAAACTCGTAATACTATTGTGCCGTACTTCTAAAGCTAGCAATAAATATTAGGTTTGCTCAGAGCTACATCAGCCCGTTGCGGTCTCGACTGTTTGACAAATAGCTCAGTCTCGAGACCAGAGACCTTATAACGATTATGCTGAGACAACGAACGC
This sequence comes from Meandrusa payeni, assembly GCA_029286785.1. NCBI lineage: Eukaryota > Metazoa > Arthropoda > Insecta > Lepidoptera > Papilionidae > Meandrusa > Meandrusa payeni. Next base: position 14,162,692 of record JAGSMX010000012.1, read on the forward strand.
GAAGCTAATACAGTTATTAACGTAACGCGGTTACCAGGGGCAAGATACATAGATAGTGATTTATTATTAATATATTTATGAGGCGATCGTGACAATATGGACCGGCTGGCACCCGTTAAAGGTTACTCTCGTTAACAATGTCGCAACTGCGCCGTTTATCGCTAGGAATATTACCGCGCGTACGGATTACCAATGAACATTGTTTAGGTGGCACTTAAGTCGTATAACATTACTTCACTTGTGCTAGGAGATTACTCGGCACGTGCTCGCCGGGCTCGTCCATTGTTATAAAAAGCAATTGTCCGTGGGAACCGTGAAGGCAGTACAGATTATAAAATCAGCCGCGCATTCGGCAGCTCGTCCTCGTATCAGATACGACGGCAACTGTGCAATTGTTCCTAATTAAAATCCCTTACGCCGGACAAGGCTGAAGTGCGATGTGTGCAGTTGCAATCGATTCGCATTTCGCAACTTCGTAAATAAGTTATTCGGTGTCGTAACGCGGTCGGAAGGTTGGCCGGATTTCCGAGCGGCGTGGCCTCGAAGGATTCTCGAGTCTCGGACGCGTTGTCGGCGCCGAAATCGACGCGGGGAAAGGACAAGCCGCCGCTCCGGGCCGCCCGGACTCGCCGACGACCACCGCCAACACTCGCGAGGGCCAGCACGGCGGCTAGTCGAGCTCGTGACGTAGGCGAATATAAAACAGATATTACTACACTGAATCACGTCCATAGCTCCGCAATCCCTTCAACTGGCAAACGATAAAATTACACGTGTGTGCAACGCGAGCGGACGGCACGTGTGACGTCACGCCTTTGTACTAGGATTACGTGTGCAGCTTTCTTTTCAGTGGGCACGATGGGCGTAGCGCGACTGCCGTGTGGGAGATCGCCCACAATTAGCGGGATGCGCCCGGTTTCGCAACGGCCATTGCTCAACGCAACCCTGAAAGTTTCGTAACGAACAATGGCGGCGGTCGCACAGATGCAGCACACATGCATGCACTTCCTGCTCGAGTTATATTGCTTGCGCAAGCGCACAACGCCGATACACAAAACTGAATGATGCGACGTGCACCGGCCGCCATTGCGAAATGTCGCGGCTCGAGCGTCCACCGTGCACATTTAGCTGTTCATTCGCCGCTTCCTAGCCCAGCGGTTAGTCATAGGTTTTCGTAACCCGCGCCGTAGGGACACGTGCTGTCGCAACCGCGTTGCCTCACCGAGATGCCGGGATACGTTGGGAAACCATCCCGACCATGTCCAATTATACAGCCGCTCATTGCACAATATCGCCCCGACGGACGCTCCGTGCTATTTGATTGATAACCAACGCGAATACACGAATATTCGCACTACGCGCTGCGCTTAATACACGGATACAAGTGATACTAAATGTCGGCCGCCGTTGCGAAACGTTGCGAAACCGCACCGCAGTACTGAAACATCTGTCGCGCGGTTATCGGTACGCTTCCACGCTCCAGAATTTAGGTCTCGGAACTGTACTAGGAGCTCGGTTTGCTTTATCGCGGCGATAATGCGAGTGGAGCGTTTTGAAACGGTGCGCTGGGCGGCTTGCGAAAACGCTAATGTGAACATCGGTTGCAAAATAGTTTTAGTTTTAAAATCGAATGCGATGGGCCGCGGTGACATTCGCCGGCGGTAAGGAGATCGAGTAGCGCAACCGCGCCGCGGCCCGTATTTGGCAGGCGGGCAGCGTGCGCGGCGTGTCACAATGGCGCGGATTATGAGCTCGTTGCGATATGGCGTGTTGCAAGCGCGGGCGGCCGTCCAAGCGGCGCTCCCGTGTTGCAACTGCGCCCCGCCCCCGGCTCCCGGCGCGCCGCTCGACAAACAGCGCCACCGTTCAATGACCCACCCATTACGCGAACGTTACGCAACGAAGAAAGCGTCCGCCGCGTCACCCGCGAAAACCATCCGAATTCTCATCGATCTCCGTCACGAATTGCCGCAATTACACCGTTACGTGGCGGCGATTGTTGAATCCGGCGAGCGGTCGACTTTCTAACGCGGGGTCGGTGTACGCGGCGGCGTGTCGCAATAATTTCTCCGGCGCCGCGAACGAAGAAAGCGCGACCTCGGTGCTGTTTTGCAACCGCGCGCGCATGGGAAAGAGTGGTAGAGAGCGTGCGCCGGCGACGAGCCGCGTCGGCCCGGAATACTGGAAGCTCCCCCACAAAACGAGCAATTGGTTTAGAATGAGTGCAACAGAATTGGGCAAACGAGCGCAGGGTTGCGCAAGGCGCGATAAACGCGGGCCCATGTCACCGGCTGGTGAAACACTTCCGTTCATTGACTCCTTCCCGATATAACGTTGCATTTCGAAACAATTTCAACACGTGTCCGAGTGTCAGAGGACGGCAGAACGTCCGCTGAGATCTGTTAATCTTCTGGGATGATTAACACGCCGTAGTCCAGCATGTCGCAAGAGCCTGCCTCGTAACTCTGTATAGGAATTCCTCTATTGGGATGTGTGCCGAAAAAACGTCGGGCAAACGCCTGGCGGGTTGCGTGAGCGCTTTCATAACGCGTTGTTACGTTTCTAGTCTACTTCTGTAACGGTTGGGAAACGCAGCGGCAAAAAACTGTCGATCCCATATCGCGGATGAGTAATCATCATTACACAGTGGATTTGGAAAAACGCAATGCTCCAGTCAACTCTTCACAATAACTTTCACGTAAAAGCGCCGGCAGTGTTCGAAGAACGTTTGAATTTATCAGGAATAAGGGAAATTATTGAACACGCGTTCATACTGCTGCTTCGAAAGCATAACGAAGTGCGCAATGTTTTTGAATGAAGTTTTATTGTCTAAAATACGTACAACAAAAGACTGTTAACATTCCCTTCAAGATCAAAGTACAAAGTTATAATTCCTCTAACATCTATGACTGTATCTAAACTCAACATAAAATATAATTGAACTCTACTCAACAATGGTGACATTTTAGATTTTCTTATAGAAATAGCGATTTTGTTGTTGGATTGAAGTGAAACCCTTTTAAAATCGGCTTATAAAAGACGGCGCTACGCGTGAATAGACTAAATAAAGCTGTGTCAATCAGATCAATCCACCACCTTTTTTCAAATCGGTTAAGAACGAATTTCGAAGTGAAATCATCAGTACTGGCACCAGACATCAAACTTGAGGCGAACTACTTCCGCTCTAAAGCCGCTATTCGCTCGTAAGATGTCCCCTTCACGTTCATTATCACGTCACACTGCGATAGTAAATTTAATATGACATCTGATATGAAGTTAGTGATGCTAGGTGTACCAGTCAGCTGGCGGCAGGTGGGAGTGCGCTGGGCAGCTGCTGGCTGCGGGCAGATGGATAATGAGAGTAAATCCACATCCGCACGCGGCCGGAATACGCAATTGTTTCGCCATGCAATCGTTTCCTCCTCATTATTGGGAGTCGGAAGTGCGAAACGCTCGGGTTCCATTCTACTCCCGCATTTAACTCCGTGTAAGTAAATCCGAAACGGAATTATTTTATGCTCCGCTTTGAGGCGAGAACATCTGGATCCTGCTTAGCGTGCGACTTTTCCTTTTCTATTTGCGTAATAATACAACAAGGCGATAATAGAAATGTTTAATGTAAAAGTCAGTATATCAAACAATACTCAAATTTGTTGAGTTTAACCATCCTATTCTCTCTAAATAAACCGAAGCTTAAGCTTGGTGATGGTTGACGTCAATAGTCGAATAGAACCCCTATTCATACAATTCAACATACGACTTTGTTTGACAGAATGAACTTTTCCACTCGTCAAATCGTTGAAAAAAAGTTCTCATCATTACGTTACGTCCACCGGACAATTCGGGCAGATATAAAACTTATGTGGATTTATATGGAAAAATAACTCTTGGAAATACATATGATTATTAATGCTTCAACGACAACAACCTAAACCAACGTAAACAACTTATGAGTTACGGATACTATGCGAAATATCTCGATTTAAAGGCGAACTACTCGACCAATGGACTGTCGGCTACTAATGGAATAAAAAGTATATAATTAATCATAAAGAATGGTTGCAATGAACGACGCAAGAGCTTGCGATATGGCAGTGCATGTTGCGGACCGTACAGCAACGGTGCGGATTGCAAACAGTTGGTTAACGGTATTGGATCTTGCGCGACCAGAAGTAAATATGAAAATATATATACACGAGACAATGGGTATATTTATTGAAGTGCGCGAGGGTCGGTCCAAGGCGGTGACGGAGTGCATTAAACGATTCGTTTTGTAACCATTAGTAAGGATTTGCAAAGCGCGTATACATCGCGACGTATTAAATTGTTCTTAGTTTATTTCATAATGTTCGCGCAACAGTCTAAACAATTGTACCGCGTAGGAGGGTGCCGACTGAGACTTCTTACAATGATTGACAGATCCATCTTCTTGTTAAACGAAATCGTTTTGTAAAACACGTTGAGTACAAAATAACAATAACACGTTGATTTCGATATTGGACAATATTGGAAATTAATTTGTATGTAAGACCTCGCGTCCACTGAATCAATTTTGTACAAAATTAACGTTCATTGGCATGATAGTGGTGGTTGTTAGTTCAAGCAGTCTTTTAGTTTTTTGGTGCCACTGTGGTTTACCTATGGAGTACTGGCCGGCCAATCGTGACGTATTTGGCGACGTTTGATTTGACTGTAATAGATTGGTTTCATAAATGGCCTGCATTTATAAAGATAAAAGTTATCGATAAATAGTTCTGAATCTTTTATATTTTAAAGCATTTTTATTTATCAATTATTGTTAAGTAAATCTTGTACTCGTAATGTATTTTGGCCGCATCAAAGGCGAAAATTAGAGACTATAATCTAAAAATGACCATGAGAAACAGGAACGCAGCGGTCGCGGAAAAACTTATAACAATGCAACGGGGCGTCTTCGACGCGTGAAGGCAGGGCATTCTTCAGCACCGCCCTCAAAAATTCAGGCATTAAAATTTAAAAAAAAATGTAGTAACTGTAGAGGCAGCATCCTTATTAAAAAAAAACCAAAGCAACCAATTCAAGATTATTACAAAAGAGCACGGACATAAGTCTGTGGTTGCAATCCATTGAAAGAAAAAAAAATGTATTTTGGGAATAGATCTCTAACATCCGAACTAAAACGAAATATTAGGATATTTCCAATAAAAAATTATAATTTATTTACACAATATAAACGTAGGCAACAATGACACGCTAAACATCTGACGTATTCTTTGCTATCGACACTAGGGTGAGGTTAATAAACTTTAAATTAGATTTGATAAAAATTGCTCAAAACTGAAGAAAAACTGAGGCTATTGCGTTTGCTTGCGTATGTGCACAATCGCAAGCGCTAAAACTTAAAGGAACGGATGACGTACGACTGTTTCGAAAACGCGAATAAGCGATGTTGCGATTTCGCCTTGCGAAATGCTCTTTTACCTCGTGCTGACTGAAATGCGTGGGACGACAAATAGGTTTAATCTTTGACGATTTGCAGTAACATTATAACTTAATTAACGTATGATATATATATATATATATATATATATATATATAAACATATATGTATAATGTAACTTAATTAATGTTATACTACGATAACGGCTTACACGAGAATTGTGTGCGTTTAAAACTACCGTATAAACGCGTTACGTCGACGTACGCTGGCTGTTCTTTTTTATGACGAACTACACAGATTGGCCAGAGAGTCTGGCCTTGACTGCTTCACCGGATTGAGAGGTGGCACAGCTCTTAGGTCGCCTAGCCTGAACCTCTATTGCTAGTAACTCGACACAAGGGTCCCCCCGGTGAGGGGTATACGCTGGCTGTATATATTTTTATACATTAAGCTATTTTGAAGCACTTATCGCGTAGTCTTCAGTATAACAAAATAAGACTTTCCAAAGATAAAAACTGAAACAGGCCGTTTTTGTTAAAGGAATATAAGCAAAGATAAAGATGATTGGCTAGCTTAAAAATCTATTTTTTTCACTTTTATCGTAATTTTATCAACTTTCCACTCATATCTTATCTTAAATTGAGCCTTAAAAATTTACCGCATGTTAGAAAGTCCATACAATAGGCAAATATGTCGCACTGATAAATAAATTACAATATTTAAACTGGAACAGTTAACAAATACATCGATAAAGCAATGCTGTATATTTTCAAGCCATTCAAAACTAGATGTGTTATTCGTACTTCAACGAGGCCTAAAAGTGGTCTAGAATATTTGTTTTAAAATTATGAAATAAAAATAATTAACATGACACGGTTATATGACCGGAATAACTGCGACTTTCATAAACGGTCTGTTTAGAGAGAGAATTCCGCATCCGGATTTGACTAGGTCGGCTTTGTATAACAGAAATGTTGAACGAAAATTGCCAGCGAATCGTTTTCTAACGAGCTGTCAGTTACATGACAACATTAAATGGCGTGTACATAATTTTTTATTAGTCGATGTTTAGTAAGTTTAATAGACAGCCACTTTTATTTAGAAAAAACTTTATCATTCATTAAAAAAAGTTTAAATAGATTGAATACAATAAATAACACATGTAATATTTATAGGTTCATTATTGAAATATATATATAAAAAAAAATAAAAAAATTAAGAAACATTATTGCCACTCTAAAAATAATGTAAAGAATCTAATAATAATAAACTTAAATATTTTGAGGTTTGTCTACAGAAAATAATTTTGACTTATTTTAACGAACGTGCCTAATAAAGAAGGCTATATAATCTTCAGAAAAAAAGGAAAAACAATATATTATATTATTAAAATGATAGACATTGACATGATTTATATTACATGGTTTTAAAAGTAATGTAATAGCAACCAGTGTTACAATGGCTATATGAACTTTTTTCGATCTTTTCAAACGTTATTTATTGTAACGTGCTAGAACAGTCCTAAGTATGAGATTATCTGTGCAATGTTTGCGTGTACAAATTGTCAGGAAAAAAAATGGGCGGGGACTCATGTGGGGATCATCTAATTTACATTTTCATTTTCATCTTAGACGTAAGAAATAAGTATATGTGTTTTAAAAAAGACTTGACTTAAAGGCCTTGTTACCAAGCCATAAAATATTCATCAATTACAAATTGTCATTTACTTATCAGTGCATACATCAATAGTTGATAGTCTGATAGCCTGGTAACTAGGCCAACGGACTTATATGCCACTAAGAATTGGAAGCTCAGCATATTTACGGAGTACCTCTAATAATTAATAAGAGTACGGAGTATCTCTAATAATTTGCAACTTAAGCTAATATAATATTTGTGTGACTACGCAGTTTAATAGCGTAGATTTTTAATATAACTTGTTTAATATTATTCGAATTGTGATATCAATTAGGAGAACGATGTGTTAGTAACGCACATTCAGACTCTATTTATAAGCAAACAGGTATACTGTATGTAGACTGGTTCCGTGCAGTTTATGGTAGTGTTGTATGTTAAAAGTGTTGCCACCTGCGAAAACTAGTTCTCCCCTATTAAAGCAATGTTTGTGTTTATTTGTGATGTTTGGTGCGATTCATTAGTATTAAATAAATTCGATAATAGATTATCTCTATTCTTATTTCTGTCTTCAAGCGGGATACATACAAATTATAAGAATAATTAAATGAAAATTAGTAGTTTTAACGAAAAATTGGCAAAGCAGCATGCAGCTCTTAGATGTCAAGTGATCAATGCCGCGGAAGAACTGAACTCCAGTTGCATGGATGTGGTTTCACCCACCAGTTTACCGGGCGAAACGCAGAAAGAAAGAATTTTTTATTTATCCAAATAAAAACACAAACAAAATATACATAGATAGAATTTGAAGCCTAATAGTTTAGGGTACGGCCTGCGAATCGTATGGTCGTGGGTTCGAATCCACCATTGGACTATTGCCGTGAACCATGTTCTAGCACAAGCTTAAGCTTAGTTGGAATGGTTAACAAGATTGTTAGTAATATTTCTGACAAAAAAAAAGAAATATTGCTAGCTTTCTTATTAAAAAAAATAAAATAAAAAAATAACACATCGAATTAAAACAAATACAAATGCAAGGCGATACAGGGTTGTTCTTACCACTTAACTAGCGTAACTTTAGCCACCGTGCTAGGTCATAGACCTGTGTTACGGACAGCTTAGAACTTCCTGCAAACACTTGTCACTATCCTTACACTACACACCAATACTAAAGATTAGTTATTACATACGATTATTTGTAGAATTAATTACACTAGATTATGTTATTTAAAATAAGATGAGAGGGTATAACACCAATGTGGTGTGGCACAAGCGTACGGCGTAGGCGTTGGAGGTACCAGATAAATAAAATTTAATTTTTGTTGATAAAATTTTTCTTTTTTTATATTATAGAAGTACAAATGATAGTTTTCGACCCGATTTCTTGTTTATTCATGCCGGCCCGTCTATGCAACAACAAAAGCCATCATCACAGGGGCTCTGTATTTTACGTTCAACCTTACAACCTTATGTTTAGCTGCCTGTACCCAAAGTAGTCATTATTGATATTGATATTTTCTGCTATTGATGCTTTTTGTGACAGGGTGTGAAATTACCAGTGAATAGTTAATCGCTTATTTTAGAGGTAGTTAATTGACCCAAGCTTTGATTACCACTACACTATACTAGTTTTTGGAAAGCTAATAATTTGTTTTTCTTTTTATAAAATTACTAACATTCTTGTTAACCAACTAAGCTTAAGCTTGTGCTAGGAGATGGTTCACGTCAATAGTGGAATGGTGGATTCGAACCTATGACCTCACGATTCGCAGACCATACCTAAAACATTGGGTTATTTAAGCTTGACTATCAGTATATAATGGATTATTTATCGTTGACCATGATATGAATCATCGCTAATTTGACAATATAATTTAAATTTCGTTTCGATAAATAAATGTTAGTTTACCTACATAAATTAAGGTTTTCCAAGGACGCCGTAAGTGGTGCTCAATATTAACTTAGTAAAACCCTCGTGGAGTAAGTGAGAGGCTGTGAGTGCGCGCCGCGATCTCTATCTTGAAGCAAAGCGAATCGGGGCAATGGTTGTACAGCGCCGGTGGGGCGACCCCAATGACGTCGCGCTATCGACTGGCGCGATAACGCACGGAAAGCCCTTAACTACGACTAAAATTGCACATTAGCATAATTTTACGTGCGCAATACACTGACGTCTAAGCTCAGCTAGTGGAGTTGCTTAATAAATTAAAAACTGCAATGTATCTTTATGAACGGTAAACTCCGTAACCTTATTGTTTCTAAAAGAAATCTACCGAGAATAAACCTAACGAGCACGCACTACGCGTAATCGATGTACGATGTAAACATTAAGATTATTATCGTGTCGAAACATTTTCGCCAAGTTTGTAAATAGACTTTTTCGTGGCGAATAAAAGAAAACAAAAAGAATTCTCGTTGTTGAGAACGAGTTTCTGCCGTTACCTACCTTCTGATGATACGAGTAAGCATCCAAGTAAACGAGAACCGTTCCAAACGAGTTCCCGAAACGTCACACTGACAACGATAACATATTATCGGATGTACGATCTTTAAATTCGATTAAGCGTATCGATTCCACGGTTCAACAACAATCCGCTAATCGAATTTGACTCGGATATTTTCTAGTTCAAAACACGAAAGTTCATAGGCCTTCTACGTCTTGGAATTTTAAACGTTCACGTTTGTGTGAATCGAGAACGTGTATCGAATATGATTTGATTGCGTTGATAAATAAACAGCGGCCGGTCCGCGGACGATGCCCTTGCGATTCGATGTCTCCGAAGACGTAGTGGCGAGGCGGCGTCCGCGTCCCCACTCGACGCGCGATGTATGTGGCACGAGACAGCGGTACTTTCACATCGGGTACCGTTCATCCGGCGAAATTATACTAGGCCGATGAAAGTTCCGATTGCGTACGTCGATTCGATATCCGAGATATAGCAGTGTTTGTCCAAATTGCAATTGCGCACTTAACATTTTTTCCCCGCACTCCGTTCAACGGTTAAGATGATATCATAAAAGGATCAACGCTCTACGCGAATGCCAAAGCGATGATCGGTTTGCGTAGGGTCCACGAACTCGGTCGTTCACCTCGCCGCTTCTTTTTTCTAGACGCAATGATGTAACGCGGAAAGTGCGGAAATCGTAATTTCTAACGCGAGCGATTATGTCACCGCTGCGAGCCGAGATGCACGGCGGCGAAAGGTCGCTGAACTTGCGAAACTTCACCTGTCATAGTCGACGGGAGCGCGACAAAGCGGCCCGATGCAACGAAGAAAGTGCGGAAATATTGGAGCGAGCATAACCGCGTTACGTAGGCGACGAGGCCCATAGAGAAGGCGGCGTGTTCGATTTTCAAATTTCAAATGGCGTCGCATTCGAAAAAATCGAGTCAATGGGAGGCGACGGTCGCTTGCACAACCCGCGGCGGAAGAGAGTGCGGGCGAAACGGCACATTGCGGTGATGCAATAAAGAAAGTGCGGAACTGAAGTAGGTTTTCTAACGCGGTGAACGTACTCGGCCATTAGCTGTATATCATTTGCGTCGGCAAAGGCTCTAGAGGCGCGCGGCCGACGACCCCGCGAGGGAGCCGCATTCGCATTCAATGTCTATCATAAAATACGGTCCGCTTATAAAATTCACGAGACGGAATCACGATGCATACTCGACGGTATGCGTACGTTATACCACTTAGATACGGTGAGGAGCTGGCACGCGAGAGGAAATGTACATTGAAGTGCTATGGCCTTATAAATAGGCGAAAAAGAAACGTGTTTAAAGGCGATATGTCAAGTTCAGCGTATGCGAGGCCGGCGCGGGAGGGGCGCGTTGACAATGAATGGCAAAGCACCGTTGTACTTGACCCACTATTGGGGCCGTCACGGGCCGGCGGTGCAGCGCTCCACTGCAGCGGCCAGCCGACCGCCACATCACGTCTACACCCTCGCGCCGAAAATAATCCGACTACAATCTAATAACAAAACAATAATTTCGAAATCGCTTCTGTAATAAATTCTAAATTCAAAAGGTAAGGATGTGAGAATTTTTCACATGAAAAAAGACCCACTCTCAACAATGACGTTTTATGACACCTCTGACATTGGTATACTAGATCACTGGGTCAAGGCGTAAAAATAATAATTTGGCAGCGGTATCGGCTTCGTTTACGTCAATCAAGAAGATATTCAAACAGTCTCGTGGCAGATAAAATTGCTAGATACCTCGATGATATCATTGTTTTAGTATTAGATAGATTTAAAGTTAAATCATTGGCTATTTATAGCGGTTTATTTGGTGTCATAGTTCAAAAACGATGTTCTGAATAAATTAAAATGCGCACATATATTTTTCACCCTGGTGGTATAGACATAGGTAGCTATATACCTTATTAATATACATTATGTGTGCCAATCGCCAAATACCGAGTACAAATTAAGCAACCGATATTTATTAATTTGTACTCCGGACTGTCAGATTATAAGTCGAACGCGTAGTTACTAGGCTATCATATACATCCATCATGTTTATGTACACATGTGCAAAGTGCGCAAGGTCTTGAATGCACCTGCCGGTTATGGCCGTTAAGCACTTAAAGGGACTTCATGACTTTTTAACTCGTTAATATAAAATATTTTCAAAATTCGTAGCTTACAAACGGTCCAATAATCGTACAATTAGTATAAAGGTTGCGTGTTATAAATTCAAAAGCGCCAAAATGAGAAATCAAGCGGCTTCAGCGCTTGCTGTGGCGCCAGCGGAGGCGAGCGTACAGCGCACTCGTAATAATCCAAGTGGGTTAAGGTTCCATCAAGGATTTATTGCGGCAAAACACCGCTCCAAAACGCCGAGCGTTCGTTACTATGAGCTAACTGCACGCCGCCGGTTCCGCTGCATTTGTACATTACAACCTTTTGTAATTTTCATTTTGTATTTTTACGACACAAACCATTAAAGGCGACGTACAGTCTGCCAGTATTTGAATGAAAAATTAAGATGATTTTTTTCCTCTTCAAACGACAATTTTTGGTCCTTATTTATGTGTTCGAACGACAATTTTTAGCCTAATGTCTCTATGGAGGCAATGCTCCATTCACCTGCCGAAGGCAAGTGACAGAGAGTTCAAAAGAGATAAGTCTTTTGTTTAATTAACGGCAGACACAAACAAAAGCAACTCGATCGCTAGACGCGTCCCTTTGTCCCGACACTTAAATCTGAGGACAATGGAAACGTCCTTTGAGGGGCTTTTGAAACTTGCGAGTGCTCGCAATTGAGCGCAAAACAAACAGGTTAATAAGTTTCAAAACGATCCAGATGTATTACAAAAGCGGTAGCACACAACTGTTTGGCAACTACACGGCCGATTGTTTCGCAACTTGCATCGCAGCGTCCGGACCACTCGATTAATTGTTTCTATCGTTCAACATCGAGTATTCGATTCTTTTGTTTTAAAAACACTAACGCTTTGTGCCAGCAAGCGGTTGTTAAAAAAATTAAAGTATTTTTAAATATACTTACCACCGGCCCGTTGTGTTGGTAACGCTAGTTCGCGCTTTGTAAAAATTAAAAGCAAAGTGTAATTAACATTATTTAAAACAACTAATATTTCAAGTTATTTAAAATTTCGCAGCATTTGTCCTCGAACGTACAACGCAATAATATTGGTACTGTTATAATAGAACTGTTAACGATGTGCTTTCAATAAAATCGTTACGCTAAAGTGCAGTTTAAAATGTGCCAATATAAATACACATGAAGAAAACTCGATATTCTCAATTCGAGAGGTTGTATCCAATTTCGGTTAGCGCTTTATAACCTTTGAGGGTTCCAAATATTGGTATACAGTTGATGCAATTGTCCACTTGTGCAACGGTGTTTTAAATAAATAAGAGTATTTAACCTTCAATCGCGTTCAACCTTTAATCAGCTGAATATATTTCAGGTTACGAATAGAATGTGAAATCCAACGGCCGTTATAATGGATTATACTATAAAAATTGTTAATAGTGAAGGTAAATGTGAACAGGATCGGCGGCGGAGGCGGCAGATGTTTGCGCCACTATTGTGCCGCAGGACAAAGGCAGGTAAAGGACCAGGCGAAGCCATGTGTTGCGTGTCACTTTTTCACATGTTTTGTGTAGATTAATAAAAACTAATCTGACCGGACAGATGTCTGACTGCAGCACATGTTCACACAAAAACACTGATATCCGAACAGATGGAAAATCATATTCCCATATACGATTCAATGCTGGATCGACGAAACTCGTTTGGATGTGCGTTGTGTAACTACATTAAAATAATTACAATGGTTTCCCTTTGTTACAAAAGAGAGAAACGAATCCCAGTTATCAAAATTAATAACGGCAAAACCAATTTACTCTGATCGCGTAATATCCTGCTCGAGGGCATTTATTGAGCTCGTCAGAGTTTTCAATCGTTTTTCCTCGCGAAAAACGGATAATGGTAAATGTCCGATTGGACGAATCCCGGTTAGGCCTCTTAATATATTTCCCTTTTGCAAATTTTTTTTCTGTGACATGATGGCATTACTCATTCTGTATAACACAAAAGCTCGATCGAGAGAAAAACAGCAAATATTGACCTCGCTGCATATGTCGAAAGTCAAATTTTGTGACTGGTTATAAGTGCATTTGAATAAACATTCGCTCGGCAGTAACGAAACTTTGTTGACCTTACGCTGTATCGGATATCGGCCCGTGCCTCTAGATACAGTCGTCATCAGGTGTCCAAACACTTCGATTTAGCTTTTGTGTTGTCTAACCAAAACACTTGGCTTTTGTTATTGCTTCCGGACATAATAGAAAAGGAAACAAGGTTGGAAAATCCAAACGTGTACGTCTCACTCCATTCATTTCCATTCTTTTGTCGTGGACATCTCTCAAACCCGAAAGAACTGCTTAGTCTTTCATTATTCGTAAAGCAAAGGACTGGAATATTTTGCCCGCGTCTGTTTTTCCCTCTGATTAATGTCGGTGTTTTCATGGGTAGAGTGAATAGGCATTTTCTAAGATAATGCGTCTTATCATCCAGGATTGCGTTTCCATTTAACATCAGGTGGAATCTTGATAAAGCACTTGCTTAGAAAGTATAAAAACAAATATTTGAAACTACTGAACTAATTTTATGAATTAAGTTGAAGGAAAACGAAAAAACTACTTTTATAGTTAACTAAATATGTTTTTCATTATATTACGGTTTTTTTACAGTGTGACTTAGTACTCATAATTCTTAGTGTATCTAAATTTATTTAACATTTTCAAACAAGAAAACTATACGTACTGGTTTCGTATTTCATATGTATTATTACTGTTTTTAAATTATTCCTTAATTATCCACGTGTTAAATTCAATGTTGCCAGTAACGTATCGTAGGTAGCCAGATCTACGAACTCAACTATTCATGCACCCAAAACAAAGGGAAAGATGTCTTGATACCTAGATGATGTGGTTCTATTTAGATTGGCAAGGTAGCCTCGTTTATTGTCTGCTAAGAATGCGAATGTTGAACACGTGCGTTTCGCAGGTAGAGGTGCATTGCATGTGTAATGCATTGTCTACACAAAAAAGGTGTTTTTCTTCGTCGGGTCTAGGTGAATCTTTGCACAATGACCGGTTGGTCTCTATAGATTCATCATCGATGCGTAGGAGACGATCACAAAGCTTGTATTTGTTCAGGGGAACATCTGTCCGCTGCAAAGGTACTCCGAATTCGAGCAACAAAGGCTGTTCACATTGTCAAGTCGTTCACGATTTAATTGTTGAAAGATTAACCCGATACGAACAATCGAATAATAGTACACCTTGACTTTTTTTATACTGCTTTACGAATAAACGGCAAGACGGATCGTTATACTTTATTCCTACCTGTATTATATTATGAAGCTGTGATAGTTAGGCGCGGTGGATTCAAGATCCTTGATCGTACGAGTGTACGTATATTAAATGAACGTTCGTTGGCATCATAGTACAACTAAAAGTCTAGAATTAACAAATATCGACCATATTTGTTAATTCTAGACTTTTAGTTCATTGTAGCCTCTATGTTTTACCGATGGCATTTATTTGACATTGGATATTTCAGTTATTTGTTAATGATAGATTGATTTGTTTGATATTCATAATGAATCGTGAATGGCTAATAGCAGATTCCAGGCCTAGGTGGCTTATGTCATCGAGTTTCCTGTTTTGCGGTTTCTTCAATACAGAAATTGACTCCCATCGGCAGGCATTCCTGTCACAAATGGGCCTTAATAGTCCCCAGATCAAGACCGTGATTCTCGTGGTTGAACATAATGACCGTCTAAGCAGAGATTACCCTTCACCGGGGGGACACTTGTGTCGATTTATGATGACTAGCTTTAGGGTAGTTACTAGGCTGGCTAGGTTAGTTAGCGTTCAGGCTAAGCGACCTAAGAGCTATGCCACCTCTCAAACCGGTGAAGCAGTCAATGCCAGCTTCTCTGGCCAGTCTGTGTAGTTCGTTAACAAAAAAAAATGGCCTTAATAAGCGATCTCGCAAGGATTATATGTAAGAGCTTATTTAAAAACTTAATTTGAACAATACTTTCTGTTATAAATGGATAGAAATTCGTCAATATACTGTCTGAAAGGTTAAATAGTATTAGATATCTTTCTTTTATATGTTCCTATTAATTTATCTTTTGAATTTTTAATTGCAGTAGACACAATAATAATTCGTCAGTACCATTCTTTCGATCCAATTTATCAGTGCCATTAAATAGTAGGAAGTGTTTACTAAAACTGAGTATTACAAACATACTGGCCAATCATAAAATGGAGTAATCTATTAAAAAAACCCACGAGGTACAAAGACCCACTCCCTACCTCAACACGGTCATTGGTCTTGAGTTTTATCGCGCGCAAGAGACACCTAGTGTACATCAAAGGTCGCACAATCTCTGTTATCACAACAGATAACGCCGTAAGGTCGCGTGTGCCGCAATGCTAGTGTACAATTATATACTCTCATGTCACAATATATTTTGGTATGTTAAACTACTGACAAGTATTACTAAATGTAAGCAGTAGGTAAATCTAATAAACCTCTATACCGAACATACAATAAAATTACTTACAAGTTACAAAACAATACACGAAATACAAATAACAAGGCTCTTATTAAGAAATATACTTGTACGAAATATTTTAATGTATTTTTTTAATAAATGAAATACAATATTTTGTCATGTTAATTTAGTTAACAATATGTTTTTAGGTTCGTTAGGTTAAGTTTCGCAAACCGTACCCTAACCGCTTTGATCTGTATTTTAACTTTATAAAAGAATAATGTAGAAGTAGTAAATCAATGAAGCCCAAAATAAAAAAATAATGAAATAATACAATTTACCTGTAATATATTATTTATTCAAGTTTCTTCCAATTGGATAGTTTCACATGGCACTTGAAACTTTTTTATATAAAACAGGGGGAGCAGAACAAGATTTTGAAGTGCTCTCGACTACCGGATGTAACGGGACCGGAAACGGACCTTAAATACAAATAGGACCGTAGAATTTACACGGCAGATGGCCGACATTGTATCGGTGTAAGACAAAAGAAAAAAAGTTAGTAAAAAAATCGCGTAGCGTTAATACGCGGCCGTCTGTCGAGTAAAGTCAGGATTCGAATTAGATTGCATGGACATGAAGCTTGCATGATGGGAAATTTTTAACTGACCTTATAAGATATCAAATTGACAGTGAAATGGTGGATTTATCGATTAAAATGTTATCTTCTAAAATTTTATCTTCTATAAATAAATTTGTAAATGTTTTTAGAAACAACAAGTCATATATTTTTATTCGATTAAAATCTGTTTAGGTGTAACAATCAATCAAAGACATTAAGAAGCACTCACACTACTTATTAATATATATACTTATAAAATATATTAGATATTATGTTATAAGTCCTGACTACTGTATATTTATTTATTTTAAAATCTTTGGTTAAGATTTTAAAATAATGAAATAAAAAATAAAATACACAAAAATATCATACAAAATATAAAAAAAACTTTAAAAACCTAACCCAGTGTGCGAACGAAACAGGGCCCAAGCAACCGCTGGTTAGGGCGATATAGAGAGAAATCTCCTGACGATGCGTCCAGGACTACTGCTTTCTGTATCTGACCCCTGAC
The DNA here is from genome assembly GCA_029286785.1 of Meandrusa payeni. Taxonomy (NCBI): domain Eukaryota; kingdom Metazoa; phylum Arthropoda; class Insecta; order Lepidoptera; family Papilionidae; genus Meandrusa; species Meandrusa payeni. The sequence goes on from JAGSMX010000012.1 coordinate 14,179,926, forward strand.
CCAGACATTTTTTTCTCTCTTTACTATGGCAACAAAAAGTCCTTATTGTCTATTATGTTATATATATTTTTTTACAATTTCTTATCGACCAACAGTGCCGAGAATGATAAGTTTATTATAATTTACAATTTTGCATCCGCGTACAAACTAGAAGAAGCAAACAGAATCCAGTCAGGAGAATTTACTTACAATTAAAGTTTTGAACCTAATAAATGAGTTGCTAAAAATATCCACTTCTGAAGTTAAGTAATAGTGCAAACTTCTGATGAGGAAACGATTACTTGTATAGTTTTTTTTCGCTGGAGGTGGAACAAATATGTTTAGATACGAGTTGTTTAAGTGTAGAACACGAGAGGGTTGAATAAAAATTTAGTTTTAGTGATGAAGACTGACATCTAGCAAAAGTCTCTTAAGATGTTGATCGAGACTTTTTGTTATAATACCGTTTGCAGAAACGACACCGGGACGATGATCGTCGAATTCACATCCCACATTCTAGTCACCTCGTGATTTTTTTTCTTTCGGCCTTCACTAGGTTCTCGTCATGTGGGATGGTAATATCGACGAGCACCGCCTGTCAGCACAATATCAGGTTTATTGGCGACAATAGTCCTGTCTGTGATGACTGATCGATCCCAATCATGTGTGTTGCATGACCATTTTCGAGAAATTCATCATCGGCGCAGGTGTGTACTTATAGTACGGCTCCTCGGACTCCACAAGACCATATCGAAGAGGAAGTTGCTGATGAATAACTCTGGCTACGAGATTATGTGTGTGCATGTTTATTTTTATAATTAGTATTAACTTAAATGTTTCTTTTTTATTATTCCTTTCTACCCTAAGATTGCCTGGAAGATGTTTTAATCCGTCCATTGTTTCACGAGCTACTGTTTATTTGTGAGTGTTGCTTTCTTTCTTTTGTAAACAATATAAAGTTTAAATAAATAAGAAGCTTAAACACAACAATGAAAAAGGTATAGTGAATTAAAGAATAATAGAGTAATTGAATATTAGAGATTGTGAATTGTCAATGACGCTTTAGTAATGCAAATTCTGTGCCAATACCTACACTTTCTATAAATAAATGTATTACGAAATACACTCGAAAACGACCGATTATATAAACATGAGCTAGTGCGGAACAAAGAGACGTGTTAAACGAATTGAACGCTTTAGAAGCTGAACATGATACAAGGGTGTGCATTAATTGCACGCAGTAACATCTCCGCTTACATTTACAATTAATTTATTGTCCTTAGATTGTCACAAGCATAAACAAAGCTATTTATAATGCACGCCTCTGTCTGTTACCTTATCTGGTTCAATTAAGCCGTAATTTTGTAGTCGCCATCTTTCTTTGAAGTTTCAATGTTTGAAAATAGAATTTGAAATTAAAACCAAATCGCGATAGAGCGTCTTGCTTTATTAATGCAGCCAGCAATTTAATAACAAAAGGCATACTCACGTATGCTTTATTGTTAAGGTTAAGTTGCCGATTACAAAGATTTTCCGCCATTAAATTTTACGAGCGGCCGGAGAGAAATTGTCGGTACGACAGGAAGATGCAAAGGATAATATCGTATTTGTGGGTAATTGAAAATGACTCCGTGAAGACTACTTGCATTTACCTTACAAATGCACGTATAAAGCAGATTATATTAAAAGGCAGGCGAGTCGCAGAGCGGCAGGAAAGTCGATGCATCTAATAAGTATAATAAGAAACTCTGCAAAAATTATAGATTGTGAAACTTCAACGAAACATTTTATTAGAGAAGCACGTAACAGGCGTATTAAAAAGTGGTAAAAGATGTGTTCATTTTGCAATTTGGTTAATGTTATAAGCGGAAAGTCACGTCCGTGCCCTAAAAGTAAATCAATACAGAATCAGGAGACATATCGTACATGCATTACAGCACGTCTACAAACTACAATAACGTGACGTCAATGTCAATAGTACAGTTGTTTGATCGATACTCAATAATACGAATTTAAAAAGGATCACTATATCGATGATACGGGGCGTTAGAATTTAAATTTGGAACCGCACTCGCTCCTGGTTGGACGAGCAGTCGAAGGCGGAAGACCGGCGCTTGCGCAACTGACATTGAACCGAACACCGTCTGAGGCCAAGCGCCGGATTCTAATACTATAAAGATAATAGCGTATTTTAATACAACTTATCTAATAAAGAAACCAGTTCATTTTCCTCGTTTGACGAAGCAGTAAATGAAAATGTATGTGTAAGAGGAAAACCTCGTGTTACTAAAGCCAAACATTTCCATAGTACTCCGATTTCTCAGTAACAGGATCTGATGTGTAATAAACAATGAGTATGCGGAAGCGTAGGTCGTTATCGTACTTAAAAACAAATGTTGTGAAATACATTTACACTCACAATTGCGACTTTCTCCTTTACTTGACGAACTGGCCGATGTTTTTGATATTATTCAAAGTATAAAAAGAAAGTTTTAGTGTATTTTAAATACATCTTTCGAAGAAAAACTTTACGCGTGATTGTCTTCGGGCGCAAGCTGGTAAATGCGTTACGCAAAAAGTGTGATCGGGTGAGGCGAACGGAAGTTAGAGGTAGATATAAATTAGTGAAGATAGAAATGAAACGAGTTACGTTTCTTATATTACTGTAGAGGCAATAAAGAGAGGTACACATTTTCATTTTCGCTGTCTCTCATAGCATTTATCACAATTTCCAACAAAAGTGTATTACAGAGGGACAATTTTCTATCATAAATCTGTTGTCATGGCTCTAAAATTTCATCGTCAATTTGGTTATATCCGGAACTAGAATTTGGTAAACTTCATAAATATTTATTTCATAAAGTTTACTTTAGTTATAAATGGGTAAACGTGGCTTACATTGTACACAAAGTAAATTGAGTTTTGTCACGTTCACATAAAGTATTTTATCGTTTACAATGGATGTCTGATGAAACTCGGCATTAAGTTTTCCGTGGAAGGTATTATTCGCATGCTGGCAAGTAGTGTGATTATTACATCACATGTTTGTACAATGTCACCTTGTTTGTCACGCTGAAAGGTTATAATGGTTCTTATGATGCTGAATGTAAAATAAGACACGCTTTACGGGATTTTTTAAAATATTTAATAAAAATATAAGCTTTCATATCCTTTGACGCTAGTTAGGTAGACAGAACCAATCGCTTTCCATCAAACAAACTAGGGTTCATATCTAACATGTGGGGAGTCTATCTCTATTCGCAAGAAATCCCAGACCATAAGATCTTTACGTCCGCTTTGCCACTAGACTCTTAATGCATTAACGATGCGATAACGCGATAACGATTACATGATTATATATATATCATCCTATGTCCCCTGGGTGGCACCGAGAGCGTCCACATCCTCCATCGCGATAGATCTTGGGCTTCACGATTTATCTTGCTCCAAGTCTTCGCGATGTTCGTCGCATCGTCTAAATGTGTGCGGCGTCAGGTTTGTTTAGGACCGCTTTCCGTGCGTATTCCAATCAAGGGCCTGCTTGGGAATGTGATCGGCATCTAAGGTTGTGGCCAATCCAGTTACGATTACGTTTCATATTATAATAATTAATTATGTTACCGTCGTTTACTATTCTTCTCAGAGATTTAGGTGCGAAAGAAATATTCGTTTACAGAACCCTTTACCCACACTAGAATACACTCATCTTAAAACAATTTAAATAGACATAATTTCCCTGATTAAATCTCTTTAGATATTCAGTTACATCTAAATTCATTTTTCCCACACATATTATCCCGAATTCACACATTTAATGGGTTACGTATGTATACCAAAGTAAAATAGCATTATAAACAGGATCGAGGCAGTTACCGTGGAGGTTTCTTTGTGTCGGAAGTAGGTTAAAGGGTCTGTTTACAGTCCCTGTTAAGTGCACGCGTAGCTAAGTGGCGGTTAGGAATAGGTTCCTTTAACAGCTGAAGTGTAAGCGAGAACGGTAGCGGCTAGATAGTGGGGTAGAGCGTGTAGCAAGCGCGCGCGGCCGCCGTGTCGGACGTCCTTGGCCACGGCAAAACTATCGATGCGTGGCTTCCGCGTGCCGCTGACGTCACCCGCCAGCGTACGCTTTGCACGACCAGAATCAAAACAGACGCCACGTCACAAAACTTACTCGGCTTCGATGATGTCACCAATACAAACTCTCCGGCGAAAGGCTAAATACGTCAAGCACATTACCTTATTATTAATTAGTTTATAACCCCTCAAAGTTCCGAAAAAATTCGTGCAACCCAGTAACGGTTATTACACGTTAGGAAAAACGTGGCGCGTTTACTAATTATAAAATATTGATTACATCATCGCGGTTCGAATGCTGCGCAAATTCCCGCGAAATCTGTACAAACATTCGTTTCTACACGAGTATCGGAAAACAAAACACAATCTTGGAGGGGGAATGTTCATTATTTGTCGACTGTGACGCGAAGCTATTGTCCGTCGCACAGGCGACGGTGACTTCATATCGATGAGGGATCATCAACACTGGCAATGACACGACCCGATCACGGGCGCGCATAGTAATTTGCACTTAAAAATTCTCATCATAAGATTCCGATTGACATTGGTGTGCCTTATAGAGTCACTGATACAATGTCACTAACAATACGGCGTTACACATAAACAAGAGTTTTTTAATTTACGTCTCGGCAAACGTAGTTTGTTTACAATGCTATAAATATTGTATTCGTGAAAATGCTTATTATATAGCCTATATATGTCCCACTGTTCGGCACAGGCCTTCTCACATGTAGGTTTCCTCACGATGTTTTCCTTCACCGCTGCGCGCATGGTAAACCAGCACTTAAAATTGCACCAAAATTCTAAAATAATGTTTTTACATATTAATAGCTTAGCTCAAGAAAACAAATTTTAAACAAACTAACAACGTTTATATTGTCACACTGTGTGTCACATGGAAAAAAATTAGTTGTTGATTATATGTAGATGACGTTGCATGACATTTCTCGATGTATTAACGTTTTAAAATAATTATGAACTTAAACTAAAAATACAATATAAAATAAATTTTACTGTATTGTAACTGAGAGCCACAAAGGTCTTTTGTCACGATTTGTATAAAGTACTTATAGTAAATAATAGATTCGACATCTTATACTCGTACTATTAAATACAAGGATCTTAAGATATAATAATATTTATTATATTAATACAATAATAATTATTATTTAAAATCAAATAATACTGTTCTAAATTTGAATGTACAAAAATAGCAGTAAAAATATTGTTAGAATTCTTTTTTTCCGATACGTATAAGATTCTTGGTGGATTTGTTTATAATCGACATAATAGTTTTTATTTTTGCGGTAACAGAAATTAACTGTTTACTGATTTATTTTTAATCTATTATTGAAATATACTCTGTGGGCATGTCGGTGTACTGTTTATAATTAAATAAATAATAATTAAACAAGTCAGGGGTATTGTTTGTCGCTGCGCTTACGCAACGTGCGACCGCGAACTGAGGTCGCATACGCTCTCATATTTTATTATACGTATTCTTCAATCTCGAACGCGACGCGAGGCCGCAACCACGAAAAGAGTACGATTTCGCAACTGTACGGTTTTCAATGTCATTGTGAACGTTACCAATGAATATTGGCGGTTTTGATATTAAATGTGTCGCATCGGTCACTTGCACAATTGATAATAATACTTATCATTCATATATTTTATAAAGGCCTTTTCAATCTACAATATTGTATTCATTAATATTATTTTATAAAGCAAGCTTAATTTGAGGGCCATGATTTTAAGCTGTGCCATGATGATTGCCATAATCCCGCCAAATTTAAAACAATTGTCAATATTGATGCTATGATGATGCAGAGATTCTTTACTCTAAAAAAAGAAAGTAAGGTGTAATTAACGGATAATGACATAAAAATTGACTGAATTATAACGGTGCAATGATTAAAGTCTATTGCACCGTTACAAATTAATTATAATTAAATTGATTGTCAATTAACGCCTCAAAGGCCTAATTGTTTAGGATTGCGAAAATCGTAGGGTCAAATAAGTCATACGGCTATTGACGTTGACTTCCAGAACAAGCTCGAGCTATTTTATAAAGATAGTTCGAAAAATTAAAAAAGATTTTTTGACTGTTATCTATTAAAACGGAGGCGGAATAAACTCCTTGTCCGGGATTCGCCACTCCGTTGACTTTCATTAACGACATGCAACAAAGCATTTGATATTTTACAAAAATATCACGTGCCAGAACTATTTGTGATAACCGGAATGAACCAGTTTACAATCGCCAATATTTTAGATTTAGTTATGCGAATAACTTTGCTATAGTTCCAATTAGAATGTGATGTAAAAACCAGTTTTGGTTGCACTATTATACGAACACATGATTTTGAACTTAATGGCATTAGAATAAGATCGAAAATCGCGTTCAGATCTATGTTGAATATTGATGACCCCTACTTGAACAGCTAGACCGGGTTGCAAAACCGGTCGATAGGGCGCTGGATAAGTTGAAACCATTAACAGAGCTGTTTTTTTTGCAACTATTGGTAGTTAAAGGCTATAAAATCATTCGAGATTATAACATGAACGTACCGATTAGAATATCGATTAATAAAGACGATTGTATATAAACGTCAAAAATACCAACATTACAACGAAAGGATAATTGCGCGGTAAAAAGTTAAGGCCATTCATCGTGCGGATTGTTTTGGCAACTTCAACTATTCTTTTGTAATGTTGTCGGCCTGTGCTTGCGTCATTTCCTCTTGCTGACCGTGAACCGTGGAGTTACGTCAGTGGCGAGAGATTAGGATGCTCCTACGCTCCGCGCCGCATCTAGAGGACAGTCGCCTTGTCCCACTCTGTATTTCGTTAATGTCACCATTAGATTTATTGTTTCCATGCTCTAATCATTACCTTTGTAACTTAATGCACATTTAAAATCATTAAAATGCATCCGTATATATTTAACTACGTAATTACAGTATTAATGCTTCAATAAATTTAAACAAAGTTGTGTGCTAATTTCCACACCTAGTTATACCATCGGACTTCATATTTTTATTGTGAACATCCCTCATATACATTATTATTTTAGAATTACAATGTGGATGTTTTCAAGACTATAGTGAATAGGCATTTACTAAGCTAGAGCGCCTTGCCATCCGGAACTGTATTCAATTAACATCAGGTAAGATCGTGGTCAACTTGCTTGGAGAGGATAAAATAGTGAATAATGTACTTATAGGGCAAAGACACTATACTTATATTCAAGTAATAACAACTTACTTAAAGTGGATATTAAACTCAAGGGGAGGTCAAAGTACACATAATTTTTAGTAAGTCACTTGAGCTTCTTTGGACCAATATTCTGTACAAGACGGTAAGAATAAGCACGATAGTTTATCGTGATTTCCAAAAGGGAATATGATACGGGGTTTCCCAATTTGTTTCCACGTACGTAAAATGATTTTACTAAAATTTCGTATCGCAAAAGCCCCTATTCAAATAATCTGTGGAATTATATAGCGTTATCACAATGAATAAATTAATTATGTTATATCCCAGGTTTTGGTCAGCGTATGACGCATGTAAAATAACCTATTACATGGATTTTGATAATGATAAATATTTACTAATTGCTGTTTTATGATAACCTGTGGCTGCATGCTGATTAAGACTAATGACTTTTTCTATATGTAATGATTCGTATGTATAAAAATTATTCTATTAATTATGTGCCCGGGATGTGCTCCGAGTGTTTGTAATTGTTGTCTGTAACTACTGGGGTAAAAGATATGGGCGCCGAGTCTGTTAAAACCAATTATGTCAAAATATTACACATTACAGTTAGCTAGTATTGTAACTTTAACTAAAGTAACTTTGCTATTTTTAGTTTTGGTAATCTGCTAATTCAGTTGCGCCACTACGGTTTTTAATTGGCTTACCATTGACACGTATACCTTTTAATCAATTAATAAATAATAAAAAATAATTAATTACACATGTCAAAAATTTAGATTAGCAGATGTTTTTTGGGAGTTGTTGGTTTCAAAGTGAAATGTTATTGGAAAATAGCAGATATGGGGCCATTGATTTTGTGGTATATTTGTTTATACAGAAATAAATTCTTAATACAATATTACATACGGACAAATAACGGCCCATTAGGGATATCCTTAACAGATATTTATGTCATCCATCTACAGTAGTGGTATTGTTTTTAATCTGCTTTAACTAAACTTTGTCTTAACTAAGCTTAGCTATATGTCTTTAATGAAACTGTTGCTAAGATGAGATCTGTTACCGTGTTAAGGTAAAATGCGTCTTTTTATACAGTGATTAAAATTTGTAATTTTTTTTTAATGTCGATTGCGCGAATGCAAGAAAACAGGAAGTTACTGTTGGCTCGGAGCCCGTGACTCGACTCGTGATGCACAGAGCAGCATTGTATGTACGAGCCACGAACTTGCCAGTGCCATGTGTTACCTATACTCATGTTCTTAATATGAAATATATACGAGTAAAAACAAAAGACAACTTCAAATCGAATCAAATGCTATTACGCACGGTCGGTCTCTTTCCAACCGTCTCGAAAAAAAGAAGCTCTCAATACTTGTTCAATGTCTAAATTTGAACAAATGAACGAATAACTGAATATCACTTATATACTTGTACTTTAATGTACTACAATTCGAAAATACGAAGAGAGCGTCCGCGTGTAAAAGAATTTAACGTTTGATTAGATTTGAAGTCGGTTTTTAATTTTGTTGACATATTTGTATTTTCGAAGTATCATTTTTATATGTACAAAGTGCTGGCCTATATTCTCATTCTTCTTCCACATTCGTGGTCAAAGCCCAACTCTCCTTTTTTCGAAGTCGGTTAAAAGGAATATCTTTGTGAATACCTTTATGTCAATCAAACATTAATTGCGACGTTACTTTGTGTCTTTTGATGATTTCAAGTTAATAAAGTTATTTTACAATATACGCTAGAGTTACTAATTACAAACATTGCTTATTAGTTTGCGTAAGTACTAAGGGAGGTTCGCTTCAAACATTTGAGTAGATGAAAGAGTAAACTTGAATATTAGTCTTCTATATTGAGAGATATTAGGTGTGCTATTGCGAACTAGAAACTGATAAAGAAAATATGTATTAGTGAGATTGATAGGTGGTCTAATTTTGACTTGTAACGAATTGTTATACGTATTTTGTTATTCAAAACCGGCTAAGTTTAAGAGAGCCAATAAAAATAAAGTTTACTTCGAGAACAAAGAGCAGAAATGATATCTTTGCTTTAATTGGAATGTCTTACGACTCACACTAAGTCCATTCAGTTTATCACTAACGAATGATTCAAGTATACGTGACTTATGACATATTAAAAACTTTATTTTTAGATATGTGATTTACCATGAGGAAAATTTGTAATTTATACATTTTCAAACCGTATTATTAATAGGGCCTCATGATGAAGTAATTTATAAATTATAGTCTATTTATATATATATATAAAGCCCACTTTTGGGTACAGGCCCTCACTGCAATGAGGTTATACGAGGCTCTAGTGCGGAATGGCAGACTACACATATATTAGGAAATTTTCTAAGACATGTAGCTTCCTTTACAACACGTTGTAAATCAGCACTGAAAATCGGAACCGAACTCGGCTCGCTAGCATATTACGCCACTTGAGATGACTGCCCGGACACAGAGCTCTAAGTAATGTATCAGACATGAGAGCTTCAATAGGCTAATGGTTTAGGGTACAGTCTGCGAATCGTAAGGTCGTGGGTTTGAATCCACCATTCGACTATTGACGTGAACCGTCTCCTAGTATAAGCTTAAGCTTAGTTGGAATGTTAGTAATATTTATGAAAATAAAAAATATTGCCAGCTTCTTTTAAAAATGCGCTATACATAAACCAAATTACCATCTTAAAGAGACATGCCACCTTATATCTCGATCAAATCATATTTTGTTGAATCTGCAATAGATTTTAAAATGAAAAATCCGTAATAGAAACAACAAAGGGACATTCGTTTTTTTATGATATAAAACGTTGCGTATCTCTTACGATAGTTCAAATTGTCCCTGAGGAAAATTGGATCGAAAAAACTCGCCTCCGCCTTTGACTATTACATGTGTAGGACGAGACAAGAGTTTCTTTGTTATAAAATTAAATTCTTTTTTTTTTCATAATGCACGAAGTAAAAAGCGAGCATCAAAGATGGTAGACGTCAGTTATTTTTAGTGGCACACGCATAGCAACTGCAGATTGCGGGTTTATCGTAATTCTGGCCAGTTGCAAACCGGTTATGTTTTTATTTTACTTTTGGCAGACGCTCGCGGCTCGAGATAAACACTCGAGCACAGGGAAATCCGCATGTCACTATATCATCTAGAAGTTTATGTCACGTAGTGAATATTTGTTACATGTGCGTATTTAATATTTAACACTTCTAGTTGACCTCGTTATAATATTATCACTTAACTTTCCTCATCGTCGTCTATTTAAATACGATCTCAATATAATCGTAGAATTCCAGTTAGAGATTTGTTTATAATGAGATAACAGAATGCTTGGAATGTCCTTGGAATAAACTCGGTAAACTGAGAACTGTTGAATAAGCTCTCACTTCCTTTTAACATTAGCGGTATAGACAAAGACAACTTTAGGTTACTGGGCAAACTTCAGGCATGCAATACTTAGATTGAAGGTTCAAGAGAACAAGAAGAACATTAACACAACCACTAGATGTATATGCCTCAGTCATCAGTTGTTATAAATAGATGTTTGTGTATATTAAAAAAAAAAAAACAGAAATATATGTGTACAATTTCTTTTTATTTGTGTTGAAGTTCCCACGGGTTTTATTTGTACGTTCAATAGATTGAAACGAATAATTAAGTTTTGTTTCGATATTTAAATTGAAACAAAAGTTTATTAAATCTTTTGTTTCAATTGAAAGTTCGAAGGCGTATTCGAAGTTTGAGGTTATTTTGGTGACGTAATACGGAAACCTGTAGGCGACGTGCCCCTTTCTGTGAAGGTCGAATATTTTTACGAAGTTTTTCCCAAACGGGACTATACCTACGACCGACGCCCTCGCAGCCGAATGCTTTGCACGTAACACTTTTAACGTGGGTGGCAACCCCGCCGAAGTTATTTACCTCGAGGAACATAAGGACGGTCGAAATTGCTTACGCCTCCGTTGGCGTTTTATATGAAATCACCATTCACTGTTTACTAAAATGGATCACACTCGAATTACGCATTTTGCCCACACATCTTTAGACTACGGATTAAATGGAAAACGTTCTGTCAACTGAGCGAAGATTTTATTTTAATTTATTCGAATCGCCGCCGAGGGAATGAACTCTGTATTGAAGAGACAAAAAGTTGAAAGATGAGGCGTTTAAATCACTAACGAACGATGGTTTGAAAGATAAATGAAATTAGTAAAGTAGCTTCCGCTACCGTATTACGTCTATAGGGTAGACAGTAAGAGGTCAAAATGCTATCGGATAAATAATAAGCTAGTGCGAACCAGTACTTTAATCTTTGATTGATATTAAGTCACACGTTCTTTTAACGGGGGAGAGAGACAGACGCTTTCGATTCGCAAAAATACTACTATTTTTTAGATATATAAGTGATTTTTTTTTCTTTATAAATCGAAAATACGGCAATTCTTTGGTACAAGCCATTAGATCATAAATCGAATCCCTTATAGCTTATAAGACTTTTACTGCCTTTTCATAATAGGTACTAAAATACTTTCGGATGTGTTTTTTGTACATAGTTTCACATTAATCTATAACACAAGGGGATACTTGAATTAATTTTTTATACCCTTTTAAAATCTAGTACCATTTTTTAAGTTCATTTTATAACATTAACTAATTTACTTACTAATTTAATTTTTTGATAATTGAGTTTGTTGATTTTTATAATTATTTGATATTGATTTAAATGTATCGGCATATTTCGAACAAGGAATTATGTAGAGAGATTCAACATTCAAAACAGTATTGGAGTATTAGTGGTAGGCTTGGAAAACAGAGGCTTCGGTGCGTTCCACTGGACGTCACGCAGTCCTTCGTCATGCACCGAGGAAGGGCCACCGGGGAGGTTTCAGTGGGTCAAATCCCACATAACCGCCGCTTTCTCCCCAGAAGGCGGGGTATCTTTTTGAAGATTTCCTCCCCGTTAAAAAAAAGGCCATTGGAAAACCAAAGTGGCACAATTGAACTGACGTAACCAAAACTTTAGCTAAGCAACAATTGAGAATTGTGTTATCACTAAACGTACATTTGGATATAATTGCTTTAGCAGATTTGAGGCCCTGAAGACACAAAGGCGATTGACGTTCGCGGAAGGTGTCAATTTAATAGTATTTGACCACATCCAATCTTACTACTTGTTGATTGCTGTGAGGTAATTTTTGTGAGGAAATTTAAACTACCCCATTACGCTCATGTTGTCGTTAGTGTGATTATTTAATAATTAAAATTTGTGATGGTACAGTAGTACTACACAACGGTCCCCTCGATTGAGGGGAGAATTTTAGAATAACGTGTATATTTTTGGCTGTACGTATTTATATATAGCGGGCGAGGGGAGTGACCTAATAGGAGATTTTATGATTCATCCTGCACCCTCGCTGTTACCCTCCCGGCTGGTCTTATCTCTGTGACGTCATCGAGTGCACTCACATACTTTCCCTAAGTAAATTCTATAGTCACGGCTGATTCATCATCGTATTATTTCCTCCCAAAATTATTCTTAACTATTACGTATATTTTTCTCATAGACTTTACGATACAGCTTAAGTCTTCTTCAACACTCATACCCCTTAGATGTTAGGAGCGTTGCTGGAGTTTCTTCGGCCACTTCTTCTCCCAGCGCCAACGCTTCCCGAAGTGGCACGCAAAGATAATTTAGCTTTTGAATGTCCCTTAGATTATCCGTGAAATAGCAATCGACCGAGTCGTGGTTCGGCCCTCTCGGGCACCCTCGGTTCGGAATGCTTACGCGTAATATAGTAACCGTCCGAGCCGAGGTTACCCCTCACCGGGGGGACCCTTGTGTCGACTTACTAGCAATAGAGGTTCAGGCTAAGCGACCTAAGAGCTGTGTCACCTCTCAATCCGGTGAAACAGTTAAGGCCAGCCTCTCTGGCCAATCTTTGTAGTTCGTCATTAAAAAAATCAACTCTCATATTATACTCTGCTCTTCTGCCTAATAATCTTAATATATGTTTTTACATTTCTTACAATAACGAATCAAACCGTTCAACTCTCAAAGGGTAAATATTATTAGTGCTGTATGCCTTTCACCGACTTTTGGCGAGTTATGACCATACACAGGGCAATGTACATAAGAAATCGAAAAACGAAAATTCATTGTTTCATGCTTATTGTTATTCGAATACCTATAAGACCTTAAAGTCGGACACTAAAATTATTTTAAAATATTAATACTATATATAAATAGAACACACAAAGGCAATTAAAAAATAATTATTTGTGACAAACGTGTGTGCATTGCAATGTTGCAAAAAAGCCATAGCTTATTGCCAAGGTATTAGGTAGACTACAATTTAGCTGTAATCCAAGGTTATTGTATTTTTTATAGCAAGTCGAAGCCCGAGGCTCGTTCCATAGTCATTTGGTTGGACGCCATGGCAACGGGCGGGTTCAACACACTCATTGTTGTGCGATAACACCGGAACGCCGGGTGTATGGTTGTTTTAAATTCAACGAATTGTAATTTGTATGAAGTTCACGGCGAAATGAGGAAGCGGAACACGGGCCCACATGAAATACCGACAATTGTAAATCAATAGTGATTCATGCGCTGACTATGCCCAATTAAGTGAACGGCCGAAGGCGAAAATGTTAATTTGGTAGATTATCGGAAGCCCCTATTGGCTCACGAATATTTTGTAATTGGAACAAAAGGTTTGTTATCGTTATACTGGATGCGTTTCGGCGGTCAATGACCTTCGCGACGCGGATATGCAGCGCCCGTCGGAACCGAAACGCCATAAGCGACGCCCTGGCAGGTTTGAAGCGATAAAATTGAGCGCTGCGGAAAAACAAAAGCTTCGCCCCGGCTTGAATTTCGCCCGTTGCTATGGTAGAGAAATACCATAGCGCAGGATTTTTTTTTATTGAAATGCTGGTCTCGGATCGCGTCGCGTGTCTGCCACGATCCCTTAGCCTTATTCCGTTCCCTGTGACCGCTCATGCAAAACAATTAAGCACTGATTATTCTTCATAATTACAAGGATAATTATTCACGTCGGAGCCCTTAAGGGTACATACAGGTTTTATATCTTTTTTTTGTTTTTATAATCTGTACCCGGATTGTTTCGTTCCTACAGAGCGCTCTTGCGAGACCAAGGCGCGGTTACATGAGCGTGGTTAATTATTGGCGCGTGCACGCCATTTTTTGTGAATACATCCCCTCCGGAGCGTGCGCCCGGCGAGTGCGAACAGTTTTTGCGACGATTTGAATACACCGCTCCTTCTCGGCGGGGTTAAGTCGGTTCAAGTCGAGTCAGCTCTGGCCGGCGTCTTCACCGAGTCACGAACCGGTGAGTCAACCAACCTGTGATATCATGACGCGACACCGTTGCTTTCCACTAGCTTCTATTAGCACGTCTAGAATCATTCCGAGCATTGTTTATTTGCAGCCCTGCAATTTACTATACGTCGGAACTATAGCTTGTTTCCCAGTCGGCGCCTAAATAAGATAATTCAATAAAGGTCTCGAAGCGATAAATCGTTGTTGTATACGACATCGATAATTTTAACGTGTACTCAAAAGCGAAAATGCCTAATCGTTCGCGCGTAAATCATTCCATTCCGGCCTGTTTTCGGATAAGAATTTGCCGGCGTAAATTAGGATTTATAATGATTTGGGACAGAGTGGAACAGATGTCGGCATCGGAGCGTGTCACAACACACGGGCGTCGTATCGGATAAGTGCGCGGTTACGCAAATCCGCAGATATGTCGGCGCTGCGCGGGCGCGCCGCTTGCACAAGGTTCCCCAGACCTTTGTTTTACGCAACCCGATCGATTTAACAGCTAGTCGTGCATTTTCTCAGCTGTGCACCCGACGGCGAAACAACACTAATTGACAATAGCTCGCTGCCATTGTAAAGCGGCGGAAATGGAAAAAAAATGAGAAATAGTTCGGCCGGATCTGTGCGGTTCCGACGCGACAAAAACCCGTCGGCCGGTGCAATCTCATTGAGAGAGTTTTTTTTCGCCGTGACCGGATTTATTTTCACATTTATATGGATGACGACGATATCCGGTGTCCGCTTCTCAAAATGTCCTTTGGTTTTGCAAAGGTGATGTTCGCGGAGCAATGCACCGTCGTCCGCGTCCGGTAGTCGCGTCCGGTATTTTCGTACGACCAAAAAAGGTGCGAACATGTGTTATTTATAGCGATGACTCTCTCGGGCACGTCCTCGCCCGACTTTATTTACAGAATGGGGGAGAGGCGTAGGCGTAGACGAAAGCATTCCTGGGTCTTTCACGTGTGCGGCGAGCGAATGCGTTTGGTGGCTCGATACTTCTATATATAAGCGTGTCGGGGCGTCGGTTCCGCACGGATGGAGGCGGCGGCGTCGGCGACATTGGCACGGTTACGCGACCTCAGAAGCGGCGCGCGCGAGGCCGCTCGCGGACGCCCCAAAAACGCCTCGATTCCGGCACGCCTGTACTACGTACGTATGTACGTACTTAGCGAACTAAACAAACACAGGCTAAGTGTCCCTATATAGGACAAAAATGACCACCGAGTCAACCGAAGGTCCATTGCACAACGACAATAACTCTCACGGTTCAACAAAGTTATACAACTGTCGAAACAGAGACGCACGGGTGGATTACCGAGCGCCCGGTATTATGCAAATGCGTCGCGGTAACGTGGCTTGCACCACGATACTTTGGCAATGCGTTTCAAAACGGTTTTCAAAATAGCCGGCGTAGGCGCAGGTAGACACTAGGGTACAGTGTGGCGAGCGATAGCCGGGGGCGATATATGTGAATTTGCATGGGGAAAGAATGCAAACGACTCGCCAGTATTGGTGCGAGGAAGCGGTGGCCGGGCCGGTATGCGACGCGACGGCGTCTGCCGCCTCTATCACGGACCGATTTGGCACATCCGCCGGCGGGCGCCTGCGCACACAAAACCGTAAATATTCCGTCCCGTTAGCGCCGCACACACGCGAATACTCTCACAGCGAAATTACCGCCTCACCTTCGGTGCAATTGTGGACAGGAGCCGAGGATCGTCTGCTCTGGTCATGCCCACAGTATGATGATTTGCGCGCTAGGTTGCTAAATAGCACGACAAGCACGTGTCCTACGTGTACTTCCATAATCTGGTCACCTCAGAGGGCAACTTTCTCAAGTTTAGAGAGTTCGTGCCCCAGTAGCTAACTGGATCCGTACCGAATATGCTACACAACATTGATCTTTAATGTCAACTCGCGTTTAAACCCGGTAAAATGGTATCACATAGGTAGGTAGCGGTTCATTCGATTACCCGACCCGGCTTACGTGTTACGCAAAAACGCATGGTTTTTGTTATCTTACATGGAACGAGACGGCGCGGTGTTATATTGGCACTGTGTAGGCGGGATGCGCCCGGACAATAAGCGGGGACAAATGTATACCTGAATTTATTTACAAAGGCCCCCGTATATATCTGCGCCACGCTGGCTCCGCTCTGTCTGAGACACGATCACATTTGTCTAAACTCATTCACCCAAAGTTCATACTAAATTACAATTTTAAATGACGCTATAGAAAACAGACATTCGTCACGTGCATTTCCGTTCTACAGTATCCCCACAGATACAATATGCAGGTTTATAAACGAGAACAAAGGTGAGTTTGTAAGGTAACATCCGGCTTTCGTGAAAGTGCCGGCGTAAATTGTTAGTTCGAGTTTAAAAAAGATCTTCCGGGAATGTAACACAATCGTTGTATAATCTACTAAGAGCGAGAGATTCTGTTTGACATATGATTATCATAGCTACCTACTCCGCAGAGCGACTAAGCTTTCTTGCTCGAAGATGCGACAAATGTAACAATCATAGTATTAATATATATGATATTTTATATATTTAAATGAACCACCAAAAGGCACCACTGTTCATATCCGAAGCGATGCTTACTTCTTTACAAGATAAAATATCGTTATCTTTTATTGGCTAAAACGGAAACAGAATCGTAGTTTTGTAAGTATTAATTTGTTATTATCTTATATGCCCACTCAAGACTATGTTGTGAAAGCATATATTTTTAAAACAAGGCTGTCAATCATTCCAAATAAGCTTGTGTTAGGAGATGGTTCACGTCAATAGTCGAATTGTAGTTGCGAAGCCACGACCTTACGATGCAGACCGACATAACCATTTTACATTACCCCCTACATTTTCTATGTAATATGGTCAGCATAAAAAACTTTGTGAAATTAATACATCAAGTAGGAATTTTAATGTGGGATGCAATTTTCATATCAAAGGTATCGATATGATAAAATACAAAAATGAATTCTCCCTCGGAGCGAAAAGTTTTACGCACAAGTGTTAAGAAAGCCCGCGTCAAAGACGGCGCGAAATCAATATTAATGCTCTTGTTTACCTTTGAGACGACGGAGCAGGCCGGGAGCAGAGTCCCAACGGGTGACTCGAATTTATAATCAAGGGTGTCTTTGTGAACACGTGAGAAATGAACTCGAAGGGCGGTACACTTGCTAGGAATACACCTTACAAACGAGGTCTATTCTCACGATCGCCAACAGCTGGACTCGATCTTGATGCATAATCATTAGAATATATTAGCGTACGATTGTGTACTGACCGACGGGATGAGTGGCCGCCATTTTGGGACTACGGGAATGTTGGCAGACGCGGCTACCTGAGTAGAGCCAAAAATGCGCTAATGACGTATAAAAAGTTGTTCTCTCCACCCGCTTGGAAACGTGTAACATGCTATTTAAGTAAGGCATCACTGAGAATTGGACGGAGATTCGCGATAAAAATCTACCGACAATCAGAGCTGTGTTACGTTCTTCTAAAACAGTATATGCATTTTTCTAGCCTACTACTTTTCAACCCAAGCTAATTTTATAAAATTCATTTGTGTTTTTATATTGTTTTGTTCTACTAACCGTGTTGAATAAAATAATTTATTCAATTATATTCATGCCAATAGCCTAAGTAAAACCCTCTAATTTTATAAAAAAATATTTAACAATTTTATTAACAAGCTTTTTGAACAGGATGGTTCAAGAAAGACATAATTTTTATACTATTTAAAAGTTTATTTCGAATTATATACATAATTATAAAATATATTATATAATTATAAAATCACATACTTTAGCTTATTCAACCAGTAATCCGATTGAAAACCAAAGTAACCAATTGAAGTTATATTTTATTATTTATGACGAACTACACAGATTGACCAGAGAAGCTGGCCTTGACTGCTTCACCGGATTGAGAGGTGGCATAGCTCTTAGGTCGCTTAGCCTGAACCTCTATTGCTAGTAACTCGACACAAGGGTCCCCCCGGTGAGGGGTAACCTCGGCTTGGACGGTTACTGTGTTACGCGTATGCATGCCGATCCGAGGGCGCCCGAGAGGGCCGAACCACGACTCGGTCGGTTGCTATTTCACGGATAATCTAAGAGACATTTAAAAGCTAAACTATCTTTGAGTGCCACTTCGGCTTCGCCAATTGAAGTATATTAGAAAAGAGTACGGACACAAGTCTGTGGTTGCGCTTTATTGAAAAAAAAATACCTAGAGTTGTTAGTCATCACGGACTCCTTCCAAACGGCAATGCTTCATTGCTAACAGCGGTAGTTCATAACGAAAATAAAATTGCCAACTAAAAGCCCAAGTCGTTTGTGGTTCGATCTGATGCTCAACGTTTTGGAGGCCGAGTATCCGACTACTTGGCTTACGTGACTTTGACAAAAGCCCCGACACAAATTATCGGACGGAGGTAAACCAGATAGCATTATCACAATGCTGAAATTAATTACCGGGGTTTCGAGTATCTTATGACGCATACAAAACGTCGTCTTTTGTTATTAAGAATATTAATACATAACATATAGCAATTTATCTTTTGTGATCTTTTATATATAATGGTTTTGGGTTCGAAACCCAGATTAGATACCTTTCCAGATTTCTTTCGCGATCTCATTATTCAAATTGGTTATTTTTCCGAAACGAGTTGTAGCAATTGTAAATATCAACCGATAGAAAACGTATATCATGTTATAGTATTTTATAACATAAATAAAAATAATTTCATATTAATAAATGCTAAAAAAAATATAAGCATCAATAGCCTAATGATTTAGCGTACGAATTGCAAAGCATGAGTTAGACTATTAACGTCAACCATCTAGCACAAGTTTAAGCTTAGTTGGAATGGTTAATATTCTTGATGTTAGTAATAATTATGAAAAAAAATTATAAAATTCTTTAAAAATAATACGACACATAGATATATCTATTTTTACTTTTGTTGTTGTTGAATATTTTATGGCTTGGTAACAAGACCTTTAAGTCAAGTTTTTTTAAAACACACACACTTATTTCTTAAGTCTAAGATGAAAATGAAAGTTAGATGATACCCCCCATGAGTCCCCGCGCTATTTTTAATATAAAATAATAAAATAAAATTAAAGCGTTTTGTTTTAAAAATTGATATAGCGATGTAGATCCTTGAGAAAATATCGCAATAAGTCTTGCGTTGATAAGAAGGTCCGTATAATAACCAAATGTAAAGCATTCCAGCTTTGAGCTGTAACTTCAAAAAGGCTTCTCAAGTCTTGCAGGCGGCGCGCCTTTGCGGCGGCCGCTCTATTACGTAAAGGGTGGAGCAGAAGTTTTTACTTTTCAACCCCGGTCGCGACGCTTCCCGTTCTGCTTCGCGAAACTAAGCTTTTGACAACGTTCCCTTTGACGATGCGCTGAGGGGTATTAAATTTTACCTTCCCCCCAGTCCGTCCACTCAAAGGAGGCCCGGAGTTAATACTGTAGCGTAAATACACTGCGAGGATTTCGTTCCTAATCTCAGCAACTTTCGTATCTGTATTCCAGTCAAAGGCATTTTGAAATTCGAACGCCCAATGTCACAAGGGACAAACGTTGACAAAGGTTGAAGATACTATTACGGTCAAACTGTGATGCTTGCGGGGGCGTACCGATATTTGTCTCGGCGGGGATTCCAAGGAGAGTGGAACACACGAAAGGTTAGCTGTTGCCCCGAACGCAGGACGACGACCGAATGTATATAGATCCAATTAAAATAAAAATTAAAACGATAAACATTGTGGCCAGTATCTTTTTTTTATAGATTACAGTAGCACAATATAAACGTAATTAAATAAACGTGTAAAAAAATATACAAACAATCGAAAGGGTTGGTATGCGGGACAGGTGAAAGATGTAAGAAAAAAAGTTAAAAGAATTTCATCGTTAAGCCACGCGATTGGAGGGTGTATGCGTCGTTAAATAACTTTTAATTTTTCCATTCACCTGATCAGGATAAGGGCGGCCGCAGGTACCCGCATAATTAAAGAGGGTCGGCAGTGTTATGCGCGGGCGCAATTGGAAACCCTTGACCCGATTGCATCGCTAGTGCGCAGCAATGACACCGCTCGCCTTGAGTCGCTAGCATTGCCGGAGATATTTGCAACAATAGAGGCCAGATAACGTTTCAAAAGTTCGAAAATCCACCGGTTCCTACCGGCTGCCTGTAATTAATAGTGTTGGGCAATACTGCGCGCGATTGTCCTACTGTAACTCGCATTTAGTTGCACGATCCACGTCATTCGTGAATTTGTTAGACTAATGGTTTAGGGTACGGCCCGCGGAACGTAAGGTCGCAGGTTCAAATTTACATGGAATCGTTGTAGTTATTTATTATTAGAAGGCTTACCGATCTTGTTAAATAAGATTTTATCATATCTTACAGTGATGCCAAATAACGATTTACCCTCGAAGTTATTTGGGTATATTTCCAGGGATTAACTTTTAAGAACTTTTAACTATAATAATGAAAATGTGAAAGAGGTCAAAATATTTTGGATTTTTATATCAAAACCAATTTACGTTTTGACAGTATTATCTGATAATAGTTCTAACAATGATCTTACATCGTGTACTAAGTGAATTCAAGTAACTAGTAAGTAGGTATAAGATGTCGGATACCGGGCGGGTAAGCTTGTTTAAATTATTTGTAGATAGTAGCTTACGTAAAACGAGCGGTGCTCCGATGTGACCATGCTAATACGCGTTTATCGCCACATGTAAATTGGAATAATATATTCTTCGATAACTTTATCGCAGTCGTACGAGGCGCTATCGAAAAACAAAGGAAATGACGCGCTACTTAAGACACAAAACGTTTCCGTCGCGCCTTCCGACATTTTATGGGGCCCTTTAATGCTGTTTCTCACGATATTACCCCGTGGGCGATAATAGAAAAACGGCGGAAGTAACCTGTTGGTGTATATCGGTTAATTTCAATTCCATTGACGTTTATGTTGGAATTGTGCATTATGTGTACACGTACCGACCGTGCGTCTGCAATCGAAAATCGCGCAATTTAGTTTCCCTCGTAAGTTACTTAATCGAGGCATAGATCTGGGGCCGAGGCTAGGCGCTTGTATTGCGCTGGGAGATATCGCGGCAGGACCGTTGCGTCAGTTATTTCACTGGCAACATTTAGTACACGGCAATCGTCGAGACGTCGACTACATTAAATACGAGTATATTTATTTCAATAATAATCTTTAATAGACATACACTACTAGATCTGTGTTACAGACGTGTGTCTTCCCCCATTTTCTAGACATCATATTATTAGAAAACAAAAACCGACTTAAAATAAAATAAAACATGACGTATCAAACATTAATCATTATTAAACTCGAACCATTTTTGCCGTTGGTTTGACGTAGCAATACTATTTACGATCCCTGTAGTGTGTATGTTTGTGTTTATTTATACAACCTATTGTATTCATTAAGTTTCAGCTTCTGTCACTTTAAATAGAAATATATATTTTAAATAATACAGTTTTAGTAGTAGAAACTAATGAATAAACTCACCTTTGCGCGTCGGCGAAAACGAACTTCCTCAACTTGAGGTCCCTTAACACGATGCCCTGCTCGTGGCAGGCGGCTACGGTTTCTGCCATTTGTCTGAACAGCCGCCGCGCTTCGTGCTCCCTTAGCCTCTTCCGCGCCCTCACGTACGAGTGGAGATCGGAGTGAGAGCGGGGGAAGATGAGGTACACTCTCTTATCGCCGACTAGAACCTCGTGGATGGGGTTGACGTGCGGGTGCCCGTCTAGGCGGTAGTGCGCTTGTAACAAGCTGCTGCAGTCTCGAGACACCACCTGTGGAAAGTGGAGCCATAAAGTAACAGCTTATATTATATACCCCACTGTTAGGACACAATAACACGTGGCTCTAAGTACACATTGAAAGACTTTCATTGGTACCGGCTACGTCATACTAGGGTTTTCTAATAGGTCATATAGCCAGAAAAAAAAAACACACTTTAAACATTACTGGTCAAGGGCAAAGAAAAGACGACCAAAATAGCGCTGGACAGACAAGATCAATTCGAAGTTTCACACCGCCGAAGCAACCTGATTTGTGGATGTCACGACCCTCAGCAATAAGGAATACTACAACAAGGTGGACGTCGTCGTACTATGCAACTTAGCGACACTGCTAAACCAATTGTGTAGAAAATGAACGTCCATTGGCACTATAGTGATCGATATTTGCTTAGTAGTATTTTAGTTAATTGGTGCAACCATGGTTGGGGTAACCAATACAGGTAAAACATAGCCAGTGCACGATTTATATGTGTTAATAACTTGCATCTAATGTTATTACTATTGGTCCAATAAACATTTTTTTATTGATATAATTATCAACAACAAAATAAACAACCAGAGTCAAATAATTTTGTGACATTTGCTAAGTGGTGGACGATGTGCACCACATAATGGGGGAACGTGCCAAACACGAAAGTCAGTCGGAAAGAAAGTCATTAATACATAGCCTAAAACTGAGGGAGCACCATGTGGGGGTCTTCTCAATTCTGCTGTCTGACCCGACCTCAGAGGGAGCGAGGAAGCTGGTGGCTATGGCCATACAACATTGATGAGAAAGTCATCAAATTCTCGCTTCATGCGACCAAGATGTGTGTGCGTGGTTTAGGGTATGATGGGGCTGACAAGCCCAGAGGGGCAAAAGTCCCGCAAAAAAAAAGAAAAAAATATATAATTTTGACAAATTGATGGAGTTTACACTAAGGCTATTTTTTACACAAAAACCGATTTCAAATCAAATCAATTGATGGTTTAACATTAGAGGCTACAACGCGCCATCTCTTTAAGACTTATATAGTTTTCTAATGGATGCAAGTGTCAACACTGGACCAAATGGGACCACACAGGAAGCACCAGCTTTTAAATAAAAAAAAGAATCATCAAAATCGGTACAACCAATCTAAAATTACATTAACAAACGTAACAAAAAATACAGTACAGAAAATACAGATACAAACAAAATACCGAATTAGAGAACCTCCTTTTTTTAAGTCGACTAAAATTAAATGATTTCTGTACGTTTATAAAAATAGTATTACACATTCAAACCTATGTACGTTTGTTCATACATATGTATATAGTATAAAACAAATACGTCATACATTAGTGCGTAACATTCAAACATAAATAGTATTTTAAAACGATCGTTAGTCAGATTCGTTCCGTACCAATTCAAAGAAACTTTAAAGGGGTTGTATTTCAAAGCGGGCAATACCTTGAAAGGGCTAGACCTAACGTGTATAAAGAAACTTTGATACGCACTGAATAGAAACACCGTTGACCATTTAACATTGAACAGTACAAATTGAATTAAGACTTGAAAATTGTACAGAAAAAAGTAAGGAAAATTCATAGTATTTATTAGTGTCATGGTACTTGGTGTTAAAGATATATAATTACATCGTGTTTAAAATAAAATGTGAATACCTATAAGTATAATTAATGAATAATTCGTTCAACAAGGACTTTTGAGACAATGAAAAGTTATTATTTAAAAGAAGAAATATACAGTGAACTTTTTACATATAACTTGAAGGTTACGATGTGCTTACTATATACCATATTATTTACACTTATGATAACAACATAAAGTAAAGTTCACGAAGGCGGACATAATACGTTAGTGGCATTTTCTACCTGTCAACCCTGGGTGAGAGATAAAAGCATATTGGCAGGTGTAGTATAACGAAATATTAAAATAAGTACACATACATATACATTCACAACATAAATACATATCTGTAAATCCGTATATAAACGTAGGAAAATGTAAACGCAGAGATGACAGTGCTATATGATATTAGGCTTTATGCAATGACAATGGACTATTAAAAATAGGCTTATTGCTCTTTAGCCATTATACGGTAAAGCATTCCAAAGAGGTATCTACTGTATCGCTGTAGCCGATACCTCTATACTGGCAAGATATATATATTTTTTACCATCTACAGATTTTGTGAAATGAGATACGATCGATTGTATGAAATAAAAAGTTGTTAATTTTGTATATACCACCATTTTTGTATGTACAGATAATTAAATAAATGTCATCTGAACGCAGGATATTTTTTTTTTAATTCAACATACTGCACACCGGTACTTATTTTCGAACTGGCACGAAATGTCAACGACATTACGGACGCGAATTTCAAATCCGATTTACCAACTCACGAATGATGAATCACGTCGCGTGCATCATGGCGTTTCTTTTTTTTTACCCGCCAACGTAAAAATAAGTCAATGTTATTTTAGCGTAGGCCTTCGCAGACCTATGGACACTAAATATATTTATAAGATATTTTAAATTGGCCGACATTCGAAAACAAATTGTGACCCATTTGTGGGAGTGTTTGTGTAAAAATTGAGAACGATAAAAATTTGCAACATTTGCTATGTACTTGATAACATTTGGCCACGAATGCGATTCACGGCAGCTAACCTAAATACTGTCTGTTATCTATATTTACTTAATCGCCTTGTTGCAAAATGTTTACCTAGTTGGAATATAGAACTTGTCCAACGAAAAAACCGCAAAAATTTCTTAATTAAAAAAAAATTAAACGATGACAGAGCTTAATGATATTATGATCTGAATGCAAGGGACGAGGGAGGAAGAATATAGATATTTTATATCAGTTATGAGGCCTCTATAGCTTCAGGGTCTAGACAAAGCTCTTTAGAGTCATTCGGCACAAGGACCTCCAATGGGGACCTCTGCCTAGGCGGTTCCTCTTTTCACTTATGCTATCGCGCCCGCCCGGGAGGACCGAACTAGTCATTTGCTTCGGCATCGAACTCAGTTCCATTTAAATGTTCGTATTACTCCGCGTAATTAGAAAATTAAACATTGGTTTTATACAAATTAATAATTAAAAAAAAAACTATTTAGAGCTATTTTTATTATGAGTTGACGTCGTTATGCAATATATTGTTTTCGTCATTTGATTACACGAGGCACCGTTCAACAAGCAATGCCACAATCCTAGATTAACCGTAGAAGCGTTTCGATTGTTCGCAGATTCATTACTATATTGACGTGGTCGCGAAATTCAAGCGGCTGTATCGCGTTTTACATTCTATTACCACTTAAACTTAATAAAACAGAATGAATAATCGTGTCCAACCGGCAATGGAATGAAAACAGTACGCTATTACGTACGCTCAGATGTTTCGTAGAGGGGAGGCGTTAGGAGGGGGCCCGCTAGCCTCGCTGTGACATTCGGCGATCGGTGCGTTATCAAGCCGTCTATTTCACAATGTCAATGAGAAGGTCACACTTATTTTCGGCTGCTTTGAACGGATCCACGTGTGACGGTTGATTTGAAATTCAATTAAGCAGCGTATCAGTGTAACAGTTGGACGCTGAACTTTGAAGGCGTAGAGAAATATGTTAAAAGAGAGCAAATTGCGCAGGCTAATATCATATGTGGCATAAGGCAACACAAGTGTAGCCGTCGCTCGTGTCGGTAACAGGCGGTGTTGTAAATACACTCGGCGTTTAGCAACTATAGTGTTGCCACACTTAACCTTGCCAAGTTCTCACGAGGGAAGTGTCTACTTTGTGCCTTGACAATACCTGTATGGGCCTTTGTTAGCACTGGAACTATATATCCTGTATTGCCTAAAATCATCGTCTACCTAGCTCAGTGGAGGATGTTTGAAATAACTCGTTTCCCAACTTGTTTCTATAGGCCTTTGTTAATATGAACTTAGTGATTCAACTGACGATAGATCCATTTAACGAGGTGAGTAATTTTGATTTTGAAATGAGTTTAAAATCCGAAAAATAAAATTAGAATAAAACGCTAACTAGCGTAATTAATTTAAGCGTGTTTTAACTGTTAAATAATTGTTATTGATAGTTAACACGATTGCGAAAGTCAATACATGACATTGTAAAAGCAGCGATGCCACGGCGGCCTACAAGCGCTATCGAGCATTACGGGACCCTGACATATAAAGTATGACATCGATGTTAAGCCCGGACGCCATGAACAATGCGCGCGAATTTTCATGAAAAAATAATTACCGTTTTTATTGTATCCGTCAATGACGTGTACAAAACAGACTATTTAATTGCAAAATTGAACAGTTATACAAAACAGACACGTCACAATGTCATAGGGTCAAAACAACTGTTTCAAATTACGAACGAGATTTGTATATTCCCACACATTAATAATAAAATATGTTTCTAAAATAAATGATTAATTCGCAGCCAAAGGACCACGCTATGTGGGCTCATTATACACGACTGGGCTTATCTCTCCATGGGGTCTCAATCCCGTGGGATAAAACGAACCCTTCCAGATTTGCCGGATGTTTAAGTCAGCATGAAGTGAACTACGGCTACAAGTTTAATTATTCGTAATTATAATGCCAAAGTCGAATGGACTGGACACTTCTGAACACATGTTCATTTATTAGTCTCGCCTGGACAGTTTGAAGTAGATAATAAAGAAATTCAGGTTAAGGTGAGTTAAAAACTGAAAGCCTATTAATAAATGATAAAATTAATACAGGCAACATAAACTATAATACGTTTATTTTTTATATTTAAGACCTAAAATAATATGGTTTACATTTATTCAAGCGTTTGAATTTAAGAATGCTTGTACCAATTAGTTTCTATTAAATATATTGATAAAATTTGTGACATATGGCACTTATTAAGTTGGCGGACAGATGATACATATACTTCTGTCTACCTCGTGATGTTAATAAGGATGTGAGATCTCATAATGTATTTAAAGTAGACTATATATTTATTAATTTGAACACACATCTGTTTGATTATCAAAGAT
Organism: Meandrusa payeni; assembly: GCA_029286785.1. Lineage (NCBI taxonomy): Eukaryota > Metazoa > Arthropoda > Insecta > Lepidoptera > Papilionidae > Meandrusa > Meandrusa payeni. The sequence continues at coordinate 14,207,452 of JAGSMX010000012.1, forward strand.
CACATTTAGTGTGGTTAGTGTAGTTTCCGTTTTTTTAAAATAACATTTGAACAGTGGTGTAATGTGTACTATTGGTTGCTGTATCGAAAGATCTTTATAATACAGACTACAGACCATATTGTAATAGAAAAAGTGACAAAGCGGTGACGTACTGTTTGACATTGAATATTTTACAAATTGCGTTCGATTTTGCAATGGCTGTAACGTATTAGTGTAGTGAGACTTGACTACTTTAAAAATTGGACCAGAGGTCGAATGAAGACAAGAGATTTCACAGTGTATCAATCAAACAAAGCTGCGCAACTTACTGTTGAAACCCGACACAATTTCAACATGAGCCGTTACGTGTCCCAGTCATGTCGCCAGTGCCATGAGAGATCACTCTTTCAATGCATAAAAGTTTTCAAAAATGACAGGTTTTTACTTCAGGGGTTACTTATAATGCAGGTGATTGAACATCTTTTAAGAGTATAATTTATTTTATAATAATGAAATATTTCATATACAAATTAAGTATTTATAAGTTACTGTTTAATTGACGAAAATTTAATTAATTTAAATTAAACAATTTAATTTGAGGTGTACCTAAACACTAACTATATTTAAATATCTATTGTAAATATTTTTGTGCGTATATTTTTATGTAATCACTAACTAAGTATTTACTCTTTGTCATTGTAAGGATGTGTGAACAAATACATTATGTTTCGATGTGCGAGCATGTATGAGTACTGGACGCGAATATTTCACTCTGATAACTTACTTTGCAGACATATTCCTCCTGTGTGCGCACGTCTACACATCGACAAAGCGAGGAGCCCTCAACTTGTTCCAATAGAAGGTACTTCTCGGCCACTAGTGCCGCTTGGAACTGATGTTGAAGTGGGGCAGGGCTACTCGGAGCGGGACTTGACGGTGAAGGCGCCGCAGAGAGTCGGTCGACGAGCGTCGGCGACTGAGCCCTCTCCTCAGCTTTGCTGTGCTCCCCATTCGAAGTAACGGGAACTGTGACCGCAGGCTTGCTCAAGCGCAACGGCCACAGTAAAGAAGGCGATCCCGGATCCATCACTAACACACAACAACACTGTCACAGTAGATACACTAAACGTTCACAAAACACGCACAAACACTTAAAACGAAGAGGAACTATGATGAGATGGACATGATCTGCAACAAAAATGGAATCCCATTAGAATCTCAAAACGATTTAAACACTCACTTCAATCGTAAAATTTTAAGAGTAGTAACTATGATAAATTTAAAAAATACCCTCAAATATCACACGAACCTTGAAATGAAACTGCCTGAGTGGATATCGTACCAAAATTTGTCCGTCCGTGACGGCGAATGTCGCTTTAATACTTGTTGAATTACGGGATTAATTTCCGTAGTAATTCGAGCAAGTTTAGACAGGCCAATATTTTGGGCCGGTGTCCGCTCGGGTTGTTGTGAGACTAAACGAACACACGACCGACTCCGATTAACGCCATGGCGAGACTAACTCTGAGACTAGCGCGACGTGCTGACGCGGGCGTTCGGAGGACTCGGACGGAGCCTCGGGCCGGCAACCGATCCAACGTCCAATGTCGACACACCGTCGGCTTGCGTAGTACGCGAGCATACGCCATGCGGTTTAAAGCCACAGCGGGTAGCCCCTAACCGTCTCTTTCTAACATACTAATTTACTTCTTTTTAGAAAAGGATAGAATCAGACCATTCATTTACGTTTTGCAATGCAATGATGTCAAATGTGTTGTTTCAATATTTTTCACAATAATAAATTTAACAACAGAAATAGGTAATTGCGTTTAACGAAAATGTAATAAGTTGTGAAAATCTTTTATTTCGAGAGTATATTACTGCTTCCCCTTCTAAATATGAACGAAACCTGTACATGAGCTAGTATTTTGTGCAATTATTTGAAACCATTAATTTTTTTTTACATTTTGTTTCATATACATACTTATTTAAGTGAACAATTTTTTCTTCCAGCACTAAAACGAAATATTACTAACATTGAATTAACAGAAGCATTGGAATTAATTTCAAATATGTTCGAAATTTAAAAATATTTATTTGAATTGACAATTTTCGTCATTAAAAGCCAAAAGGCAACATTTATTATAGATTTTTTTAAATATAAGACAAATACATTTTGCTACTTTCACAATACTTAATACACCTTTTTTACTCCAAATGTTAGATTTTCCTAAAAATAAGTAAATTGCAGAACCTTGTCCTAATAATTTCGATATAATATCCTATGGTGATGATGAATATTTTATGGCTTGGTAATAAGACCTATAAGCCAAGTCTTTTTTAAAACACATCCACTTATTTCTTACGTCTAAGAAGAAAATGAAAATGTAAGTTAGATCATTCTCCCCATGAGTCAATAATGTCCTATGGTAATTTTTTTTTTTTTAATAAGAAAACTAGCAATATTTCTTTTTTTTTCAGAAATATTACTAACAATCTTGTTAACCATTCCAACTAAGCTTAAGCTTGTGCTAGGACATGTTTCACGGCAATAGTCGAATGGTGGATTCGCACCCACGACCTTACGATTCGCAGTAGATTCCGTACCCTAAACCTTTTGACTATTGACGCTTAATTATTCTGGATAATGTAGTTGTCCTATGGTGAAATAATAATTAAAATCAATACTGTTACAATTTATCTACTACAATAAAATAAATAATCCAATCTTTCCTCTTATATTAATATACGAATTCTAATACTCATATTTTATATACACGAAATGAAATTCTCAAATATATATATTATAAAGTACGAAATTTACAATTACGTTCTCTTCCTTTATTCCTTTCGCGCGCACTTTATTTCGTTCGTCTTAGGTAAGAAATTTCCATTAAAAATGGAAGAATGGTCATTGGCCCATTTCATAAGCCATAAAAATACGTCAAACCGCGCAATCGCCTAAACCCCCAACGTCAACGAGCAATTCGAAACAGGCCTCCGGTGGTTTTAAGTATAAGGTAATGGTTGAGCCATCGATGCTTCATTGTACACACTGGATAAAATAATACAGTTAAACGAGCAATGATAGCTTCTGGCTAAGGGTGCGACCTACCATCGAAGTTCAAATCAAACCCAGGTTGTACCAATAACAGCCACGGCAGATCAATGGCTGTTATTGTACGGTACGCTTGCAAGCGGTTTAGATATAGTGGCCCATATATCCGACGCTGCAGTGTTGCCCTACCCAGTGGTTTCAAAAAGTAATACGAATAAACAAATGTTCAATATATGTAAGTGGTTTCGCAAAGAATTTTATCATAGACTTTCAATATAACGGCACTAAAACCAATTACACTAAACATGTTATAAAAGAATCATTACTTAATGTTATTTAAACAAAATTACTTAATGCGAATATGGAAACAGTACATTTTGCAAGAGATTGCAAAAACAATTGTACGCCTAATGCGTGTTTATGGCCCATTCAGACAACGACGACATTTGGCGACACAGACTTCCTTGGGGGTACAATAGAATCGAATTGACTTAAAAGACTTTGAGAAAAACCAACAACATATTAGAAATATAATACAAAGTACGTAAATAAATAAGGAAATACATAAATACGAAACCCGGTACTCGGTTTATATCATATTAAAACTATTAATATCACAAAGAGCACTGAAGCGAATGTACCTAACATTCGTTAGATTGTAATATTAGCGTAACTTAGGACAGCTAGACACAGGTTCTCAACTTAAAATATTAACAATAATACCAAACTACAGAAAGTAAAACTTTACTAGTCATAAATGGCCCCCTACCATTATACAGATTATACATAAATAGCAGAAACTATTTGAGAAGTTTCGTATTCGAAATGAAGAGGCTGGTTAGAAGCTAGGAGTATTGTTCTAATGGAGATAATTTTTGTAAAATGGACGTACTAAACTGTTTTACATGTACGTACAAGAACTGCCCGTCCCTAGTAGATGAAAATCATCAAAAGAAAATTCATTGAATACAATAAAAAAACTTGAAAACACGGCGAAGAACGCATACGAGATTACGTAAAAATAATTGGCGCTCATATGATTATATACAATTATCATTGAGTTGTGTTGCCAGATTAGTGAAAACAAAAATGACGACCACTTAACAAAGTACAGCAAGGCAAAACACAAAAACCCCATTGGTAAGAAAGCGATCAAGTATAATGGCGATTTCAACATATCATTAAACAATCCAAAACTCTTAGAAAACGGTAAGAATTGACGTACAAACTCAATCTCTCAATCTATGATACTACTGGCATACAGAAACTAAAAAACACAACATTTTTCACGATAAGATTTTTATGAAAAAAATTAAAATATTTAATGATCTACTTATCTGTATATGCCTTTTTCTTGTAATAATAATTTAACAAGAAGCTGGTCAAATGAATACAATCAAAAGATCAAAAACAATCGACTTCAATGATATTTTTGTATGAAATTGTGACGAATGTGTTCATAGTCTATTGGAATTTGTTTACAAGTGTTTTGCCGTCCTATATGAAAATTTGTGACATGCAGTTGAGATATACATAAGCTAAATTTAATATACTTTCCCTGAGATCCCTGTTTGATTTCGTTTTCGGAATGTTAATAATATTTTACGAACAATAGTCTTAGATGTAACTGTTTGGCTATTGACGAAGGCATTTTTTGTCGTAACTTCTAAGCAAGTGCTTGACCACGCATATACGACCTATATGTAAGTTGTAAATGTAAGTAAAAATTGTTTATGAATATCACTTACCGATCCAAACTTTGAAACAGCAAATTCTGTCTAATTCTAATGGGAAGAATTTTTGAACAGACGCACTATACGTTTGCGATGCAACTGACAGAACAGGGTTGTTTGTCGTCAATCAAGATTAGATTCAATTGCGCAACGTTTTACAGTTTAAAATTATTGTGCAACATAGAGTTAAGCTGTAACCTGAAGGCGATATAGCAGGAAATACATAGTCATGAATTAATTTAGATACGTTCGAATGTAGTAGAAAGTCAACTTCACTGAATCGGCTCGGCAGCTTTATCCAGATATAATTTTCAATTCATGTGGTCACAATTATAGAACAATGTGTCAGTAGATTACACGGAAACGTGACAGGACAGAAGAAGAAAAAACATGTCAAATTATTGTGCAATTCCACAATAGTAATGGCATTTACTGTTGTACTTAATAGCTTACCTAATTAATCATTGCAAATCGTGTTTAGCATGATATTAATTTCAAAAATATAGAAAGTAAATTGACAAAATAAATTCAAACGGAATTAATATTTTTTAGGACTCGCTGAGCAGGTGCTTGACTACGATTCCACCTGATGTTAAATGTAAATGCAGTCCTAGATGTTCAAGCGCACTAGCTATTAAATGCCTATTCACTCTACTTTTGAATACACATTGTAATCAGAGGGAAAGACAGACGCAGGTAAACTATTCCAGTCCTTTGCTGTACGAATAATGATAGACGAACAAGAAAAGGATGAAATCAAGCACTACTTCTTAGGGTCCGATGGTAGAATGGAGATGGGGGAATTAAATCATGTAATTCCTCCGCATACTAAGGCTAATATTATGTAATAAAACTTTGATAAAACCTAACTATTAATAGTCTATTAATTAATTTTATTTTATTTGTTGTTTGATTACAATTGAATACAAAAAATTGAATAGCAAATTTGCACAAAATTTTAAACCATGGAATGTTTACCCGAGCTAGGAGATGGTTCACGACAATAGTTGAATGGTTAAACTAGGACTTTACGTTTCGTAGAATGCATCCATTCAGCCACTGACCATTAGACCATTGGAGCTTACAATTCTTAGGGCTTAGATTGCGACATGCAATATATTTACGCAAGGTAGAATGTTTGCAAGAACTATGAACTTGGATATATAATACGATTGAAATAAATGCTTGAGGCAATCAAAATTGGTTGTTTGATTTCAGCATAAGCTACCGCCGACGTCAACATCTGGTTCCGTATTACACAGTAGGCCCAGGAAGAATGCCCCACCGAATTGGGCACGGAAATAAGAGAAGGTTCGTCAACTACGTCACGGGATTATTGAGAAAGTTACTGAGGAAACATTTTCGCTTTTCAAAGTTGTTACACGTCATGAACTTTTCAGAAACGATGACGACAACTACGTCACGCTAAAAATGATACAAACCTCTAACGCTGTGTCAATTTTTCCCGTTGATAGAAGAAGTCACGTCACTGGGAAGTACTGACGCATCCAGTTTGAAATCACTGATTAAATTACGCATATTCTTATCGATTGATGACTCATAAATAAATTGCTGGCTTTGATATGTCATTATCGTTTGAAAAGCCTATTTAGGAATGCTGACGGTCTTGTGATTAGACGAGATAATTTTTTTTCGCGAACGCAGAACATTTGAAGTTGTTCTTTACACTCGACACCTCGTATCAGTTCTGTGTTCCTAGAATTCATTTAGAACAACTATATTGGATTTATACGACAGTATGAGTAGAAAATAATCGATTTAATCCATCTTATATTTCTAATTCTATTTTATAATCTCAAGCAAAATAGCTATTCCACGCTGGCAATGCTGGTCATTTTGGGTTCACTTTGCTACGAACGGCGCGTCTCTAAAGAGATGTATTTGTTTTGAAACAAATTTGTTGAGCTAACCTAGACAGTTTCCTAATGTGACATGTACGATTCTTGGTACAACAAAATAATAAAAGAAGTTTTTTTTTTTTTTAATGACGAAAGACACAGATTGTGCAGAGAAGCTGGCCTTGACTGCTTCACAGAATTGAGAGGTGGCATAGCTCTTAGGTCACTTAGCCTGAACCTCTATCGCTAGTAACTCGACACAAGGGTCCCCCCGGTGCGGGGTAACCTCGGCTTGAACGGTTACTATGTTACGCGTAAGCATTCCGATCCGCGGGCGCCCGAGAGGGCCGAACCATGACTCGGTCGGTTGCTATTTCACGGATAATCTAAGGGACATTCAAAAGCTAAACTAACTTTGTGTGCCACTTCGGGAACCGTTGGCGCTAGGAGAAGAAGTGGCCGAAGAAGCTCCAGCAACGCTACTAATATCTAAGGGGTGGGCCATATAATAGCGGTAACGCGTGAAGAGTAAAAGAAGTTTCCAGACAAAAGTATACGAGCCATGCGGCCATGCGAGCACTAGCATGCTGCATATAAGACTACGCAGACGGGGGATCCCCAAGTTATAAATTCCTTAAGCCATTGTAACGATGTTGTAAAACACACTTAAGCGTCAGGAAACAAAAATTCTTAGAATTAAATGACTGTAATGATGACGAGAAAAATATTGACGAAAAAAAATATTCTAGTTAGGGAGTGGAGCGAGTCTGCTGGAAAGCAGGGCCACCTCGAGCTCTAGTCCAGGCATAAGAACTTACCCACCTCTTAAGTCCGGTGTAATTGTAAAACCCTCCGGGCTAAAGGAGAAAATCTTCCTGAAAATAAAACTTTCAATAGCCTTATGGTTCAGGGTAAAGTATGCGAAACGTAAGTCTGTAGCTTCGAATCCACCGTGCGACTATTGATGTGAACAATCTCCTAGCTTAAGCTAAGTTGGAATGGTTATAAAGAATGTTTTTTTATTTTTTTTTATTTTTATTAGACAGCAAAATTTACAGCACCATTATAGCTAAACCAATTCGGTGCTGTAGTACACAAATAATTAATCAAAATAATAACAATACAATAATAGTTAACATCACAACATAAAAAATAAAAATATTTATGAGAAAAGAAGAAAAATATTGTTAGTATTATATAAAAAAAAGAGAACAGAAGAACTCTCAAAGAGATTTGACGGTCTTCTATTTTGTATATTCAAGAGATTCAATAACTTTAATGTTAATATTTTTTTTTATTTGATATTTGTTACAAATTATAACAAAGTTTATAACACCATTATCCCAATATAAAAGGAATTTCCATTTCTAATGTAAACAAAGATCTTAATGTATAACCAAGATCATGACAATTGGCAAGTTCATCTCTATACACAAATACGTATTTCGTGTTTTTGTGGCTTCCCGCCAAACCACCAACCAATTTGTTTTTCGTTCACCGAGCTTTTGTTACTTGACTTTCGTCTGGATTCTTTGCAATCATTGCTTGTTTCGGGTAAACTAAGAAATAATATGATTTTGATCGTAGAGTTTATGCGGCTTCATACTTTATGCTTCTTAATTTCATAATGTTGCGGGTATGTCTGTGTATAACAGGCACCTGTAAATACGGTAAAGTTACCAAAACCAATGCTAGATTATTGTTTGTTACGATATGTTGGAAAAAGTGGGGATTATCCGTGAAATAGCAATCTACCAAGTCGTAGTCCGGCCCTTTCGGGCCCCTCGGATCGAAATGTTTACGCGGAACATAGTAACCGTTTAAGCCGAGGTTACCCCTCAACGGGGCACCCTTGTTTAGGGTTACTACCGATAGAAGCTCAGTCTCAGCGACCTAAGAACTATGCCACATCTCAATCCGATCAAGGACAGCCTCTCTGGCAAATCTGTGTGAATTATTTATTTTAATATTATTAATTCATATTTATATTTTCAGAGAACCCTGGTATCTCAATATCAGTGCCGTCGCCTCAAGTTGCATAGTAAGCTAGCAATCCGAGTTCGAACCGGGTGCAGGCACCAATGCATTTGCTTATGCTTATGCTTCCGCACTATGCCCTTACACTCTCTTCACAGAGAGGACTTGTGCCAGAAAAGGGACTTATTTATGCTGTAATTTTTACTTTTTAACTTTATATTTATATTATTGTAGTTTATATTTCTAAGCCCTGGGAATGTGTTATTGAAATAATAAGGATGTAAGTTTGTGTGTTTTCCTGTGTTCGTATGATAACAGAAACACGGTAGCTCATACCCGGATCTTCAATTCACAACCTTAAACTTATGACGTATTTCCGCCATCAAGTCAAGATATTACTCTACGTATTACGTTGCGGAATTCCGCGTACATAAGCCGTCCGCTGAGGTCGCGAATTGTAAATATATATGTACATATTATGTAAACACGGACATTACATTCTTACAGAAAAAAACATGATTTCACGCCACGTCTGATGTGAATGTACATTTTCGGGATTGAAATAATAAGCTGTCAAGTATCTGTAACCCTTTACACGATAGACAGAGAGTACAATCTTATAAGACGTCGCAATATTGGTGGAAAAAAGGCCGCGAATAGAAAACATGAACTTTTCAGCAACGTAAAACAAGTTTTGTGGAGAAATGCAATGTCATAGAGAAATACGTTCTAAGAGACACCAATAGACAAAATTAATATGGAGTTACGCGTATACTTGATTTGAAATAATATTAAGTAGTCCAATGGTTTGGGGTACGGGCTGCGAATCGTAAGGTCGTGGGTTCGAATCCACCATTGGGCTATTGACGTGAACCATCTCCTTTTTGTTGACGGGAGGTAATCTTCAACAAGATACCTCGCCTTCCCCCCAGAAGGATTATGTGGGTTTTTACCCACTAGAACCCCCCGGCGTTCCTTCCTCGGTGCATCGTAAGGGGCTCCGGGATCTCCAGGGCCGATGTCGCCTTGTTCCCGGGTCCACTTTGGCGGCCGACTGAGACTTCTAGCGCAAGTTTAAGCTTAGTTGGAATGTTTAACAAGAATGTTAGTAATATATGTGAAAAAAAAGGAAATATTGCTTGCTTTCTGTCTTACAAAGAAAAATAATTTAAAATAAATGCGTTTCGACTTTAATATCCGTAAAAATATTATGACGATTGATTAAAATGATAAACGTGTGTAATTTAAAAAAATAATTCCTACTATTGAGGTAAATTTGCGATATCTGCGTCATTTAGTGGAATTATTTTTCCAATTACACAAACTTTGTGAGCATGTGTGTCATGTTTATTGAATAGTGTAATAAAAAAAATTGACGTAATTTCACTTGCAACATTCTTCTATGTATAGTACGACTTATTATTGACTACTAAAGGCTTGTCGTATGTTGATGGATAAAGAAATCGGAAACTAGGGAAAATTGAATCCAAAATCGTTGAAACAAAAAAAATCGAAATCCGTTCATAATCGACGGTGCTATGACTGCGCCAACATTTAAAAAAAAAAAACAGACGAATTGATAGACGATTTGGAGTTGGTTAAAAATCAACCTAAATTTTAAATTTCTCAGCGGTAACTTCGATGTTTGCTCAATAATGGGGCGATACACAGCTTCCGCTAAGCACGACTTCGCATCCCGTTAACCGATGAATCACCCGTACCTGTGGGCCAATGATGAGTCAAATGCTTTGTTCGCTCCCGCATGTTAACTGCGACCCCCGCATTCCCGGGATATGATACATGGGATGTGTATGTCTGAGGAAACACGTTTGTGACACTACCGAGTGGGGATACGTTGGGATCGGCGACGTTTTCCTATAATTTTTAATGGCATTTTTTGACTTGGAATAGCCCTTGCCTATTCAGCCATGTAGTTGGGGTCGTAGAATAAGACTAGACTAAAAGACTAGACTTAGTATTGAACTGGCCACACGGAAAGCACCAGCTTTAAAATTAAAAAAAGAATCATTACAATCGGTTAACTCAGTCGAAAGTTTTGATTTAACAAAAAAAAATAGATGACTTGAGAACCACCTTCTTTTTTAAAGGTGGTTGAAAATACTAGTTCATTCGTATTACAAATACCTGAAGCAACCGTTCTGAATAAACACGTCATAATTATTCTGATATTAATTAAAAAGAAAATTCGTTTTTATATTGGTTGTAACATTCATAGCTTGGTCAATGATGTTGACATATTTTGCACTAATACGTTATTCGGAAAATACGTTTATGCCATTGGAAAAAATTCACCTGAAATAGGGTAAATTTCTTCATTCCATTTGTTTGCGTCTTTGACTTTGGTTTGCGATTGCAATCAATTTCTTACGCATTAAATATTGCTAACTCATATTTGTTGCTAAATGTCGCCATATGACAAGCTTTTAGCTTTTGTACTTTTGAGAGGCGTCTAAGCTGTTAACGCGGTCAGTCTAAACCTCTATCTTCAGTAACTTAGAATGAGGGCTCCAGGAAGGAACCTCCGTATTCTGATCGAAATACGAGATCGCCCAAGAGGGCCGAACCACGGCTCGGTCATTTGCTTCTAAGTGTGGGATCTAATAAGCGATTTCGCTTAAAGGACGCTAAAAGAACGGAGTTAAACAAAAAGAATAATTACTTCTTTAAACGACTTTAAAAAAGAACGAGGTTATGAATACGTCTGTAATTTTTTTGAATACTTGTGCGCCGTCGTTCTTGAACCGAGTTTGAATTTCAAAGGGTTTGGTTTTAATAAGGTCCTATACGACTAAAGTTGCATGAAAGCATGTTTGTTGATTGAGATATTGGTAGGTTTATAACAATCTAAGACTAGGTCAGTACTCCTGGAAAAAAGCGAGTACAAATTTGGAAAAGAAAGAAAATTTGGGCATCAGAAATACATCTATGATAATTACTGATAATCTTATCCACTAAATGTTAGCTGGAAGAAAATGATAAATAGCATTAAGATCGCCTTTGTACATGTATTTTGGTGCTATAAAATAATCTATCTTTCTATGATACTTCGGAACCAGAAGAAAGCGTCGGATTTGAAGTCGGTGTTTGTGTTTATTCGTATATATACTTGTCTAACATGCACTCGTGAGCAAAAATAAAGGGTCGGTTAAGAACCTTTGTCGTCCGCTAAGGTGGACCCGGGAAGAAGGCGACATCGGCTGGCCCGTGTAGCCTTGCACTAGGGGACAGGGAGGGCACAGGGGGGGAGGGAGTAACCTCCCCCCCGGGACGTGCTCTCCTTGAGCACAGTGCAGAGGGGCTCCGGTGCGTTCCACTGGAGATCCCGGAGCCCCTTGTCATGCACCGAGGAAAGGGCCACCGGGGAGGATTTAGTGGGTAAAGACCCCACATAACCGCCGCCTTCCCCCCAGAAGGCGGGGTATCTTTTTGAAGATTTCCTCCCCGTTAACAAAAAAAAAAGGTTCGGTTAAGAAAGTTTGAATATCTCGGAAGATAAAAACGCTAGCTTATTGAAATATAAGAAAAATAATAATAAATAATAATAATAAAGGATTACGTAAACTTGGATTATACAGTATTTTTCATTAAATTTTAGTACTTAGTGTTGCCTCCATGTGGCGACACTAAGTACTAAAATTTTTTTATTGATAAATACTGTTAAAGATAAAGTATTTTTTTTAAAGTTAAGTTTATGTTTTTTAATGAATTATAAATAAATAAATAAAAATAATTTATTTTATTTTAAGGATACTTAATTGTCGATCATGCACAATTTATTTCAGTTAGCTAGCGACTTTATCTTCCGAGATATTCAAACTTTCTTAACCGACCCTTTATTTTTGCTCACGGCAATATATTGTGCAATAATTCAATCTGAATCAAACTGAGACATGCGGACGTGAGGCTCTAGAATAGTAAAGTCCCATATTTTATGCGCAGAACTGTATCGTCATGTCTGTAATCACATGGTATCTGCTCGTGCGTAACACCAATACACTAATACTACGCCGCGACTGCAATTGCGTAATATGTTTACTATTACATAAATTTACTTCGACTTATAATTATTACATGTACTCTTTTTTAGTATCGCGGATAGATACATTTAACAGTTCATTTTTGAAAAGTTTAATATAAAATTATTTTTTTTAAATTGCCTAGACTGTTTTGTGAGCGTCCAGGTCTCGGCCCCATATACCAAAACAGTCTATGAACAGACTGCAGATCACACAAAGAGCCAAGGAGCGGGCTATGTTGGGAATTTCCCTCCGTGATAGGATCAACAATGTTGAGATACGTAGAAGGACAAAGTTGACCGACATAGCAGTAGCAGTCGCTAAAAGAAAGTGGAAGTGGGCGGGCCACATATGCCGTAGATTTGATGACTGGTGGGGGAGAAAGGTCCTAGAATGGAGACCTCGAACTGGGCACAGAAATGTGGGCAGACCACCGGCACGATGGACGGAGTTCTATGGAAGAGGCCTACACTCAGCAGTGGGTGGCAAGAGGCTGAAAAAGAAGAAGAAGAAGAAGAATTGCCTTTTGTCTTGTTTTTGAAGTGAAACTTCCTTACGCACGTTTAACTTGCATAGCAAGCTGGTGAATGCGTTACGATAGTGTGATCGCGCGAGGCGAATGGAAGTTGAGAGTAGCTAAGTTAGTGGAGATAGGAAGATAGAAAGGATAGAAGATAGAAATTTACAGTTTTTATATAAGTGTGCGACAGTGATCCTTTAATATTTTTCAAGCCTTTGTATGCTTGTTGGACGATTTTGAGTATGAGTTTGGTGACTGCCAATCGTCAAGATAGTAATATCAAGATAGTGAAGATTTTAAGATATAGTATGGATTACGAACTTGGACTTTTATCGCATTGAAAGATATTCGATCGAAATTCGACCGTTGGAGCGATTCGAAACAATTTCATGAGACAAACCTTGAATTAACTTGGTATCACAAAGATATCGGAGAGTACGTAATTCTCTATTGGAGTTACTATGAATACGAAAAAAGGTAGGTAGTGACAACACTTACGAAGTTTGCAAGCACAACTCTCCCGCTTCTTCGATATCATTGGCCATTACTGACATGATAGGAGTGTGGTATTATGTTGGCTACCATCCTATTGTATATCGACTGTGGAAAGCAAAAACGTAGTAAGTGACATATTGCCATTTTCACTTTTTTCGTCATTGGAATCAGAAAAAAAGGACGCGTCGAATGATATATGACTCGTAACAAGCGGAGTATGCTTTTATACTCTCTTTAAACAGAAGGCCCGTGCCCAAAAAGGGAATATATATATATTATATAGAGGCTAGATGATAGGTTTAGATAGTCGAAATAGCACAGACAGTGGGCCGACCACATCGTCTGTCTGTGACGGTAGATGGGATAGGAAAGTATTAGAATGAAGCGCAAGGATCTGAGAAGCGTAGAACACCCTCCCGGCCGCCGACCATGTAACGGCCATGTAAAAGTCAGAAGTGGCTAGATGCTCAAAGCGGTGATCGTACACGATGAAAGGCATTGGATGCCTCATTCCAGCAGTAGATTGACAAGGGCTGATGATGTAATGTAATGTTGTAATTGTCCCTTTTCCCTTCATCTTGTTCTTCTAGTCAGCATTTTCTTCTTCTTGGTCTCGTGTCAGTGCGGTCATGGCCATGATCCGTTAGGTTGGGCAGCAGACAGGATCCGCCGCTCGACGTCTCGCCACCTCCTCCTGCTGGCCGTCAATCGGGCACATTCGTATAGGGGAGCACCCACCATATCCCGCACCTAATCCATCCGTCCATCGCATTGGCGATCTGCTTCGTGATCTAGGGACTAGACTCCACTTTGCCCCCTGCACGACAAGACGTTCTAAAGCGTCGTAATGAGTGCGTGAGTTCGTATGGAAATTAAATTTATCAATCGCATCATTACCGCGTTGATGTGATAAGCGCCGTTATCTTATCAAATCTGCTTATGACACATGCGGCCGCTAGAAGCTGCGATAGCCCGCACGTCGTGATTTGCATGTTATGTCTAGCGCAAGATACGATTATCATGACAGTAGTGTACCGATGCGACCGATGTACGTTGTAATAGAAAGGACAATTATGCTCCCTTGATGTTAAGTCATTGACAATAACTTATTTTCCTTTTTAATAAGATAAAGCGACGCAAAACGAACTTGCATGAGATAAACCCAAGGATAGAGATACATTATCTAATTTTCAGATCAAACTCGCTACATGATATCTAGCAGAACATCACGTTCACAGCTAAGTAAATTGCTTTTAGCTATTTTTGAAAGAAAGAAAGAACGAAATTTTTATTTTTATAAAAAACACAAAAAAATATGTATAGATAAGAACAACAAATCGAATTAAAAGAATTACAAATGCAAGGTGATACAGGGTTATTCTTACCACTAACTTTAGCCACCGTGCTAGGTCATAGACCTGTGCTACGGTCAGCTAAGGACTTCCTGCAAACACTTATCACTACCCTTACACTACACGCCAATACTAAAGATTAATTATTGTATAAGATTATTTGTAGGATTAATTACACTAGATTATATTATTTTATACAAATAAGTATAAGGTATTTTCACTATATATAGTATAAATACTATGCCGTTAAAGTACGATGTTAGGGTATGAGACCAATGTGGTGTGGCAAGCGTACGGCGTAGACGAATTTGAACGTACCAGATATATAACAATTAATTGCCGTATTTTTCTTATTAAATATTTTTTTTTTATTTACTTAAAAATATCATACTAAATATAAAAAACATTTTATAAACCTAACCTAGTGTGTGTCACCAGGCAGGGTCCGGTCCGGCAGGGCAGGGTCCAAGCAACTGGTGGTTAGGGCGACATAAAGAGAAACCTCCTAACGATGCGTGCCGTGTCCAGGAGTACTGCCTACTTGTTATTATCATTATTATATTAATTTTAATTAATTAATTAATTTATTTATTTATAAACTCTTTCTTGTTTACAATTTTCACAGGTCGGCATTATGCAATTTTGAACGTGAAATTATCACAGATTAAAAATAATGCAGAGTTAACAATACATTTTCTTTAATATCATTCTTTGTTTAGTCATAGAGAGTTCACGACAGTTAGTAAATAGATAAAATGGTCCTTAAACTTGACTTTGTGTGAATACGTGAGTCATTTGTTTTATGGGCTGTCGAATTTTCTTTGTCTAGCTATCGGCACTAGAGTGCACTGGAGTGCGCTAGAGGGTCGTGTGGGAAAATGTTTAGGTAATTGTTTAATGTTTATTTGTACACGTTTGAGTAATGGTGACGCGCAATCATTTCACAATATTTTGTCCATTTGTGGCCCTTTTGAAATAAGAAGCGTGACTCATTTACAAAACACGAGGCGAACGAAATAATTATTAGAACCATTTGTCATAGATGACCCAAGAACATTTAACTATGGCAATATTATGTTCGAGTTTCTCATATGTGTGTGGCTGCATGTGGAAAGTGAAGCGTTAGGCTAAGGATGATAATTAATTATTTATAAAGAAATTACAATTAATTAATAACAAGAAATAAAAAAGTTGGCAACACTACGTTGGGGGTCTATATGAGATATGGTCGTGATTATGAGGTCGTTTCCGAAATTAACCAGATCCTACAAATATTACACATATACACACATAAACATTAGACCTCTAGTCTAAGATGAAGCTGTCTATCTCCTAATGTCGGTCCCTCACCATCAGGGTTGCATTTGGAGCGGATGATTTGCCTCCACCGGCTTCTGTCCAGCGCGTCTCTTACAGCAGTGTAAAATTTGGAGCACGACGAGTCTTTTACCTGATCGGACTCGGACTCAGACTCGGACTTTTACGGATCGGGAAGATGAAGCTCACATGCCCTTAAATTCTTATGAGCCTCTCTTTTTCTCACAATTGTGGACACATTCAATACTGGATTTTTTTATGACGATATACACAGATTGACCAGAGAAGCCTGAACCTCTAAAACTCAATACGGGAGTAGATTATATTATACATAATGTTTTTTCCAGTTTTTTCTGGTGATTGAGGTTGTTTGTATCTCAAAGATTTGCTAAGTTCCGAAAAACAAGTTAAGGATTTTGAGAATTTACCGACAATGTACGCCATTGTTTCTTAGAAATTTTTGTTTATTTCTCTATACTTCAAAATTAGAATAGATCATTAAGTCGAAGATTCTACAGCTCGAATTCATTAGCATCTTACACTCTTTGTTAAATAAAATTTATGAAATGATTGTTTGATTGGAATGTTTAAGTAATGTACTTTTAATATATGGAAATATGGTTTTTTTAAGATGATTTAATTACTAATATTTGTTTCCCAGCATGTTTGGCTGGGGTTTTATCTTAACATTAATTTACTACTAACTTATTTGTCTACTTTATACAATATTATTTCTAAATTTCTTATCTCTGGAAATATGGTTTAGGTTTTGGCAGAATAAACATCCATCGAGGAAAGCTTCACGCGCGATATTGATCCATCATCATCACGTCTATTGCACCAGGATAACACAATATGCTTTCGCAATGAACTTACTGCATCATCCTAATTGTGAGAATATGCATGTTAAGCCAATGATGTCATTATTGTAACATTGAGTTGGTATCGATGAATCAGGAAGACTGATACCATCCTGATTCATCGTATTCCATGACGACACATGAACACAGACATGATGTCTTCTGATCCATTGTCTTTAGATGAATAAGTAGTACCGAAACAGTTTTTTTTTCTATTTTTGATGACGTAACAATGCTGATTACTAGAGAAGCTGACCGTAGTCTACGCTACAATCGGTCAGCATCTAAATACTCAAAAAGAAATTATTATTAATAATATTAATCCTTACGCATAACATAGTAACCGTCCAAGCCGAGGTTACCCCTCACCGGGGGGACCCTTGTGTCTAGTTACTAGCGATAGAGGTTCAGGCTAAGCGACCTAAGAGCTATGCCACCTCTCAATCCGGTGAAGCAGTCAAGGCCAGCTTCTCTGGCCAATCTGTGTAGTTCGTCATTAAAAAAAAAAAAATTCCTGAAATATTTGTATCGATTTTAAGTGATTTTATTTTCTATTAAGCGAGTTAATTAATTATTTAAAGTATAAACTGTAGCTGTATAGTATATAAAAATATATAACGTAAGACTGTAAAACATATTATGTATATATAAGACGTTTAATTCTAACGAGTGTTTATGTCGCAATGAAACCACTTTGTTCTTTGCAATAATTAATCATAATTTAACTACAAAAGTAACATTGAGTCATTTGTTAATAACGTTCTTTGCTTACAAACTATTGTAAGTAAAAAGATAAATAATTAACAATACATTTGAAGGCTTACTTTGACTTGACTTATATACGCACGTAGGAAGGGACCCTTATTACAGGCCTCGTGACGACCTTAATAATGTAAACCTTAGTTTAAAATCAAATAAAAAAAATCAGAAAATATTAAACTGCTATAATAAATATTTTTATACAACGTGTAATGATCGCGCAAATATACGAAGTCGTTGTATCCTACAACTAATAGAAAATTAATCGAAATCGATTATATAATAATCAAACAATTCTAAAAATAAAGAAATAGTTGTTAAAATTATTACCGTCTGGTTTATTAATGTGTTATGATACTGAGTTGCTATGGCAGCAACACTGATTATCAGAGTATTCTAGATTAACCGGAATAGGCAGCGTCTAAACACAACCTTTAACTAAATTAACTAACAGCTTTACAGCATAATAATTGACTTATACATACAGATATAGTGAGATAAGATTTTCCTTCGTAATTTTTCGGAAAAGTTCGTATTTATCGTGCTCTCTTAAACAGCTTCAGTACCAGAGCCGTAGGGTAAGTAACCTCCCCCCACCCGGGTCTCCTTGAGCACAGTGCAGAGGGGCTCCGTCGCGTTCCACTGGAGATCCCGGAGCCCCTTACCATGCACCGAGGAAGGGCCACCGGGAGGTTTTAGTGGGTAAAAACTCCACATAACCGCCGCCTTCCCCCCAGAAGGCGGGGTATCTTTTTGAAGATTTCCTCTTCGTTAACAAAAAAAAAAGAAAAAAAAGGGGTAAGTCGCATCAGCAGACCAACATATAAAGTAGTAATACGCAATTCAAATATTCGCTATAGTTTTAATCATATATATTTTCAGATTGATTCATACATATTTTCGTTAGCATCCCTCTCACACACAGGTTATTTACTTAGGTACGAGAGTTGTTGTACTTTTAATTATGTTTTAAAGTGTAGATAATGTTTTGTTTACTAATAATGATAAAACTGAGTATTTTCAAAGTTACAGATGGTGGTTGTAACATAATTAGAAATAGTTTTAAACTAACATGTTCACGAAGTACAGTCTTTCTATATATATATATATATATAATATATATGTCCCACTGCTGGGCCCAGGCCTTCTCCGTAAAGAGAGTATAAGGGCATAGTCCGCCACGCGGCCCTAGTGCGGATTGCCAGACTTCACATGTCTTAGATAATATAATATAGAAATGTTTAAACACATGTAGGTTTCCTCAAGATGTTTTCCTTCACCGCCGAGCGCGTGGTAAATCAGCACATAAAATTTCAACAACAAATTTAATGGTGCCGACGCCAGGGATCGAACTAGGGTTGCCAGCGTTGAACTTGATCCAACCGCCCGAACACTGAGCTACCACGGCTCGTACACTAACCAGTAAAAGTGCAAGGACTCCGCATCTAAGCACAACAAAATATCACCCTCAGAATGATCCTAAACGCGGGGCGTTACGTCAGAAATGACGTAACACCGTGATTTAGTCATAGAATCAATACATGAATTTGTCACGAGACTAGCTCGTAACTTATTTGACCGCGCGGACAACGGACCGCACGAACACCTGCGCGGGTTCGCCCCGCAACACGCGCGTCCTCCTGGCGTGCGCTATAGGTTCAAATTCTAGGGAGCTTTTGAACGGTTAGGCCTACGTCGCCCCCCTCTCGACCTCCGTCTCAATCGGGAGAGCGCAGCAGATAGATTCGTCGAGGCTGACGCTTGAGGGATAAGCCTCGACGTAAAAATAGTTATTCTTAAAAATCCGTTCTAAACGGTACCCACGACCAGGGGAACAGTCGCCCCCTGCGCTGATAACCCGGATAATGGGGTATACACTCCGAGGCCCGTACCTGCCAGGTTCACGTGAACCTTGTAGATGAGTCGTGTCGAGGACGACGGCTCGTACGGCACGGCTAATATAGTAGTAAGATAAACAAATACTTTATTGTATCAAAATATATGTACAAAGGCGAACTGAATGTCGCATTTTCTTTCAGCTAACCTTTTGATGGCTATTCGTTCTAAGCAAAAGTAGTTTCGAGTAAAATGGTCAATAAATCCACTAAACTATCCTATATCGTAACTAATAAATCTGTTCCAATAATCTCGTTCTATTTATATTCGGAGCTAATTTACACAGAAACTGCAGCCATCAATAGTTGTAATGGTTTTTAAATTAATGGACACGCAACGACAGATAACAAATTAGCTGCGGCGTGCCAGTAACAACAGGCCGATTAAACCCGAATACTGGAAAACCAGGCGCTGCAATAATCTATTTTATGTATAGAGCTTTATATCGCTTTTTGATTACGGTTCCAATTCGGCGTTTTTTACATCTTTTAAAAGTAAACTAGATAATTAATTTAAATGCGATAGTTGTGGGTAGAATATTCGTTGAATGGATTTGGAAAGTAGAAAAATTAGCTCTCAAGCGGATTTATTTCTGGCGGCTTGTGAAAAGAAGGTGGCGATTGTTATTCCCAACGTTGACTAAAGTTCAGAAAGGCGGGCTTAATGCCTAAGTGGCATTGTCTGTCCCTGGTTGACAGAAAATCCATACTGGCAGATGTAATCATCAAGGAAATCATAAGAGATAACGAAATTTTAAAATAAATACATATGCATGCACAACATGCCTTATAAGGCTTATAAGGCATAATATATATATAGATTATAATCTATATATATATATATTTTAAAGAGAAAGTGTGTGGGTATGTTCCATATAGGCTCCGAAACGGCTGGACCGAATTCAATAAAACTTTCAGGGAATCTTCAGATTGAGCTGGCGAGTAATCCTGTAAAGTTTGGTGACGATCGGAGCACTCTTCTTTTTGAACTGTCAAAAAAGCCATATGTCGTACTTTTATTTCCGATATGTTTTTGTATAAATGTTAAGAATGATATTGAATTTACTGATATGTAGATGGGTGAAGATGATGACGGAGAGAAATGAATAATTTAATATATTGTGAGAGTTAAATTGAATATTTTGATTGATTTATATTTGAAAGATTTTGCTAGTATATCATTCATCTTATGTTTTGCACACCGTACATTAAATGATCAGGCTATTGTCACATTAAATCATTTGGATAAGTTGTATGAATAAAAAACTTACGAGGGACTTATGAGACATGTGAGCCGTATCGCTGGCAGCATCACGGACTATTTATTGAGACTTACATAAAGGACGTATTTATAGTTAGAAGTCACGGTTACGTATGCTTTATTATCCAGTTGAATGATTTTGTCTACACAATCATCAGATAGAACGATGCCATTATGTAGAATGATGAAGATGACGATTACAAAGAGATCCGTAATTAGTCAAATATGTCTAGATAATTCAATTTCTCTCATGCTAGATTCTAATAGATCGCTCGAAAGGGCCCTTACACCTCTTAAAACGAGGTAATTTCGTTGCGATTTTCGGAGTTACGTGTAGGATCCCAGCCGCAAAGAGAGGCATACATATTTGCATTACTGGTGAGAGATATATATATATAGATTTCCCGTATTAATGATAACACTGTTAGTGGAGTTTCCCAACGCTCGTGATTACGCACACAGTGACGTTCGTTCACGTTCACGAAACGGCGAGTTAAAACACGCCACAGAGAGGCGTTTGACAGCCCTTGTCTTAGTTGTTGTAGATTACTGTTTGATCTTAATTATTTGCTCTCAAGTGTTGATCCGATCCACGCAGAATGACTTACAGTCAGTGGAGTCTCTCAGTGGTGTGTTTGCTTTTAGATTTAATTATAATTATCACAGGATCCCAATTTGGCCTAAACATACATTGGCTATCCGATTTATTTAGGAGATCTCTGCTATATAAAGTCTGATAGCTACAGAACCCAAGATTAACTTGGGACCTAATTGTAAGATCTTTTTAAAAAAACAGACGAATTGAGAACAGTCTCCATTTTTCCGGCCATTTTCCCCTGGATCCCGCCAAAAATCACGTCACTTTTCTTTCCGTTGATGGCAATTTAATTTAAAAGAAATACGAGTATCTATGGTTGTAAAATATCAACTTCACACATCGTGACTAAACCAACCCGTCGCACAGATAATAAATTTAATGTACTTAACACACAAAATGTAATGGCTGCGTCGATATCCACGTCCATATGCCTACGTTCGCACCGAGCGTGCGTTGAGCAACCGCCCAGTTGCATAGTAATGTCAGGCAGTTTGCAAAAATTTTGCACAGTGCATTGACTATTGCATCTGAACTAAGGTCACGCCGAGTCAATATAAGTAGAACCTAAATACTCAAGGAAAACTGGCCGCGCTTTCAATTCGAGAGGAATTCGTTAGATTTATCAAAACAAATCTGGTGAATTAACAGGCATATGTTTATTTATGATTTAGCGGACAGTGTTAAGTATCCATGCAGGTCGTTATTTGGTATTTTGGAGTCATACGAAGGGTTTATATCTTATTTTTACGTTTATATCATTCATAAGTGCGTAGTACCCGCTATCTATATACGGTTGTCTATTGTACCATTCCAATAGTGAGACTTAAACAAGCAGTGCCGAATTTAGAGGTCCGGAGGCCCGGTGCATAAAAGACGAGTGGACGACAAGATCATCACTTATTTTGTTTGAAAATGCAATTCTAAGAAATCGTCCAATTAGTTCAATGAATAAAGACAAAAGTTAAACAAACTCCAATAGTGCATATTTTCAATTTTTTTGGAAAAGTTTCGAAGCCTCTATTGTGGGGGTACGTTGTGTTGGTATCCCCTCTCTTGAGAAAGCCCCGGGGCTGTGGCCCCTGATGCCATCCCCGAAATCCGCCCCTGCGAGCAAGTACCACCGTCCAGTAATATACCAACGTGAATTGGAAGTATATTAGACATAGATGTAGACATGTACCTTTTCTTTACTGTCATTATACAAACAGATTTTTGAAAAACCAGTAAAGAAACTATTCAATGCTGTGCGCCACTGTATGGAGACGCGACCTGAGCCAATCAGTAGACAACCAATCAATACGGCTAATCCTGGATCAACTACATAGCAATAAGTCGTTTAGGACAATTTTCGAGATACTTATAGCATACTTACTATTAGCATTATAAAACAACATTAAAATAGGAAAAAGAAAATAAAATAAAATACTTTGAATTTTGTTCTTGAGCCACATCTAGTTGCGCTTGCTTTTTGTATTTATGCAAGTTTTTTGCTATCTGCCGGCAATAGAGATTGCTGATTTTGTTTAGTTTTAACGTTTACCCCCAATTTTATAACTAGATGTAAATAATATAGACTCATAAGTGAATTGTAAAATTCTTGAGTTCCTAATAAAGTTTATTTAACCCCAGATACACTTTATGTGAATACTGATGTCCCCCGTCGATATGTTCCGAGCACACTCTTGCGAAGTATGTTTGGAATATGTTGTAATGCAGGGATTGTCGATTGTGTCAGAATAACTGTTTTCTTGTGGAAAAAAAATCTATAACAATTAATATATATATATAATGTAGTTCTAAAGTACATAACTAATAGCATAAATCAATAATGTTATTATTATTTATACTGCTAATGAAACAAAACACACAATTGTATTAACAAAATATGAACTTGATTTGGATGCGTCATACGAGCGACATCTGTTGTCTAATAATTGATTTACAAAAAATTACAATTTCATTTTAAAATTGGAACATAACCTTGATTTCAGAAAATAATGGAAATGGATTTTATCAAATCTTGCAACATTTTAAAAGTAAAAAATAAGACAAAGGAACGTAAAATTTTATGCGTAAAGCCTCCTCACTCTACGAATATATGATTGATTCCGTTCCACGTTTCAATTTATTTAAACGGATGAGCTAAAGGTTGAACTTTTAATTTTATTATTTAGCATTTTCTAATGGCCGGGTGTACGCAACATTAGGCGAACGATTCAAGATCGATTACGAATTTAGGACCTTGACAGCGGTTGAGCTGGCATTGCCATTTGATTGCTTATTATAAATTTCACCATTATGAAATGTGTTACTGAAACGACGCATATTGCTAAATGTTCTATGTCGAACTTGAAGTTTCGAATATTAGGAGCGCGAATCATAATGACGCTTTAATTCGAGCTCTATATTTAAGCTCTTAAAAAACTATTTTAGTCACCATGGGGGTGAAATTTACTATGTGAAATGTTTGACAAGAAACGTTTAAGACGAACGAGAAAGTAGACATCTAATCAGAGAAAGAAAAGGTATTTCTATATAAGTGTAGTCTATCGAATCTATTATTTTACGTGTTCCCCAATCGAGAATTCATCTAGTCTACGCGCTATGAGCCCAGCCCATTACTACTTCAACACGGTGGGCTATGTTGGTTATCTTCGTTCGTCTACGGATCTCCACATTCCTGATACAATCTGAATTTTCTTAACCGACACCAAAACAAGAGGTACCCAATTTGTTTGTATTTTTGTGCACCGTTTGAAAAGGTTTACCTACAATTAAGGCTCATTTAAATTTATTTACTTGAATTTTACTGCGTTCCTCGCTAGTAAATAAATCATTTACCCTATCGACGTTATATGCCAGCTATTTACGGATCTTGTGGACACAAGGAAGAACTCCGAACGTCTAATAATAGCGGCCCCGAGAAGAACGGTTAGATGGAGTGGTACCGTCTCTGGGCTCTCAAGAATAAGACTACGGTATTCCCTGCCTGTCGTACAAGGCGCCTAAAAGGGTCCTCGGGTTCACTGGGCGACAAGGGTGGGGGCCTGCGCCGTCCACCAAAGTGGACCCGGGAAGAAGGCGACATCGGCTGGCCCGTGTCGCCTTGCGCTTCTAAAGGCACAGGGGAGGGAGTAACCTCCCCCCGGGACGTGCTCTCCTTGAGCACAGTGCAGAGGGGCTCCGGTGCATTCCACGTGAGATCTCGGTTTTGGTGGGTAAGAACCGCACATAACCGCCGCCTTCCCGCCAGAAGGCGGGGTATCTTTGCGAAGATTTCCTCCCCGTCAACAAAAAAAATAAAGGGTGGTACCGTCTAGTTGTCATGGTCCGCGAGGGTTTTGGGGGTAATGATATTGACGCAAGTCCCCGAGACGTGCTAGAAAAGCGCAGAGGGGTTGTAGTTATGTTCCTCACTCTCCTCTCGTCCCTCTGTAGCGGCACGTGTGTGGTTTAAGTCGGTGCAACTCCACTATTAGAAGTCATGGTCCCGCGAGGCAGTGTATGCATAGACATTTCCTCACGAAAAGAAAAGGTAAGAACTCATTTTAAGCTTAAGTTTATAATAATACAGGCTTGTTAATTATTGAGCCACGGAGCCATTAATATAACATTTACCAACGCAATAAATCTGAGTTACAAAAGAGAGGACAATATTGCTTCACGTTTCTATATTTTTCACGCGATTTGATCGATTTTTAAATTAAAGCATACGAATTCAGCGTCCAACAAGTGAGAGGACAACACTAATTGGTATTTATTCACGCCGAATATTTGCAAACTGTTAATTAGTTATTGATGCACTAATAGAAAAGAAGATTAAATTAAGAATTGTAGAAGAGAATAATAAAAAAAAAACAAAATGTCCATATTCTGACATATATTTTGTTATCTATATATTTTTTCATGAAGGGGCAATCGGGCATACAGGCCGAAATCATACCATTCTTAAAATATAATAAAAAAAAACGAGTGTGCTTTTTAAACCACACTACTGAAGTATAATTTCTTTGACTCGATTTAAATGTTTGTGTATATATATGTCTATACATTACATAGAGAATATTTTAATACATAGACGATTGTTAAAGATAAAGAAAATGTATGCTCGCACCTCTCTCTTGCCTCAACAGTCATATATGTAACGTAACTCTCTCTCTTTCTGTCTTCACTAAATTATATCTCCCTCTTAACTTGCATTCGCCTCGCCCGATCTCATTTCGTACCGCATTACCAGCTTACTCCCAAAGCCCAGCTTGCGTAAAGAATTTTTACTTTAATAAAAACACGGGCAGTAGGTACATAAATACACCCTCACCGGGGGATCCTTGTGTCCAGTTACTATATTAGAGATTCATGCTACGCGACTTAAGAGCCACCTTCCAATCCGGTGAACCAGTCAAAGCTTCCCTGACTAATCTATGTAGGTTCGTCAAAAAATACCACGTTCTTAAACCATGCGTTGTAGGTAAGAATATATTACATAGATACTGAAGGAATTCCTGATAATTATCCTTGTGCCGAGTTACTATAATAGCTTCCGGCTGCGCGGCCTAAGAGCCAACTCTCAATCCGTTGAAAAAGTCAAAGCTTCCCTGACTAATCGTATACTAAGTTGTCGTTTTCAAGTGTTTTCAAAGTTTGCTTTTGTACGAGAACAGGACGTGACGAAACATCCGTTTTCACGTTTCCATCGGTTACATTTTCACAGGCGTGCGGCGGCCGCAATGAATCACTCCTTATCGTGTGCTATGGGGAGGTGTGCTGTCGATTCGTGAATATGCACAGGGTCGGACACGTGCTACGTGACGCTTCCGTCACCGGTGTATCTATGTATGTGCACAGAGTGGTACAGGTAAAGCTGAGGACACACTATATACAACACTGAATTAGAATACTACAAGTATAGTTGAGTTAAAACAAAAATCGACTTAAAATCGAATGAATGAAACGTTAAACGCGAAAGACATAATACTTTTATTTCCCATTCATAGGTATGTAACGAAGTTATTCTCTTTCTTCGTCCACATTAGTGGTCGTTGTCTATATGGAGTACTTAACTCTTCTTGGATAATCCGAAGTCTACCTATTTCACAATCAACAAGCATTCTTCCATGCAATTTTTAGGAGTTCCCTGGTATATCTCCGGAGCCTGAGGACTCATTCAATAAAATTCATATGGGACCTAATTTATGCAAAAATTTTCAAACAAAATGAAATATTTTAAAATTCGGGTCATAAATGACGGCGCTAAAAGCGCACCAATATTGATTAACACAATTCGGATGAAATTAGCATCCCTTGCTTTTTTTCAAGTTGGTTAAATAACGCTCAATTATGACTCTAATATGTCAATGTTACACTTTGAATAAAAGTTCTTTGGTAGATTTTAAAGAGATACAATTTTATTTAGCGAATAGAGCACTGTAAAGTGCTTCAAACGTCGGAAATTAAAACGAATTAAAACCGCTCAATGATCCGTTAGAGCAGAGTCCTAAATTAGTTTTGAGTACTTCTTCTCTTTCATTTTTGTTTTAAATTAATTATTATTCTGTTTAATTTACCACCGGGCACAATTTTTAGCATGTTTTTTTGTAATTAAAATACTTAAAACGGTAACCTTATCATTACAACCACTCAGATTTCAATCCCCTACCATCAGGTAATGAATCAATGAAAATAAGAACTCCATCGAAATAAAGACACCAGAATTTGACAGTAATAGTAACGGTAAGAGTCATGTCTCAATCAGCGATAAAAAAGTTAATACACATATGCGAATAGTTAGGTCTAATAATCGTTACACTATAGTGTGACAACACCCTTTAGTACTGAACTTGAAGTGACCTGCCATGACCTTTTGTATTTCTTAAGTTATCATTAGTGTTCACATTTACCACGATTATGACATATTGTAACGCAATTAAATATTTCATTAACAGCTTAGACCCATTGCTTTATACTGCGTAGACGTGTGTGTGCGTTTCGCCCGTCAATGTGTTAGTCGCGGGTCTGTTATTTCTCTAAACAGGCCGACAACGCACGCGCCATTTATGTTGTTATTTGTGTTCGTTGGTAGGTGTCGTTCAGATGGGCAATGCTTACTATCACCGACTAAAATCATCAACTAACTTTCAATTATGCCTAAAACCGTAATCTACCTGTTCCATAATGAAGGAAGATGCCAAAAACTTGCGTAGGCCAAAAGTAATACGATAACGATCTATAGAGTTTTAATTAACTTATTTTTACAATAGCAATGTTAGAGATACAGAGGTTCTGTTTGATTCTTTAAATTATTAAGGGAACTTTTGTACCGAAATGTCTTCTTCTTCCTGAGGTGCCATTACATTCCGGAGGTAAGTACTTAGAGTAATGGCGATTCTCGGGCTTGAAGGGCTCTCTCCCTCCTTGCGTCGTTTTCCTAATTGCTGAGGGTCGTGACCTCCACGAATTATGTGGCGGACGATCGCTTTCCACCTGTTGTTTGGCGGTGTGAAATGCCTCGTGGACTCTCGTTTTGGTGTTGTTGTTGATTTGGTCTGTCCAACGCATAGGGCTCCTCCCTCTTCGTAGTCTTCCCTGTACTTTGCCTGTGTTTCCAGTGTATCGTTTATCCTGGCTTTGTGAGCGAAGAATTCGAAAACCCTACGGAGTCAGACCGTTGACACCCTGACGGTGACTTCACCCACTTCCCGGACACTTCCACATATCAAACGTAAGTGGTGTCACACCAGAGCTCTCTCTATTATAAAATATGTTTTAATTTCAATATCCAGATCCACCTTGGTAGGAATTTATGCACTTTTGGGAGGATTTGTAGTTCATTAAATCTGATGTGTATGCTATGTATTACTGTCCTGCAATACAGGTTGCTCGCTTGTTTGATTTGTCTTAACGAGTCTATTTAAAAGCTGTCCCGTTTAAGCCAAGGGCAACCGGTGGAACTGCGTACAGCCTAGACGCACAGCTACGTACTACATAAACACATTGCCTGCCCTTAACAATTTAAACATTGCCAATCGATGATCCGCTCAAAAGCGTATTTATTACAGGTTCGTAACCTTTTTTTTTTTGACAATTGAAATTAAACGTTTGGATTACGGACATTCCGGATCCCGAACCTACAAAACTAATTGCGCACAAAATTAACGTGTGTCGAGTTACTGGCGATAGAGGTTCAGGCTAAGCGACCTAAGAGCCGGGTAAGAGTGGCATAGCCACCTCTCAATCTGGTGAAGCAGTCAAGGCCTGCTTCTCTGGCCAATCTGTGTAGTTCGCCATTAAAAAAAGTATTTGAAAAATAGTATTTGACGCATTTAGTTATGATGGAATAATTGATATCACTGAAATAGATCGGTTTCATAATGAAATGTCACTGGAAAAATCAGACTCGGGGCGCTATATTGAGGTAAATAGTTTTTCTACTGAAATACCATGTTGGTTACACTGTATTGGCCATACTCCAGCTTCAAAGTTCATATAGTTTTTGTTTAAAAAGGGGCGAAACGCATGCAAAAGTGCGGTGTTTTGACTATAAATAAATGGACGAATAAGAATCTTAATGTATGGTAGTGTAATACGATCCTATTGCAGTCGCAGAGCAAGTCATTTCAACACGCCTTGGATGTATTGCTCTGACTTACAGCATGCCTTTTGTAGCAATGTTTCCTTGACGATTTACTTTTAAAATGACGTCATCTCTCTGCATTGTATTACTACAGTACTTATTACATAACGTTATATGTACATAACTACCAAAGAAAAATCTTGTTCAATGCAATTTGGTCACCTTTTTTCGTAATAACTGTAAGAATTCGGTAAGTTTCGCGGTAAACGACATTTTTTTTTTAATATAAAAAATATATAGGAGCTACAAAACTTTCTACGTCTACGTCGTTAGCCCTGGTTAAATAAAAATTAACTATTTTTTAAATGTAACTGAAGGAAAGATGAAATTATTAATTCACGTCCAAATAATTCAGCAAAAAATTAATACTCGATTTTGTTTTGCTTAAGTAGTCGCCACGATATTCTGGTCTAATTAGTGGTCGTAACGCCGGCATGGACTTTGGATATATGTAACCAGTTTAGGAAGCGTTGGCGCTGGGAGAAGAAGTGGGCGCAGAAATTGCAGGAACGCTTCTAACATCGATTATAAGCTGCACGGTACAATGTACATAACGCGAATTGGTTTGTTACTCTCCAATAACGCGATGGAATGCTTTGTTATTTTGTTGAGATCTAGTT
This sequence comes from Meandrusa payeni, assembly GCA_029286785.1. Lineage (NCBI taxonomy): Eukaryota > Metazoa > Arthropoda > Insecta > Lepidoptera > Papilionidae > Meandrusa > Meandrusa payeni. Next base: position 14,237,402 of record JAGSMX010000012.1, read on the forward strand.
TGAGCGACTCTATCTGCTTCACATTAAGACGTGGCTCGCATTTTTGTCAGGCTGTGGTATTGTTAATAATAAATGTGCGAAATACTCAAATATTCTCCTCATATTTGAATTTAGCGGTGAACATATCAACTGCGTGTTTCAGTCACTGATAAGATCAAATGAATACATATTAATTACCTACAAACATCCGTTATTCCGATAAGAAGCTATTTTCATCGTTGTCTGTGGGAATTGTATGTAAATATTATGAACGAAGAAACGGGCGTATCGCGTTATAGTCATATCACTATATTTTTAATTCTAGTGCCATCTATCGGTATGACCGAATAAGCTTAGTGCAACTGTATTTGTGTATTTTAAATAACAAAATCATAAACACGAGACTTTTTTTATTTCAGAAGTATCAAATTTATATTTTGTAGTTCTGGCGTCTACATTATGTTCCACATTCGTGTTCGTTGTTGGAGAGGAGGATTAGGAGTTCCCAGGTATATATTCGGAAGCCAAAGTCCAACGCCAATGAAACTTTAATGGGACCTAAACGAAAGTAAACCCATCCAAAAAACAATCAAAATTGGTTCATAAATTACGGTGTGTCCACAGACATCATAAAAAATACAAGAAAAAAGAAGACGAGAAACCTCTTTTTTTTTGGACGTCTATTTAAAACGGAGCGCGAATGTTATCGCTATTTATCCCTGCTACATTTAAAAAACGTTATCTTATTTTGTTAGGTTAACAGGTACCCCGAGAGATAAAAAGGTTTCTCGCAACCTTTTTATCGTTAAAGGTATGACTAGAGACTGAAACTGCAAACTTAATTATTAACAAAACAGCAACTCGTGTTTTTTTATGACGAACCAACGCTGTTTGTCCAGAAAAGCTGACCGTAACAATTTCTCCGGATTTAAGAGGTTATTAAACAGCATAGACTATAGGAACCGTAAATTGGATCCCACAATGATAGCTCAGAGTGCGGACAGACAGAGTAAATGCAACTTAAGCAGTGACACTTATATTTCTCTCTTTAGTTCTCAATAAACTGTATGTTTTACGGCTGCTAATACTATTGCATTCAAATATTACTATTGCACTTACAAATTTTCCATACAATACTAAATTACCTTTTGTTTTTTAATTATGGTATCCTGTCAGCCGTGCATTTTCCCATGTGTCGCCGAATCGCCGTATGCTAATTTTAAGCGGGACTCATAATTGTACAGTAGACAATGAACTAAATATATTAAAAATAAGCTCAACAAGTAATCCAATACAGCGACCTGTGGTAAGGAAACCTGATCTTAGTAGCAACCATTGACCCATTAGCCGAGATGCTAAGTGCACGACTTCGTCAATGTCTTTGCCGCGCGTTAAAGTTGGGCCATAATTGTTCGATTGTTGGCTCATTGGTGAATGTATGTTGCGATACACGCTCCTAATTACACCATCTGTTTCATTAATTACAGCATTCGAAGCTACCAAGGTGACAACAAGTCGGAGCCTTCATTCTTTACACAATACATGTTTGGGTATATTTGATTACATTATAAAGCCTATAGCCTACAGAGGTCAAATGTGTTTAGTAGTAAACATAAAAGATTATAGATACGAAACATTTAATGTTGAATTCGCATGCGAGTGCCATAATGGCTAGTCGCGATGTTCAAATCGGCCAGCTTCGCATTTAATTGGTACAGAATTTAATAAAAATAAACTGCTTGATAAAACAACAGTAAACAAACAGCAAACAGTAAAAAAATATATACATAAAAATATGTATCTAAATAAAATATAATTTATAGTTATTAGTAAAGTTAGTAAGTAATTAACAATGATGATGAGTTTTTTGGTAAGCGTGATATGAAAAATGAAATAAAACCTGATCTTATTAGCAACCATTAATCCATAAGCCGAGATGCTAAGTGCACGACCACGTCAATATCCCATGTCCATGGGACATCTACTGTTTGTAAGTAAAGAATGGATACAGCCCTGTTGTCTGATGATAAATAGAGATTCAGCTGTGCCACCTCCAATTATGACATTGTATGAATTAAAGCGACGTACAATAATTGTATAGCTCATACCTTCAAGAAGTCAAAAGCGATCAATCTAAGTATGCTGAAAGGGTGTTGTGTGGTACCTTATTAAAATTAAGAAAGTTTAATAAATTGACAGGATGTGTAGAAGAGGACTAAGATTTCAGAAACGAGTTTTGTGTATGTTATGCCCAAGAAAAGTCAGCAGAAAACAAAATTTAAATGGTAAATTTGTGTCCAAATTCAATAATAATAACCTTGTAGTATTATTAAAAATAAGAAAAAACACAACTAAATGTAAACAATAAAGTATAATTTTTAATGATTGTTATTATTATCTGCGGATTATCTTTGGTGTTTATATTTTTTCCTCAGGTGTATATTCTACTATCTATGACCCCTCTACTTGACAATAATGGCGAGCACGTCGAGGTCTGTTTTTGATTTTTATATTTGTTCTTAATGCTTTCGCATTGAAAAATATTCCTTTATAATTAAAAAAAATATTTCTACATATCAATATTTCACGAAAGTAACTAGTAGTGGCATAACAGTTAAACTTTTGCTAAGAATCGATCTATACAAGTTTGAGTACATTACGACTTTACTAATGCATCTACTTTCTTTTGTAACTTTAGGATTGAGGCAAATAAAGTGGTGTGTTATGCTCATCCCGATGCACCACTTATCGAAGATTACAGAGCTGGGGACATGATATGTTCGGAATGCGGGCTTGTGGTTGGAGACAGGTAAATTCGTTTTTCATATCATATTTGCCGTCTGTTATTTTTTAAGGTAAATTTGATGTAAATAATAAAAAAAAAAATTCAGAGTTATAGATGTTGGATCCGAATGGCGAACATTTAGCAATGAGAAGTCAGGAGTTGATCCATCACGTGTTGGAGGACCAGAAAACCCATTGCTGTCAGGTGGTGATCTTTCTACAATTATAGGACCTGGGCGCGGTGATGCGTCGTTTGACAGTTTTGGAGTTTCAAAATATCAGAATAGAAGAAATATAAGTAGTAATGACAGAGCACTTATTAATGCCTTCCGAGAAATAAATACAATGGCCGACCGAATAAACTTGCCCAAAACAATTGTGGACAGAGCGAATAATTTATTTAAACAGGTAATAGACATGTAATTATAATGAGTTTGAACTTCATTGTATTTAACAGTGAGTGTATTAAGTAAGAACCTAATTATTTCTGCCACCCAAAAGTAGATGGGGGTATTCACAGAGAGATAATATAATTGTGCTAGTGACAAACATTATTTTATTGTATGGTACCGGCATATCTTTTATCTCTACAACCATAAATATTTGTTGGTTGCCAAAAATAATTATGTAATATGGGTGTTATGGCCTTACATTAGAATAAAAACAATATGGTTGTTAAATATTTGCTCTGGGTACTTCCTCCTGACACTGGTAGTCCTGCAGTATAAACTCTTCAGCTTATTCTCTTTTACTATACTCGCCACAATCCTAATAAATTGTACTTTAGAGTTTCTAGGTATGTCAGTTACATATACTATTGTTTTAATGTCATTTGGTTTCAGGTAAAAAGTATAATACACTAATGGCCAAATTATCTGAATTGAGCAGAGTCAGTGTTATAACATAACATTTCACCACTTTCAATAGTTTATTTAACTAACATTAGTGAATGTGTGGCAGTTTCAGTGGTCAAGCATTCATTATTTTATAATACATAACATTAGCGAAGCTTTGAAATATGCCTATTACATTGTTTTTACAGGAAATGTTTGTATTGTGAATCAGTTTCTAGAATTAATTTGAAATTGAATAATATTGTGTGTAAAGTTTCTAGTATTATGTGGGTACTTAATTCATTATTTACATAAATATACATTCTAGGTTACTGGAAAAATCTCTATTTTGGGATAAGCTTTACTTTGTACATATAACTGTTTATCCCTAAAATTAGTTGTATTATTTGATAGAAATAGCTTAATATCTTTTTAGGTTCATGATGGCAAAAACCTCAAAGGTAGAGCAAATGATGCTATTGCTTCTGCATGCTTGTACATTGCCTGCAGACAGGAAGGTGTGCCGCGCACATTCAAGGAAATTTGCGCTGTCAGCAAAATAAGCAAACGTGAAATAGGGAGGTGTTTCAAACTGATTCTCAAAGCACTTGAGACTTCAGTGGATCTTATTACTACTGCTGACTTTATGTCTCGGTTCTGCTCAAATCTGGCTTTGCCGAATTCGGTGCAACGAGCCGCGACCCATATTGCCCGGAAAGCTGGAGAGTTGGACATTGTGTCTGGACGTAGTCCCATCTCTGTGGCCGCTGCTGCAATTTATATGGCCTCACAGGTTAGTAATGCTTAATAGTCTCCTAATTATTTTTTAATTGATATCTGACATTTATGCTTTAAAAAGTTAAATTTTAACAAAATTAATAGTATAGTTTTGGATTTATTTATGTTATTTTATTATTATTTAATTAATATATACAAAGTTAAGGCCCATTTGTATTGATCTGGTAATTGTTTTCATATTGCATTGTTTTATACGAAATAGGGCCATAAGCTCACGTAATAACGGGTCACCTGATATTAGGTGATCACTGTCACAAATTAACATCACAACACTGGAGAAGCTGCAGTACTTTACTTAGTGTTTGAGGACTATTTTTTTGATTTTCTATGAATAATTATAATAAGTCAATGTAAAGTAGTTAGTTCATTGTTTAGGTTAATGAATTTCAATAAAATTATGGAAAGTTTTTAATTAAGGTATTTGCTTTTCCAGGCTTCAGAAGACAAGCGCAGCCAAAAAGAAATTGGAGATATTGCCGGTGTGGCTGACGTTACTATTCGGCAGTCTTACAAGCTTATGTATCCATTTGCTGCTAAACTATTCCCTGAAGATTTTAAGTTTGCCACTCCAATTGAGTTCCTGCCGCAGATGTGAGGGTCGGTTTAATAAGTGTTAAGGTTAATTTGAAAGTGTATCATTGTCACTGTAATCAAATCAAGGCAGTTTAAGATAGTTTTTAGGTTTCAACCTTACGAGTTTCAAAGGAAATTGTTTCAAACATTTTCACTGATTACAGTTTATTATTCTATGTTTACAAACAAGTAAGACGGGTTGGGTTATATTAAATTTTTTCAAATAGATATGTGTTGATATTTTAGAAGTCAATATAAGCTATTTATGCTATGTTTTCATATCTGCCTGATCAGTAACCAATTTCAATTGGATTATTTTTATTAAATTGTATAATTTAATAAAACCGCTGAATATTATTATTACAATTAAGTAGATAGAACATATTGTACCACATAAGCTTTATCTTACCCGAGTGCTAAGTGGTAAATTACACAATCATCAAAACACTTGAATATGTCCCACTGCTGGGCACAGGTCTTCTCTGTAACGAGAGTATATCATAGTCCTGCACGAGGCCCTAGTGCGGATTGGCAGGCTACACATATCGTAGAAAACTTCTCTACGACATGTAGGTTTCCTCACGATGTTTCCCTTCGCCACTAAGCGTGTGGTAAATCAGTTCATAAAATTGCAACAACAAACTTATTGGTGCCGCCGACACCGGGGATCGAACTCACCATGCAACTTGAGGCACGGAGTTACCACAACTATAACTAAAACACTCCCACTCCTGCGTCAGAGAGTTAAGCATATGTAATTACATGTATGTTTTTTACTAAAAAACCCCGACTTTGTGACTATTCAATTTGGTCGTGTTCGCGATATGTATGATTGAATTTAAACTTGGTGCAATGGTAATAAAGTGCAAATTGCCGTTACGACGTAGCTTCTTGTTAGGAATGTTAGCAGCACACCTACAATGCTTAGCCAAAAGAATGTTTAATGCAAAATATGTATTACTGCTACGCCATAAAGTTCAAATTGACTCTACATTTTATTTAGAAAAAACGTTTATATGGGAAATAGAAAAAGGCTATTTTTAAGATTTTCCCAGCAGTTATTTTAATTTTTCTCACCTTTTAAACCTTCCCTAAAACTCCATGAACATTTTAAGACCAAGATAAGATAAATCCGTTCAGCCTTTCTCGAGTTTTAGCGAGGGTAATGAACAGCAATTCCTTTATATATATAGAAGATTATCTTCTGTTAAAATTGTGTTTTTTTTACTATATTTTAATTGCTGATCTCTCCAGATAGACTATGGAAAATTTGTGGTATAATTTGTCTGAAGGTAGGAAAACAGTAAAAATTAAAGAATCTTAGAATAGGCTATGGGTAACTTACAAGTTGATTATTCGCTATTTTTATTGTAAGTTTGCAGACATTATTATAGATTACATGTAATGAAAAACAGTTTGGATTATAAGTGGAATTAACAGAAATTTTCTGTAAAATGACAGTTTATTTTCTTGTTAAATTTTTATCATTAATATTAGATTTATAATAATTAATTACAAAAACAGTGGCAACACTTCATCAATAAATGTGTTTAACACTTTGTGTCTTGGACCCTGCTTCTATATATAATCTGTTGAATAAATTTAACATATATAACTTATATGTATAACTATGTAGTAATTATATCTTAATGCATACATAGATGTTGACAACAGGCGATGGAAACTTTAATGTTATACATAGATATACATTGTTACCACTATAACTTGCATTTTATAACAATAATGTTATGTATAGTACTAATATATGACCAATATATACATTACACTTAAAACTACGATCTCGCATTAATTGACAGATTCTCGCTTGAACAAAATTAATCTTTATTTTTTCTAAAACCAGTATTATAAATGGAATTAGCAAGTTAAATAAGTAATAGTTATACTTCTATGAGAAATTTTGTCCAATCATATAATCCGGATGATGAACAAACTCATAGTTATGGTATGATTTATTTTGATTGTTCCGATGCAATTGGATATTTGAACAATTTCTTTTTGTGATAAAGGAAAGATCTTCAATATGTTAACAAAACTGTTTTTTTATTAACTAATTCAAAATACATTTTTAAACCCGGCTATAAAAACTCGAACAAACGTGAACTCCTTTGCAGCATACAATATAATAATTTGACTTGACCAGCTGTGATGAAATTGTTTTAACATTATAATATTAATAATAATTATTAAGCCTTTTATTTCTTGCGAGAAATGTACAGAATTATAGAAAAAAAATAGTAATAAACAAAACGAATATGCTAATTTAGAGATTTTAATTTACTAAAATCTAAATAATAAAAAAGTGTAGTCGTTATGGATTTGTTGCAAGTTTTAAAATTATGACGTCACAAATATGGCGGCCAATCGTGGCGTGATCGTAGGTTTTTCTTTATTAATTTTTAATTGTTTATAATTTATAAAATAAAAGCTTTTCGCAATGAATATAGTATATTGATATCGAAACCAAGTACCATTTATTGTAGACATATCGTATAACGGCCCAAGCAATAACATCTCTCATTGGAACTTGCACTGGATTAATCATAATAAAGTTTTAAGATTTCTCCCATTTTCATTAAGTTGTAAAAGCTCTTCAGCTACTAACACCAATTAGCCATAATCAGCAATAATGAATGTAGTTCTCTAATTCATGTATGCATTAATGAAAGACAGTAAAACCTTATTCGGGTCTTAAGGATGTTCACAACAAAAATATTGAAGCACATCACACTCTGCTTTAGACTGTTCTGGTGCAATTGGGTATTTGGACAATAGTTTGTGATACCAGTGTATTTTGATGTTCTATGGTGTAAAGCAGCAATTGGCAACTTTTTGAGACGGAGTCAAAAATAACAATTTCCAAAGTCTTTAAAGAACCACAACTTTGTTCTTGCACAACAAATATATCTTGCATAAATAAAGTTGGTACTAAAGAGGCAACTGCACATCCAAAGCCGAATGTTGCCGACCCCTGGATTAATAGGTATCATATAGGGCGTTCAATGCAATGCGTGCAATACTTTTAATCCAACTTAAGCGTGTAACATCTTTATAAATCAGTGGCAACATAATTAACTGGAGGCCGAGACTTCTGTACTGATTGTGACAAAATGAACAGTTTCAGTGACATCACAGTTGTCGATTTTTGGCTACTTTTATTAATCTTCTAGTTCAGTTGTGTCCAATGGCGTACCATTGACATTAATTTTTTTTAAAAAAAGCTAGGTATGTTTTTTTTTCAGAAAACATTACTATCATTCTTTTTAACCATTCCAACAAAGCTTAAGCTTGTGCTAGGAGATGGTTCACTTCAATCGTCGAATGGTGGATTCGAACCTACGACCTTACGATTTGCAAACCGCACCCTAAACTATTAGGCTATTGATGCTTCTTAATTGTTACAATTGTTGCTATTTGTTAATCTACATAATGAAATCTTTCAATATGTATGTTAGATCGGCATATACATCTTGATCAATTAATATGAAATAATGAACTAAATAGATTGGATATACTTATCAAAAATCGAAATATATTAGCACAATGATAATTGACTTGGTTATATACATATTATATATATAAAGGATGTTATCGTTGTGAAAAGGCTATAGTAAACTTGGGCTAGTTAATGAAATAAATCGGACTCGGTGACTGGAATGCTTCTAACAAGTGACACAGATTTTGAATAAACCAATGTTAATTTGATTGTGAATGAGCTGTAGGTATCATTGTCTTCTGAGGGGGATGTTTGAAAATATGTGGAATTAATGATTAATTTACTGTGATGAAGAATAATACATATGTTGATTTGATTCTATTTTTTTTGTAATAAAGTTACTTTTCCTAACCCTAATATGCATTGTATTATTTCTTTAAAGTTATAGCTTATATATGTCTTACTGTTGGATCCAGGCGTTCTCTGTAAAGAGTTTTTTTTTAATTCTACTTTCTAAGCAAGTGCTTGAGCACGATCCCATCTGATGTTAAGTGAAAATGCAGGAATGGATGGTGAGGTGGACTGGCTTAGTAAATGCCTATTCACTTTACTCTTTAAAAATACCCACATTAAAATTGGAAAGACAGACGCGGGCAAACTATTCCAGTCCTTTGCTGTATGAATAATGAAATGAATGAATGAAGCAAAGCGCTTCTTTCGAGATTGCGGGCGGCACAACAAAAGTCCGATAGGGGAATCGGATCATGTAATTCTTGAGCACACCCTCCGAAATTTAATCTGTAGAGTAGGAGGGCATATTCCGCCACGTGGCCCTAGTGCGGATTGCCGGACATGTCTTAGAAAATGTTATAACACGTAGGTTTCCTAACGATGTGGAAAACATCCATCGCCGAGCGCGTGGTAAATCAGTAAATCTTAAAATTGACAAAGAAATTGATGCCGGCACCGGGGATTGAACTCGGAATTATAGTGTACTATGTAACTTGAGGCCACCGCCTGAAAACTAAGCTCTTATTATATCTTTAACCTCATATTATATTCGACAAATGATTACTGTATTACACGAAGGAGTTGAAATAAGTTTAAAAGCGATTTATTCTATAAAATAATGGTTTACGCTACTATCTACAAAACATGAGCTTGTATTTAGTAATCATTTCGGTGTGTACGCTACTTTATCTAAAAAGAGTACCTGTATTAGGGCATAGGCATATATTTTAAATGTTGGCCACCATTTAATGAAGATGGGCAATTGTCACTCTCAAGTCTTAGGGGAAACTTAACGACGCATATATTATATATGGCTTCTGTAAAATGATATAGGCCTTTTAATGCTGTTAAGAATGTGGTGTACATTTACTTTCACCTTTCACGGTATTCATGAAAATGGGGTAGATTTTCATTGCGCGGTGTTACCCGCGATTATAACTATTCATTTATTTTTTCTAAAATAAAAGTAGCCTTAGTTACGTCTTATTATATAAGCTATCTAGCAGTGAAAGCACCGACAAAATCAGTCCAGGCATTCCTGAGATTAGCCTTAACAAATCGATAGACAAATATTGAGAGACAAAAATTGTAAAAATGATATTTTTGTATTTGTACCGTATATCTATACATTGATATGCATGTAATACAAAGTTATTTTAATATTAAAAACAGACACTAATTTTAAAAATAATAAAACAAAGTTTAGGTTTTCTAAGTAATTCTTCAAATAAGCGTCAATAGCCTAATGGTTTAGGGTACGGTCTGCGAATCGTAAGGTCGTGGATTCGAATCCATAATTCGATTATCGACGTGAACCATCACCTAACACAAGATTAAGCTTAGTTGGAATGGTTAACAAGAATGTTAGTAATATTTCTGAAAAAAAAATCCCAGCATAAAATTCCACGGTGTTCTTGTTTGTTGTTTTTTTAAAACAGCGGCGGCGAGTAGCCGTTCGTGTTTGTGCACAAAAAGATAAAAGCAAATATTCAACTAGAGACAGCTAAAGAGAATATTCATTCGCTTTTTATCTCTGAAGTTTGTCTCTTCGCTGCGAAAATGGGATGGAATTATAATGGGAAAGTTAATAATGGTGAAGTTATTTTAGTTAAGTATTATATGCTTGTTCTTTACAATAAATAATTAGATCAAGAAAAAAGGAAGAATTTAAAATGTGTAGCGAGGACCGAGAGCCGGAAAGAAAAATATATCGATATATGTATCAAAAATAGGATTGATAAATGGAACTAAAATTTACCGGACGGTAAAATGGAAAAGTTCTTTTCGCGAAAGATTTCGCTTTTTTCAATTTTAACTTTTATTCAAAGCTCCGGGAGATCGGCTCCGATTGAAATACCTTTTGCAACGTCAAGATCTAAAACATTGGATTACAGCAGACGGTATCAATGCTCATTGAGAGTTTTTATGTTAAAAATGTTATGACTATAAAACTGTAGCTGTGTTATATATGTTTAAGGCGAAACGCGAGGAAGATACATTATAATACATATTAGAGTTATCCGTCCAAGGCAGATTATCTTCTATTAATATTGGGAGAGTTTCTTTGGCAATTTATCTCAACACAACACACGTTCTAGAATTTCAAGTAATCCGACAAAAACTGACCTCTCCAGAGCGTCCACGATGCAATCGCGAATAGATAAAGAGCTTAAATTAAGATCTGAGCTTGCCCTGCGCCTATACTCAATAGCTCAACCACCTCCGTTAAAACTATTGCGGCCTTCTGGCCAGTCTGTGTAGAGTCGACGATGTCAAGTAAAGTGGATGTGGATATTATTCATATAAGAAGGACCACAAGCGCTCGTTTGTAGCTTGGAAATATTGATTTCAGCTGTAGGTGTAATTAGATATCGAAAAAGAAACGGCAAAATTGGTTAGAAGTCATCCGGTATTCGAGGTCTAGATCGTAAAATCCGTTAATCGAACACCAAATCACTAGTCTGCCACGCGCTATAACTACTTATTTCTCCGTAATGAATTTCCAACGTTAATGTCATGTTAACACGACATCTAAGAGCGTATTTCCGTCGAGCGGTCTCTATAACGAGAATCACCTTACAATTTATAGACGATTTAACGTAGAGTTCAAAAATCCACATGCTTTAAGTGTGGATGTTAATATTCTATTAAGAATAACAAGTATATTTATGAGTAAAAACAAAAACCGACTTCAAATGAGAACAGAGACAGATTACACATTAAACGCTACTAATCATGGCGCTCTCTTTTTAGTCGACTTCTTAAAAAGGGGTGGTTCTCGATTCCTATGTTGTTTGGATGTAAAACTTCTATACGTATGTTTGACTAGGGGAATAATACGTTACAAAAAGTGTGATCGGGTGAGGCGAAGGGATTTTCAGAGAAATATCTAAGTTAGTGAAGGTAGAAAGAGTTCAGCCCTGTAGTTCTGGGCTCTCAAGAATAAGACTACGGTATCCCCTGCCTGTCGTACAAGGCGACTAAAAGAGGCCTCGGGTTCTCTGGGCGACAAGGGTGGGGGCCTGCGTCGTCCACCAAAGTGAACCCGGGAAGAAGGCATCGGCTGGCCCGTGTCGCCTTGCGCTGCGAGGGCACAGGGGGTGTGGGTAAGAACCCCACATAATCGCCGCCTTCCCCCCAGAAGGCGGGGTATCTTTAAGAAGATTTCCACCCCGTCAAAAAAAAAGGTAGAAAGAGTCACATGTCGTATGACTAATGAAGCTGAAATGAAATATAAATGTAGCCTAATGATGAATAGCCCATTGGCTTAGGGTACGGTCTGCAAATTGTAAGGTCGTAGGTCCGAATCCACCATTCACACCATCTATTGACGTGAATGAACCATCTGTTCAGGTTCGGTTAGTAATGCTTCTAAAAAATATTGCTAGCTTTAAAAAAAGAAAAAAAAAACAGATAAGGCAAGAGTCAGTGATCCCAATTTGATTCAATTCCAACAGTCGGATCCATGAGAAAACCATATAAGTCTTAAATTTCCATCAACTATGTGCACCGCAAATGGACCGATAACTCAATATCAAGCCAACGGCTTTCGATGATTAATGAAAAGGGAAAATAATTTTTTAATGGAAAGGGTGTACTTTAAGAGTAGTTTGATAAAAGTTTCTTTAGGTTCTGATTAAGTTTGATTTCGTTATATTCCTACGATAATTCGGAAATACAAAAAGGCCGTCCGCGTGTAAAAGCGTTTAACTTTAGATTAGATTTGAAGTAGGTTTTTGTTTTTACTCGTAAATATACATGTTGTTTCAATTACGTTCTGTATTATCTTTGTTGACAAAGAACTATTGGTTCTGAAGATATACAAGCGAACTCCTAAAATCGTTTAAAAGCATGCTTGTTAATTGCAAAATTTAAGATTAGACATAATTATATATAAGAAATTAGACGCACTTCTTACCACAGACGTGAAAAAAAGGACAATATAGGCGTTAGAATTTCGTAATATACCTATAATACTCCGCTTTTTGTACACAAATTCTTGACCAAAGTTAAAGATAAAGTTACAGCCTTTATATATATAATATATATGTCCCACTGCTGGGCACAGGCCTTCTCTGTAAAGAGAGTATAAGGGCATAGTCCACCACGCAACCCTAGTGCGGATTGGCAGACTTCACATTCCTTAGAAAAAATTTCTAAGACATGTAGGTTTCCTCACGATGTTTTCCTTCACCGCCGAGCGCGTGGTTAATCAGCACATAAAATTGCAACAATAAATTTATTGGTCCCGGCACCGGGGATCGAACTCGAGTTGCTAGCATACTATGCAATTTGAGCCAACCGCCCGTACATTGAGCTACCACGGCTCTTCTTGACCAATATTGATGTTTAATGCCTGGCTATCAGATGAAAACTTATCAGTTCAAATTCTATGATACTAACAACATAAATCTTTATGTAGTAATCTCTGTCGTAATAGATTTCCAGAATTGAAATATGAATATTTAACAGACATTTGGAAGCATCCCATTCACCTGCAAATCCCACTGGTCATGTAACTCTTCATTAAGCGAGCAATTCCGGCGCGGTATTCCAGCTTCGAAATAGCATTCACGTCTAGTTTGCAATGGCAATGTATTTTAGATCAATTTTTTTATCTAGAAGCAAAGGTACGGGTTGCTTATTTTTTTTTATCTTTTTCTGTATGATGTAACTGACTGCCTCTAAGACTAGCGAAGGCAGTCAGTTACATCTCATACTTCTCTGTCTCTTGCGAGGCGAAACTGGGGAGCGTCACACGCAATCCAGGTCCATTGTCTGATGTTGATGATTTACTTAGAATTGTTGTTCGTAGAAGTACATGATTTACTTCTACGAACAACAATTCTTTTGACAGCGACTACAGCGACGACGAGATAAAAAATAAATAGCAGATTCAAGTCCTCGAAGGAATTTGTTTATATTAGATACTTGGGCTGTAAATTATAAAGGTTAGAAGATTATTTAAAGAATTCATTCAAAGAAGATTATCTGCAGAAAAGAGAATAAAGCTCGATCTTCAATCGTTGGTCCTGCCGTTCCCGTTACAAAGGTACCGTTGGCGGCCATATTTAATTCAAGTTCCGTGTCAGTGCGCGAAGGTTTCTGAACTCGGGGGATTTGTCTGAATTTAATTGTGTGCCATATTGTCTTCCGCGGGGAAGACGGTCGTAAACAATACGATGTGAACGAGCCTTTATGTTCACAGGTGGTTTTGTTTCGCTATATTTGAGAAATTTTCTTGGAAAAAAGAGAGGTGAAATACGACCTTGATACTTCTATATAAACAATGCTGTTTTGAGAAATTACTTAACGTATAGAATAATTATCAAAGATTCGTTTGGAACGTCTAAGACATTAATCATCAGAACGAACTTTTGGTTACAAGCTAGATGCGACATGTGTGAAGTTTCACAATCTTATATAACTTGTGGCATAACTTTGGAAGTGTTATATCTTCGTATTCTCCAAGAATCAATTCCGTCCAATTGAACTTGTCTTGTAACTTCTATAATAAAGTATGAAAAGAATATTTCCATCTCTGTCGCCTTTTGATTTCCTTTTCCGATTCAATTATTACCATTCTATGTGTGTATATATTTCTGTTATTTTATGTAATTTCGTTGTTGATAAATTTATAATTGTTCCAAAAATATCTTCTTATAGTAAACCAATATAATTTTAACCAAAGACCACGCCGAAAGGCAAGTCCAGAAAGCTTTTATCTAAGATTAACATTTTCGTATTAACATTCGTAGACACAGATATCAAAGTAATCAGGTTGAATGAAGGTGATGATGATACATGTTAATGCTCTCACGGTGTTGATGATTAATTTTTTCAGACGGGTAGGGACATTACCGATTTCTATTTTTCCACGGTCCTGGCATTCCTTCTTCCGCACGCCTCTCTTTTTACGTTTTTTTTACTATATATTCTTTCTGTACGCCCAAAACTTGATGAACCATGTAACATTCTGTGTAGACACCTTGATCTTCATTACAATGTTTATTTTTTCCAAACGAAGCGCTTTGCTTCGTCTTTCATTATGTTATGTGTATTATCTTCGGCGAGTAATCCTGTAAAGTTTGGTGACGATCGGAGCACTGTCAAATACGTCTTATATTTACTATGGTACTACTATTACGGGTATGATATTGTATTTACTTATATGTACATGAGTGTAGGTAATGATCTTCACCCGCTCGAGAAGATAATAGAAGAGAATGAATACGGAGAGAAATGAATAATTGAATTTTTTGTGTTAAATTAAATATTTAATGATGTAAGTTTATTGTTTAAATAAAATAAAGCAAAATAGCCCGGCGAAGCGGGCTGGGTACGCCAGTTTTAAATAAAAACAAAGAACAATCTATGATAGCATTGTTTAAATCTGTATTCGTTGATGACACAAATGGTATTCCTCGTTAATAGGGCGGTTAGAAAATAGCGTAGCATATCACGGATTCCCTAAATAACATTGATCAGACACGGTTGCATGTAGCTTTGAGAAGCTTTGATATATCTACTGCGGACAGTGTACATAATCGGAATAGCTCTGCCTCACTAACATTTCATGTTCATTCCTAACGGCGCGTTCTTTCTAATAACTGTTAATGGCGTTCGTTACTTTTATGTTTTTTCTTTCCGGCCAATGTGTCATTCCAACTATGTTGTTACAACTGTTAATTAAAGAACTAGTTTGGTTTTATTAAGATTTTATTATAATGCCAATTGTTTATGGTAAATGGTACTAAAACCCTTATTTTAATTTTGCAGCGTTCTTAATTTGCGTATGTTGCACCAAGGCACTGGAAAGTTTCGTAAGCCGAACAATTCCACACGGATCTGCCCTTCAAACTAGAACACAAACCAGAGATTGGCCGCAAAAATAAGCCTGTGTATTATACGACCCGTGCAAAAACGAAATAAATGAAAGTATATTGAGGTTACCTGTAGATCAAGTAATTGGCAAAGAGGTATTCTTAATAAGGACCTTAACTCATTGCAAGACAACAGCTTGCATGTTAACGCGCCCACAGTATTATAGTTATATTACGAAGTTTTGGGGCAAATTTAGGGCAGACGAATTGAGTGTTGTATGTGTTATTACAAATTGCATAAAAAATCAAAATTTTCGAATATATAAACCTATATAATTGTATATTATTTAAACCGGAAACGGATGGTATCAGCTGTATGTATGATTTGAGATTACCAATTCTCCTTCTAAATATTTCTATTATCAAAGAACCTTCTTATTTGAATTGCTTGCATCGAAATTAATTATTATAAAGGAATTATAAAAGTAATTTAATTTAGGGTCTTTTTTTATTGCATTTCCGATCCATATACAATGAAAATATTAATAACGATTATTTTTATTATAAAATATCGATATATCGATCGGTATGTTTCGACAGGAATATTTGTGAATTAAAAAATTATTTTTTTGTCCTAGTCTGCTTCAATCATCTGACATTACTAGATAAATACTAATCAGTAGACTTCATTTTTAATAAGTCAAGAAAAACGATTATTTTTTTTTATTGTGGGTCTGAGAAATCGATATTTACCTTTCCGATACTTGGAATTTTATACTCGATATATCGATATAAAATTCCAAGTGTCGGACATCTTAAAATTTCGTAAACTATGTCACATGTTCAAAATACTATCTGGTGTATTCCTCAAATTCTACTAAAGACGTATATATACTCGTACTTCAATTATCGTAACGCAGACTGTTATTGCGTAATAGCGACATATGGATACAGACAACATCCTGTTGTCGCACGAATCTTCTCACAATCCATATAAATACAATTTATTATGTGTGTTATGAATCAAAAAAAAAATAAAAAAAATAGGGCTAAATAGGGCTTATTGAATAAATATCGATATAATTTTTTCATTCTATCGATATTTATTCAATAAGCCTTTATTAGTATTTTCTTGAATTTGAGGAATAGACCAAATAGTATTTTGAACATATGACATAGTTTAAGAAATTTTAAGATGTCATATTCCCAACTGGATATCAGATCAGGTAGCGACTCATTTCAGGCCACCCATTGCTTACAAAATCACACCAAATTGATGAATGGTGACAATTACAGAATATAATTACGTGACTGTTAGTTTATCGTCAGAGTTTGGGTAAATTGAGCGTTAATTTCTGGAGCATTACATGAATGAGTTAACGCTGTAATTTATAACATGTGTCTTCATCTGACAAATTGTCTTCTCATCGTCGTACAGAAACATTTGATTCCTTGTGAAGTGTCCAAAATCAAGTATTTATTTGCGTGAACCAAACCCAGTGCTAGTTTTTTTAATACTACCTGTGTACATTTCTGAGTTGCAATTTTATGTGTTGATTTCGGTGAAGGAAAATTAACGTGAGTAATCTCTGAATGTATAAGAAATAATTCACAAGCAATCACTAGTGTCATGCCTGACTCTGAATGTAACTTTTACATTTACCATTCATACTTATTGTGAAGTTAACGTTTTGTTTTGTAATTTTGTTTCGGGCTATTACGTGTTTTTAAATTTAAGCTCTGGTAACTCAGTGTTAGGTTAGGTCGCCTGAAGATCAATCCCCGGTGCCGGCACCAATGAATCGAAGCACGCGCTCCGCGGTGAAGGACATCATGAGGAAACTTACATGTTACACAACTTAGTAGATTTTCTAAGACATGTGAAGTCTGCTATCCTTACTAGGGCAGCGTCGCGGACTATGCTCTTTTTCTTTTTTTTATCCTTTCTAAACATGTGCTTGACCACGATCCCACTTGATGTTAAATAGATGTGCAGTCCTGGATGGTAAGGGGCACTAGCTTATTAAATGCCTATTCACTCTACTTTTAAAAATACCCACATCATAATCGAATCGAAAGACAGTCGCGGGCAAGCTATTCCAGTCCTTTGCTGTACGATAAATTTACTCTTTTCACAGATCCAATAAGTAAATAACAAAAGTCAAGTTGTAACTTTAACTTTTAAAACCCAAAAAAAGTATGAAAAGGCAACAAGATTCACAAAGATCAGATGACATTCATAGATGACTTAAAACTCAATACTAAAGCCCAAAACGAACGGAAATTAATATCGCTATAGTACGGTTTAAATCGATACATATTGAGTCACTAATTATTTACAATATATCCACTCGACCGAGTAATGGCGATCTTTTCGCATCGATAAGTTAAAAGCAGCTGCATTCTATTTTGGTACAAAGGGGAATGTACAAAGGACTTTATTTCCTCATAAAATTACCCATATTATATTCTTTAATAGTATATAACGTAATTCTAGTGATACGGTATTGACAAGTGGTTAATTATTCATAAGAATTTTAGCATGGCCCCCCAAGTCTTCAATTACAATTGTGTTTGTGATCGTTTAGCAAGATTATTTTTTTCTAGTTAAAGTTACAGCCTTTATTTATAATATATATGTTCCACTGTTGGGCGCAGGCCTACTCTGTATAGAGAGTTTTTCTCTCTATACAGAGTAGGGCATAGTCCACCACGCGGCCCTAGTGCGTATTGGCAGATTTCACATGCCTTAGAAAAAAATTCTAAGGCATGTAGGTTTCCTCACGATGTTCTACTTCACCGTCGAGCGTGTGGTAAATCAGCAAATTTATTGGTGCCGGCACCGGGGATCGGACTGCTAGCGTACTAAGCAACTTGAGCCTACCGCCCGGATACTGAGCTACCACGGTTCTACTAGTCTTTAACTAGTACTTTTTTACTAGTCTTTAACTTAAAAAAGGGGAGGCTTAGACCTAGTCTGTATTTGTCCTAGTAATATTGGCTTGTGTGAGTGAGATCACAATATTATTAAATCTCGAATGCATAATTTCATCTCTTCACGCCTTTGCAAGCTCGTTTCAGGGGATGGTGTTTCCTCTGTACGTGGACAGAATATCATTAATACATCTCCACGTGAGGCGACGTCGCGCGAATTTTCAGCATAACAAGCCAGAAAATGAATAAACAACGTAAATTTTCATGGAACGTTGAAGGGCTAAAGTTTTGATTAAAATGCTTTGTTTTTTATGCGGGTAACAAAAAAAAAAGCATATAGTAGTATAGACGGTGGGTATTCTTTGTTCCGGCCGCGTAATGGCCGCCAATACGACGCCTATTTTCAACCAAAAAGAAAGCAAACTTTTGTCTCGCCGTCCTGAGACAAAAGTCTTCAAAGCCATGGTGATGGCCATGCTAAATTTGCAACAGCAAAAAATTGAAAAATAAAAGAAATGCATAAATGAAATCATAACCTCAGTCAAGGAACAAAACTGATAGGTATATTTTTATCGAAAAAGAGGCAACGAAATTACAGCTCAGTGGACCTAAGAAATATTATTTATTTGCTCAGGAATTAGACAATTTAATTCCTCCATCCCCGTTCAACCATTGGACTTTAAGACGTACCGCTGTGTTTATCATTTTGTTATACTGAAAAGGATTGTGTCTGCCTGCGTCTGTTAAACGTTTGTGTTTCCTCGGATTACAATATGGGTCCGGCTGTGGTCAAGCACATGCTAAGAAAGTATTAAAAAAGATCAACTTCACCCATCAACATCCTCAACATCAATGGAGCTACAGGCGAGTTGCTGCCCGTGTAAAACTAACTTGGTAGTTATATAGCCGTGAGCAAAAATAAAGGGTCGGTTAAGAAAGTTTGATTTTTTTTTATGACGAACTACACAGATTGGCCAGAGAAGCTGGCCTTGACTGCTTCACCGGATTGAGAGGTGGCATAGCTCTTAGGTCGCTTAGCCTGAACCTCTATTGCTAGTAACTCGACACAAGGGTCCCCGGTGAGGGGAAGGTTTGAATATCTCGGAAAGCTAACTGAAATAAATTGTGCATGATAGACAATTAAATATCCTTAAAATAAAATAAAATATTTTTATTAATTTATTTATATTTCAGTAAAAAACATAAGCTTAAACGAAAAAGGATATCTTACGTAAACTTGGATAATACAGAATTTTTCGTTAAATTTAAATTTTAGTTATTTAGTGTTGCCTCCATGTGGCGATATAATAAAATCCCATTAACCACCAAACAAAGGCGATTTAATTGTGTATCATGCACAATTTATTTCAGTTAGCTAGCGTCTTTATCTTTCGAGATATTCAAACTTTCTTAACCGACCCTTTACTTTTGCTCACGAGTGTAGTTAATGCGGTAAACATGTGTTTGTGGAAAATGCTCGGAAATTGTAAACGTGATTGTATATATATATATTTTCGCGATACAGTTACTATATTGTCAACATTTAATAGTTAACTACAAACATACGTCAGTGTATATAAATGTAGATAAAAATAAGAACGGTACCAAATGTTTAGTATGCAATAAATAACACGCGGTGACACTGTGGGAACAATTCACTGGGGCAGTGGGATATACAGCCCGGTCTCCACGTTCACGTGGCACGACAAACCTATTGTGCTAGTTTTTATCGTAACGTTTTAAATGTTATGCAGCCTTTTTGTAATTATAAGTACTATTTTTGTACTTATAACTCACAATTAATATCATGTACGCCTGTTTGGCGCTGTTAAAACTAGTCGTCGCCCTAACATCGAAATTCGACTTTAACAAGGAGCATTGAAACTGTAGTTAGTAATTATTCGGTGAATTTTACAATGTTTATCACAGTTGAGCCATGCAACCGTCTATGTCTGCTTGTACGTGTATTAAACGCATGGTAGTGCATGTGTAATTTTTTTTTAAATTAATTAAAAAAAAATTATATTCATAATTTAAAAAAATATGTGTGGGAAATTTCATGCTCCTCTGTCCGCGCAATATTCGTAAAAAAACGTACCAAGTTTTTGCTCCATGGATTAATATAATGAAAAAGATGGCGGGTCTCTTTTGAAAGTTTTCTCTGGAATACCAAAAAAAAAGTTATAATGAATGCTTTATGTATGGCGGGTCTTGGTTTTCATTTTTTATTTATTTGATGTTCGATTCATAAGAGCGGCGGTAGCCTGTGGAAAAATATGTTTTCCACAAATAAGTTTTACAATGTAGTTTCGAAGTTTAAATATATTTTTAATTCAATTCGTTGGTTACATTCGTCGATATATCAAAGGAAACGATCAAATAGCAACGCAATAAAAGCTGAATAAAAATTGTTTACTTTTCGAATGGACTTTATGGACGGTATTCCGGATTTTCCTTATTATGTATTCCCGTTAAATCTATACTAAGATAACGAATACCTCACGGCGACAGTAAGTTTAACCTTTTTCGAAAGTATGATGTGTACAAAATACTTGAATATTTTTAAGAACTTATATCAAATCTTATTAGAATTGATTATACAAAATTTCGAATTTCCAAAATCTGCTTGAGATAAGATTAAATAATAAAATAATTATTTTAAGAATCTTATCATTTTTTTTCACAAAAGCGTGTGCTTGTTGCTTGGAGATGGTTGATGTCTAGAGTCGATTGGCAAATTTGAACCTACGACCTTTAGTTTATATATATTGCACCCTAAACGGTTCGGATATTGATTATATAATTTTATTTATTAGGTTTAAGTTAGTGATTTAAGAACAATCGCTTCGTGAGTTCTTGATTTTAAAAGAAAAAACTAAATAAGGTTTGAGCCCCTAGCGTCTCTTCTCCTAACGTCTGAAAATAGATTTTGTTTGAAATGTTTCTAGGTCAATGTTGTTGGTAGTTATTTTCGTACTTGGATATAACATTTTAACGTATAATTAAAATAGAAGTCTAGCAGCTAAACGGGTCGAATAACAATATGACGGTGGGGGATTCCAATGCTAGTTGGTTTTGTACCAATGAGAATCGTTTTTTTTTGGTTTCGTAAGTACTTCGCTATGTTGCTTTGTTTTTTTATTGTTGTTTGATCGCAACCACAGACCTGTGTCCGTGCTCTTTTCAATACACTTAAATTGTTCACTCTGCATTTATTAAAGAGTGCCACTTCTACAGTTACTATTTTCCTTTTTTGTTTTTTTTATTATATATAATGCCTCAATTTGGAGGTGGCCAGAGATCGCATCGGTTCACGCGTCGCAGACGCCACGCTGCATTGCTATTAGCTTTTCCGCGACCGCTGTGTCCCTGCTTCTCATGGTCATTTTCAGGTTGTAGTCCACTATCCTCTCCTTGATGCGGCCATTGCCTTTGTCATCAGTCTTCCTGTGGCGTCGTCACAGTCATCTGTATAATAGACACAGGTGACGGTGTGTCGTTTTATCGCCACTACAGCATGTTGGACGCTGTCGTGCAGTTGCAGTTTTATCGTCACTGTTCTGATGACCACCACTGATCCGTACGTGAGGCCTTTGTTATGGATATGGATATTGCTTTGTTGTATTGTTAACTGACGCGAAGCTATATCTGTCTAAATAAAAGGTCGTTAGAACTTTTTTTTTTAAATTGAGAATTCAAATTATCCACGTTTCGAAAGCCTTGCGAGGCTCATGGGCACACTATATTACGTTTATGAATTAGGAAATAAATTATTGAGGTAATGAAAATATTATTTTTATTTTTTATTTAAGTATGTTATATCTAAAAGTAACCAATTGAGCATAAGAATATTACATATTTTGGATTTAGGAAAACTTTCCTTTATTTATTACTACTTAATGAAACTGACTTCAGAGTGGGTAACAACACACACCGAATCCTTGCTGTAAATATGTACATACATTGTTATTTTCCGCTCGATTCGTTCTTTTATTATACACAAAAACCAATATGCAAAACATCTGACTGTTTTGTAAATAGAACTCTAAACGGAATCGTTTATAAAGTCTATCCGAATGAAGCTACGAATATTACAAAATGTTTGTATTGAGATAAACGAGTATTTGTTTTTTTTAATTTATCAGAAATGCTTATAATTTGCTCGTAAGCGAATCACGTAAATAAAATTACATCGAATTATTTGCCCGCTTTGTTTCCAGAAGAACTCTAAAGAGGTTTTGTATTCATAATTTAAAAAAAATATGTGTGGGAAATTCCATACTCTTCCGTCCGCGCAATATTCGTAAGAAAACGTACAAAGTTTTTGCTTCATGGATTAATATAATGAAAAAGATCTCTTTTCAAAAGGGTCTCTTTTGAAAGTTTTCTCTTCAATACCAAAAAAAATTATATTGTCGAACTACACAGAGAAGCTGGCCTTGTCTGCTTCACCGGATTGAGAGGTGGCATAGCTCTTAAGTCGCTTAGCCTGAACCTCTCAAACTTAAGATTAGTTGAAATGGTGAATAATGATATTAATTTTTGTAACAAAAAAAAATAGTTATCATTTTTATTTAAAAACGTAACAAACAAATCACATTTATTCACATGAAAGTCATGTAATTTTACGTAAATTATGTAAGACAACAGACCACCATGCGGCGAAGGTCTTTGAACGTGCATGCACTATTAAAAGCCGCATCTTCCTGATTACAATGCCGTTCTCATGAGGCTTAAACACGTAGCAGTGGCGCCTAATGAAGGGACATCGATTCCCTGTGGTGCCTTGATAAGGCTTCGTTCTCTCAGAACTGTATTGCTGGCCTAGAATCAATTAACAGTTGAATTTCAAATGACAGTGTGCTACGTTAATGCGATCACAAATATTCGTAGCACGTGTAGATTAACAGAGACCGCTATAGAGTAATTAAGTCACGAGAATAAATAGAAAATAATCGTTACGTATACTTCGAATAACATAGTGATCGATGTAATTTTGATTTTCCAAATCTAGGCGCTACGAGCTGCTACGAAATGCACCGTTGCCTAGTGGAATTTTAGTATCGCGCGAGCTTTCTAGGAAAGCGGACGTGTGGCTACGTTATATTTGTATACGTGCGTAATCACGCTAGCTGTCAGTGATCTTTTATCCAATTATTCACAAATAACAATGACTAGTCAACGACCTGATTAATGTAACTGGGACATGTGGTATTGATATGTGGTTTATAGTTTTCCCGGTATAGAGACGAGCTGCAAGGAAAATGTTGTTGGAGGATGTGAATTCGGAAAAATGTTGAGGGAGTCCCGCGTATGGTGCACGCACGTTGGATTTCTGTTTTTGACTATCTACACAATCGCTAGTAATGGATATATAGGTAAATATTTTGTTTAGAAAAGTAAAAATTACGAGTATCGATACTATATTTATCAGACTTAATCCTTTAATAAAACTTTCAAAATATTATAAAGTTTTCTTGATATATTATCGACATTATGGAGTAAATCGGTGGTAGTCTAACGGTTAAGTGTTCGCTTTTACAATCCAACTACATTGCGAATCCCAACCGACTACAAATTGAATTTACGTCTTTAGGTTTTATACGTAAAAACGAATAACTTAACATAATTTGTGTCCTATTGTTTGCAATTTTTTTAGGCATACAAGTTTACGGCTACCTGATCTGAAATGATCACAGTCTCCGTTTAAATTCACAACACCAGAGAAGCTATAGGCGCGTTGCCTGTCTTTAAGAAAGAAGTAGGATTTAACATGATCAATGTTGCATTATTTTAGAAGTTTCTTAGCTATCTTTTTATAAACTCACTTCACTTTTTTATGTTTGTTATCTCGTAACTTTGGACTACGTGGACTTGGACTGGTTTGAACTTCATTTAAAGGCTGGTGCTTCATATGCCCCATCTTAATTAGGTCAAATTCTGATAGTGGCATCCATGAGAAAATCATTTTAAATTTGCAGTATGTGCCCCACAAATGGACGAAAAATATCACGCCAACCGATTTCGATGATTCATTTTTTATCCGAAACGATTTACGTCAAGAATAGTTTGATGAGAATTTGGGTAGATTCTGATTAATTCTATTTCACAAATACAAAAAGGGCGTCCACTTATTATCGTTTAATGTTTGATTCGATTTGAAGTCGTTTTTTGTTTTTTCTCGTATATATACTTATTGAAGTAATCGATTTATATGATTCTATTCTATCTTTGATATAAGCTTAATAAAAAGCTAACAAAATTTTAACGAAGTCGTCATATATGATCAATCCCAATCCCCTTTCAACGTGACCCTTTGCTGCGAAAATTGGAGCGAATATAAATTGAAACGCGCAGATAATTATTTTGGGTGTTATTTTTTGAGGGTTGTATTTTTTTATAACGGTGACCCAACGAACAGACGGAGTGACATTTTGCTATTAGATTCTAATACGCTGTTGGGGAACTTTCTCTATTGTTCCTTGTCGAATAGTTTCGCAACAGATGCGTTGCTACGATCCGCAACTGATTGTTTCAAACTATTTCATAGAAACTATTTTAATAAGTTGAGTCTGATACATTTCAATCAACACCAGAAGTAGTTTCGCGTTACGTTCTCCTAAAGCTGTTTCAGAAGACTTTAGTTCGGCTTTTATAATACGCAGAAATCGTCGGCATAAAACATTGTGTTATTAAACAGAAATACAATAATCGTCTTTAGTTATTGGGTGTTGAGATCTCTTTTGAGCCTTAAATTAGAGCGAACACAATAGCAACCAAGGAATGCGCAATGAGACTGGACAAATAGTCGATAAGTGACGCTGTCCGTCACTAACTTTTGGTGGCATTGACTGCATTGACTGATTGCTTGCAGAGAGGTGGCTTAGGTCGCTTAGCCTGAATCTCTATCGCTAGGAACTCGACACAAGAGTCCTCCCGGTGAGGGGTAACCTCGGCTTGGACGGTTACTATGGTACGCGTAAGCATTCCGATCCTAGGAAGCCCACAAATTATTCGCTACGACCGGGTCATTGTGTTTTACAATGCTATTAAGTATGACATATCGTTATATTTTTAGCGTCAATAGCCCAATGGTTTAGGGTACGGTCTGCGAATCGTAAGGTCGTAAGTTCGAATCTACCATTCCACTACTGACGTGAGCTCCTAGCACAAGCTAAAGCTTGAATAAAAAATATTGTAATCTCATATAAGCAAATTTTTATGATAAATCTTTCATAAATCATAACAACATAATAATAATATTTTGACACTATTTTATATGCATTAAAACAACGAAATAAAACTTGAAGTTTAAGTATATATTTATTTTTTTTGTATCATTTTTTTTAAATTTTCTTTTATTTTAAAATTATCCAGTTCCAGCATCGCATTGGTTTGATTGTAATTATATAATTTTGTCTAGTAAATAAATAAAATAAAATATTTTTAAGGCAAGTTACATCTTTCGATATATGTGACAAATTCGTTGGAACGTTTTCAAAAATATTCAGTTCGAAACAGCGAGTTGAAATACGAAGATAGAATGTTTCACAGGACATTTTTACATTCGTATCTCTTTCTCCACTATCTTGCGTGCATTTTTCGTATTGCGGAGGCGACAGCGACGTTGGAACAACAGAAAGGATGCCTACATCTATAATGTTGTATGTTTGTCTTTCTTTACATCCGTCTCATCGCAGACGACACTGTGGTTTGGCGAGATGAGCGATCGCTCCGGGCATTTTACAGATACTACGTATAATGGATGAGATGAAGATGACGCTTCCGAGATTCCCTTGAAGATTTAATTTAACTTTTTTTCAGTATAAGACATCTGAGTGGTGAGTTGATTGATCAACTTAATAATCTGGTATAGATATTATTTAAGACTCTAAATAATATATTTTTTAATATTTAAGACTCCTTTGTGAGAGACTGCTATCTGCACTAGGTAACCCTGTGAGACTGATTACCACGCCTCTGTCACCTGTCTGTCTGTGGCCTCTGTCACGCTTATTACTTATTTCAATTAAATGTGGTGAATTGAGTTGAATAAATACAAATGAAATTAGTAACAGTTGTAGACAGACATAAAATCAGAATGATATTGCTATTTTTGTTTACAAATGAGCAGTTAGATTTAGGCAATTATACTCGTATCTAATAAGTTTTCAGTGGCATTATAGTTAAGATTCTGTAACCATTTTTTTTTTGTTAACGAGGAGGAAATCTTCAGAAAGATACCCCGCCTTCTGGGGGGAAGGCGGCGGTTATGTGGGGTTTTTACCCACTAAAACCGGGGAGGTTTTGGTGGCCCTTCCTCGGTGCATGGTGAGTGGCTCCGGGATCTCCAGTGGAACGCACCGGAGCCCCTCTGCACTGTGCTCAAGGAGAGCACTTCCCGGGGGGGAGATGACTCCCTCCCCCCTGTGCCCTCGCAGTGCAAGGCGACACGGGCCAGCCGATGTCGCCTTCTTCCCGGGTCCACTTTGGCGGACGACAAAGGCCCCCACCCTTGTCGCCCAGTGAACCCGAGGCCCCTTTTAGTCGCCTTCTACGACAGGCAGGGGATACCGTAGTCTTGTTCTTGATTCTGTAACCAAGCTAAATAGACAATACCACACGGTGTTTAGAATGACTTTCTTCACTCGGTGTCAAAGTTAGATCAAGGAATGACCAGCTGAGATCATAGACAAAACAATAGTAAACTAAATGTTGATATTATATTATTAATAAGGGGCAAGGTAATAAGGTTGTAACTAATAAAGTTGAAATTAAACTGTTTAAAACAACCGAATTAAATTACACGCGCGTGTCGCTGCTTTACAATTAAACCTTAATTTTATTAACTGGCTCCAAACTTATAGCAACCCAGTTAAATTCTCGCCCCCTGTCACATTTGGGGCTTAATAAGCCCGGTGAAGCAAAGGACGATGCTAAAAAGCACACGGCATTCCTAACATAAAATATAATGTACCCACTACGTACCGATTATCTTCAAAACCAAAGTGACCCCACCCTTAGGATTTGTTTGCTCGTGTCAAAAGATCACTTGGAAACGTTTCGCCACTCATCGTGACGTTTTCGAAGGGTCTTAAATGTAGACAGTTTGGCTTCACTTGACAATATGACGATGACAAAGAGCCAGCGTTTCTCCCTACCTGCATCTAATATTCGTTTACCAACCAATACACGTGTCAAGACTGTGTCAATATTTTATGCAAGCCTTTCGCGTTTATAAACACGTTATTCCTTTATCGGTGTGTTGCGTTAATGGATCTACCGGTACAAATTAATACACACGTGAGTAAAGGGTCGGTTAAGAAAGTTTGAATATCTCGGAAGATACTACCGCTAGCTAATTGAAATAATCTGTGCACGATAGACAATTAAATATCTTTAAAATAAAATAAAACATTTTTATTACTTTAATTTATATTTCATTAAAAGACATAAACTTAAACGAAAAAGGATATCTAACGTAAACTTGGATAATACAGTATTTTGCCTTAAATTTTATTTTAAGTTTATGTTTTTTAATGAAATAAAAATAAATTAATAAAAGTATTTTATTTGATTTTAAGGATATTTAATAGTCTATCATGCTCATTTATTTCAGTTAGCTGGCGTTTTTATCTTCCGAGATATTCAAACTTTCTTAACCGACCCTTTATTTTTGCTCACGGCTATATTAACTTTTACGGATTTTATCAAGAAGTGTACTGATGAAATAACCCAAAAGTCCGAGTTGATCTTTCTTTTTTCTTTAACAATATATATCATGTATTTTCACGCTTTCGTCTCCAAATAATAGATGTATTAATATAACTAAGTACTTCAACAACATTATCTGAGTAAAAGTATATTTTGATTAAAATATCGCGGCATTTTTGAAAGATATTATTATATAACAGATTACCAAATATTAACTAAATTGAAACAATATTAGAGTGTTAGTGATATGCTATCGGAAAACCATAGTGTCACAACTGAAGTAGCAGACACACTATGATGGCACTGAATTTTTTTTGAATTCTTAACAGACTTGGTGCCTTGATTTAGTTCAGTATAGTTAGAACGTTCATTCTCCAAGTGCATGTAATACTTTTTTTTTATGACGAACTACACAGATTGGCCCGAGAAACTGTCCTTGACTGCTTCACCTGAACTAGCTCTTAGGTCGCTTAGCCTGAATCTCTATCGCTAGTAACCTGACACAAGGGTCCCCCGGTGGGGGGTAACCTCGGCTTGGACGGTTACTATGTTACGCGTAAGCGTTCCGATCGAGGAGGCCGGAAATTCGAACCACGACTCGGTTGGTAGCTATTTCACGGATAATCTAAGGGACATTCGAAAGCTTTTTTTTTTTTTGTTTACGGGGAGGAAATCTTCAGAAAGATACCCCGCCTTCTGGGAAGGCGGCGGTTATGTGAGTTCTTACCCACTAAAACCTCCCCGGTGGCCCTTTCCTCGGTGCATGACGAGGGGCTCCGGGATCTCCAGTGGAACGCACCGGAGCCCCTCTGCACTGTGCTCAAGGAGAAACACGTCCGGGGGAGGTTACTCCCTCCCCTGTGCCCTCGCAGCGCAAGGCGACACGGGCCAGCCGATGTCGCCTTCTTCCCGGAGTCCACTTTGGTGGACGACTCAGGCCCCACCCTTGTCGCCCAGTGAACCCGAGGACCCTTTTAATCGCCTTATACGACAGGCAGGGGATACCGTAGTCTTATTCTTGAGAGCCCAGAACTACAGGGCTGCGGGCCGGTCTGCCACCGGCCCGCCTGCGCCATCTCCGAACAGGATCGGCCCTCTCCCGATCCCGTTCTGCGGTCTCCTTCTGGGCCATTACTGACTCGCAGAAGGAGACCAGCGCCTTCCATTTAGATCTCCCCGCCAGCGCAGCCGCTACTGCCGCCGGCGGGGAGAGGTCTTGCCCGATCTGCTGGACCAGGATCCGCCGCTCCGCCTCCCACGCGGGGCACACGGCAAGCGTGTGCTGCGCGGAATCCCGGTCACAGCCACAATGGTGGCATTGCGCGGTCGGTTCGCGCCCTATCCTGTTCAGGTACTCACCGAAGCACCCGTGCCCGGTGAGTACCTGTAATCGAAACGGTAGGTGACGTGCGCGTCATTCCTCCTACGTAGCCAGGCTTCGAAGTTCGGCAGGAAGGCACAGACGATGCGTTGGCGCGAGCAACGTCGCTCCGAGCCGCTCGCGCCACCTCTATCGCCCGCCTGTGCTCCTGCCGACGCACCTCTCCCGCATCCAGGGTCGGCCCGGGCCCGCCGTCGACGGCCCGGACGCGCGTGTAAACGCGCGTCCAGCTCCGCCAAAATGTCGAGCGGCGGGAACCGAGCCAGGATAGCGGCCGCCTCGTAAGATACCGTACGGTATCCTCGTGCGATCGAATGGCCATCTTGCGCTGCAGGCTAAGGAGCTTAGCTCTGCAGCGCCGGACGCCCGTGAAGCGGTTACACCACACGGGCGCCCCATAGAGGGCTAAGGCGGATCGCACGAGACCTCCGTAGAGGCGGCGGACTCCTTCCTGGGGCCCCAAGATTAGGTAGCAGTTTATGCAGAGCACCCACTACCCGATCGATCTTGGGGACCAAGCGGTCGAAGTGCACTTCGAAGCCCCAGCGACTGTCAGGGTGAGGCCGAGATATTTCATCGTCGGCCCCACCCGGACCTGCGTCACCTACGCGAACCGACTGGCTGGGTGGTTCCCTGGCTCTTGGGGCTTGTGGAACCATAGCGCCTCAGTCTTGTGAGGCGCTACCCGTAGACCCAGCTCGTGGATTTTGTCCACGACGCATGCCACCCAAGCTCGGCGAGCCGGATGGTGCTATCGAAATCCTCCCCGTCCGACAATACTAGCGTGTCGTCTGCATAGCGGGCAACCACTCCCTCGACAGGGAGACCGACCCTAAGGACCGCGTCATATGCGAGGTTCCATAGCAGGGCCCCAACACAGACCCTGCGGAACCCGCAATTCACCTCCCTCCGATGGAACACGTTCCGACCCATATACTGGATGCACCTGCCATGCAGGTACGCCCCGACGATGCGCTGCAGGTAGGGAGGCACACGGTGGTACACCAGTGCCTCCTAATCGCTCCCAGGGCAGCGTGTTGAAGGCGTTGACAACGTCAAGGTTGACGGCCAACGCCACGCCACCCGGGTCACTGCCTGCCCCGACCGTTGACGGACCTGGAGGATCGCGTCAACGGTCGACTGCGCCTGCCGGAAGCCGTACTGGCATTCCGAGAGGTCGGGGCCTACCTGCCGCAGGTGCGAGTTGAGGCGGGCGGCAATTATTCTCTCGAATAATTTGCCCGCCTCGTCCAGCAGACATATGGGTCGGTACGCGGAGGGAGACTCCGCGGTCTACCGTCCTTCTTGATTAGCACCATCCTAGCCTCCTTCCAGCCCGAAGGAAGACTCCGACTTCGTACCGCTTATCTTCAAAACCAAAGTGACCCCACCCTTAGTATTTGTTTGCTTGTGTCAAAGATCACTTGGAAACGTTTCGCCACTCATCGTGACGTTTTCGAAGGGTCTTAAATGTAGACAGTTTGGCTTCCTTGACAATATGACAATGACAAAGAGCCAGCGTTTCTCCTACCTGCATCTAATATTGGTTTACCAACCAATACACGTGTCAAGACTGTGTCAATAATTTATGCAAGCCTTTCGCGTTTATAAGCACGTTATTCCTTTATCGGTGTGTTCTTTTAATGGATCTACCGGTACAAATTAATACACACGTGAGTAAAGGGTCGGTTAAGAAAGTTTGAATATCTCGGAAGATACTGGCGCTAGCTAATTGAAATAATTTGTGCACGATAGACAATTAAATATCTTTAAAATAAAATAAAATATTTTTATTAATTTAATTTATATTTTATTAAAAGACATAAACTTAAACGAAATTTTTATAAATTATAAAATAAATTAATAAAAGTATTTTATTTTATTTTAAGGATATTTAATTGTCTATCATGCACAATTTATTTCAGTTAGCTAGCGTCTTTATCTTTCGAGATATTCAAACTTTTTTAACCGACCCTTAATTTTTGCTCACGGCTATATTAACTTTTACGGATTTTATCAAGAAGTGTACTGATGAACTAACCCAAAAGTCCGAGTTGATCTTTCTTTTTTCTTTAACAATATATATCATGTATTTTCACGCTTTCGTCTCCAAATAATAGATGTATTAATATAACTAAGTACTTCAACAACATTATCTGAGTAAAAGTATATTTTGATTAAAATATCGCGGCATTTTTGAAGTATATTATTATATAACAGATTGCAAATATTAACTAAATTGAAAGAATATTAGAGTGTTAGTGATATGCTATCGGAAAACCATAGTGTCACAACTGAGTAGCAGACACACTATGATGGCACAGAATTTTCAATTTACACAATTCTTAATAGACTTGGTGCCTTGATTTAGTTCAGTATAGTTAGAACGTTCATTCTCCAAGTGCATGTAACGCTATTGCCGATGTTTCTCTTTTGCAAAGTCATAGAGACGGTAAGGCTTAACAATGTGATTTGTCGCTACCCCATTTTACTTCGCACCGTAATGAAGACGATTGCCTCCGGATAAATGGGCCCCCAAAACATCCAGTAAATCTATTCTGTCCCTTTTTATAACATCAATTAAAGTATATTGCACTTTAATCCAACCCAATTTAACGTTTAATTTCCTTCAATAAATTCAGTCTGCTAATACGCCGGATTAGCAATAACCGGCCAATGTTATTTGATCTCTGATTTTCTACGCGTCTTTCGTTTTTTGCTAAGAATGGTTAAGTATTTACACAAGCGAGAAAGATCAATAATCGTTGGCTAACAAATAGGTGGTATTTTGGATAGTTGCCATAGTAACCGGTGATTTGGATTCAAAATGCAACGGGGTCAGCTAGAGTAGGCTAGAAATATTTGAAGTTTAACAGGGAAGATAGAGACAGGATAAAAAGGGGTTAGAAAGCGTAGTGCACTCGTAATGTATTGGCCAACCTACTTACCAATATTTTGGCATGCAGTATGATAACAAAATAATTGTTCTAGGATTTGTCCTGTAGACTACTAGAACATTCGCAGTTGAGAGGTGGCTGAGCTGTTAGCCTGAGACTCTATTATGAGTAACTTAGCGCAAGGGTCTACAAGAATCTAGACATGTAAGCATTATCAGCTTATGCACTGCTCCTACAGCACTTTGGCGTTAAAAAACAATGCGCGGCGTTTGTATCTGCCATCTACTGGCGCGATGGTTTTCTTCGGTGGTTTGGTCATGAATACGTGAATGACGTAAAACGAATATCGGTAAAGCCCTAAGGCGTGTACAATCCTGGTTACATACAAAACATAATAAGAGATAACAAGGATATCTCCTTCGACTTGAAAGAAGAAATCCATCCATCAGTTACAGTCAATAGCCTAATGGTTAATGGTACGGTCTGCGAATCTTAAGGTCGTGGGTTCGAATCCACCATTCGACTATTGATGTAAACCATCTGTTAGCACAAACTTAAGCTTAGTTGGAATGGTTAACAAGAATTTTAGTAATATTTATGAAAGAAAAAACTAAATATAATATGTCAGCTTTCTATTTTTTTTAAAAAAAATAGGAGCGATAAAAGGAACGAGCGAAAAGAGGGACCAATTTAATATTAGATTTTACTCGATCGCAGGATCATCCGAGTAGCGTTGCCACGAAAATACTCTAGATCTGTTTTAATATTTATTGTCCATAAAAAATATGCTTACACACCTTTCATTAGACGCGTGTCAATTACCATAAAGTAAGGGATACATCTGCACCGTAGGTTTATATGACCGTATATTGATTTATGAGATCGAAATAATCCATTAAACTGTTCTATTTATGAATTGAGTATGTTTATATTTAGCTTAGCTTACGGTACCCGATATAAATATATGGAATTGAGAGATGAGTACAGCAGAAAAAAATCATAAATTTGTTGTTGCAATTTTATGTGCTGATTTAGGACGCGCTCGGCGGTGAAGGAATACATCGTAAGGAAACCTACCTGTCTTAGAAAAAAATTTCTAAGACATGTGATGTCTGTCAATACGTACTAGGGCCGCGTGGCGGAATATGTTCATATACTCACTTTACAGATAAGACCAACAGCGGGACATACACCCCCGGACACATCTATCGGCCCACCAAATGATTTAAGTTTCGACGGTCCTTAGCTAAAAATAAATGTTATGTGAAGCAATAAGTTGATATGCAGTTTTGAAGCTGCTTGATTTTTTTGCCGAAATAATGAATTCAGAATTTGAAATTTTTTTTCAATAATAGATTATGATAGATGTGTCCGGGAGTGTATATTACTAAACTTCGAACAAAACTACACTAAAATTTCGAATCTTCTTAACTTAAAGTTGAATTTTACATTTCTTGTTTCAGAAATAGTGGAGGAACAGCGATGTCACGAAAGCAAAATCCGGTTAACATGCCGGGAGTTGGACGCTCACATTGCTGTACTCGAAGCCTGGTATACATCTATAGCTGACTACCATAGTCACTCGAATGTTTCTCGAACGGAAGAGAATATTAGAACTGAAAATGATACTGAATTGGATCGGGTGTATGTATATGCGAGTCCATCGCATAATGGAGTATATACATTAATTAATAGTTCCGCTATGGAAAATGTGACGGAATCTGATTACAATGGTACAATAGCGAGTGATATAAAGTTAACAAACTATAGTGATGGTTTGAATGATACCCTTGATGTATTGACGGAGTTTCTAAACGCAACTGACATGTGTAGTGTCCTGACATATTCAAAAGATATGCCAGCTGGGAACTTGGTAAAAAGCGTCGACATCAATTCATCAGAGGGCCCTCAATTAATTTGCTAGAACTGTTGAAGAATCGGTGAGTTAAAAAGTAGTTTGTTTTATAAAATAAGGCCTCGTTGATATTTTTTTATATTATTATAGTGTTTTTTATACATTTTGATAAACTAAAAGCTAAATTGATTGAAAATATAAGTCAAAACGCCTCTATAAACTTCCGTTTCCCATATTAAGGTTTTATACAATACAATACAGGTGCTCTGACGATTTTATAAAGAATTAAACTGGAGGCAAGCCGGTCTTTTGGGAATTGTTGTGCGCCTATGTCCAACAGCGGATGTCCTACGATAATTGTGAAATTATAATGATAAGACAAAAAAATACCAAGCAAAGCTCGGTCATTCAGGTCCTAACAATTTATATACGTATGATATTTATTGTAATACATATTTATTAGTAGACTGTATAAATGCCAAGTAAAGGCAGTATTGCAGCAGGCGCAACATTGGGTTATCCGGGGCACCGTTGATAATCAGCGCTATCGCATCATTGCGATAGCACATACTAAGAAGTTGTCCATTATTGGCATCATATCCCATTTGTCCAGTCCTTCCTATAATTGCATTCTGTTTATTTTTTTTTGTTTTTAATGTGCGGTATATTTTGTATGTAATGTGTTTTGATATTATGATGCCAAAAGATAAAGTGCTTATGTCTATGTACACAGGTCAAGAATTGCTCATTCAAAGTTATAAGTTAAATGTCGTAAATTATATAACATTTTTAAATGTCGACCTTATTTTGAAATTGTTTGTTAAGTTTCTTACAATATTTTGTTGTATTTACTTTGTAAAAGGACCTAAAACGTAAAAAAATTGTTTTCAATTTGCACATTTCTTTCAAATGAACTTTATAAAAGTACCGAACCCGTTTTCAATTTCTATAGGTTGGTAGAACTGTCACCGAACGATAAAGCACATGAATGAAAAAGCATACAGCGATGTTTAAATATAGAATTGTGTGAACATTAAAGCTCCGCGCTTTTAATAAAACTGA
Organism: Meandrusa payeni; assembly: GCA_029286785.1. Classification (NCBI taxonomy): domain Eukaryota; kingdom Metazoa; phylum Arthropoda; class Insecta; order Lepidoptera; family Papilionidae; genus Meandrusa; species Meandrusa payeni. The sequence continues at coordinate 14,273,000 of JAGSMX010000012.1, forward strand.
CACATTTCACTTGCAGTTCATTTTAAATTAATTACTACAATGTGTTACCCGGTGGGACTCCAACGATTACATTTGAATATTTCACTCGTACGTCTTATTACACTTTACGCTCAACTTGATATACGAATGGTGATTTGTTACCTGCCCTGTAGTTCTGTTCGTACAATAAGACTACGATATTCCCTGCCTGTCGTAGAACGCGACTAAAAGTGGCCTCGAGGTCACTGGGGGACAAGGAAAGGGAAGGAATGTCCTCCGCCCGGGACCGTGGACCCGGGAAGAAGGCGATATCGAGTGCCCCTCCCCTCGGACGTGCTCTCCGGAGAGCACATTGCAGAGGGACTCCGGTACGTTCCTCTGGAGATCCCGGACTATGCACCGAGGAGATGCCACCGGGGGGGTTGTAGGTAAAATCCTACATAGGTAAGCAAAAATCAAAAGTAGTCAAGAAAAAAAAACGGTTTGAATGCCACCTGTCTTGCGACAGACTTACCCACTTATTTGTTGAATGTTGTGTACGATTTTTGCGAATGGTGATGTGAAGATATATAATATAAGACAAATAGTTTGTTTGTATTGCAGTCGATAGCATAGTCACAAACTTATATTAATGCATATGACCACCATGCATATCAAACAGTACTACAGCTGGTTCAACTGTCCGATTAATGTATGAAGCAGATAATGAACCTATAGGCTATTGAGAATTTAGTTTTACATTTTCCTGTCCCTAAGAACACAATGGTCTGATAAATATTTTTCTAATATATGTTATAAAATAGCGCCAATCAGACGGAGAAATACATTGAAATACCCAAATAAAATCGTAATAATTTAATACGTAACGCGTCGCTATAAGTGTCCCTACTCTTCTATACAATTCTCTCTGATAGGCGATAAAAATTTAGCGTTTTGTTTTGTCACAAATAAATTATCTGGTGCCAAACACATTACTTCCGTAGAAGGGAGTAATAACATTTTTATTACACCTACATTCACAACAGAGCCCCTAGTCTGCTATTTACTAATGCTTTTTGACTATGAAACGTTCATATTATGATATAATTCTTATCGTGCAAAAACCGTAATTAACTAATGTAATATTTGATGTGTAATTTTCAATTGATTTTTTTCTTTATTTTATAAGATTTGATTTATTGACTGAAATATATAAATTTGAAAAATGTCATTATGCACGAGATTACGCAAATAGCAAAATTTAACAATATGGAAGTGTCAGTGGTATGCCATTGGTAAAAACACTGCGTAACTGGACTGGCGGATTACTAAAACTAGACAAAATCGACTGTGATGAACTGTGATGTCACTGGTCTCTCAGGAATGAAATACATAATTCTTAATCATTTCTTACATTAAATTGAATAAATATAATTTAATGAATTTAGTGAATGGTTTATTTATTATTTTTAAGTGATATTTCATCGATTACAAGTTTCCTTTTCACAGCCGTGTACCGAGCACAAATTTAAAGAAGTGATTATTTTGTACTTAAAAACATAAATAAATACAAAAACACACATAAATGGAATGAGTCGGCTGGGATACGAAACCCCAATCGTCAAATTTTAAGTCGCTATTTTAGCCCCCTCTCGGCTCTCTCGTGCGTCCTTGGATCGAAATAATAATAAGAGCTTACGAGATTACAGAACCCAAGGCCCTCTCTCTTCTTACTCTCAAAAGAGGGTTAAGCTAAGCGACTTAACAGTTCTGCTACCTTTTAAACCAGCTGAAACTGTTGCGCGAAGCTTTTCTACTTTTTTTTTGTTTACGGGGAGGAAATCTTGAAAAAGATACCGCCTCGATGTCGCCTTCTTCCCGGGTCCACCATAGCGGACGACAAAGGCCTCCAGCGACAAGGGTGCCCAGTGAACCCGAGGCCCCTTTTAGTCGCCTTCAACGACAGGCAGGGGATACCGTGGTCTTATTCTTGAGAGCCCAGAACTACTGAAGCTTTTCTGCATCTACTCCAACCAGTGTAGGTTCGTCACAGAAAAAAGCTATAACTGTTAAAAGTTGAAGTTACAAGCCTATGTATAAATATCCTTCTCCTGGGTACAGGACATAGTCCCGCCTCGCGGTCCTAGTGCTGATTGGCAGACTTCACATGTCTACATGTCTCAGAAAAAAAATTCTAAGACATGTAGGTTACCTCACGATTGTTTCCTTCACCCTCGAACGCGTGGTAAATCAGCATATAAAATTGCAACAGAAAATTTATTGGTGCCGGCACCGGGGATCGAACTCGGGGTGCTACCGTACTATGCAACTTCACACACATAAGTGTGTTATATAGAGGAGTGTAGAGTGCTAATATTTCTTTAAAATTATGCATTCAACAGACATTAAATCAATAAATACATTACGGACACTACCTTGTATAAATAAACTCGCAGACATTATATGGTTACTTGGCAACAGTTAAGTAACTATGACAAATAATGAATGTTGCGAATTGTGTGTTTGTAATGCTCCAATTCCTGGTCGAATTTCGACATTACGGCGACGACTATTATATAATATTATCGAAATGATATGTTACGCCATCTTTACTACACCGTAATTATAGCTCTAATTAAGTGTACTAGGATGAAAAACTACAGCGACGATTGAGTTAAAACACACGATGCTCTACATTTTTCTTTACGATACTTACCTGTGTATGGTATCTGTCTGTAATGGCGCACAATGTTCCCGTTCAATGTACAAATAAGGAGTGTTGTGTAATTTTCGAGCTTTATATGGCAGTGAGGCGCACCACGAAGCACTTCATTTATATAACGTATATTTCGGTATGCTACGGAATTGTCTAAAAATATTTATGTAATAAAAGCATTTATGTATAAATAAACCCAATATACTCTCTTTTTACCAACATTTAAAAGGTTCTCAATTCGTCTGTGTTTTATTTTATGAATTCATAATGTTTGAAACGGTTTGCTTTCGATTAGGTCCCGTATTAATTGTTAGCACAGGACCTTGGATTTCAAAAATATACCAGGAACTCCTAAAATGCTTGTTAATTGAGATACGGGTAGGGTTTTTGACAATCTCAATGTTATAATTTAAAATGTTGATTTATATAATTTATTGGTGAATTCTTTATATAGTTTTGCGAAATAAAAATCGTTTGTGCGTTTCTATGCTACTACAGTAACAAAATTTGATATTATTATTTCATACGTCATTTTATATTGACTTTACAATAGCACATGACGCAATGAAAAATGTTCTGAAGTTTGATAAAATGAATACATCTAACAAAAATGGTCTTATATGTCTTCTTTACAAATTTACTAGTATATTTTGTTCTCCTTTTATTCATTACGGAAATAAAATTTGTCGTTCCCTAATCCAAACTCGGCCACTGAGCAGAAACAAATAAATCTCAGGCGACAGGTCTTTTGTTACGAGACGTTAACTTATCCTCGTAATGAGTCAACTTAAATCCAACGACTTTATCAACTTACAGGCATAAAAAGATAATACAAAAAAATAATAAAAAGCTATCAGTCAGTCATTTCTAAGCTTTAGTGGAATCATATTCAAATCTATACGTATAAGCAAAATGCTTCTTATATTGAAGTAATCGCTTTTACTACATGAATATACCAAAATAACTTTTTTTTACAATTTTGCCTGTCTGTTTGTTGCGACTAATCTCTGGAACGGCTGGATCGATTTTAACGGGACTTTCACTGACAGATAGTTGATGTAATACGAAGTAACTTAGGCTTTTATTTTAGAAATATTTATGTAATAAAAGCATTTATGTATAAATAAACCCAATATACTCTCTTTTACCAACATTTAAAAGGTTCTCAATTCGTCTGTGTTTTATTTTATGAATTCATAATGTTTGAAACGGTTTGCTTTCGATTAGGTCCCGTATTAATTGTTAGCACAGGACCTTGGATTTCAAAAATATACCAGGAACTCCTGAATGTTTGTTAATTGAGATATGGGTAGGGTTTTTGACAATCTCAATGATGTAATTTAAAATGTTGATTTGTAATATAATTTCTTGGTGAATTATTTATATAGTTTTGCGAAATAAAAATCGTTAGTGCGTTTCTATGCTACTACAGTAACAAAATTTGATATTATTATTTCATACGTCATTTTATATTGACTTTACAATAGCACATGACGCAATGAAAAATGTTCTGAAGTTTGATAAAATTAATACATCTAACAAAAATGGTCTTATATGGCTTCTTTACAAATTTACTAGTATATTTTGTTCTCCTTTTATTCATTACGGAAATAAAATTTGTCGTTCCCTAATCCAAACTCGGCCACTGAGCAGAAACAAATAAATCTCAGGCGACAGGTCTTTTGTTACGAGACGTTAACTTATCCTCGTAATGAGTCAACTTAAATCGAACGACTTTATCAACTTACAGGCATAAAAAGATAATACAAAAAAAAAAACTATCAGTCAGTCATTTCTAAGCTTTAGTGGAATCATATTCAAATCTATACGTGTAAGCAAAATGCTTCTTATATTGAAGTAATCGCTTTTACTACATGAATATACCAAAATAACTTTTTTTTACAATTTTGCCTATCTGTTTGTTGCGGCTAATCTCTGGAACGGCTGGATCGATTTTAACGGGACTTTCACTGGCAGATAGCTGATGTAATACGAAATAACTTAGGCTTTTATTTTAGAAATATTTAAATAAATAGTTATTAATCACGGATGAAACCGCGAGGCGCGACTAGTAATTCGGTGAATAACTATTCGGTTTTCAATTTCGTGTTTTATAATTAACTTGTACCGGTTCAATACATCTAAGAAGTCTCGGCAACACACTTTAATTCATTCAGTTAAAGAAGTTCATTGTACTATTGCCGACAATACGACTTCCCTAGTCCATGTTTAATTGCCGCAGCGAAGTCGCTAACGCAGCTGGGACATGTCAATTCACCGCGTCCAATCTATTGTTACAATACACTGCCAGTGTACTAATTACTTATTCATTACTTAATAATTCACTTATACTAATTTTGTTTAAATAAGTAAGTGAAGTTCAAGAGTAACCAATAACAGTGCATCTAGATATATCGGCGCAAAGACTAGGACTATCTAGGTATTCGAACCTCACACAATTATTTAACCACCGCAAAGTATGGTACAAAAATAATATAAGTGACATCTTAGGCTGAAATTTATAATGCGTACTTTGAAATTAGCTTACTAATTCAGTCTACATTGAAATTTATCGTCGTTTGTTAAGCTTATACTGAGCAAATGCTTATCAAAGTGTAAGTCACCAAAATCGTGGACAAACGGACCGGCTAAGCGATTTATGTGCTATGCCACCTCTCAATCCGGTGAAGCAGTAAGGCCAGCCTCTCTGGCCAACTGTGTAGTTTTAGGAACACACTTACATAATTTTAGGAATATTTTGAGATAGTATACATTTTAGAGAGATGTTTAAATTTAGAAAACTTGACTTGGTTGTATTATTGGTTATTTTTAATAAGGTTTTAAATAAAATAATGGATTTTTACTGGGAAACGAGCCGAAATGAAGGAAGAATAGTTATAAAAAAATGTTGGTCTTGTTCTTATAAATATTATGATTTTAAAATATCAAGAATATATTATGTGAAAAGTAAATAGTAAATATTAAGATCTAGCTTGGAATGCACTCAGTGGAATCTTAGCGCGAAAGTAAATTCGAATGCTGAGATCACTAAGCAGGAACTGTCGCAAGTTTGGCCTAAGCTAAGCAAAGTCAAAGGATCCTTAGATAGATAGATATAACTTTATTGTACACCAAAATCAAACAAAAGGCATTACATAAGTAAGGTTTTACAGTTTGTTGTACAATGGGCGACCTTATCGCTGAGAGCGATCTCTTCCAGGCAACCTGTGTATGGACAGGAAATATATGAACAAAACAGGACGATGGCGTTAAAAATACAAATAAGATAACAAATCTATACATATAATTGACAACCTACACTAAATATACCTACATAAATAATTTATCATTAAATATACTAATACATAAAATATTCATATATCATAGTTCCGATGAAATCGATTGATCCTTAGAGTAATATGAGTAAGTGACTCTCGCTGTGGCTTCACTTAAGTCTCTGTCAATGATCTAATCTATGTCGTATCGGGCGTACAGTTCTTACGCTTGAGCGAATAATAATAAAATTAATAGACTCTCCCGATCAGAACTTGTAACAGTTATATTTGGGCAGAGCAATAGTGGATATTTATTCTGATGTATTTATCAGTGGCAGAATAAAACAGTCAGAAAAAATAAGTAACGAAACCATAAAAACAGAACAAAAATTGTAGAAGCACAGAAAAGACTAAGGTTACTAAAATGGCACTGGGCAGGACATGTATGTAGAATGGAAAACAACAGGTGGACAAAACGACTAACAGAGTGCCATTGGAAAAAAAGAGAAAACTATGAAGACCGTTTAAAAGGTGGAGAGATGTCTTCAAAGACATATGTGGATCCCAGTGGATGCAGATAGCACGGGATGGGCATAAATGGAGAGGTCTAGGAGAGGCCTACGCCGCAGTGGCAACTACTACTAACCTGTAAATTAAAATATTTTAAAGTGCATGTTATTTTGTAGTAGCAAATATTTTATTTATTTGTCAGTGGAAGGACTCTACCGCAAGATTGCGGTCGAATCGGCGTCTGTTGACCAGTACAGTGTTTGGTGACCGGTGTGTCATTTGTACATTTCGTTGTTACTTGTGAAACGCTATTGTCTTGATATTTCCTTGTGGATTTGTTAAATATCATTTTACTCGTAAGATTTTGTAATTGCTCTGGTATCTGTTTGTTTGTGAATATTTTTCGATGGATTTTATTAATTTGCGGATTAGCTGGAATGCTGAAATTTATGCACAACGAGCTTTAAATATCGTTTCTTGAAGTTGGGAAAAGTGACCGAAGAAACTCCAGCAACTTTGCTCCAGCTAGCTTTGATTATAAAAAATAATAAATATATACATTAGATTTAAATTTATAATCTCGAATTATAAGTATTTAAATTAATAATCTAAAATGTTGTCAAGGTAAACAAGGTTCATGCATGAGGAATAGCAATATGATCTTCAGAACCCCTTATTATAAGAAACTTGATTATAGGAAAATTTCCCGTAAAGTGGTGAAAAAAATGTAAAAGTTAAAGTTATAGCCTTTATATATATAATATATACGTCCCACTGTCGGGCGCGGGCCTTCTCTGTCAAGTGAGTATAAGAGCATAGTCCGCCACGCGGCCCTAGTGCGGATTGGCAGACTTCACTAGCCTTAGAGAATTTTTCTAAGACATGTAGGTTTCCTCACGATGTTTTCCTTCACCGCCGAGAGCGTGCTAAATCAGCACATAAAATTGCAACAACAAATTTATTGGTGCCGGCACCGGGGATCGAACTTAGGTTGCTAGCGTTCTGTGCAACTTGAGGCGACCGCCCGTACACTGAGCTACCACGGCTCTTTATGAAAATATCTTTATAAAAATGTAAATATATATGAATAATATATACACAAGAGAGAATAAAATGGGCTTGCACTATGCCTTAGAAATATGAACCGTTACTGGCTGCGAGAGAAAGAGAGAAAGAAAATTTGTGTCGTATACACGGCGGCCGATAGCTTGACCGTGACAGACAAAACAAAAAGAAAAATCAATAATTATATATCGCAAATTGTATGGCTTCTATATTACCAGAAGGAACTTCGTTCCTACCTGGCATCCAATGACTCCACATTTCTTTTTAATTTATATTGAGAGTAAGACGTTTTATCAACGTTTCCTATAGCGGCCACGTTAAACCAGCGGTACGCTTTGAAGTCGCGTGCGGCCGGTCAGTTAATTGGTTCAATACAGTACGCAGGCATGCGGCCGAGATACCAATCTATGGCGTTCTAAGTTTAGACACTAAATGATCACTATACTATCATTAGAATTTTATTATATTGATTTTAGTGTAGCCTTATCATAAATGTAATTGAGATTTCAAATTACATTCATGCTTAGGAAAGACTTATATGTAAAACTAGCAACGACACGTGGTGTTACCCGCGATTAACGTAACGAAACTATACGTTTAAATTTTTCTATAATAAAAATAGCCTAAGTTACTCCTTATTATATCACCTATCTGCCAAATGTGAAAGTTTCCATAAAAATCGATCCAGCCGTTCTAAAGATTAGCCGGAACAGACAGACAGACAAAAATTGTAAAAAAAATTATATTGCTCAATGCACTGTATAAAAATACATTCACAATATACTTAAATACAGACACAAAAATTTTCAACCGACTTCAAAAGGAGGAGGTTCTCGTCTGTTTATCACGCCAACTGATATCAATGATTCATTTATTGTTGGAAAGGCTGTACTTCAAGAATAGTTTGATGAGAGGTTCTGATTAATTTTATTACGTAATAATAAATACAATAATTCGGAAATATAAAGAGGGAGTCCGCGCGTATTAACGTTTGATTCGATTTGAATTTGGGTTTTGTTTTTTGCTCGTAAATATATTTTTACTTATTTATATAGATGATATTAGGCACTGATATATAATGTATATATCAAAAGCAGTATAAACATTAAGTATATATATGGATATTCAATACCAACTTTTTTTATTCCTTTAAACCTTTTAGCGGGGTAGATAGAAACTGTAATTGTTCATTTTTCATCGAGCGTATTAGTACCATGCGACAAAAGATGAGCCCTTCGCCATGCATCGGACACATATTTATGCAAGTTTTTTTCCTACTTATTGGTTAATAACTACAAGCAGGCTAGGATTCCAATCTCCGATCGTAAAGTAGTCATAGAGTTAGTCAACTTTTAAACCATTACTGCTTCATAAAGCTCCTAACACTTGCTAATACTAATTGCACCACGAACCTGGTGCAATTCTTTTGGCGTGCTGGGTTGGTAGGTTGCCCCTATCTAAATCTGATCTAAATGGAAGGCGCTGGTCTCCTTCTGCGAGTCAGTAATGACCCAGAAGGAGACCGCAGAACGGGATCGGGAGAGGGCCGATCCCGTTCGGAAGAACAGGCGGGCCGGTGGCAGACCGGCCCGCAGCCCTGTAGTTCTGGGCTCTCAAGAATAAGACTACGGTATCCCCTGCCTGTCGTAGAAGGCGACTAAAAGGGGCCTCGGCTTCACTGGGCGACAAGGGTGGGGGCCTGCGTCGTCCACCAAAGTGGACCCGGGAAGAAGGCGACATCGGCTGGCCCGTGTCGCCTTTCGCTGCGAGGGCACAGGGGAGGAGGGAGTAACCTCCCCCCGGGACGTGCTCTCCTTGAGCACAGTGCAGAGGGGCTCCGGTGCGTTCCACGTGAGATCCCGGAGCCCCTCGTCATGCACCGAGGAAAGGGCCACCGGGGAGGTTTTAGGTTGCCCCTACTCCATTTAAAAGATAATAAATAGGTAAAAATCAAATGGAAAACGCAATCATGAGCGTAAGTAAAAGTTATGCCTGAGAGGTGTTTTTTATCAACAGTGAAATCGTTCGATTTCGTTTTTCGCGCTAGAAATCTTATCTAGTTTAATTTTTTTCGAAAGATTAATGGAAATCAATTTCAAGTTACAATAAAAGCGACATAAAAGCGACCTTTTACGTAAACATCTTACCTTTACTGCATTCTTGTCCGTTTCGTTTTCAATTGTGTTGTTTTTTTTGCTTTATTAAATGTAGCGACAAACAACGTGACTACATTTCCAAATAAAGATTTATATGAAATAACTTTTGCTTCTATTTGCGCGATATTTTTGATGAATATAAAAAAAATGTATTTTATAAAATTACATGGATTTATTTCAATACCGAAATAATGAATTTAATCACGATGAATTTTTACTAATGGAACACGAACAGTCATAAAAACTACGATCCATTTTAATTAAAAAAAGTATTTGATTGAATGGCACAAAGCGATTAGACCAACCTTGACCCTATTGACGTAATAAAAGCAGGTCTGCTCTCATTAGTACCGCTTACTATTTGCAAATTAACCCTTATTTTGTTCCAAGCTTCCAGTAAATTAAAATATAACTTCGTAAAAATGAATAGTGCCATAAAAAAAGGATTAAAGCTAATTGGACTTTTTTTGTGACGAACTTACACACGTCGAGGAGGGATGTCAGTTTCGAATGTTTCACCGTATTTATTATATACGTATATATTTATATATATATGTATATATTTTATATACGTAGGTATTTTCCAGCGTTTACTTGCTCTCGGGATGTTGGTGTGTAAACATCGAATAACAATGTAATGAAGCCCATAGATTTATTTTCGTCGGAGTTAGTCAGCGTGACGGATATAAAAATATTTTATATCTTCCAGTAAGAAAGCCATCGGATATTGTTATCTTTATGATCAAGATATGAAATATTGTAATTGAAACATCGATTTATATGTTACAACTTCGTGATACTGTAATAATGTCTAGATGTTCCAGGAATAGTACAGGGCACCAGACTATGGTCTCACGGGCACATCGCCCATGACACCATAGTCTGAATGCCTGTAGGCATCAGACCACCACCACAATGTCAGGAGTCAGACGAAGAATAAGAAACGTAACATCTTACAATAGACATAGAGATATATATTTTAACCAACTTCCAAAAAGGGTTCTCAATTCGCCTTTATATTTTTTCATATTTGTGCACCCGGTTTATTACCGATATTGTTTTTTATTCTTTGAGCGGATTTACTTCTAATGAGGAAGTAAAGTAAACACAATTCGTATTTTTTTGATATTTGTTTTTTTTTTGACGAACTACACAGATTGGCCAGAGAAATTGGCCTTGTCTGCTTCACCGGATTGGGATGTGGCATAGTCCTTTATCAATAAAGTATGAAACCTAATTAGTATTCTTTCAAATAAAAAATATCTGTTCATAAACGGTGCTATGAGTGCACACTTCTATTTTAAAGTCGGTTGATAAAAAATAATCCTAAGGTTGTCTATATCGGCGTCAGTGCTTTGACCTGGTTATGGAATCCATTTTATTCGTCGTCTATTTTTAAACGTAGAACACATTCTCCGGTATGGTATAAGACATGAAGGTAGCAATATTATTTTGCTTCTGAGAACAATACGCCGACTATTTGGCGGGGAGCCAAAAGTTTTTTTATTCCTCAATCGTTCAAGGTTAGAAAAACAAGATTGGACTTCTAAGCTATAACGAGGGTAGTGAAAAGTTTTCTATTTTAACTGTTGTACAAATTACGTCGTAAAAATTAAAGTTACACATAGACAGTAGTGTTAATATAAGTAATGAGCCGTCTGTCTTTTGGGAAACATTTAGGAGAAATTTGAAGTTTGACAATCCGAAATGAACCCACTTTTCACATTGTTACCATAGAGAAGACTTAGTTCAGTAATGAGATATTAAGTCCGCCTATTTGTACATTTATTTTTTTGTATTGTGTGCAAATAAAGAATAAATAAATAAATAAATAAATAAATATATAAAAGCTTTTTGTACAAAACCTTTATCGATATATTTATCGATAGTTTAAAAGCAAATGTTGTAACCATCGATACCGCATCGATTAAAAATAGAGGGGTTTATATGTTTACTTTACCTATTTAGCAATTCTACCTCGATTACAATTGCAGTTTTCTGGATAATGATCATTTATCTGGGCCCCAAGTCTGCAGTTTACATTATAAATGAACATTCAGTGACGTCATAGTTATTTATTTTTGCCAGTTTTAGTAATCTGCTAATTCCGTTGTGCCACTATAGTTTTCCAACGGCGTAGCACTGACACACGGATATTGTTTCAATTGTTAGTATTTTGTAATCTCGTACCTCATCGTCGAAAAATGTGGATACATTTCAATTTTGAATAAAGATTATGGTTTTGGCGCAATAACAATTGTATTGTAGCTGGTCAATTGCATAGTGAAAATTCAGTGACAATATTAGACTTGCACACGCATCACGGCAAAATTCCACAATCCATCGATACCACCTTGAAATTTAAATTTCTTCCATCTACTATCAAATTGTGGAATCAACTGTCACTAGCGGTGTTATCGAACCTTTATAATTTAGTGAGTAAGACACAAGCATACTTTGTCAAAGGCCGGATACGCACATGCAGCTCCTTCGGTTGCGGATGTTCATGGGCGACGATGTTCAATTAATATTAGGTTAGACGTTTTGATTTGTCCCTTTTCCTATCAAAAAAAATTCGGGCGCAGGTTGATTATACAAAATAAAAATAGAATATATTCTTAGATTTTCAGACGTCGTTTAAGCGTATGTCCGGTAGTTTCGTGTAGAATTCATATTAACAGCGATACCACTCGACATACTTGCAGAACTACTGCAAACCAAGTGCTCGGTGAATGCTAACGAATTCCACTGAAATATTCATTTGAATTCTCTTCTTCGTAAACCATTACTACGACATGATTGCTGTAAACTTTATACTTTTAAATCGTTGGTCATAGCAAAAGGTTTGTTATTAATATTATTTAAATATAAATTAAAATAATTATTCATTCACTTTAATCTACTTGGGTATTTCTTTTGTTATTATTCAAACTTTTTAAAATGAATAAGCTGCATTATACCTAAAGCTCACATATACAATAATATGCTTTGCATCAGTAGTCGAATGTTGTATCCGAACTTAAGACATCACGTTTCTCAGACTATTGTAGAGAAGTATTGTACAAAATAGTTATTATTTACTTTCAGTTATTCATTTTCATGTGATACAACGACATTTCTTTTGGATTCGGATTTTTACAAGGGTACCACCGGTTGAAGTACAAGCTGTCACGGACCTATAAAGTTTTGTGAAAAGTGGATAGTAATTATTTTATCTGTGGACCCTGTTTAAAAGGGCTAAAAGGACATATATGCATCAAATGGAAAAGTTGATTTAGGCAATTCAACCACTTAGTTTGTATGATGAGACACGAAGGTAAACCTTTTATTTGTACCCTTTAATAATAGGACGCATTTGTTGTTGTAGAAAATGTAAAGCGCCTCATTTCCTTTGCGAAGTATTCCACAAAAGAGCAATTTGTGCTTCGACTAGTCAGGCCAAGGGCAGCGCGCTGCGAATAATGTCAATAGATACGCCCAATTATTCACTTTACAAGACATATCTAGCGGATTTAGGGAGAGGGCGTCACGCTTTGTAGTGATGGAAGGTTTTGTGGCATTGAGGGCGCGTTTCTACTGAAACGAACGATGAAGAAAAAGAGACTTTTTAGGCAAATATGTGAAGAAGATATGAGTTTTGAAATTTTAGAACAATTAATGATTAGCAGTGGGCCCAGGGCTTTGACCTTCGATGTGGCGTTTAAAGTTGAGTTGTCTGTTGTTGTCACACTAAATATATTTAGTTCAGTAGTGTTCTCGTTGTATACCACGACGAACGTAAACGACACCAAAGCTAATGTAAAAGTACCATATAATATACTATACGCCACAATTTCAGGATAATATTGGTGACATATTATAATTTTAATTTTATTATATATTATTGTAATTTTACGACAAATTTTTTTTTTTTCAAAAGTTAATTTTAAAAAAATATGCTTAATGTTCCTATCCCTTGCGATGATAAGGGTGATTTACTTTTTTACACTTTTAGGTTTCTGTATTATGCTGTCATAGATCGGCCTTTAGCCAGAAAGTGCTTTCGGCAGTGTTACGATGGCACGTGACACACTTGCCGGCCGGAAGCGGCGCCGTTTGTGTTTAACTGATCGTTCCGTTTCTTTGGCCAAGTGTGATGACAACGTGTACACTTAATTCTCGATTTACGCATGACTCATTCAACACCCAAGTGACTTACAGTAGATAGATAGTGATATACGAGTGCCCTAATATACCAGTAGCCGAGCGAGCGATATTTTGCTTTGAGATGAGAGCAACATTTGAGATACGAGGAATCGAAAACTACAACGAGATACGAGCAAGGTTACAGAATGAATTAAACTCGTATTTCGAGGTACCCCTGTAGTTATTTTTCAACCCACTTCAAAAAAGGTGCAGGTTGTACTTTTTTATGTTTGTTCTCTCGTAACTCGGCAATTTAATATAAGTAGTGGTAGGGCGACCTACTCTAAATTCCAATTAATCCAGAAATAGGAGCATTTAAATCATTATTTTTTATATATTAACTATCTGTCACCAAGCAATTTGTTGTTCTAATTTAAAAAAAATATTTTTTTTTAAATTAGAATAACAAAAAGATGTTAGGTTCGTTTAGGTTTTATTTTAATTTTATTGGTATTGGAACCCCTAAAAATTGTGTAGCATATGTATGATATAGGCACGGTTGCCGAAGGAGAAAGAAAATGTAGACGCTAGACAAGTTCTGTCATGTTTTCTAGATGTCTACTGTAATCTATAAATATAAAGGGTGTAAATTTTCTGAGACTGGGCGAAATATTATGAATTATCTTGAGATCTATGAAATTCAAATAGCATCGAATTAGTAAACCTGTAGTGGTGTTATAATTTGATAAAAAACATTAAAGTGAATTTTGTAAATCAGTCAATAACGAAGGGACCAATCTATTAAGGTCTAAAACTACGGTCAGCCTATTGTAACAAATTGGATAGACCACCGCGATGCCATTTGGTCAATATAATTGACCGTTTCACTTGACTCGATGAAGCGTGACATGGTTTTTGTACCAGGTGCTCGACTTGTTGTCACGTTATTAGGGAATTCGGAATTGGAATTGGGGAGAACATTAATATGATTAGTCAAGCTTTTTGTTGGTATTTTGACACCGAATTGTGAAGAATTTAAAATTTCAATAGTGTTAGAATCTGGGACAAGAGAGTGCAGAAAGTAATCCGACTGAAGCATCTGATCGATTCGTTCCTCGTCAGGCGCTATCCATTAGGAGTGCTATTAGAGCTACGACTGGGACAATCTGATTATGGACCCTGTCCATGCGACATCTTTTCTCTCTATTATTGAGGGATACTAAAATCGGAAAGTTCGGTTCCGTCCCGCATATATTCTAAATCTAAAGCTGATTGTCAAAAATTGTTGGATCTTAAAAAGCGATACAATCATCCGTAGAGCGTTAATGGGAGAAAAGAAATCGCATTTTAATGAATGAACAAATATTTTAAAGAGAAATACACTCGTGAGCAAAATTAAAATGTCGAATTAAAGGGTCGGTTAAAAAAGTTTGAATATCTCGGAAAATAAAGACATGAAATAAATTGTGCATAATACGTAAGAAATTAAATATCCTTAAAATAAAATAAAATAAAATATTTTTGTTAATATATTTATATTTCATTAAAAACATAAAGTTATACGAAATAGGAAATACGACGTAAATTTTGTGTTTTTCATAAAAAAACATTTAAATTTTGCCGCCACATGGAGGCCACACTAAAAATTAAAATTTGAATAAAAAGAAAATTTTATGAAAAATACTGTATCCGACTTTTTATTATTACTCACGGCTATAAAAAGCAAAAATGACCAGTGTTTATCTGATTAAAATATTTATCATACATATTTTTGTATGTATTTAATACATATATTTATTTACAGTTTACTTAGATAAAATCTCTGGTTAAAATGAATTAGCTAACAAAAAGTAAGGTTAATAGAATTTAACCGTTATATAAATGTAGTCAGGGATCGGTGCAATAAAAGCAGCCGCTAGTTATAACCTGTAAGGATGAGCCTTAAAATATCCCCGCACTGCGAAATATGCGTTAGACGTATTTATTATGTGATCAAATCTTGTTTTTGGCTTCCCGAAATAGCACATAGCTACCGACCGAGTCGTGGTTCGGCCCTCTAGGGCGCCTTCGGATCGGAATGCTTACGCGTAACCGTCCAAGCCGAGGTCACTTCTCACCGGGGAGATCCTTGTGTCAAGTTACTAATCAGCCCTGTAGTTCTGGGCTCTCAAGAATAAGACTACGGTATCCCCTGCCTGTCGTATAAGGCGACTAAAAGGGGCCTCGGGTTCACTGGGCGACAAGGGTGGGGCCCTTTGTCGTCCGCTAAGGTGGACCCGGGAAGAAGGCGACACCGGCTGGCCCGTGTAGCCTTGCACTATGAGGGCACAGGCGGGGAGGGAGTAACCTCCCCCCCCCGGGACGTGCTCTCCTTGAGCACAGTGCAGAGGGGCTCCGGTGCGTTCCACTGGAGATCCCGGAGCCCCTCGTCATGCACCGAGGAAAGGGCCACCGGGGAGGTTTTAGTGCGTAAAAACCCCACATAACCGCCGCCTTCCCCCCAGAAGGCGGGGTATCTTTTTGAAGATTTCCTCCCCGTTAACAAAAAAAAAAGTTACTAATAGAGGGTCAGGCTAAGCAACCTAAGAGCTGTGCCACCTCTCAATCCGGTGAAGCAGTAAAGGTCTCCCTAGCCAACTGTGTAGTTCTTCCATAAAAAAAATGTTTTTAGTTCAATTTGCGCTAGTCTCAATGGGAATTATTAGAAAGCGATCTAAAATCGAAAAAAGAATCGATTGTTTTTATTCTTCTTCGTTCATATAGTCATAGTAATTTGTACATTTCTACTTAAAAAAAATGATATACTATTGTAATTGAAACGAATAAACAATGTATTAATAAATAAAACGATACGAGTAAGGTCGCCTATTGCATAACATTATGCAAAATGTAGTTTCGATGTGTAATTTGCTTCTTGTTTGTTTTTGGTGTACAATAAAGTTATTATTTCAACCAATGAAAAAATTATTCGTAGTTTGAAAACGTTACAATTTGATGCAAAATCCATATATACCCTTTATAATTTCTTTTCTTTTCCATTTGTTAGACAAGGAGTTTAAAATCGTTACCTGGTATCACTCGGCAATTGTAATTATTGAAAAAGTAGGTAATTTTCGCCTTTTCATAATTATTTACACGAACATGAATAAAACTGTTATATATTTGCATATTTTATTGCGTTTGAATATAATTTTTGATTTCGAATTATGCTGTAAATTATTCGCAACGGGATTACTTTGATCTTTTTAAAAGATAATTTATTTCTTTTCAGTTGTACAGGGGCTACTCAGTGCAGCTTTGTACTAAAGAAAACTCACCTGCCTGCGGCTGATTGGTCACTTGGCATCGTCTATATCAAATATTCTTGCTCAGACGGTAAGTGCCTGCATTACTATATTAACAGCATAATGACAGCTGGTCATATTATATCAGATTAGAATTAATTAAAATAGTAAACATAGTATGACTATCTAACCAACGATTTCAATAGAAACTTTCTTAGTCTATGGTCGTGTTAGTGACCGCAGACTCCTATAATTTACCTAATACTTGATAGTTGTTAGTTTATGATAGCGGTAACATTTCCGAACCGGACTCCTCCCCTGTGCCCTCGCAGCGCAAGGCGACACAGGCCAGCCGATGTCGCCTTCTTCCCGGGTCACTTTGGTGGACGACTCGAACCCCCACCCTTGTCGCCCAGTGAACCCGAGGCCTTTTAGTCGCCTTCTACGACAGGCAGGGGATACCGTAGTCTTATTCTTGAGAGCCCAGAACTACAGGGCTGACCAGCTTCCTCCCTAAGTCAAGCGTGCGTAAGGAAGTTTAACTTCAAAAAGTGAAGTATAAATTCCCGTTAACATCTAAACATAACAAGCTCCGTTATCAATCGAGCCCGCCGACATTACATTGCGTCGCGGGACACCTTCGCACGTGCCCGCACTGCCAAATCCAACGGCCCTTTGCCTGTTCCACAGCTAACAAAGCTGGCCCTTCGCACATACTAATGTCGCCTAATGATCCGTGACACAGATTCTTGGTTACGATAGTTGCTTTTGTGACAATGCGACAATCTTTATACATACGTACGAGGTAACCAATACATAACTAGTTACATTTATGACGTTCATGTAGCCAAAATTCTGACAAATATATCTCGTTTTATAGAAATAAATAGAATTTATTGTACATCAAAATCAAACAGGAGTAAATTACAGAACCAAGGTAAATTTTGCAATAAGTCGTGCAATTGACGACCTTATTGTTAAGAGCGATTTTTCAGGCAATCTTTGTATGGACAGGAAATATAGAACAAAACACGACAATGGCATATACATATTATAATAAAACTATACATCCTCGTAAACTAAATAATTTACACTAAATATACATAAATAAGTTATTAATAAATATAATATTACATAAAATATACATAATTATATAGTTCCGACGATATTGATACGATTGAGCCGTGGTAGTTTAATGTTTGGGATGTCTCACAACCTGAGTTCGATCCCCGGTGCCGGCACAAATAAATTTGTTGTTACAGTTTAATGTGCTGATTTACCACGGGCTCGGCGGTGGAGAAAACATCGTGAGGAAACCTACGTGTCTTAGAAATTTTATTTAAGATATGTGAAGTCCAATCCGTATTAGGACCGCCTGGCGGCCTTTGTCCTTTATAGAGAAGGCTTGTGTCCAACAGCGGGACGTATATATTTATATAAAGGGTGTAAATAATATGTTTAAATGTCTTAGAGGAATGTTAGGGTAAAGAATCTTATTGAT
This sequence comes from Meandrusa payeni, assembly GCA_029286785.1. NCBI lineage: Eukaryota > Metazoa > Arthropoda > Insecta > Lepidoptera > Papilionidae > Meandrusa > Meandrusa payeni. The sequence goes on from JAGSMX010000012.1 coordinate 14,291,590, forward strand.
GCAGAAATTCAGCATTCATTTGTTTAATCATTTCTTCATTAACCATATAATCGAATCCAAAACTAATTAACGTAGTATGTTAACAGCATGATCGCACATCAGTATACTATTTATTAAGTTGTAGGGATTCCTCAATAGTCATTTGTTCTAATGTAAATCAATTAAAACCCACTCTTGTAGCACCAGTTCCGATTAAAACTCGATCAATTCTACTCGGACTTTCCCAAAAAGCTACGCGCTACGTCTGACTACGAATTGGCCGTTTGCTTTCTAAACAACTTTATTCATTCAGTACCGCGTTGGCTTCCGCCAGTGGAGGATGTGTTGTACGCTTTCTCTGATACGCGCGTGTTTACGTACGTTACATATACGAATATTTGACGTATAAAAAAACATTTTTTTAATAATACTAGGTTTATTTAGTTTCTTCGTAGCTTCGAATTACTATTTTTGTAGTGTATGTTTTAATCAGATAGTTTTTGTGAAAAATGTTGGCAAAGGATGTGAATTGGAAAAAATGTTGAAGGTGTCCCGTAAGCAGTGGATGTGCTTTGTATTGCAGTGTATTACGTTGCAATTTTTTGGTGCCAGCGGAATAATAGGTAACTACGGTTTCTCATTTGAATTTAAAAAAAGAGAACCAACATGTAGTAGGCCTAAAGTTATCCATTGGACTTGGACCAACATGCTTTCGAATTCTTGTTAACTAGTACCAATTAGTTTATTCGGTCTATCTTCCCAACTTTCGGTCCACTAAAGAGTAAAAAATATGTTATTTCAATATTATTTATTTATCATATCAATGAATAAAATAATTTTACGTATGTCATCGCGATTTAATTTAATTTTTAAAATGCTGACGTTTCAAACACTTCATAACGTCATGATCATGAAAACGGAAGGCAACTGACGCGTTTGTAACTCTCATGACATTTTTCATGATAATTTTGTTCATTTTTGTCATTTTAAATTAAGTAAAAAATTATAAAACTTACAGTAATATATGTTAATAAACATATATTAAAAAGTAATAAGCACACATATTTATCATACGTGTATAAATAAGCCTATTACGTTTTAAAATATAGCAACACTTCTTTTCATAATTTGGCATTGACAGCATTGACAGTGACAAATTTCGCACAGGGCTTTAAAAACCGAAAAACGAAAATGTAATTGGCACAAGCCGATTGAAAATCGAACTCCTAAGTCAGATATTTTTAAGCGTTATTAGCGTAATGGTTTAAAACACGGTCTGCTGATCGTAAGGTCGTAGGTTCGAATCCACCATTCGACCATTGCCGTGAATTCGTAGCACAAGCGTAAGCTTAGTTGATATGGTTAACAAGAATGTTAGTAATATTTCTAAAAAAAATAAGCCGACAAACGACAAAACAGACGAAATGTCGATGCAGTCATTTGTGAAAATGCTGACATGTAAGTCTAATTTACTTCAAATTGGGGTAAGTCGGTTAACGAAGGCTTTGTGGTATAATGCCTGCCTACCGCTAGAGAATCGGGTTACCGCATAATACGTTACACAGACGTTTAGAGCAACGTATTATGTTGTTTAAATTACAGAACATTCATTTCCTTGCGCCGTAAATGAAGTGTTGACGGTTGTTGTTCACCAGGGTTTCGAGTCTGCTAAACCAATTGTATCTAAATGAATATTCAGTGACATCATCACAGTTGTCTAGATTAGGTTCAGTTGTACTAATATGGTATTCCAATAGCGTACTATTGACTTTTTCAATTATTTTCAATTGTTGCTATTTGTTAATTTCGACATCTCATCATCGACATTCAACTTTGATTTAAGTTTGGAAGATTAATCAAAATCAAATAATTATTTAATAATAAAAGTATATTTACAAATAAAACAAAAGTCAAATCGGACTTTCTTCTTTGTATTTTTGAATTATTCTAGGAATATTACGAAATAAAACTAATCAGAACTTTACCAAACTCTCGTCCAATTAGCGTTGAAGTACATCCTTTCCAATAAAATATGAAACATCGAAATCGGTTGCCGTGATATTGAGTTATTCATCCATTTGTTGCGCATATAATGCAAATTTATGGCTTAAATGGTATGATCATGGATGCAATTGTCAGAATTGGACCACATAGCAAACACTTACTCTCGATTTAAAAAAGAATCAAATAGATTCACCCAGTCCAAAGTTATGAGGTAACAGGTCGGGCTTCCATGATAAATGATAGATATTGCGATAAGAATGACTGACCAAACCAAGGTTCCTTTGCGGGGTCCCGCACGCTAAGTTACTAGCACTAGACTTTCAGGCTGTGTCAGGTATGTCTTTTCTCCATCCGGTGAATCGAAAGCCTTTCAGATAATAACGGTAACAGCTATAAAATAAGATTAAGAATTCGATGAAATACATATCTTTTTCCCTGTTTGAATTATATATATCAAATAAGAGTCAAGTTACAGCTAAGTAAGCGAAGACATGATCCCATAATTCAATTTACAAACTGCCAGCCAAGGGTCACACTAGATGTTAAATTAAATTTACTTAAATTATACAGGAACGTTTTATTATTATTGTAGATAAATGGATACGTGACGCCCTTAAGTTTTGTCTTACATTCTGCGGTTGAGTTATCTTATATTTGAGAAACTGGATATTTCAAAGTAGAATTTATATATTTTCAGCAGAAGATTTAAATTTTTATGCTTGTAATATACTTTATACGTTTCGCACACATACATAACTATGGGATACGACCAGAAATACAAGGTAGACCACAAGTTTTTACACTTTATGACCTACAAAACTAGGATTGGTAAACGCTAGTAGGAGTAATGGTAGCAAGTAAGGAGAATTGGGTAATGAAAGAAAACTTAATGGAAAAAAAATGAACAAAAGGAAATAGACGACAACAAAGAACAAAGAGAAAGAAAAGATAGAGAATAAGAAAAAAAGAAAGAATACATAGACACAAGACCGAGGCAGACTTAAGAAGAACAAAAAGCCCAAAACTACAATGGTAGGTTAACTTATGTTACTAATAATGGTAGGTTGTACGTTAACTTAAATGGTAAGGCGGAAACTTTGAAGTGGTGGAGGAGGAATGGTTTTAGTCCGTGAGAGTCGGGCACTCCTCGACAGCATGAGCTGTCTAGGGTCCATAAATGGATTTCCCCTCCTCGCGGTAAAAAAAGAAACAAATATAACTATATTTATTATAGTTCTTGTTTTACATTTTCTACCTCACTTGATTTAAGTCGAGATAAAGTCTTGGATGATAAGACGCACTAGCTTAGTAAATTCCTATTTACTCTAGAAAAGATTTACATGGGATGTCTCAAACAATAAATTAAATTAACAATTATTTATGTATGCAGGTGTGTGGGGGTCCATGAAATATCCGTTTTAGTAACTCAATTATGTTTGACAAATCATCCCCTTTGTATTATTGTCATAAATTCCAAGCTATTCCGTAGAGATGATTGTTTCGTATACAGCTTTATGGCGTGAGGCTATTGAGGCGTCACTATGAGGGCTATTTTTTTTCTTTAAACGCAATATAATGATGGGAGAGATGATGCGTTGTTGGTAGAATAGATGCTTTGTGAGGGGAGGTCTCTATTGTGTCTGTGTTGAATAGTTTGATATACAGATGTGCGGTTATGGGTAAATTTGATAGCGCTAACGTGCATATACGTTCTACTTTTTTTTAACTTGAGTAAAGTAATAGACACATTCTTATCACTCGAACATATTACAAACAAAATATGAAACATCAAAAAAGACAAAAAAAATACAGTTAAAGAAAGAAAAAACGGACAAATAGAACATAAGATATAAAGCCAATATTGGACACCGTCTCAGCATAAACCGTCGCAAGGATGCGACAGCGTTGATTTTCAGCGGTGCCCATGACTACCCAAAGTCGTAGGCGCGCAATAGTTGGCTTACATGGAATTTCCACTGTTATGGTAGATTTGACTTCGAAATATTTTTCTCATATAAGACGTAGTGATTGTCCAATAGCTAAACGTTCGAAACATATATTGATCGGAGTTTTGAATCCCAGATGGCTTGTATAGAGTTTGCATTTTTACGTTTCTGAAGTATATAATATGCGATGGTAGAAATGAGATTAGGGAATATCTCATGTTCTTTTAACCTTAACGAGGCAGTGTCTGCCATTTGGTCGGAATACTAACGCGCAACATAGTAACCGACCAATCCGAAATTACACTTCACCGGCGGGACCCTTGGGTCGAGATACTAGCAATAGATATTCAGGACCTAAGCTATGCCACTTCAAAACAGTCTGCCATCTGGTTTTATTTGAAATGCGAAAATCTTATCAATACAAGCTCTTTGTTATTTAAACTGACTGACAAATCGTAAGTCTAACCTCGTAGTTTATGGTCATGCTATGGCAAGTAAGACCACACAATTTTGTGTTCAGAACTGAGCTTATCTGTCTTAACCCGTTTATTAAAAAATCAAAACTGCAAGATCGATCAAGAAATAAGATATACATTTTAATGGTTATAAGTTCAGAAAGATTGCCTATAATTGCTGTTTTAAATAAAGTTCATTGACCTAGGTCATTAACAAAACTCACGCCTACTAATTTGTGGCAGTCAATAAATTGTAAGCACGATTTAAAATTATTGACCACCGTTACCTCGAAACTAAAGGGCCTATAAAAAGTACACGTCGTTAATCATAATAGCTGCTGAGTGCCGGTGCACGGGGCAACACCTCGTTGGGGTCACTACATGGTTTTTGATTAATTACGGTTAGAGTTGGCGATTGAACACGAGTTAGGAATTATCGCCACTGATTATCTCCCTTGTTAATGTTTATTTCATAGCCTATATGGTATTATTATGACATAGAAGACATCCAGGTGACAAGTTGAGATCATTATTGAAAAAATTAACATCCTATATGTATATATATGTGAGCGATGGAAAGAGCTAGAGCTGCCGGCATTTCTCTAAGGGATAGAATCTGAAACGAAGAAAATCAACGAAGAAAAAAGGTAGTCGACATAGCTCTTAAAGTCAGCAAGTTGAAGTAGCAGTGAGCCGGCCACATCTGCCGAGTCAGCGACCGTATATAGGGGAGGAAAGTCTTGGAATGGAGGTCGCGCATAGGCCGAAGCGTGGGGCGCCCTCCATACAGATGGACCGACGGCCTTAAAGGGATAGCCGGAAGTGGCTGGAAGTGGAAAGCTTGGGATGGTATATGGTGGAAGGCATATTTCCAACACTGGTTAGACACAGGCTGATTATGATGTATATATATTTTTTATATAGGCTGTAACTTTTACTTTATATAATTAAAAATCTAGTGGCGCCCTGCGCCGCGACCCGCAATTAAAATTATTTTTCTAAAATAAAAAGTAGTAAGTTACTCCTTATCACATCAGTTATCTGCCAGTAAAAGTCTCATCAAAATCGATCCAGTCGTTCCAGAGATTAGCCGGAACAAACAGGCAGACAGACCAATCCGAGGACAATAAGTAACTATTATATTAAGTTACTCGTATTACGACAAATCGATAGTCAAGTCATAATAAAATATTTATCCGCATAAATACTAAGCATAAAGAATGAAAGCTAAAAATATTTACAATCATTAATATATATTTTTTAAAACAAATTGGCTTTTGTCAAGTAGACAAAGAGTTGAGAGTGTAGTCCGCGAGTGAGATCTGAAGTCATCACGTCGAGTGTCGGAACGCGCTCAAGTGGACTGAATCCGAACCAAAGATTATTACACGATTTTGTTATAATTAGAATGCGAGTGCTTTGTACAATAATACCGTGTGGTATCGTGGATACCATATAGGAACGAAGTTAATAATACATTTTTATTATGATTTTTGTATCAATAAAAATTAAAAAAAAAACTACCTTACAAAATTATCTTACCACCTTTATTTTATTTACAATACCTTATAAAATATATAATGAATAAAAACCAAGGGAAATGAGAGAATTACTATTGCAGCGATTTCAGAAGACACTCAAACAGTGGCTAATTCATAACAGTCTTTATTCTCTTAAAGAATTTTACACGGCTAAAACGTAAAGTGACATTAGTGCGTGAAATGATTTTTAAGCGTTACATTTGTAAAAGGGTGTATTTAAATTGTAGATTAAACTCATTGTATTATATTTGCATGCCCGTTAGGCGAAATATACTAGTGCGTAACTAAAAATTATTCATCATGTCAATTACCATATGTACCGCAAATTAAACGTTATTATTAATATTAATAATAGCGCCGTCTATCTAAATCAGGTGACACTAAAAATATTATTTAACGTTACGGACGTACGCCGGCTAGGGTACCTCTACGCAATGCCTCTTATGGATATTCGTCCCAAAAGTATTGGAACAAACTTCGCTTGCGTATTTAAGGTGTGTGTGTGCGAAGCAATAGAATGCTTTGAAAGCATTTGTAGCCTAATAGCTAAGCGCTAAAAATTGCAATTAACAAATGCATTGGTGATCATTAACTCTCCTTGATATATTTCTTGCAAATTAAACCCAAAGTTACCACATCAACTATTTCCTTACGGTATATGAATTTATGTAATACTTTATAACTGTACTAAAAGTAAAAGTGCTATATATTATGCGATCTTCATCGTTTGTTTTCATTTTGAAAAATCTTTTTATTTATGGAAATGTTCAAAAAGTGGGTCAGGTTTAGGCTCACGTGTCCATTGTCTAACGAGATTACGACACGACACTACCCACTGTGATAGGGTAATTTAAAGTGTAACATTTCAAGTTTAAGATTATTTATTACTATTAAATAACTTTATATACGATACTACATCCGATCTGATCTCATACATAAATACAAAAATACACATACACAAATGATTTTTAGAAACATACACCCGTCACCTGGAGGTGTACGCAGAGATCACGGATTTCCAAAGTTTAATAAATTATTTTATATAATATATTAACAATGCTTTTATTGTCTGTACTTCAAATATTTAAAAGAATGTTAAATTCGACAATGGATACTTCTGTCAGAACAGTGCTTGCACTCCCCTGTCTCCGAACTAGGGCTGGACCCCTTCAAAACACTTATGTATTTGTAAGGCGAATTGATTTTCTCGTATAGGGAGGGTTCTCTATGAAGTAAGTCGTCTTGGGATGGCGTTTATTGTCTCACGATTACGTTGTTTAAAATGTGTAGAAGTATCTGTACTCGTGAACAAAAATAAAGGTTAAGATTATTTTAAAAAAGTTTGAATATCTCGGAAGATAAAGACGCTAGCTAACTGAAATAAATTGTGCATGATAGACAATTAAATATCCTTAAAATAAAATAAAACATTTTTATTAATTTATTAATATTTCATTAAAAACATAAACGAAAAAGGATATATTACGTAAACTTGGATAATACAATATTTTTCATAAAATTTTATTTTTATTTTAGTAATAGCGTCTTTAGGGTCGCCATGGAGGCAAACTTTTTACTTTTTTAACCGATCCTTTATTTTTGCATTTTTTCTAATTCGCGCAAGGTTTCGCACCTTAGTATTAAAAATTATACAATAATTTAATTTGGCCAATTTAATATCCATTTATTACTGTTTTTTCTTTTTCATTATTTAAAATATTTTTGTAACTCCTAATTATTAAATCGTTACGTTTCGTAATAGCGAATGCTGTGTACACCTGTAATTGGCAAACACAACAGGACTTAGTTTGTAAATTTGATTATTATTTCAATGTATGTTTGTGTAATACTTTTGGTGTATCTTATTAAATTAAATAAATAAATAAATGACATAGAATACTTTTTTCACACTTCAATACGAATTCACTATATTTTATTTTGTTTTATTATTTTAGGAAAAGTTTAAAGTGCTACTTATTTTATTGAAAGTGTAATATTATTTACGTTACATCCTTAAAAGTTTCTGCTTATAAATAAAAAGATAAATAATTATACAAAACATGCTCTAACAATACAGAAAAAATAGTTCACTCAATTTTATTTGCCAGCTCTGGTGCAGTGAAGAAAGTCAATATCGACGCTGGAAAGCAAAAACGTAGTAAGTGACACATATGGCCAATTTCGCTATTTTACGTCGTTGGAATCAGAAAAAAAAGACGCGTCGAATGATATATGACTTGTAACAATTCGATGAAAAATAGCGAAAGTAGGATTTTTAAGATTGATACTTCTTTTTTATTTTTTGTAATGTAAAACGATTTTCTTTTAGGAAAACTCTAGGTTAATGCCGTAGTACAATACTTATTCAGTGAAAAATAATAAATATTGTGTCCAAAAACGATAGCTCTAGGCCCACAAACACGAAAGTTATAATATTTTTTTAAAAGTTGAAATGTTTTTCGGCTCCGGTGAACAATTTCATTTTTGTGGGTTACTACGTTTTTGTTTTCAGCGTCGATATCATGACTGTGTAAATTAATGAGCAGTAGAACAGTATTGTCAAATAAACTGTGCTGGAAATCTAATATAGGATTTTAATATTCGGCACACATTGCAGGACTTTAAAATACAGTGTTACGAATATCGATCGTGATCACTGAACAATTGAAGTCAAAGCGAAGAACAAGAAATGTTATAATTTTTTTATCTGTATTTTTTTAATAGACTTTTTACTAAAGATGAGAACAAAAAGCAACGGTTTGTCCCTGTCATATTTACATCGCTGTCAAAAAACGCAGCCTTCTCGGCTGCATTAAAAGCTCTCAAACAGAATGTATTCTACGACAAAGCTTAACGTCAGTTAAAGTAAAACAAACATTATTACTCTAACTTAAAGCCTAAATTCATTTGACCTAGATGTTTTGCTAATATCCAGGATTAGCTGTATGAGACCAATTTAATCAGAACTATGATTCTACCGGCATTCTTAGTGTACCCTTTTGAATTCAGGACTATTATTACACCGGGGTAGGTCAGTGATCAATGGTGAGTATCCGCGAAGGAATTTTGTTTGGACCGGTTGCCATAGTGATATTTAGGTTAGATTGCAAATGCGCTGGGGCTACTATAGACGAAAGATTTTGAGAGACATGCGCACTCTTTTGTCTATGAAAAAACATACCTACATATTTAATTATTTAAAAAAGGTACAATAATTTAAAACACCTATTCATTTTAAACTTTTATGGGAAGTCATTTACGTTGTAAGCTGTGAAATGCCCTAATTCTGTTTCACTTGCTAAGTCCCCACTGATTTTTAAAAACCTGTTAACGTAACATTATTAATCAATAACGTCGAAACTATTTTATATTAGTATATATAATAATATAAATTACTTATTTATGTAAGTATATTTAGTGTAGATTATTTAGTACTTCTATAAATTCGTTATAATATTTGTTTCTTTATGCTACCTTCCTGTTTTATTAATATTTTTTATGTCCATACAATGGGTGCCTGGGAAAGCTCTTAGTGATAAGACCGCCTATTGATTTGTAAAATCTACCTTAGTTCCATAATTTGCTTCTTGTTTGATTTTAGTGCACAATAAAGTTTATCAATTTATCATCCCACGCTTACACTATATACACTCAATACAGAAATAAAGGTAAAGATAAAGCACCCACCACCGCAACCGAGCGGTACAGACAGGTATTGTATATTATTATAAGTATTCACTGTCCCATTATGGATACTTCTGGAGTACGGAGCTGAGCTCATGACTTTTAACTTTTATGTAGGTTTTTCGGCATTTTGACAATTTTATAAAAACTTTATCTTAATTTTAAAAACACGTTTCAATACTTTGGGTCCGTAATCGCACAAAGTAATTTTACCGCCGCATTTATAATTCAACATGCTGACATCCTCGCACGGTCTCCGTCGTGGTTCATGAATATAATATCATTGGATACGTTGGGTTTTGTTTAATGTTGGTAACTCGAAAACAAACAGCGAACTTTAAACCATTTTGAAGTTCACGACAATGATCGAATGGGTTTGAACCAACGACTTTGTCCATTCAGCTACTTACTACTTAAGCTGAAGAAAAAGAAGAAAAAAAGACAATATGTTTTTGGTATATATATGTACCGTATATACCTACATTCATATGCATTTAGTAAAGAACGGTTATTTTAATATTACAAACAGACACTCTAATCATATTTATTTGTATAATATCTTTATGATAGATACTAAGAATCTCTTCTAGCAAATACATTTCATTTTTTCTTCCACAGTCGGGTTTTTTGTCGTTTAGGAATACTTCCCTGTTTTCTATTGCTAAAAATAAGCCACTTAAAGTATTCTAAATTTGTGCTTCAAATATATCTTTAAAATTTATTTGTCTCGTATAAGATTATTATTTCGTAAATAAATAATAATTTTAATATTAATTTTATATAAGTGGTATTACATCCACCTTTATATAATAATTTATTGGCCAAGATTTGGTATATAAGTGTTATATTACCATGTTTGAAATTGGATATTAAACAATATTTTATAATGAATTTGTATATAGTTAATTATTAATCCTTAAACAAAAAATACAGGTTCCAGGTGAATAACCAATAATATAACATAAAAAAACTCTCACGTTCTTTTTAATCCTACCGGGGTAGAAAGAGAAAGCTTTCGATACATCACCATTAACCGGGCGATAGCGATTCGAACTTGCGATCATTCGAAAAACGAACCGCTAAGCCAGGCTATCACTGCAATAATATATTGTACAATAAAATCTTCTCTAAAGAACAATATTTCTCATCGTAAGAAACTTAATTCCTTCTGTAGTTTTTGCAGTAACATATTACAAAAAAGCGTGTGCCCATTCATTAACATAGATTAAATCTGGTCTATATATATAGATTAAAATAATATAAGTAATAACTCACCACTAACTAAGCTGGAAAAATTTATTTTTTTATTTTAAGTAAATTGATATACACTTAAACTATTTACTATGCTTTGGCCCGAAGACCGCGTAATTTATTGACCGTTAATGGGATTAACTCTGTACTCGGTTCGCATGTAAATCTAACTCGAAGACATTGTAAACGGCAATACAATAATAATATTCGTGTTAATGGAGGCAAACATAATTTTAACACAAATTAGTGGCACTTAAGGGATTTACTTACGAGTCGATTGGTAAAGGGGATTTTATAAAATTAATGTGTTGGGTTGTCGAAGACGTTGATTCATTTTTCTGAACCCGGGTGCTTTAATTCGAAAGCTTAAATGCTTAAAGCTTACATGCCAAAGAGTTTATGTTTGATATACAAGCTCTCACGTCCATTTCCTTTAGCGGGGTAAACAGAGACAGCGATCGCCAAAAATTGGTTATAACAAGTGATTATTTATCCTTAAGAAAGCTAACTAACGGCAATTTCAAGTACTTCTGAATTCGTTCTGTATGGACATGCACATTCGACAGGAAGTCCTCTACCGATTCTCATCGTGGCAGTCAATTTTGCTTCAAGTTTTTCGTCTATATTCCCTTATTCATCCTTCTACATGCCCAAACTATCGAAGCAAACATTAACCCAGAAATAGGAGCATCACTACAATATAAAAACACATAACCCCTACTGCGGCAGTCGCCATTTTGATTATTTCTGCTTGAGTGGCAAGCTCACGTTCAAACACAAAAGCCCGCCTAAACTAACACCGCGTGTGCCATAGTCCCGCTCCGGGAGCATACCTTTTTTTTATTAACAACAGTTGGAAAATATTTGACTTGGAATTTTGTTCTATTTTTAAAACATAGACATAATATATTTATAGTTATATTATGAAATCATTTTTAAGATTAAAAATATAACTATAATTTTTGAAGGGATAAATAGCAGTTATTCGGCGATTCTATCAGTCATTATTTATCATAGTTACCTAACTTTACTGTATGTGTATCAAATGTACTATACGTTATGTGTAAGTGTTTGTAATGTTTATTTATTGAAATAAGGAATTTTGTGTACATAATTAAAAAAAAAACATCAACAACAAATAAGTGTGGGAAATTTCATACGAGGAGTATTTACGTGCGCGCAATTTACGTAAAAAGTATTTATATAATGATTTTTGTTTCAGAGTTAGTTGAGGAGCAAAGATGTCACAATAACGAAATTCGGTTGACCTGCCGTGAGCTGGACACCCACATCGCGGTCTTGGAGGCCTGGTACACGTCCTTGGACGACTACAACCGTGACCTCAACGCATCGAAATCACCGGAGAACATCACAATTAAAACCGAGAATGACTCTGAACTGGATCGCGTTTACGTGTACTCAAGTCCGAAACACAACGGTGTTTACGAGCTGACGAACCAGTCTGTGTCCGAAAACGTGACCGACTTCAATGTGAGTGGTGTTGTTAATGATAGTAAATTTGTGACTGACGCCGCAGGGTCGAACGATACCGTGGACATGACCGTGGAATTCATTAACGGCAGCGATATGTGTGGTATATTATCGTATACGAGGAGTTACGCGAGCTGGCACGATGATGGGAAGAGGCGGCGCCCTATCGCGAGAAGCTCGTCCGTTAACTTGCGAGCGCCGCTCAGTTATCGGTGAGTAATCTTCGATCTTTGATAAGACTAAGTACAAACGTAATTGTTCATTGAAGCATTATAATTTTTTCTATGCGTTATTAGTTTAAAATTTCTAGCTTGTTCACAACCTAGTAGCACTTTGGAAATGGAATTGACTTAAATTGGTTGATTATCTTGGATTGGATCGAATAAAGATTCTTTGATTATCAGAGAAGAAATAATAATGAAATTTCAATTTCGAGTGTCAAAAATTGCAAGCAACTTAACTTCTTATAGTGGCGGATTAAACGCGCTTATGCTTGGATGATCTCTTCTATTCCCAACTAGCTGCGCCCGCGGTGTTACCCGCGATTAAAAACTTAAATGTTTTCTAAAATAAAAGTAGCGTAAGTCGTTATTGTATCAGTTATCTGCTAGTGAAAGAGCCGTTAAAATCGGTTTGGCCGTTCCAGCGATTAGTCGAAACAAATAGACAATGTCTTTTTGCTATATTTATGTACCGTATATATCCACATTCATATGCATTTAGTAAAAGCGATTATTTTAAAATTACAAACAGACACTCTAATCCTATTTAAATGATAGTTATATTAAGAAACTCTGGCAAATAGACAACCTTTTTTCTTCCACAATTGTGCTCTTTATCGTTTAGGAGTACTTCTTAGTCTTAGATAGACAATTAAAAAAAAAACAAATTAAGAATCTCAACCTTTTTTGAAGTCGGTTGAAATTTAACTACCACGCTATAAGTGACGTTTGCTTAATTTTATACCGATCTTTTGATGTCAAACGTTCAGTTTGATTCATAATCGCCGTACGTGCCCGCTTCGACATAAAATTATCCAATTATGATGCATAGGGCCATTCCTATAACGGTTCATTTGACCTCTTTGCACCTGACGCCACCAATCTTGTTTACTGATGCAATTCATATCTAAGACCATGCGGTATTGTGAGCTTAACGCCAATACGTGAAAATTGTTATGTTTCAAGGTCGTTCAACTTCTTCTGCTCAGGTTAACTTCGTCAATAGTTGTTCTCTTATCGGATGTGTTGCGCTATTAAGCTTTGAAAATTATGATAACTGAGAGTATCTTTGTTGAAGATTATTAGCGGTACAATCATGTTTATAAGGCACGCCTGGCAAAGCATAATGCTGTGTTTGTTCCCGTTTTATTGTACAGAAATAACAGTTGGTTATGGCAGAAAAGGCATGAGAGTATAATCAATGCGGTCAATCAAATCAATGCCCTAGTGCAAAAGTTTTGATTATTTCTGCTTGAACGGCAAGCTCCCGTTCCTGCCTGCCCCGCTCTGTTGATAAGCGTTTTTTAACAACAATAGGAAAATATATGATTTCGAATATTGTTCTTTAAATTTTAATTTTATAAAAGTAGACATAATGTATTTATGTTATGATTAAATAATTATTAAGATAAAAAATATATAACAAATACACATGTTTTGTACATTTTTTTAAATTACAGTTTTATTAGAATTAGGAACGGAAAGTATTTGTCACATACATTAAAATTTCATAATGGTAGCCGCTATATGTTGTATGTTTTGAAGGGTTAGAAGCATCCTAGGCGTGAATCAGAATGACACGATTAGAATATATAAAATTGTAGTAAATTTACTTTAGACCTTTATAAGTACAAGCATAACTTTTGTTTAAAACAATCTGGTACCTGTGTACAGTAACCAACCGAGGAAAATATTTGATTAACATACTAATGTTTGCTTTCGGATATGGGTGTGGTATCGGATATCCCGTGTCCTTGACATTGAACCCCACCGCCTGCGACCTTATTTCATATTGTTACGCGCTTATTGGGACTTAAAAATTTATCGTAATCTACGCACCGTATGCATAATTTAATTACAAACACGTAACGTAACATTAACAAATCTCCTAGTTAAATTATTGTAATTGTATATTTATTATCTATTCTTTTTTCCTTTCTTAATTTTTACGTATTCTCTGGCTTAAATTTGATATTAGTATAAGAAATATTGGGTACTCCTTGTCAACATTTAAAATTATTTTGTGTAACTTATTTCATATTACAAGACTGTTTGTACCAAAAAAAATTGTCGATTGTGGATTCCATATTTCATAAAAAATGGCGACAGTTACGACCAAAAAGCGAGTGCAATATAAAAATTTATATTCGTATATTGCATCATAAATTCTATTAAAAATAAATTATTTTGAAAATTAAAGATGTTACACATGGAGTCTGATCTTCGTCTGATTTCTCGTTTGAATACATGCATACAATGATCTTAATTCTAACAATATCAGCATATTGCAGCCCCTTCTATAATGTCAGAGATGTGTCAGCTTTATACGATACAACTTGTAAATATAACAATACGCTAGCAGCCCAAGTTCGATCTTCGGTGGCGGCACCAATGGATTACTTCGCCCTCGGTGGCGAAGGAAAACATCGTGAAACCTACATGCGTTAGAACAATTTGTAAGGAATACGTATGGAAGTCTGCCAATCCACACTAAGTAACAGTAGTAATGGTATATATAATCATATATAAGCTCTCACATCATTTGAACATTAACGGGATAAACGTCTGTATATTTTTAATGTTTGTTAACTTTGGACTGGGTGAACCGATTTTGATGATTCTTTTTCATTTGAAAGCTTCCCATATAGTACAATTTACTCCAATTCTGACAATGCCATCCATGTGAAAACTATATGTCTTAAATTTGCCTCAAGTATGTGGACCACAAAGAACGAATAACTTATTATCACGTTAACCAATTTGGATGATTCATATTTTTGATGTACTGCAAGAGTAGTTTGATAAGAATTTAGTTAGGTTTTGATTAATATTATTTCGTAATAACCCTACAATAATTCGGAAATACAAAGAAAAAGTCGCTTTTTATTTTTACTCCTAAATATACAAAATATTTTTCTTTGTATCTAAGAAACCGGAAATCGAATAGTTATTCGTTCAACATTGGTTTTAACAGGCAGGAATTCGATACCACTGTCTATCACCCTCTTTAAAAAAACATAAGTAGATCACAATTAAGGTTTGTGTCGTAATCAACAACATTCGATCCATTTCACACGTCACACTTTCACAGATTTGCTATATTAACCTGTAGTGTAAAAGGGAAACCTCATCAGAGTGTCGTTTACAAGCCGTCAACATCGCTTTCATTCAGGGCGTTTCATCGTGACACTTTCTACTGAGATAACGAAGCACGTGTCTTTAATAAACACCGATGCATTATTAATGATCGTCTCGATGCCGTCGGGTTATCGGCTATTCGGAACGTCGACACAGATGCAATTGTTTTTGGGCCAAATTGAACTGATTAGGGTACTGTTGATAGCGGCTTAATGATTTAGATACTTGATTTATGTTATTATTTTATATGCACGTAGTGAACACATACTTGCCCGTACAAGAACGTTATTTTAAATCACTTCTAGCATAACTTTTTTTTTATAAATTTTATGAGAAATGTTATGAGAATTTCTAGCTGTTATTTTTTTAATATGTATTTTTAACTGTATTTTTAATTGTTATAAGGTACCGCAGTACTGTTTATTCATGTAGAAATTCACGGAATTAAATTTAAATAACTTGGATAATAATCTCTTAGTTCCGGTTCATAGGAATGCGATAACGATTTTAGTGAATATGTTTATGTTAATGAATTAAGCGTTAATAGTGTAATGGTTTAGGGAACGGTCTGCGAAACGTGAGGGCGTAAGGTTCGAATCCACCATTCGACTAACGACATGAACGATTTCCCAGAATAAACTTAGTTTCACGGAATGAGCTTAGTTACAACGGTTAACAATAATATTAGTAATATTTATAACCTTTATTTCAAAATCTTAGGTTAAGTTTCTATAATATTTATATATAACGTAAAATACACAAATACATCATCCAAAATATAAAAACATAGGCCAGTGTGCCACCGGAAACGACGCAGGGCCCAAGCAACCGGTGGTGAGGGCGACATAGAGAGAAATCTCCTAATGATGATGGCCTTGACTGCTTCACCGGATTGAGAGGTGGCATAGCTCTTAGGTCGCTTAGCCTGAACCTCTATCGCTAGTAATTGATCGACAGAAGGGTCCCCCCGGTGAGGGATAACCTCCGCTTGGACGGTTACTATGTTATGCGGAAGCATTCCGATCGGAGGGCACCCGAAAACGAGTAAACAAAAACGACTTCAAATCAACTCTAAAAATGAACCAAATTAATTAGAATGTGATGCATCACAGTTAAGTTAACTTGTTATAAAAATAGATCCCTAATGAAGAACCGATCTCTGATATGAATTTAGAACTCATAACGATGCTTTTGATTGACAATTGAATAAGATAAACTAATTAAAAAAAGGGTCAGCATCATCGTAACTACTAAAATACGATATTATTTAAATGAATTTCCGGTCCCATAACTTGAATTTTAATACGATCTAAAAGAGTTTAATTATATAATAATATATTAATAGAAATTCTAGAGAGAAAACTACAACAGATTGCCTTTGAATTAGGTATATCTAAATACTTTCAACTCGAACATTGAAAATGAACAAACTGCTAAATATGTAAATTATTATTTATTTATACTATGTATGTTATATTATTTATATATTGGCGTATCTGTGTATGTATATTTACGTGTTTAATTTATTTGAAATTATTTAAACTCAATTTTAAGCGTTATTACCCTTAACCCGTGTACGAATAAATTGGTGCATTAAAATTATCTACCTATAATTCTAGCTATTTTGGGAAGCTTCGACGCCGATAGACGAAGTGACAGAAGATACTCCACGATCGCAAGATTCGATTCAATAACGATAGAGTAAAATAAAACACTGTGTACCACTTGGACTCGAACGGGTACTATTAAAATGGACATGGCCGTAATCCCCTATCGATCACTAGATGTATGTAGTAGATCAACGTAAGAACAAAATGCTGTATTAAAAGGTTACCACCTCAGCCCAATTAATCTCTGGTAAGTCAAGATAATGATTACGTCTCGCTTATCTTTAACAGATGTTAGTATTGATGTGGCGGCGCGGTAAGAGATCCAATTGTCCCGCTGATGAAACCATCCTTTAGTGTTGTGCACAGACATAGGGTGACTAACCTCTAGATATATTTAGAGATTGATCATAGGAATGGCATGCCCTTTACCATGACCTCAACCTATAGACCTACGTTCCGTTGCATTTTTTATTTGAGACATTCGGCAAACTCTTACAAAAGCCCAATTCGTTTTTCATTACGCATAAACAAAAAAGAATGACTAAGCATTAGTGTGAAAAACTGTGTTTGTAATTTACAATGACTGTGAGGTGACTGTGAGGTTGGTATTTCTCCCCGGCATGGTAGACAGTTTCATATTCATTACAGACTTTATTTTGTATTTCAGTTACGGAAAAAATAAAACTCGTTAACGACCAAAAACAAAAACAGTTTTCAAATCGAAACCAACACTATACATATATATATTAATATTTATATATGCTATTACGCGCGGACGCCCTCTTTGTATTTCCGAATTATCGTAGGAATATTACGAAATAGAATTTATCAGAACCTAACCAAACTCTCAACAAACTACTCTTGAAGTACATCCTTTCCAATAAAAAAATAATCTACGAAATTGGTTGGCGTGATATTGAGTTATTCTTTCATTTCTGGCGCACATACATGATGCAAATATAGCACTCATATGGTTTTCTCATGGATACCGTTGTCAGAATTGTTCCAATTGAACCACACGGGAAGCTTTCAAATAAAAAAGTCATCTAAATCGGTTCACCCAATCATAAAAAAATATAGAGACGAATTGAGAACTTCCCCCTTTTATGAAGGCGGTTGAAAGAAAGCTGTTAGAGCAGTCTTAGAGCGGTACAATTATTGTATCAGGTGTGGACTTTTTTCACTCTTAGAATAATATATACGAATTGATTTTATTTCCGTGCACAATGTTTAGCACCTGCTCCAATCTGCTCTCCAGCAGAAAGTAGTATTAGTTAGTTGTCTTCTATCTTCTTTGAGTACAAATCAGTGGTAAATAGCGATGTAACATATTAATATTAAGTTGACCTTCTGCTTATAAATAAAGAAAATTGGTCTCTCCAATCTTCTCTATTTATAAGAAGAAGGTCAGTCTCATACTTATTTGAGAATGATGCTTTGTGCATTACTCAATGTTGCAATCGAAACACTCAACAGCAATCATCAGTTAAAAAAGTGTAGAAAATAAAGTAGCTCAAAATAGTGGCAACATGTCAAAGTCAATCTACCATTTGACATTGGAGTATCCAGTCAGAGGTTACATCATTATTGGCTCCAAAAATACACAAGTCTATATGCATTGAAACAAATGGCGATCGTTACATTCGTTTGACATCGAAACGTAGGCGAGGGAATGAAATCGATTAGAGCAAGCAATTGATCTTCGAGTAATTTAGTCAGGGACGAATTGAAATTATTTTATGTTTGACGTTTGACGTAAAATGAAGGCAAAGACAATTTATTTTTTGTCGCTTTAGAGACTCTTGCGTGAGTAATACGAAATGGATGTGACAGAAAACATTACTTTTCACCGACTACAAAAGGGGAGATTCACTTTACAGTTATATTTTTCAAACCTTTTTTCCGTCTATAAAATCATAAAGTCAGATTATTTTTTTAGTGGAAAAGGGCTACGTTCAATTTAGTCCCATTATAATGTTAATTTGTAGTAGACATTAGATTTTGACGATATACCAAGGAACTCCTAAAATTCGTAATGAAATGTGTATGTTGGTTAGATCTTGGAGAGATTTTTGACTAAGAATCAGAGACTAAGTCTATAAGTAATGACAACGAACACGTAAGTAGAAAAAGAAAGAAAGTGTAAACAGAACACAACCTCTGAAATGACTATAATACTTTAGAAATAAAACAGAGCGTCCGAGCGTTGTAGCTTTAATACGTCGCTGACTATACAGTTTTAGTACCTAAAATATTAGTTTTGCATTTAGATCAACCTAGATTAGGTTGGTAACTAACAATGAATGGAGATGGGCTAACTTCCTGTCGCCTACTTTTTTTTGTTGAAATAGGCCCCCATCCTTGTCACCCAGTGAACCCGAGACCCTTTTAGTCGCCTTCTTATTCTAGGAGCCCAGAACCACAGGGCTGTCGCTTACTGGGCTAACTTAATAAGGTTGATAAAAAACGGTCAACTTGCTAAATCTATCTGTGAAAAATGTGACAGCATATTTTCTTATCTATCTTATTATTTTTCCTCCTTCTTATTTTTTGACGTTGTTTGAAAAAACATAAAACCATGAAAGCTCAGTTTACCGCCTATTCAATCAACACTGGCCATTCAAAGCTTCGTTGATAAAAAATACATTTTATTTAACAATAAATGATAGAGAGAACATCAAAACAAGTTCAGTTTCGTTTAAACAATGAAACACTTGAATATTTCTAATAATGACGTCATTATAATGTTCTGACGCCATCGGTATTATATTTCTTCTCATCCGTTACGTTGTTTTTAAAGAAGCATCTTAAACAAACACAGATGAGAGAGCCATTGAACATCGAACTAGATAATAAGTGGCGCTTGACCCATAATGGGCTCTAAGTAAGAAGACGTAATATAGTGTTTGTCGGTGAAGATTTATAGCGATCGTGGTTAGCAAGCGAGATGAGATGAAAGACATCTCATTCTATCCTGCCCGCCGGCTGTTGTTTCAAAGCAATAATTATGAACGTACTAAATTAATGGAACGCGTTGATTAAATACAATTATTGATGTAGCTAATAAAGACGTTGAGTAAAGTAAATTAACTTTAGCGCTAACAAAATTCTAGAGACCTATATTAAATAGAAGGACAACTTGATGGTATTATCAAAGGAGAAATTATAACCTGTGTACACAGTTGAAACCTAATTAAATTAGTCCCAGAGTTTAATGGCACAAATATATTATTTTTACAACTCTATATAAATAATAATGAAGTGCAAATGGCCTAATAATTAAGGGTATGATACGTAAATCTTAAGGGTTCGAATCCACCATTCGACTACTGATGTGAACCATCTCCTAGCACAAGCTTAAGCGTAGTTGAAATGTTTATAAGAATGTTAGTAAGATTTGTGAAAAAAATATATTTTTTTAAATATTTGTGATCCCTTGTCCCGTGAGAAAATTAAAAAAAAGTTAAATAAAAGAAAATTAAGAAAAAAGGATTAGACAAGTACAAATTTGGACATGAGCAAAAATTTTAATTCAAAATAAAATATATAATAATTTATAACAGAAAGCACAGCACATAAGATACTTTTTGACATTTCCATTAAAAACTTTTTAAGAAAATTTAATTATAATTATTAATTTGATCATCTGAAAATCAATTTAAACATTTTATCTCGGCTTTTTTTTGTAATAAAAGTCAACAAGTTGAAATGGTAGATGGGAAAGGAAAGAGAAACGTAGAGTGTTCTCTCGCCAGATGACGACCATATAAAGAAAGCAGTGGTAGTGGTAGTCAGGTGATAGGAAGTGGCTGGATGCGGAAAGAACATACTGTATGTACTTACATCTGTATGCCCCGTTTAGGAGAAAAACAGGTCAGGCTTTATTTGAATGCATGCAATCATATTTGAATTCCAATTACGGTGACTATATCTCAGCGTGACGAACCATAAACAGTTAACTAGTCATTGTAGATGTAATATAGTCGCTTTCTCTGCAACTTTTTGTTATAGACAGTTCAATAGATGTCTAAAGAGTAGATTTTATGCTATTGAAATAACATAGAATAGAATATTTATTTATTAATATATATAATAATCCACACCGTGACCGGTGACGGCGACCTTGACTAGCATCGGGCATGAGCCCTGATATGGCTTGCGAAGCCGAACTTGCTCTTAAATGCTCGGTTGCAATTATCACAATATAGCTGACCGGTGATATTGTAAGTGTAGTTGTAGGAGGACTTGGGGCGAGATTTCCTTTCGCGGCGTTTTGCGTCTAGATCATCGAGACGGTTCTTTTCAAAATCCGTTTTTTTTTATTTATTAACAGATTTGGTAACATTTATATACATTTCACAAATTAAACGGACATCCATGTAAACATTGCAGCACACATTTTTCGTAATCAGTGACTCCCAAACTAAGCTGATCTTGGGAGCCAGAGCTGCATTGTAGAATTTGTATTGGGTAAAATTTGGTATTTTAACTTTGTTTTTTTGTTAATGTATATTAAGGTTGAGGAATTGATCGGTTGTGTTTTTGCTACGGACTGTGGATATCGGATCGATCGGAAGAAAAGCTCTAATTTAAAACTCGATTGAGTAATATAGCGGACTATATCTTCCAAAATACGCGATAAGGCACTGAGATGCCAGATTGCCCTAAGAATCTTCGTGATTCGTGAAGGGTGGGGGCATTTGTCGTTCGCCAAGGAGGACCCGGGGAAAAGGCGATATCGGCTGGCCCGTGTCGCCTTGCAAAACGGGCAAAAACCCCACATAACCGCCGCCTTTCCCCAGAAGGCTGGGTATCTTTTTAAAGATTTCCTTCCCATTGACAAAAAAAAAGAATCTTCTTGAGAATTTTGCAATTGGTTGTAAGCCATTTTGAATGCTATCTTAATCTACCTCACTAACTTTTTTACGTATCTTTAACCGAGTGGACATTCAAACCAGTTGACGTTGGGCCCGCGCCAATGTTTGTGGAAGTTTAAAACTAGCAATCTTTGTTCTTCGCAGAAGGGAAGTTCATGTTATCTGTAAATATAGAATACCACCGAAATAGAATTTACAACCACGCCGGAATTACGTGGAAGCCGTTTAAAAACAAATAAACAATGAAATTATATTACAGTACAAATATTTTGCAGCTAATGTTACGGTTTATGGTAGCGCGTGTAACAGTTTGTCTTAGGTTTCCATGTAACCTATGAATTGTTTAATTGCCTGTTTACTTGCTTGCTGAAGGGCGCCCTTGGATGCTCGAATGCTTCAGCGAATAGGGTAACCACACAAGGCGAAGTCTCTTTCGAGGGCCCTTGCGCGAATTTCTCACAAAAAAGGTTTTTCATTAATAATAATAGGGTCACAGTGTTCATATAAAACTTGATACGTGAAATGTTAGTAGTGCTGATTAAGCTTAAGAAAATTTTTATTACAATCTATCTTGTCTTAATGTCGAGTTCGAGAGTCGGGAGAGAACAGATACATTTGTGCGCTATTAGTCCACGGTATTCGTAGCATTCGCGTCTAGCACCATATCTCGAATGCATCTTTTCTCTGTCTTTCTCTTGCTCGAATTGATATTCTCAGTAAGCTAAAGTTAAATTAGGATCTACAAAACATTACTTAAGGGTAGTAACTTTACGATGTATTTTTTCGTTTAGTGAGCGCAGGAAACTGGAGATCCAATTACTGTTAACGAGGTGCTCTGTCTAAGTCTTAGATATAAGTGCCCATAAGTCATGGGGATCTATTACCATCAAGCAACCTGAGTTGTTATTTGTCTCTCGTCTATTAATAGTTGAAAATAAGTGAGCCTCTTTATTACTTAATCTATTTATTTTCTACTAGAGATGCGCCCGCGTTTCGGCTTATCTAGCATTAAAACTATTAAACAATAATCACTACGTGTTACATATAGGATTTAATAGGATTGAAATTTAGACAGCAAAAGCTGTCTCTATCTACCCCACTAGGGTTGAAAGGACGTGAAAGTTTATATATTAGTCACATTGGGTAGACCTGTGCATGTTTGTGTTATTTATTGTCTGTAATGTGTTTGCATGTTATGATGCCAATTAATATACTAAAACTACTAAAATATGTTAAATACACTATAACATTCCTCAAAACACGCTGCACCATATGTTATAAGAATCATGACTGTCCTTTCTGTAATATTTGCAGTAAAAGGTTTTTTTTTAATGACGAACTACACTGATTGGCTAGAGAAGCTGGCCTTGACTGCTTCACCGGATTGAGAGGTGGCATAGCTCTTAGGTCGCTTAGCCTGAACCTCTAGCGCTAGTAACTCGACACAAGGGTCCCTCCGGTGGGGGGTAACCTCGGCTTGGACGGTTACTATGTTACGCGTAAGCATTCCGATCCGAGGGCGCCCGAGGGTACCACGACTCGGTCGGTAGCTATTTCACGGATAATCTAAGGGACATTCGGAAAGCTAAACAAACTTTGAGGGCCACTTCGGGAAGAGCAGTAAAAGGTGTCAGAGAAAAGGTGTCCTCATTTATTTACATAGAATATATTTTATTGCATTCTCTTGTTATTCTGGGAACATTTACCACTTCACCGGAAATGATGTAGTCGTACGGAGTGAGTAAGAGTCGGCAACCTTTTGGGAAATTACAATTCACAAAATATCAAAGTTTTTAAAGAGCCACAATTTTTATTATTTCCATAAATAGTACTTGCATAAATAAAGTTAGCACTTTCACATCCAAAGAGACGCGGGTTGGTGATCACTGGCTTAGCACTCAAGATCCTCTATTAGGAGTAATTTAAAGCAATGGGGCTTTTGAGACCGTCGTTACCCTAGATGTGACAATATTCGAGAGCTTTATGGTAGTGTCTCTCTTTGTTTGACACTTTACGTTTCCTCAAAATTGTAATGATAATTTTCTAACGCAATGTAATCTTTAAAACAGCGGCAGTGATTGTTGCGGTAAGCAAAACATTAACCAAAAACGTTTTTAACAAATTAAAAGAAGATATACAATAAAATA
Source organism: Meandrusa payeni (assembly GCA_029286785.1). Classification (NCBI taxonomy): domain Eukaryota; kingdom Metazoa; phylum Arthropoda; class Insecta; order Lepidoptera; family Papilionidae; genus Meandrusa; species Meandrusa payeni. Next base: position 14,315,934 of record JAGSMX010000012.1, read on the forward strand.
AAACATTAAATTCGCCATCATCTAGGCAAGGAATCTAGGCGATTCGCATTCATTTGCTTAGAAAAGATTAACTAGAGGTGAGAAGAGTGTGTGCCTAACCTTCTTGACGTGTAAAAGGTATTTTTTAGTTGTGCACTCAAAAACAAATCGACATTTACCATAATTTTTTCTAAGTTTCTGTATGACAAGAGAGCTAAGTCGTCGACTTTTTAATATGTTTTGTTTTAGTTGAAGGTGTTATAATAAAAAATAGTTTCCTTTTACTGCAAAACTACATAAATAATAGACAAGATATTTTCACCATAAGATGCCTGTATCGGAGACGGTTTAAATATCTAATATTTTATTGATTACTCATTTGGTAACTATATTTAAAAAAAACGTTCGAAGAGCAAATTCTATTTTATTATTTTCTAATGTAACACTTGATATACCAGTTATAAGGTTAATAGAAGGATCAAAGGAAATAAACAATGAAAATGTGATTGGAAAGCGATGGGATTGTATCTGTGCTCAGTAACGTTTGTTTTAGCGTAAAGCCATCTATCATTGTGTCCAGAAGTCGTGGCCCTGTCAGTTGACAGATGCTTTACGGTCGTCGAACGGTGTAACTATGTTGGAACAATTCCAGGGTACCGTTAGCATATCAAATAACATTAGAAACTGTACGTAAACATAACAACGCTTTATTATAAATAAACTAGTGAAGTGCCCTCGTGTTATTTCGCCTTGTAACTAAGTTTCCAGGTGTCAAATTAAAGTTTCTTCGCCCACTTCTCCTAGCGTCAATGCTTCCCGAAATGGTAATAAAAGTTGGGTATTTGAAGTCTGATAGTGTTTCGATAAAAGCTACCGATCGTTACAGTCAAGGTTCCCTCTCGGGGGTCTAAAAGTTATTTTACTTCTAATAGTGGTCCAGACTAGGTGACCTAATGGGTCTGCCACCTGTTCGTGAAAAAATAGTGAAAAAGGTACATGACAGAAAAAAAAATTACCAAAAAAAATATACCTTTCAGATCATTAATCCATTATTTATTTTTTATTATTTTGCAGTAACAGTTAACAAAAAAAAACTTCTGTCCATTCATTACTACAGATTTTAATTTAAAATATCTTTCAAGTGTGTTCTATTGTAAATAAAAAATTACAATATTGTGTATTAAATACTTTATGAAGACAATCATGTGATATACAAGGGACGATTAAACTGCGGCTATTTGATGAGTTATTTGAGGCTCTCAATACAATTAACTCAATTACCCGAGTTCGCTTTCATTTTTGTTTTATTAATTTTTATCGTTCCGTATGTGTTTAAAAAGTCTTTTAAATCACTAACAACAAACATGAAAGAATATGTGCAAAGTGGTAACTCAGTGTCCAAGCAGTTGGCTCAAGTTGCATGGTACGCTAGCAAACCGAGTTCGATCCCCGGTGCCGGCACCGATAAATTTGTTATTGCAATTTTATGTGCTGATTTACCACGCGCTCGGCGGTGAAGGAAAACATCGTGAGGAAACGTTCATGTCTTCGAAAAAAATTGATCTTTGAAATCTTTGAAGTCTGCCGTTCCGCACTAGGGCCGCGAGGCGGACTGTGATGGGTGACATTATACTCTCTTTAAATAGAAGGCCTGTGGCCAACTGTGGGACAGATATATATATATATATATATTATATATATAGGCTGTAACTTTAACTTCAACTGACTTTATGCGCAAAGTTGTAACAAAAAAAAATCAAATTTGAAAAGTGACTCGGACTATCAATAACCCTGATAATTATTGTAATATATAAATAATGTATATAATATAATACATAAATCTCTTTACAAAAACATGCGTACGGATATTCGTATTGTTTACGATGTTATTCCATAAACACGTTTCGCTTTTAAAAACTTTTTCTTTTAAATTAAATTAAATATAACAAAGACGAAGTTTACGCAAAAGTTAAAACTTAATGAGATAATGTTATCTAACGACAGAAGTGTGTGTGGTTTATTTATTTTCTTTTACAATTTAGGTAATAAATAACAAGTTTTATTGCGACGCGTTTAACCATTCATAACGATAAACTGCGCACTAGGGACACGTGGGGCTGCCCGGCTGTGCAGTACCCCAAACACACGGTGTTCTCGATTTTTGTATACAGCTCTCCAAATTATAAATAGAAATGTGAGAGGATCAGGCTAAGCGACCTAAGAGCTGTATAAGCACTAAAGGCCAGCTTCTCTGGCCGTGTTAGTTGGTCAAAAAAAAATCACGCTAAACGTACTACTACAAAGTCAGCTTCTCTAACTCAAATCAAATTCACGCGAGATGTATATTTACGAAAAATCAACTTCAACTTAAACATTAAACGCTCTCTTTCATTAATATAACCTCCTTTTTTTAATTGGTTAAAAATTAAAAATTTACTAACCTTTACCACGACTACCACGGCGTGTTGAATACGAATGTAAAGTATCTTCAACGCAACTATCGGCGAGATAAAAATATTTTTGAATCTATAGGTATATAGATATAGAAAATTACAATATACTGGATTTATTGTAATTATGTGTTCTAAGAAATATTTTTATATTACAAGATTTCTACATTATATTGTAAGATACTCTTGTTGCATTCTTAATTAACATACCTCCTGTGTTTTAGCGTTACTACGCTAGTCCCTTTTATTGTGAATGAACTCGTGTAGTTTTACCACGCTATTGTTGCGGTTAAAACGAAAACAAAACATTTCTTGATTATTTTGGCTTATGCTATGTTCACGACTAGTATAACTTAGGTAATTGGCCACTGAAGATTTTTTTTATACTTAAAAGAATTTTATTTGGAAACAGAAAAAGCAAACAAAACAAAACTTACAAATTAGATCGATAATAGCTGCAGTACTACAAACTGTATCGCAGCTATTAACGTCCATCTCCGGACGATTAAGTACATATTTCTATATTTACATAATGTCTAGTTTGAAAATAGATTGTGTGTGTTCTGGAGTAGTATTTGTAAGTATGAGTGAAGACAAGAAACGTGAAGACAGTTAAAGGCATGCCCCAAATGAAGAAACACCGCCGAATCAGTAACGTCTATGTCGAAACCAATGATTCTTTATAGTTATTTAGGGCTATTATGGCAGCATATTATTATAACTGTCTGCCAATGTTTTCTGCTTACAGTACCGTGAGTTGTGCGAGTATAAACAATTAAACATGTAAGGAAACAACAGCTTACTATTATACAAACATTGCGGTGTATGAAGAATGATAACTTTAATTATAAATACAAGACAATGAAATTTAAAATAAGGCGCATAGTATAGTGGTAAAGTCTGCAAAACAATCAACAAAAGATGTCAACAATCTAGTCGTAGAGTGGTTTAAAATAATGCTATTAAAATTTATGTGTATTTAAAACAAAACTAACAGTGGTAATGTAATATATAAGCGTTCAACTTTACGACCTAATACTCGGGGACTCGACCCCCAGCCGACTTATACTAATGCGTTTCTATTTTCGCTTTCTTACGTGCAAAAAACGCTAAAATTTATGCCTGGTGTATGACGATGAGCTCATCACTTGTCTTGACGATCTCAGTAGCTGATAATGAGGCTTCATCACAACGGAAACCATGTCCCAAAGGGTCACAGTGTAACGCACGGACGAAGTTAAATATACCATGTAGATTATTGGGGTACGAATTTTTCGTCTGCTACCGTTGTCTTCCTTCAAATTTCTTCTTTTCTAATTTAAAGACTTCGTGAAATCTCTTGTCATCGACCGCTGGAGGTATTGTATAGTATAATATAATATATACAAATAAATACAATTTCAGTGTACATAGCGCTTAATCAGACCAGGCTGGATGGCAAGATGCCATGAGAACTAATAGTATCTTCAACCCCAACAATTTAGGACAAAAGGGCAGGATCATTCTCATGGAAATGGGCCAATGTACCTTCAAGAGGGTCCAACAGGGTGCCGTAAAATGCAAAAACGAAAAAAAAACTGAATAAAGTAAATAACTTCCACACAGACGAAGTCACGGGCGCAGCTAGTTATGCAATATAAGAGTTGTTGTGACGATGGAGATGGGATCACGGCGTGATGGGGAAATATTTTCTTGCCAGTTTTAATATTGTACTTTTTACGATACTGCGTTTTATAAAGAGGACCACAGCTATAGGGTCGTAAAATATATTTATTAAGGGTTATATGAAGCTTATTATGTCATATTTTTAGATGATTGATGATATTTGAAAATATGAATAGCCATGTAGAATGAAATAACAAGACCGCCCTGAGTTAAGTCTGCTAAATATTATATAAATATTTATATTTATATATATACTCGTATATATTGTAAGTTATAAATCCATAGATTTTTTTGTAATTTCTAAGCAAAAGCTTGAGCATGATGTTAAGTGGAGATGAGGCCTCGATTGCAAGGCACCCAGGTCAGTAAACGCCTATAAACTTTTACAAACGACACACAATATAATGACGCGGTAAAGTTAAGTCTATCCTTTGTTGTATATGGTTAAGGACAGACTGAAGCGCTTAAAAATCATAAAAGTGGGATAACTGTCTTAGATTTCAGATAGTAGCTGTAAAAACAATAAAAGGTACACTGACCATTTACTGAATGACGTGAGATCGTACCATAGTCTAAGAATTTTTTAGCGGATTGGAGTGGAAGGGAGTGAGTGGAGTGGAGTGGGATGGAATGGAATAGAATGAACATTTATTTGTTCGTCACATTTGATTACAACGAAACAAAACAAAAGAAAAATAACAGAAACAAAATTACAGAACTAACGGGACAGCGCTCACAGCATATTTTCAGCGCGGCTCCTCATCCCTTAAGACATAATTTTTGAACTTTAAATAAAAAAATTACTCTCATGTGAAGCGTGAGAAATTTAATCTTAGAATATTACGCCGTTCTTTCGATCCCTTCTGGTGCTATTGCCACGTGACCCTGCCACTGATGAAGTGTCACCATAAGTGGGCTATTAGTGAGTTATTTATTGTTTACAGACTTCAGATTCATTATCTTAATAGGTCTTCTTAATTTGTACTATTACTTCGGGGACGTGACGATGGTACACAGATTAGTTCTAACAAAAAAGTATTTTTGTACTGAAAATCGTGGTTCAGATTAAGCGACATAAGAACTCTGCCATTTCTCAAATCCGACAAAACTGTTGCGGTCATTTTCTCTGGACAATCAGTGTAATTTCGGCACAAAACCAATACCTCATAATATATATTTACCATTAATATGCTTTTTACAATAAAATAAAACTACCCTCACATTACTTCTTTTACGGGCTTTACTCTTCTCTTATGGGTTTTTTTTGTACAAACTAACTTGGCCAGAGAAGCTGGCCTTTACTGTTGCACCGGATAGAGAGGTGGCATAGCTCTTAGGTCGCTACTCTCTTATGGGCGACGGTAATAACTTAATATCAGGTGTGCCGTAAGCTCGTTTGTCCCTTTTTCTATATAATAAAGATGATATAAATTTAATTTTAATTTAAATAAATATGACAATAAAATAATATATAAAAGCACTAACATCATTTTAACCCTCTAGCTATTCGGTTTTTCGGCTGGGATTCGAAACCCAACCGTCAAATCGTAAGTCAAACGTCTACGCCACTATTATCACTGGAATAAAATAAAATAAATCACTAATATTCAAAATAAACGGAAATTGTAAAACTAACCGCAAAAAAAAATTCAGAATCTAAAAAAAGGCTTCAAGCCATATATCTTTCTATATTTTACCTCTAAGTTTATTACCGTAAATCAAACAGACTCTGCCAATGTTTTAATATAAAAAAGATTTTCCTTTACGTGACTAGCCCTCTGTAAATGATAAGGGTGTGATGTTTCTTACACCACCTATTTTATTATGATCCTGAATAAAATCAATGTCTTTTTATACATTTCTTGACAGAGACCGCGATTGATATCCGTATGTCATGAGTTGAATGGAACCTAACCGTGATAGGATGTGAAATTGTTGCCTTACATCGGGCACATATAAGACATGATAAAAATATAATTACAGTGTAATAATATAATACATAGTACGATGTAATTTAGAATAAAATTTTAACTTTAAATGTATAAAAAAAATATTTTATTAAATATTATTTGTGTTAATCAATTTATAACTATTTCTCGACTTGTAACGATCAGCCATTAGTTTCACGGTTTGATTAAGTGCGAAAAAATCACTGTGCAATTTCTTCACTGATCGTTAAAATTGATTAATTACTCTCTTAGTAACTGGAGGCAAACGAGCTTTGGACTCAATTTTTTTGTGACGAGGGCCGTCAGATTAGCCAGTGAAGCTGGCCGGGTGGCAAAGCTCTTAGGCCGTTATGAATGAATCTCTGTTTAGGAGTGAATCCACGCAACGTTCCTCCGGTGAGGGACAACCTCGGCTAGGGCGATTACTCTAGACTCATCGACATTACGGTTCGAGGAAGTCTGAGAATGCCGAACCACGACTCGAACGGTAGCTTAACACGGAATACATTACAGTTGAACTTACTTGGAAAGCCTTTATTTTATAAGGTTAATATTTTTTAAACACGTTTTTAATGTTGCATCTGATATCCTGTGCTTTGCCTTCAGATCTCTAAAAGGCAAATACTGGTTGTTATCTCTGAGAGCTATATATTGTTTCTATCCTTTACATATACATATGATATATGTAGTGTTTATGTACTTGTTCATTATTATTTCTGTTTCTTTTTATGTAAGCCGGGAAACGATATACACAGTTTGCCTATTGTTAAGAGATGGACGGCTGTATTCGACTTCTACAATATATCAAGATAAAACAGTTTTGTTTCCTCTGTCGATTGAAAAAGGTTACACCGAACGGATGCCAATAAATGAACAGTCGAGTGGACTGACCGAACTGCCAATTGTAAGTAATTCGTGTAGACGTTATTCGTGATACACGTAAACGCAAGTAATTTGTGAACTAGAACATTTAAATAAACAGAAACTAACTTTATATAACTATTTTTTTTTTATTTTACTGTGGTTTAATTTAAAGTTAACTTTAAATTGATACAGTCAAAATTGGCCACATCAAGACAAAGCTTTAATCGTTTAGCGTCAATGGCGTAATGTTTTAGGGTACGGTCTACGAGTCGTAAGGTCGTGAATTCGAATCTATTATTCGATTATTGACCGTAAACCATCTCCTAACACAAGACTAAGGTTATTTGGAATGGTTAACAAAAAAAGTTAATAATATTTGTGAAAAAAATGTTAACATTCTCTAAAAAAACAAAAACAAAAAATTATATACAATGATTTATCCAAAGTTAGTCAATTGAATGTCAAAGTTTGTTAACGTCCACAATTTGTCCATTTTATAAGATAATATTGTACTTGAAATAATTCATTCATTCCTTTTCCGTCATCCGTCGTATAAAAAATGATCCAAATAAAACAATTAAATATCAAAGTTTTTTATCTTCCAAAACTTGTCCATTAAATAAAATATATATAATACTTGAAATCATTCATTCATTCCTTTCATTCAGCTGTCGTATAAAAATGATCCAAATAAAACAATTTAATATCAAAGTTCCTTAACATTCAAAATTTGTCCATTAAATAAAATATATATTATACTTGAAATCATTCATTCATTCCTTTCATTCAGCTGTCGTATAAAAATGATCCAAATAAAACAATTTAATATCAAAGTTTTTTATCTTCCAAAACTTGTCCATTAAATAAAATATATATTATACTTGAAATCATTCATTCATTCCTTTCATTCAGCTGTCGTATAAAAATGATCCAAATAAAACAATTTAATATCAAAGTTCCTTAACATTCAAAATTTGTCCATTAAATAAAATAATATTATACTTGAAATCATTTATTCATTCCTTTTATTTGGCCGTCGTATTGAAACTGATCGATTTTTTTTTAAAGAAATCTAACATTATTTCTTTTTTTCATAAATATTACTAACATTCTTATTAACCATTCCAACTAAAATTTATGAATTTCTCCATCCTTTGATCTTTTAACGGAATGATGTTTCGATTTTATTACGGTAAACACCTTTTATTACCGTGAAAAGTTTATTTGATTATACATTTATATTTCTAAAATAGTAATTAAGCTTAAGCTTGTGTTAGGAGATGGTTCACGTTAATAGTCGAATGGTGGATTCGAACCCACGACCTTACGATTAGCGTCAGTACCCGAAACCATTAGGCTATTGACGCTTCAATAAAACATATTCATTTGTAATCCTTCCACAATTTGTCTACTACATAAAATAATGAAAGAAACCTTGAATGCAATTCTAATGACTAGTTAGCGTGGTATTTACCAACACTAAGGAGAAATAAGTTGCAGGTTTAACGTTATTTCCTTCTAGGTCATGAAAGATTTTATCTTTATAAAGTACGATAGAGAATTCTCAGTATTAACGATGTATTTTTTCTTTATTTTAGACATGGTAATAAAATTTATGCAGCGGCTTCCACTGCGTCGAAGGGTCAACACGATCGACTGCAGCGAATGTATTTATTTATTAAATCTTTATTTGCTGCCAGCTAATAATTTATCTCCATTCAGTCACTTATCCGGCGAATCGATGAAAAGACAAATTTGGAAGCTATTTTAGAAATATAAATGTATAATCAAATAAACTTTTCACTGTAATAAAAGGTGTTTACCGTAATAAAATCGAAACATCATTCCGTTAAAAGATCAAAGGATGGAGAAATTCATAAATTTAAAAACTCTCAACATCAAAGTATTAAGACAGGGCCCACCAAACCTCGGCCCGCTGGCGAAATGAGGCTTCCGGGCGATTTAAATGCAGCCCATTACGTCGCATCCCTATACTGTTAAAATAGTTGAGAATTTATTACAAGGTTATCAAATGTAAGCTGTAAGGTCTTTAAACAAAAAAAGTTTCATAACGGTTCATACATGACGGTGCTATTACTGCGTATTTTGCATTGAAGTCAATAAGAAAAAGTTTCAGCAATTTTACGTATGATCAATAAAAGTGTGTTTACATTACACAGAGTGAATAGGTATTTACTAAGCTAGTGCGACTTTGCATCCAGGACTGCATTTCCAGTCAACATCAGGTGGGATCGTGGTCTAGCATTTTAGTATTAAAAAAAAGACAGACACCACTTGTCCCAATTGAACCACTCAAGCAAAGTCAGGATCGTTGCCAATCGACTATTAAAAACCTCTATTTAAAAGGAAACAAAACGCCAGTCATTAAATGCGAGCTTCTAAGATTTAAATTTTATTGTAAATAACATTGAAATTCCTGTGTTTTGTTGGCCCGTCGCCAGCACTTCTGCTGGACTGCGTGGGAGTGTGTGTCAGGACATTGGCCACTATGGTCACGGTCGATATGTGGGGTATTCACATCAACATTATAAATAATTCTCACGTACTGAAAAAGTGTTTTGTCTTTATTTCTTTGTATGTTGATTGTCTCGTATTAGGACAGATTTTAAAAATGAAAATTTAATATAAGTAAACATAAAAGAAGGTTATTAACACTTATGTCTATTGCTTAAAATTTAATTAACATTAAATTATTTATTCCAGGTGTACGGGAGTCAACCACTGCAATTTTTTGCTAGAAGAAGACTTCCCACCTGCAGTCAATTGGCCTCCGGGAGTTGTCTCTATTAAATATGCCTGTTTTGATGGTGAGTTATGCTATATACATTATCCCCCCTAACACGGTAGACTCGTTCCGCGTTATAGTAAAACGCGTTGTAGGAGCATTCTTGTATAACGCGAGCCTGTATAACGTGTTATGTACAAATGATTCACGTCTTACTTTTCTTCTTAAAGCGGGTTTAAATCGAATATACGCCAAACTAAATATAAACTGTAAAATCACTATAAATTTCACAGTAATATTTCTTAACGTGAGAAAAACCCGCGTTAAATGAGGGAATACCCGTGTTATACGAGGGATTGATAATATATCGCGTTATAAGAATACCGTATTATAGTGTACCTTTATTTTACAAGCTCTCTTCGAAACTTTATCTCATGATAATTTTCGTGGACTTGAATAAGATGTGATACGAACAGTGGTACTTATATGATACATTAATGACTTTTAATCAGTGTTAATGACTAAGGTATACCATAAGCTCTAGCGAATGTCACGAATTTCTACCCACTTGACCACCCACCCTCTTTAGTAGGTGTTTATCTGTTCTAATTGCATCAACATACTTTACCCGAGAATTAGATTAATATTTTTAGTTGGAAGCGTCCCTTAGCGTGATGTTTAATCGGAAAATTCGTAATTGAATTCGCCCGATCTGTGTGACTACTCGCAACACATGTCATCGGGGGCGTGAAATTGATTTCTACGCCGAGACGAGACAGATGTGTATCATGACGTCACAGGGATCGGGCAACATTACATCTGACGTGACATTGTAAATGGCGGTGTGAGGATTTGTACAAAACAACTATTGTTGTTGCCATAACAGTTGATGGTTCCCTGAATTTGGGATAATCCGAGTTTCGGCAAAATTAATGTTAGCATGTTTAGGGAACGACGCGACGGCTGTTCTGTGACATAAAATTGCATGTACTCGATATATTACTAAATGAATTTTTGGTTTTGTTGTGGTGATGCATTATGATTGATGATGATATTCTTCTCTAGGATCGCTTGCGCTAAGCTAAGCTAAGCAAGCAGTTCTAAGTACTCTACTGCCTTTCGATCGTGTAAAGATGAAAGCCTTCGGGCTAACGGTAATGCCGGCAGCATAAGGCAGCGATATATATATTTAAGATCAAAAGTTTCCTCAGGAAGTTTACTATACAACAAAGTAGGTGCGAAATAGTACTGAAAATTGCAAGTGTCACTTTCATTGGTAAACCGCACCGGGAATCGAACTCGAGTTTCTCGTTCACTATTATATTTGAGGCAACTGAGGGTCACTGAGATAACATGGTGAAAAGAACACTGAAGAATTTATTTTCTCACATAAATAAAACCATTGTATCGATTACCCTTGAAAGTATTCCGAATGGATTTTCAATGGGCACGTGCCTGTCGATTCCACATTTAGGGTAATCCTTGCCACGCGTGAAGGTCAGGGGCGATGCGCCTGTATATCGATTATTTATTGGCAAACTTGTTGACGTTCTGATTGTATTGATGACTTGCACAATATGAAGTTGGTTCATTTGCTGCGATGGAGACAAATATCTTATTTGTTTATAGGAAAAGGATTGGTAAAATTTTGTGTCAAAGCCACAGAACATACAACACTGCCGTAGCATACATAAACAACAAATAAATGTGACTTGTATTTATATTTTGCTATATGTATAACTAAATATATATTCCCCGTTTATCCTAGCTGGATAAACAGAACTAATAAAACGCTGTGCACTTTTCACCAAGCTTTATCCGATGTTGTATCCCTGAGTATGAGACCATCGTCTTACACTGGTACAAATGTCGTTGCGTTCTTAACGTTATTCGGACAATCGGGAATTCGGGAAAATTAACAACAGGAATTCTCTATTTGGTAGTTACCCAATCTTACATTAAATTTCGCCAACCTTTTCATGTATAAAATCACAAATTTGAAGTACTTTACTGAATCTGAAATTTCGTGTTGCTCAAGTAAACTATCCGTCGTAATAAATGATGGGAATCGAAGCGTTATCTACCCGCTTTAGTTCCCACGTGTCATTCTATTGTTTAATCCTACCAACTAACGTAGACCTCGCTCTACTGCTCGTCTATCGTATAAATAAGTACCAGTAAATAGTTTCAACAATATTGGTTTATATTGTTACCGATAAATTGACAAGCTTTACTCGAAATATCTCAAAATTGGGGTGTAGATAATGAGCTGCTACCGCTCTATGAAGGAGACACGTGTTCATGATTTCGTTGAAATACAAAATTTATGTGTTTATTACAAAAAAAAGTTTATATTCACCTAGTCTTATAAAAAAATCGTACGGTTCAAAAAACGAATAAAATCATACAATAGGCCTGCGCTGTGTCTTAGATATACAAACCTCTCTCTCTCTCTTTCTATCTTTACTAACTTATATGTCCTTGTCAACTTCCCTTCGACTCACCCGATCACACTTTTCGTATCAGATATGCCAGCTTACTTCAATAAATAAGCATAAAACTAAAGTAACATAACTTGACAACACGATTAGGACTGTTGGAAAATAACCGGGTAAAAGAAGTGAAATTAGTAATACTAAAGTTGGTTAGGTACAGCCTTTCTATATGTATGTATATGTCCCACTATTGGGCGCAGGCCTTCTCTGTAAAGAGAGTAAAAGGGCTTAGTCCGCCACGCGATGTTCTCTTGGACGTATAGGTTTCCTCACGATGTTTTCCTTCACCGCCGAGCGCGTAGTGAATCAGCACAAAAAATTGCAATAACAATTTTATTGGTGCCGGCACCTGGGATCGAACTCGGGTGCTAGTGTACTATGAAACTTGAGGCGACCGCCCGGACACTGAGCTACCACGGCTCAATAATAATACTAAAGTTAATCGATAAACATAGGACCCTCGAATGTGAGAGATCGTTTTCGATAACTCTAATATCCGAAATGTATTAGAGATTCCATTTTAGATAACATGTTACTTCCGATAATACCATTTGTCGGGGTTGTTCTCTCTGTTTTGATAGTATCAAATAATAAATGAAGAAAAACATATATTTAACAAATGAAATGAGTACACCAGACATAAAATCAAAAACTCTTTTAAAGGAATACTAGGAAAAATGACTATTTTCAACCGACTTTAAAAAAGGAGAGTCAAAGTGAGACTTTCAAAAGAGAAGGTTATCAATTCGTCTGTATGTTTTTTATGTTTAGTAAATAACTTTCGACTGGGTGAACCGATTTTGATAATCTTTTTTATTTGAAAGCTGATTTTTGGCATTTTGTCATTTTGTCATTGTGTCATTCTGACAATGGAATCCATGAGAAAACCATGTAAGTGTTAAATTGGCATCAATTATATGCGACACAAATGGACGAATAACTCAATATCACGTCAATCGATTTCGATTATTAATTATTTAATGGAAAGGATGTACTTTAAGAAGAATTTGATGAATATTTGGTTAGATTCCGATTAATTATTTTTCGTAATATCTTCACGATAATTCGAAAATATAAAAAGTTTAATCCGTTTAACATTTGATTCGATTAGAATTCTGTTTTTTTTTTGCTCGTAACTTGTGAGCAAAAATAAAGGGTCGGTTAAGAAAGATTAAATATCTCGGAAGATAAAGACGCTAGCTAACTGAAATAAATTGTGCATAATAAACAATTAAATATCCTTAAAATAAAATAAAATATTTTTGTCTTATTTTAAGTATATTTAATACTATAATACTAAGTGTTGCCAACACTAAGTCATAAAATTTAAATAAAAATAAAATAAAATACTGTATTATCCAAGTTTACGTAAAATATCCTTTTTCATTTAAGTTTATGTTTATTAAGGAAATATTAATTAAATAATTCCTTTTTTATTTTATTTTAAGGATATTTAATTGTCAATCATGCACAAATATTTCAGTTAGCTAGCGCCGTTAGCTTTCGAGGTATTCAATCTTTCTTAACCGACCCTTCATTTTTGCTGACGGCTATACTTGTCACATACGCATTTATTAATTGATATCATGTAAAAGTTTGAGAACCACTGGTTGGTATCAGGGGCGTACAAATCCCGGCAGCAACAATACACTAGTTAGGGACGTGAATTGTGGCTTCATAAACCTTGGCTTTAGTTTCTGCGGTGAAACTTTGCGGGCGTTACAGCTATCGTTCCACGACCCGCAGATATTCTAATATTGCAGTATATAAATGAAATTACTTGATAAAAAATTGTAGCCGCCGTAGGGCCTTTAGGGCTAAAGTAAACGTATCTCCATTTATTATTCTAGATATGGTATATTTCTTATTATGTTGTATACTAATTGCGCGGTGATATCCGCGATTAAAAACTATATTTTTAATTTTATTTAATTATAAAAAGTAAACTAAGTAAATTAAAATAAACTACTATTTGTTAAAATAAAGCCCCGTCAAAATCGATCCAGAGATCAGACAGATAGACAGACAAGAATTGTAGAAAATGCTGTTTTGATATATAAATAAAATAAATAAATAATAAATAAAATCTTTATTTTCAAAAACAAACAACATATAAAGCAAGTATACAATGCTTGGATCTTCTTTTAAGAATAAAATATACTTGTGCCAGAAGATCCAGCTCTTACTTAATCCTATCATATATGTACCGTTTATACACACATATGCATGAAGTAAAAAACGGTTGTTTAAATAATACAAACGGATACTCCAATTTAATTTTTTGTATAGATTGTAATCTATTTACCTTTTTACTAACAATTATTTCTAAGCAAAGAATGTTACTGACAAATGAGTCAATTTTACCTGTAGTAAATAAATTATTATTTTATAGCAATATAAACATACATTTGCTCCAGTTTAATAGACGCGGGTCAAATTATACATCGATGCTATTACAAACCTAAATCCGGAACAAATCCGCCTTTATTCGATATCGGATAATCCGCACCGAGCCATGTGTCGTGCCCTATCTAGCATGACAAAGATCCTTTGTGCTTGCCTGCGTATAATTTATTTGCTATTTAAGAGCTGTGGTAGCTCAGTGTCCAAGCGGTCTTAAGTAACAAAGTAGGTACAGAGGGTATTAGGAGACCGCTTCCGAAAACGAAGACAGCACTAATGACACCTCTCATGATGGGAAGGAAAAAAATCGACCTTGATAAAAAATCATATTTTTAAAACGTTTATTAGCATTATTTACGGTCCACTAAATTAGTATAGCTAAATGAAATGATATTTTCATAAAAAAAATACATTACTAAAAAAAACAGCAATGAAACACAAAGTCAAAAACGGTTATCTTTAACTTTGAATTTCATTGCTGTTTTCTTTAAACATATGATTTTTTTTAAATCAGGGTCGATGTTTTTTTCCGTCCCATCATCAAAGGTATCGTTAGTACTGTCGTCTGTCTTCGTTTTCAGAAGCGGTTTCCAAACATCCTGTATGTTTACTTATTATAAGCTCCTGTCGCGTCTTTTTTTCCATCCAAAGATGGAACAGACCGCTTTTAGCGATAAGGTAGCCTATTGTTAGTAGTTTACACGAGGCTATTTATTTTTCTGTGTTTTTCTTTATTATAACTGCAATCAATAGTTTTAAATAAGTACACTAGCAAGTCGAGTTTCATTCCCGGTGCCCGCACCAATGAATTTGCTTGTGGCAATTTATGGCGTAGGAATAGATCTTGAGGACACCAGCATATGTTTTAGACAGGCTTTTAAAATTCCACTGAAAATTATAAATGCAATTTATACAACCAGTCCTGACTGTCCGCAAAAATATGTTTGTCTTATTGATATCGACAACTCAAAATAATCTGAACAAATACATTAACCAACACATCAGTATTAGGCCTTGTTTACAGAGCGTTCTATTTGCTACAATTGACAAAATCAACTATGATCTAGACAACGATGATGTAATATCTACGTTACTCACGTCATTCATGCATGACATCGCTACAGGCGCAAAGCTGCATTCGTCAGAGAAGTTATTAGCGGCAAATGTCTCATTAATGGTAAAAAGACATTTATGCATGCTTATTATCTTAGATATTTTAGCTACATAAATTTCTACAAAGAAAAATTCACGTCGCCATTTTACCGCAGTTGGATCGTAACACGGTGAGCCACCCTAAATCCACTTTGCCATTTTTTCTCCGAGATTATCTTGAAGAATGTAACAGGTGGTGAATCTTTTTCACAGAGCTTCCGTCTTAGCGGTGAAAAAAAAATGGCTATGATATTTATTTATGATTTTTTTTTCTTGTTTTTTCATATACGGACAAAGAAGCTTGACGGTTACGTCCTTTGTAGGTTAGACAGTGGTCTTTATCCGCTTTTTACCGAGTTTATTAAGTTATATACGTGTCAGAGGGTAAGCCTATCGCCTTACAACGGACACAGAACCGGTAAACAATTGTTGCATGTATTTTTTATACGTAAGAATCTCAAGATAAAATCTTCAATGGTACTCTCTTATGTTATCTAGACTACAAATGCTGCGTACAATAGGTTATATTATTGTCTGTGTAATAATAATATACAGGCATTAAATATTATACTAATTATTAAACTCATTTATTTATACTATAATATTTGGAGCGTCAATAGCCTAATCGTTTAGGATAGGGGCTGCGAATCGTAAGGTCGTGGATTCGCCATTCGGCTAGTGACGTGAACCATCTCCTAACACAAGCTTAAGCTTATTTGGAAAGGTTACCAAGAATTTTAATAATATTTAAATAAAAATTTTAATAATTTTTAATTAAAAAGAAAAATGTGACACCTTAAACGAAGTTTCATAAAGGCGGTTTCAAAAAGTTACAAAAAAAAATCTATTGGCAGGTGCAATCTTCATCGAAAAGAGAAGATTCATAAGGAAATATTAAAATTAATAACCAATGTACATGTGAATATACAGTATTTTATAACTAATATCCATCTATTAATAGATAGATAATAGATAAATGCAGATATATAGAAACAGGTGAATAAATATATGCAAAGAGTAAATGAGAGATTGTCCGATACGTAATAATTTTACTAATTATAAAAATATAACGATATAAATAATAAAAGTTATTTGCAACAAAGTATTTCAAATACCGTTTTCAATGAGAAAAATAAACAAAAAACTTCTCCCCGGCGGGGAATCGAACCCCGGTCTCCCGCGTGACAGGCGGGGATACTTACCACTATACTACCGAGGATTGTACAAAATAAACTGAAATTCTATAACGTTTTCCTATTAATTATAAGTAAAGCTAATAAGGCGCTAGCATATGTAATGTGTCAATTAAAAATTAAATATGTCACATAATTTGAAAGAGGTCAAGACATACAAAATATTATACTGCACCTACGTAAAGAGTGTTCTCGAATTTGCTAGCCAAGTATGGAACCCTCGGTACAATATCTATATCTCATGTATCGAAGATATCCAGAAAAAGTTTATTAAGTATTTATGTTATCGTTTTCGTTACACCTATAACGAATCATTCGATAGTCAAAAGAGCAACTATAATACAATTATCTAACACGCTCAACATAATTTGTAATGGTATAAGAATTTTTGGAGATTTAAAAAAAAAACATTGTAAGCATTTATTTTTAAATCTATTCTGTGTTGTTACTGTCGTAAATTAACACACGCAAGAAAAGAATCAAAGAATCTTAGTGTGAAATGTTACCTCAAAAGATTTACAGACGCCATAAACAACACAAAAGCGTTCCTTCCATTAATGGCACCGCTGTGATTACTAAAATACCTAAATTATAACGCGCCAACTGTGGACGCACTGGTAACACTGAGTTGACAGTCGTTAAAAAGCACAAAGCACTATAAGAAATAGACTTCGATATTTCTAAAGCTAAATTCGGGAGAAACTATTAGCTATTTATATTGTAATACAAAATATATGATGTGGAGAGCCGTCGTAGCTCAGTGTGTGTTCATCCCTGTTTCCAATATTTTTAATATTTCAATTTACAATGTTATGTTATGAATTATATATTTATTTATTAAAATATATGACTCTGTCACATAAAATACGAAAAATTATTTATCTTACTATAATTGTAATTCTTCTTACTGTATTATCAAAAATTACATATAATACTTTAAATTTTAAATCGATAAGTTTTAATATTTAAAAATTAAAAATAATGGTTAAAACTATAAATCAAACTAAAAATAAAACTAAGTAATGTAAAAAATCGACACCCAAATCACTGCGCTCGCAGGGCAGGGTGCCCAAGAGGCTAACGGCATTTCCCCGTTGAATGGCCAGGCTCAACCCTTGTCCGAAATGCGCGCCAGCCCTTGGTTCCCTGAGGCGTCGATGAGGCGTGCGGAAATCTCCTTGAACAGCTATATAATATTATGTACATCTAATATTTTATTGTATATAATATTAAAAAATCTTATAACTATTTATACCCGTATTAAATTTATTTTATTATGCATTTATTATTAGACTCTGTATAAATGTGCGCGTACGGTAGTAAGCGCATAGACATTGGGTAGTCCTGAGCACCGCTGAAAATCAGCGGAATTTCAGAAGGATACAAAGTATAAAGTTAGTTAAAGTTAAAGTTACAGACTTTATATATGTCCCACAGTTGGGCACAGACCTTCTCTGTAAAGAGTTATACTCTCTTAGGGCATAGTCCGTGTCTTAGAAAAAAAATTCTAATACATGTAGGTTCACGATGTTTTCCTTCACCGCCGAGCGCGTGGTAAATCAGCACAAAAAATTCGAACTCGGGTTCGAGCTAGCATACTACGCAACTTGAGGCGACCGCCCGGACAATGAATTACCACGGTTCATCGTTTCAAATTATAAATACCAATATTTTCTGCAAATAATACAATCAAACACAGCGGCAACACGATCTCGGTATTGTGAGACGGATTACGTTTCAATCCACGAAAGGAGCTTGAAATCACGCACGCATTCACGAGTCAGCTGTAAAAATAATTCACCGGCACTTTTAAAATATTGCCAAAATTAAAACTGTCCAAGCCGAGGTTACCCCTCATGGGGATTCTTGTGTCGGGTTACTAGCGATAGAGGAGCAGGCTAAGCGACCTAAGAGCTTTGACACCTCTCAATCCGTTGAAGCAGTCAAGACCAGCTTCTCTGGCCAATCTTTGTAGTTAGTCATAAAAAACCAAAATGAAAGAATTTATAGAAATTATTTAGTTCACTTTTTGGGCGATATCGAGATATATAAGTAATTATTTTTTTTTAAAAAAAGCTAGCAGTATTTCTTTTTTTTTTTACAAAACATTACTAACATTCTTGTTAACCATTCCAACTAAACTTAAGCTTGTGCTAGGTGATGGTTAACGTCAATATTCGAATGGTGGATTCGAACCAGCGACTTTATGTTGACCTTACGATTCGCAGACCGTACCCTAAACCAATAGGCTATTGACCCTTCAAAATTCTACCTCACGCCGTTATCTTTATACTATATATATTTTTGGATTGATGTACGTCCATTGAAGCCTACAATCTACTAGGTACTGGGTGTACACCCAGGAGGCCTCAATAGTTTTAGTGCAGCCTTCATAAGTAATTTGACTATGGTTACAGATTCCTTAGCGATACACTATTGTAACCGTGAAGTGCAAGTGGCCGATTCCGGACCGGATAGCGAAGGTTACATCCGGACGCCCGGCTACCCGCACTTCTACGTGGGGGACGAATGCCGGTGGCGGCTCAAAGCCAATCCGGAACAACGCATCCGTGTGTCCTTACTGGACGTTAGTCTCAGAAGTGAGTATGTATATTATTATTTTTAACCGAATTCAAAAAAGGAAGAGGTTCTCAATTCGTCTGGATTTTTTTTTACCTCATAACTTTCGACTGGGTTATTCAATTTGAATGATTCATTTTCTAATGAAAGCTGGTGCTTCCAGTGCGGTCCCATTCCTCCATCCACATCTGACAAAGGCATTTACGAGAAACCCATTTAAGTTTCAAATTTGCATTAAGTATTATGTGTGCGACGAATGGCAAATTAGGGTATTTTCCGTATCCTCACTCCAGTGGCACATTTCACAGATATGCGGGTTTCAAATGAAAAACTTCATAGTGGAACCACCAGAGCACGAGAGTAATCAGCTATTAAATTGCAATTAACAAGTTCGTTGGTTCTGGATCAGGTATCGAAGTCTGGTTGGCTACAATGGCCAAAAAATAATGCATTCTTAATTGAATAATTTCATTGTATAAGTGCAGGTAACAGTAATTACATTTTTATTCCAGGTATTGGCCCCTTCGAGGAGCAATGTACGGATTACGTATCCGTGGTGGACTCCAATGGCGAGTCGCTACTCTCCACGTGTGAACAGGTGGACTTGCCTATTCGCCTGACGTCCACAACGGATACTGTGGAAGTCATAGTAGAAGCGAAATCACAAGGAGCCTTCCCGAAAAGGGGCGTTTTGCTGCATTATAAAAGTAAGGAACCCACTTTTAGATTTAATACATTCTTGGTGATATTTAAGAATTGACACGCAAACGTACATATTTTCGCTGAAAAAAAATGATAAATAGAATAGCGCCATCTGTTGTGTTTTGGTAGATTCTCTACTTTCACGAAGTAACTCCGCAAACTAAATAGTTATCCGTTTTACCGCTAGATGGCACTTCTATATTTTTTTGTTTTGTTTAAATTGTGGTTCTAGTAATAAACAACATTATGTAGAAATTAATTAATTAATTTTATATTTGCGGGATACAACATTTAAAACTCATTGAATGTATATAAATTTAAAATTAATTCTAATAAATCCTCTTTTACTTTCTATGTATAATCTTTTAATTTTAGGTCAGGGATGTGTGACACTACCAGCGCCATCTGACGGTTATCTTGTATACCGTAACGACGACGTTGCTCATTACATGTGCAACGTGAACTTTGTTTTCGCGGATACGCGACAGAGAGCGCTAATGCTGTGGTGCTTCGAAGATAATAGATGGAATGGTACAGTTCCTTTATGTATAGGTAAGTATATCGCCATTATGTTAAAGATATCCACCGTTCTATATTGTTTTCAATCGACTTCAAAAAAGAGGAGGTTCTCATTTCGTCTGTATGTTTTTTTTATGATTGTTATCTCATAAATTTCGACTGTGTGAACCGATTTCGATGATTCGTTTTTTTATTTAAAAGCTGGTCTACTTCCTGTATGGTCCCATTTAAATTTGATCAAATTCTGGCAATTGCATTCATCAGAAAACATACAAGTCTTTTTGCCTTAAGTATGTGCGCTACAAATGAACGAATAACACAATTTTACGCAAACCGTTTTCCATGTTTCATATTTTATGGTAAAGGATGTATTAAAAGAGAATTATGATGAGAGTTTGGTTAGGTTCTGATTATTTCTACTTCGTTATATTCCTATGATAATGAAATAGAAAGAGGGCGTCCGTTTGTAATAGCGTTTAACGTTTAATTCGATTGTTGATTCGATTTAGAGTCGGTTTGTCACGTTCATGTCAATGTTGTGTATGGTATGGAAAAGACAGATGCGGCCAAACTATTCTAGTCCTCTCGTCCTCTAGTTTGTTGTACGAATTGAAAGACGAAGTGTTCGGGTTTTCGGGGATGTAAACACTTAAAATATAATTCTTGAACAATAAATATTTTATTTTTTACTTCTTTATTTGCGATAGGTACTACGGCGAACACTGAAGCTATCTAAATGAGGTCTTATGCATTTTATCATCAAAGGTCATGCCAGATTAATTTGACTTAAAACAAATAATACATTGACATAAATGTGACAGTCATTGTAATTTTAAAGTTACACTGAAGTTTCTGATTTTTAGAATAACATCTGAGTGTAAAAGTGTTGATGGAATAAAAATGTGTATCATGATAAATAACGTAACTACAGCGCACCCTCGCCAATACAGTTTCGACGGCTAAGGGTAAGAGTGAAGGGGAGAAGCCGGCGGGAGATAGGGGCAGTTATTTATCAAGTAATAAATTTTCACTAAACGCCGTATAGAAATTAATATTTAAAAAGAATAAATAAAATATTCTTATAACATCAAGTTTTATAACAATTCAAAATAGTGAAGTCATTGTAATTGGTGGGTGTAATTGTTATTTTCAGTTTTATAGGTTAGTGTAATTGTGGTATATTAATTTTGTTTTTAAATAATGTTTAGATCTCATTGAAATTTACATTTTTGAAAATAAATCGTTTTTTTTTTAAAGTAGCATGGCAACAATTTGCTAAAAGTGTGGTTTGGTCTAAATACTTTATGGAATTAATATTTCGAACCCTAAACTCATTAAACAAAAAAAAAATTAAAGAGTGTACGCCAAAGTTGGGGGTCCACGTACTCTATGGCTATTCTATTCACAATTTAAGTAAAAACATGCGTACGTATTACATGTATCTCTAGCTGTCTCTTTCTGGCTATACGCAATGCAGGAGCAAAAGAGTGTGATGACGCGATATTTGTGGGTTTTCAAATGATTATTCACGAACCTCTTGACGGGTAATGAAATATAAACTTTGATCCAATGGCATAGGACAGTGTTTCGTTTGTTTTGTTGGATCATTATTTTCATCGCTTAGCAAAGGGCTTTTGCGTCAACCACGTTTCGGTAAATATAGGAGTATTCCGTCTGTATTCGTCTATTCCGTGGTCAGTCGCTGTAGCGCTGCTTCGTTCGCTGAACGTCAGTGACGATTCCGGGAAAAGAAACCACGTGTCGACACACGAAGTGAGTTTGTTTCCAAAAATATATTTTTTCGAAGTGTAATTTAAATGTTTACATTACGTTTTTTTATGTTTTCTGTGTGATTTAATTCTTTTTTATGTTGTGAATTCTCTTTATTTGATATTGCAATGTTATTTTTAAAATGACACGCGATTTATGATTTTATTAGCAAAATTTAACAAATCCTTGCAATGTGGACGATATAAAAATTGTATTATACGTTAATTTAACTAAATTATAATTTCTTATCTCGTTGTACGTTGAATTAATTTGATAATGGCGTATCAAAAGCGGATATGTTATCGGATCATTTGACATAAAAGTCGAAACTAATAGATGTTAGATGTAGTAATTGCAATGAAAATTTCAACAAAAAACCAAATGTATGGTATTTTCAACAAATGTAAGCAATTGTCGAGGAGAGCGTCAGTTTTGTTTCGAATATTTAAATTTAGCTTCACACCACAAACGTCATTTCGTCACGAGTTCATTACTTTCTTTTTTATTTAGAAATACGCGGATTTTTTTAAAGCTTGTTACCAGTACGTATTTTTAATCTATGCTTTATTTATAAATAGTATGGATAGTTGGCTTAAAGGTCTTGTAACCAAGCCATAAATTAAAAAAAAAATAGTATGGATCGAGTGATCTGTTATTTATGATGGAGAATTTTAAGAATAAAGTTCTTAAATTTCGCCGTTATTTTAGTGTAACGACTTCTTTTGCTAAAAATTTATAAGAAAATTTGATTAAAATTGAATTATATTTATTTACAACTACGCAATAAGTTATACAATGATAACATGGTTAGTGATCCATTAATAAATGTATTGATAACACATTGTATAGATTTTAACTATTACAAGAAAATAATATTTCGATAAAATTGAGATATTTACTACCTATGCAATTTATGAATAAGACACCTTAATATAAATTCTTACATTATTATTCTTACTATATTTCAACTGCTTATTAATTTAATTTAATAAGTAAAAAAAAAACACTGAGGAGTAACAATAATATTTCCAATATTTAACATTAATTAGATATAACAGAAATTAATCTTCATATTAAGTATAAATCAAAAATAATAGATAAGGTTAATCTATAATATTTTCTTAAAGAAAGCTAGCAATATTTCTTTTTTTCGTTTTTTTTCAGACATTACTAACATTCCAACTAAACTTATGCTTGTGTTAGGAGATGGTTAATATGAATATTATTAATTTCCTTTGTGATGAAAATCTATATCTTTGTTAGCACAATATTTTTTGGACAACTGTGTTAAAATTAGCAAATAATGAATACCGGCGACTAGTTATAGTTATGTTATAAGTTAATATTATTCTCATGTAAGTGACTTTGTAAATTGTCTTTTGAAAATTAAAAAAAATCTATAAACCTTAAACCCTAATAATCAAAAATTTGTTATATGAGCGTGTTATATAAATATATGCTAATTATAATTAGTTACATTTGTATTTCTACGATTAATGTCTTTAAATCGCGTGTATCTGAATACTTGATTAGATACTACAAACAGAGAAAATGACAAACTGGTACTTATATATATCATCGTTTATTTTACCATGTTTATATATATACTATTTATTATTTACGTATTAATATGTAAACGTATATTTGACTATATAAGATTAAAAAAACACAAAAAAAAACAATATAGGATACCTGTAACCAAAATAGCGCTAAATAGCATTAATTTTCTGTGTGCGTATATTTTGGTGCAATAAACGATTTATTTATCTATATTTAGGAGTAAAATCATAAACCAACTTCGAATAAATGAAACATACGGATCAAATGGTTTGAGCCCATTGCTTCAAGCCGACTACGATTTGTTGCTTGGAATTGCCGTATTTTCGATTTTCTAAGTACAAAAAATAATTGATAAATGTGCTCGCAACCTGTCACATATGTGACCAAAGCTTGGAGAGAAGCGAATAGCGAAAGATGTCTCTCTACTCAGCTACGGTTAACGTCGACGGACTTATATATTTTTTTAGTGAGTGATGGTATTCGATTGATACTTTTACAATATCTTTATCTTATTCTACGCAAAACCCAGAACATCTTTAAGTCTAATGTGAACAGATACTTTATAGGCTCACGTGTTCCATCCTAGGCTTCTACGCCTTCCATCAAGGGAGATAGAAGCCTAACGTGAATACATTGCTTAATTCGTGTTACAACATCCACTTTCAAGCCACATTTCTTTATCACGCGTCGTCACATTGTCACAGGACCGTATATTCCTCCACTCTCCAGTCGCCCACTTCTTTATAGCGATTGAATGGATCATAAAATTCGATGCGACCTCGACGTGCTCGTCAATCCACTATATTTCAATGTGTTCGCCCTATTACTTTATTCAGTATTTTCCGACGAGCGCGAGTGATAGCAAGCCGTTTTTCTTTTTCGGTATTTATAGAAAAGTTACGCAGTTTCTTTGACAGACATTATTATGGCGCGTAATAATGGTTTTCCTGTTAATGTCTACGAAGATATATGACGTTCGCACACAGATACAGAAGTTGTATTGCCACACATTTTTAATCGACTTCAGAAAAATAGACTTTCTCAATTCGTCTGTAAGATTAATATTATTTTTTAATGCTTGTGCACTTATATTGATTTTATTTATGATGCGGAACTGAACATTCTTTGCCAACACA
Source organism: Meandrusa payeni (assembly GCA_029286785.1). NCBI lineage: Eukaryota > Metazoa > Arthropoda > Insecta > Lepidoptera > Papilionidae > Meandrusa > Meandrusa payeni. The sequence continues at coordinate 14,341,097 of JAGSMX010000012.1, forward strand.
ATCATTATGGTACCGAATTGAACCCAAATCCCTTACAAAAATTTCATTAAAGTCGGCGCTATGAGTGAAGAAACTTTAAAAAAATACAGACTAATTGACAACCTCTTCCTTTGAAGTCGATTGAAAACAGTCGAGGAGCTGTGTGCCACGTTAACAGTTGAATAGGTTTTAATGTAAAGCCTTATGTTTTGCTGACCGTAGCATGAGCAATGGATAGGTATATAGACAAATTCTTCATTGCACCAAAATATGCTAAACAGCATTAAGTTCGCCATGGTGATTATTTACGTCTCAATTTTTTTTATACTAAATAGGCTCACGTTCAATTCATCATTTACTACTATGTTAATACTATTTATATCCGTTAAGGCTTCAACAATTATATTAAAATAAACTAACTTGTTGGTTAATCTGGTGTCGATACAATGACAATACACTAAAAAGCACGTACAAATATATTGTTTTAATTTGACTGTTGATTGTTGCCCAGCATGATAACTTCTGCCGACTGTCATGGTCATTACATTTCACAAAACAGTTATCACAAGGCCGTCGATTTCTTATATATATAAAGAAGATGTATCTCATAGTATTTTAATACTAGCAAAACCATTTGCTTTGTGACAGTGACAGTAAATACGTAGACTGTCCTTACTTACTTATAGTTGTACCTGCGCGTGTTGCTACTCCAATAACTAAAATAAATTTGAAGGAAAGATATTGGGGGACATTTGTTGTTTGCGTTTCAATTCAACTTTTACCGAAATATATGAATTTCGTAGACTCATGCACAACACTATGCTGGAGATCATCACATGATCAAATGTATAGTTTACAACTCTATAAATGAAATACAGACAAACATTTTTTATATAGAAGACTATCATTTCTCTCCGTATTCTTTCTAAATTATTTCAATCTGAACATTCCCTGAAAGTTTCATTGAAATCGGTCCAGCCGTTTCGGAGCCTATATGGAACATACCCACACACTTTCTCTTTTATATATATATATATATATAGATTAGAATTGACATAGGTGTAGGTAAAAGCTTTAAATGTCGTTTGATATTTCTTATTGTTATAGGTGTTAATATGAAACTCGGTATATTGCTTCTTAAGCAACAGAAAATATTTCACAGGTGAAGTGTCAGGTTACGTATCGGACCTCGTCGCTGTCACAAAGCAAATGGTTTTGGTCTCCTTACATATATATGCTATCAGTACATTCTTTCTTAATAACTATTAAGCGTACAATAAAATGTTCTAAGTGACAAAGGTTGTGTCTGATAAGCACGTACACACTATCACTAAGTATCGACCTACCGTGCCGTGCACTCGGGAAGTAGGTTGTCGGATATACCATTGTGTAGCTTTATCAAGTCTCGTGTTAGTCACAAATTCGCGTGTCCATTGTATTTGATACAATACTGACAAATTAAATTGCGGTCAACTTTGTAGGACGAATATAATTATTACACAGAAATAGCATTCTAAAATCACTTCAATATATATCTCATTGAAGTGTCTGGTAAAACACTTAATTTATTTAACTGGATAAATAATATTGCTAGTGGTGTTTCATTATCACACCAACCTATTACCATCATATTATCATTGTGCCAAAATCTGTAATTTCATTTTTCGATATGGGATTTTTATTGATCATTCATTCTTTTGATCATATGATATCGATTTGTTAATGGAAATGTAACAGATTATTTAAGGATATGTACAAGATTAATAAATACTAATAAATACGAGTAAAAACAAAAAACTACAAATCGATTCAAACGTTAAACGATATTACAAGCGAACGCCCTCTTTGCATTTACGAAGTATCGTAGGAACATTACGAAAGAGAATTAATCAGAACTTAACCAAACTCTCATCAAATTACCCTTTCCAATAAATAATGAATCATCGTAATCGATTTTTTTTTTTAATGACGAACTACAAAGATTGGCCAGAGAGGTTGGCCTTGCTACACCGGATTGAGAGGTGGCACAGCTCTTAGGTCGCTTAGCCTGAGCCTATATTAAAATTTTTCACTGAGGAGAGGATCGTAATCGATTGGATATTGATTAATTAGTTTTTTGTCGCCATTTGTCGTGCACATACTTAAACGTAAATTTAATAAAGTTTTATCTGGTTTTCTCAACGATGCCATTGTCAAAAATTGAAATTAAGACCAAATGGCAAAAGAAACTTCAGCTTTCAAATAAAAGAAGAATTGTAAAATCGGTTCACTCAGTCGAAAGTTATGGGGTAACTAACATAATAAAGAACATACAGAAACATTGAGAACCTCCCCTTTTTGAAGTTGGTTGAAAAAGGTTCGCTGCAACTAAATTAAATTGCAAATCTCGTAATGATCTCGACATTAAATCAATTTAAAATATTCTGAAATTCGCAGCCGCGTAATAAAACTGTGGGAGCTGCGGCGGCGGAAAGCCTACCGACTACATTTATTAATTAAAAATAGAAGTGTACCTAGAACAATTTTTGCGCGGCAATTTTTCACTTCAGCTCTACAAAGTACCATAAATCTTCAACGCCTTAATTAAATTATAGAAACATATCAAAAGAGCCTCATAGAGATATATTCATTGAAAAGATTTACGTCTTATGAATACAGTTTTTTTTTATATAACTAACTAATTAGTACCTTAACCGTTTTTGTTGCTTGTTCATTAAATTTTATATATTTAGTTTTATTAACGTATGAATGAATGACATTATATTAATAAAAAATAACATGTACATCACAGTAAAGTAAAATCCACATATTGATATAATACGATATAATTACTAGCGTAATGGGTGGTCCTATCGCTTCCAGATTACCTTTGGAAGTATGGAAATTCGCTTCTATGTGATTATCTAATTTTAATTAATACAGTAATACGTGTAATGCTATAATTTTGGCGATTTTTGGTAAACACATCACAGTGCATTTTTGCGTGTCACGAACTTATGCAGTTACAATTACGAAGTAACAATATTTATTTTTCTCTGTAAAATTTGAGTAGGTATTATAATTGGGATAACATACATTCCAATATTTCTTTCCGATAACTTGGCCTTCTATTGCTTGTGAAACAATTCTTCACCTCAGTTTAAATATATAACAATTATAACTTTTGCGAATATTAGTATATAAAGACTTTTATATTGTTTATTTGATATATTGTATTATAAATAATAATACTCACCTCTTCGAGCGGCAGATAGACGTTAAAGATTTTCACGTTGAATGAGTCCTTGTAAGGTCTGCGAAACATAAAAAAAACATGATCAAATCAACTGCATAAACAATTTAGTAATAGTTTAGTTCGATAGCCTAGGGACTAAATAGTTCAACTTTACGATCTTATAGGAGGTTCGAATAACAGCTGACTAGCATCATAGTAGTTTTATTTAGGTTTTTCCCCATTAAATGGGATCGGTTCACCACCTGTTTTTTTTTAACAATTCTAATTCCCCCGACTTGGATAGGTCGTGGGTATTATTTTTCTTTTCTTATTCTAATCTTACAGTTTTTCTCTATTACAAACAAAATTCATCTTCTTTCATTCTTCTCTCTTATTTCTTTACTTATTACATTTTCTTTACTTAATTAATTACTTGTCTTTCTTTACTTTATTTTCCTATCATATTGCCTTACATGATTTATATTCTATTTATTTATTTACTTGTTTTTGGGCTCTCGTCTCGTTTTGCCTTCGCAATACGAGATGGGATGCTCCTTTTCTTTTTCAGGTTTTGTTCCATTTAATTTCCTTCTTTGCTATGGCTTTACAATATTTTAAAAATCTCCGATTTATTTCTTTATTGCCTACCAGTATTGGTAGGTTTTCTTTTTCTATTTTAATACCTACGTAATTTTCGTTCACCACATGTTACCTTATTTTTGCTGAAAGACAGACTGCGATCGTTCGTTCTGTCGGTTAGACCCTTAGATGTTTATTATTCTATGAAATGAGGATAGACAGTGAAGCTATTCTACGAACAAGACCAATCATAATTTATTTATTTATTCTTTATTCTCACAACTTAAATGGGGACAAGGGACTTAATGCCTAAAGACATTCTCTAGTCTACCAGATGTTGTGTAGAGGCAAAGTAACAAGATTTCAAGATCAAAAAAAATAAAGAATACATATATATATATATAAATAAATAAATAAATAAAAAATCTAAATAATAAGATATATGTATTAATAAATAGATAACTATGGATAGGGACAGATAAGGTAAATGAAATTTCAAGATATGCTATGAAAATTATACGATTAAATCCCGAAATTACTATTAATATTTTCTTTGTTACCATTTAATCACACGGTATATTATGGCAGCAAATAGAATTTATTTATCGAATCTCCGCCACATCTCAGAAATGATATAAGAATCGTCACAATCTGATTATATTTAAGGAAGGAGCTTTTGTGCCCATTTCCGGCTCACAAGCAATTACACAAAAGATCCAGCCATCGCTACCGTCGTCAACTTAACGTGAAAGTAATAATTCACGGAAGCTCGAACAAGAGTCGGCAGCCGCTAGTGATGTGGGCGAACGAATTTGTTTATATCGATACAAAGACAATTTTCAAATTATACTGATGTCAATTAATATTTTAACAACAAAATTATCATAAAATATTAATTTATCTTCGAATAGCAATGTAATTAATGAAATCTTAAGCGTCAATAGCCTAATTATTTAGGGTACTATCAGCAAATCGTATGATCGTAGATCTAAGTCATCGAAATATCTTGTATCAGAAGCTTAACCTTAGTCCAAATAGTTAAAAATAATGTAACTTAAAACCATATAATAATATTTAAAAAAATATTATAAAGAAATAAACGAGTATGCTTGAAACCACACGACCGAAGTAATACTTGTTTATATTCATCTATGTGTATGTATATGTTTATATACGTATAAGATATAAACGATTGTTGGAGAGAGACAGAAAATGTGTTTGCTAAACGTAACTGTTCTCTCGTTCTCTTTATTCACTGACTTATGTCTCCCCTCAACTGCTGTTCGTCTCGCCTGATCACACTTTTCATAACGCACACACCAGCTAATAATAACAAAATATTTCCATTCCATTACGAAGGCTTGTCGAATACTTAATTGATTAAGCAGAGCGTCCGCGCGTAATAGTGTTTAACGTTTGAGTCTATAAATGAAGTCGGTTTTTTGTTCATACGTAAATATAGTATATGTCAAACCGAGTATGATTCCATCACTAGCTGTGTCGCCGCTGTATAACCTCGCGATAATTAAACTCGTTAAATGTAGTCGCGACCACTTCGCAGCGCTGCGTCTGACGGCGCCCTTATTTTGTGACTGTGAATGCCGGTGCCGGCGTCGAGTTAAAAAGTTCACCTCGGTTGAATTCGTTTTATAATAGGTCTCTGATTACAGTTGCGATAGCGCTTCTCGTTTTTAATTACTGTGCAGTTGATATTTTATTTAATCGCTTGTGTACAATATCAAACAAAACCTTTGCGTGTTTCGTTGTTGCCATTCTCAATTACTCGGTGAATGAACCTTGGATTCATGTTTATTTATAATTCATGGCAATAAAGTTAGAATTCTATAAGGTTTATGATTTCATTTTGACACACTAAACTAAAACGTATTGTATTAACTACAAGTAAAACATAGGTCAAATAATCTTTAATCATTTTTAACCGACTCTAAAAAGTAGGACGTTCTCACTTCAACTGTGTTTATCTTTTGACTGGGTGAACCGATTTTGATGATTCTTTTTTGTATCAATTTAGTCCAGATCTTGCAATGACATTCATGAAAAACTATATAAATTTTAAATTTGATTACCGTTTGATTCGATTTTTGAAGTTGGTTTTTGTTTTTACACGGAAATTTAATTGTATATATAACAATAAAAGGAAACTACTCTCATTACATACAAAAAGATAACAATCAATATATACGATGTGATATTGAACAGGTATTTTTACTCTTAACTCTCTTAATATTAAGCTCAAATTTAGTTACACGTGAAAGTGGTAGTCGTATCTGCCCACCACAATAAAAAGTTGAAGTGAGCTTATTTTGATTTACAAAATAAGCTCACTTCAACTTTAACAATAAAATTTAAAGCTGAAAGGATAAATAAAGATTTCAATATCGATATTATGATAATGAATACAACACTATGTATTTATAGTTAAGCAGGGATTTAATAATTATGGCGCATTAGCTAGAATTTTATTCCGTGGAATGAAATCCTTTTATGACATCGTGTTTCGCCCGACCTAGTTGGCGCGTTCCTGTTGGAGACTTCCTCTAGACGCTATTAATTCTGTGTCGTAAAGCAAGCGCTGCTTCAAAAGCGAGAGGGCTCCTTTAGGACTTTTCTATTCACGAGTTTGTCCTTGCACAGCCAGAGTAAATGCAGAGAACCGAGCTTTTGAATAACTTATAGTAGTTTTAATATAAATATGTGTAATTTTCTTGTAAAATATATTAAAATTTATAAAGTTACTGTTAAAAAGTGGTTACTCGAACTTAATTACGACCAAACTAAAGCCATATTAAAATAAAATATGGTTCTTAGTCAAAATATAAATATAAAATGTATATGACATGTATACCTACAGCTATCCTCGAAAAGCAACCAACCGAGTCGTGGTCCGGCCCTCTCGCGAACCTTTGGATCGGAATAATATGCGTAAAACTAACATTCCAAGCCAACGTTACCCCTCACCGGAAGGACCTTTGTGTCGAGTTAACCAGGTTCAGAATAAGCCACTTTAGCCACCTCTCAATCCGGTGAAGCAGTCGCGGCCAGCTTCTCTGTGCATATATGTAATATATATGTACGCAAGTATATATTACATATATGCAAATGTTTGCCAAAAAATGTATGCAATATGCATAGAAAGAGTAAAATAAATACATATGCACACACTCACACACACTAATTATTATTTATTATATAAAATAGATGACTTATGAAACATCGTGGGTTGTAACTGGGGGAAGACACTCTTTTGAAATACAGGTCTAGTATAACCTAGCTCAGGAGTTCAGATTTCTTTGTGTATATTTATGTATTTGTGCGAAATAAAGAGTATCATTATTTGTATTTGTATAAAATAGGATTTAAATTCCTCGAAAGAACATAATGAGTTAGCGTAGATATGGATTGCGGTATATAGTATATTGTGATGGAAGGAAACAGGAAACAGTTGAAGTAAATTCTTATCAATTGATATTTACTGAGTCGTATTATTATAATAGTTGACACTCACACATTATTCAGACAATAGACACATCAGACAAAGTGGTCTGTGGAAGGGAAATCAGTATCCCGACTTGTAGTTAGCTTTATTCTAATTCGCGTTTTTATGGCAGTTTGCCGTTGTTAGCGCGCAAGGCACATACAAGCGCAAACAACACATTGTATACTGTTGTACGCGGCCATGGTCTTGGAGCGTCAGCCTAATCCTCTATTATGATCAACGTAGCAACAGTGTGCTTGAGAGAGAACTTCGGTTTGAGTCGTAACTCTTGGCGCGGTAGCTTATTGGGTCCCGTGTCTGCTATTTGCTAATGACATTTCACCATGAAACCAACCTATTAAAACGAAATTGTCGTAGTCCTAATATCTACTAATTTAATTTTTTGATATGCATTTATGATTATTTGATATTGATTAATTTATTGAAAAGAATATTTGGGAGATGTCATTATGTACGAAATTAACATATAACAACAATTTGAACAGTGTTGGAGTGTCTATAATATGGATTGGTTATCTGTTCTATTAGTTTTAACGTCAAATCAAATATTTCGGTTTTGTGTTGCGTAGCAACGCAATCTACTGCAGTAGTTTTAGTGTATACACAGATAAACATTTTTTTTTAAAATTGAATCCTAGCTCGATAGATTTGTCGCCGCCGAAATCCCCTGCATTTAGTATTTCATGAAAATCGTTCGAGTCGTTTATATTAATTCAATACTCAGATTATATAAATATATAAGAATTGCTCTTTTAAAGGAATTATATTATAGAAACACATTATAGTATATTGTGGGTCATTGTTAAATATATCAATATATTTGTTTAACACGTGTTTTATGTTGTTTTAGAAGAGACGACTGCAGCAGAGGTCGGGAACGATTCAGATTCGGACAGTCCAGTTAAAGATACAAAACTGCCTCACAACGAAGAAAACATGTTAGTCGGTAAGTTGTATATTTTAACTAATTCTTGAATTTGTTCACTTAATTATAAAAACAATTAATAAAACAATATCAATAATACGAACTGTTGTTTATCCATATCCTATGCTAATAAGCATTATTTTGACCTTTTTATATAACATATATATTGGTGTAATCAAGATCTCTTCTATCTATTTATATAATATTATCTATCTAATTGACATATAGTGGTTGTATTGTGTGGTATTGTGTACATAAAACTCTCTCACAAGACAAGTCGAGATAAAAAGTCTCATTAAATAAAACGTTTTTACGGATTTTATTATCACTCATTTTTGAATCGGATTTTTGAATTAGAATAAGATTAAGCCGCTATAAAATCCTCCATAAATAAAATTAAGCAGTGATAAAATATGTAAAAATAGTTTTATTAAATGAGAGGTTTTTTGTCGTCTCAATTTATCTTTTATAAATATTGTTGTATTTATAAATTTATTTTACCATTATCTTGCTAACAATATTTTTCAACCGACTTCAAAAGAAGGAGGTTTTCAAATTCGATACCGTATAACATAAGACTGGGTGAACCGATTTTGATGATTCTTTTTTTTTTAAAGCTGGTGCTTACCGTGTGGTCCCATTTAAATTTGGTCCAATTCTTACAATTGTATCCTTGAGTAAACTATAACAAATCCTGAGGCTTAAATTTGCATCAAGTAAGTGCGCCACAAATGGACGAATAATTCAATAACACGCCAACCAATTTTGATAATTCATTTTTTATTGGTTCAAGAGTAGTTTGAAGAGAGTTTGGTAAGGTTTTGATTATTTCCATTTCGTAATGTTCCTGCGATAATTCGTAAATTCGTAATTGATTCAATTTGAAGTCGGTTTTTGTTTGTGATCGTAAATATACTTGTTTACAAATATTATTAACAAACTTAGTTGGAATGATTAATAATAATTGTTATTGCTACTAAGCTTAAGCTTGTGCTATGAGATAGGTAATGTGTTACAGTCGAATGGAGGATTCGAACCTACGACATTCAGTTTCGCAGACCGTATCCTAAACCATATAACTATTGACGCTTCTCAACATTAAATCATAGATAGATAGATAGATAGATATAACTTAATTGTACACCAAAATTAAACAAAAGGCATTACATAAGCAAGGTACATTTTACAGTTCGTTGTACAATGGGCGACCTTATCGCTGAGAGCGATCTCTTCCAGGCAATCTGTGTATGGACAGGAAACATATGAACAAAACAGGACGATGGTGTTCAAATACAAATATGATATCAAATCTATACATATAATTAACAACCTACACTAAATATACCTACATAAATTATTTATCATTAAATATACTAATACATAAAATATACATATATCATAGTTCCGACGAAACCGATTGATAATGTTGCGCTAGCAAATTTTTAAAAGCAGGTAGGGACTTAGCAAGCCGAATGGAATTTGGAACGGGCATTCCACAGTCTAGTAGGCCGCAATGTGAATGACTTCCCATAAAAGTTTGAGGAATGAGTAGGGATTTTAAGTTTAAGGGTTTCAGAGGATCGTAAGGATAGAGGATTGGATAGGTGGATAAATTGAAAACGTTCTTTAAGGTAAATTGGAGTAGATGGAATGAAGAGGATGCTATAAAGAAGATAAAGGATATGTGCATTTCGACGAAAACGGATTGGTAACCACTTTAGCTTGTTTCGATATTCAGTAACGTGATCATATTTACGTAACCCAAATCATAATTGTTAAGGTGTGGGTTACAAACAGTTTGGATTATTGATATTGTTTTGTGTACAGGATTTTAATAAAAGCATCTGTTTGCAGCCATTGTTATCCCGTCGCTACTGATAGCGGCGCTATTCATCGGGAACGCTTTAATTGTGCTCATCATATACAAATACAGGAAACGGTATGAGTTAATAACACCTTATATTATTATACTACACATCCGACTTATTATCGACTACATACGGCGTATTTATCTTGTAATAAAATAAATATAGGCTGTATTTATTTTCACGTCCTTTTAACCCTATCGCGGTAAACAATGACAGCTTTCGCGGTTCACCTTACACAGAGTTCAAAGACGTGTGAAGTCTGCCAATTCGCACTGGAGACTACGCTCTTATACTCTCTTTACAGAGAAGTCATGTGCTCAACAGTGCGACTAAATAGGCTGTACCGTTACGTCTTAGGTGGCTTAGGCTGAATCTCTATGGTTGGTAACTCGACACAAGGGTCAACCCGGTGGGGGGTAACCTCGGCTTGGGCGCTTACATTTCCGTGTAAGCATCCGGATCCGAGAGTGCCCGAGAGTGCCAGACCACGGCTCGGTAAAGCAACCGGCTTTCCTAGAATAATTAATTTTCTAAGATATTTATTTTATGCTAAAATAATGCTAATATGAATATATCGTACCTTGTCGTATCTTGTATTTATGTATCAACGGCAACAAATAATCGCTTGCGATTGAGACATACAGCGTCCAAGATCTTTGTCATCGTACAATTGCAGGAAGTTAATGTTTTAGCACTGGCTGGGACTATAATAGAGCCCACTTATAAAGCAAGGAGAATATTGACGGACTGATATTTACTAAAAACGGCACTAACGACACGATAGTGAATAGCAATAAAAAGCACTAATGGCCTTGATCAAGGCAGAGATAACTAATCTCCATGTTTCACGGTCCTGTCACACTTTCATACATTTAAACAGACATACATATGTCTTCCATCTTCCAGATCGGCGTTATAGAAATAAGCGTGACGCCGGAAGTACTCGGACATGAATGCGAAGAGGAAATTAGCCATTGCTTGTGCTTACAAATGTACACCACGAATACATTTTCACGTAATTTGTGACAATAATTATAGTAATATATTCAATACGATATATCTAGTCTTACTATTAGTGGAAGAAAAGTATCTGAAATTTATTAGAAATAAAAAATATAATATTTTTAAATAAGAAAATACAAGACTTTATATCAGAAGAAAGTTTCCAAGAATATTCCCTCTGCATCCAACGTCTATTTTATTTTCTTATGTTAATATTTATTTTAATGTGAATTAATATCGTGTCAATCAATTTTCAACCGACTTCAAAAAATAGAGAAAGTTCTCAATCCGACTGTATTTTTTATATTTGTTACCTCTGAACTATTGATCGGGTGAAGCGATTTTGACGATCTTTTTTAATTAGAAAGGTAGTGCTTCCCGTGTCTCATTTCAATTTAGTCAGTTTCAGTCCAGTTCTGACAGTGGCATCCAAGTGAAAGTCTTAAATTTGCTCTTAACTCAATATCACCCTATCCGATTTCTAATATTATTTTATATTAAAAGGTGAACTGTTTTTTGTTAAGTTAGAGTAGTATGAACGTTTTTTAAATTCTATTTCGTAATATTCCTTCGATAATACGATCGAGTGTTTTAGAGTTTGATGAAGTCGGTTTTTTATTTTTACTCGTAAATACTTGTAATAATTAAAATACGACGGTAACTTAACGGACAACTATGATACTTAGTCAATTATTTATTACCTCTCGTGAATAGGGTCTCCCACGAGCCTGCTGTTTGATAATGACATTTCGATATGAAAGCAATCAACCATACTTATAAACCATATTACAATTTATTCGCCGTGGAAACGTCAAAGAATGAAATCATTTATAACCGCGCTACAATTCGTAAAATTAGTTTAATTTTTATGTTTCTTGTTATAAAATAAAATGAAAAAATGAGTAAGTCAATCACGAAAGTGACACGAAGTTTTATAGACTACGGCCGTGCTTGAATTGAAAATAGAAATATACATAAATTTAATGGTGAAAATAGGAAGGTAGCCGCCACAGGGCTTCTTGCGTGTGAAGGCCCTCCACGAGAGAAAGGTAATTCTAATATGCTTATTTCTTTATACAGGAAAACCGAGGACCTGGAAGACGAGTTCAACACCATTCCACTGAACGTCAACGGGATGCACAGCGCGGGAAACGCCGTGTAGCTTGCTCTGACGGGTACCTTGCACGGAGGTTGCCTACATCAAAATATTTGTATCTGTCAATAGCGAAAACCCCAGTAAAATAGCAGTAATTGAATTTAATTTTGTATTCACCTCGTTCAATCACAATATCATAGACTTCCTGTTAAGCTGTGCACAGAATTTGACGATATCCAATGCTAAACGTATGCAATAGTAGTTTCTTAGAAGTAGAATTTTAAAGGCCGAACATTTTGCTAGAATCAAAATATTCAGTAGAAGTTTAAGGAATTATGTAAATAGGCTAAAAGTAGCATTGACATTTCCTGCCAATCGATTGTCGTATGCAACCTCCGTAAATAAAAAAATCCTTAGCCGTAGACACAAGCTTAAATCGTCCCCTCGCTTAGATCTTCGGTGTGTCTACTGTGTTAGGCCCTATTCACATTAACACGCGTACTGCGGTGCGTCTTAATTGGCAATGAAACGAGGCGCGAGGGACTTAACCTACATTAGAAAGTTTTGTCCCGTCTTTATTGGAGTTTTGGGCGGTACAAAGATTTTTGTTTTAAGCGAAAACACATAAATGTCGTTTCATTTTAGTTGTACGGTTTTGTTGCTGCGAAAAGAAGTTTTGGTCGTAGAAGGATATAATGGCTGCGTAACATCACAGAGTGAACCAGAATTGCGAGTGCCGCCCATCTGTTTCGCATCGCAAGAGAGAGAGTTATGGTGAACTGACTGCCAATACGAAAGCGAATAAGTTTTAATGATTCTTCACCGCAATCGCATATTCATTGTGAACAGGGCCTTAGTCCTTAAGTTACCATATTTATTTGTCAATAGTTACCTTAAATAATTTCAAAAACAGTGACTTCATAATTTGAAACGTTTTTTAGCATTAAGTATGGACTGATAATGATATTTAGTAATCGATAAAGTTGCTGTTATAACGTTTGCAAATGTGACACTGCTTTTATTAATCAGTCATAGGTTGCCTCACGTTGAACTCTGACTTAGTTTTCGTCTTTGAATTGTTAACGTTTTTGTATTCGGTAAATACTGTATAGACTCTGTAACGAATAAAGCACTATCTTTAACTTGTTTTATGTTTATTTTCCTTCCTAAAAAAAGAAGCTCTAACGACTTTTTATTCATCCAGGGTAGACAGATACCAGGATCCGTATTGCATCAGAGTGGTCGATATTTGCTGCCTTCAGTAGTCTTTTTAGTTCATTGATGTCACCATGGTTGACGTATTTGGTTATTATGGAATGATAATTGGTGTGTTTATAATAGATCGGTTTTCTAATTAAACGTTACTAGCAGATAGGAGGCTCGGGGCACAGTTGCAATGGAATTCAGTGACTTTGTTGGTCCCAAATGAGACGGGATAATGCCTTCTACCTAGATGGAAAATGTAAACCAACTTTACAGGCTATTTTTTGTAAAAAAATAGTAGGTGGGTGAAGTAAAAATAGATTAATAATAAATACTTATGTAGGGCACTATCGTGACCACAGATAATGTATGGTAGACACGAAAGAAGTAATATTATTCACACAGTGTGCGGACAATAAAAACGACTGGCGTCCTTTGCCAGCGTGCTGATTGCCGGAAGTTGATCCATTATCACTGATTTGTGGGTTTGGCCCTCGGTATAGGCCATGACAACTATTTACAAATGTAAATACAAAGACTGTTTCAAGTACCGTGTTTGATTATATATACATAGACCAGCTAGACTTGCAATGAACGGTAACTGGCAATAGATAGGTTACATAGAACATTCTACCTTCTCGTCAACCTCTCCAAGTCAATGTTTAAGGGATAGACCAAAAAATCGAAATATAGGATTTTTAAGTTATGGAGGGACAAGTTTTGCAAATATGGCTAGTTATATTATTTGGACCAAATTTTGGCTGAAAGTTGGCTCTGAGTTATATGTTTGTAGCAAAGCATATACTGAGACAATCCCATTTTGGTTCAAGGTTTTATTACATTTTTTGTTAATTGTAATGCTTTGGATTTTGTTCTGTTTTTGTTTTACATTTTATACTTGTTTGGTTGTCTCCTACTACACGTATTCTATCCTACACGTTAACTGAACTTATGGGTATTTACAATGGGTAAGTCGATTAGCAAAATACCAACAATATGTAAAAGTGATACCTTGTCTAAGCGGAAGTATAATGAAAATCTGAAGTAAAATAAATCACAAAGTGTATAAAAAATTAATTAAATACAATGGACCAGCCAAGGCAATTCTAGAATCTTTTTAACCTAATCGGGATTGCAGAGGAATGAAACGTAAATGACTAACCGATATGATTAGGTCCTAAATGTAATAGATAATGTGGTTTTCGTTATATACTGGACACAAATTGTAGCAATTGTTACTTAAGCGATATCAAATAGAAGCAGAGCTAATTAGGCCTTTTCCTTTTTTTAATCGTAGTTTTATTTTCAATTTTTTCTTTATTTTTATTTCATGAAGCAAAATATGGTAATAAATAATAAATAAAAGTCTTAGCTTTTTGCCAATACATATCTCTTTTCGCGATAGACTATTTAAGCAGTTTTAAACTTTCGTACGTATTAAAATTCCCTCCTTTACTTAGCTGCCAACACAATAGTTAAAGTTTACCAACGTAGCTTAAAGCCACTTCCGACATTTTGCACACAATCCCGTCTTTTATCATGTCCAAAGTTTGTATAATCTCTTTATTGGTTTTATCTCGATTTAAGATGACCCAAGTTAATTAAATGCAAGACTTCCTCTCCTTGTTCAGTTTAGAACAATTCTCCATAGCAAAATTGAAAAGAATTTTTCTCATGTACTCGTATGTTATATTTAGATCACAGCCAGCTTAAAGAAAAGACTTATTAGGAATGATATATTTCCAAAATACTATCAGGAATTGAAATATTAAGAAACTTACTTAGTGTTTTTCAACCGACTTCAAAAAGAAGGAGGATCATAATTCGTTTGTATATAATATTTTTTAATGTTTGTTCCCTCATAACTTTGCACTGGCTGAACCGTTTTCGATGATTATTTTTATTTGAAAGCTGGCGCTTCTCGTGTGGTTCCATTTTTTGACCCCACAACATAGACTATGTGAACTAGTAACGAGGTCGTAAATACAAAGACTAAACAGTCTGTTTCAAGAAACGTTTGTGATTAATTATAAGCAGACCTGCTAGGTGTGAGGGGATAGTGATAGAACATTCCAACTTCCTGTATCGAAGGCTTCTTTCCTGTTAGCTTGTCGGCTTAGAGAGACTAAATGTATACAGCCAAAGCTTAATGCAGAGCCCAAATCGTAAAAGTCTCAGTTATGGAGGGGCAATTTGCGCGGGGTTTGGAAGATTTTTTTTCTCATAACGGATGGAAGAATTTAGTAACTCGATTTAGTGTCAAAGGTCTCATGTACCCACGATTCAATTGCAAGTGGAAGGTGAAAGAAAACGATGTAGTTCTTTCTCTGTCGAGCCGTGGAAAATCAGCACTTAAAATTTAATTCCATTGATGCCGACACCTAGTATCGAAGCAGGGTTGCATTATGAGACTGGAAGCAAAAATATGGACTGAGCTGCCTTGAGGTTCTAAAAGTTAGTAGTGTAATAGAATTTCCTCAGTAGCGCAGTTGAAGTTAAGTTCCGAGACAGTAATCACAGGGATTGTTGGCCGCAACTGTCCCACTGAATATCAACTTGTTCAAAGTTGCATCGAGATGCGAAATGCTGCCGTCTCAATTATATGAATGTAGTACTTTCGTTTCAGTGCTCTTGTGGTTTTGTTCTTTGAATGCACAAATTTGCTAATAAGTTCATACTTTTGATTAATACGTGTGTCTTATGACGTGTTACTAAGTCTACGGTTGCGCAGAGGTTGAAGGTGCTGTTAGTAAGCGAACTTTGCGAAAGGAATATTTTCTTGAACGTTTCAAGGAAAGTTTCACAAAATGTTACTTTATTATTACGTGTATCATAGAGCAGCACGTTCGACGGTTATTAATCACGCAGTTTTAAAAGAATGAGCTTTAGGGGTCGATACAAGACATTGCTTCTCAACCGTCAAGGGCAGGGATTTTAACTTGACTGTCTCTTCACGAACGCTAATTTTATTTTTGGTTTTGTTGTTGTTTTTGTAAATTGTGTTTTGTTTGCTTGATTCACGTGTTTTAATTGGTATTATATCGTTTCTTTTTGTGTTTATAACTGTCATTTTAAATGTGTATAAATATTTATAGATGTATATATATATTTTTTTGTTAGTAAGAGCAAGTGTCAGGACACTATCGGCTTAGGAGGAGATGAATAGATGGGGGAGGGGCCGCGCGGTAAACCAGTGTTATGGGATACTTTAAAAATACGTTGAGCGCTGTCCCATTTGTTTACGTCACACTACGTTATTGTGACTTCCGTTTTGTCATTTTTGTTTCCGTTCTTTTTTTTTCTCTTTTGCATGCATTTGTTTTGTTTCTTTGTAATCACACGTGACCAAACAAATAAACTTTTATTCTATTCAATATTATATACCATTTCAACTAAGCTTAAAACTTGTGTCTGGATATTGTTTATGTCAATAGTTGATAGTCGAAAGGTCGATTCGAATCTATAACTGTACGTTTCGCAGGTTGTAAACTAAACTATTAGGCTTTTGATGCTTAAATATGCTACATATACTATGCTATTAGTTTATTTTGCTTATAGAAAGAAGAAATTCGCAGTTACGAGTTAAATTAGTAAGAGAAAAAATATATTTTAAAATTAGTATTTTGAACACCTACCCACCACCTCCCATGGCCCCACCAACCTCGCGGTTATATGGGCCGAAACGCGGGAGGGTACGCGTGGTCTGGCCGTGTGGCCCCACACGCACCTTCTTGACTCCCTACAAGTTCTTTATCAGGGCCTTTCTCCACCGTTCGGAGCTCAACCCCTTAAGGGGCTCTACGGCACGCAACATAAGAGCTCGCTCGACGGCGCCAGACGACGAGCTTTTTAACGGGTCCTTCGTTATTCGTCCTTAGTATTTTGAACAGTCGAATAACACACTTCGAAGCTCTAAAGTTTAGACAAATACGGGTCTCTAACCGTAGTGAATTTCGTCCGGAGAATAATCGATGCGAATCAAAAGTTCCACCTATGAATCGTGAATCAGACTGTCTGGAATTGGAATACCAGGTAAGAATGCTGTATTCAACGCATCTTAAAGTTGTAAAGTAGTTCAGTGTTCCGTGTTGCATAAGCCGGAATAATTGTTAGTAACACAAATAATATAAGTACCATGTGATAGAATGGCATAATAATAAAATAAATCATATTGCACTGATCATTATTTGAACCTATTGATTCTGTACTAGTCTAACGATCATATCTTCCATTACTTATTCTACTTATTGCACATTATCACGTGTAAAACGTTAGATATGCTAACGTCACAGTATTTAGAAAATAAATAATAAAACGACAAAAATGAAGAGATAAACAATAATAACTCACGCACTTCACGACTTCATTGCTTTACCAATTACTTCCGAAGTACTCCGGAGGGTTTCACTGAAGACAACTGAGCCAAACTCCGTTAGGACCGCCATTCTACACTCGGTTTCGTCACCCATTTTTTTTGTTAACGTCGGGGAAATCTTCAAGAAGTCGGGTAATCTTCAAGAAGTCACGCCATCTTAAAGTTCGTGGTTAGGTGAGGTGATAATCACTAAAATCCCCCCTGTGGCCCTTCCTCGATGCAAGATGAGGGGTTTCGGGTTCTCCAGTGGAACGCACCGGAGCCCCTGTGTACTAAATTTGGCAGCACGACCCAGGAGAGGTTAATCCCTCCCCCAGCACCCTGCATCGCAAGGCGACTCGGGCCAGCCAATGTCACCTTCCCGGGTCCACTGCAGCGGACGACAAAGATCGTCACGACTCCACTCCGAACCCGATTATTGATCAGGCCATAGAAAAAAGTATGGCTGTCTGAGGCCATAGATAAAGCGCCAGTATTGCCATTAAGTTGATTGTTGCCCAATAATATCATTTACCTAACCGTCGCGTGTAATTATGTCTTGGTGACTAGTGGCTTCTTCCACGATCGTATAATAATTTATACCAAAGTATAATAATTTTTTTAGTTTAAAAGAACTTTACATTTGAACGTTCAAGTAATGAAGTAATGTAGTCAACCCTTCCATAATATAAAGTTGATAAGAAATAATATGAAAAAGGTCTTCAGTTTTACGGACCACTCGTTTCTTATAACTATTATGGCATAAAGATATTATTACAACAGACACAGCAGTTATGCCACAATAAATATGCCAGAATTAACTGAGTGGGATTTTCTACGGCTGCAATTGATTACTAGTAATTTGGCAAACGTGTGGCTGTGACATAAAACATATAATAATGTATGAGGGTATTAATTAACGATGATTTAAGGAAAGATGCCTGAGCGTAATTATGCGTACTCCGCTTAGAAAGTAACTTGACTGTTGCATTTCATTACTACATAAACTAATTGTCGTTATAGTCACTAGCTATTGATTTGGAGTATGGTTTACGGAACCCGAGGATGTCAGTTCAAATTATTAACTTCAACCTGCTAAGCTTGTCGTGAGGCGTTTGCGTTTTGTTTGCCGTCGTAGTTCAGGGTCCAGGCGGTCACCTCAAGTTCAATCACCGGTGCCGTCACCAATTAAATTGTTAGTTGCAGTCCTAAGTGCTGATTTACGTACTCGACGGTGAAGGAATACATGTCATAAAAAAATTCTAAGGCATGTGAACTGCCAATCCGCACTAGGGCTGCGTGGCGGACTATGTCCTATATGTATACTCTCTTTAACGAGAAGTCCAACAATGCGACATATTTATATAGCAGCTGCGTGTTAATTTTATAATCTATATTCGACATCGCAAGACATCAATGTAAACTAGAGGTATATATGTATAGTCACACTCAGTTTCTTTCGCTGGGTAGGGTATCGACTATCAACTGCTCAAACTCTTCATAAATGTTGATAGAATATAATATTTGTATAGAAATTAATAATAAACTTTAATACCAATGAAGAAGGTATAAATTCCGCTATTGAATATTAAATTCAGACACATGGCACCGCACAAATTGCGACTTGACACGTTACTTCGCTTTTTTCACGTAATTACATACAGTATTAACCATACCGCCGTATAATCGTCGTGCATTTAAATATTTTGGAGGGTGACAATTGGATCGTAGAACCTCTTAGCACCTGCCAATTGCTTGTAGCACGAACAAGTGGTTCCCAATAATGAATAGAAATGATTCAAGCAGAGCGAACTCGGTTAGGTCGGGATTCGTCCTCTGGTTAGGCTATGTAACGTTACGTTAATTATCTCTTTCTACTTTGAATGGATTAAATACTAGATGTTTACTGACATAGGGCAATAAAATTAGCCTAAGTTACTCCTCAATACATGAGCTATTTTCCAATG
This sequence comes from Meandrusa payeni, assembly GCA_029286785.1. Taxonomy (NCBI): domain Eukaryota; kingdom Metazoa; phylum Arthropoda; class Insecta; order Lepidoptera; family Papilionidae; genus Meandrusa; species Meandrusa payeni. The sequence goes on from JAGSMX010000012.1 coordinate 14,360,801, forward strand.
AAAGTTCCGGAACAAACAGGCAGAAAAATTTAAAAAAAATGTTATTTTGATGTACCGTATATACATTCATATGCATGTAATAAAAAGCGGTTATTTTAATTTTAAAATAGACTCCAATTTGATTTATTTGTATAGACTTAAGAGTCTTTCATTATAAACATATCATTAAATTTAACATAATCATTAATTATATTACGAGTATTAATTCACAAAAATGAAATGCCTCAAATCTTTATGATACGCAAATTAGCGCACCCTGTAATCTTCTCTAATGAGACATAATGCCAAGGGCTTTAGCTTCAATTAATTGAGATTTCGTTTAATGGTTATTAATTAGAGAAAAGCTATAAAAAGCTTAGTTTTGCGCTGTAATTATACGCTTTTTATGTTAATTTAACGGCGGGGTGAAAATGAGTACATACCTTTTGGGAGACTACAAGATTAACTTATAGAATGGAATGGATATTCCGTTAAAACATACAGAAATTCAGGAGCAATCTTAAGTACATCATTTGAATCGAGTGCGTTTTACGAGCGATCTCTTTTTATTTCCGAATTATTGTAGGAATATTACGAAATAGAATTACTCAGAAGCTAACCAAACTCTCAAAAATTCCTTTGCAGTGTACAAGTACATTCTTTCCAGTAAAAATGTATTATCGAAATCGGTTCACGTGATATTGATTTATTCGTTCAATTGTCGCGTATTTTAGGACTTATATGGTTTTCTCATGGAGGCATTTTCAGAAAAGGGACCACAGCAAAATCAGTTCACTCAGTCGAAAGTTACGAGTTAATAAACAAAAACAAACAGACAATTAGATCCTCCTCCTTTTTTTGAAATCGGTTGAAAAAATAAGCTCTCACATCCCTTAGCGGAGTAGACAGAGACAGCTGTCGCTGTCCAGTTTTCACCAAACTTATCAAGTCCCATGCTTATTACATCTCCAATCACCAGGCACAAATTATTAGCAAGTGACATTTTTTTAAAAAATTCAAAAAACGACAATTCATTAATACGGGTCGACTGGTATTTGAGCCTGTAACCATCAGATACCCCTTAGTCAGTAGGCCATCACTGCTTTTTAAAAATAACTTCTAATTATAATTGCAGCAAATCACTTTCAAAAATGTTTTCCTAGAGTGTTTTATCAGTAAGAAATTAAGAAGAATTTGAAAAGACTACAAAGTTGTCTTTATTTCTCATTACTTCTAGCTCAGTAGTACGTATCGATTTTAACTAGATAAGAATTGTTCTCTCTTAGAAGACATCGTTAAGAATTTGACTCAGTTACACTTCGCCGAGTTTCCCGAGTGTTCAATTTGCTTTCTTGTCTTTATTCATTAACAACGCGCCGACTACTAGTACAACGAATCGGAGGAGTAATTCTAATATAAGATTGAGAGTTCCTGAAACAAAAACCCCTTTACTATTAATTATTTAAGCGTCCTTCACCTGATTTGGAACGTTACACTGTTCCACGGCAAGATTGAGATAAGAAGATAAATTGACACCTTATAAATAAAAATAAAAATGTATGTACGCGCATATCTTCAGAACTACTGCAATAAATTGGATGATTGGTGAGTCAATAAACATTAAAGAAGAATTTGTTTAATAACTTAATCTATTGATGAGACCTAAGTTTAATACTGGACTAATTAAAAAAAAATAGAAGTCAAAAAAAGTAATAAACAAATGCTGTGTAAATAATTAAAAAATAAAACAAACTTTTTAAATTGTTTCCGTTTTCGTGTCGAGTAAGGGTGCTAAAAACTGCCGCGAGCGGGTCAAGTAACTCTTAGAGGAGATGAAATTTTGCGTTACAATGAAAATATTTTTAAAACATTAAAGAAAAATAAAGAACCCATTTTTCATTATGTTATCGTTTAATTTCATGAATTATAATATTTTCGGAAATCCTTATATTTCTGAAATAAAAAACAAAAATATCTTGGCATGAGACGTTTAGCCGCAAGCCACTTAATTGACATAAGCAATTTCTTTTTAATTTATTTCTTAATAATATAAACAATAAGAAAAATTACCTCAATTTTTTTTATTGTCTCAATAATGGGGCGAATTTGTGTTGGACGTTTGTAACGTGAAACTCAATTATTTTATGGACTGGCAGAGAAAAAGTTAATTTACTTTTAAATTGATAAATTTTATTTAGATAAATTAATGATCAATTGCTGTTTGTGACGGTGGGTTGGAATCCTATTTGCTTTATATTAAAGAACGTTTGTTCGTTATTATTTATTAGATATATATATATATTTTTTCATATATATATATATATAATTTTATATATATATATATATATATATTTGAATTACAATTTGTACTCGTAATTTTAATCAAACAGTAGAGATAGATAGATAAATCCTTTATTGTACCAAAGAATATGTACAAAGGCGAACTTAATGCTATTTAGCATTTTTTCCAGCTAACCTTCAGTTGTTAAGAGATGCGAGGAGTGACTGAATGAGTGAATGGGAGGATTAGAAATCGGTTGTTAAGAGAAAAATGGGACTTGAAAGAGGATGTTGTGACTAGAATAGAGGTGTTTGGGCAGGTGGAAAGTTTGAATGAAGAAAGAGTGTGTGCCTTACGAGCAGAGATTGCATTTCCACTTAACAGCAGGTGGGACTGTAAACAAGCACTTGCTTAGAAAGTATAAAATAAAGAGTAAGTAGGCATTGTGCTAAAGTCTGCAGCTTCATAACTTAATTTTCGTTGGCGACCTACGTCATGTATATACACTTCATCTTGTGGCGATTACATTATTCAAAAGCTCTTTCACGTCCGTAAGAGAGATTGTACGGCTATAACTTAGTTAAGTTTGCGAGCGTCACATGGCTTCTAAAGTTATTAAATACTTGAAACGTTGAAAAGTGACATTGTTTCAGGAGTGTCATTTTTACAAGTTAATGGAATACATAAAAAAGTTATATTTTTAGCATGAAAAGTTTACCTGATGATAAGTGGAAAATTCTACCTATGGCACATATGTTACATTGACAATAATTTTATTGTATTGGCGATGTTTCGGTTCAATGATAAAAAGAAAATATAAAATCAATAACACTTTGTCGATACTTAAACATAAACTTAAAAATGTGACTCTCCCTGACATCTATTGGCGATTATTTTTTTATTAAGAGCAACTTACTGCTTTAACAATACAGTAACACTTGATGTAACTTCCAAAAAACACGATTTATCAAAAAATATAGGAAAACTCGATCTCATCCAGTTTCTTGTCGTTATGCCAAGAATCGTAATTTACTAACTTGATTGATTTTTTGAATGGTTAAAAATACTATCAAACGATATCATATTGAAATGTCAGTTGTACGCCATCGAAAAATCATAGATGGCACAACTGTACTATCAGATGAACAAAACTAGCTAAATCTATTGTAATGTTATTGAACGTTCTTTTTGACACAATTGTTAGAGCAGACTTGGAGTCAGGGGTATTCGTTAAGTTAAAGGATTTCGATACTCAATGCGTCAAAGTCAACTGCAGTGCAGCGATGATAAAATATGTGAGTACATTTTCTATTGCGGTTTGCGAGCTCACAAGTGCTATTTCAAATTCTCGTTAACGCCCACCGGAGACTGCGCTGGAAAATTGAAACCAATGCACGTCTGTGTAACCTATTGCATACATATTTCATGAAACACGCCTGTAAGTTTTATTTGAACATGTTACGAAGTCCGCTCTACGTCTATGAGACGTGAAAACTTAATATGTTTCAAAATTTTAGAAATAATTGTCTGGTTTTTTCGCAGTTATCTGCGCTAACAATTAAAAATATCCGTCTCCAAAACTAAAATGAGTTCTTAAAAATATCGTAGAGGGTCTAATTTTTTTATTGTTTTAAGTTAAATACTCCTATAAAAAAATGAGATGGATTTTTTAATAAGTTTTGTCGAAGTTTCGAAAGTTATGCAGTCACCTACCCTTGGACCCACCGTTGGACGTTGAATTACAGTACATCCTCTTTACAAATGTATACATATACATATGCCCCACTGTTATGCATACGTCTCCTCTGCAAAGAGAAGACAAGTGCCCAAAGAGAGTATAAGGGCATACACTCGGCCATAGTGTGGATTGACCGACTTCACATTTACATATATGACAATTTTCTAAGACGTGTAAATTTCCTAACGATGTTCACGTTCTCTGCGGCGTGCGTGGTATCTCAGCACTTAAAATTGCAACAAATAAATTGATTAGTACCCGCACCGGGAATCGAACACGGTTTAGCATACTATGCAACTTAAGGCTGACGCCCGGACACTGAGCTACCACATTTTTGTCATTAGATTACACTAATTTGTTTCTTACGACTAAATAAAATAAACTGATTTTCAGATAGTATAATATAATTACGTGATATTTAACACTGGCAATTGCCTGTAAAAGCTTTGTCTATAAAAGTAGTGTAGTGGTGTATAAATTCATAACGTGAATAGGTAATTACGCCAAAACAACAAACATTTTGAAAGCAATTCTGCCTCTTATTGTAGCCTAAATTGCAATATTGTTTGAAGTGCCGTTGGAAATATCCAAAGGGGATTATGTATGCAATTGTGTATTGTGTGTATTGTGTGAATTCAGTACTATTAAACTATATTGTTCTAACCTATAACACAACCTTTTATGGTAGTTTGCTTTTGTTCTTAGGGCTATAAGACAAAAAAAAAGAAATATTGTTAGATCTGTTTTAAAAATAAATAAAAATAAAACCTTTCCTTGGCGTGACCAATACCATAGGGATAAAAGAAAAGCTAAATTGTACCCACATACGAGTACAATGTTAATTATTATTACATGCACACAATATTGTTACAAAATACTCTTTAGTTAACAGTCGTTTTAAAAAATAATTTTTATTTCTCACTCAATTTATGAGAATGTTCTTTCCACGTCAACTTTTAAAATGATCTTGTTATTCTCTCCTATGTCGTTTCTATTTACGTCCCCCGATCACGTATTTAAAGTCACTGCAATGGAAGTATAGGAATCTTCAAATGCGGTGACTTATTATATCATTGAATAATATTGTTATACATGTTTATAAATTTATCATTGACAGTTTCGTCTCTTTTACAAATAAATTCCTGTGTTGTTACACAAATTGGATGTGTTCCATCATAATTGTCACTTTTGTATGACACTTGCATAGCTTTCACTTCCTGTAACAATTGTTTGAGGCAAGCACATTGCCATGGGTTGCTCTCGAAATTAAGAAACTTCAACACGCCAAACTCATACATATCTAATAGAAAGTTTTCGGGTAAATGCGTGATATGATTATAATCAATTTCTAGTCTCTTCAATGCAGTACCAGCAAAGGCGTTAAGTTGAACAGTTCTTAATAGGTTATGTGACAGACGTAAATCACGTAATAGACGTATATTTTGGAACATTTCTACCGGAATGGTTTTTAATTTATTATATCTTAAATCAAGCACCTCAAGACTTTTCAGACCCTTAAAGGCGTTCTCTTCAATAGATTCTATTTCGTTTTTTGTTAAATTCATCACTTCAACATTGATTAAATTATTAAAGATTGTACCATCGTTTATAGCGCTTATTTTGTTTGTAGATAGGCTTAGGTGTCTTAATCCTCTCATATTTGCTCCTGTTGCAAATTTCGGTACTTCTCTTAAATCACATTGATTCATAAACAGATAATTCAAATCATTCATGGTAGACAAAAAAGTTGCTTCAATCATATTATTTCCAGATAAAGTTATAATTGAAATATGATTTCTATCGATTAAACCGGGAACTAATTCTTTTCCAGTGAACGAGTTGTAAGATAAATCTAGCTGATAGAGTCTCGGTACGGAGTCAAATATTCCGGGTTCGAGAGTCTTCAAGTCATTCCCTTCCAGATCTAATACAGATAACTGTTGATTGTTATTAAATATACCGATAGGTAACTCCGTAAGTAAGTTGTACGATAAGTTTAAACGAGATAGCGATGTAGCTGCATTGAATACACCCAATTGCAAACTTTGTATCTTATTTTCTGATAAATCCAGGATTGCTAATGCTGGTAGCCCATAAAATGCCTTAACGTTTACACTCGATATCTGGCATCGATTAAGGATTATGTGAAAAGTTTCTCTTTTGTCCGACACTATTCCTCTGTTTAAAGTATTATCGAAATCAGTTGTATTGCAAGTTTGAAACATCTGTGTGTTGTCTATAAAGCGACATGATAATTTGGCGTCAGCAATTGTTAAAAGTATGGTCCAAACCGCGGTCCACTCTTGCGCTATCATTTTAAGCTGTTCTGAAATTAAAGGAAATGATGAAAATCTAGATATACAACTTTAACTAAAGGAGATCGTGACTAGATTTTGGGAATCTATTCAGCTGTTGCGAAGGAGACCGACACTACTAAAGTAATATCGGACTTTTCGTCAAGAGTGGCAAATATAATGATTTAACTTACAGCAAGGTACTAACTGAAAGTGTATCTTTATAAATAATGATAAAACGATGTATGAAGACATAATCAAAGCCGCTCACAGTGCCACCAAACCATTCCAATGTCGTTGACATTAACGTTAACGTAGAAGCACAAGAAGGCAGTGAATCGCGAAATAATGAATGGTTGACGGCTTGATTTGGGGTCAGGGAATCGTATGGCAGAAATCCTAGTTAATTTCCATCATTGGCTTACTTCACTCTAAATAAAAACTAATCAATAAAAAAAAAAAAAATGTATTTACCTCGAGATTGGATATATGTTTCTTTAGTTTGTTCACTTTAAAACAATTCTTATAACACGTCTTGATATCGCAAATTGCGAAATGGCACTGGTATCTTCTCACTGATATTTGACTATATAAGCGAACTACGTTGGTTAGCGTGTGCTTCCAACGCATACATTGATAGAATAGTTTGTTTTTATTAATTGTAAAATACCAGATAGTGTCCGAGAAAACCCTTGCGTCATGTAGCTTCATTTTGTTATTACTTATCAGTGAGTTATGTTGATGTATGTCGCTAGTTATACTAACAAAACTGATCATTTTATGATCAAATGAAAACAATCTATACATACAAATAAGTATTTTCGTGACATTCAAATAAGATCTTTTTATATGTATATGCATGTATATACGTTACAAATACCAAAATGACATTTTTTACAATTTTAACTATTTGTCTATTAGATTTTTTGTTTTTTTTTCCGGCTAATCTCTGGAAAAGCTGCACTGATTTTGACGGAACTTTCAGTTGCAGATAGCTGATGAAATAAGAATTGAAGAACTTACGCGACTTTTAATTAAAAAAAAATTGATTTAATCGCGAGTAACACCAGGCACAGATAGTTAATAATAAAATAAGTAAAAAATTATAATAATGTTGCATGAAATTGCTCTTAGCGAGCTTAGTTATATACTTCTTGTTTAAGTTAGTTTGGAATAAAGCTATATCTGTCTGTATACTATATTATTGTATGCTCTCAGAATATAACGTTCCCTATAGGATTAAAAACATTATGCAATGTAAATTGCTCAATATTATGTACTACTCATAGCGAAACACCTCGTTTTTGGGTAGGAAAGTTTTTGACGATACCGGAAGATAATAATGGCGACTCGTTATTAATCTTAGGACAATTGCTGGAGTTTCTTCGGCCACTTCTTCTTCTAGCGCCAACACTTCCCGAAATGGCACATAAAGTTAGTCAGCTGTTGAATGTCTTAATAGTTTTACGATAAAAGCCCCCGGAAATCGGAAAGGTAACGGGAATAGAGTAACCGTCCAAGCCGAGGTCGAGGGCTCATGTAAGTTACTCCCTAAAGAGGTTCAGACTAAGCAACCTAAGAACTATACCACCTCTCAAAAACCCGATGAAACTGTAGAGGCCGTCTGGCTCATCAGCATAGTTGGTTCCGAACATTATGTCTAAGAAGTTTCTTCTGTAAGTTTTCCAACAAACTCGGATTGTGTACCTTTTATAAGTAATGCACGTGATACTGAAACTTATTCAAGTTTCCTTTTAAAACTGGCGCTCAATTTCAAGTTGAGCATCTTTTAAAGTTTGTACTGTGGTTATGGAACGTGTAAGTTAAGCGAAAATAATGCGTGGATTTAAGATATTACTAATACAAGAGCTACACAAGAAGACTAGATGACATGCTAAGTCTATGATCTAGACATGTAGGGCATCGGCTTCTGCTTTTACACGAATGAGATAGCGATACGACTTCTCGAAATAACGGCGTGAATATAGTTCATATTATATTTATTTTTATGTGTGATGAAGTTAGTCCAATAATTAATAACACCGTTAAACTAGTTATATTAATATGTGCCACTATTGCGCATAGGCCTTTGTAAAAGGGTAAAAGGGCGACGTCCGCCACGCGGTCATATTGCGAATTTACAGACTTCACATGTGTTAGAATATTTTTCTAAGACATTAATGTAAATCATGACTTAAATAATAATTATAATAATAACATTGATGTTCAACAAATTGTTGGTGTTCAACAAATTCATTCATCATCATTTCACATCGTTTACGAGTAATCCTAAAACCTTACTTTAATAATTTATCAAATCTTTAAACTATAGTATTTTTTCTACCGCTACGAAAATTACTTTGAATCTATCAAGCCCGTCATTTCGCTGAAAGCTACGGGAAAATATTCAAAGGCAACATTACGGGGCATTTCATACCTCGATGGTTTTTTGTTCTTTCAAAATGAGCGTAGGTCTGAGTCTCTCGATGACGCAACAAAAGAACACAAAACTGCAACTGCAAGTACACGTACGACTACGTGGTATTTTTGATTAACAGACGTTCTTTGTATTCGGAAAATCGAGAAGCTGGCATATCTTCCTAATACCACTAAAACGATAACGCATCAATAATGTATTTTGTAACTATGTTTTCTTTACTTAAACTGTCTAGTTGGTACAACACTTAATTTGTGTTGTAAGAATTTTTTTAAGGAGGAGCAAACAATCCTACTGGCGCACCTGATAGAAACAAAACCAGAGCAACTTTTAAACAAAAATAAATAAAAAATTTTTTTTCGTCATTAGCCAGGGACCCCGAGTTTGCTACTTGCTAGTGACATTTCATTATGCAACCGACATATTACAGTCATTCCATTACGTCAAATACTAACACACGATGGACGTGCGACTGGTACGCTGTCGGTAAACCATATGGCACCAATGGAAATAGCAAATACACTATGAGGCTAATGACCGTTCATGTTGTACACAACAGTTCTAACTGGATAAACTATCGAAAGACAGAATATAAGATGCATCGTGTTTCCGAAAAGGTTGTAGTATGTATCAGATTGTTGAGAACTTATATTTTTTTGGTTTCAATAAAACTAATTTACTATCACTAATTGTTCCATTCGAATGGCATATAATTGTATCCTTGATTCTCGAATTTCATGTTTAGTTAGTCAATTATGTGGTAAAATAAGTTGAAAAGCACGGGCGGGTTCCTCCCATTGTCATCGTGTGTACGCTAGCTAAAATTAAAAATATAAGAGACAACTATAGAATGTAAGGACATTTTAGCTTTGATAAATTTATTAAAACCTTGAACAGAACTGACTTGCCGCTTTTATTTGCGTGTCGTCGACCAACTGGCATAAGGCAAACATGACATGCAGCTCGCCTTTGTTTTATTTGAATTGTTTTTTTTATTCGCTTGACCATTACAAAGTTTCTTTAGTTTTCATAAATCAATTAAAAATATATAGTTTCATAAATTATATATAAATCTAATTTGTGACCCAAATATAAAGAAAGAATGAATAATCGAGTCTATATACAGGCTGTCCCGTAATTTAACATCCAACGATTATGTTACGTTATTGTAATTTGTGGTTTTAATTATATGTACTTGTGGTCGATATAGCACATCTATCTGCGCTTTCAATAAAAAATACCCTCACCAAAACTATTTGTTTTTAGGGTACTTTAAAAGCTCGTACAGGGTCTGGGTCTTTTTCTTCACAGTTTTCAGTTATATCTTATATCAAAAAAAAAATAAGTGACATGTTTTTTTATTACCCACTAACCTTTGGACGTTGTACAATTTGTATAAATGTATATGTTGATTTGTGTACCCTTCAAAAACTCAAAAGTTCTTCATCGATTTACATCAATTTTAACTTGACATACAAACCGTTTTAAAGATTGTTGTTAAATATTTCTTACGTCAGTAACACACCTGCGGCTGAAGGAAACAGTTTTTTCAACCGTCATTATTACAAGTTTATCAGTTTACACTGGTATTTTTAACAAAAATCATTACGGTCGATGAAAAATCGAAGATCGACGCGTCGAATTCAGGTCATTAAACAATCTGGCTTAACTAAATTGAAAATATTCGCAATTATGTTGACCTTTTGCTTCTATATATATACAGCGAAGTGTGTCAGGGTACACAGCTAGTGTATTTATATATCATAATTGCCTTTTCTTCTAAAGCAGTGGTGTAAAAAGCTTTCTTAATTATTAATACTTTTTACATTTCAGCTTTTTAAACATAGAAACAAAAAGGAATTACACATTAAAAAAAGAACGGCCTAGGATCTCACGGCACAAATTATAAACAAAAGGGTTGTCATACTATGTTCGGGTACAAAGGGTAAGAATGATATTAAATTTCGCCCTATGTACGTCCCGGTAGAACAAACATGTAAATGATTGACGTAGGATTAATTATTCTCTCGTCTCATACACATTACATTATAATTTTATATTTAGAAGAATAATTTTTCTTTAATGTATCTATGCCAAATTGCCTCAATGAAATTATCAAAATGATCTACTTAATTGCTCATGAGGCTGGAAAAAGTTAACAACAAGTAAATGAATAGTAAAAGTGTAAAAAAATATGAGCAGCTGGTAGTTGTCGCATATTTTAAAAGGGAGTGTAGTAAGGCTTTAGTAGGAATAACTTAAGAGTGACAGGTGAGCCGAAATGCTAATTTACCTCTCCTACAATAAAAAAAACCTTTCTTATATTGCGCATTCTAGTAGATAATGGATACGTTGTAGTTAAAACTTTAAGAACGCAACGCCCGAACGCTCTCGACGTAGGAGGTTGCGAGTCATCTTAAATGTTAGGAGCGTTGCTGCAGTTTCTTCGGCCACTTCTTTGACCATCACCGCTAAAGCTTCTCGAAGTGGCATTTAAATTGAGTTAGCTTTGTCGGCGCTTTCGGGCGCCCTCGGATTGGAATGCTTACGCATAACATATTAACCGTCCAAGCCGATGTTCCCTCAACGGGGGGACCCTTGTGTCGAGTTACTAGTAGTAGAGGTTCAGGCTAAGCGACCTAAGAGGTGTCACGTCTCAATCCGAACGCTCCGGTTTCTAAATTTTGAATTGAATATTGAATCTAAAATTTATTATCAAAAGAGGTTTTAATGCACTAGATACATTAAACAATTTTACAAATAAAAACTTTCCCTCAATTGATTTGAACTTCGACTTAATACGAATAAATTATGCGAAAATGAAAACGATTTTAATTTGTTTCCGCTCTCGAGAGACAAGAGTGCTAGGCCCTGCCACCAGGTCAAGTTCTACTCCGTGAAAATGAAATTTACCGTCATCGTGTTGTGTAATTGAGTTTTGAGAAATTAATACAAGTCTTTTTTTATAAGTAGATGATATTTTAATTTTAAAAAGGTTATCTGACCGCCTTTTTTCAAAAATAATCAACTAAAATATTTACGAGTAAAAACAAAAACCGACTTATAATTGTCTCAACGCCCTCTTTGTATTTCCGCATTATCGTAGTAATGTTCCGAAATCAAACTTAATCAGAACCTAAGCAAACTTTCACGAAACTACTCTTAAACCAATAAAAAATGAATCATTGGAATCCGTTGATGATAATAAGCTATTCGTCAATGTATGGCGCACATACTTGATGCAAATTTAAGACTTACATGCATCCCATTGTCAGAATTGGTTTCAATTGAAGGAATTGGTTTAGAATGGGACCACATGGGTAATAAAAAAATAATCTTCGAAAGTTATGCGGTAATAAACATACAGACGAATTGAGAACCTCTCTTTTCAATCGGTTGAAATAAGCTGAGTAACTGAATCTTAGGGAACCCCCGACTATAAGACCGTCAAAGTCGACCACTTATACATACTTATCACGGTATAGACATAATTATTTGTTTAAATATTTATTCCTCTTTTGTTTGTCATTGTTCATTTTGCTTATGTTATTCTATCGGTGATACAATGATATCAATAATTATATTCGTAACAGTGACTAACGAGACAATTATATCAATCGATCGGTCAGGTTCATTGAACGGGCCTTCGCTGTTTGTTATATTGTATTGACAAATATTGAAACTGGTGATGCATCGCATCATTACTTGTCCATGCTTAAAATCTTATAATTACGTCGTATGTGTACATAACGTACAAAAGGAATAATATACAAGTGCTAAAAATATAAGATATAATTACAAAGATTTTTTCGGAACAAGCAGTAAAGTGGTTCGAATTACGATCTAATGGTCGCGGTGGTAATTGGTACGGCGATAGGATTAGAATCCTATTTTACTGAAATACCGTATTTTCAGTTATTTTTTATAACAAAAAATCATTTGTTCAGAAATTTGTGGTATATGGCGATGAGCTCACCGCCTTTGTGTATGGGACTTAATAAGCTTGGTGGAAAGCAGACAGATAAGAGGACTTAGAGGACATTTAAGTGAACTCAAGAGGACTTGAGATAGCTTATATTTTATTTTCTAAATGTACTGTAAATATAATAATTCATCACAAGAAATCCTAATTGAACTAAATTGCGGTAAAATAATTGATATTTATATAAAATGTGTGTTAAATTCGTTTAAATAAAAGAAAAGTTTATTACAACTTTAAGTGTAACGGAAAATCCCATCTATATTTAAGGATTTTCCTTAATTCTGTCTGCCAGCAAATGCTTTCCTCCTCTAACTGATTGAGCAATTTGCGTTTAATCCCATCTTATCACAGTAGCAATGGCTTAATGCTCAAAGGATGAGTAACGACTGGATATTACTGGGGTGTAATTTTTTATAAGAATATTCCTTTGCCATTGGTACGTTTTAGAATATCGAACATAAGTGCCCTAACGAGAGCCTGTAGATGTCGGGTAAAGAGCAAACTTTTAAAGGCTACGATCAGCATTTAAAAGAGAAATTAGAAGAATTAGGGAACAAAGTCAAGGTCGTTGTAGTATGTAGTCGACATAGTTCTTATAGTCAGCAAGTTTAAGTGGCAATGGGCCGACCATATCATATATGCCGAGTCTGTGACGGCAAATGGAGTAGGAAGGTCTTGGAATAAAGGCCGTGGTTGGAGAAGTGCCGGGTGCTCTCTCTCCAGATGGACCGACGAAGCTAAAAGGATAGACAGAAGTGGCGGGACGTAGAAAGCGGATAGGGGAGATATTTTCAACAGTATGTCGACATAATGCTGCTGATAATGGCCAATGTCTTATAAATTCGCAAATCTAAAAGTTGCTTATTTATATATCGACGCTGTAAAACAAAAACGCAGTAACCCACAAAAATGAAATTGTTCACCAGAGCCGAAAAAACATTAAAAAAATTATAGCTTTCGTGTTTTCGGACCTGGAGCTGTCAGTGTAAGTATTGTTCCACGGCATTAACCTAGAGTTTTCCTATATTATTTATAAAAGAAAAGTTTATTACAACTTTAAGTGTAACGGAAAATCCCATCTATATTTAAGGATTTTCCTTAATTCTGTCTGCCAGCAAATGCTTTCCTCCTCTAACTGATTGAGCAATTTGCGTTTAATCCCATCTTATCACAGTAGCAATGGCTTAATGCTCAAAGGATGAGTAACGACTGGATATTACTGGGGTGTAATTTTTATAAGAATATTCCTTTGCCATTGGTACGTTTTAGAATATCGAACATAAGTGCCCTAACGAGGGCCTGTCGATGTCGAGTAAAGAGCAAACTTTTAAAGGCTACGATCAGCATTTAAAAGAGAAATTAGAAGAATTAGGGAACAAAGTCAAGGTCGTTGTAGTATGTAGTCGACATAGTTCTTATAGTCAGCAAGTTTAAGTGGCAATGGGCCGACCATATCATATATGCCGAGTCTGTGACGGCAAATGGAGTAGGAAGGTCTTGGAATAAAGGCCGTGGTTGGAGAAGTGCCGGGTGCTCTCTCTCCAGATGGACCGACGAAGCTAAAAGGATAGACAGAAGTGGCGGGACGTAGAAAGCGGATAGGGGAGATATTTTCAACAGTATGTCGACATAATGCTGCTGATAATGGCCAATGTCTTATAAATTCGTAAATCTAAAAGTTGCTTATTTATATATCGACGCTGTAAAACAAAAACGTAGTAACCCACAAAATGAAATTGTTCACCAGAAAAACGTTAAAAAAATTATAACTTTCGTGTTTTCGGACCTGGAGCTGTCAGTGTAAGTATTGTTCCACGGCATTAACCTAGAGTTTTCCTATATTATTTATAAAAGAAAAGTTTATTACAACTTTAAGTGTAACGGAAAATCCCATCTATATTTAAGGATTTTCCTTAATTCTGTCTGCCAGCAAATGCTTTCCTCCTCTAACTGATTGAGCAATTTGCGTTTAATCCCATCTTATCACAGTAGCAATGGCTTAATGCTCAAAGGATGAGTAACGACTGGATATTACTGGGGTGTAATTTTTTATAAGAATATTCCTTTGCCATTGGTACGTTTTAGAATATCGAACATAAGTGCCCTAACGAGAGCCTGTAGATGTCGGGTAAAGAGCAAACTTTTAAAGGCTACGATCAGCATTTAAAAGAGAAATTAGAAGAATTAGGGAACAAAGTCAAGGTCGTTGTAGTATGTAGTCGACATAGTTCTTATAGTCAGCAAGTTTAAGTGGCAATGGGCCGACCATATCATATATGCCGAGTCTGTGACGGCAAATGGAGTAGGAAGGTCTTGGAATAAAGGCCGTGGTTGGAGAAGTGCCGGGTGCTCTCACTCCAGATGGACCGACGAAGCTAAAAGGATAGACAGAAGTGGCGGGACGTAGAAAGCGGATAGGGGAGATATTTTCAACAGTATGTCGACATAATGCTGCTGATAATGGCCAATGTCTTATAAATTCGTAAATCTAAAAGTTGCTTATTTATATATCGACGCTGTAAAACAAAAACGCAGTAACCCACAAAAATGAAATTGTTCACCAGAGCCGAAAAAACATTTAAAAAAAATTATAGCTTTCGTGTTTTCGGACCTGGAGCTGTCGTTTTTGGACACAATATTAATATTTTTGCTCAACAAGTATTGTTCCACGGCATTAACCTAGAGTTTTCCTATATTATTTATAAAAGAAAATAATTTTACGGTACAAAAAATAAAAGAGGAGTGTCAATCTTAAAATTTATTGCATAAAATTATGTAAAAATCATATTTTTATATTGAAGTATTTATGTATGTATATGTAGATGTATATTTATTTATCTATGTTTTTAAAACGCTACGCTTTTTAGCGGCACTACCCTGCTCTTAACCACTAAAGGTTAGCTGGAAGAAAATGCCAAATAGCATTAAATTTGCCTCGATGTAATAAAGGATGAATCTATCTATCTAGATTTCTTCAGGATATATTTCTTCACCGCCGAGCACGGAAGTCAACACTTAAAATTGCAATAAACTAATTCATTGGTGAGGGACTGGGGATCGAACTCGGGTTGCTTGCCTGCCATGTAATTTGAGGCGACCGCCTCACACCGAGCTACCGCGGCTCAAGTAATAGCAGTAGATAGATTACATCTTAAAAAATGCATAATTTCACGTTGGTTACTAGTAATCCTAACACCTCACTTTAGTACCTATTTAAGGGTCTTATTTTTCTATTGCCTAACTGACACTGTCACCCATTGAGTTCATACATTTTCCTCGCCTCTCTTTATTTATTCATCGTTTCAATATATATTCGCGAACTGAAATTGAATTGAATATTCAATTCATATTTCATTTTCATATTTATACCAGATAAATCAGTCGACATGGCTTTGCGAAATCAAACAAACATTTTGCGACAATTCATCTATCACAGATTCGTTTGATGGATGATTCTTTTCAAAAGCTTTAGCGGCGCTAAATTATTTTTTTAAAGGACAAACCAATAACACAAAAGAATATAACATTTGCACAAGTTCAATTATTTGTTTATTTAAAAAATCTACAACAAAAAATATACTAATCCTATAAGTTTTTACACCAAAGAATATTTCTTCATCTACTAATAAATATCTAGAATAAATACATTGTCTATACAATAGACGGAAAGAAAATCCAGTTTTTTTATTATACGAGTATATGTTAAGGTTTTTAATATTGAAACTAGGCAATCGCACTAACAATCTGCTTCGCGAGAAAAATTAATCTTTCTCTTACCTGTTATGAAAAGGTGATAAAGACAAGCGTAATTGGAGACTTCTCCATAATTACTATCTCTGTCCACCCTGTTATCCGCTTTTGACCAAGTTTATAATGTCTCCTACGTGACAGGGGTTATGACCGTATACCGCGCATACATTTTTAGCGATTTATTTACACCTGAAAAAGCGAATGGGAAAATTATTTGGAATAAGAACTCTCGTCCGTTAAACCGTAAAATTAGCTAATAAGTTTTCATGGTTTTTCAACATATTTATGTAATCAATTATGTACAAAATGAACTTTCATTAGCATCACAGTGTTCGATTAATAGTTGAAGTTTGATTTTTTTTTTTTTATGACCAACTACACAGATTGGCCAGAGAAGCTGGCCTTGACTGCTTCACCGGATTGAGAGGTGGCATAGCTCTTAGGTCGCTTAGCCTGAACCTCTATCGCTAGTAACTCGACGAAGGGTCCCCCACGGTGAGAGGTAACCCCGGCTTGGACTGTTACTACGTTACGCGTAAGCATTCCTATCCGAGGGTGCCAGAGAGGGCCGAACCACGACTCGGTCGGTTGCCATTTCAGGGATAACCGCGGGCCCATATTACCTTCACTCGAGCGATGAGTATGCAGTATAATTTGAAATGCGTTTCACTCAGACATATGTTAATTTATGATTGACACTTGGCATGACTAATTGGCAAACATGTACGCAATTTGCAACCGTCGCTAGCAGTTTCCGTGTTTCTCAAACTATTACTAGAGTTTGCAACTAGATTTCAGTTTCAGTATACCAGGGCAGAGTTGTGTTAATTAACCGAAATCTCTGTAACAAGCATGTTGATTACGTTTCAATGTAAGCACCGGGGAACTGGGTGAAAAGAGAGACGAACGATTTTTTCTAACATGAGACATCGAACTTTCCTAAAAGTATTGTTCAATTCCCGTTTTACAATACAAGTGACACAATTAATCTGAAGTTAATCACTAACTGAAAAAATAAAGTCCTACAGTTTTTTTCTATCTTGTTTTCATTAGGTCCGTACTGATCTATCTAATGAATATTAGTAAAATATATGATTTCTTTTTTTTTGGTACAACTCAAATAAAAATTAGTGATTGCAGGTATTTACAACCCACCCAAGTCTTCATAATAAATGTTGGCGGCAATGCACCAACAATTCCTCTAGTATTGATTGACTAAACGTCAAGTGAGCTATATTCTCGTTTACCCCTTTGTTGTGCCCTCCTTTCTCCCCGTAAATAATAAAAGCCAGTGAAGCTTAGAAATTTCTACGTTTTAAGGGGTTTTTCGTTAAATAGAAATTTTATGTAAAGAGTTTAACTAATGGTTTAGGGTAGGTGGGAATCCACCATTCGACTATTGACGTGAACTATCTCCTGGCACAAGCTTAGTTCGAATGGTTACAAAAGTGTTGATAATATTAAAAATATTGAAACTAGGCAATCGCACTAACAATCTGCTTCGCGAGAAAAATTAATCTTTCTCTTACCTGTTATGAAAAGGTGATAAAGACAAGCGTAATTGGAGACTTCTCCATAATTACTATCTCTGTCCACCCTGTTATCCGCTTTTGACCAAGTTTATAATGTCTCC
Source organism: Meandrusa payeni (assembly GCA_029286785.1). NCBI lineage: Eukaryota > Metazoa > Arthropoda > Insecta > Lepidoptera > Papilionidae > Meandrusa > Meandrusa payeni. The sequence goes on from JAGSMX010000012.1 coordinate 14,378,895, forward strand.
TACGTGACAGGGGTTATGACCGTATACCGCGCATACATTTTTAGCGATTTATTTACACCTGAAAAAGCGAATGGGAAAATTATTTGGAATAAGAACTCTCGTCCGTTAAACCGTAAAATTAGCTAATAAGTTTTCATGGTTTTTCAACATATTTATGTAATCAATTATGTACAAAATGAACTTTCATTAGCATCACAGTGTTCGATTAATAGTTGAAGTTTGATTTTTTTTTTATGACCAACTACACAGATTGGCCAGAGAAGCTGGCCTTGACTGCTTCACCGGATTGAGAGGTGGCATAGCTCTTAGGTCGCTTAGCCTGAACCTCTATCGCTAGTAACTCGACGAAGGGTCCCCCACGGTGAGAGGTAACCCCGGCTTGGACTGTTACTACGTTACGCGTAAGCATTCCTATCCGAGGGTGCCAGAGAGGGCCGAACCACGACTCGGTCGGTTGCCATTTCAGGGATAACCGCGGGCCCATATTACCTTCACTCGACCGATGAGTATGCAGTATAATTTGAAATGCGTTTCACTCAGACATATGTTAATTTATGATTGACACTTGGCATGACTAATTGGCAAACATGTACGCAATTTGCAACCGTCGCTAGCAGTTTCCGTGTTTCTCAAACTATTACTAGAGTTTGCAACTAGATTTCAGTTTCAGTATACCAGGGCAGAGTTGTGTTAATTAACCGAAATCTCTGTAACAAGCATGTTGATTACGTTTCAATGTAAGCACCGGGGAACTGGGTGAAAAGAGAGACGAACGATTTTTTCTAACATGAGACATCGAACTTTCCTAAAAGTATTGTTCAATTCCCGTTTTACAATACAAGTGACACAGAATTAATCTGAAGTTAATCACTAACTGAAAAAATAAAGTCCTACAGTTTTTTTCTATCTTGTTTTCATTAGGTCCGTACTGATCTATCTAATGAATATTAGTAAAATATATGATTTCTTTTTTGGTACAACTCAAATAAAAATTAGTGATTGCAGGTATTTACAACCCACCCAAGTCTTCATAATAAATGTTGGCGGCAATGCACCAACAATTCCTCTAGTATTGATTGACTAAACGTCAAGTGAGCTATATTCTCGTTTACCCCTTTGTTGTGCCCTCCTTTCTCCCCGTAAATAATATAAGCCAGTGAAGCTTAGAAATTTCTACGTTTTAAGGGGTTTTTCGTTAAATAGAAATTTTATGTAAAGAGTTTAACTAATGGTTTAGGGTAGGTGGGAATCCACCATTCGACTATTGACGTGAACTATCTCCTGGCACAAGCTTAGTTCGAATGGTTAACAAGAATGTTGATAATATTAAAAAAGGAAATATTGTTAACTTTCTATCAAAAAAAATATAAGTTCTAACATCCTTCTAATTATTTTTTACCGGGTAGACAGAGATAACAATCGCTCACCTGCTTTTAAACAAGTTTATTAGGTTTTTAATTATAAAAATAATTAAAGAAAATTATTTGTATTATGTAAAAGTGTCTTTTCAAACTTTTTTTATACGTAGTTTTTTTTTCACTTGAACTTATATCTAAAATCTTGCTACAAACTTTATTTCTTATTAAATCCAAAACTCTAAGCATATCGCTGTTCACTCCGCACAACAACTTTTCCATTTGTTAACAACATAATTATCAACTTACAGTTGTTGGCGGACTTTCTTTTGTTACTCACCCCTGTTTACGCTCCGCGATGAGGAAACTTCCGCAGGAACGACTTTTGCTTCCAATATCTATTGGCTATTGAATGCTGGAATAGGTATTTCATTTGAGATGGAAACGTTAACTCATTGAACAGAAACTTTATTTTTTATTAGCTTTAAATTGGAACGGAGATATTTCTAAATGTTTACTATAATTGCGGTAAAAATAGGTGTTATATACTAAAAATAAAGGTAAAATATGATATAAATATAACAGATAGCGTGAAACGCATAACGAGCTATGGAGAGAGCTATGCTCGGAGTATCTCTACGAGATCATATCAGGAATAAGGAGAGCCGTAGATGAAGCCCTATTGAAAAACCTACACGTGTTAGAAAATGTTAAAGTCTGCCAATCCGCACTGAGGCCGCGTGGACTATGTCCTTACACTTTCGTTAAAGAGAAGACTTTATGATTAAAAATAATGCATTAAAAATGCACCGACTTAATAAGAAATTTGATCTCAACATATTGCAAATGGCTCACTTGATGAAAAGTCAATACCAATGTGACTAAAAGCTTGCGGTGGGGTCGCGTTGGCAATTTGCCAGGCTGAAGCTCTACCGCTCATTAATGTAATAGGAGTAACGAGAATATGTTAATAAATATATATATGTCGTCTCTTTCATTGATTGTTCTACGGATATTTTTAAAAAAATGTAAGAAAATTGCTGAGCATAATAAACCAAGTTACTGGTGTTTGACTTTAACGCCTATTTCTTTCTATTGACAAATACAAGATGTTTACATACTTTACTGTGAATCAGTTGAAGGGTTTTTTGTAAAAGGCTATTTTGACTATTGAGTTATATAAAATCGGAGTTGTACTACCCTTGGTCAGTTTTACTCTAAGTATAGTCATTAGCCTATGCTAACTCTAGTTCCCCTGGCTAGGACGGTCAGGGCCTTTCAGTTCCCTTTCCTTTTAATTTTAATTTCCTTCCTATTCATTCTTCTTTCCTTAATGTTATAGGTCAATCTGGGTAGCCCTTGTTATTGTAAAAGACAAATGGAGACGATCCCGTTGTCTTTACATAACGAGAACAATGGGGGAAGATTTACTCCCTTTGGTAAGCAATGATGAAAAATATCGATTTCAAAAGAAGTCTGTCTGGGCGGGCACTTCGACTCACTTCCTCCCTCCGGATCCGGAAGGTGGGTGATTTGGACAAACTGCTATTTTATCTCGGGGAGCCCATTGTCATGCGACCTTCTACGCTAATAGGCGTTAGATTCTACAGCACAAGATTCAATAGCCTGGAAGTCTATCTGGACATCAAATGTGTGTGGCCGTCGAATGCACAAGTAAATTTACGATTTAAACAAAAAGGACTTCAAATTGAATAAAATGGGCCACGCGAAAAGCACTAGGTTTCAAAAGAATCATCAAAATCGGTTCACCCGGTCGAAAGATCTTAGGTAACAAACATAAAAAATACAGTCGAATTGAGAACCTCCTCCTTTTGAAGTAGGTTAAAAAGGATGATTTCGCACATTGGTACAGAAAGTTCACTAGGCATAAGTCACTGCCTATACAAAGAATAATTAAAAAAAAACTAATAAATAAAATAAAAACGTACTAACATAAAATATGTCGACTTCTTTTTATACAATAGTAAGGTGATTTGAGTGCTTTGCAAATGCATTACTTGGTCAAAATTCAATTACATTCGATGAGGGTGCGGCGGGGAAACATTGGCAATTTGCCAGACTGAACTTACTCCACCCACTGATGTAATAATTTAATTACAGGTTTCACGGTTGTATTTTACAACTGGTTTGTCAGATATACAGACATTTTAACTCTTATCTAAGTCGAATATATTTATTCATTAAAATAAACAATGGCACATTGTATTCTGTACATTGAATCGAAGCATATGCTTGTGTCCTAAAAAATCTAAATGCTAAAAGAACTTTAAAAACTGAAATATACAATAATTAAATAAGCAATTTTACAATATGAGTTTATTTTCGAATAGTATGAACAATAATCAAATAACCATGTTTATATATTGGCACAGAATTATCTGTAAAGAAAGTATAAGGACATTGTCCGGCACTCGGAGCTTCTGCGGATTGGCAGACTTCAAATGACTTTGACAAATGCCACATGTAGCGTAGTACGCTGAACCGCCTGAACTCGGAGCTACCACGCTTGTACATAGAGTACATTACATTTATTCGACTATATTCAAATTAGATGTTTGCACTTAAGTACCAGATCTGTTGTAAATGTTAAATAATATTACTCCTTACAGGTAATGCCAGTTGTTTTCATTTACCATCAGTTGAATAAGCTCAAACGCAACGATCATTTTAATAGCAAAAACCATTTAAACTACTTCACTAGTTATGGAACACTGGATTTAAACGCTTTAGCCTTAACAAAGGTTAATCTCAATGAACCGTAAATCTGATATGACTTTCCAGTGGATGCTACGTAGCAGGTAAATGGAGAATCCTTTGAAAAATTCACCTGGTATAAATTATATGTAATTCTGGTGATTAAATTGCGTGAAATAATGCAGTATTTATTCCCTCGTAGTATAATTCTATATGTTATACGAGTACTGTATTTAGACCATTGTTGCTTTTGATGTTATTTTATGCGAGGGAGGGCCACTAAATATTCTTCCAGAGGATCAGTCTATAATCCTCTATGTATGTATGGTCGACGGGGATCAATCAACGCACTACAAATGTAGCGGATTACAGAGGCGCACTTGAAATAGGCTCGATTACCAAGTGTCTAATTTATACATATATGATATACTTATTTAATAACCCGTAAGAAAGTAATTTCTAATATATTTAATTTAAATTAAAATGGATAAAATTCGAAAGAGATCGTAGGTATTCGAAATAGCTCTTAGAAACAACAAGTCGAAGTGGCAGTGTGCCGGTCACATCTGTTGAGTCAGCGACGGAGTTTGGGAGGAACGTTTTGGAATGGAGGCATGGATCGAATAAGTGTAAGTCGTCCTTCCTCCAGATGGACCGACGACCTTATTAGGATAGGATAAGAAAGCGGAAGATCGAATACGTTGGAAGGCATTGAGAAAGACCTATTTCTATCATCACTAGCTGATGATATTTCATTGTTTAAAATATGAATTCTCTTTTATTTACAACGTCGTAACATGTCTAGAAGAGTTATCTCTTGTTTTACAAACACGGAATAATTCGAGAGTTGTCCAATCACCCGCTCTTTAATGAGTAAGCGTCTGGAATCTATCGCGAGCTTCCAATTATTTCTAACGTAATATAACAAAAAGCTAACAGATTAAAATGTCTATCAGAGTCCTGACTGTCATTTATAGTCTAATGGTTTAGGGTAAGGTCTGCAAATCGTAAGATCGTAGGTTCGAATCCACCATTCGACTATTGACATGAACACCTCCTAGCACAAGCTCAACATTGTAACTTTTGAACATTCTTATTAACCATTACAACTAAGCTTATATATAAAAATTGCTAGATTTCTATAAAAAAGTATTAGGTTTGTAGTTACGTGATATATATCGATATCGCTGAGCATTCGATTTATAATTTCATACGTTGAGGTTCGAATCCGAAGCAACTCTTACAGAGGAAAATAAATCACATAGTAAATAAAAATTATACACTAGTTTGTGACCAACTTAACATACCGGAAACCGTGTGACGCTTTATTTCTCTACGTGGAAAAGTAAACGGCGTGAGAGTTTATTTTATTATTTATGTTATTTATGTAACTTTTTTTTGCATAAGTATAACTAATTAGGTCGTCTGATTGGAAGTGATTACCGTCCGTATACACCGGACTTGCAAGGTGCCCCAACCATTCGATAAGCCTATTTAGAATATATAGGAAGATGCAGTATAGCTTACGAAAGAGAGGATTCCTAAGTCGTATAGGGACTGAAAAATAGTTGACGTTTACTAATTTCAAGTACTTCTGTAGGTAGAACGCAATTACGCGCTATAACTAGCCGAATAATGTAGCAGCAGAATTGAAAATGAGGATGACATTTAAAAAAAAATGCTAACAATATTTTATTTCACAAATATGACAACCATTCCAACTTAGCTTAAGGTTGTGCTGCGAAATCATCGGATCACGTCAATTGTCAATTGAATTGTGGATTCGAACCTGCGACCTTACGTTTCGCAGACCGTACCCCAATTTTTATAAATAATTTTATATTTTATCATAAGGCTATTGAAGCTTCGAACGATGACGATCGAACTATTAGGATAGTGTTAATCGAATTAATAGGTATTGCGTGGCGATGAAAAATCCAAAAATGTATATAGAGGAAAGCAATCATGATAAATATACTAAAACCCTCGAAAGATTCAGCTAACATCTAACTTTGTGAGTTACTCGTGCGGAAATAAAGCAATCAGTGTAGGAGAGAGCTCACAGCCACGACTTGATAAGAAAAAAATATTTTTTTCCGTTATATTAGTAAATTCTTATGATAGAAATGCTTGAAATAGACATTTCGTATCATTACAAGTAACGAGTAAAAACAAAAACCGACTTCAAATAGAATAGGAATATCACGAAATATTATTAACCACCTTTGAATATCCTTTCCAATAAAAATGAATCATCGAAGTCGCTTGGCATGATATTGAGTTATTGGTCCATTTGTGGCATACATACTTGATGCAAATTTAAGACTTATATGATATCTTATGGACGCAATGGTTAGAAGTGGACCACATTTGATGTATTTGAATTTGACCAAATGTTTACCAATAATTGTTTACCAAAAAAAACATAGAGACTAATCGATAACCTTTTTTGCAGTCGATTGAAAATGTAACTACCATGAAAACTGTTTTCTTTAAACACGAACACATTATAAAGTCTAAAATAAATTCAAAACGAAATTAGAAACCATTATGTGTACGCAATAATGTAGGAGAGTGGTTTTCAGTGCCGTTAATGTCTTTGCAATTAACCCTCCGTTGTCGATGGTCGACCACATCGATAACTTTGTGGATAGAATACTTAGCAACCGTTCTTAAGACAGTAGTCTTACTGGGCTCAAGTCTGCTAAACTAATTGTATAAAAATGAACATAACAATTGTCAATTTTTGCTAGTATCGGTAATCTGCTAGGTCAATTGTGCCACTTTGGTTTTCCAGTGCCGTACCACTGACTTTGTTTCAAATATTGCTTTTTGTTAGTCTCGTACATCTTCCAAATATGCCGACACATATCCGTCAATTAGTGTATATCAAGAAAGAATTTAAATTTCTCTAGCTAGTCTAGCTCCATTTATAACTATGTACATAATACCTATAAACCAAAATCTATATATATGAAGACTACACTGATTTCGATGAAACTTTCAGGGAATCTTCAGATGGACCTGACGAGTAATCCTGTAAAGTTTGGTGACAATCGGAGTCGTCCTCCTTATTTTGAACTGTCGAATACAGCTTTTATTTATTATGATACTACTACTACTACTACGGGTATGATATTGTATTTACTGATGTAAGACATGGGTGTAGGTAATGATCTTCACCCGCTCGAGAAGAGAATGAATACGTAGACAAATGAATAATTTAATATATTGTGAGAGTTAAATTAAATATTTAATGATGTAAATTTATTCTTTATATAAAATAAAGGAAAATCTAGCCCGGCGAAGGGGACTAGTTACGCTAATATAATATATTTACGATTGTTCAAGAGAAAAAGAAAACGCACGTACTGCGCTCTCTTGTTCCTGCAGTGTGATGCACTGTCTTAGATAAACGAAATATAACTACTTATGAGAGACAAAGAGAAAGAAAATGTGTGCTCGTATCTTGCTCTCTTTTGCCCCTAGAGTGAAATAAGATACGCTTTATCACACGTTTTGTAACGCATTCACTAGATTACTTCCCAAGTCCAACATTCATAAAGAAGTTTAACTTCAAAAACCAAGTGGAAATTACATATCAAATAAATTAGTAGATTACGGTTTTTGGCACAATGACAAGCAAGGCAGGGCAGGGTACGGCAAGGATTTTGTGCACCTTCTATTTTCTGGCAAAGCATTCCAAAGGCGGACCGCTTCTGGATATTCAATTGAACATCTAGACCGATTTTGATTTGACTTTCACTGGTAGATAGCTAATGTAATAAGGACTAATTTAGAGTTCTTTCAAAAAGTTTTTAATCACGGGTAAAAGTGATATTGTATTATTGTTGTTATAGTACTACTATATTTTTACTGAATTGTTTCAGCAAATAGTGTAACATTTAAATCGACTATACGAATGTTTTGTTTTGAAATGTTCTATTTGAAAGCTTTTTGAAGACTCACTGCAACGGAAACGTTCAAATGTCCGTCCACATTTTGTGAAAAGGCTTAGCGGAATTGTATTTCAGTAAAATTCAATTTTGTTTTGGACGGACGCTCGTGTTCAACTGTGACTGGAAATGGTTCAAAACATTTACAAGTACAAAACATACGTGTAGTTTTTAATGTTAATCGGGATAGACAGATTTTAGACAAGTTTCGGAATGCTAGGGACGCCACTTATGCGGCTTGTAAATATATGTAGTTAGTAATGTTCCATATATGACGGATGGTAAGCCCATCTTTATAAATCAAGCATAGATTTTATTGCACTCAAACAAATTCCAACCCGCGAACATCAGACTGTAAGCCGAACTGGTTAGCCAATAGACTATCACTGCTTTGAAGTGAAGATAACGTATGTATATTTATATAAGTACTTATAATGTCTTTGCTTCTATTCTTTGAAAATTTGTGAAATAAAAAAGGTTTTGCGTTTCTAAAATGCTATAGAAACAAATTTTTAATTTTCTGTTTCATGTAAATTTTACAATATAATAAAAATCTTACGGTCGTTTGTCATCCGTGACATCTAATTAAAAATAATTATAAATGTAAAGAAAAAGAATACATCTAAGGAGGTCCAATATATTGTTTACAATATTATGCACAAAAATGACAGATACAAATGACCCTACAATATACTTTTAATAGAAAAGAAATATAATATAATTAATAGGATTTTGACTTTTATTAGCGGTGTAAATAGAGAAGCAAGTAGACTCCATATATTCTTCCATTACTTCATACAATTTCCATACAATTACTGCCGCTGGCTGTATTACCATTCCCCAAACAAGATAAAATAATGGTTAATCCTTTTTTTATATGTTCTAATCGTTAAATTAAAAAAAATATAACCGAATTGATAACCTCATCCTTATTTGAATTCGCTTAAAAAGTTGAAATACTTTGATTTATTTATTAGTATCAAATATATTACTTACCGCTTACTCGGCGGTGAACGTCATGAACAAACTGATATGTAAACGAAATACTTTAAGACAAATAGATGTGAACTTATAGCTCATTTTAAAAATCAAATGCTTAGCACTATCACATGACACACAATGTCAACGTTTAACTGCGTGATATTTTAAAAGGACTTATTTAAGGTTAATGATAAATTTGTAATCGCGAAAGCAATTTTCCTTTATTCGGGTTTGGAGAAAATATGTTCAAAGGAAATTACCCTAATTCCTGTGCAATAAACAGCTGGCTTATTAAAATCGCATATTAATAAATTGCTTATTTATGATATAAACCAAAGGATGGGGAATCTAACCTTTTTTTTTTTTTGTTGACGGGGAGGAAATCTTCAGAAAGATACCCCGCCTTCTGGGGGGAAGGCGGCGGTTATGTGGGGTTCTTACCCACTAAAACCTCCCCGGTGGCCCTTTCCTCGGTGCATGACGAGGGGCTCCGAGATCTCCAGTGGAACGCACCGGAGCCGGGAGAGCACGTCCCGGGGGGGGAGGTTACTCCCTCCCCCCCGTGCCCTCGCAGCGCAAGGCGACACGGGCCAGCCGATGTCGCCTTCTTCCCGGGTCCACTTTGGTGGACGACTCAGGCCCCAACCCTTGTCGCCCAGTGAACCCGAGGCCCCTTTTAGTCGCCTTGTACGACAGGCAGGGGATACCGTAGTCTTATTCTTGAGAGCCCAGAACTACAGGGCTGGGGGGAATCTAACCTAGCTCAACAACCTGACAATTCTTAAAGAAAATATTCATCTAATATTCAATAAAAGTAGATCTATGTTCTTCCATAAAAATACATTTGTCACATTTGTACGTTGGGTGCAGGCCTTCTCTGTAAGGAGAGTATAAGGACATAGTCCACCACGCGGCCCTAGTGCGGATTGGCATACTTCACAGGCCTTAGAAAATTTTTCTAAGACATGTAGGTTTCCTCACGATGTTTTCCTTCACCGCTGAGCGCGTGGTAAACCGGCACATAAAATTGCAACAACAAATTTATTGGTGTCGGCACCGAGGATGGAACTCGGTTTGCTAGCGTTCTATGCAACTTGAGCCAACCGCCCGGACACTTACCTACAACGGCTCTACTGAATATTATTGAACATTAATTATGTCAAAATTAAAAACTCACGTCGTTACGTTCCATTTAAAGCAAGTTTATTAGGTGGTGATAGGAAGTGAACCCATCACAATGTACTGAGTTACAAGTTTGAATGATTCTTTTGTATTTAAGATAATATAAAATGGAAACCCACTAACTGGACTACTACTGGATTTTTTCTCATTTTGAAGTGGACATCAGTCCGACTCAAACGAAAAGCTTTGCTTTGTCTTTCATAATTCATAAAGCAATGCACTGGAATAGTTTATCCGCGTCCGCGTTATTCCCTCCGATTACAATGTGTGTTTACAAGAGAATAATAAATAGACATTTGCAAAGGTTGTGCACCTTACCATCCAGGATTGCACAAGCGTTTGATTAAAAAGTATACAAATAAATATATAAATATAAAAAAATTTAAACTATCACGGCTTAAATGATGGTTAAAATAAAAAAATAAAGCCGTTTTTATTAAACTATATCAAAAGAGTAAGTGTGATTTTCTTTCACCGTTTAGAGTTCAATGGGCAATTCACATAACATTGAAAATAAAAGCATGTTATTCTGTAAAACCATTTAAACGTCAGACGCGGAAATACTTATTTCTCACGTCATGGCTGTAATTTGTTCCGACCGTGTTCAATTTATTCGGAAATAACTCCAATATATACTAGTTTCTTTCACATTTTGTAATAGTTATAAGTCCTAGCGTTTTATATCTCAATGGAGTAAATATTGGTGTATCACCTGTAATTTCGTAGAGCATTAGAACTTTTCAAATTTACCACACGCTCGGCGGTGAAGCAAAACATCGTGACGAAATCTACGTGTGTTACATATTCTAATACATGTAAAGTCTGCCAGTTCGCACTATGGCCGCGTGGCGTACTGTGCCCTTATACTCTCTTTACAGAGGAGGCCTGTGCCCAACATTGGGACATATACAGGCTGTAACTTTTATTGCTTTTCAAACGTTACACTAAAACAAGTAGTTGCTAATCAGTTAACTATTATGAAATCATCTATTATTAAATTATCATCAAATAATATATATCAGAAATTTATTGGTAAGATCAAACTCCCGACATTTTTATTTGACAATAATATACAGATTAGCGAAACCTTTTACTGTTACCGGAATGTAAGGTGGCATAGCTCTAAGGTTGCCTACTCTCAGCTTGAAGGCTCAGCTCTCTCAGCTCAGCTGCTCCGCTACCACGGCTGATCGAAGATGATATTGAAGATTAGGTATTGTAATATATATACGAGCAATTCTGGTATATATATAATCTGAATCTAGGATACGGCTCCAATGATTTTCATGAAAATATAATCGATAAATCAACCTAGCTAGGTTTCATTTTTAGAAAATGTCGTTTTGTCCCGGTATAGGCTATACAAAGTGTACTTCAGTAGATGACGTTGCTAAGCAACAAACAGTAAGTCAATGAGATGACGATAGACCGAGACAATCGATTTAAATCAAAATTATTTATAAAATTCGTGTGTCATAGGGTTGCTTAGTGATGAATCAATAAAGTAGTCGATATTCACGTCAGATATGGCGCGTGGAGATAGGTTTCATTGGGTTACAACAGACAATAGTAATACAAACACAATAAATAGATCACAAATTTGAAACAAAAAGATGATGTAACCACTCGGTTATGGTCAGGAATCACTAACGGGATCGAAGAGCGAGTTGAATCTAGAGTTAGACGAGCCAAAATTCAATTCAAAACTCACATTCAAACTTCATATTGTATACGAAGGTAATTTAACTTTTTTGAACTAAGTTAACAAGATTTACGGCAGAATTTTTTTATTATTGTGTCAGTAAGATCGAAAATATTATTCATATTTTATCATTATGTAATTCGTATCCATATATAATTACCAAAAAACATGATTTTCAAACAAAAATTCCGAGCTAAGCTCGGTTATATTATCGTATTTATATCCAGGTCCTTTATCATTGAAATGTGTTCTCAAATGTGACCAATTGCATAAAAGACAAATACTAACATACTTAACAATAGTAGTAATTTGTTTTATTTATTCTACACTACATTCCAATTTAGTTCCTTATCCTTCATTACTGTTTGCTCTCAATCCGCTCAATTCGCCGGAAGCGGATTAAGGCCCTCTTGTTTATCTTTAACCTCCATTAGTTCGACAGACATTGTAACTATGTAAGCATCCTGTATATCTTTTTAACACTAATCTTTTTTTATATAACATAAAGCCGAACTAAATATCGTAATACATTTTTTTCAAATAACTTCAAAAAAGGAGAGAAGGAGTTCCCAGTTCATCCCTATGTTTTTTTACATATGTTACGTCGTATCATTTGACTGGGTGAACCGATTTTGATGATTCTTTTTTTATTTAAAAGCTCGTGCGTCCGTGTGGTCTCATTTCAATTTGGTTTCAAATCTAATTCTGAAAAAATTAAATTTTGTACTAAGTATGTGCGCGACAAATGGGCTAATAACTCAAAATCACGCCGACCGATTTCGATGATAATTTTTTTATTGGAATTTCAAAGACAATTTGATGAGAGTTTAGGGTCTGATTAATTCTATTTCGTAATATACCTAAGATAGTAACAAAGAAGGCGTCCGTCCATAGTAACTTTCAACATTTGATTCGATTTGAATTCGGTTTTTGTTTATACTCGTAAATATACTTGTTACACAATTTTAAATGGTACAGTTGATATAGTTCACAATTATGTAACTAATATATAAATAAAGTTGTATAAATCTAAAAATATCGTTATTACAGCGTTAGGGATTCGAACTGGAAACCAGACGGGAATCAACCAACCACACAACAATTGTGACTCAGTTCGTTACTGTTATCTTGGTACTTTAACTTTGCGAATAAAAGTAAAAGATAAATCAATCTTTATACCAAGTAGGTAGCAAGGCAACGATACAATGTTGAGTGTTCCTGCCATTGAAGTTAATGGATTCTTTATTGCGGTTAGACTGTAAAAACTTTTTTATGAACACATCTATCTATGTATCTGTCTCATAGCACACATGTCATAATATTTACGATATATTTGAGCAAATTATGTTTTCGTATATAGCTTGCACTTACGAAATTATTTACTTCGTATTGACTTTTTAAATAACTTGAATATTAAATGTCTTGAATTGAAAACCGGTTATTTAAATATAATAAAAATAATAATTAGTTTATTAAATTCAAAGCGTCAATAGCCTAATGGCTTAGGTAGGCCTAGGAAACGTAATTTGGAAAACGACGTCAATAGTGGATTCATTAGAATATGTATCTCCTAGCATAAGTTTAAGCTTAGTTGTATAATATTGTAGTAATATTTGTGAAAAAAATATTACTACAATTTGATATATATTTAAAAAAAAGGAAATTCTGTGTTCATTCAAAAATTATAACAAGTTGCTTTCCTGCACAAGAACTTAAAGCTATTTCATCTTATCCATTCGTAACCTCACAGTCACACAGCATAAGAATAACGAGGAAAAATTGCGCAAAATAACCATTCACTGGGGCGAGGTACCAGAAATACTGGCAGTGATAAAAATATATTTTATTAGTCGGGCAATTTCGTATCAAATATACTTTGGACACGCACTTGGCCAGTAAATTTAGCCGTGCCTATATAATTAAAAAAAATACAGCAAAAAGTCATATTTACACTGGCGTTTTTATCTTTATATTATATCTATTAATAATATGGAAAAAAGATTTTCATAAAATTATAGTGAGGTATACTATTGCACTCTATCATTATAAAAAGCTTCCTCAACAACGAGATAAACGAAGAAGAAAAAACAATCTAACTGTAAAAGAAGCTTCTTTCTAAAATCTAACAAAATTTCTTTTATCCTAAATGCTCATTTTTAACCGACTTCAAAAAAGAGGGTTCTCTATATGCGTATATTTTTAATGCTTGTGAACGCATTTATGAACCGATTTAGAAATATTTTTCTCAAAAAACCGACAAAATTTTAAAAAGAGAAATAATTTAGTTTTAATTATTATTTTTTTTCCCATATAAATTTTGTTGGCATAGAATCTTGGGTTCTGAAGACATCTTCAGGGCACTGCTAAACATCATATGGAAGAATACTTTATTTTGATATGGAATCTGTTCTATTCCGTGGTCACGCGCAGTGCGAAGGCTGAGGTAAGGCTGTAAATAATTAACCTTTCATAACGAGTTTGTTATGGCTTTAATAGACCCATCGTTTCGAGAAAGTTCGACGCATGATCTCATTATGGTTCATATTGTGGGCCTATCCCGGCGGCACTGCAATGCCGGGCTGACCCATGACAGGAGTGGAGCGAGCCCTTAACTTACCGTCATCGTACAAAAACCAGTTTCATATACTGATCCCGCAGTGCGGGGACTTTCAGATATTGAGCTGAAAAGAACAGATACTACACTTTGATCATAGCCGATAGGCCAAGAAGCGATAGCATAACACGGGCCGACTATGGACGGTTACTAATTCTGACAGGACCACTACACAGCGATTGCGTTTTTTAAATAAATTATTAAACGCCATCTACCGGCAACTAAACGAAGACTACAAAATTTCTTGTCGAAGAAAAATATCGCTATATTCATAGTATGAGGTGAATTTGATTTTATTATATTTCAAATATTTATTCAATTTAAGGTGCATAATGCAAAAATATTATAAATTGAAGAGCTTAAAAATTGTTTTTATTTTTTTGTCCAACTTTTACTTAACTGTACATTTTTTTTCGGCACAGTGAACTTTAATATATTTGGTCCTTACACATGAAATTGGCGTTTCGTTAAATATAATTCTGTAAGAAATAAATAAAAAAAAAATAACGCTCAAAAATTTTAAATCAATTTCTAATAAAGTCTAGCTTTACTCAAACTTGAACAGTATGTAGACGATATTTCGATCAGTGTAAGCTATCGCCGAGATTGAAATTGGATTTTGACCAAGTTATGCTCGAAAAGCAATCTACGAGGCGCCGCGGAAATATGCGCCTGTATTTTCTTATTACACATCCAGTAAATAAAAAAGAAAGCCTTATAAACATAATAGGTTATAGGACGCTCACATAATTATGACGTTCAGTTCTAGTTGAACCGTGGTAGCTCAGTGTACGGGCGGTAGCCTCAAGGTGTATAATACGCTAGCAACTCGAGTTCGACCCCCGGTGCGAGCAATTTGCTTGTTGCAATTTTATGTGTCGATTTACCACACGGCGGTGAAGGGAAACAACGTGAGGAAACCTACATGTCTTTGAAAATCCTATGACAATATCCGAATTCAAGAATAGTGATCGACCATCACACAATAATCCAAATAATTTAGCTGACTAAAATAAGACCAATTTCGCAGCGTTTCACCAAATGTTTCAGTTATTATTTATAAAATATTTGTTTCTTAAATACAAAAGCTGTCGAAGTTGTAGAGTCACGTGCCGCGTACCCTCCGCACGACTGTTCTCGTTATAATTTTAATATTAATTAATCGTTTATATCTTCAACACCTGGCGGCATTATTTCATAAAAGTTAAGCGAATTCTTTTTCATCTATAACGGTATTATAAAGAGGAAAGATTTGTCTGTTTGTTTGTTTCGGACCAAGTCTACAACTACTCAACAAATTTAAATTAATACGTTCACGATTTGAAGCTGCGACATAGGACATGCTTTTATACATATTATATTGTACATACGTCTGAGTTAGGAAAGTGGGCATGTTTATCAGGCTCGGCCTACGCGATTACAATGTTGCATTAAGCAAAAGTCAGATAAGTTATGTTTTATTACAAAACTGTAATGAAACGGAATGAAGTTATTCTTTCTAGTAGAATTTAAAAGTTTGTAAATTCTACTAGAAAGAAAAACTACTGCCAACTATCGGACCGACAAGACTAGATCCTAGTTTAGGTGGCAGCGAAACATACTTGATTCCCGAAATGGCACTCAAAGTTAGTTTAGCTTTTGAATGCCCCTTAGATTATCCGTGAAATAGAAACCGACCGATTCGTGGTTCGGCCCTCTCGAACGCCCTTGGATCGGAATGCTTCCGCGTAACATAGTAACCGTCCAAGCGGAGGTTATCCTCACCGGGGGACCCTTATGTCGAGTTACTAGCGATAGGGGTTCAGGTTAACGACCTAAGAGCTATGCCACCTCTCAATCCGGTGAAGCAGTCAAGGCCAGTTTCTCTGGCTGATCTGTGTAGTTCATCATTAAAAAATTATAAAAACAAAAAGAACATACTTGGGTATATTACTTAAGTATTGTGTAAATTGTAACTTGAATTTGGTTTTTTTTTGGTTGTTACCTAATAAGAAAATGGCTGCCTCCGTTTACGCCACTTAAAAGTTTAAAAGGACGTGACAGCTTATTTATTTAATCACAAGTCATTTATTTAATTATATAAAGACCTTGAATCCTTGAACAGCTAGATTACATTTACAGTAGACAAGTCTAATGAACGAAAGTTTCGGACCTACAAGTAATTAGTAAGTAAGGAATCAACACGACAGTACCACAAATATATAGTTGCGACCCATGTTCATATGTTAATTACCACTCATTATACCTGTCAAGTTATTCACGAAGTAAACTAAGTTACAGTGATGTTTATCCGAACCCGTTTCAACACAAACTTTGTTTCATTACATTTTAAATCAGATTTCGGGCACACAGTTCTCTTAATAAATAATAAATACAGCAATCCGTTATGAGAATACTAGACGTAGATTCGTTGGTAGTCTAAAATCATTTTATTGTTAAGTAACAGCCACAAATTCCGAAGATTCATGTAGATGCCTTGCTAGTCCAATAGCTTTTTAGTTTGTTTATTTTAGAAAACCATTTATTATTATTTGTACCGAAAATGCAGCAATGTTATTAAAAAAACGGATTAGTTAATTGTATAAAAAACAATAGAAATAAAGGTCAATCGAATGGAACGCGTTTGTTATAGAAAATTATAATTTTAAACTAAAATCTTATTATTAAAATAATATCGTATGGTATAACTGTAATGTCTATCCGGTTCCATAGTTTTTAAACCAACTTCAAAAGAGGAGGAGGAGGTCGTCAATTCGTCTGTATTTTTTTTTATGTTTGTTACCTTATAACTTTCGACTGTGTGAACCGATTTGGATGATTTTTTATTTGAAAGCCGGTGTGTCCCGTATGGTACCATATAGTATAGAAACTAGCAATTTAAGATATAAAACCGGGCGTTATATTACAAATTGAAAGTTAAAATTCTGATATAGATGTTGAAAATTCCGCACAAGATCTGTAAGCACTTGATCAAAGGTCACAACTTAAATTATCAACCGACTTACCGAATTACCGATATAAAATTTGATGCAAAACGATTTGAAACAGCGTTTTAACAATACACCCGTACTCTCTTTCCACTTTTTGACATATTTACTTGCAAAGTTAACCGGGAACAAATAAGAAGTACCGTTTATTCTTAAACTAAGGCTCGAACAACAATCTATCATAGCACATTAGCGCCTTCTTAGCTTTGAAAGGCTTTGTCATTATTACTTCGTACTTTTACTCTCAATAAGTCATTAGTTAACTTCACGACGTTCAGAATTTGTTTCCTTAAAATTCCTCAATTTATTAAAAATATATTTTTGTTCTGCTAATGAATATCACTTCGTCCTATAAATAATAGTTCACGATTATAGAATTATACAGATTATAGTAATTAGTTATAGTTATAGTTAGATTATAGTTATATTAAAAATCGAAGATAAAATTTTGATGCCGGTATCAAAAATTCCGCACAAGATCCGTAAGCACTTGATCGAAGTCACAACTTGAATTTCAAAAAAGGAGATTGTTAAATAACTTTCGACTGGGTGAACCGATTTAGATGACTCTTTTTTTCCCCACTTTCATTTCGTCCAATTCTGACAATGGTATCTGTGAAAAAACCATATAAGTCCTAAATTTGCGTCCAGGATGTCCGCCACAAATGAATGAACTCAATATCACGCCGACCGATTCCGATGATTGATTTTTTTATTGGAAAGTATATTTTAGATAGCAGATAGTTTGATTGATGGCATTACTCGAGCTAAATTTGTGATACAGGGCACACAGGGATATACACACATCGTATACACGTACACTCACACACAGTAATGCAGGGAATGCAATTTTTATTCCTATTAATTTGGTTAATCCTTTTTTACCCTTTTTTACCGTAGTTAACACTGAAAAAAAAATGTTTTAAATAATGTAAATCTATAAAGGCTTAGATTTTGAATACGTGACGGAAATATTTATTATACAACATAAGCTGTTGATTTTGTAAAAAATAATAAATAAATATTTTTAAGTCGAATTTAAGACTTATATGGTTTTGTCATGGATGTGTTTATCAGAATTGGACAAAATTGAAATTTCGAGAAAAAAAAGAATCATCAAGATACAAAACATAGTCGAATTGAGAACCTCGTTCTTTTTTGAAGTCAGTTGATGAAATAAATATGAGTCATTTAATTTGTTAATGGTACACTTGATGTTAACAGAGTAACAGATACATTGCCGGCTTTCCGTAAAGATGACTGATATAGTGAAGTGATCCTTGTATAAGGTTGTTGTAAGAAGCTCTGAGAAGGGTTGAGTGGTCTGGGTCTAGCTACTTAACTAATCACCGAAGCGAAATGTATAAAAATCTTTGTATGAAGGATTTGTTTTGTAATTTCCGTTTCATAATTTTTACATAGTACTTGTGAAACAACAGCGTGACAAGCTCCACAGATATATTCAACTGACAACACCTCTATTCATCTATAGGCAGCCATTCGGAACCACGGCTGGTCACACCGAAATAGATCAATATGGTGTGAGACAAAATTAAAGATTCAGATTAAGATTTTTATTGGTAATTATAATAAATTACAAGTCGATTTTTACAAATTACATTAGATTAAATATATTGAAAAATTAGTACATAAAATAAATAAAATGCTATTAATTTGTAATTTGATTTTTCAATTCGACCAGAACCATAAAAGTGCCCTCTCAACCAGCTATGACTTCAACCTATTTTTAAACATTGCTAGACTGAGCGCTTCAGTTATGTACCTAGGGAGTCGCCTGTGACGTGTGTTATCATGTCCGATTTCGAACGATCCTAACAGCGCGCGATATGGAAGCATTGGTGGACAGGTTGGTCCTGGAAGTGGGGTCAAGAAATAACGGAGGGCGACGACGCGATGTGAAGGAATCTATTTGGCGTTCGCAACTGCAACAACCAGTACGGATGATGCATCCAGCCCCGCAGCACCTTCCATACGTACTTAGCGAGTATATCTATGAAAACACTTATCATATCACCACATTACATAATATCATGAAGATAGGAAGATTTGTTGAAACAATAAACGATGACGTAATAAGTCGTAATAAAGAAAATAATAAGCAAAATAAAAACCTAATATTTATCTATTTTGGTTTTTATTATTTTTTGTTGTTTTACTCTGTTTTCTACGCTTTGTACGTTTTTGGTACGTACTACTTTTGTCTGTGTTTACTTATTGTTGTGTTGCTATAATTTTTTTTTCTTTTGTTATGTTTGATATAATATTCTATGTACACAATTTTGTATTTTGCATAGACTTATTAATGAAGTTTTATGAAAAAAAGGACAGACAAGGACGACAAGTGATTCAAATTCAAGCGCAAATTCTTATGTGTCCTTTAAAGTTCCTTTCTATTATGTTCTAATGAAACAAATATTAGATCATTAGAATAAAATAGAATAGAATAGCATAAACATTTATTTGATACAAGAACACAGAAACAGCTGGTAAAACAAGACAAAAGCAACATAAAAAAAGTAATTAAAATTGTGAAAATTAAAAAAACAACAAAATAGAACTTGGGCCGAAAAGGTGTTGGCTCAGCATGTGCTGTACTCACAAAACCTGTAAAAACTAAAGCGGACGCGATTCGATTGTGTATAAATATGGCGTTACATACAATTTTATTTATAATATACATAAATATATATAACATAAATTACATCATAAATAAAATAAAATAAACGATAAACATTACAATACGAATACAGAATAAGTAATATCTGAGTAAGACAAATGAATATTTGTAGAAATAATTGTTTATTACAGAAGTTATGTCTAAAGTATATTTGTTCTCCCAACAACAAAGTTAAATTAATGGACTTTTAAAGTATATTACATAATGCGTCGTATTCCCAGTTTCAATTAACTTCATGTTGCCACTTCTGTAGGTGTTTTATTATATTTGTAGAAGTTAAAAGCGGTGATGTTTATGTTTATGTATTAAGACATTACATTATATACTTTCGTGTATTTCATAGGCCAAGTAACTTTAAAATTTGTAGTAAAACAATGTAAATTAGTGAAGTCGTATTTAGTACTGGTGAGAAATATTTTAATATGACTAATGTTTGAAACCAGTTTCTAGCTCTTTCTACGTTGGTGAAAACATAAAATAATTCTTACGTATTAAAAAAATTAAATGAAGGTTCTTATTTATTTTTCCTCAGCAGATAATACCATGAAATACTAATCCGGTAACAATGACTACGATCTCAGAGAGCATCAGCTAAGTGATGTACGTACCCCATTTCCCCATTCCATCTCTTATGAAATGAAGTGAAAAACGCAAAGTAACGGAATCCCGATCATCGAGATGTAATTTGTAATTCATTCACGTAAATCAATAGTAAAATTCAGCGGGATTTTGTACAAAATATAAAACATTTAAAATGCTAAAATCAGACAGATATATTGTGACATATCTCTATTCTGTTCGAGTCGGAATTCCATTGTAACGTCGACGAGAAAGCTCGCGGAAATGCAAGTTGAGTTTGTTATGCGTTACAACGACAGAAAAGTTACCTTCTTTCAGGTAAATGTCATACATTTTGCTACATGATAAAATCTGATAGTTATATGAATTTCAAAATAATTTCGGGTGTCTTTATTATTGCGACTTTAGTAGTTTCTGTAGTTGTGCTTTTATATCCAAGTAATTGATATTTTAAATACAGAAGAAATAATTATCACTACTTATCACAACCTTATTAAGTCCAGTTACAAGGTCAGTCATAAAAGTGGGGCTGGATGCGAGCCGCTCACAAACATTATATCATACCAGTCCTTTTGGAAATCGTTGGAGAAGGTTGGATGTATATCGTCTAATAACGCCTTAAATTGGCTTGACGTGTAAGTTTCATTTCTTACATCAATAAACCATGAAGATGGTAGAAATACCACGATGAAATGAAAGTGCTCCAGTCATTTAAACGTTGACCTAAATTTCACCTTATTAAAAATCATGTCATAGTTTAAAGTTAAATTTTCACAATGGACATTGGTCGGGTACTTTATTGTTTTGTTTAGTTTAAAATTGCCATTCCAATGTATGAACAGTGCACACGGAAAATATTAGACATATTTTATTTTTTTATAAGTGAATTGTAATTCTTAGAGAAATAAAGATATTTTTAACTCAAATCTATTACCCACATTGGTGATATAGGGGTATACTATACTCCTGGGAATGCAGGTATCCTATTATTATGATTGGTTTATTCATTTTATATGTTAATAGTATAAAATGAGGCAAAAATGTTGCAAATAAGATGGAGTAGTGAGGTAATTACCACCCTGCTTCGTGAATCCACACAAGAAAATGCGGCTTTTATGAAACCCACAAAGCTTTTACGTGAGCTATAATTGCAACCGAAAATTCGTAACATAAAAAGATAAAAGGTTTAAAAGATTTAAATTTTTTTTAGGCGACTTAATTTTCTTTAAGAAATAAAAATGTACAAAAGATGTATTGTACAAGATAGATACATCACCATCTTCACTCACAAGGTAAGCCGTCATGTACGCGCGCACGATATTTCGTAGTCCCGGGTACCACTGAAATTCAGCGCTGCGGCAGCAAATGATGACACGGCATTCAAGGTTGGTGGTTTATTATTTTTCTCTTTTTTTGGTTTTGTGTTGTAATTTTATTAATATAAAATATTATAAATGTTTTATATTTTGTTTGTAGTGTGTTAATGCCAATTAAACAATTGTCTATGTCTATGTATATTTGAGGTTGTTAACAAGATTCTTAATTTTAATAGGACCACAGGGTAAGCAGCAGATTTCAAATGAAAAAGAATCATCCAAATCGATTCGCGCAAAGTCGAAATTTATGAAGTAATAAATTTAAAAAATACAGACGTCGAGAACGTCCTAATTTTTTTGAAGTCGGCTGAAAAAAGGACGCTAATTAGTTATCTTGTAAGGTCAAAAATAACTCTTTTGACTTTTTAATTAAAGTAGATAATGAGAGTTATCTCCAATCAGCTGTAAATTACTAAACAACAATCCATTGTTTTCTTGATATTTACAAACCCATTATTCCAAGATTCCTTACAAGAGGTCCCTTTGTGAAAGTCGAAGTCTGTAAAGTTAATGCAAATTTTATCAGTTATTGTATCGAACTCTTTAAAAATCTTTAACTTTTTTCTGCGGGGTAGGCTGAAAGACCCGCTGTTCTACATCAGCATGGTTATTAGTTCGCATTCGTGATCGGTGGTGAGAATGATGTTGTATACTTTTTTTATTTATGTGTAAAATGGAAGATATTTGGAAATACTTTTAATGTGCTCTAATTATAATCTTTATTTTATACGTATGTTTTAGATTTTTATTACATATGTAACCTAAATAATATGCCATTTTGTGTGCAACACATAATTCGTAAACGGGTTCACGAAAATTTTTCGGCTTTCGATAGTGAAGAACTAGTTTGCTTGACTTAGTACAACGTATAGCTTCCATAGTTCGATCTAATTTTTTGCAATCTTTTGTCAAGTTTTGGGAATACAGTAGAAACGTAATTGCAGGGTATCCAACGGACCCATTTATATTTTGAATGTGGTCTTTGAGATAAAAAGTCTAGTATCTTCTGCTATACACTAATTGAAGAGATTATATTACAAGTATATTTGCGAACAAAAATAAAAACCGGCTTCAAATCGAGTGTTAAACGCTGCTACGAGCCCTCTTTATATTTCCGAATTATCGTATGAATATTACGAAATAGAATTAATCAGAATCTAACAAAATTCTATCAAACTACCCTTGAAGGGCAAAAATGAATCATCGAAATCGGTTGGCGTGATATTGAATTATTTGTCCATTTATGGCGCATATATTTGATGCAAATTTAAGACTTATATGGTTTTCTCATGGATACCATTCTCAGAATGTCATGAGAAGCATTAGCTTGATATAATACTAAACGAATCATCAAAATCGGTTCACTCAATCGAAAGTTATGAGGTAACAAACATACAAACGAATTGAGAACCTCGTCTTTTTTTGAAGTCGGTTTTAAATATTATTTAACTGTACATTTTACGACGTAATGGGAAAATTCAACGTGACTGGTTGTAAATTAACCAAGCTAGTAGCAAGTAGCGGAGTCCATCCTTAATTAGTTGACGAGACAAAAAGTGACATTCAGCGCTTGGACAGTTTTTAATTAAGGCGATTACTGTCGCCTGTTCTCACTTGAAATCCAATTGGAAAGTGACAGAATATATTTTGAGCTACAATCTTTTGGATCGTGTTACGTTTACAGCTACACGTTAATTATATGGCGTTTTGTACTTGCGTATTAATATATATTTTATATAAAATGATTAGTGTGGGAAACGGAACGTAAGGGATCGATGGAAGAGATGGCCAATGCAGTTTATGCGACGAATGATAGATCAAATTATTAGATGTCAGTTTTTAAAACAAGTATATATACGAGTAAAAACAAAATCTTACTAATCGAGTCAACCGTTGAATATTATTACGCCCGGACTTTGTATTTCTGAATTATCGCAGGTGTTCTATCTTTGGCAAATAGAGTGGTGGAAATCAAAATGCTCAAAACCTCTTTAAATTAAGTATAATGTGAAAAGGATGTTACTTGGACAGCGGTGCGTTGGCAAGTGATTTGCAGTATTGGTGCGAATACTTGTCACATATAACACCTTAAATAATAAACTGGCAATTGGCACGTGCGGTGCGGATTTGGAACTGTTTCTCAGGCAGGCGCCTGAACAGTAAATAGGAATATTACGAAATTGAATTAATCAGAACCTAACTAAACTCATATAAAACTACTCTTGAAGTACATTCTTTCAAATATAAAAGAATCATCAAAATCGGTCCCATTCGAAAGTTATGAGTATAAAAAACATATAAATATAAAAAAAAACATACAGACGATAACCTCCTCCTTTTTTGAAGTAGGGTGAAAATACTTCAAATTCCCTGTGCCCGCGTATACGAGATAGCAGTACAGTGGCCTCTACGAGATATAGTCATATCATATCGTAAATTAGGTATTTATATATATTTGCTGATTGTAAGTTCACTTTGTGTTGATTTAGGACGTAACAGGCCGACGGAAGAAAGCCTTACATATGCGAGTTCGTGTTTACAGTGTGGAATGTTAGACAGAAAATTACAGCAGGATGTAGAACGTGTTTACTTAACATACGCGAACCGTAATATTCCTGTACGTACACGCTATTCTATTATTCTAAGATTAATATGAAACATATTGTTTGCCAGCGGCTCTTTTAAAATATAATGTAAGTCACACTATCTCATCCGTCTTTCTTATTTTTCGGTATGCTGTCGTATTATAAATGTAATAAGAAACACGTTTTTGATTGTGATAAAAATGTAATACATTATTATGCTTTATAAATATATTTTTTTATATTAAGAATGCTTACAATATTTTTTTTACAAATATTATTGACATTCTTGTTAACCATTCAAAATTAGCTTAGGCTTATGTTGGGAGATGGTTCACATCAATAGTTGAATGGGGGATTCGAACTCATGACCTTACGATTCGCAAACCGTAGGGTACGGTTAGGTAACCGTTAGGCGCAGCCCTGTACTTCTGGGCTCGTAGAATAAGGCTACGGTATCCCCTGCCTGTCGTAGAAGGGAACTAAAACGGGGAAGGGCCACCTGGGGGTTTTAGTGGGTAAGAACCCGACATAACCCACCTTCCCTCCAGAAGGCAGGGTATCTTTTTGAAGATTTCCCCAAGTCAACAAAAAAAATGTAACCGTTAGGCTAATGACGCTTAAGCGTACTCTATAAATAGTATCGGAAAACGAACATTCTAAATAACTAGAAATATAACAATCGTAATACTTTTTAAACAATCTTCGAAATTAATACATACTTAATTAGGTCAAATGCGGACAGCATTTGTTCTAACTTACTCTGGGAAAAAAAAGACTTAAAAAGACGTGTTATCTGTTATATACTACTAGTGTACCCAGATGGTTTGCCGGGCTAGATTTTGCTTTATTTTATTTAAACAATAAACTGACATCATTAAATTATTCATTTCTCTCCGTATTCATTCTCTTCTATTCTATTATCGAGCGGGTGAAGATCATTACCTACACCCATGTTCATATTTTGAATAAATTTTAACTTATCGGTAAGCTTAATTAATCTGATTAATGGGTCCCGCGGCCGCCATTTATTTGCAATTAATTGGTCAAATATATATATTAAATAATCAAGTATCTCAAAATTGATAAATTCAACAATTACAAAAATATATTTCTTTTTATATTTAATCCACCGTATCTATTTTTAACAGTTGAATATACTCCAATGTGTTATTTCAATATCGTTCATAATGACATAAATATACACAACGCATGTGTCAATACAAATTTGGGTTATAAAACAATAGGATATCATCATAGTAAATAAAAGCTGTATTTGACAGTTCAAGGAGCAGTGCTCCGATCGTCACCAAACTGTACACGATTACTCCACAGGTCGGTCTGAAAATTCCCCGAAATTTTAATTGAAATCCAGTCGTTTTGGAACCTATACTGATCAAACACACACACACTCTCTTTTATATATATAGATATATTCATAAATAGAAAGTCTTTTATTTCAATCAAGAAATATTAGTAACTACCCCCACACAGGCTATTGCAACATATATTAGGGCCATATAGGCTATTGCCACCCAGGATTGCGCCATACAGGCTGACGGAACACAGGCTAGCTCCACACAGGCTATCATCATACAGGCCACTATGTGGTATGGCTACATTGATAGCTTCGAAAATGTTACCAATTTTATTAGGTCCTGAAACGTATTTTAAATCAATTTGATGTTTTATGTTCATAGAATCTTATTTTATATTGGAATAAATATCCATTAAACTAACGACGCCTAGTTTCTCATCTATTGCATCGAATTAAATCACAATATTATGGAATAATATACGGAAAAGCAGCATATTTCAAAAAATTAATAAATACTCAATTAGGTCAAATGTGGACAGCATTTGCTCTAACTTACTACTCTGGGAAAAAAAAGACTTAAAAAGACGTGTTATCTGTTATATATTACTAGTGTACCCAGATGCTTTGCCGGGCTAAATTTTGCTTTATTTTATTTAAACAATAAACATACATCATTAAATTATTCATTTCTCTCCGTATTCATTCTTTTCTATTCTATTATCGAGCGGGTGAAGATCATTACCTACACCCATGTTCATATTGTGAATAAATTTTAACTTATCGGTAAGCTTGATTAATCTGATAAATGGGTCCCGCGGCCGCCATTTATTTGCAATTAATTGGTCAAATATATATATTAAATAATCAAGTATCTCAAAATTGATAAATTCAACAATTACAAAAATATATTTCTTTTTATTTTTAATCCACCAATAACCGTTACCAATATCGTTAATAATGACATAAATATACACAACGCATGTGTCAATACAAATTTGGGTTATAAAACAATAGAATATCATCATAGTAAATTTTATTTTAAAAAGTTGTATTTGACAGTTCAAAAAGGAGTGCTCCGATCGTCACCAAACTTTACACGAATACTCCTCAGGTCAATCTGAAAATTCCCGGAAAGTTTAATTGAAATCCAGTCGTTTTGGAACCTATACGGATCAAACACACATACACTTTCTTTTATATATATAGATATATCCATAAATAGAAAGTCTTTTATTTCAATCAAGAAATATAAGTCACTACCCCCACACAGGCTATTGCAACACATATTAGGGCCATATAGGCTATTGCCACCCAGGATTGCGCCATACAGGCTGACGGAACACAGGCTAGCTCCACACAGGCTATGGCCGCTCAGGCTATCATCATAGAGGCCACTATGTGGTATTACTACATTGATAGCTTTGAAAATGTTACCAATTTTATTAGGTCCTGAAACGTATTTTAAATCAATTTGATATTTTATGTTCATAGAATCTTATTTTATATTGGAATAAATATCCATTATACTAACGACGCCTAGTTTCTCATCTATTGCATCGAATTAAATCACAATATTATGGAATAATATACAGAAAAGCAGCATATTTCAGAAATAATTTAAAAACTTATGTTCGTCCTTTTACACTATTCTACCAACATTCGAATGCAAATTCATATTCCTGAAAACATACACAACGTTAAATCCTTATGTAAATAAGGATTCAAATAGACAGGCAAGTAAATAAAAACAGCGGTTATTTTTCTGTAGCATAGTTTATGTTACACGTTTCTCTAATAGAAGTTATAAACGTAACATGGAACGTTAGAGCTTAAATCATCCGTTGCATGTTGCGAATGCGATGCAATGAATTTTCCGCCATGTGTAGACCTTAAATGAAACAAACGGTTGCCTAGCTCGTAACGTATGCGAGTTTTATTATTAATTACTTGCGAAATTTAACCTCTCGTGAGTTTAAATTTAATTTATAAATACTTTTATAGGATAGACAAAGGGTAAGTCTATTTATTTATAAATAGTCATGTATTGGAATGAATTGGTGACGCAGATGAAACCAATTTACTGTGTTGAGATGGCGAGCCTTTCGGTTTTCTACAGATTACATTTTGTAAAGTGTGCTCTGGATTTACATGATCTAATGTCTTTAGCTTCATTCCACGATCAAGACGCAAGAGCGGAGTGAATAGGTTTTTACTTAGCTAGTGCGCTTTACCAGTCAAGATTGCTTTTACACTTATTATCAGACGGTCAAACACTTCTTTAAAAAGTATAAAAAAAACTTTCTCGTACTCCGTTGTACAGCTACCATTCGAGTCGTTGTCCGGTCACGCACAAACGAACTGTTTACCTGTTGGTATGTTATCGTTGATACTCGTATTGTATACTTTAATGTAAACCTTGCTCCGCAGTTTTTGAACTAAGTTTTAATTCAAAGTATGCCTTCAAAGTTTGTAACCGACTTAAAAAAAGGAGGAGGTTTACAATACGTCTGTATTTTTTATGTTTGTTATCTCATAACTTTGGACTGGGTAAACCGATTTTGATGATTCTTTTTTCATTTTTTTTCAAAGGTTGTGCTTTCCATGTAGTCCAATTTGGTCCAATCCTGACCATGGCATCCATGAGAAAACCATATATTATTAAGTCTTAAATATGCATTAAGTATGTGCGCGACAAATGGACGAAAAACTATTTTTTTTAAAAAAAAAGAATGCTAGCAATATTTTTTTTCAGAAATATTACTAATAGATTTACGATTACGAAAAGATTTATTTCAAGTTTAGTTTGATAACAGTACCCTAGTAACCTAACAAAAGGTTCTGATTAATCATAATTCGTAATATTCTTACGATAATTCGGAAATACAGGCGTCCGCGCGTAACGTGTTTAACGTTTGAAGTCGGTTTTGATGTTACTTGTAAATGTACTTGTCAATCTAACATCAAATTTACTAAGTTTATTATTATTATGTAAACATTATTTGTTGGAACTACCTGCAGGAACAAACCATTATTACCATCGCATATTCATAATACTTTGTCTTGTGTATATTGTATCTCGTAACATCGTCAGAAGACAGTATTCAGTCAAAGGTTCATAAGGCGGTAGGTAAACTAGGGCATAGTAATTATGCTCTTCCGTGAGGTGTGAGCGAATTTGAATAGGTGCTGGTGAATCAAACGCGTTGGGATCAGAGTTCAAAGGTGAATGGCAGCTTTGTATTCCTTAATTAGCCCCTTTACATACAACACGGCCGGTCTATCTATTAAAGCGTATCTGTACGTACACAAATAAATAGTAACTAAGAAACGCAACTAGTTATTAACTAAAATATGTACATATGTTTAGGATAACTGTTTAAAATACTATTATGCAGAAATTAAAAGAAAGTGTTCCGTACTGTAGGACATAATATTAATTTTATTTTTTTATTTTATATTATATGGTTGATTACCGTTATTAGACGGATATAAACTTTTATTCAATGAATTGAGGAACAGAAAGTCGAACTCGTAGAACGCTCAGTCTGAACTTCTGTTAGCAATAACTTAGTGCAAATATTATTTCGGATGTTATTTTCTGGTATAAATATTGTTTTGAAGTTATTTTTCTTTAAGCGCGTCATGAAAAATTATAAGAGTGAAATGTTAAGATGCACGCACATCAATGTAACACACAAAGGTTGAAGCTGCAAATTTCTTTAGGCGCGTTATGAAAATAACAATAACAGGTTGAAGTTGCAGCGCAAAAAAATATATTCTTTTCCAAGTGTTCCGATATTTTTTTTTCTTTTTGGGAGGAGTAAAATCCTCATGGATCTCTAGGATGTACCAGGCGTTAAGCCCGACTCCACTAGAATAGGTTCCTGCGGCGGACTAAAAACTCCTCCGCGCTCCGGCAGCCCTTCCTGGAACCTCTTTCGTATTATTTCAGGAAGGGGCCTGTTTATGTGGAGACATTTATGGCCTGCCTATCCATTTCGTCTCTTTCACGTGTCCTCATTACTTCTCGGAGAAACGTACTGATTCGATCCCATTCTTTTTCGCTTTTTAGCATTGTAGCTGTGAGGTTGCTGCTGCTGAGGTCGTCACAATTCGCATCTTTTCGCTCTTTAGCAAACCCTGAGCATTCAAAAAGCGCATGCTCAGGGGTGTCTCGCTCACCGCAATAGAAACATTCATCGCTGATTGAGGTTATAATTGAGGTTAACTATCCTTATGTATTCTTTAATAATATTAATTACATTATTAAAATTTAATATAGTATTTATTTATTTAATTTTCATATCAGATTTAAACTGAATTTTATTGACTGTGTTGACTATCTTTTTCGTTGCTTTTAAATATAATTAAGTATTTCCATGCAATTAAATATTATTTTTTAATGGTGAAACTTCTTATACGCGTACATAACGCACCCATTTTTTTTGAATTTCTATGCTTTGATCATTTTATTTGTATTTCACATTTTCATTGTATTTCCTACACGAGTAAATGCACAACCCTTAACTGCTTACTACACTGTTCGCACGTACGATTCAAGTAATCACTGGGACCTACGTAAATGTGAACATTTACGATTATTTACGTCAATAAATTACAGCAAGAGGGTTCTGATTGTTAAGGAAATGACTACACATTTGCAACGGGGTGATGAGCGACCATTACCAACATTGTAAATAGGTGCTGTAAAGCTAAAATTTAGTACGTAGTTCGTTAATGACTATACATATATAAAGTATGGTTTAGTATTAAAATTATTACATAAGCTGTCACGTTCATTCAACCCTAGCGGAGTTGATAAAGATATCAATCGACATCGGTTTATACTCTGGGTTCTATGTGTAAATTGGGAGCGACTCGATACATTGGGTACAGATTTTACTTTTTTACAAAGTTTATAATTAGATAATTTAATTTTGTAGGTTCCCAGAAATAGGGTTGAATTTTCAATTTTATTATTTTGTCTTTATTATTTAAAAATATGATCATTATTTTTTTGATAAATAGAATTAATGTCAATTGTAATCAGCCTGTCGACCACTGGTTTTTCGTTCGTACTCAAATTATAAAAAAAATGGACACGTACTGAAATCAAATTTAATATAATAAATATTTAATAAAAATAATGTTCACTCCATAAATTAATAGTACATATATTATATTAAACTAACTTAATTACACCTGAGTTTAACTATTAAAAAAATGATTTAAGATACAACATTTTGTGCATATACAGCAAGTAAGAAAAATACCAATTTTAAAAAGGGAAAGCATGATTAAATTCTACACAGAAATATTATCATAGTATCTGAGCGTTACGATTTCACCTCAAAATATTAATAGAATTCCATAAGGTATATACAGTTGTAGTGAGAAATTATTTTCCTTCGGGAAAACTTGGATCTTTATCGGAATATGAAGACACCCGAACTGTCAACGAATGATCGTATTTAATGAGTGACATTTTCATATCCATTTATATGGAGCTATTTAAGAGAGCACGATAAATACGAAATTTTCCGAAAAATCACGAAGGTATATCTTTTCTCACTATTTTTACAACATTTCGCTTGCTCTTGGTATAGAAATTACAAGTGACGTAGAATTGAGCTACGAATAACCTACGAAGTACTACGCACTTAACAACGAGAAAAAAAAAGGTTTATTGGGTGCGCTCGGTATAAACCGTATCAAATAGAATATCGTTATCGTAGCCTTTACGATAGCCCTTGATGTTACATAGAAGCACGGCTTTATATATGAATTTAACGAGTAGCCTGCGTCGAGTTGTATCATAAGAATCCGTACGTTCGTAAAACCATTGACCGTTTTTCTACATAACAGCCTATTAGTGGACCTTGTTAATTTAAAAGAAATATATATAATTATTTATATTGTGATAATGATTGAGCACATCTATATATATACAAGAGAAAGTGTGTGGGCTTGTTCCAAATAGGCTCCGAAACAGGTGGACCGATTTCAATGAAAATTTAGGGAATCTTCAGATTAACCTGGCCAGTTTGGTGACGTTTGGAGCACTCCTCTATTTGAACTGTCAAACAAACCATACGTCGTACTTTTCTTATTAATTTCTGACATTAACTTGAGCCCGATATGTTTTTGTATAAATGATAAGAATGACATTGTATTTACTGATATGTACATGGGTGTTGATAACGATCTTCATCCGCTCAGAAGAGAATAGAAGAGAATGAATACGGAAATAAACAGAGATAAGTAAAATTAAATATTTAATAATGTAAGTTTATTGTTTAAATAAAATAAAGCAAAATCTAGCCCGGCGAAACGGACTGGGTACGCTAGTATAATAAAAAAAAGGTATTTTAAGTTATTCATTAAATTTAAAAATAGTAAACACTTAAGTCTTTGTTAAGTGTTTACTATCACATACACATATAGCATCAGGTGGGGATATGATATAAAAGTATATTATTTTATTATACGAATTGAGCTTCATCTTTTTCAAAAAAGAAAACAATCATTTAAATGCTTAGTAATATTAGAATAGACTAGTAAAGATAATTTAATTAAATCTTCTATCGTAATTACAAATTGTACAATATCATTTAGTCTTAAAAACAATTAATTGTAGACAAAGCTCTAAAACAGTTCAGCTAAGTTAACATAATCTATAGCTACAGTAACGAGTGGGACAAAAGAGCTTTTAGTGAATTAATGAGAGTTGCAAAGTACGTTGACGTTAACGAGTGAACTTTTTACTGACGAACATAAAAATGTTCGCATTGTAACTTAATTTATTTGACTTATTCAATTAATTTATCTAGTTAAAGTTATAAAAATATTACTTGCAGACAACGAAACCTGTGTATTGAAATTATAAGACAAATACTTTATAACTGTATCGTCCACTCAAAGAAACCACTTACAATCTCGGAAATATTTCAATATGTGCCCATAATATATATATATATACCCAGTACTTACAGTATATATATATATATATATATATATATATATATATATATATATATATATATATATATATAGTATTATATACCTGGGCGCCGCTACGAATCAACGCTGTCGTCGTCGTAACGTCAATTTTGGCTTCTTCTTAGTTATATATAGTTTTATCTTTCTTTAACTGCATTTTTTTTTGTCCTTTTTAATGTTTCATATTTTGTTTGTAATGTATGATTTATTGTAACGAATGATGCCAATAGACATAGGCATATAAAGAATATGTTCATGTGTTCTTAATATGTCTATATGTAATCGTCTTGTTTAGATTAGCTCATTCGATTTTTTTTTAATTACTGAATTTCTTCATACAATTCTCCTCATCGAAGACGATGAAGGTATTGTAAATGCGCAGCTAACCTACTATGGAGAGTTGGGTCATGTGGCATTTAGTTTACCAGGGGAAATGCTGAGGTATAATATACTTACACTTCATACCCGTATTCTGCGGTCATGGTATTTCCCCGGACGGTTGTTCCAGCTTGTATCAAGAACGACCAATTTTGACAGGACTCTTACTGTCAGATATTTGATGTAATAAGGACTCGGGCAACATTTATTATTGAAAAATTAAAGAAATTGTTTTAGTCGCGGGTAACATCGCGAGGCGCAGCTAGTTAAGTGTAAAAGTTAGAAAGTTTGGTGAAAAGCGGACAGCAATAGAGCTATCTCTCCCGCCTAGGGTGAAAAGGACGTGAGAGTTAGAAATTTCCAATACTGTACGTCACAGCAGAATTACAAATTCCATCGACACCATCTTAATCGTTCGCGTTTCACGATCGTACGTTTTTCGCATTACTTTCTTCCACGTACTATGAACCTGTAGAATCAACTGTCAACTGCGGTGTTTCCGGACCTGTACGATTTAGGAATCTTCAAGAAACGTGCCTACTCCTTTCTCAAAGGATGTGTTGTGGATGTTCCTGGGCTACGGTGACAACTTAAGATCAGGTAAACTGTACGCTCGTTTCCTTAAAAAAAGCTTGTTACTTTATTATTAATTAAAATTTCTGTAATAAAAATGACATGCATTAATACAATCAAATTAAAAAAAACTATAGAAATGTGGAGCTATTCTATCCTCCTTCATCCATGATTGGAGTATTAGCCGGCATTGCTCTGATGCATACAAACGTACTGTATTTGTAATGCAATCGAACTAGGATTAGCCGTAGATCTACGAGTATTGTGTGTACTCTGTTTATGTAAATATGTATGATATATGGATTTTATATTTTTAATATAATTTCTATCGTTCATTTTATTCAATTTTATATTTATTTCAGAAATAATTATTATATATTAGCCCTGGTGAACTAAGGAAAATAAGCTACGAACATACCTAATTGGGTAGAAAGACAGAAGTGTACCTGATACTTTAGAAAATTAATTAATTCCGTCAATTCCTTAGAGACGATTAATCAAATCAAATATTTGATTAATTGTCTCTAACGAATTGACTTGACCTTTGTATCCCTCCTTTAAACTTATTTGGAACCTCTTAATTACATAGTTTCGTGACAAAGGATGTTAGGGAACGTCAACTGGTTCAAAATTGCTTTCAGTAAACAATAAACTGAAGCCCTAAAACGTTCTTGTAAACAACATAAACATCAAGAGACCCTTACAATGGGGTCTAATTATTTGTTCAAACTAACAACTAACTATGCTGTAATGCTTGATTGTAAGAATGGATGACGTCAATGAAATTGCAAATTGCACTTTTAATTACTGTATTTATCTTATATAAAATATTGGTCTACGATCTCTGCCTATACTTTGATAATACGGCCGTGAGCCTCACCTTGATTTAATTCACTTTTTTTAATTATCATAATTTATCATTGCGTTAAATGAAGTCAATGGGTAATATCAAAGGTGAATTAAAAAGAGCTATGCTCGGCAACAAACGCGTCATAGACCAAAGTGACTGACATAGTACTTCAAGGATGCATTATAAAGCGGTGATGGGCCGGTCATATCTCACCAGCAATGAAATAGATGTGTTCCATAGTTGAGACTACGTTAAGCTTAGCGGATGGTAGTCTCGGGGTCAGATAGAGAGAGACAATCTGCGCAGGGCAGGGCTGCAACTAAATACTTAAAACCTGATGAAAAAAATAAGGCTCTTATAATTACTGTTATACAGCTCAGAATATTGTCGTTAGGTAGATACAGTTAATAAGTGAAATGAAAATGTCCTATTCTGTAGATTTCCCTGGAGAAATTAAAGACATACCGTTCGTACAATTGCTAAATATCAAAAGATGATATGAAGGTATATAATGAAAAGAACCCTAAAAGACGACAGGATTAAGGAAGATATTACGATTAGTGGCTGTTAGTGTAGAGGTAGTTAAGTAGCAAAAGACAAAAAATCTGAATACACTTAATTTCTTGACGGTGGTTTAGTTTTCATCAAAGAACATCGTGGCAACATTTATAATAACAGTAAACAATATCATAGATGCCGGCACTAGGGGTACACTATGACATGCATGGCGTACCGTAAGCGTAACTCGACTCAAGTAATTGAGAGAAATTGTGTACTACGTTGAGAGTTCATTTAAAAAAAAAGAAAAGTAATTTAAAAAAAAGTATTACGTAGCACTGGTATGGTATAGACATATATATATGTCGGTATTAATACGGTATACAAATCTCAAATAATTAATAAATTAATATCGCAAAGTAAATTAACAGTCTATTGAACATGCGAAAAGTTAATAATTATAAATCTACCCTCATTAACCACTGAGATTTATTTGTGTTTTCCGGTACACACTATATTTCTTAGTACATCTATCTATCTTCCCCGTTATATACGTACAGTTAACATGTAGTACGAGAAGGTGATATGCTCTCACCAGTTTATGTAAAAATATGTGAATATCATCATCATCATATCATTTCAGCCGTAAAACATCCACTGCTGAACATAGGCCTCCCCCAACGATTTCCAAAGGGACCGGTTGTAAGCGGCCCGCATCCAGCTGCGTCCTGCGACCTTTATGAGGTCGTCAGACCACCTTGCGGGTGGACGTCCCACACTGCGCTTGCTGGTCCGTGGTCTCCAATCGAGAACTTTTCGGCCCCATCGGCCATCTGTTCTACGCGCTATGTGCCCTGCCCATTGCCACTTCAACTTGCTTATCCGGCGAGCTATGTCGGTTACTTTCGTTCGTGAATGCTTCGAGATAATGTAGTGTATAACAATTTAAAAAATGTCCTTGTGGCTAATCGATTGGAATATCTCGAATTCCAGCCAGCTTGTATCAATGATTCGCCGGTTTTTGGGTTTTTTAAGTATAAAAAATTTTATGCTTGGTTTTTGTTATGGTGATGGGTTACCCCATGTCCCATGGGACCTAATAGACTTGGACTTACTTGATATCCGCACAGCGAAAGCTGATTCTCTGTCTCCCCTGCTAGGGTTAAAGACGTGAGAGCTTATCAATAAATAATAAAGATTTGAACAATAAAGTAATATAATTTAAATTCACTCCAAGTCTAGTCTCCAAAGAAATATAAAAAGCATTACAAAACGAAACGTTTTAGCAATAACGTCGTATAAATCTTTAAAACAAGTTGTATTATTTTTGCTCATATTTTCACTGTAAAATACGTGTCGATTTTTATTCTATACACGGAACGAAAATAAACGTTTAAGCTTTTAACAATTAATAATCCAGATGTGGATTTCCACATTTAGAATATACGGATGAAATAGACAAGAAAAATAAAGAAATACGTTGTATTGCTGTAATCAAAGAAACTACATTTAAAGTTTATCCCTTTTTTCTACAATACACAAAATAAATTAATGACGGTTCCTGTTCACACTGACACGTGACACCACTGACAGGTGAACAGGAACCGTCATTATTTTATTTTGTGTATTGTAGAAAGAAGGAGGAGCCATGGAGGTTACATACCAGAAATAAATATTATTATCATTTTATATTCCCGATTATTTTAATAAAGTAAGGAATAGTTATTGGAAGTAAGAATAAAAATATTTGTATACTCACTGTTTCAGCCTAAAACTTTACAAATAATACTGTCAATTCTTTTTAGCTCTAGTACGAGTAGGCAATAAAAAATTCTTGATTGGTTTATTTCAGAACCGTTCAGAATGGTGTAAATAAAAATGAAAACATAAAAATATTACAGCATTATTTGAAAAAGCAATTGTATCTCTAGCGTACCGATTGTTTCATTTCCGGAGCAAAAAGTCAGAAAGTTAAATGTCAACTATAGGTTCCGTGTTTCGAAATAACGCTTTATAATAACGAAAACTTACGAGAAGTCTTCTTTCTTCGTTTATAGAAGATACTAATGTTTTTCCTCGACTAGCTCGTCGTCCGATTTACATTATGCCAATCGGAGGCTAGAATGCCATTCAAGATTTAATAAGATTTTCTATATTCTATTACTTATGGCTGTTGGCCAGGTGGACGGAAGAGTACGAGGTCGCTCACCTACACGGTGGGCAGACGCAGTTAAGACGCTCGCAGGCCTGCCAATAACCAAAGCTATGATGGCCGCCGAGGAACACGTGGAACATATTAACACAGCAAGCGATCAAGACTTTGTGCTACACGACTTTCGGCAATGATGAAATTTATTTATTACGTTTCTTACACACAAGATAAGTGAAATTAATATAAGTCTCTGTATAAGTGATGAAGTTATGTAAAAATAACAAACAACGTTTATTAGGGACGCCTGTAAATGGAGAGTAAAATTTAAAAAGTTTGTTTTTCACCAATCTTTTATATTGTTCAGAAGTCGTGATAATGCCGTACTTAAATTGCCATTATCATTTAAAGAGGCACTCAAACGAGGGCTCAATCCTTTTGGTTTTAAGGTGGGAGACTATGGATCTGACCGTTAATGTTAAAATTGATATAACGTCTGTATTATTTTTCTATTTATTCGAGTTTTACAGGTAATTTAGACCGTCCATGTTCTCTTGGATATTCATGGATACTTTAAAACAACCAGAAGTACGTAAAGGATATCTATATATTATGATAATATCAATGTTGGTTCTTAAAAATACCGAAGAGAATCTACTACTACACTGTACTAAGCACATTTTCCACAAAGATTTAATGAATATTCTGAAAGAAAAGTTCTATTAAATTACATTAGCTTCAATTCGAGATAATTCAATCTATAGTTTTAAGAACTTAAATCCTTTTTGCCCAGTAACATAATCAATTGTAACATTTATTTCTGAAAGTTTCCCTCGGACAGGGACTACGTTTCTTTTAAACTTTTTCTTCGTTACAATACCTCTGTTTCATTTCGATAAATTAGATTTTAATTTATATAACACTAATATCTTTAATTGTTCTTTCATTTTTGTACAATAATACAAGGATATTATAGATATTAGGGTAGATATATCTTATAGGTAGCCTTCAAATTTGAAGAATAATGAAAATTTAATATCTATTATTTTTAAACTCGCCGTTTTGAACACTTTATAGTGCTCATGGCTACGGACTTTAAGGTATCAATGCCATAGTTGTTTTAGGCTGAAACCATTATTTTTTAACTTACCTTTATCTATTATTATTTCATTTTAATATTTATTTTATGATTTTTTTTTCTCATTTATTCTTCACAATATATGGAATTCATATGGTCTCTTTATTTGCACATAATGTAAGTGTACAGAAAGACGGCTTTTATGCCAAAAGGCATTCTTGTGGCGTTGTGCAATGAATAGTAACTACCTTATATAGGTATATACTATATAAGCGAAATCACACTGACTAGTCACGATATCTCCAAAACTATGAATCTGAATGAATTTGAGCATAGTTACTCATTTTACGACGAAGACGCTCACTAATTACGGATTGCGCATATATTATTAAATAAATATAATAGACGTCAATATTGATCTATCCTACACAAAAGTATTTTTCTGTGCCCAACGAAGTGGTCAGGTTCATCTTATTATACAACTAACGCATAGGTGCCTCAAATACCTAGGTTCAGTCATCAGCACTCTAAGTGCTAGTCACCCTTATGTGAAACATTACACTTTACAATTCACTTAATATATATGTATACTAACTAATAAAGAAATATTTACAATTTATTAGATATTACAAAATTTTCACAAAAAATATAACTGTGCCAAACCGTCATCGCTCGGCAGCGTGCCCAGATAGCAGGTAGCATTGCCACGTTGTATGGCAATGCTAAGCCTCTGTGCAAGGTATAAGCCAGCCCTCTGGTCACCAGATGTGTCGACCAACTTCTTAGCTAATACATTAAAAAGATGGTGTGCACTAGGACCCCACGGACCCAAAGTTTCTACCCCCAACGGCTTAAATATGAAACCCGTATCGAGGTATATTTGCGCCGCTTGAGGTTTTCTGCAGTTGCAGCGGCCGCTCCAGCCTCAACAGAAGATTCTGGAAGATGTGACGGCGCCATAGTATCGTCGTATGTGGCATCCCATACTAAAAGCCGTCCCATCTTCCAGGGTATAAGAGTCATACCGTCTGGTCTCTTACCATCACTACGCAATAGTCCATTTGGCTCCAAAGTTCATGAAACATTAGCGGTGATAAGAGCCCGACGGATGATGTCGTTGAGGTTGGAGTGCCGGGAAATGCGTCCTGCACTACGCTGGCATGATAGCCCGTGGTTTCCCAGCTGGTCGGCCATTTCGCCACAGCGACAACGATGTGGCATAAAACACGCAGCGCCCAGCCTAATACACACTTCACTTAATTAATGTACTGATACATAAGATAGTACCTTACATAAAATAGAGTTGTAGTAGAAGGTATACAAAGAAATTGTTACATAGAAAGAACAAACAAAAATAAATATAAGTTGAATCATCCAAGCCTCAGACTTTGACCATACGGTATAACATTATTACCTGATTCGGCTGCGGAAAGACATGAATGCTATTCTATGCACACACATTAGACAAAAATAATGATGAATCTCGCCAAAAACAGCTTTCTTTCTCCCGTGTTCCAAACACATTTAACTAAATTATGCTCGCATTATAAAATTATGGATGCACGTCTACTTTATTGCATATTATGCATTTTGGTTATGGTACTATCATCTTCAAGAATGGGAAACTTTTAAATGGCATGTGTCCGGAAAATCCTACTTAATAGTTTCGCATGCTTGATTTCTGGAAATTTTGGGCAAATAAAAAAAATCCTTAAAAGGTAAAAGGTGGTTTTATCAGTCAATTTTAGTAATTAACCACTTGAACTTAAAGAAGAGAAATATATCTTTGAGTGTTAATAAATTTGCGATCGCGTTTTCTTGATTTTACCGCACGATGTAAATTATAAATTATTTCAAAAAGCTTCTTCGCTTGTGACACTAAAAGAAGTGCTCCGCGCTCTCTTAATACTGTTAGGCTCATTATTATTTAAGCATAATGGAATCTGCTAATGGAACGGACCTTGACTACTGTTTATGTCGCTCTGATTCACTTATTACATGTTGACTTATGTTTGATACTTCCATGTTATAGTCTACGCAAAATTTATGGATTTACTTTGCGGACTACGCCACACGATCCTATTGCGGATGTGTAGGCGCCACGAGTCTTAGACATTTTTCAAAACATGTCGGTTTCTTCACGATGTTTTCTTTCACCGTCAAGTGCGGGGTAGTCGGCACTTAAAATTGCAAAAACAAATCGATTGATGCCGGCAACGGGGAACGAACCCGGGGTGCTAACGTATGCAACTTGAAACAGCCACTGAGCTACCGCGGCTTTTGTTCTTCTTATTCTCTGTCGGTTAGTTATAAAAAAATAAGTTCTGTAAATTAATAGCTTGATCCCAATATCAGCTCCAATTAAGTGGAGATGTATTCTTAGAATTTGAAGCAAGTTAGAACACTATTTTCAGGCCTCAATACCCTTGAATAATTTAGAATACCATCTACGAAACATGTTGTAGATTCAAACTTATCGCAAGACTTCTGACTTGAAACTCTATAGCATTTTTTTTTCTTTTGTTCAGGAATAACAAACCAATACATATTAATAAAATATTTTAAGAAAGAAAAATGCATCACAGATTTGAAAATTTAAGTTTTTTTTAAGCATACGAATTTATGTGTAAGCTAGTGTTAAGCTCAATCCACTATACAAATAAGTTGTCGTTTTTCGGTTTCTTACGTACCAAAAATAACATATTCCAAATTTCGTTTTCAAAATCCCTATTCAGTTAAAAATATGCAACATATGACGCAAGATACGAAATCCTTGCATTAATAATATTATAATACATTTTACCTATTTACCGCGTTTAAATTTCCTTATTAAAATTGTCGACGCTCGACGATACTTTTATAGTAATGAAATGTAGTCGTACTTGTTTCGAGCTTACTAACAAATTGTTATAATTAATTTTATTTCAGTCTATATCGACATACATAAAAGTTTCAAATACAATATGTTTTCGCCGAAAAAATTAGTTTAAATGACTACTTTTTTTCGTCTGTTGATGAACAATTGTTGCTTGCAGAAAGATAACTTCTGCTGGTTAAGTGGTAAGTGCCAACCTGACAAGTGGTCTAGGCGTGATCAGGGACCCTTTCGCCATGTTGCCACCAATAGAGGTTCAAGCGAAGCGACAGTTACTCTCAAATCCAATAAAACTGTTGTACTCAGACGCTTTAATTAGAGTTGTCTTTATATAAAATTAAATGTATTAAAAATATTAAAAACATTCCATTTCCCGTTTTATGAGGGTAAGTTAAAATAAACAAAAGTTGGAATTGTAACTTTTTCCTAATTTATTACGAAACATTAACACAATCTTCTACAATACAGAAACAAACTTACAAATCAGCCCAAGGCTGCGTTATATAAATTACTTTTCCTTTTAAAGTCGCGGAATATTCTCTTGTTTTAATTACTTGCTTCATTGAACTTTTTGCTTTTCGGGATGGGCTTTTAACATAAAATAAGGTTTCAATTTCTCAACGAATATCTTTCACTCCTTTTTTATGGAAAAAAGTTGGATACAGTTTTTCATTTATTAAAAAACATCTCATGACTGTACTAAGTATTGTAGTCAGAGAAAAGATTTGAAGATCTCAATTGCACGAATAATCAGAAAAGAAAATCCTTATGATAATGTGAGAGGTGTCAAAGGAAGTACTTCTTTTTAATTTTTTTTACATTAATCGTATATAGCTTCAAGTCAATGGCAGAGATTCAAACTCCCATCCAGTTTGGAACTCTTGTTAAGTGATAGGTGACTGGTGAAATATGACAGTTAACAAGACAGGTGACATGTGACAGGTGATAGGTGAGAAGTAACAAATGATATGATACAGGTGACATATGACAGTTAACAAGACAGGTGATATGTGACATGTGATAGGTGAGAAGTAACAAATGATATGATACAGGTGACATATGACAGTTAACAAGACAGGTGATATGTGACATGTGATAGGTGAGAAGTAACAAATGATATGATACAGGTGACATATGACAGTTAACAAGACAGGTGATATGTGACATGTGATAGGTGAGAAGTAACAAATGATATGATACAGGTGACATATGACAGTTAACAAGACAGGTGATATGTGACATGTGATAGGTGAGAAGTAACAAATGATATGATACAGGTGACATATGACAGTTAACAAGACAGGTGATATGTGACATGTGATAGGTGAGAAGTAACAAATGATATGATACAGGTGACATATGACAGTTAACAAGACAGGTGATATGTGACATGTGATAGGTGAGAAGTAACAAATGATATGATACAGGTGACATATGACAGTTAACAAGACAGGTGATATGTGACATGTGATAGGTGAGAAGTAACAAATGATATGATACAGGTGACATATGACAGTTAACAAGACAGGTGATATGTGACATGTGATAGGTGAGAAGTAACAAATGATATGATACAGGTGACATATGACAGTTAACAAGACAGGTGATATGTGACATGTGATAGGTGAGAAGTAACAAATGATATGATACAGGTGACATATGACAACGTATCCGTAGACGTAGACGTTAACGTAACCGTAAACGGAGACGTAGTAGTAGTCGTACACACAGACGTAAACGTAGATGCAAACGTAGACGTAACCGTAGAATTAGACGTCGACCGAAAATGTAGACGTAGAAGTAGACGTAAACGTAGATGCCAACGTAGACGTAACCGTAGATGTAGACGTCGACCGAAAATGTAGACGTAGAAGTAGACGTAAACACAGACGTAAACGTAGACATAGACTTACGTCTACGACGTAAACTCTTGATGTGTCTCTTGTTGTGTTTTATCAATCGCTAGGAATAAAGCTTTCAGTAGGGATAATACTATATAAGACTTTAATAATTTACCGCTCAATAATTCATATTATTACTTATAACTGTCAATGACATTCGAGAGCAAAGTAGCGCAATTTTGTTTGTGACACTGACTAATGAACCAATAAAATCAGTCGATTCATAAAGTTCACTGATCGAGAGGCTCGCCGGTATTAATTACTAACCAATGTACAATAAATAAGGATATTTAAATAAATTGCAAACAAAAAGCTTTCTAAAATTTAAGACCGGTTATTGGCAATGGATTCGCTGTCACATGAGGTCGATAAAAGCGGATGGTTATTGATACACCTGTCTATCCTTTCACTTGATGAAAGGCGCTGGCGTGATAGACATGTGATCAACTATCTAACCTGAACCTTATTAACAAAAAAAAATAGTTACACAGATGTTTTAAAAGAATAAATATTAAGCA
The DNA here is from genome assembly GCA_029286785.1 of Meandrusa payeni. NCBI lineage: Eukaryota > Metazoa > Arthropoda > Insecta > Lepidoptera > Papilionidae > Meandrusa > Meandrusa payeni. The sequence continues at coordinate 14,422,759 of JAGSMX010000012.1, forward strand.
GAAATAATTTACTGAAATTGAAAAATAAACAGTACCAACGAAGTGTATAGTGCCAACTAGATATTTTTTTCTCATTCGAAGTTCAAAGAGAATATAACGGCGGCAGTTAGCTTTATGCGGAGCCGGAATACAATTGCTTTTTGTGTTCATATATTCACAAATTCTATTGACGTGTAATTGACTGTGCGTCAAAGTTTTTACGTCTTTATTCCTCATGACGTTTTTGTATCTTAAGATTTTTGCTAAATGTCCGTATAAAAAAAACAATATAGCACTGCTCGTCTCGTTTACCTAGTAATTCTACTGTCGAAGGATATATAATATTGAAAAAGCTGATAAAACCTCTTTTATATTAAAATTTGGTTCAAGTCGAGAAAATTTTGAAGGTGGTATAAAAATTCAATCTAAATTCAAATCCACAAAGTAAACTTTAATCAAGAGGGAAATGACACCGTAATAGGTAATTCAATCAATTTTTTGATGCTTGGCAAATTTACTTGTAGAGTTTATTTTATAATGTGTTAGTAATGTAAGGTCTGCGGTATTTATAACTGTGTTTGTGTATTTTATTGTATAAGGTCGCAATTCGAATATTAACGTGAACTATTATTAATTATGTAATACCAAAAAATATATGTGTTTGGTTCATTTTAAATTTTATAGCTGAAATTAATAATTTTTAGGAAGAGGTCAATTTTACATTAGAAAACAAATAATTCAATATACACAATCACACAAATGCACACATTAGACTTACAAGTATATATCGTACCAAAATACATACAACAAAAACATTGTACACGCGTTTGTGCACTATAAACATACACACACACGCACGCGAATGAAAACATTTACACCACTAAATTACTTGTTTGAACAGCTCGACTTTTTCTGTTTTTAAGTACACTCAAACAACATACAAGTTTTTTAAGCAAAAGTCTTTGTCTAGCCTGCTACAATTAAGAAGACGTGGGAGCTTATTTTTATTATTTAAAATATCGAAACACTTCGTGGGCAGTCCGTAAAAAAATTAATATGAAGTGTAGAAGTGGTCAAGTTCTGCGGATTTTTTTAAATAAATAAATTGCAATTGTATTTGAAAATTAGTACTGATAATTTTTTTGTTTCTTTTATACAAGGAAGGAAATGCTTTTAAATATACGTGTCTACTGGGGAACCGGGCCAGTTATGTCGTGCTAAAACAGGGGACTGACTAAAACCTTCCATGGTGAACAGTCCTTCGCCATAATGGATCGAGATGGGTCACGTTAACATTCACCATCTCGCCTCGGCGACAAGCCCGACGAGAAAATAAATTTTATATCTTCAGCTAACTCTTTATAAATCAAGGTTTCTTTTCTGTCTCAAACAGGATATACGAAATTAATTACCGAATTAATCGCTTAATGCGTTCCGCACAAATTAATAGTAGCCGAGTTTGATTTACAAAACGATTTCACGAGCAGGGCCGTCCGTAGAATCGGATGCCTTCATTTACACATCACTCACTGTCATTGGCACAATCGGAGCAATTTGCTTTGAGGCATGCAATCGGGAGACACGCACATTGATCCAGACCAGTCGGGATTATTATGTTGATATTATTTCATTAAAAACGTCTCTCAAGACCTTGACTTATTAGTAGAACGATCTTATTGATTCGAGAATATATAGTTCTTTAATTAAAAAAAAAACACCGAACCGGGACTATGTGCAGCGGTGAATACATATGGTGCTTAGTAAGCTTTGTTTTATCGCCTTTATAAAGAGATGCAGGTTAGAGGGAGTACTCAAATTATAATACTCCCTCTGACTTTATAATAATCTCGGTATATGTAACAAATGGTACGCGAGCAAAGCTGAAGCGGATCTCTAATTAAGTATATCATACAAATACATTAACATTACAATTGCGAGAAGCTAGTTATCTGTATGATACATGATTTGATTTGAGAAAAAAACGAGTTCACAGGTTATCATTATTATAGTAATTTAAGATAATAATATTATCAGTTATCTGATGGTTAGAACAACACGCGCTAGCTAACATCTGTATTGGTTCATATAATTGACGATGCTTTTTTTTGAAAAAGAAAGCTAGCAATATTTCTTTTATTATTTTTTTTTTTTTCAGAAATATTCCTAACATTCTTGTTAACCATTCCAATTAAGCTTAAGCTTGTGCTAGGACATGGTTCACGTCAATGGTCGAATGGTGGATTCGAACCCACGACCTCACGATTCGCAAGCCGTACCCTAAACCATTAGGCTATTGACGCTTCAAAGTGCGTAATCACAAAAAAAATAATGATAATTTTTTTTGAAGTCGGTTAAAAAGATGTATGCTTAGCGATAGAAAGACGTCGTCTTTCTGTTACGGTTCTCACACAGCCGGAGCTGTGTTTGAATGGATAGATAAAGAATGAGCTGTGTTTGATTTTATAGATTTGAAAGGTCAACGACTTAATACATTATTTAGTGTATCGACACGTTAGAAATCGGAATGGATAGATCTTGAAAATGTATTTGCTATCTCCTACGTTATATTGAATTTACTGAATGAAATATGATTTTTAAAACTTGTTTCCACGTCGAAGGAAATCTTCGTATACCCAAAGCACTACAAATCCGTTCGAAGGAGTAATCTTCAAGTTATATTGTAACAGAATGCAATATAATCTGATATTAATATTTTGTTTAAGTCATTTAAGTGCATTTTCATTAGTCATTTACCATAAAAAAATATTCAGTCTACGAAATATCATTTTTTACTTTGTCATATCAGTGATAGATCCGTGTAATAATGATATTACGAGTTAAGGCTCAGCTGTTACAGATAGGATATTACATTTCGTAATTCCGTAACCATGTGCACACCTATACACTAAAGTTACAGCCATTATATATGTCCCACTGTAGGGCACCTTCTCTGTCAGGAGAGTATAAAGGCACAGTCACCATACGGCCCTAGTGCCGATTGGCAGACTTGACAAGTCTCAGATAAAATTTCCAACACATTTTTTTTTATACTAAATAGACTCACGTTTGGTTTCTATCTTGCTTGATGGAAGGCAAAGATGAAGCCTAGAATGGAGCACGTGAGCCTATAAGGTGTCTGTTCACATTGGACTTAAAGATGTCCAGATTGTACCCGTGAGGAAAGTCTGAACGCGGCAGAGAGTTCCATTCCTGAGCCTAACATGTAGGTTTCCTAACGATTTTTCTCCTACACCGCTGAGCGCGTGGCAAACCAATATTTAAAATGGCAACAAACAAATTCATTGATGTCGGCATCGGTGATCAAATTCGGATTGTTAAGCGTACTATTTAATATGAGGCGACCACTCGGACACTGAGCTACTACGGCTTTCGTACTAAATATTCTTAAAATAATACACAGAGCGAAAATTATCAAAATTATTTAATCATATATTATTTGTTCGTGTTACCCGTATAATATTGCAATATCAAATTTGCATATTGCAATTGATTTGCTCGATAGCTAGCTGAAACAACATCACATGTATTTAAGATCAGTATGATGCATAGTATTGCCGCAACGTTGTTTATTTTAATAATTATGTTATAATTTATTCATCGAAACACAAACAGAATTGAAAAAAAGAAACAAATAAGTAGAAAAATGAAATAAAACACACAAAAAATAGTTACTATACTCAGCAAAACGTTGCAGATATTCTGCTAGCACCTTACTTCTATAGATTACTAAAGACTGCAAAAGATTTTATTACTAAGTGTAATTAATTGACATTCTAAGAGCATCACACAGCGTGCGGTTCATTTCACCTATAAAGGTAGAAACCTCTAAGGCGACGGAACGAAGAAAACACATAACGTACTCAGTAAAGTTTAGTTAGAATTTCATTTAAATCCAACATATTTCTATAATCTATTCGCATAACAACACAAAATCACGACGAATGTAAGGTAGTTTAACAAAATGAACGAATTTCGAATCACTGTGTGATTTTTGTGAAAACTAACAAAATATAGGGGATGATTTCAAAACATTAAACATAGGGTCGAGGAAACCCAATATTTCAATAACGCTTCAAAAACAACCTGCGAAATTCCAATTGAGTTGTGTTTATAAATCGACGTAGCTTTTCATAAAATTGCCCAGCTACCCGTAGAGCTACTCTTTCCTGATTATATTAAAAAGGTATTGTTATATTCCTTTATATATTTTTTTGAGAGAGGGCGAACGAGTGTCATCACATAGGGTTATAAGTGCGTTGCCTTTTGAGTAAAGAGTAGACACTTGGAGTGCATATAGTAATAAATTATCCCAAAAGCTTACAGAAACAAAATGCCAACCATTATAAGTACAGTCAAATGGGCCATCAAACCAATATTGCATATTCGGTCAAAATGCTAACTGAAATACGAATCGTCAATGAATGATGAATCGTGATGAAACAACAACCATCATTTAGAAGTATGCTTTTTCTTTGTTTCCGGGGGGGACATCTTAAAGAAGATATCCCGCCTTCTGGGGAATTCAGGTTGGCTCTTCCACGGTGCATGATAAGGAGCTCCAGGATCTCCTGTGGAACGTACGGGAGCCCCACTACACTATGCTTTACTAGCTCATCCCGGAGGAGGTTAACACCATTACAAGTTAGGACCCTCACAATGCAAGGCGACACAGGCCAGCCAATGTCTTCTTCTTCCCGGGTCCACTGCAGCGGATGTTAAAGGACCCTTATCGCCCCGTGGACCCGAGGGCCCTTTTAGTCGCCGTTGCCTTATTCTAAGAGGCCCAGAACTACAGGGCTGGAAGTATGCCAACCGTAACCATTTAAACGTTGGAATGCCAATTACCTAGATGTTTGATTATACTCTATACGTCATAGGGAAAGTACAGGGAAGAAGACCAAGAGGGAGGAGCCCTATGCGCGGGACCAACAAGATCCGAGACAACACCACAACAAAAGGAAAGCGATCGCCAACAACATTATTTGTGGAGGTCACGACCTTCAGCAATGAGGAATATGAAAAGGAGGAGACAATAATCTTTTGTACTACGAAGTTAAGTATCACTCACACACAATGTACGCTGAATTATACTTAGACGTCGTCGTTAATTCTTATATAATTAATTCCGTCATGAAGTGTGCTTCTGATTTTTGATACAAACTTTCGTCGAGTAAATAACGAGCAATTGCTTCCCGGTGAAGTGAGTCGTCGAGGAAGGAAAAGGATTGCCACTAGGGGAACCCGACTGAATCTCCAGGCTAATATCCACCGGACTAGAATAGATGAGGGTGGGGAGCAGACCTCTTGGTGGTCACCACTCTCAGCGTTGAGAAAAGAATAGAGAAGAAAAAGAATATATGTAATAGTATATTATTCTTCTTATCGTGATTTTTTAGTTATATACAACATATGTACATCTAATATGTTCATACGTATTTGTAAATAAAAATTCTTCAAGAAAACAATGTTTTACTGAACTGTAAGGTTAGTTTCCGTTCAACATTATCACTTCAGCCTTAGTCCTCTCAAGCAACCTATGTTCAGAACGCCTATAGTAACGGTGGTAGTCGAGGTGCCGAAGATCCCTCTTAAAGTTGCGCTAAGTGAATCAACTACATCTCTAATCGATTGTTAACAGCATAAATCAACTACTATTACAATAACTATCTTACAATAATTTTGGTACGGAGACCTTACCACTAATCTTACTTAGGGCTTTAAGTAAGTCTAAAAATTTTCTCATGCCACTACAATACGACGATATTTAATCCTATTTTTTCAGTCTAACGATCCACATTTCGAAGCTAAGGGCACGTACATATAATTAATCTCAGCCGTCGACTCCCTAATTCTTCTTTAATTAATTCCCTCATAAAGTGTCTTGTGCTTTATGACACAAACATGCGTCGGACAAATTACGAACAATAATTTGCCGGTGGAGTAACTCTGAGAAAAGTATTTATCATTCGCTCTTGTGTTGAATGGCGTCTTTTTAATATTTCATTTCTAAATAATTATTTTGAATGAATTGAATAAAGATGATTTGAACAAACATTTATTTTTTGTCAATATTACCCGAGCGTTTTCTCCCGGATGAAATATAACGAAACGTTTTTTTTACGTAGTAGTGCTACACTAATAAATAGAATTTGTGATATTTTATATAGGTACACAAGGTTGCCCGTTCTCGACATTAGTCGGTGTTGGTGTCGGTGTGTACATGCGCCTAGTGACTGTAAGTTGTAACCTATAATGCATTAGAATAGTCATTATTTATTTAAAACTTTTTTTTTTGTTAACGAGGAGGAAATCTTCAGAAAGATACCCCGTCTTCTGGGGAAGGCGGCGGTTATGTGGAGTTTTACCCACTAAAACCTCCCCGGTGGCTCTTCCTCGGTGCATGGTGAGGGGCTCCGGGATCTCCAGTGGAATGCACCGGAGCCTCTCTGCACTGTGCTCATAGAGAGCACTTCCCCGGGAGGTTGCTCCCTCCCCTGTGCCCTCGCAGTGCAAGGCGACACGGGCCAGCCGATGTCGCCTTCCTTCCGGGTCCACCTTGGCGATGACAAAGGCCCCCACCCTTGCCGCCCATTGACCCCGAGGCCCCCTTTAGTCGCTTTCTACGACAGGCAGGGGATACCGTAGTCTTATTCTTGAGAGCCCAGAACTACAGGGTTGCGGGCCGGTCTGCCCCGGCCCGCCTGCGCCATCTCCGAACGGGATCGGCCCTCTCCCGATCCCGATCGGCGGTCTCCTTCTGCGTCATTACTGACTCACAGAAGGAGACCAGCGCCTTCCGTTTGGATTTCCCCGCCAGTGCAGCCGCTACTGTCGCTGGCGGGGAGAGGTCTTGTCCGATCTGCTGGACCAGGATCCATCGCTCCGCCTCCCATGCGGGGCACACGGCTAGCGTGTGCTGCGCGGAATCCCGGTTTTATTTTTTTAATTTATTTAAAACTAGCATCGGTGGGTATTCGAATTTATTAAAGTACATATTTATAGTGTGACCTATCAGTTTACTAGGCCAAAGATGCAAGGCCTACATTTAAGACAAAGTTTCAATGGGCCATATGTACAATCTGTACTTGTAATGTTATCTATTAATATGGTACCGAAACTAATTAAGCCATATTATGTATAGAAATGCCCTTTAAGTAAATCCTGGGGAATAATGTCCGAACTTAAAATTACTTGTTTCAAGTTTAGCGTGGTAATAGAGATACCGTATTGAAATTACTGCTTGTTTAACTATAAGTATAAAGCGATAGTCCTATTTCTTTGCACTATATATATTTAAATAAATATAGAAATATAATTAGTTCTCGCGGCCATTTTAACAGTCTAGACTAGTACATAGAATAAATCACAAAATTAGCTAGTGCTTTTTATGGAAAAGCTATTCTCAAACTATTTAGGTAATATTGTATTTTTATACTGCGATAAAGGAACCTCCTTCTACCTTAAGGAACCTTTACCTCCTAACTTCATTAGTCGCATAATGTTATATATATAACAGTTTTTTCACGATACAACTCGATATATTTTATTATAAAAAATGTATTCATTCATTCATTCATTTCATTCATTATTGCAGAAAAAATACTAAATAGACGAATAAACAGCTGATATACAATATTATGTCAAAAGCCGTCGTCTGTATGCAAAGATAAGCGAAAATTTGATTTAACTGCATTGTACTAACACAATGGACGGATGGAATTTGGCGGGTATCATGAACTTTGTTAAACCAGCACAAAAGGCTAGGCTAAAATAAGTACTTATCTGCTTATCCTTACTCAAAGTTATTTATGTAAAAATGCACATAGGGTACGAAAATCTTACATTACTGGTGCAAACAAGTTTTCGGGTCACCTGAACATAAGCGAATCAAGGATATCAACAAGACCAGCGGAGTTTCAGCTGTGTTGCTGGTGTATGGAATCGGAGTAAGCTCAACTTTTTAACGTCCCAAATTGTATAGGTTTATTTTTCGAATTCATTCCTTTATAGAATTGAATAGAATAGAATAAACATTGATTAGACACAAGAACACAGAAACAACAGGTAAAACAAACCAAAGTTTTTGACAAAAGTAATTAAAAATTGTGAAAAAGTAAAAAAAGGAACAAAATTGACCTTGTACCGAAAAGGGGTTGGCTCAGCATGTGCTGTGCTCACATATGTGGTACAGCGCTGATTTACAGCCAGAAAACCTGTGAAAACTAAGGCGGACACGAATCGTTTGTGTATAAATAAGGTTTTACATACACTTTTACTTATATTATACATAAATATATTTATACTTTGTTAATTTGTTTATATATATATATAAACAAATTACATAATAAATAACAAAATTTAATCATTAATAAAGTGTTAAATAAATGATTTGTCGCAATTGATGTTGGCGTCCAGTTAGGAAGTATTTCAATTTGTTTTTGAATATAAGTAATGTTTTGACGTCCTAATAGGTGGTGGGATGTTATTCCAACATTTTGACGCCGCATATCGAAAACTACCACGGGATGAAGTAGACTTGTTATCATTTAGTTATAAAACTACAAGACCCACCCGACATATTACAGTCATATTCAGATATATTTATTATCAAATGACCTCCGTGCTCCTAACAAGGTCGTGTAAAATATTCACACAAAATCATTCTGTTCTATATTTTTAGTTAACTTTTTTCAAAATTCATAACCCAATTGGCAAAGAGACCGCATGGGTGATGTAGATAACGTTAGCACAAATATAGCTTACCAAGCTGTACAATAATGTATTCTAACTCTTGATTGCCTGTCCTGATCGTTGTTGTCAACAAACAACAACCAATGAAGCTTTGCAATCAAGGTGCGGTCAGCGCGGGTACACCCATTATGTAACGTTCCAATGGAACTTTAGAGAAATGTTCTTTATTATTTACATTTGTCCCTATATAATGGGAAAATATTGCTAATATAAATGTAGTAACAGTAAGCAAATTACTACTGCCGCAAACTGTTGATGATAATAAGTAATTATTCACTTCAAAATATCATATCTTCTTGGAGTTATTCAAACTAGGTGCATATTATCGTTTATAACATGTGACGTTATCCCAGGTAATAACTAACGCACGTCTCCTTCACTTCAGTTTTACGACAGCCCTAATTACTTCAGATCATCTAAAAGGATTAAACTGAACTGAACCGACTATAGACTAAAAAATGGCCCAAACCATAGGCAAAGCCCCAGTATTGCTATTAAACGCAGGAATAACAATTTTTGTAAAATAAAACGAAAACAATTAAAGCCACCGACATTGAGATTCGTGATTTTTGTTGAGGACATTTACTACACTGAGATGTTTATAAAAATTACAGCCTTACAATTACAACACCGGTGGAGGGGCAGGTGCATTCCCGGCCATTGAGTCAGAGCTTGTATCTAGATTGTCCCCAAATCGTATAGGTTAAAACACCGCTAGTGACAGTTGGCTAGGGCAGAAAACCTGAGCCGTACTACCTGAACGAAATGTCCTAATCAAAATGCCTGTCTATTGACACGGTCGCCATGACCGAAATCGGCCTGGACGTCAACAACAACATCATCATCAGTGACAGTTGATTCCACAGGTTGATAGTTTGTGGAAGAAAGTTACGCGAAAAACGTAGTCATGAAAAGCCAACCATCAAGACGCTGTCGATGGATATTATACATTAACAGTATTGAACTTTTAATTATCTCTTGCCACTGAAACAACCTCTAGCGATAACTAATTCCTACAGTACTCAATAATCGTGTCGAGGAACTTCGCTCGTTACGTGTTGGAAACTTCCCTCAATAATATTAAAACCTGTAAGAACGTAAATAATTAGTTTCCCAGTGGGATGGACAAGTTTCTTATAAGTTAAAGCCTCTTCAGGACATGCGTCTACGCTAAATGATTCTTTTTTATAGTTACGACAACATTTATATGTATTAAATAATGATTATACGCCAATATGTGACTCAATTTTGTGTTATGTGTTTGTACATATAAGCTTACAATTCCACATGTTTAACCTAATTGTAGCTTACAATATGATATCCAGTCAGTCACTTTAATTTGAGTAGAGATGATAGCGTGATATATATGTAGATATATAAATACAATTTACCTTACATAAATATTTGCAAGCTATCCTTTGATATTAATATATATGTAGACATATAAATACAATTTACCTTACATAAATATTTGCAAGCTATCTTTTGATTTTAATATATATGTAGACATATAAATACAATTTACCTTAAGTAAATATTTACAAGCTATCTTTTGATTTTAATCATTAATTTTATAACGTTTTGTGTTCGAGCTACGTATAATTATCGTAGGTAGGTAGATAGGTACTACGATAGTACCATTATGTAAACTGCGATTACCTTAAAGATGAGAAGTTGGTTTTTAATTGTATCCCTTGTTTTAAAATATATATTTATTATCAATAATTGTCGTACACAATGTATAAGTTACAAAATATATTGAACATTTTACCAATTTTCTGAGAAATAGCAAAAGGAGATACAAATAGGGAGGAGAATTTGTATTGCGTCCTCAGATAGCCGAACCCGTCCCGGTCATTCCGGTGAGGAATACTTAGAATTTCCAAAGCACAGTGTACCTTCAAGTCAGACGATGCCGTCGTATCAAAATACATCCTAACACAATATGCATTATGATATGAAATAAATATACGAGTATGTAGTTTGAAGTTGGAAGCCTTATCGATTGGTCCTTATCCCTATGATCGGGATCGAATTACCGTTATTGTGTACTATGCAATTTGAGGGAGAAAGCCTTGAAAAAGAGCTACCAAGGCTCTTTGTTGTAGCTTACGGTTCACGTACAGCTTTAGCTTTTTCACGGAAGAAGAGACAAAAAGGAGGAAGAAGCATACAGTCGATATTTAAGTATATGAAAAGAAGAGGTATGGTTATCGTGATTGTCGGATAACTGATTCACTGGTCGTTTACAATAAAGGTATAAATATACGTCGTTAAAATTATTCATACCTCGTTTACACATTATGATGTTTTAATAAAATGGATATTTATATTAAGAAAATATATGGCTAGTAATAAACGTCTCTGTTTATTTACGATCTATGCATTTAGATAATTCACCACTTTAAGCAATATGGCTTCACTTGCCCGATAAATTGAAGTCGATTTGTAACAAGCAATTGCTGTGTTGTGTGAGATCTAAAGTCGCAACACACAAAGTATAAATCGTTACTAACATTTCTATTATTGAAACTAAACTATTTATTGAGGCAAAAAACAAGCATTTAATCTCTCGGAGGAGGGAAGTTCAAGTTAAGTTCATTTCATCAGCGTCATGGGTCTTCAAAGATTACAATTGCTTTAACCAACTCCAAAAAAGGGGGAGGTTCTCAATTCGACTGTACTTTTTTATGTTTGTTTCCTCAGAACTTTCGACTGGGTGAACCGATTTAGAAGATCCTTTTTTTCTTTGAAAGCTAGTGGTCGGTCCAGTTCTGCAAATGGCATCCATGAGAAAACCGCACAAGTCTTAAATATGTATGTGAAAAATGGACGAACAGCTCAAAATCACGCCCACCGATTTCGATGATTTTATTAGAATTAAAGGAAAGTTTAGTTTTTAACTTCTGTGTATAACTATGTTTTCCAAAAATGAACGGGTGGATTTTATAAAATAAATAAATAAACTGTCGATTCATTCGTCCGCCAGACAAGAAATTAAATTTCAATATATCAAAACGACGAAACGATTTCATAAAAATGCAAATTAAATGAGAGTGCGCAGGTAAAAAATGTGAACTATAAAAGCGTTTTCAATATTTATAAAAAATATATGTTAAAAAGTGATCCGATTGATCGAGCTATGTGTCTCTCTCAGGCATGTTCGAATTGTAGAATAACTTCTCAAGCCAAGCTAATTAGTGCACGCTATTATATCTTTACAAAAGTTTTAGCTACGTGCCTTAAGCTTTTTTATAGGGTATAAACTAGTGTTTAACCACGATCCCTTTTGATGTTAAGTGGTGATATAATCGAAAGATGGTACGTGCGCTTAGTAAGTGCCTATTCATTCTACTCTTCAAAGGCTCCACGTCGTACTTGGAAGGACAATTTGCTCACGGGCAACTTATATTCCCGTCAGAGTAGTCAAATAATCAATAAAAATGAGCAAACAATTTTCTAAGGCATGTGAACTATGAAGTCTGCCAATCCGCACTAGAGACGCGTGGCGAATTTGCCCTTACACGCTCTTAAAAGAGAAGGCTGTATTTTTATCTTTTTATAAAGATATTACAAAGGGATAAAATATGCGATACTATTAAAAGTAAAAATACATAGACTCAAATTATTTAAAAAAAGTTCTTCCGAAGTATGAATTATAAAGTCCGTTTATTAACCAACTCTTCTTGTTAACTCTTTTTTTATTCTTTTTAAACTATTTCTATTTTTCTTCTCTATAATTGAGTAATTGTTTGTCATTCTTATAAAATAAGATAAAAATAAATAGTTGGCTGCTAGGTTATTCCAAAAAAAAATGGGGCTATCAGTGACATTTCATTAGTGGCATAGTTTTGTGAGACAACCGAACGAAACTAATAAAATATAGTTGACTGTATGTCTTTATAGCCAATACGGACGGTGTTAATTAAGGTCAACACATAAAGCTCCCGCTCCCCTTTGAACTCTGATCCCAACACGCCTAATTTGCCTGTACCTATACAAATTCTCTCACACCTCAGACGTCGATATAACGTTCTCTATATAATATGAATGAGTACATAGAAGAATGAGTCGTATACACAAATCAATAGAGTACAATTTAACAGTGGCAGAGCAACGAACCAGTTTGGTTACAACAAGAGTGTCGCTCAATTTACCTTTCTAGACCAAGAAAAAAACAAATTTTGCCAATAATTACCCACTTGCTTAGGTGTATTCGTGGTTTTACAATTGTGTTATCTTTTGTTTACGCCTAGCATCCCCAATTCTATTGACTAATACTATCGAAAAGGTCGTGTTTCGATTTTTTTTACTTATAACCTGACTGTAACAGTTTCAGCAGAAATAAGAGTTAGCAATGTATCGAGCCGTCCTATGATATAAGCCGATAGGAATCACTTTAAAGATTCTTTCGTTCATAACTTTCTGAATTGTGATATTATAATAGCTTGATATAAATACATAATATAGTCATCAAAATCATCAGGCAGTGTTAAATGTAAAATATTAAGCTACTCGTATTTAATCACATTGTAAGTGAACTATCATTCTTATCAGAAAATTTTTAGCCCCATTTTGGAGACTACAGGCATTTAGAAAAAAATTGCAACCCCTTTACTTAACGAGCTTGTTTGCCCTTGAGCAATATAGTCATCCTAAATAATGTTCTCTTTTAATAGTGAATAAATGAATTAAAATGAATTAATTAGATTCAAAGTTTATCTTCAAGAAATAAACGTTTTCTATTTTTTACATTAGTATAGACAATTATAAAAAATCCTTTAAAAATTAGCTATTGTTTCAGAGTGTTATAAATGATAATTCTAAATGTCTACCGTTCATGTTTATTCCTGACAGTTGGATTACACAAGAGAAACAGTCAGGCTGCATTTAGACAGGGCTCAAGTAAATTTATGAACGCTTTAGGCGCGGAAATTTGTTTACAGAGCGCTTTATTACGCATTATTTTGTCGTTAACAGTAAAGGGCTAAAAAACAAGGTCCCGCACTTTTATATCTATCGGAATAAACATAGAGCTGAATTGAAAGACGATAAACTAACGACTTTCAGTATGAAATTGTCTTTTTATTTTAATCACCTTTGTACTAATTTACATACAAAATCTAAATACAAAAACTTAAGCATACAGAATTTCGATAAACCTCGTTTGGACCTTTATAATGGCGTGGTAGTATTCTTAACAGAGAGCTGAATCACGGCTGGATCAATTTTTTCAGTCGAATTTGATGCTAGTTATATATGAAAGTAATTGATACACATATAAAACTAAATTAATAATTGAATATACCCAATGTAAGTACTGCTAGATTAGTCTGTTAAATATATAAGCAATTAATAAATAAAATATCGCAAATAAAAATGATGTTATATGCAACTGCCATTAAACTTAACGATCGCAAGGATTTAAGTACATCCGTTTCTTTGTATAGACTATAAACCATGTCATCTGGATGAGCTATGAAACTTTCCTCCGCTGTAAAATCTGATGGTAACGATATTGTAAACAACCAAGTTCTTATCGAGCGCAGACGATAAACTTTTTTGCAGCGAAACATTTTACACTTACTTGAGGTAAGCTACTTTTATGCCTTCTATTTGATGGCAGTGAATGTTAGGTGCAGATTCATGTTACGTTATTTTCGCCTGCATCCCTTTATTGATAAATTAACTACGTACCTGTAAACGAGGTAAGCAAGCTCATGAATCTCGAGGCAATAAATCGACGTTCCCGAAAGCCAGGTAAAGTTGTTGACGACGAGTTAGAAATAATTGTTATTGTAGATAGATAAACATTTTATTGCTCACATTAAAGTAGGCGCAGTCAATTGAGTAAAACTTATAGCCTAAATGTGAGCGAGGACGGCCTTATCTCTATAAGCGATCTCTTTCAGGCAATCCTGTAGGACAGGAGAGATAAAATGAATAAACAAGACATGGACTCTAACAAGAATAAATAAATTAACTGCGACTGGGTGTACCTATATTGATGATATTTTTTTATTTAAAAGCTAGTGCTTCCGGTGTGGTCCAATTTCATTTTTTTTACCGCAGAATTTGGACTGACAATGGCATCTATGAGAAAAACATGTGCAGTAGTAGAAATCGATAGCCAGGTTGATGCCGAACAATAGCTTAGAACGTTCCCCATGTTAATTGCGATGCAATAGTTTTAAAATCGTTTCAACGTCAACAATTTTGTAGTTTTGGATAGAAGAAGAAGCTTAAACCATTTTTTTAACAAAAGCATATAATTTAAGTCTAAAGTGCTTATTTTAAAGAAAGCACCGGAAATCTTAATTAATCCCGTGGTAAAAAGCTCAGAAGAAATTTAAAATTCAAAAACTTTGCAAGTAATATCCTTTCTAAAAAGGGGGAAGCTAAGTTTCAAAGACTTAAGAAATAGAATTACCTCAAAACTATTAAGAAATGCAGAGTTCATTTAGTAAAATTATTTAGATCATTTAATCCTCATCTTGCTCAATATCTAATATTCTGTACGATTTTCTTAAACGCACTTTAGAGAGTCAAGCTGAGAATCCGCTATCGACTGCGTTTCAGAACCTTTAGGAAAGAAGAGGGAAAAAAGACCCATCTCTCAATGGGAAATAGTCCCTGTTTTTTAGCAGTCACGGAGAAACTAATAACAATGTAATTGCTATATATAGCGATGGATTAAGTTTCCGGGACGTGCTTTAAAGCATAGTACACAGGGGCTCCGCAGGATATTGTGGAGCTCTTCACCATGCACCTAGGAAGCGCCACCGAGGTGTTTTAAGAGTAAGAACCTCACATTACCCAGCCGACTGGGAAGATTAAAAGAAACAATTTTATGTTTGTGTAGATATGAATGTGAATGAGACGAAAGAGGTGTGTCATGATCATTCTAAATGAAAGTGATCTCTGCCTATCTCTCCGGGTGACAGGTGTGAGTATGTATATTTATGTATTTATTCTCTAAATTAGGTATTTTTGTGCGTTAGCTTGATCAAACTGTAAATAAATGAATATTAATATTTCTCTACTTTATTGGCTTCTTTAGACATCGAGAAATTCACCCACATTGCGGAAATTTTCCAAAGGCATGGTAAAAGCAGTATCTTATTTGAATTTACATTAGTATGGATCTGCAGCAAGTACTTCAAAGCTCTATTCATTTTATGATAATATCTTTGTACGCGATCTTCTTGGCGTAACTTTGTGCGAGCTTTATTTCGCAAGCTCGCACTCTGTACAAATTAAAGATTTTTTGTTTCGTGTTTGAAATACATTAATGGATTCGGAATAGGCTGATTGGCTTAGCTGAAACCAATATGCTCAGTATTAAGCACAGGGATAAGTGGCAAGGCTTTCAGTATTCTACAGAATACATTTTGCAGAATGTCGTCAGGAATTTCATGAAGTTGAACTACTGGATGTCGACATTTTATTGTGAGGTAAAACCGGATGCAGGGCTCTGCTTCGTCTTTCATTATTTGCACAGCAAAGGACTGGAATAGTTTCTCCGCTATCTGTCTTAACCTCTGATTACAATGTAGGTATTTTCTAGAGTAAATTGGATAGGCATTAACTAGTGCGCATTTCCCTTTTATATAGGTGACATAGTGGTCAAGCACTTGCTTGCTTAGAAAGTTAAAAAATACAAATACGGCGGATTTTAATTAAATAACTGTTATCTATTGTTAAAAGTATATTTTTTATAAATTCAAGAGTAATTACGTCGGTGTTAATATTTAGGTTATAAAATAAAAGTCTAAGCTAATAATTTTAACCTTTACATAAACAGACTTGATGATTTTTTTGGTTTAAACAATTTGACTTTTGGTAATTGTAAGGATCTCTAGTGTAATATTTAATATTAACGAAGAATTATAATTATATTTATTAGAAGAATTATATTTTTGAATTTAAAGTACCCACCATCGCGTATTCGAACAATATAATCTACGAAAGTATTTTACTCAAACGGTTTCCCCGCAAAGACGGATAATCATGCAAATTGTAGCTCGGCAACTTGCTTTTGCGCCGTCTTTGTACTACTGTGGCGCAGCGCAATTATACTCTTCTCAATCCGCGCGGAAACTTGTGCATTTTCCATTAAAACTTTACCTCGTATTACTGGATCCTTCATGGGACAATCGATATCAATATTTTCTGATACTGTAAAGGAACTGTAGCTTTTAGAATCGATTCAGAATTTTTTTTCTCAATAAAACGTAACCACAGACTTGTGTCCGTGCTCTTTTCAAATGAACTTTAATTGGTTACTTTGGTTTTATTAATAAGAGAACCTCCAAAGTTACTACTTTTTTTTTATAGTGCCTGATTTTTGAAGGTGGTGTTGGAGAATGCTCTAGTTCGCAAGTCGAGGACGCCCCGTTGCATTGTTATTAGTTTCTCCGCGACTGCTGCATCCCTGTTTCTCATGGCCATTTTTAGGTTGTACTCTATTATTTTTTCTTTTGATGTGGCCGTTGAATTGTCACCAGTCTTCCTGTGGCGTCGTCACAGTCATCTTTGTAATAGACACTGCTGACTGTGTGTCGGGATATCGCGACTGCATGTTGGACGATTGTTAGATTCAGAATATTTAGAAATTAAGAGGTAGAATATAGAATAACGGTATGTTGCTTCTGCAAGACATATCAGCTTTCAGAGCCAGATGAAAAAAAAAGTATTACTCAAATGTCAGCTGTAATATCTTATTATAGCTAACATTTGAGTAAGTATTTTTACGAGCAAAACCAAAAACCGACTTTGAATCAAATCGGTTAGTCATTAAACTCTACTGTCACACTGAGTTGCTTAAGATAGTCACTTATTTATTTAATTAAGTTTAAGTTACAGCTAACATGTATCCCACTGCTGAGCAGAGGCCTTCTCTACTATCCTTCTTCCTTTTTTCCTTTCTAAAATGCCTATTCACTATACTCGTGAAAACACCCACATCGTAATCGGAGGCGAAAACAGACGCGGGCAAACTATTCCAGTCCTATGTTGTACGAATATCTTTCGATAAAGCAAAACGCATCGTTCGTGTTTAAGTGATGTCCACAAGAAAAGGGTGAAATTGTGGGAGAAGACTCTATACTTCATCTAGTTGCTTGTCCTAGATTACTCCAGCCGATACGATTCAATTACCGATTGATTTCTTCCCTTTAATTGGACTTTAATGGGAATCATTAATTGATTAATGAAATGGAACTAGTCTGTCATCAGTTCCAACCTATGGTAGCTTATCTTTTGTTTTTATTACAACAATCTTGAAACGAACACTCAAAATGAGCACTTAATGTGAAAGCTTTGTCATTAACGGTCACAATTTATTAGATGCGTACGTCATAAAACGCACGAAACCTTCGAGGGAATTAATGTACGAATTATTAAGAAGAGGGCGCCTGACCTTAACTCAGTCTGCATCTAAGTACCTTACTTGTGCTAGACTTTCACTACTGACTGGAACTGAACTGTGTATGATATTGAGTGATAATTTGAGTGATAAGATTAAGACACTTATGTACTTCTATGTATGCAATGTTTACTTTTTTTTTCATTCAAACATTATTAAATGAGCAAACAAACCTAAGTTAAAATTACAGGCTTCTCTATAAAAAATGTAAGAGCATAGACGGCCACGAGCGTGCCACGCGGCCCTAGAGCGGATTGGCACACTTCATATGTTTTACAATTTTTTTAAGACATGTAAGTTTCCTCACAATGGTTTCCTTTACCGCCGAGCGCGTATATTAGCACTTCAGATTGGCACAAACTAATTCATTGGTGCCGGCGCCAGGAACGAAGTCGGGTTACTAGCGTACTATGGAACTTGAGGCGACCGCCCGGACACAACTACCACGGCTCTGTGGTTTTAGCATGTAATATATTTTTTAAAGGTTTTCCCCGGAAAGGACATGCTTTGCCCATTCCGGGAGATTCTATTTGTTTCTCTGACTTGTGGGGGTCAGAGATTGCACAAACTGGTAAGTATCTATCCTCTTATTTTTATGATGTTCTTCTTGATAATTGCTTAATTCTAAGTATATATATATATATGTAAATAATATATATATGTAAGTATAGTATTTATCTTTTTTCTTTGTTTTTCTTCATTTTTCTTTTTCTATACTCAATTTTTCATTTATTTTCAACAATCATAAATCACAAATACAAGTAAATAATTTATATATGTATAATTAATAAAAATATATATATTTATATGTATATATTGTAATCATCTATTTCTTAATCAGTTTTATTGTTCTTTATCGCCCTATTCGCTACATATTTACAAAAATCGTATTATATTTATATTATCTAAGTTTACAACTTTAACAAATACGTTTACAAAATAATCGTATTATATTTATATTATCTAAGTTTTAACTTACAATTAATTTCTATTTCGCAATCATCATTTCTACTTCTTTCATATATTGGACATTCAGTAATTAGATGTATTATTTATTCATTTGTACTGTCATCACAGGGGCACGCGGGACTCTTTTTTTTCTTGAACTTGTACAAGTACTCGGAGAATCCCCCGTTCCCTGTCAGTATTTGTACAGTCAGCGGATCTAATTCTATTTTTCTTAAAATCGAATATGCCTGCACTGCATCGGGCAGAAAGGCTATGTAATATATTACATACCTTTAGTAAACTATAGCATATTTTATAGTTTTCCTGGAACACGTTAGGTCTTTTTTTGTTCAATTGTAGTCTGGATAATAAGGCGAACTGGTTTATTAAATGCCTACTCACTCTACTCTTGAAAATACCCATCTTATAGTAAAAGTTTCGTCTCTATCCCTTTTGTTACATTTAAAGGTAATAAACACCAAGTCTCCCTATTAATTACTATAAATAATTGTACAAAAATACCGCAATGCTTCATTGTATACATCATTGCATAGCAAATTAAAAGCCAGTTTTCTTGACTACGAAATCCCATAGCAATATTGCAATATGTCATAACTCGATCAGTAAATCAAAAAAAAAGTATAACATCCGCTGAATATAAAATTTTTGCTCTTCTCTTAGCACTCTAATGCCATACTGTGATGTACAGCATAAAACCCTTAACAAGTACAATTTGGCACGAAGTAGATGCTCCTACATGCGCTTGAATTAACTGAAAATATTTTGGTGTCATTTCCAGCTTTTACAAGGAAATTATGCATGCTTTTTCATATAAAAAGGTGCCAACGAGTATGTGGCTACACCGTAAAGGTTACAATTCACTCACTCACAACAAGGTCAAAACGTGACCTTTTAAAGAGGTATAGACTTTTTTGGTGTCTTGTAGTAGCATATAGCGTCGGTAAAAAAACCACTGATGATGATTCCACAGAACCATACGTTAGCATTGGTAATAGGAAGGGTTAGATAGAATTTCCGTTTCGACAAACGGCCGTAAAATGAATTGGTTGAAGTTATTCCAAGCAATACATATAGCATATCCACTACAATTAGGCCTGACAGACCCACTCCAATCTTTCTAGAAACTGATTTCTGTCCACCCCAAGAATCTGTCTAAAAGGGATCGCTTTAATCGACAAGTTTGCCAATTGCGCATTCAATAATATCGCATTATATCAATACTTAAAATTTATTATTTCGATGATGTACATGTATATTGTTGTTCGATAAAATATATTCATTCATTTATTCATTCACATTCGATATATTCAAATATAATATGCTCGAAATATAGGAAAATAATATCAATACAGTTAAGCCTGTAGGTATTCAGCTCGTCACACTGACAGGAAGGTACATATTTATAAAATCCATTATGCAAGGCTCCAGCACTCTAGCTTCTTCCAAAGCAAAACATCTATGCATTTAAGCTTTCATCTTAAGAAGACAATATATAGAGTTATTTTTTATATACAACCAATATTATAAACATGATTTTCTACACAAAAGTAGTTTATGTTTATTACTATATATTTGCCGATGTTTTAATAATTTTCATTACACTGTTATCTATACAAATAAATAAAATTGGAGTGTCTATTTGTAATTTAAAAATAACATGCATAAGAATGTAAATAAGGTATATATACCAAAATTTAAATTTTTTGTTTGTCTATTTGTTCCTGGTAATCTCTGGAACGCCCGGAAAAATTTTGATGGGACTTTAATGGTAAATAGCTGTTGTAATAAGGAGTAACTTTTATTTTAGACAAAATATAAAATAACAAATAAAACAAAAAAATCTAAATACCATTTTAGTTCAATTCTACGCGAACGAAGTGGCGCAGCTGATACTACTATATAAAATATATTTCTAGTAACCCTAGCGGTATAGGCAGAGAGATCACATCATGATCATAATCAGAGAGTCTGAAATTCTTACCCCGAGATTCAAATCAATAGTATATTTTTTAAAAAAAATACATAATTTATATGTTTTTTCTATTTCAGCCAACAACATTTTCAATACTACGTAAAATGCAAGTGAGTTTTTTTATGCATTCGTACATGTTGAAAGTTACCGTTTGCTATGCAAATAAGTTGAATGCTACAACACTGTTAGGACCGGCAGTACGTGAAACGAAAGCTGATCTGTTTTTCACTTACTCTTGCGTATTTAATAACAAAGTAAACATTAAAATAAAGTCGTTTTACTGTACTTGTCGTAGTCTACGTTTAGTAACAGTTGTGTCTTTAGCCTTAGATATTTTAAATAAAACGTATGATTTGTGTAGAAAAGCGGAGTGGGACACCGTAAGACCTAGGAGCGACGATCTGAGCAGGACGGCTGGCAGGAGTTGGATGAGAGTAGCCAAGGACTTTCCTCAGAGGTATGCAAATAGGAAATTTAAATATATGACAAGTCTACTTTTTCTAAACTCTCCTTCCATTTGAGGCGACAATCTCAAACCAGAATACAAGAATGAGGTAGTGATAATAAGAATGAGAAGAGAGTTTGAGAGTGTGTTTTAAGGACAAGATACATTTGGGCCCAACAGAAATTCAGACATGGTTCGTATTTAAATGCTATCAGAGCAACGGCCCAAGTCGAGGATACCTCTCAAGGACCCTTCAAGTGGAACAGAGATTCTGGCCGTAGCGCCCTGATAGCTCTCAAATGGTTTGAACTGTTACGGCCCCAGGTCTATCAGCTGGAAGAGAATGCTACATAGCATTAAGTTCATCATTTTTCATATTTAGAATAAAGGATTTATCCATCTCTATATCTATGCTGCTTACGTTGCTGCGTATACTCTATTACGTAATAGGTAAATGCCATTTTACATAATTGCTTTTACGTATGGACTCTTCTCTAGTCGGTGGGCATTCATCGGTGCCGTACTTATGGTAAATCAGCATTTAATAATGTAATTAAAATTTGCATTGGTTCCAGCGTTATACAATTTATTTCATGGTCTGAATTGGTTTCAATTTATTACTAATTAAATGATTTGTGGCACAGATAACGTATTGCAGTTGGAAATGCAATATTGGTTACACTATTAAATTAATAATTTGCCAATCAAAATAGCAAGGTAGTGAAATGTATTATATTTATTGTTTAATTTACTTAAATGGAAACACATATTAATATATATACACAATGTGCTAAATTAACTCGCGCTCGGCGGTGAAGCAAAATGTCGTAAGTTTTTTTTAACACATATAGGGTTTCTATATGTGTTAAAAAAATTATAAGACATATGAAACCTGGTAATTCCCACTAGCACAGCTTGGCGGACTATGTAGACCAGAGGTTCCCAATCTCGTGCCGAACGATTCGTATGTGCTCCCCACTATTCGACACAGATTAATTTAAAATAGGTGGTCCCCGCCAATCGACCGATATTTTAGAATGTGCTCTAGTAGAAAAAGATTGGGAACCCCTGATGTAGACAGTAGATTTTAACTTTTATGATGACACAAACGGCTGAGTTATTACTTAAAATCAAATTTAAAATTATAAACATCGGGAAGTGGGGTCAGACGGTAGTCCCACCCGCTTGTATCAATGATTTTCCGTTATTCAGATTCTTAGGTAAGCTAAATTCACTTGCGATAGTTTCTGTCCGGTTTATAAAGATAGGCTCACAGGTTATCACATATGGGACCAGGACCAGTCAATACACCATGAAGATAGTTGCTTGAAACATCAAGAATTTAAAGTCACAATTAAATCAGGATAAAATCCGCCAAATTAGTTTAATTTCAATACATACCCCTACACTTCTGAAGGCGCGTTTCAGTGTCATTATAAGATAAATAAATTACAAAACAATATAGTGTTACAAAGTTGTAAAATGAGTTACAAAATTGAATCGGGAACGTACGACAAACGGCGCGATACTTTTAAAGTCCATTAATACTTCGTTGTTTGAGAACGAATGTTCGTAATGTACAATTTTAGCGATGAAAAGAAATTATACGAAATTGATTCACATGCCAGATTTATGTAAGTGATAATTTTATTTTAAATAATTAATCTAACAATGTACATTATCGTCACTTTACCATTTAGCACTGAGCTTGTCTCATTTAAATTGCCATAAACTCGACTTCTAACAACACGGATACAATTTCCTTACAAACTTCGTACCTTTTCTGTTCAACAGAAGTAAAAATTTAAAAAATAAATAAATAAAGCAAGGCATATTTTTTTCAGAAAATATTACTAAAATTCTAGTTAACCATTCCAACTAAGCTTAAGTTTGTGCTAGGAGATGGTTCGCGTCAATAGTCGAATGGTTGAAACCTACGTCCTTATGATTGATCAGAACGTATCCTAAACCATTAGGCTCCCCATGTGCAAAAATATAGCTTGATAGTCTGATAAATTCCTTATCTTTAGAACTCAAAGCTAAAGAAAACACAATAGCCATGTCAACGCATCGCGCTCATTTCAAACAGCTTAGTTGCGATACCAAATCCAGTGATATTTCGCTATTTATTTCAACTAAGCTTAACAAAGGATTTCGTTGCCTTTGAATTTTGAGAGAGCCTTGCATTCATAGCTAGAGTCATATCACACTCGTGGTTGTATACAATTAAATTTCGTTGGTCTCCCGTTGCATGGTACGTAAGAGATATGAAGCAAAAACCTCGAAATGTTGAATAAGTGATATTATGGCTTATAGTATTTTGGATACCTATTCGACGCAGCAACTATTTGTTTGTATTCTATATTTATCTTTTAGTATTTACTAAAGAGTAGAGGACACAAAAATTTTAATATTAAATGCGAAGAATTGAAAGATTTCATTGATCAGACTGAAGTAGTCTCAATTACTTCAGACAAAATTTCTATTAATTTTTAAGAGGAAATATATGTTTTTTTAAAGGATGCCAACATTATGTTTTCATTTCTTCTTTTCTTTTAAAAATAATACTTACAATTTCTTTAACCTTTCCACTAATTTTAAGCTTGTACTAAGAGATGGTCACGTCAATAGTCGAATGGTGAATTCGAATTCGGGAACGTAAATTTCAAACGTAAACAACCGACTTCGGAAAGAATAGGAATTTTACGTAATAGATTTAATCAAAACCTAATTGTCATCAAACTACCTTCAAAATACACCCTTGCGGTCGATGGAATCGGTCCACCCAGTCGAAAGTTGTGAAGTAAGAAACATAAAATAACATACAGACGTATTGAGAACCTTCGCCTTTTATGAAGTTGATTGAAAAACTCGTTGAAATTTTATATAAATGTCTTTATCACGTTTAGGGAAAACGGAAACTTATTTACTTTTCAAGTTGTCCAAGTCGGCTTCGATTCGAATCCCCTTCGACTTGTGGTCGGGGATTCAAAATTCTGGTAAAGTTGAATACTCGACTGCCTTTTATTATTTATATTACGTAAAAGTAAAAGATCACACTTACCCGTAATTTTGTAATAACAATAAAAAGCTTTTTAAAGCTCGTAGCGCGTCACCGGCCAGTGTGTCATAACAAATTGTTCTTTGAGTTTTACTCGCGACAAATGATACTTCTTATTTGTTTCCTACAAACTTGGAAAGTAAACTTACCAAAGTTAGTTGAAAAGACATGAGTGTTACTGATTTGACGATGGTGCTATTGCACTATAATATCGAAATATCATCTCAACCGATCGTAATTGTAATTCTCCTTTCATAATTCCCAGTGGCTTCTTGTAAAACTGACCAGGTCGTCGCATTATCATGTGGAAGGTTCACGAGCGACATGGAGCGACTCCTCCTAAACCTTTTAAGAAGACTTTCAGGGCTGTAAATCGTAGTTCTATCAACCTTCTCTCAATGTGAGGTAAGTGCATCTCCCACGGAACGTACCGGTGATTCTTAGCATTGATCCGAAGCACCTCCCAGGAATTCCTTTGTACCCTCGCTGAGACATGTTGCTTCTCTCCGGTTCCACTTTTATTGCAAAAAGAGATTAGGAATCCACTTAGCCTTTACGACGAGCTGAAGATTTCTTAGCCTTTATTCAATAAGCTGTAGATTTGAGCGGATGGTGAAAGGAAGGTTTTTGTCATATGTACTATAGGTGTTATTTTTATCAGAATGTTCATTATCCGTTAAATAGGAACCGTCCAAGCCGAGGTTACCCCTGACCGGGGGGGACCCATCCTCGCAGTCAAAGCTTCTCTGACCAATCTGTGTAGTTCGGCAAAAAAAATGTACTATAGGAGAAGAGTCTCCGTAATATAACAAAATATGGCAGTGATAAGCTTCTACGTCATTTTATATAGTTCGTTTATCCTTGACGCTAACGGTTTACCGTAATAACAGGTAAATAATTAGCATTATGTATTCAGCTATTATATCTGTGATGTTATCTCCAGTGTACAATATATTATTTGAATAACAAAAGTACTTCTTACGTTTCACTCAACATATTTTACTTATAATTAAAAATTTGCAAGTCATAATGGTTACGTGGCGTTATCGCGGGCATTTTTTCCACGGCCTTCTTATTACCACGCTCTTAAATTACAGAAACAAGATTCAACGAAAAAGTCCGTGTAAAAAGGGGCAGTGTATTTTAAATGGAGATTGTACTTCATTTCTCTTCTACGAAAAATTTACACCGTAACTTATTTCGCTCTCAAGCGAAACATAACAGATGTAATTTGTATACGCACTTGTTTGTGTTGCTCACAATTATAGTGGTTGCTTACCTTGAAATTATTATAAATTTAGTTCCGAAATATGATGACATGGACGGCTCTCCTAAAATTCTAAGATTCCTTTAAAACTATCTTCCTGTAAAAACGGAAACTCACCGGTAATTTTGTAATAACAATAGAAAGCTTTTAAAGCTCGTAGCGCGTCACCGGCCAGTGTGTCATAACAAATTGTTCTTTGAGTTTTACTCGCGACAAATGATACTTCTTATTTGTTTCCTACAAACTTGGAAAGTAAACTTACCAAAGTTAGTTGAAAAGACATGAGTGTTATTGATTTGACGATGGTGCTATTGCACTATAATATCGAAATATCATCTCAACCGATCGCAATTGTAATTCTCCTTTCATAATTCCCAGTGGCTTCTTGTAAAACTGACCAGGTCGTCGCATTATCATGTGGAAGGTTCACGAGCGACATGGAGCGACTCCTCCTAAACCTTTTAAGAAGACTTTCAGGGCTGTGAATCGTAGTTCCATCAATCTTCTCTCAATGTGAGGTAAGTGCATCTCCCACGGAACGTACCGGTGATTCTTAGCATTGATCCGAAGCACCTTCCAGGAATTCCTTTGTACCCTCGCTGAGACATGTTGCTTCTCTCCGGTTCCACTTTTATTGCTAAAAGAGATTAGGAATCCAGTTAGCCTTTACGACGGGCTGAAGATTTCTTAGCCTTTATTCAATAAGCTCTAGATTTGAGCGGATGGTGAAAGGAAGGTTTTTGTCATATGTACTATAGGTGTTATTTTTATCAGAATGTTCATTATCCATTAAATAGGAACCGTCCAAGCCGAGGTTACCCCTGACCGGGGGGGACCACTATCGCAGTCAATGCTAACTTCTCGTAGTTCGGCAAAAAAAATGTACTATAGGAGAAGAGTCTCCGTAAAATAACAAAATATGGCAGTGATAAACTTCTACGTGACGGCATTTTATATAGATCGTTTATCCCTGATGTTAACGGTTTACCGTAACAGCAGGTAAATCATTAGCATTATGTATTCAGCAATTTTATCTATAATGTTATCTCCAGTGTACAATATATTATTTGAATAACAAAAGTACTTCTTACGTTTCACTCAACATATTTTACTTATAATAAAATTTGCAAGTCATAATGGTTACGTGGCGTTATCGCGGGCATTTTTTCCACGGCCTTCTTATTACCACGCTCTTAAATTACAGAAACAAGATTCAACGAAAAAGTCCGTGTAAAAAGGGGCAGTGTATTTTAAATGGAGATTGTACTTCATTTCTCTTCTACGAAAAATTTACACCGTAACTTATTTCGCTCTCAAGCGAAACATAACAGATGTAATTTGTATACGCACTTGTTTGTGTTGCTCACAATTATAGTGGTTGCTTACCTTGGAAATTATTATAAATTTAGTTCCGAAATATGATGACATGGACGGCTCTCCTAAAATTCTAAGATTCCTTTAAAACTATCTTCCTGTAAAAAAACTCACCGGTATAAGGTAGCTGGGATAAAAAGAAAATACGGTTAAATCGTAAGTCTGCTTAGCTATTTAACTATAACTGATATTAACATTTTATTATGGTATAAATGGAACTTCTATTTTTTTATGACTAAATAAGTACTTAAGCAAAGGAACTTCTAGATTACTAATTTAAATACTGGAGTATATGTCAGGAGGGTGAGTGACAAGTATAATTAAGGGTTAATTAATGTTTGAACTCGGGTAACCAACTGAATCCACCGTTGACACTATTTGCTAATTATACGTGACAGTTCCCACAGGTTACTTCACAAACGTGAATTGTTCAATAGTAAATACAACATATGAATACGAAAGTTTGAATGGATCATGGTTGCTCAATCACGCCAGAATTGGTGAACAGATATCGATGAAATTTTGCATAGAGATAGATTATAGCCTGGATTAGAACATAGGCCACCATTTTCATTTAACCGTTTTCAAAAAGGTGATTATTGATCAGGTACATTACACAGTAAATAATTAATTAGTTGGAAAGTTTAGTTATGTTTATTAATGATCCCACAAATCCATCTAAAATTATAAATATCGAAGTTTGGAGGATGTAAAAACGTATTATTGTATACTAATCACGCAAGAACGGCTGAATCTCTGTGCCAAATTTCATCCAGGATCTGGATTTTCGATTGAAGATTTAAATTACCGTCAGGAATGGCACGACTACTTTTATTTAACCGACTTCAAAAAATGAGGTTATTGATCATAAACATACTGTAAATTATAAATTCGTTGGGTAGTTGACAGGTGACGGGCGATGGGTGACTTGTGATATGAAATAGATCCTAGACGTAGCCCTGGGCCCTAGACCTACACGTAGACCTAAACGTTGATCTAAACTTAGACGTCGACCTAAACGTAACCTAGAACTAGTCGTAAATGTGGACGTGGACCTAGACGTAGACCTACTCGAAGTCTGTTTCCTATAAAAAAAACTTGGGTATAAATTTGTGCTCGATATATGGCGAAAGGCTCAATTAACCACCACACCGTCACTGAGCTTTCATCAAACGTGGTTAAAAGCTGTCTCTGTCTACACCGCTAGGGATAAAAAGGCGTGAAAGCTAACGTATAACATAACGTCTAATGATTATATTTTTGGTATAAAAGTAATATGTTTTCCATTTTCATTTGTCACGAACCAATCTAATTCGTTACGCCACGACGACGAGTTCACGAGCCGTTGAAAAATACACACAAAGTACAACATAATTGAAGCATTTTCTCTTTCATCATGTCACGAGGGCACATATAAATGTAATCCAGTAATATTTATTTATGAAAGCGTAGTAAGAAAGTACACGGGCAAGTTTCCATATCGTTGACTTTGATTTGAAAGCTTCGCAAATGCATCACTTGCTCGAAATTCAA
Source organism: Meandrusa payeni (assembly GCA_029286785.1). Taxonomy (NCBI): domain Eukaryota; kingdom Metazoa; phylum Arthropoda; class Insecta; order Lepidoptera; family Papilionidae; genus Meandrusa; species Meandrusa payeni. The sequence continues at coordinate 14,451,558 of JAGSMX010000012.1, forward strand.
TTTCATCTGGCGAGAACTTGCGGCGGGTGGAGCACTGCCAACCCATAGTTTATGCAAAGCGAAACCTTATTACATTATGACTCAGTTTGTTTATTTGTTTAAAGCGGTATAATAGGATTTAAATGTTATCATTTATATGACTATACATCAACTGTCACTTTCCAGGTTACATAAACAAACATCGTCAATAAACGAACAGTACGTTATTTTTAGCCGGGCTGCTTAGCCACATGTTGCACTTACGAAGAATATTTAGACGACTAAAAAAGTTCTAGATTCATTGCCAATCTTTGAATAGGAAATAAGGTGAGATAATTAAGGAGGAAGACAGTTAGATTGGGTCTTTCGTAATCAGATCGGGCCCCTCAAGTTGCATAGTGTGCTAGCAACCGCGTTCGATCCCCAGTGCCCGAAAACTTGGGCATGGGTTTTTGCAAATTTCAAATGCTGGTTTAAAATGTTCTCGGCGGTGATGAACATTGTGAGGATATCTGCATATTCTAAGAAATGCAGGCTGTTACTTCTTTACGGAGGGTTTTAATAATATATTATTAATTCCAGGTTAGTGTACTTTTAATTAATTTTTAAAATCTAAAACGACTAAGTTCTGTTTCCCGAAAAAAATATGCCATTATTTCTAACTTGGTCCACTTTTATTAATTTAAATGAAAAATATCTAAGCTACTTTTTAAATAACCCGATATTTAAATAAGCCCAAAAGGTGTAAACAAAATTCGCAATGGGCTTAATGGAGTCTTTCATTAGTGCAGACAAGAAGCTGAATAGCATCATGAATTTTTCATGATCTCTGACCTGAATAATGCGTGTATTATACCAAAGAAATTGTTTCCTGTGAATATTGTATTTACGGATTACGTTATAAAATAATGGTTTCAAAAATTGGTCGAAATATTTCCATAAAATTGCAGCCTCAAAGATGATTGATGAAGACGTTATTTCTGTTTTTTTTACTTTATAGCTTTAGAACAAAAAAATATACAGACGAGGAACGTAATGTTTAGACAGATGTGCCAAGAAGAAAACAAAGCTGTAAGTTTTGCTACCTAAAACGATATTCGATTTGGAACTCAGTAATACACAAACATACAGTAAAGGTGACTCTACATAAGCTATAGTCAATCTGGTGCTCACGGGTCTTATATGATAAGCCCATCTAGTGTTATCAATAAAATATACGCTATGAATCCACGTAAAACCTAAGAAGTCATTTGCTAAATTTTTGCGGTTCCACACCATGACACAAATAAAATAAAACAAATTCTTAATAAAAAAAAATAATTCTTACAAAAAATAATAAGAAAGATGTACAGGGTATAATAAGACTAGTATATTTTCAATAGATTATCTAACCGAATATCTAACCTAGTGATAAAAAAAAGCAGTAACAGAATATACGAATTCCAATTTTTACTGACAGTTGATTTACAATAGGCCACTAATATACCCCTATTCACACAACCTTGCCAGGTGAATTTGTCTTAGAAGTTCAGACACTTCTTGAAAATTGAATACTATCAGTCAGCCTTCGGGTTGGATAGAAACTCAGTAATGGCCTGCCATTTGACATATCACGTGTGTAATATCACGTGCCATAATTTGTGCACATTTTAAGGCCATGAGCTCAATAAAACACATAATAGGCTCTGTGAAAAAAGAACGTTTTGGTTTTTACCTTTGTACCCTTTCGTATAAAAAGATGTAAAGGATAAATTAAAAAAAAATTATATAGATATTTTTTTAAAGGGTAGAAACAGTCTTCGCAAACGCTGTATTTTTTTTACCAAGCTCAATCAGATGTGACAGGTTTTAATAGTAGCCCTTGCTGGAGTAGAGGATTACTACAAGTCTACGAAATTAACTACGGCTGTGTGCTAACAATGCTACGCACTCTACGAAGTTTAGGAGTGCTTTTACACTTCAGCTAATATGACAAATGCTCTCAGGCAATTGAAATTTGGTATGTTCGCATTTATCCCCTTAAAACAAGTACATATATGTTACACATACATTCATCTCGACTTTCATTAAAAATGTATGAAACAAGCATACGTATAGGTAATCTACGTAAACAAAAACTCGCCTAAAAGCTATTAATTTTATAAAGCAGCATAAATAAAGACTTTTTTGTAAGCCAACTCAACGGAAAATTATGTTAATAAAAGTCTGTGTAGCGAGGACTTTTATATTAAAGCGGGATTAACCCTTCTTAATACAGATAGCCTAAACGTCCCAACCCTAATTTTATACATTGTATAATTTTTAATTTAATTTTCAACTCTCATCACATTTAGAATGCCTAATCAGTCTAATATATTTTAAGCGTCAATATCCCCATAGTTAAGGGTGTGGTCTACAAAAACGTAAGGTCGTAGGTTCGTATCCACCATTGGACTATTGACGTGACAATTAAATGAACTCCGAGTCTTCTGGTATTCTTAGACGGTAACGGTTAACGACTACTTACAATTTGATATACTATTATAGTATATGATTTGTCAACAATTACAAGAAATAATATTTTTTTGTCACATTGATAAGTTAAAAAAAATTACATCAATCTACTTTTGAGCATATTAACTCGTTGTTCCTTATAAACATAAAAGCGATTACAATAAATTAATTTAATAAAAATATACTATTAGTGCAATAAGAGCTCGGCCACCTCTTAACCCGGTGACCCCTTAACCCCCTTCGTACTGACAAAGGCAATACAAAATATGATATAATTATTAAATATACGTATCTGTGTGTTAAATATTTTATCTGGGATATACCGACTTTCCTTTAAACAAAACCGTAATAGACAAAAAGAGCCAACACTATCTTCATTTTCAACCTATTTTAAAAAAGGAGGACGTTCTGAATTTGTCTGTATGTTTCTTTTATGTTTATTACCTCATAAATTTCGACTGAGTAACGGTAGTTTAATGAAAATTTGGTTAGGTTCTGATGAATTTTATTTCGTAATATTCCTACGATAATTCGGAAATACAAAGAAGACGACCGCCCGTAACAGTGTTTAACGTTTGATTTGAATTTGGCTTTAGGTTTTGCTCGTAAATATACTTGTAGCAACTTTATGTCATTTCTAAAGTAACAAGGCGTATCTTATCTGGAATAGATACAACATTTAGTAATATTTTTTGGGCCCGACCATACACGGGCAGCCCGCTAAGCTTTATACCATTATTTATTTTGTTGGACGTTAAAATTATAATTAAATGAGAACTATTGGGCTTCTTTATCAACCGTATTCGAAGTTACATAAATCTACAAAGAGAAGCTAACGTAATCTCGTATGTAGCGTCTCAAAAGCTGAGCGCTTTAATTTTATGGTTTACTGCGACGGATATGAAACACTTGGTATAAGATAGACTAAATGTTAGTTTTCACTCATGACGTACGATTACAAATTGAGATAATATATCAAAAGGAAGGCGTTTATTATATCACATTTTAGAAGAAAATCAACAGTTTTTGATTCAAAATCTCTACATGCGTGTAATAACAATAGTGATGAAGAAAATTTATGATTTTAAAAACCATAACAATTCCCGGTTAGTTTACTGAACATAAAAGACTTTTTTTATTATTTTTCGCCCTCTTTTGCTGCATCTATATATCAATCTAATAAAATGCTGAAAGTTGTGTAAGCACTAAACAAATTGTATGTAAATAACACCAACTTCTTGGAACATTGACGCGAGTCGTCAATCAGGTTATTTTAATTTCTTTGCGAGAATTCTTGACCAGGCTTGAAAACAATGGATGTTTTAATGTAATAAAGGTATTAAAGAATACCTTTCAGCAAAAAAATCGAGGTAAAATATTCACAAGGCAAATACAGCGAAATTGCCCGCGTGATTACAAATTTACCGCAAAAATTTTCAGCGGACGCGGTCATTTACGTGTTTATAATGTCAGATGTCGGACAACAAATTGGCTGGCAACTCTACTAGAATGAATATAACATTTTTATGAGATAAGGTTAAATTACCAGGCCTCGTTTTGAGGAATGAAGCGATTTAACCACCATCCCCTCTTAGCTTGATTGAACGCGCATCGCACTTTCAACCTTGTGTTTTGAAAATTTTGCACTTTCGGGTTAAACACTTCACTTCATCTTTTGTTCCATCGGTACAGCAACGAAAATGTTTATCCGCGACATTAAGCAAACAATCTCAAAATGAACTTTAGCAACATTCTTCTTCTCCTTCTTAAGATGACCGACGAAGGAAGCCTACCGAAGGTTGGCAGTCAGTTAACCATATCGCTCTCTATATCTTGCGAGCTAAACATGAGCGGCACTTAGAATTCTGGTACACTTTCTGATATTACATTTACCAACCTTAGTAACCTTTAAATCTTATAATTCTCTCCAGTTATAAGGTACATTCTAGAGTAAAACAAACTGGCTTTGGCTAAGCTAGTTTGCACTGCTATTATCACACCGGGGTCTTTTTAAATTCATCCAAACCACGCACCGTGTTTGTGGTCGTGACCACGATATGATCTATAATTCTCGATTTCGCTAGCTACTGCTATTCTTTAGGTCGGTTTGTGATTATAAGATTAGATAAGATTCTAGAAAAACCTAACAAAATTTTGATCAACTGTGAAATAAATCAAATATTTCAGGAAACTTAGATATTGTTTACTGAAAATCGTATTACTGTATAAGAAGAAATTAGTACGGTATCATAAAGAGCATTGCGTTGTATAATATTTCTTTTTCGACTTTGAGTCAAAGCAGCCACCTCAATCGAAATTAAATTTCAATATGATATATTTTAATAAAACTTTTATAGACATGTAATATGAACAAAACAGGAAATACTTCGTGTGTTTTGCAGTTTTTTACATATTATGATAAGAAGCTGGCCGATCTAACTACACGGGCGTTTTTAACAGTCAACGTAGCGCCATCTCGTAGTTTAAATAGCCGTGAGCAAAAATAAAGGGTCGGTTAAAACAGTCTGGATATCTCGGAAGATAAAGACGCTAGCTCACTGAAATAAATTGTGAATAATAGACAATTAAATATCCTTAAAACAAAATGAAATATATTTTTTAATTTATTTATATTTCATTAAAAAACAAAACTTAAAAGAAAAAAGGATATCTTACATAAACTTGGATAATAAAATATTTTTCATCAAAATTTTATTTTTATTTAAATTTTAGTACTTAGTGGAGGCAACACCCCAACGACCTTTTATTCTGACCCTTTATTTTTGCTCACTGTAGTTTTACCGTACCAGTAGTAGCAGTACATAAAATATTACGTAAACGTCCTATTTAACACCTTCACCACACATCACCTTTACTATGACTTAATATTCTTAATGATAAAGGATAAACAGACGATTTCCATGTTTGTCTCCACTGATTAGGAAAAATACTTAAATACATAAAATAATTTTATTTCTTAAAAAGTCTACGAACAATTAGAACCGATCTTGATTAAATAGTTACACATTTCTTAATTGAATTAATCAACTTTAAAAATTATCGTATATGTTTTGTGCCATATTTCTCGTATACCAGACTTTTTCGTCAAGTAAAGGCCTCATGAAGGAAATACCTATATCGGAACGAGGTCATAAATAACAGTAATATGGCTATGAGTTCTTATCTTAACGACTAAACCTTCTTAGGCGGCGAAGTAATCATTGCTGTACTTGTCGCGAAAAAGAAATTGATCTTTAGACTTTTTTTATGTAACAGCGACTCCACTAAAGCGAAGTGAATTGACGACGTGTCAAGGCTGCCTTTCCATACGGAACGTGAACAATATTGACATTTAAAGCATGTAATTTATATTACTTGTCCAAAATTACTTTATATTTAACATAGTGATCCTTGTCATATTAGACATGGACATAGACATTTTATTCATTAGCATCACAAAATACAAACACATTACATAAAAAAAGAAAGAAAAATAAACACAATACAATTAAAGGAAGGAACAGACAAACAGGATATGATTCCAATATTGGACACCGTCTCAGCATGTGCCGTCACATGGATGCGACAGCGCAGATTTTCAGCGGTGACCAGGACTAACCAAAGTCGTGCGCGCGCAATACTACCTTTACATGGAATTTATACAGAATGTAATAAAAAGTATATAATAAAATAAAAAAAATACATGCATAAATAGGTACGAGATTTATGTATATTAAATACAATAAAATAATAGATGACAAAATATTTTCATAAATAAATTAAAAAAATAAATTAAACTACTATTATAACTGAAAGTATTCATAATAGTTTAATTTGGCTATTAGGTTAATGTAAAACATAAACAAACAGGGCTAGTTTCTTCTAAACTAGTTGCTACGAAATTTTCAAATAAGACATTTAAAATTAACTTAAAACAGTCTTAAGGGATTTATTTTATTTAGATTTCAATTTATTATTTACAAATGAAATATAACTTTATTAAAGCAATACTATAACAATGTTTTGATAAGAATAACATGACAGGGCTATTTAATTAAACAAGACATTGATAAGGGTTTCATTACTACATTGTGTCATATTGTTATTTGACTATTATTCGGAGATAAATCCGCTGCGGTAGTGACGTAAAGGAATCCATCCCTCTATACTGTCCCAGGGGTGTCGTTGGGGGTGAATATCGGAAATAATAAATGTCAGTACGACTATATGATTCCCGATATATAGCCTTGATAGGACGCTCGCCTAATGTTTTATTCACAAAACCGCTAAATACGTACTTTTAAATCTTAGCAGGGCAGATAGAAAATATTTGTTAGCTAGCAACACATGGCACCCAGCGATTATTATGCATAATAACTACTTCCAATGATATCTTAGTGATTTATAATTCAAAATTTATAATTTAAAGAAAGCTAGCAATATTTCTTTTTTTCAGAAATATTACTAACAATCTTGTTAACCATTCCAACTAAGCTTAAGCTTGTGCTAGGACATGGTTCACGGCAATAGTCCAATGGTGGATTCAGACCCACGACCTTACGATTTGCAGGCCGTACCCTAAACCATTAGGCTATTGACGCTTCAATTAGGTGGATCATCACATTACTTTTATTAATTCGTAATCTGACTTCTAATTCATTTAGTAAGTATTCGGTAAAATCATTCCTTGTACAACGTAACGACGTCTGAATAAAGCGAGTGTATTATATAATGGACTATTTCATTCCTCAAAACCTTTTTTTTTTTTTTTGTTGACGGGGAGGAAATCTTCAGAAAGATACCCCGCCTTCTGGGGGGAAGGCGGCGGTTATGTGGGGTTCTTACCCACTAAAACCTCCCGGTGGCCCTTTCCTCGGTGCATGATGAGGGGATCTCCAGTGGAACGCACCGGAGCCCCTCTGCACTGTGCTCAAGGAGAGCACGTCCCGGGGGGGAGGTTACTCCCTCCCCCCCTGTGCCCTCGCAGCGCAAGGCGACACGGGCCAGCCGATGTCGCCTTCTTCCCGGGTCCACTTTGGTGGACGACTCAGGCCCCCACCCTTGTCGCCCAGTGAACCCGAGGCCTTTTAGTCGCCTTGTACGACAGGCAGGGGATACCGTAGTCTTATTCTTGAGAGCCCGGAACTACAGGGCTGACATTCCTCAAAACCTACAAGTTATTGCATATTGTTACAATTCTAAACTATACCCAAATTGTTCTAAAGCTCGAAAAAGAAATAAGTGAGTCACATTTTATAGTCGGCGAGAGACGATAAGGCAGACAAATATATTTACTAGCACATACAAAAACCGAATCAAACGTTAAACGCTATTACAGTTACACTCAGCACTTTGCTATTTTACTCATTAAGCTTAACGAAAAATCTAATTATTTATCGAAAAACTGTAAAATGATTTATAATTGTACAAGCCTAGGCCTCCCAAGTTTTGAGGCCTCGACATAGGTTAATTTGAATGTAGGATTAAAACGTATTCGAATACATACTTTACGAATGTCGACACAATAATACCGTTATCGTGCATAGATTAAAAAGAAGTACTTTAAAAAAAAAAAACAGAAATAAAATTTATCGTTTTTGAAGATTTATGTGACATTATTGCTAATACGCTCCGTTTTATATTGGCATTTGTATTTCCTTCGGAATCGTGGAAAGAATTTAAATCACCTGTTTTACAAATAAAGTAACAGATGCCCGGGAAAGGTTTAATTTAAAAAAGCTTTTATTTCCTATAACTGTTATATGAGACCTTTGTACGGCCAATGGCAAAAAGCAATATTTTTTTATACTCTCAAATCAATTACTTGACCACGATACCACGTGATTAAGTGGAAATGCAGCCCTGGATGTTAAGGCGCACTAGCTTGGTATGCCTAATCAGTCTACTATTAAGCGGAGATCCTCGCCGAAGTGTATCACTTCGTGTTAGCGAAAATCTCGAGGAGACCCCCAGCGTGGGAGGTCACACGTATGCGGAGGCAGGCTTGGGCCGCCCTTTTACGGCGATGGACGGAGGACCTGGCTCAACCGGTCTCTGGTCAGTGGATGGTGGAGGCCATCCGGCCCGTCCTCGAACGGTGGGTGATGCGGCGATTTGGGTTGCTGACCTTCCGGTTGGTGCAGATCATTTCCGGACACGGATGTTTCGGGAAGTATCTGCACCAAATCCTGAACGGTTGGCGTCGCCAGAATGCCGTGAATGTGGAGCACCAGAGGACACAGCGGCCCACACTGGAGTCGTGCGCCGCGTGGGCTTCCCAACGGCACACGCTCTCAGTGTTCGTCGGGCCGGATCTCTCTCTGCCTAGCATTGTCAAAGCAATGCTAGACGGAGAGAGTTCATGGCAGGCTATGGTCTCTTTCTGTGAGGAGGTAATGTCACAGAAAGAGACCTCGGAGCGGGCAAGAAAAACGCCACCCTATCAGACTCGCTCCGGCGAAGACGACGAGGCGTCAGGAGAAGACAATTTGCCCGCCTCTTCGAACCTCCTTAGTGGGGCAGCTGGCGTGGAGCTGGGAAACTCCTCCCTGGCTTGCACGACCCCACCCGACTGGGGGCCTAGCCTAGCCTGGTGAGCATGGCTACCCCCATAGGCGCAGGAGGCCCGGTTTTAGATCGGGTCTGTCACTGAGGCGAGATGGTGAATGCTAACGCGACCCCATCTCGCCCCATCACAGTGAAGGACTGCTCCATGGGAGGTTTTAGTCGGTAGGGGCCCTAGCAAGCCGAGCCCGACGCCTTGCCCGCTTCCCCGGCGGGCACGTATGAATAAAAGCATTTCCTCCCATGAAAAAAAATCAGTCTACTATTGAAGACACAATTGAACCATCATTCCACCGAGTCGAAAGCTACGAGACGTCATTTAGCAGCGCCTGCCCAAATGTGACAGCAGTATTGTACACATAGAGACTGTAGAGGAATACCGCTGCAATTTGACCTTAATTTTTTGGTAGCTATTTTCGTCTTGGACTCGATGAATCGTTCATAGTTCAGTGTGTTGATTTGTTCAGTGATTTCTATACCCAATAACTGAAAGCGCTCAGTTCCACAGATCAAATTTGGTTTTTGTTTTACTTTGGTTTACTCGTAAATATCAAGTATATTTACAACATTTGGTACAGTTTTTGCTTCACTTATTATAATTTCGGCAATAGAGTTGTGTGGTAGACTATGCTGATTATCCGTGAAATAACAACCGACTAAGACGTGGTTCGGCCCTCTCCTGCGCCCTCGGATCGGAATGCTTTCGCGTAACATAGTAACCGTCCAAGCCGAGGTTACCCCTCACCAGGGGACACTTATGTCGAGTTACTAGCGATAGAGGTTCAGGTTAAGCGACCTAAGAGCCTTGCCACCTTTCAATCCGGTGAAGCAGTCAAGGCCAGCTTCCGTGGCAATTCTTTCTTCGTAAAAAAAACTATGGTATTAATAAACTATTTGAAATGAAACTTGTGGCGAGCATGTGACGTATATGTGCTGTTACTCTATGAACATAAGCGGTTACGCTTGTCATTCAGAGGGGTTGACGCGAAACATGAAAGCCTATGGCCCTTGTGAAGGATCATGTCCATTCCATTAGAAAACACCGATTGATTGATGAGTCTCAAAATCATTGGCGTGCCGTGTTCGTTTAAAGAAATAAAAAAAGAATAAAAATAAGCTCCATTTCATTCTTATACACAAATAAATTAATTTCAATGCCTATATGCGAATAGTAACGATAATAATAAAATTTAAAACGATCACAGTACAATCGATACATCTTAGGAAAGTCTTACCGGACGATGTCAAAAGAACACCGAATAATCATATTTTTCAACCGACTTCAAAAAAGGAGGAGGTTCTTAATTCGTCTGTATTTCTTATGTTTGTTACCTCATACCTTTGGCCTGGTTGAACTGATTTCGATGATTATTTTTTTAATTTGAAAGCTGGTGTTTCCCACGTTGTCCCATTTCAATTTGATCCCTTTCCAATTTGGTCCAATTCTGACAATGGCATCCATGATAAAACCATATAGGTCTTAAATTTGCATTAAGTACATGCGCGACAAATAGTCGAATAACTCAATATCACGCTAACCGATTTCAATCATTTATTTGTTATTGGAAAGGATACACGTACTTCAAGGGTAGTTTGATGAGAGTTTAGTTAGGTTCTGATGAATTATAGTTCGTAATATTCCTACGTTAATAAAAAATACAACAGTACCTATTATTAGGATTGTTACACACTTATTAATAATATTGCTATTCAAATGGTTTTTTTTCCTTCACATTGGATTGTATTCATAGGTATAGCGAATTGAATAGGACACATACCCAGCGGATGAGTTTGTTCGAGTTCAAATTTTCAAATCAAATACGCAAACCAGGTCACGGCACGTGCGGTCTTTTGTTAAATAACTGAACGTATACAGTCCGAACATCCGGGTCCATATAAAGCTTTATATTCAATGCTATTTTCCAATAAAATAACTGGAACAAAAGATAGTACACTGGTCCTAGCTATTATTAAAAACAAAAGTACGATCTATTGATGTACATGGGTGAGGTTTAAGATGGAATTTCTTGAGAGAACTCTCTTGGTAACTTGAAGGAAACTCTTTACCCCGGCTTTTCATGATACACGAATGAGCCAGCACGTTAACCGAAGCTTGGTAGGTTAATCTCCCTCTATATTTCTTTATCCAATATAGTAGAACCTTCTTAAATCGAACCTCGTTCCTTACAGATCCTCACAACAAAGTTTCTAAGGAATATGTCCCGCCTTGACTCCAAAAATCAAATTAAATGAATTTGCGAATTATAATCCATTGTTGATTTGTTACACCTAATCTTCTCATTAATCATTTATTAGAATTAATTACAATGTTTACAATATTTTCTTACAAAATCGAAATCACTCGAATTTTTTGCTGTCCCCCAAATCCACTGATTACCCAAATCTACTATATTGCCATACTTATGTGCTATATTATCCGCGGTTACTCTATTGTCTTGTTAATAAAAAGCAGACGCTGTTACAGTGGCAGTAAATAAATTCTAACGTTATCTAATCACTAAATTACTTTCTATGTAACAATTTGTAATACGATATCGTGTCTCAGTAAGCAATACAAATACCATACGTTACAATCCTACAAATTAATTGAACACTCGCTCCGAGCGCTCACTCATTACAGAACGGGGATTGGGGAATTCCACCAACATAGATTAATCCATGCTTACTCAGCAGATAAGTGTCGTATTTTAAGTTGTTTCGTATTACGATACGAAATGAATTCGAAGAAATTGATTGTGAATATATTTGTCCCAGATAGAAAGGGATAGGCAGAGACAGCATTTACTATCCGCTTCTTACTGAACTTATTCGGTCCCATATAAGTCTTTAGATTGCTTGTAGACCTACACCGCTTACCAATTTTAGATTTTTGTGCTAACGTATCGAATCTAAATCTTCAGTCCGTAAGTAGAACGTTACTATGACGTGGACTATAATTGCTTAGGAATCGTTATGTCATATGTTAGTGTAACATTTATATGAAAGCAATACAGATGTACGAAAAATTATAAAAGTGTTGAAGTTTGTTTACGTTTCCTTAAGCAATTTGAAATCTCTCTAGAAACAAATTTCCATCCCTCCTAAGGCTGTCTGGGAGAGATCGCTTTTAGCGATAAGACTGCCAATTGCGCATGTAATTATATGGTGATATTTCTAAATATAAAATGTATTATTTCTGTGATGTATTTGTTAATTGTTGTGCAATATAGTTACAATATATTCATTCATTCGTTAAATGATTTGATTAAATGATGTTTATGTTTTAGTTCTACCCAGATCGTACCACTTTTGTACTTTCTTCCGACCAAAATGCCAACTTGACTTTTAGCAAGAACGAGACGCAGTGTTGCAAACTATAAAAAATTAAATTACGTTAAATTACGTCTGCCTACTACTCTGAGTCCAGGGCCTGATGACTTTTATTTATTTCCTTTATACTTTAATAAAACTATTCAATCATTCAAAGTTAGGTAACCTATTAAATGTCCCTTAGATTATCCGAGAATTAGCAACCGACCGAGTCATGGTTCGGCCCTCTCGGGCGCCCTCAGATCGGAATGCTTACGCGTAACGTAGTAACCGTCCAAGCCAAGGTTACCCCTCACCGGGAGGACCCTTGTGTCGAGTTACTAGCGATAGATGTTCAGGCTAAGCGACCTTAGAGCTATGCCACCTCTCAATCCGATGAAGCAGTCAAGGCGAGCTTCTCTGGCCAATCTGTGTAGATCGTCATTAAAAAAAAAAAAATCAACCACTGTTGATATGAGAATATTTAAAAAATAACGTACAGTGAAGCTATTAACGCAAACAAAGGAAGCAATCGCACGCAGCGTTAATTAAACAACGGATATTAATTTCTTGTTTAAATAAATGTTGATTGAACAAACAAAGAGCCGACTGCGTATTTATTGCGTCGACCTGCGGCTTTGCTTCCGGGACCAAGTATATTTACTAGTAAAAACAAAAACGTACTTCAAATCGAATAGGAATATTACGAAATAAAATCAATCAGAACCTCACCAAACTCATCAAACGACCCTTGAACATCCTTTGCAATAAAAAAATAATCATTGAATTCGGTTGGCGTGATATGAATTATTCGTCCATTTGTCGCGTACATACTTAATCGCTCTAAGACCAGGTGGAGCGACGATCTTCGCAGGACGACTGGCAGAAGCTGGATGAGAGAGGCCCGAGCAAGATCTCAGTGGCATGCCTTTGGAGAGGCCTATGGCCTATAGCAAGCAGTTGACTGATACAGGTTGATGATGATGATGATGATAATTAATGCAAATTTAAGACTTATATGGTTTTCTCGTGAATGCCACTGTCAGAACTGGACCAAGACCAAACAACACTCCCCGGAAGTAGCTTTTAAATAAAAAAATAATTATCGAAATCGGTTCACCCAGTTACAATTTATGAGGTATCAAATATAGAAAATACAGACGAATTGAGAACGTTCTCCTTTCTTGAAGTCGGTTAACAATAATAAATATGCAACAAAATATACATTTTCTTACATGTAATATGTTTAATAAAGCTTTGGTGTATTCAAAAGTATCTATCTCCAGGCGCAAATCCTTCCTTAAATGGAATACTATTCTCATCTCTAAAGCGGAGCTCTCCGATAGCATCCTTCACTTCACAGTTGCAGCGGAGAATAGCTAAAATTATTTACCACAGTGCTATTTCCGCTCAGCTCGATCCACTCGCTTTGCTTCGTTTCGGATATTGCATCCCTCGTTAACTATCATCACATATAATACGGTACGTTTCTAGCAATTGTTTGGAAAATATTTCGTACCCTGAATTTGATAAGCAATCATCGTTTCAGAACTTCCTGATTCCGTCTACACCATCTGAATTAATTGGCTTTAGTTCACATTTTTCGGGTAAATTCTTTAGCACGAAGACAACTTCTGTACAATAAGCACCGTTACAACTTGAGATATTCAAGTAATGGGGTTTTTCTTCTTTAAAGATTAGCAATACATCTACAACCCTTGTATGCATTTGCACGGGTGGCAGTGATCAATTAAAGATAAACCGCTTGCTTCTTTATTCCTCTTCCTCTCGTATCTTAAAAATAAGCCTTTTCAAAAAATTATTAACAATTGAAAGATGCTTAAATTCTAAATGAACGCCTTAATATTAGTTAAGAAATATAATTTCTCATAATTTTGGCCTGGATGAACCGATTTCGATGATTCTTTTTTTCATTCAAAAGCTTCCTGTGTGGTCTCATACAAATTTGAGCCAGTTCTGACAATAGCGAATAACTCAATATCACGCCAATCTATTTCGATGATTCATTCTATTATGGCGCATTAAAGCATTTAACCATCTAACTTTATATCTATATTTAGACCTATATATTTATATATGCCTCTATATTTTTTTATTTATATTTGTATTTATGTATGTAAGCATGTATTAATGTTTATATAGTTCCCTTTTTAATTATTTTTTCTCCAGCTGTTTACCCCAAGGACTGGGGGAGAATGATTTTGGTAATCACTCCACCTTTTTACTGTTTTCAACAAATAAATAATGAATAAATAGAAGCTATATTTTGGGTATTAAATAACAATAAATAATAATAAAAATAAAGATAACATTTGAAAACATGAATGGTAAAGCTTATGCTTAGGCTCCATAAATAAATAACGTAAACATAAAATTATTCCTCCGTAAAAATGAATACGTGTGCTCCAGGGATTATGTTAAAATGCTTCCTTTCCCAGTTGAATATCTAAAGAGTATATCATTGAAATGAATTATAACTTACTTTAATAGCTGGAAACATTATAGAAATTAAGAAAGTGACAGCAGGATTTACTTGTCAATCATATTGACTCTTAGATTCATGATGTACATTTCATTTGAAAGATTCATGTATTTTCTATTTTCATAGTAATTCAATAGCAATAAGTTTAATTAAGCATGACACAAGAGTAAGCCTACATATTCATTAGTCGCGTTACAGCGTATCATACCATAAATTTGCATACAAATATTGCATGAATGGATCCGAAATTGCATCGTGTTCGAAACCTCGTCGGTCATTTTACTCGTATGTGTTAACATTACTAGCCTTTGTTACGAGTGCATCTGACTGTAAAGTGTGTATAATTTATAAGGGTGGTTAACAAATTTCATCCAATTCAAATGATCAAAAGACAATTTTAAATATCCTGGATTTTTTTGTAGCAGACGGAATGAACGAGCAAAGGGTAAATGATTTCTGTATTCAGTTTTGTCTCTGTAGGTGATAAAAACATCATTAAAGTGGGTCATCATTTCTACACGAATGATGTGTGCGTTGTAACTCGCGAGCCAACGCTCCACTCTGATGCAAATAGAAGACCATCACTGCCTTACCGTCCATTTGGCGCAACGGAGAAACCATACGACGATGTACACGATGCACAAAATGTGTGGTTCCTGAACTTTAACTCGGTATATATTTATTTATTTATTTATTCTTTATTTGCACACAATACAAAAAAGGTACAAATAGGCGGACTTAATACCAGTAGGCATTCTCTGCCAGTCTACCTTGGGGTTGCGTAGAAACAAAGTAACGGGTGCAAGCTATGGGATAAAAAAATAAACAAAAGAAAACTATAATAAATACATGCATATATAATATACATACCTACTTACAAATAAATTAAATATATAATTATATATAATAATAAATAGATACATATATAAATACATATATATATATATAATTATAGATAGATAGGGACAGCAATTGTCAAACTATTCCTTGCTTAGGTAAAGCTTCCACAGTAAATGTTTGAGAGTAGATTTAGTTCCAGCTGTACGTACATTTGTTGGCAGCGCATTCCAAAGTCTTATTGCGTTAAAGGAAAGAGATTTATTTAAGATATATATCGTTCCGAACTACCTAGAACATAATTTTTGGCAATATATTACTGCATATAGAACCCATAACACAATTGTTTTCGTGTAGCTCACTGATTTTAACAAATTAACACCTGTGGGATTGAAATTTGAAGTTCATGCTATCACGAAATCGTTAGCATAAATATCCCTGTTGGAGAATAAAACTCTGTCATATCTTAACCCCCCGAGTTTTAATCTATCAGCGCTATAAAAATCTTTACCATAACAAGGATCCAAGACCAACGGTTACCTTACAAACTCTGATCATTACACTTTACATAATAAATTCAAAATGCGAGATGAAACACTTTCTTGAAAATTTGTGAAGTTTCTGCCTTAAGCCATCGTCGATTTGAATAAATTTACTTCTATCTTACTTTCGCTCTACAATTCTCTTATCTAACGTTAACATCCTAATGTATTTTGATATTGTACTTCTTTTGGCGCGTTGAGGAAGTATCATCAGTGAGGAATATCACGATGCGCGCACATCTAAATTGACGCCACGAACTTGGTAGGAAAATGTCAACGTCAATGATTGTCATTTACCGGTAACAGTTAAAACGTATTTCAATACATTGGTAGTCTTTTTTTGTTACTTTACAGCAAAACTACAGAAGCGATGGATTTCGGTGAAAATTTATTATTGAATACTTATCACCCTTTTACAAATTAATTCGATTAATATGCAATGGTATTGTATTTCCAATTTATACAAATACGATATCACAATTTTCACAGTAAATTAGTAATCATTGCATTAATAAGCGAAGCAAAAACTTTGTACCCTTTCTTAGGAAATTGCGCGGACAGGGGAGTATGAAATTTCCCACACTTATAGTAAATATAGAGAACGAGTACAGAATGTTAATATTTTTTAATTATATATACAAAATGCATTAAATCAATAAAACAATTACCCACGCTATCACGCGTTTGATACGCGTACACGCGGATATTATATGGTTGCTTGGCAACGGCTACGGTGCTATTATAAATAATGTCTGACAGAATAAATAACGAAAGGCAAACTATGTGTGATTTTAATACTTCAATTCCTAGGTTAATGTCGAATTTCGACATCTAGCTCTAGACCACTAGTAAGGTTAACCTCGTCAAACATCTCTAAAAATTCTATATATTTACGAAATATACACGGTAAAGATTACACGGGCGGGTACTATATGATTATATTAAATGAGACAATTTAAATGACACCATATAAAGGAGATTACTAAACATGCTTCATTTATTAGAAACTCCTCTATTACACAAGCAAACTAATTATTAATGTGCGTAGCAGAGGCTTTAATACTATCGTGCGAAGTTTGTAACACGTAATGAGAGAAGTTCTCTCGTATTTGATTATTGAGTACTGTAAGAATTAATTACCGCTGGAAGCGGTTTGAGAGGTACAACACAGTTAATTAATACTTTGAATCGATTTAACCTTGCTATCTGCTTTTTATAGATATAACTTAGTTAATTAAAGCTATCACGTCCTTGATCGAAAGTTATAAGCAGAGATATATGATGGATTTCCATTCTTTGCTATCTAAATATACCTGTTTTCTTTCATCCAAATCCATAATCACTCTCATTTTTGTATCTTACATCTCATTTTATAATTTAGAAAATCCTTTGTCCGTTTATTAATCCGCTCTGCTCTAACTACTGCTAATAATTTAAGAAAAAGTTATCTCTTATAATATAATTTCAGCTAAATCATTCAGTCTTTCTGATATACCTTAATGTAAGGTCCATAATTAACTTACATCTACATGTATAGTAAATTCTCTTAATTCTCAAAACAATCTTTTTAAATTGCTTTTCAGTACAGGGCAGTTATTAAAGCTATTTTTATTACGAAGGGTTAATCCCGACTTTGATCTAAAGGCTTGCGCTACTAAGAGATTATTAACTTTATTTTCTTCTTTATGAAATTCGTTTAAAGCTTTTGGTGGAAAAAAAGAAATTATTTTTCTCTTTTGTTATTTATTTTCCATTATCTCCGTAACAAGGAGGAAAATTTGTGTAAGCATAAAAGAGTTTTTTCACAATTGTCACATATTACGCCGTTATGTACTGACGGATTATACAACATAATAAAATAAACAGCCTGCCATTAGGTATATATAATTAAAACAAAAGTAACATCAGCACCTTCCTGCAAAAATGGTGAACGATGAGCCCAGAATGGTCTGAACACTTGGTTGTACTAAAACAATGATAACCTAGAGGCTAAATGTTCGATTTACGATCGGGTGTTCAAATTTCAATCGCAATGTTCGTTGAGATGACTGATTGTAGTTTCGGGTTTTCAGTTTCTTACATACAAAATCACCACAACCGAGGGGACTCCGCTCACATACTACCAGAGGAATTACAGGTGCTGATGTTCTAAGGCAGACAGAGACAGCCTGCCCGTGAGACAAAGTTAAGGCTTGATGAAATCTCGATTCGTAATAACTCGAGTCGATTCGAGAGCTCGATTATTACCAACTAGACCATGGTAAATTCTAGAAGCTTCTAGCTCTCAAGAATAAGACTACGGTATCCCCTGCCTGTCGTAGAAGGCGACAAAAAAGGGGCCTCGGGTTCACTGGGCGACAAGGGTGGGGGCCTTTGTCGTCCGCCAAGGTGGACGCGGGAAGAAGGCGACATCGGCTAGCCCGTGTCGCCTGGCACTGCGAGGGCAGAGGGGTGGAGGGAGTAACCTCCCCCCCGGGAAGTGCTCTCCTTGAGGCTCCGGTGTGTTCCACTGAACCTCCCGGAGCCCCTCACCATGCACCGAGGAAGGGGCCACTGGGAGGTTTTAGTGGGTAAAAACCCCACATAACCGCCGCCTTCCCCCCAGAAGGCGGGGTATCTTTTTGAAGATTTCCTCCTCGTTAAAAAAAATGGTAAATTCTAGAATTGAATTTTAATTTACTTTTAACCAGTACGTTTGTAAACTCAATCCGAGCGTACTAGAGATAACACGACGGATATTTGAATAGAGCAGTATAAACGAATTTATTGTCAAATGTCAGATAAGTGCAGGTTAAGAACAAAACAAGGGTTTCTATTATTACATTTAAATATATATTTGGATTTGAACCGTTGCTTGCATTTGTTATGATAAGCTTTGCAATGTTTTTACAAGGGAGCATTTGTTTAGTAAAAGGTCCTCAGTGTAGAATGATTTCGTATGCCGACAGGGTGTCCCCATCTTCTTTGAAAGGCATCATAAAGGCAATCTGATTTATAATGTTGTCATCTGACCCTCACGTGTCGACTTTTACCTACAATATGCTTTATACTAAATGATTTATAACGTTTAGTTGTTCGTCCGAAATATATTCGGAAAACTAAAATGATTTATTTATTTGTTACGTCGATTATGTTTGTTGCTTTGAAAGCATTATTAACTTTTTACTACATTTGACTTAATAAGCTGTGCTTTTATGACCTATAATTATTTCAAAAATTTGTAAAGTCAGAGCACGACTTTAGTAAAGAAAAATTTTATCTTCCTTTAGTGATTCCACTTGGTGCACATCATCATTCATTAAATAAGGACGTTAGCATAGCTAATGCTAATTTTTTTAAAAACAAAGAATAAAACATTTATAGATGGAGACAATAATTACTCACGTACTTCTCCAATACTTCAGTGTTACGGCTTCACCTCCTATCCGAGACATGTGGACACATCGGCGAGAACCCCCGACACGAGCTCCTACGGCGGATCGCCAGCTTGCATTGTTAGGCATATGCCTTAAGACACCGAGTCCAACTCCTTTAGGACCGCCATCCCCCACGTGATGTGGTCACAACCCCGCCCCTGATCCGATCATAATTCAGGCCATAGACAAAGCACCAGTATTGCTAATAAGCTGAATGTTGACACAAGAATAATTTTATTTGCCAAATGTTTTTATTTACTTATTTTATAATAAAAAATTGGAAATTCCGACCTAATTCCGTTAATATTTTGCAATTAGTCAAGTGTAATTAAAATTGTAGAATGTTGTGTATACAGCCAACAATAAGTAAAGGGCAAACGGGACGCCATTTACGCGGTAATTAAATTTAATCGCTAAGGAAAAATTTATGTCACAAAATATTTATAATAAAGGACAATTACAACCGTAATAAAATATTGTAAAAGGAAATGTTTTGTAAACAATTAATCTTGAAATATCAATGTCTGTCTGTATCACAAAGTGATTTTAAGCCGTCAAGAGTTTAAAATTTTTGATTAGCAGTCAAGATAAATACCGTGTTATTAAATCTATTGAAAAGCCGGCTTCTTATCATCCCTATAATATTAGAAATAAAACGAAGCACCGTTCTAGTGCAGTATTTTAAAGAAATTTTTAAAGTTTCTCCACCAGAAAATAAACGTTTATTTATGGGTAACTTGTAACTAATACCATCAGGTCAAAGTTCGGCTCGAATTTTCTATATACTCGTATTTGTAAAAAAAAACATTCCTCCACAAATATTTTAGCAGCATCGGATATAGTAATAATCTAGGTACTTTATATCAATAAACAAAATAAAAATTGATACATAAATTATTTATTAATTTAAAAAAAATCATATAAGGTTATACACAAACAAGTTTTGCACAAAAATCTCAAATACGATTATTTTTCCTCTACTAAATTTTAAAAAATATATTTTAGCTATCCTTTTCAAAACAACTGTGACAATTTTTTTTTTCAAATGTAAGTAAAATACAATAAATGAACCCTTGAAACCAGAACTCCGAAATATGGTGATAAGAAAAGGTTTTTGTCGGTAAGTACAGTAATCGTAATCGAACCGCCAGCGGTAGTCGTTAAGATAAGCGCCTTCACTTCTGTTACTCTTATTAATGGACACCGATTTCCTTTATGGACACATTTGTAACGCAAACATTGAACAAACACTTATCTATCCAGTGATATACACCTGTTATTGTCAAAATGTCACCTTAATTAAAGCCTGTATATAAAGGTAAACATAGAAATTCTTTATTGATGTGACAACGTCTTATAAATTTATGAATAGTATAGACTTAGTACAGAATTTAACTCTTATTCAAAACAGACGATATCGACCTCTTTTTTCCTAGTTTTAGAATGTATAAAAATCATTAACCTACAAATAGTTTTATTTTTACTTTTGTGTTCTTTTATTTATAACTTAACATTGTCACTCGCCAATTAATTGCTTGCAGTCTACGCCTATAACTGCGATGGTATTAACTTCACAACTTTTCACTGATTTATATATTGTTTGTTTAAAATGTTCATTGTGTTGGTGTTCAATAAATAAATAAATACTTAATGTCATTAGCGCATAATGTCCCGTTACGCTCGAGCCGAGAGTTCCCGAGAATTGCCGATGGTGCACGATCAAAAAGTGTAAGCGAGAGCGCGGTATAAGAGAGACAGAGAACGCAAATTTGTGCTCATTGAAGTAGACAAAAAAGTTCAATACGATTTAAAAGTTCAATTAATAAAAAAATATGATTTAAATATATGATTATCATTTCTTAAATAAATACTTCAATTTTGTTGGAATAAAGTGGGTAAAAAAAAACTTTACGAGCTCGTTTCTTTTTCAGAGTACATTCTCTGAAAAAGAAACGAGCTCGTAAAGTTTTTTGAAAAAAAAATATTTAAACAAATACAACTTTACATATTAAAAATGCATACATAAAGTCAATTTGATTCTAACTGCAGGACCTAAGCATAAGTTAATGAATGCGTTGGTTGGTTTTCTTACAAAAAAATATTATAAACTGGAACTGCTCCTATTTTTATGATAGCGGGTGAAATTGATTTAATTTATAGTTTACTTTAAAAATTATTATTCTTATATGCGACTTGTAACTTGTCTTTTTTGTATAGAAATAGACTCATGCAATCTCTCTGTCTTTTACGATCATCCATCTCCCATGACCACCCAAAACATAGGAATTGCAGGTACGCTTTATTCTTTGAAAATGAATTACCTTGACGGTTCAAAGTCGCATTGATATTTTAATTTAGAATAAAGATAAGTTTAAGTACGTTTAATAAAAAAAACTATCACTAATGAGTGACGATTACCTAACTTAAATCTGTGACAGTTCAGTGCTAAGACCTGTGCCTCATAATGTTGCAAATCGTGCTAATTCCAGCCGACTTTATTAAATTCTGATATGATAGAGCACTACAATTGATTTTTTTTGCGCCCTAAA
This sequence comes from Meandrusa payeni, assembly GCA_029286785.1. Taxonomy (NCBI): domain Eukaryota; kingdom Metazoa; phylum Arthropoda; class Insecta; order Lepidoptera; family Papilionidae; genus Meandrusa; species Meandrusa payeni. The sequence goes on from JAGSMX010000012.1 coordinate 14,473,750, forward strand.
TATATTGATAACTTTAATCTTCATCACATGTAAGTCCTAATCTCTCTAGCTTAATGAAATATGGATAGCTTTTAAATGTAAAAAGGCCGTAAAGTTTATGTTTTAATTTGTATTCGTATTCAATAATCAATACATTGTATTGTTTACATTAGCTAACTTAACCGTTTGCTGAAATATACTGCGTTAACACAGCCACCAACTTCACTAAGAATTTGAGCAGTTTCGGAAAATTAATAAATTGCGCTACAATTAAAACAAATTTGTTGATATCAAGGTCTTGGATTATGTCTACTCCTGGAAAGTCATCCACCTCTATTTTTTGAACAGTTACCACCGGCTTTGATTGCTTAGAAGATGAACCATTCAGACTGCCAGTTAAGACTAACAGCGTTACAACAACAACGCAAGGAATCTGAAAAAAATATAACTTATACTAATTAAAAATAATAATATTGAGACAGACAGAAAATAATATTACAAAAATGTCAGAATGGGCTACAAGGGCTCTTAAAAACACGCCGAAGCCATTTTCAGTGAGCTTTTTATTTAGTTATTTTATGGACGAACTAAATAGTTAGAGAAGTTGGCCTTGACTTCTTCACGGGATTGAGAGGTGGCATAGCTTAAACCTCTATTAGCCTAACACTATCACCCTACCTCGATAATGCGACAAGATGCTCCCCGGAGATTCAGTGACTGCCTAATGACAGATATATTGTCACCATTCAGATCTGTATATCATTAATGCGAACGATGTCGTTTGCATTCCAATAGAAATATTATAACATAAAAATTTAAACTCACCATGGAATTCATTGCTAATCGCATCGGTGCCAGACTCACAATCCAATAGCGATTCGCATCCCAGTCGACTTATTGAATTGCAACAATATTTGTTCTGTACTGAGCGAGTATTCTGATATGTTTTTAAGCTCCTACATCACGAATTCAATACAAAAGCAACAATTTTCTTTCCCTACACTAACACGTGTAATTAACACCTCGGTATATATATTGATAAGTTAATGTCGACTCGGTATTACAACAACAAACCTATAAAAGATAAAGACAACCCGGTCCGGATTTCCCTTTCCCATCGTTTAACAATAAAAATGGAAATAAGGGAAATAAATAATCAACTATTACTTCAATATATGTGGGTTAATTTGTGTAAATTTTATTTATAGGAAAAGTTGTTTGAGAACAAGCGGGTCACCCTATGGCTTAGGTTTAGAAAACCACCCATGGTTTTTCAAAGTCGCAAAAAAACAAGTACATGCCGCATTGGCTATCAAGTGATTAACAAAATAATACAAGTGTATGGCTATTCGTCTAGAAACAAGTATAAATATATAAATAATCCGTCAGTACGAGTATATCAAGATACGAGGGTGAATCAAAATATAAGAAAATATTTTTTTTTTCACAAGGAATAAGGAAGATAGAAACGCGTTATTCTAAACGCATTGCATTGGAGGAGATTATGTAGAAAAATAAAATATTATTATTTAAATCTTTGCATTTTTAATATTGATTCCAAGATTTTTTGATTCACCCTCGTACTATTATACCCATTCAAACAAAGCAAAGCAAAACCGCTGTTGGGCTCTAACGTTAAGTTATAAATACTGTGAGTTCAGTATACCCAAGGGTCGCGGTGATATTTCAAGTAATTCTTACAGTATTTTGAATCTTCAAGTTGATTATAACATGGGTATGGCGATATAGTTGTTTGTAATGTAAGCAATATTAATATTCTATTTTGTAAGTCATTTTTCTGAACAAAGAACCTTTAAACTGCCGCTTGCTGTCTCTTTTTTTTTAACTGATTTCCAAAAAAGAAGGATGTTCTTAATTCGTCTGTATGTTTCTTTGTTATCTCATAGTTTTGACATTGACTTTTCTTTTACATTTAACATATTCCATGTGTACCTTTTTCGAAATAGTAATATTATAAAATTAAATTCACAAAATAGACATTTAATTGCTATTAATATTTCTCGAATAACCTTTCTTAAATGAAATTTCGCATTTCTCCCCCTCAGCACATTCGTTTATTATATTACGTTTCTTGATACCTGATAGCATCGGAGCGAAACGTAAAATGAAATCGTATTACGTCAGCATTCACGTTTGTAATAATCCTACATCGAATGTAACGTGACACATGTGTCGCTAATAACACTCCGTATTGAATCAGATAGGATTCTATAAAATTTAATGGTACCGACAATAATAGAACGAAATTATCCATTCTAAGGATAATTTCGTTATAGAGTATAGAGTTATACTAATGAATAGGTTATTACACGCCTGGAATATATAAAATAGTTATTTGTAGATAATACGGTGAAGCTGTGATAGCTCGGTGCGCCGGCGGTCGCCTCAAGTTACGTGAAAAAGTTAAGCAGTACATTAGCTACCAAGTTCGGTCCCTATGAAGCGCTCGTAGGTAAAGGAAAACATCGTGAGAACACGTCTTAGAAATTTTGTAAGACTTGTTGTAATAAGACCAATTGCTATACAGAGAGTATAAGAGTATAGTCCGCCACGAGGCCCTAGTGCGGATTGGCAGTCTTCACGTGTTAAAACGTTCTAGGACATGTAGGTTTCCTCACGATGCTTTCCTTCACCGCCGAGCGCGTGATAAATCAGCACATAAAATTGCAACAACAAATTTATTATGGCACCGGGGATCGAACTCGGGTTTCTGGCGTAACATGCAACTCGAGCCGACCGTTCGGACACTGAGCTACTATGGCTCCTACACTGCGCTACCACGGCTCCTTATTTAATAATTTATTAATATATTATAATAAATTATTTAATAAAATAAAACAAATTTAAAAAGGATTTTGACGAGGTTTAATTAGGTTTTAATGTCAAGCGCTTCCAGTACTTCACAATTCTAATGGTCACGAGGAAATTAGCGTGCTCAAAACGTCGGGAATTTCAAATTAAAATTAGTATGCGATAAAAACGTAGTTTATTTTAGATGACTAGATATTTTATTAGATATATTAATGATACTTTATGCTCACATTACACTAATTAAACATTGATCAGGCAACCCTGTAGGACAGGAGAAGTAAAATAAATAGCAGGTTAACAAGAAAAATAGAGAATGAACTGTTTATAATAAACATTTAATGAATTAATATAAGAAGTAAATATACAAACTTACATAAATATTATTTTAATGTGAAATAAATGCGTATGTGTTTTTGTAGCATCTTTAATTGTTACTAGCATCGGGACCATGATATGTACTGCCGACTTAGTAAAATATTATCTCAGTTTCGTAGACTAGGGTTGCTAGCAAACATGGGCAACCTTAGGAAACTGAAAAAGCCCGACGGAATGCAAAGCGATTACTATCTCTGACTATCCTATTAGTGTTAGAAACACGCAAGTGTGTGTACAAATATTTTTATATTAAAATGGTTGCAGAATCAGGAATACACCCAAATTGAAAATATATTATTAACCTCATGAAACCCACACTCACTCACACAAACACACACATACACTACACATTCGCATAACTTCTCGACTATGACTGTAGTTCTTTCCCTTTTTTTCCTTTTGCACACATTTTTGTTTTTTCATATATTTTTAATTATTAATTATCGTATAATTTACTTAACTTATATTAAAAACTTATTGTACGCAGGACTTACTGTTTGTGACTCTGGAAGGCACTGTCTCCTGAGATACAGGTACACTGTACCTAGTTCAGGAGACAGAGCTCCTGTATATGTAACATGTTTGTTTTTGTGATATTAATAAAGTTATTATTATTATTATTAAAATATAATTCTATCATGTGACCTCGCATCGTGTAAAATGAACGGTATTTCCAGAAACGCTTACAGGAGAACCATTTAATATCTCATCAATCACGAATACGTTGACGGATAAAAGGATGAATTCTCTTTAAGGCCGATGGAAAAGTGTACATAAAATGCTCGTTACACGAAAGGAAACGGAACAAGTCAATATTTTTTTCGGAAATCCTTCTTGACAGATATGAATTCCTGTCGTTATGGTGCCCTTATAGTCCCTTTCTTGACGTTGAATGTTTTTTCGTTAACCGAAAAAGGATGGCTTAATTTTATAATTTTCACACTCAAGGTAGATAGGTCTTCATTGCTGACGCCATCATGGTTGGTACTATAGCGCTCTACGTTTATAAATAGATACACACATTTTGTGTTTAGGTTAATAGACTGTAACTAATTTATTAAAAAAGGGGGCAAAATGAGCATGTGGCTCATCAGGATCTATAAAACCTGATGTAGCCGTCGCCTGTATAAAAACGTAGAACTTGCAAGTTCCACTAAAGGACATCGTGCATTGAAGAATCTAAAATCGTAAACACAAATCTAAAACAAGTATACGAAGGGAGATCATTCTCAATATATCAATATCGTAATTTCAAAGAAAGGGTAAAGGCTCTTTGAACACTCTCATGTGGAGAATTTACGTTGTTAAAAGAACTCGCAAGTAACACTACAGTATGCGAGACGGCTGCGTACAAAAGCGTTCTACAAAATAGTTTTTTTACTAAGAAGTTAAAGTGCCTGCTCTGTGTAGAAATTGGAGCTACTTGACTACTCTTGTTAGCTGTGTTGTGTTGTGTGATGAAATTTATTTGACTACCCGTCTAAACATACACCAACTTTTGTGAGGTTTTCTACCATTAGCGACATAAAAAAATACCCCACCGCACCGACCCATTCGTGCGATTAGCAACCGTAAAATTCGCTGTATTATGAGATTTTCTATGTATTTTACACCAAGCTTGTTAGGTCTTATATATGACAACATTACCTCAACATTATCGGTTCGCGTAATATTGAGTTATTCCTCCATTTGTCGCGCACATACACAATGCAAATTAAAGGTTTTATCATTGATGCCATTGTCAGAAATGGAGCAAATTAGAATGGGACCACACAAGAAGTACATGTTTTCAAATAAAAAAATAATCGTTAAAGTCGGCAAAAGTTATAAGGCAATAGGACATAAAAAATATATACATAGACAAATAGAGAACCATTCTTTTGGTCTTTGAGGCCTCTGTTGAAGTCTGCTGAATAAAAATTTATAAAAGCCGGTTGAGATTCGAACCCCTGATCATAAGCCATAAAAATAAGTTAATAAACCCATAAAACAATATAAAAGGATTGTAAGTGATAGCTGTGATAAAAGTCAGTTATATTTGTACGATATTTTCGTAGCTCGTAGCAAGCTACGCTTTATGATTTATGACATTCAGAATAATTTATCAACTTACGGAAGCGAACTGATGAGTGGACGTTGTGTGATGACTGTAGCTATTGAATTATAAATACGCAAACCTCCTATGTATTTCTGGATTATTTTTCTCTTTGAAAATATTTCACAATAATCAGCCGGTACATAACATGTGAAATAAAATTCAAAAGGCAGTATTTTCGGACATACGATTTACTATATATATTGCGTTAGCTAGCAACACATGGCCCCTAGCGACTGTTATGTATAATAATTAACTACTACCAAAGATATCTTAGAGATTGTTTACCTGAACATGTATGAACGTATTTTTAATTCATAATTAATAATTTAGTTGACCATGTTTGGCATTGTAAAAAATAATTAAACTTTATTAGTTTGTAATATGACTTCTAATTAATTTTGTATAAAGATTGTGAGGACGCGCCGTTGGATGGTATTCGTTAAAATAATTCCTTTTACAACGTTACGCCGTCTGGACTATTTCATTCCACAAGATCTACAAGTTATTACAATTGATTTAAGAATCAAATATTCTTCTTCAACTTCCTTAAGTAAGGTGTAAATAGAGACGTTCGCCGCTATTTTAATATTTAAAATAACGGTGAAAGGAATACAGGGACTTTGGTAGACAACTAGCACATTTTTATAGATTTTTCATTTGAAATTTACGCGTTTAGTCATTAATTAGATTCTAACAAAGAAGGGTCGGACGGATTAAAGTGATCGATTAGTAGTAAATTATTTCTATCCTTGATTACGCTTTACGTCACCGTTTTTTTTAAGTTAGCATTTTTGATTGCTGAATAAACTACTGAAATGGAATATATATTTTAAAATAATTTAATTTACGTTAGTGTTTAATTACATTTATGGACTAAATGAGGCCCTGAAAGCTTAAACATTGGGCAATATGACGCACCACTCAGTAAGGTAAATTTACATGTAAATATTGTTTCAAAATATAACCATAAGATTTTTTTCATGGAATATACTTCAATGATACACTCGTATTCCGACGACTCTTTATGTAACTCGTTTCATTTTATTTTGCTTTGTAACTTGTCTCAGTCTACGTTAGTGCGTATACCAACAGCATAGTGCTCGGTGAATTTTATGTAGGTGTCATCTTTACAATATTTTAATATACTCAGCGCTCAAAAAAAAAAAAATTATATTACATACATTACTGTGTGGTCAGTTTATTACACCACTAGAAGATTGTTTGGCGGCAGATATAGGTACTACGTTGTATACCTTGACGACCTTTTTAAAACGAGCCTACTCCTTTCTCGAAGGCCAGCGATGCATATGCAGTATCCGGTTGTAGATGTTCATGTGCGACGGTGATCACTTAGGATCAGGTAAGCCGTAACCTCGTTTGCCACTTTTCCTAGATATAATTGTTTAAAAAATGGCTAACCCTCGACCTCGGAAATGACGTTCGAATGACGAAACGGTTCTAATCTCAAGCAGCTTGCGCCAATGTTTTCGTTTTTCGAACTATTCCTTTTTTGAAAAAATAGTTACCATGCAAGTCATAAAATCAAATTATTAATTTCAGATCACTTAAAATTGATCACTATATTAATAAAAAAGAAAAAAATCTTATTATATTTTTGTTATCTCTGGGATTACTTTGACCAGCAGCTTTGGGCAAATACTCTTTTCAACCTATTTCAAAAAAGAAGGAGGTTCTCAATTCATCTGCATGTTTTTTATCTTTGTTACATATCTATTTCTTAAAATTCCTATTCAATTTGCAGTAGGTTTTTGTTTTTACTAGATATACTTGTACCTTAATACAATATCAACAGTCCGCTTTCTGAAGGCAGACATTTCGTCCGAAAAGCTTTGAAGTTTTCTTCCTAAAACTTAATAGTAAAACTACGAGTACAGCTCATTTAAAACTTCCAAATGAGTGATCTCTCTAACGAGAAGTTAGAGCTTAAGGATTTTTGAAAGTCCCTTATGTATTAAGAGTAGCGTTTTCTTAATGTGTAACGACGGAAAATGTATAAAACGTGACAAAACAAGGCTTGTTTATTACATGTCTAATTTGCATTCATCAAAATCTTAATTAACTAGCCGTTCCTAAGTTATAGAAGGATGTAATAATAATATATAAATTGATTTCTACTGTATACAATTACAAGAAATATGAAATGAAATATTTATTTATTTACTTTTTACACACACATACGTTTTATATACCGACATGCACATACACAAAAATATTAGATTCATATTATCATATATTATCATACATATTATATATCATATTCCATTAACATTTTCTTACTTCGTTTCCTGCTAGACTAATACATAGCCTGTATTAGGGAGATGTTGTACCTAACTCCGAGTTTATGAACTAAAGTTTGTTATATAACCTATGTGGTAGTCGTGTTTTTTGGTTCAACACACAGCTAGTAAGCCTTTTTTCTTTATAAATTACACTTTATGTTTATATCTTTCTCTGAGAATGATATTTTATAGATACAATCCTCTTAAATCCATAAATAAGGAAAACTAACACGCGTCCCGCGACACTTTTTGTTATAAAATAAAAATGTCACACAACATACTTCATTGTAACAACGATTAGTACGGAAACATAACATAAACAAAGCGTTTTGATAGGTTTTCGATACAAAACAATTGTACTCTGATTTCGAGTCGTGATTTTCACTTTCTATAGGTTAAACAAAGCGCACATTAGTACGATACACATTGGGACAGACAAGGCACTGTCGTTGACAAAGAAGGACTTTTCCATTGTTTTCGTCTTAATACATCCTTTTGTACACACATTCCAAGAAACGCGTAATTTAATGTACCCATTGTGCTAATTCAGTATAATTAGCAGTATCTAATCTATTATCTGATTTAGTATTACCTATATATACCTTATTGTTATTATATACCTGAACCTGTTAGGCATTTAAAATGGAATGAGGCACGATGCAATGTCAAATTGTTTATCTTCCTTTTAAAATTTACATATATTTTTTAAGCTCGCTGGCCAATTCCTATTTTTTGTGATGTTGTTTTGAAACGAATTTTTTTCACGTGTCTAGTGCTAACATAGGCTCCATGGCAAATAGTATATTGCCAATGATATTTCATTATGAAATCAACCGATTACAATTAAATCGTTATTGTGCCAAAAGTCGTAATCTACTTATTTATGTAATTTCCCATTGAATTTTTTGAGTATTCGTCATTATATACGAGATTACTTAATAGCAACAATTGCAACAATATTGGAATGTCAGTGGTAAACCATTAGAAATACATAGTGGCAGGAATGAACTCTGTCTTTCTCTCCAATTACAATGTGGGTATTTTCAAAAGTAGAGTGAATAGGCGTTGACTTAGCAAGTGCGCCTGCATTTCCACTTAATCTTAGGGAAAGTATAAAAAAAACATTTAAGTAATTTTTAAAAATAATCATTCTATAAATTTATGATAGCGCTATCTATACATATTGATACTAAATATGTGAAACAAAATATTCTTCGTTAATAGAGCTAAAGGTGGCGATAGTAATTATTTTAAATATTTAAAATGTAATAGGCCCGCTGTTTTGGTTTGAGAAACAACAATTTTAAGTAAATAATAATGCGTTCCATTCCAAATCAAATGTTTATCATCCAATTTAATGCTCGGTAACTAAGCAGAAGTAAAATGACTCTATTACGGCTTTGGGTAATGTGGCATCAGGGCGGAATGCCAATCCCAATAATTACTTTTATACGTGTTCTTGGTCTTCTAGTATAGTCCGCCGGTAAATAAAAATATCACAGAAATGTTGAGGATATTGAAATTTATATTTGATACATTTTGTTACAATAGAGATAAATACATTCGGAAAAGTCCAGATAAAAAGTGTGTATATAATGAGAATTTATGACATGTCTTTATATAAAATTTTTCTAATTCTATATACAATTTTGAATAATTTTTTTGTCTAAAAATCCTCTTTGGTAGATGGCGAATGCAAGTCGCCACATCACCCCCCTACGGAGTGGTTTAAGTTACTTTTGGTGGACAGAACCGCATCAATTAAAGGAATCTGGAATTTAGCTGCATGCGGGATAAAACACTTGTAGAAATTGAGCATGCCGAGGAAACGTCTCATGCCCTGAACTGACTGAGGAGGAGGGAAATCACGAAGATTTTGGACTCGCTCCTGTGGAAAACGTGTACTTTCGGCATTAATCAAATATCCCAGAAATACTACTACAGTGGCACCAAAAACGCACGTTGATGTATTTAACACGACTCCATAGTCTTGCAAACGTTTGAAGAGTATACGGACGTGTTGTCGATGAGTGAGTCCATCGAGGGAAAAAAAATCCGGACAACGTCAAGGTAAGGAAAAAAATCTAGACCCCGTGTGACATAGTCGATAAAATGCTGGAAAGTTTGTCCAGCATTGCGCAAACCGAAGGTCATGAAAGGAAACTCGAAGAGACCAAATGGAGTTACGATGGCGGTCTTCGAGATATCTTCTTCAAAGACAGGGATCTGATGGTATGCCTTGACTAGGTCTAAAGTGCTAAAAATTTTGGAGCCAGAAAGATAAAAGAATACAAATCATTTTAGCTTCAATATAATGTACTGTATCATATAAAAAGTTTCTGAAACTGAACACTTACAATAAAAAATCATTTATGAAATTCGAAAATGGTAATTTCTATTACTACGCTGTATATAAAGATGACTCACCAGCATCAAGGTGGTGAGTCCTTTCCTCCAGGTTCAGACTCCTCGAGTTAGTAAGTCAATGTCTGGTCTGAAGACACCATTCAGAGAGTTCAAACCATGATTTCAATTTCAATGAATCAAAGTAGTTAATAACGCGCCGCGAACTTAAATTGAATTCACTTTGGTTCCGCAACTGGTAGACGACTGGGTAAAGACTGTGCTTCCCTCACACCCACGGCACTTCATATGACGGCGATATTTTCCTTTTACCCTCAAATGCGGATAAAACAAAAATAATCACATTACCGTCTTCTGTCAAACAAATACGTAACCGCTAAATATGTATGCAACTATACAAAACATGCTCCATAATGCGTATTCATGAATTGCCCCGCCCTTTTGGCTTAAATATTACTAAATATTAATACGAATAACAAAAACTGTATCCCTTAATAAATTTTATTAAAATTGCGCGGACGGAGGAGTATGAAATTTCCCACACTTTTTATTACGAAATGCATAAAGTCAATAAAAAAAATATTACACACACAACTATTTGTTTGTTACAATATACACTCGGATATTATATGGTTGCTTGACAACGGTTAAGCGACTATGATAAACAATGACATACAGCGAATAAGTTACGAGCTACGAATTATGAGACTGGATTTTTTTTATTGGATTTTATGGCCTGTTTGCCACTTATGTGACTGGCTGCGACCCGTGGTGTTGCCCGCGATTGAAACTGTTATTTTTATTATTCTAAAATAAAAATTGCCCCGGTTACTTCTTATTATTAGATAGCTGATGTATCTGCCAATAAATGTTCCGTCACAATCGGGCGTTCTCTGGAACGGAATAAATATACATTTACTTATACATATAAAGATACTTTTTTGTTTATTTATAAACTCTTTATTGTTTACACTAATTAAAAAAAATAAAAAAGACACAAATATACATACACAATGGGCGGCCTTATCGCTAAAACCTTTGAATAGAAAAGAATAATAAAAGAAAAGAAGCGGGAGTTTATAATAAGTAAAGATAATTTTTTTTAAACTTTTATTTTGAAAGTATTTACCGTCTGGAGATTTCCTAATGGACACAGCGAGTTCCACAGACGGACAGCGCGATACGTCAATATAAATATCATAATTTACATATACATAGATTAAATAAACGATAATATATATACCAGTTTGTAATTTTTCATTGTTTGAGTAGAAAGTATACAAATACACGCGATTGAAAGAAATTCATATGCATGTAGTAAAAAACGCTTATTTTAATATTACAAACAAATGCTGCAATTTTTTTGTTCGTATAGATTTGAATGCTTTTTTTTATGACAAAGTACACAGATTGGCCATAGAAGCTGGCCTTGACTGCTTCACCGGATTGAGAGGTGGCATAGCTCTTTAATCGCCTAGCCTGAAACTCTGTCGCTAGTAACTCAACACAAGGGTGAGGGGTAACCTCGGTTTAGACGGTTACTATGACTGAGTGCCACTTCGGGAAGCATTGGTAATGTCTTTTACTATAGATAAACAATTTAATCTGTAGGTATAAAATAAAAAACGCATTATTCTTATTAGATAGTATACTTATTTCTAAAAATATTTCTCAAGCGGTTCTTCTAATATCTGCTCCAACTTTCTTATAGCGTCTTTGGTTGACGATTCTATCTTGGGGTCCCCGTCTTCTAACAACTCGGCGAGGAAGGGCACACTCTCCGCCAGCAGTGGAAGCCAGCTACTGCCAAGTTGCGATGCCATGGAGACAAGACAATCCAACGCTGTTAATCTAAAAAATGATGAGTATTATTTATTAGAACAGCTTTAAGCTGATACAATATTATCGTCCTCAGTACAGTAATGCAGCGGAATTTTAGCCTAGCAAAATTTCCTCTCAGCATGTTTACAGGCCAATAATATTTCGATTATATTATATTGACGATTACAAATTAAACGAAAATCAGTTTTTTAAAATAAATGTAAATGTAAACGTTTTTCTTTCAGTGACGGATTAAATGCTGGTACGCTATGAGCGCTCTCTTTTATCAACCGACTTCAAAAAAGGAGGAGTTTCTCAATTCCTCTGTATTTTGTTTATGTTTGTTCTTTGTATTTGAAAGCTGATGCTTCCCGTGTGGCCCCATTTCAATTTGGTCCAATTCTGACAATGGCATCCATGAGAAAACCAATAAGTGTCAAATTTTAATCAAGAATCTGCGCCACAAATGGACGGATAACTCAATATCACGCTAACCGATTTCGATTATTAATTTTTTATTGGAAGGATGAACTTTATTTGTAGTTTGATAAAAGTTTGCTTAGGTTCTAATTAATTTTATTTCGTGATATTCTTACGATAAGTCGGAAATACAAAGAGGACGTCCGCGCGTGATAGCGTTTAACATTTGAATCGATATGTAAGTTCTTTATACATGATGTAAATATATATTGTAAGTACATATTATATTAAATAGGAAGCCTATTTAATAATACTAAAAAAAATGTCAATCGCCAAGAGCGGCATATTAAAGTTTTGCTCGATTCACAGTTGTCATGGTCATTCTCACATTTAGGTCTGTATTATGCCCTATGGAAAGCGGTGACAAATCATTACACTTACCATCGGATGGTCCGGGGTTGAAATCTCAGATGGTATGTACTATATAAGCTTTGTATACAATGAGCTCACCCCGTTATATATCAACATAATAAGATCAAAACCATATGATGACCGTCTCTGTCTACCACATTAGTTAACAAGCACGTGAGAGTTTAATTTTTATAGAACAAAATAAGTTCTCACGTCCTTTTACCTATTATTATATACAATGTGTTTGTCGTCATTACCTGATTATAGCATCATTATGTCTAGTCTTCAATAGAATTTGATAATTCAACAACTTCCAAAGTGAATCGTCAGCGGTGGACACAGCAAACTGTGCGATGCAAGGTATCACCAACTCATTCGCCCTGATCTTTAGCTCCTCCATACCTCCCGCTGTATTCTCTAACTGATCTACCACGGGCTGCATGAGTGTTTCAAATCTGTCTTTGTTTAGGAAACTTTGACTATCGTAGAGGAATACAATGTGTAATGTTTTTATGATATAATTGACGAGGGCAACACATTTCTCCTCCGTTTCGAAGTAAAGGTCTTCAGTTTTACTGTTGTTACAAGCATCGAGTAATTCCGCTGCGTTTTTCACAAAATGACCCGCGAACAAAACAAACAGACCTTTCAATTTGTCTGCAATAGCGCTGCTTAGCCTGAAAATATTATTGTTAAAAAAAATATGATATAAATAACAATTTAGAAAAATAGGCTCTCAAGTTCTTCTAACACTAGGGGGGTAGACAGACAGCTTCCGCTGTCTACTTTTATTATTATTATCTCATTAATATAAATATGTGGTGATCCAACGTGCATATAGCGTGCACAAACTTATAGCAAGTGATTTCTTGGTAATCACCAATTAATTCTAATAAATCGATCGGTATTCGAACCCTTGTCCATCAGATCGTTAGTCCAACAGAGTAGTCAAAGTCGTATATAAAATATTTTAATGTTGATTATAAAATAAGTATGACTTTGATACCAATATCAACACCTTCTTGATTGAATATTGGGTTTTAATCCAAACTCTTAGTCTGTTTGGTCGATAAAATTGTTTTTTTATTTATTTTGGTACAAAAAGTAATTTAATAATAATAAAAAAAATATAAAATATACTTTCTTAAATATTATTTCCTTTATCTGTGTAATTAATAGTTTTGTTCAGTTACTATTTATTTGTTAAATTCAGCAACTAACAACTTCCATACAACTGCTCCATAAAAATAATAAAAACAATAGAAATGTTTTAAGTAATTTGTGTGCACTTACCTATAAAAAGTGATGGCTCGATCCTTGTGTCCGTCAATATTAGACCTTATAGCCCAATCATAAATCTTAAAGTAAAATGGTCTGAAATTAGTCTCAGATAGCTTAAGAACCAAGCATACTAATGCATTGACCACTTCGCCTTCTGCCTTGTCAATAACATTTATATCTATATTCTTGTCCACTGCCTCACTTCTTAATTGCAACGCTGATAGGAAGAATGATGTTAAATCTTGCTGAAGTGCCGTAAAATCAGCAGCTGTAACATTTCCGAAAGAATCCGCCATAACTGACATCACTGGGCCAACAGCTTCATAACTTTCCTTCTCAACGATAAGATTGTATGTCGCATTCACAACGGGTATCAAAACTCTTGGTGGTATAGAGCTAGCTATTTTCTTCTTGATATTACAAAGCTTCGTCACAATGGCGGAGACTTTACTGCATTCCTGGTCGTAGCTTTGCCACTTTGCGAGCAGAATGGAGTATTCATACAAGATCTTCAGGAGGTACGGGCTCAAGAATAATGGTAAACTTTCAACTATCTTCGATATAGCTGTCACTGTACTTAATAGAACCAATTCCTGAACATCCGTCTTCCGTTGCTTCTTCAATACTTTGATAAGAGCCGGCATAAATTTACGAAGACTTGCCAGGGCGTGTGCTTTTAGATTTCCACACAATTCTGCTAAACAAAGGACAACTGAAGCCATAACATTGCTACTGATGCTAGAATTGCAAGTGTATTCAGTAACGATTTCCAAAACCGGCTTAAAAGGCTCGGGATTTTCTGTAGCTAGCATTCTTGCGAGTAATTTTAACGATAAGAGTGCGGTTTGTTGATTTTGTTCCAATTCTTGGGCAACTGTTTCACTTAACGAGCCATCTTTGTTATCTATAGTTTTTATTATGTCTAGTAAAGCAGGTAGTAGAGAAAAAAGCAATTCTTTATCCACGTCTACAAATATTTCTGGACTGAATTGTACTTTTGAATTTAACAACTCCATTGATTTCCTCCGTACTGTTTGTAATGTGTGCTTCAACAGTCCTCGAACAACAGACAGGAACATCGGAGCTGATAATAAATTATTGGTATGATCCAATAAATCATAGCTATGATGTAACATTACACGCCAGTACTTGGCTGTTTTTTCGTCAGTAATCTTAGAAATCATTTGTATAAATGTTAATATATTTATAATGAAGGTTTTATAATGATCTTCCATTACTTTCATATTTGTCGCTTGGCTACTATGTTGAATAAATCTGGAGGAAGCTAAGCAAGTGTTCATAAATGTAATAATGACATATTTATAATGGCGCAATTGAATTGGAGTGTGAGCGTTTACGCTAAATATATCACCGGGATCAATGTCGGTTTCCATTGTGTCCTCGTCTTTTTGTATTGGCAAAGATTTTATGTGCGTAATAAGCTTGATAAAGTTCTCTAAACAAACTTCGGGAGAAAATTCTAACAATATACTTTGTCCAAAATCTATCCTATTTATTGGAGATTCCTGATCTGCTAAGGTTCTTTGTAGTCTTTTATCTTTTTTCTTATTTTCATTAAAATGAGCGATGTGATTCTCTAACAAAAGTGCTAGGAAAACCCAAAGGAATTTTTCGGGACCAAGTGTTTCTATAAGCTTCCTGTAAAGAGGTAGCCTACGGTGCTCTGGAACGTGTAGAACAACATCGGCAAATATGCGCAAAACAGGGACAACACGATTTTGCAATTGTTGAATTTCTTTTTCAGAGTAATCCTCGATATTTTTATCTAATTTCACTAAAATAGGTATTAAAGTTTCTATTATCTTAGTTATTATTTGGAAACTGTAAGCGTCGTCATGTCTCAAAACTGACGATCCCATAAATGTAAATATTTCCATTGTATGATGCAATACTTGCTCCGGTAACATATACGCCGCATGTGATAGTAAAATTAATGCGTGATGTTGTGTTTGAGGATTTTGTGTTCCTCTAATACATTGAACTACCAACTCTACATCAAATATACTCTTAAGTGAATTTAGTTGTTCTTTATCACCGCCATCAGTAACAAATTTCTTGCAATAGTACCATAAAGATGATAGAATGAGTTGTTTCGTATATTCCACATAGGATTGTTCTTCAAATCGCAAACATTTATTCAGCAATTGAAATAAAATAATAACAAATGAATTATCTACAGTCATTTTCTTTTTGTTCTGTACATATTCTAAAATTGTGAGACCCAGTTTCCATTCATCGGTCTCCGCTAATTGATACGTCAACATTGGAACTGAAATCTTTTTCTTCTTAGGTACATTTGCAGCTGGGTCTACGGCATAAAGCATTTTTTCCAAAATTGGCTTGAAATCACGGAAATCCAGATGTATCTTCTTAATTAACTTTGACGCAGCTGAGGAAATATTTGGGTTGCAACTGAAAGCTCCGGCAGAAGCAATAAGATGTATGAAATCTTTAGTTTTTTCTTCAGGAAACTTTTTGAACACATTTTCATCAAATTCCTTCATTATTAATATGCAAGAACTTGTTAAAGTTTGGTTATCATCTAAGATACATTCACGATATCCCTTTAAGCCAAGTTCAATAGACTTCCATACTTGTTCTTTAGCGAATGTAGACACAGTTGTCTCATTAATCAAACTATACGCTATCCTAAATAGATTAGACTCATAAATATTGAATGCAGTTTTCTGATTATTGTCTTTTAAAGCTTTCTCCAGTGTGTTCAATGAATGAATCATGTGAGGAAAACTGTTAACATTATTGATACTTGACATTAACTTTAGTAAAGTACATTTTATATGAGAAGGTGTGTCAGCTATTAAAATACTCGTTAGTTTCAATAAGCAATTTTTTCTAAACATCTTATTTCCAGGCGACTGGTGTGTCAAAATTGTTTTTAAAACATGAGAGATTTGATCAGGATCTAACAGTAGCTCTTCTTTATGTGCTAGGAGCTCTTTCATTAATTTCACATATATTAAATTGTCGTCCGGATCGTATCTCAACAATTTATTTATTAAGTCAATGACACATTGTCGTATTGCAGTCAGAGGATTGTTCAAATCAAAAAGTATCGTTAGCATAAGTACATCGGAGTCATATATCCACTTGGCAGTTTCTGGTATAGTTACAAAATTAATAAGTAATTTTAAACTTCTCAATTGTAGTTCCGGATTGATGACATCGTCTGGATCGGTGGAAAATAGAATATGTCCACAGGCTATATTGGCTATGAAGTTAAATTTATCTTTAGCATTGTTAAATAGTTTTCCCAAAAGTTGTTTTAATAACACAGCGTAATTCTCTCCATACGTTGTAATGCTACAGCCAGTAAGGAACAACTCAAAAAGCTTTCTTACAAGAACTGTTTCTTGCGTTTTACAAATATTGCACCAAGGCTTTGTGATGCTCGTTATATTTAAGTCTTCAATAATTCTCACAAAAATATATTCCATTACTTCAAATACTATGTTATTCTGCCTAGAAAGTTTTATAAATTCAAGCATAATTTCTGAAGAGAAGCCTGATGATAGAGCTGTTAATACAATATTTCGATTCTCTATAGATTCTAATAACATCTTAAGTATACTTATTATATCATCAATTGACGCACTTTTAAATGAGCAAGATTTCAAAAGAATAAAAAGATAGACATCAAGAGTGTTTTCTTTGTTCAATAAATTGATATCTAAATATTCGTCGAATGATATTGATTTGTCATGGAATATCACTTTAAAAATCAATTGGTTTAAAACCTCAAAATTATCGCTTACGGAATCATTAACACCCTTAAGTTTATTAATAATTCCAAATTTTTTACCCCATGACGAACAAATAATGTGCCATGTAATTCTGGCTGATTTTTTGTCATATGGAAACAAATATGGCGTCAAAGCCAGCACTGTCTCCTGATTAACAGGCATTGCATCAAGAGAGCAGAATTTGACAATAGCTTTCATTATTACATTTTCCCATTTCTCAGATTTCTTTGTAACAATGTTGACAAAAGTATTTGTCAAGTCAATATCATTGAGCACTTCTTTTAGACATTCGTCGGAAATATCTAGAGTAGCCAGAACCACATCAGGATTGTCATCATTAAGTCTGTTTACAATAGATTCTTTGACAAACTCTGCATTTTCTAATTTTAACGCTTGAAATTCTGTTGCTATATAGTTCACAGCTTTAGTGCGTAATTCAGGATTCACATGATTTAAATTTTCAAACAAATATGCTCCACTAATTTTGTGGGCTACTGCAGGCTTGAAGCCCAGCAATTTTGACAACTGTGACCTCCTCACATTTGAAATATCGCTGTCTGAGCTCATAATACTTTTGATGACTTTATCAAAACTTTCTGGATACTTGCGTTCAATGTTCTTTAGGAACAGGGAATACCAATTAAAAATATTGGGATTTATTTCCAAGTCTTCATCAATTATTTCCACGTCACTTTCCTCATCACCATTAGTGCGTGTATTTTGAGGCGGATGAAAAGCTTTCAAAATACATCTGAAAAATTACTTTATTAATAAATAATTAACTAAAAAATATATAATCTATTTCAAAAAAATTATTAAGTAGAATAGTAACTGGTGAATGATAAATGTTTAACAATAGCTTAATTCTGTTAAGTTTATCTAAAATTCATCTAAATGTGTTAATCTACTTAAGAGTAAGAAAACAATTTTGCATGTTACTCAGAAATACTAATAAAATTTAATTAAATCCTCTCTCCTCCTTCTTGACTCTTCACAAATTTGCATAGTTAGATATCATCCTTAATGTAAAATTACCAAAATTACCAAATACCACCCACATTCGTAATTTGGTTTATATGCTCTCAAGCTGATGAAGTTTCAATAGCCAATACAGCAACCAGCCGTAATAAGATAAACTTCAAGACCTTGACATTTTTTATGGAAGTATTATATGATAATATCTTACCTAATAGTGACAACCTAGTGGTTATGCAGTCCGACTTACTCTCTGATGGTTACAGATTTGAATCCCACTCAGCTTTTACCAATTAATTGTTGTTTTATGGTTGGCCATATTTTCCGTTGTCCATAGTTGGCACAACTATAGCCATAGTTACACAAATATAAAGTATGACTAAGATGTCATATTGAACATTAAAATGTTTAACTGATCACATTTTCAAATATAAATTAATAAAAAGAATGTAAAAATTAAACATAATCACTATCTAACTTATATCATAAACTTACAAATGAATACATAAATATTTAATGCTTTCTGTGCATATACCACCTTGCTAACAGAAGTTTTTAAAGCAAGAACATTGAAACAAAAACACTTGAACTGCAAGATCCCATATGACTAAGGAAAGTTTCGAGTTCTGATTTAATCCGAGTTAATAGTGTAATACTGCAAACAATGACAATTGGACTTATGTCACAATGATATATATATATAATATATATTTATATATACAGATCTTACCTGATAATTTTCTCTGGATCCTGATCCTTTAAGTCAACTTCATCTATCAATATTTCCGGGAGTTTACAAAACCTTTTAAACTGTTCAATATCTTTCTGAATAATTGGAAGGGTGCCGGAAAGGAAGGCCAAAACAAATGGCTGTATATTGTTTCTTTTTTTGCCAATAAGAGACCGTAGGTGTTTACAAAGATTGTTCATAATACTTCCGGACATATCATTGAGTATTTCCTCTGATACTTTTGTCAGATGTTTTTGGTACCTATAGGTCATTACAATGAGTAATACGGATTCGTAATTCAACTCAAAAGTAGTCAAAAGGAATTCTATAATTTCAATTAGAGTACTACGTTTCAATGTAGCATTCATACAAATAAATCCGTATACAGTGTATGCTGCAGCTCGAAAGTCTTGTATAGGTGATTCAAATCCTTTAATAATAGTGGGTAATAAAGCATTAATGATTGCTTCACTGATATTTTTTATTGTATCAATAACACCATAACAAGTTATAGCAAATAATGAAAAAACTGTATTTAACTGTGTAGCTCTTTCTCCATAGACCTTAACATATTTCAAAACCATTTTTGCAATAAATTGAAGGGTTCCAGGGTTTGATACACACTGATTATGCAAAACCTGTTTAGTTAATGTAACACCCTTTTTCTGAATAGGCCTCAACCAGTTCCATCTGTTTGATTTTCCTTTCACAATCATCACTTGGAGAAATCTTACAAAAATTTTAGTTTCATGGTAAGGTAGTATAAGCATCATGATAGCATCTTGGTTGTATTCATGTATATGGTATCGGTTCACAAGCCATTCAAGGGCTTTGTGAGAGGACTGTAAGAGAAAATATGGTGACAGCTGCAATAAAAACTTTTCTATAGTTTGATCTAAATTCTGATTCACTTCCTTAGTTTGAACAGCCCTTTCAAAATCTTTTGAAGAAATACTAAACAAAGAATCTTCGTAGACACGAAAACCTTCGTATAAAGCTGTTAGCTCTTTAAGACCGCTAACGCCTATTTCGTAAAAAGTTTCCCGGTCTTTAAGCGCTGCCTCTTTTGGATTAAATAATAACGAAGCCTTCTTTTTCTCATCCTTATAAATGGAGGATTGAGGGACTGTGAGTTTTTGAAGCTGTTCAGCTAATGATGTAGAAGCCATTTTTGTCCTCTAAGACTTTACTGTAAAAAATATTAAAATCTTTTAATAATTTATACATCAATGTTCTAAAATTGCTTTAAAAATTAACAATAAGAAATAAGTATAAGTAAAAATAGAATTTGTTTAACCTACATTTACGGAAACATTTATTTATATATTAAAAATTTTATCAAAAAAGACTTCCGAACACCAAAAAAACACGTGGAAATTACACCGACAAAAGCTAATGATTTTAGGTTGATTTTAGGATGATAGTGACACTCTAAAGATGACATTTATACACCATGTTGCCATATTTATATTGTTATATTATTATGCTTATCATATTATTGTTTAATATCGTTACCATTTTAAATTATTAAAAGTTTAGAAATGTTTTACGAATCCCGGGTAGCTGAAGAACTTTGATTAGCCTTTGTTAAAATTTAAATTACGCGAACTAGAATAATAAAGAAATTTATTCTGACTTTTTTGTATTGGGTAGCATTATATTATAGTTCTTAATTTGACAAATGACGTGCGTTTTATGATGATTAAAAATTAATAAACAGTATATCATTTTATTAACCTTGTTTATGTGTGATAAAATTTCACAGTTGTATATTTCGTCATTATTGCAATAAACTTGTTTTAACGACCTCTGTCATGATTTTGCATTGAGATTTGATCATCTGACATCAAGTGGTTATGTGTTGTGCATGTTTTTAAATTATTAAGTGTATGTATTTTTTAAACCCTTAATTGTTTTTATGTCGTCAAGTGTATTATTTTAGACATTTTCAACAATTTTCAACAAAATTAAAGTTTAATTCGCAGTTTCATCTTAATTCGCAACTGCTTTCTTTGTTCACAGAATAACAAAACAAAGGCACAATAATGTTTTGGAAAATAACGACTTCATTTTTACTAATATTTATTAATTTAAGCTCTAGTTATAAACCAGTTGTTCTAATTCACGGCATTATGACTGGAAGTGGAAGCATGGATATTATAAAATTTAGAATTCAAGAGGTAATATTTATTTTTCTTATTTCATAATTTTGTATTTCTTTATTACAACTGAATTAGGATTAATGACGTTGTGTTATTTCTCAAGTCAAATTTAGATGTTATGTAAACAGTCAGTCATTATAAACAAGCAGCTTCGAGCCCATAAAATCCAAAATGTGTTATCTTTTTAATTTGTTATTATATTATACCCTAATAACAGTTTATTTTTACATAATCTATTATTTCAGAAACACCCAGGGACAGTTGTGTATAATGTAAATAGATTTGAGAGTTGGTCCAGCTTAGAAACAATGTGGCACCAAGTTTTAGAGATAGGTCAGGATGTGGCTAACATTTCATCCCAACATCCAGATGGTATTAATGTAATAGGTATGAACCTTTTTTTTATTATTCTTTAATATTATTATTTAAATAAACTTCAATTTGTGATAATCAATCTCTACATAGTAGTAGATTGGTAATATGATGATTTGATAAATTTCACATGTTTATAATAGCTCTTTAAGTTTTGCATATGTAGGAGAAAGTAGAAGAGGAATATTAAACACCTAACAGATAGATAGCTGACTAATCTTCTTTATGTTCTGGTAAGAACTTGAGTTCTTCTCTATTGTTTCTTCAGTGCTCAGTGTAGTGGCCAGGAGGTTAGCCTCGGCAAAGCCAACTAGAAACAGGTTTTGAAAATTGGCAGAGAGTTATGTAGCTAAAAAACAAAACCATTAGGTGGAAGTGAATCTTTGAGCTCAGTTTATAATTTTTTTTTTACATCTTGAGTCAGCACCACATCTGAATGTCTATGTGTCTGTGTGTTTGTATATGCCTATGTTTTCTATAAGTATTGTGAGCACTGTAATGTGTTGGAAATTTCAAAAGGTAAAATTTATATG
Organism: Meandrusa payeni; assembly: GCA_029286785.1. NCBI lineage: Eukaryota > Metazoa > Arthropoda > Insecta > Lepidoptera > Papilionidae > Meandrusa > Meandrusa payeni. The sequence continues at coordinate 14,496,185 of JAGSMX010000012.1, forward strand.
AAACAGAGTTTTAATTTTATGAATGTATAAAGTAAGTTTAAATTTTTTCAAAGCTTTTATTGTAAAGTTAAGTACATTAAATTAACACATATACTATTAAAAATATTCTCCTCATCTGAATTTTCTTTTTTTACAATGCCATATTATTGATAATTTATTTTTACAATTTCAGGCTATTCACAAGGTGGTCTGCTTGCCAGAGGTATTATACAAACATACCCAAATATAACAGTAGACACATTTATATCATTGAGTTCACCACAGGCCGGCCAGTATGGAGGTATTTTTCTTAATGTCTATTTTACTTAGTTATTTTATAAGACATTTTTTTGAAAAATGACAAAACACATTATACCCATGGAGTAAACCATGCTCTTTTTTTTATTGATATTTCACTTCTGGCCCAAAAATATTATGTAGCTAAGAAGGTTTTTAAATTTTTTATTTTATTTAACAACAATACAATCAATCATAAAATATTGACAAACAATTCTTTTTTGCACTTAGTATTTCAGCTTTATGTCATCCAAGCGAAGGCCAATTAAATCTTGCGGACTATAGTAACATTTAAATCTTTAAAACAAAATTACTTACTAGTGTATTGAAAAGTTAAAAACATATTGTAACATGGCCAATCTGTACCAAAACAAACAAGTACTCTATGTAAAAATATAATACAACATGAGACTACAATATTCACAATCATAATTAACAACAGTATTCTTAATGAATGTAACAAATATATCTCAAACAAAGATATGGAGTCATATTATTTTTTTTACTTACACTTTCAGCTGGATTTCTCCATGTGGTCTTTCCTGGACTGGTTAAGGAGACAGCATATGAGTTGTTCTATTCCCGTGTGGGCCAACACACTTCTGTAGGCAACTATTGGAAAGACCCATACCATCAAAAGCTATATGAAACCTACAGTGTATACCTGCCCTACATTAATAATCATATTAAGTAAGTAATAGTTTTTGATATAAGCTCTCACATATTAATTTTTTTTCTATTTAAAAGAATCTGAAGAAAAAATTTTACAAATCTTTGTAAATTTGTTCCATTTCTCTGCATAAACATTTGAAATAGCCAATTATTTGATATATCACTTTTAACAAATGTGATGATGTTCTATGATATAACTATACTATCTAAATTTATTTTTATACAAGTTAAAGAAAGTATTTGATAATTTCACACTAGTAACCAGGTCCATGGTGTTATGGTTACCTGTCCATGCTCTAAATCCGAGTTAAAATCTCATTAGAACTTGACTTTTTTAGCACAGAATTTTCACAACACCTTGCAAATACTGAGGACAAAATTTATTGTTTATAGTTTAACAATGTCATGCTTTTTATTTGTCTTTTTGTTCCTTGTTTTGAAATAAGTACACAATGACATATGCCAAGGCTTAGTAAACCTTGGCATATATGTCATTGTAATATATTGTTTACTCTTAAAAGGTCTTTTTATCATAATATTTTTGACCTTAATAATATATTATCATATTGATGGCATTAATATACTATATTATCTTTATCAACAACATAATTGTTACTTATTCTAAAAAGATTTGATTAATTCTCTGACTTCAATTTTTAAATTTAAAACGTATTAGTTGAAAGGATTTGGTTTAAATTAGGTCTCATAGGAATTTTAATAACATACTACCTTGATCTCTGGAGGATGAAATTCTAAAAATCGTATGGAAGCATGGTTGTTGACTGGCCAAGACTAGATATGAACTCCGTAATGACAACAAGCAGAAATGTTGAAGAAGAAAGACAATATTGGCACCAGAACTTAGTAATATAACTATGATACTTTGGAAATATAAGAGGTTGTCCGTGCGTAATAACGTTAAACGTTTGATTAAATTTATAGTCTTTTTTTTCCTTTTTTTTTACTTTATTAACTAGTATTTTGTCAGTTTGATCAATAATTCCGATAAAGTTGATCATCAGCTAGTATTTAGTTTAGAAGTAGTTTATCCTTATGCAATAGTGATGTTCATAATAAGATACATAATTTAATATCACGACTTGTTGAATTTCAGATCAAATAGATCTGACGAGTTTAAGGCCAACTTGTTGAGAGTTAAAAAGCTGGTCTTAATCGGTGGTCGGATGATCAAGTTATAACCCCGTGGCAAAGCAGGTAAGTTGAATCAATAAATTTGTTGGTGCCGGATCGAACACCTCGAGGCAACCGCTCGGACACTGAGCTACCACGGCTCACTTGTTAATTTAATTGATTTTAATTATTTTAAAATTGGAGCAATATAGAATCTATCTATCTAATGATTTCCTTTGCCTTTCATTGCAGTCAATTTGGATATTACGATGTAAACGAAACCGTTGTGGAGATGAAAGGTCAAGATATATATTTGGAAGATCAGATCGGTCTCCGAACGTTGGACCAGAGTGGCCGGCTTCACGTCGTCACTGTGCCAGGCGTCAATCATTTCAACTGGCACATGAATGTCAGTATTGTAGATGATTGCCTATTGCCATATCTTAATTAACATGAAGGGGCTATACAGAAAACTCAGAAAGCAGGTGAATGGAGCGAGGAGAGCTAGATAGTAATAAGAAAGTTTACGGAGAGAATTATGGACAAAATAGAGAATAAAATAAAGAATAAGAAGATTATTTTGTGGTCTTAGCCACAAAATAACCAAGACTTCAAAGGTAGGTAGGCTGCAAGGCGGGAACATTGAAGTGATGGAGGAGGAGTGGTTTTGGTTCGTCAGAGTTGGACACTTCTGAACAGTAAGGGATGCTTAGACTCCATAATGGATTTTCTCTCCTTACGCAAAAGACAAAATTTTTAATTTTCTACTTAAGAATATTATGGAAAGGAAAGGTATCAAATATCTTCGAGGTAAATTATAAATTACATATTTTTATAATAGACATCCTTCAGTAGTCAATGTTAGCCATTTTGTATTATTGAACTAGTGAATTATTCCCAGCGTATAATAATGATTTTGAGAAGCTACATGTGATAAAATGATCTTGAGAAAAACTCTGTTTCCTCATTCTGGTGATAATTGGTAGTGAAAAGTAAGTGAGATAGCTTGTAATAATTAAAAAATAACATGAGAATGTATGCACAATACTGAATCTCTTTTCTCGAAATTGTAGTGAGATTTTTTAATCTATATAAATATAAAATTTATATTTTTTTATTTGAATTTGTGAATTTATTTGAGCTGGGTCCCGAGTCCTCTAAAGCAATTATATTAAAATTTATATTCAGTGACAGTTTTCAGTAGTTTTAGTAAACTGCTAGTGCAGTTGTATTTTATAATCTCGTACACAATGACGCCTTCCAAATAAAGTATCACATTTAAATCAATTAATATAAAAAAAAATTGAATTTTATTGGTCAAAAAACTAAATTAGATTTGGTTTTTCTCACTATGAAAGATGAATTTTGGTTGGTTTCATTTTGACATGTAATTGGCAAATAGCAGGCTCGGAGCTCTGCTATATTATAACTATGATTTTTTTTATTTGCATAAATTTTCTAAATTGTTCGCAAAAATCATTTTTGGCTGTTTTACAAAAATCTCGTTTCGTACTTATTTTAAAAGTTATGAGAATCATGTTTTTGCTATTATATATATTATAAGACTTGCTGTGCCCCGCGTTTCCACTCGCACTATTTTAAATAAAAAAATAGACATGCTAATTATACTTTTTACAAATTTACATATATTTAATTTTTATAATAATATATTTTTTAATTCTAATGATTCTGTGACTATTGTGAAAATTGGACACAGAATTTGTAATTATTAGGTCTGATAACTCAAGGATCTTACAAGTACAATCAGTAAAAGTACAAAGAGTAAAATTAGGTATTTAAATAAAATCTTTCCAGCTATAACTTTATTTATTAAATTAATGTATTTGTATAGGAAATCGTGATAAACTAGAACTCCCTCATAATATATTTGGTTAATTAGTTATTTATATCCACTTACCCATATTTTCTGTCTAGCAGCCAAATTCTTTTGGCATGAAGCCACAATTAATTTTAAACTATCTATATTCCTATAGCAGGGCCGGCAGTTTTTCCGTTTTTTACGTACAGTTCACACCACCTGTTTTCTATATCTACCCAGAATTTTTTTTTTGATTTTATTATTTTAATTTGGCACGACGTCACGGTTAATCAAAAATATCTTATATTACTTGTTTTTTTTTCTGTACTATAATTATATATAGGCGCATAATTAATTTATTTTATACCGACTTATTTTTAGGCGAATATTACTCATTGAATAAAAGTAATTTTAATATTATTTTGAATTCTCGACGTTTCGAACACTACATTGGGGACTCTTTTCCCCCAAAATATTTATGATTAAATTCTCGAAACATGTTTTGTTAATTTCCTTCGCACAACACATCGCTCAGTACATCATAGAATAAGCACCGTTTTACTATTGCCAAAGAATAATATGTTTACGTAACAGTATTTTTTGCAAAAAGCTTTTGTCTTATTGTAATTACAACAAATAAGTTCCTCGGACAACATATATGATATTATTACAACGAATTTCTAGCAAACCTTCCTTCTCCCTCCAACATTCTCCGGCGTTACGGCCCTTTATGGGTGTTTGCCTCAGTGTTTTTCCATTTACTTTGGTCCTCGGCACTTCTTCTTCACGAGAGTATATGCACAAAAAATTACTACTGTTAGTTACTAGTTAGTTTGTTTGAAAAGTGGCGTACGCTCTCAATATTAACTTTATTATTCCCAAAGTGCAATACCAGAGAATGTCTCTAAGCATCAACCCTGCCAACGTTCAGGGCTGAATTTTGAGGGGATATCCAGGACTACAGCCGCAGGCCCTCCATAAGAGAGGGGCCTGCCCAATAGAGGCCTTGATGTTTTTTTTAATTATATTTTTATATGATTATTAAATGTTGATAAAATCTATTGGTTTTACAATAAATTGTTTAATTAGAACCTCGACTAAAAAATTGGTAATTTTATTTCAAAAATAATTTGTGGCCAAGGGCCATCATCTGAATCCGGCCCTGCTAACGTTTACCTAAGTTTATGATCAATCAAGAACAAACAAAACAGTACAGTCATAATTCGGAGTATATAATGTCCTTTAAACTAAAACTCGCTTAAAAGCTTTCTTATCGACAAAAAAAAAACTATCCTTTAATAAAGATCCAAGTAGAAATGGAACTTTTACTCATCCCTTCGTTTGACTCATTCCCTAATATAATACACGGCATCTGTAAAGTTCAAAGAATTGACTAGTGATGTGTCAAATTATTTAAGTCGTAGATTAGTTATCGATAACTTCTTTTTGAGAATACATCGTTTAAATTTATCGTCGTAGTTTTAGCAGCTTTTTGTGACATCGTTTATTTGTAAATGCCATTTATATTCACGGCATCATTTTGAAACTTGTGTTATTTACTTTATATAGTCTAGTTTTAAGTAGGACCTTTCAATTATACAGTTTTATAAAGCATATGTAATTGTTTTATTAAAAAACCTATCGTCGTTTAAGCCGTAGGAGCCCTTGCACGTTACAGATCTCCACGATATCTAAAAGGGTCGGTTGTATGCCGCTTGCATACAATTTTGCCCACTAACCTTTATGAGGTCCTATAACGCTATTTCTTATTCCCACTCGTGTCGGTCCCTCATGTCTGAGGATCTTAGCCACCATCAGGGTTACATCTGGAGAAATTATTCACATTTGCTTACATTTCTAATTGACCTGCATTAAAATTCAGGATATCAAGTCGATTGTATTTTTTGTTTATTTAGAGTTTTATAATTCTTTCATTTATAAACCAATTTTAATTTATTATTGATTTATATTAAAATTGATTAGTAATTAAGTCTGTTTTAGTTTTCACTATACGAGACCTACCAAATACTTGACAGTAATTTATGCTGACGTACGTACGAGTACGTAAGATACTACAAGCGTTAACTGTGCGCCTTCCACAAGGAAAAGGGTTAAACTGCTTGGGCTTCATCACTACTTAGAGATGAGGTTCGCAAGAGCCAATGCCGTCGGAGCTACGGCAGTGTGCTTACGCGTCCCCGTAGCTCTGACTATAGGCATCGAAAGGAACACCATGAGGTTTTAGTCGGTGCGAGTCCGACATAAACCATCCTTGTCCCCGTAAGGGTGGATATGCATGGCATTTATAAGAAGTTACATATAAAAAATTAAATTAGTAGATTACGATTTTTGGCACAATGACAATTGAATTGCAATTGGTTGGTATAACTAACGCCGCTACACCCTGCACCAAAAGTTAACTCGTCTCTGTAGTTGGGAACAGACAACTAAAAGAAATTGTACACACGAATCAGTTATAACAAAAATAAATGATTTCTTTATCGTCCCAAATTGTTAAAAGAATGATAGTTATATTTTCAGTCTTACAAATTCATATAACCGATAAAGTATATCATTGAAATACAAGAAAAATAAGATTCCAATATCACATTATTTCTTAGAAACAACCTTTAATATGACAGTTTCTCAAATAGACTATCTTTGTAGCAACAAGAGTAATAACAAAGATAATTCTCCGAATTAGTCATACCAAGAACACAGCGTTATACAGAATTTTTTCCGGCTTATCAAATATTTGGAATTTCTCAAGTTAATCTTTTTTGTTTTAGATAAAGTTGTCAAGGGAACTTATTGTTCACCAAGTCTATTGTCACTGAATTTTCACTATGACAACCGACCAACTACAATTTAATTGTAAATATGCCGAATACCGTAATCTATTTATTGAATTTTGATCAACCATTGATTTAAATAATTTTCAATTAAATTTCTTTTTATTATATTTAAATTATTTGATGTCGATTGATTGAAATAGGACGCCGTAATGTTGCAAAATAGCGTACTTCAGCTATTTACAAGTATGTTTACCCATTATCGTAAGAATATTACGAAATAGAATTGTTCAGAACCTAAACTAAATTTTCATCAAACTACTGTTAAAGTACATCCTTCCGAATTATAATTTAATCATCTAAATCGGTTACATTTGTCGCGTACATACCTACTTGTTGCAAATTTAAAACTTATATGGTTTTCTCATAGATTCCATTGTCAGAATTGTGAAATGGGACCACATGGGTAGCACCAGCTTCCAAACAAAAAAAGAATCATTAATTTCGTTGATTTGAAGTTATTTTTATTATAAGAAAAAAGATAATCTATAATAACCTATTTTAAAATAAAAATTAAAGCCTTATTAACAAATTTTATTTAAGGGTAGGCGTTAATAGTAGCGACAAAATGTCCTCTAATTAATGTTGCTGTTATCGTATATTAGAATTGTACTGTATGAAACTTTGTTTTGGTTTTAAATAAAGATTTTATGATTATTATTACATATGTGCATATAGGTAAAGGTCGAACGACTGTCAGGAAGGTGAACGCAGTAAAGTCCCTGATAAAGCACTTCAGTCTATTGTTATTGTTTTAATTCCGGTAAGGGCTCTTTTATTGCGAACAACACTTGTTAATAGATTATAAAAATCCCCTGATAGAAGCCCTATAAACATTACTCATCATACTAATCAAGAAGAAGAAAAGCTACAACGATTTGTTTTGTTTGTCACTTTATAAGTAAATAACTACTGAACCGACTTAATGATACTTTTTTAAATTAAACTTCGTTCCGTATTAACATTGTGTAACTATGTGTGAATCCAAAGTCTAAGGGACTATCGGACAAAGTACAGGGAAGATGACCAAGATGGAGGAGCCCTATGCGTTGGACAGACCAAATCAGCAACAACACGAACACGTGAGTCCACGAGGTATTGCACACCGCTGAAGACCGCAACAGGTGGAGAGCGATCGACCGCAACTAATTCGTAGAGATCACGACCCTCAGCAATGAGGAAGACAACATAAGGTAGTCAAGAGCATAGTGCATAGGTATTTACTATAAGCTAGTGCGCCATGCCATCCAGGGCACCGAGTCTGCTAAGCCAATGTTGCCAAAATGAATTTTAAATAGTTTTTTAAAAACAATTTTAAATATTTAATTAAAAATCTGCTAGTATAGTTGTGCTACCATTGTTTGCCAATGGCGTAACACTGACAGTTGAATATTATTTTAATTGTTCAAAATATATCGAATAAAATTTATTTCAAAATTGAAAATCAATAAATGAATACAGTAGATAAGTTTTTTTGGGACAATGGTAATTGAACTGTAATAGGTGTTACCATAAGTGTGTAAATAGTAAATAAATATTTATTAAATATTATGAGAATTTGGGCGGATCTCTAATAAGCAATATAATTTAAGTAGTCTGCTTTAAAAACAATAATGATAAGAGATAAACTTAACAACTTGACACTCATGATTACTGTTTATTGCGTCTGCTTCAATTAAAGGTCACATTAATAACATATCTTGTACTATTTATCTCCTACCTTTTTCTTTTGTATTTTTTAATTTATTTATTTATTTTTATTGTCTTATACATAAGTACGACAGAGAAGATACATTAGCTAAATGCACGGGAGAAAGAAGAGTTGACCTCAAAATACCCAGATTTAATTGTAATCACTAAGCATTATCAGTTCGACACTTATACATTTTTAACAATACATGGTGCTCTTGTATATAATTATAGGTGTTTTAAAAGTGGACAAGAGTGTAAATTTTATTTTGGAAAAACGTGTAGGTTGCCGAATCCAGTGCGTTTAAAGGCTACGTATTAACCGCCAATGCAATAATGGCTGTGAGTATTCAAAACACATTGTCATAAAACGATTATGGTCTACTATTGGTACTGATTTTATTACAACATTGTTTCGTATTATCGTTTTTTTTTGCAAATATGATTAATCCCAATTTATAGTTTACTATACGTAGGAAATAAATTATTCTCTGACATAATTTTTTTTTCGGTCGCATTACGCATTACTTAATCTTAACACTATGACAAATGTTATTGTATGTGCCACAATCTGAAAACGGTTACGTTCAAGCGATTTATCTAAATTCTTAGAATAATAATCTTTGACCGAAAGCCGAGCCGACCTGTGTACGGAGCGTGTGACTCATACCCTCGCATTTCTCGAACTGATGCGATTGCATCAATTTGCAACAGACAGACAGGTGACGGCTTGCGCTCGATATAGACACTTTAGAAAATGTAATATAAATATCAACATATCATTCTTCTTTATCGAATGTAAACTACGAATGAGGACAAATTAGTTTATTTAGACAAATTATTGTTACGTTGTTTGTTCAGTATATGTTGTTTACAAACTGTTATTACAGGAAAGTTTTAAAGCTTCACCGGGTTGATTTGGCGGTAAGGTAACTAAATAAATTGATATAGGTGTTTTAAAAGTGGACAAGAGTGTAAATTTTATTTTGGAAAAACGTGTAGGTTGCCGAATCCAGTGCGTTTAAAGGCTACGTATTAACCGCCAATGCAATAATGGCTGTGAGTATTCAAAACACATTGTCATAAAACGATTATGGTCTACTATTGGTACTGATTTTATTACAACATTGTTTCGTATTATCGTTTTTGCAAATATGATTAACCCCAATTTATAGTTTACTATACGTAGGAAATAAATTATTCTCTGACATAATTTTTGTCGGCCAAAAGTACACACAAAAAGGTTCATATTAAGTGACATTGGCATAAAAGAATAGAAAAAAAATCTGCAATAAAAGATGGCGTCGGCGCTTAAGCGTTAACGTTTGATTTGATATATAGTCGGTTTTTTTTACACGTAAATATACTTGTCTGTTTTACCTGTGTTAAAAAGCATAAAATTTTCTGGTGAAATTTACCGCGTTATTAAAATAGAAAACATTTGCATTTTACAATGGTCGAAAATTAAGGAGTGTCCGATATTTGTGATTCCTGAAAAATTTTTGGAATTTTTTTAAGTTTATGATTATTTGATGAAAATAAAGACTCTTTTATACATTTTTAACAATACATGGTGCTCTTGTATATAATTATAGGTGTTTTAAATGTGGACAAGAGTGTAAATTTTATTTTGGAAAAAACGTGTAGGTGTCTTGATAATAGCGCCGAATCCAGTGCGTTTAAAGGCTACGTATTAACCGCCAATGCAATAATGGCTGTGAGTATTCAAAACACATTGTCATAAAACGATTATGGTCTACTATTGGTACTGATTTTATTACAACATTGTTTCGTATTATCGTTTTTTTGCAAATATGATTAATCCCAATTTATAGTTTACTATACGTAGGAAATAAATTATTCTCTGACATAATTTTTTTTCGGTCGCATTACGCATTACTTAATCTTAACACTATGACAAATGTTATTGTATGTGCCACAATCTGAAAACGGTTACGTTCAAGCGATTTATCTAAATTCTTAGAATAATAATCTTTGACCGAAAGCCGAGCCGACCTGTGTACGGAGCGTGTATGACTCATACCCTCGCATTTCTCGAACTGGATGCGATTGCATCAATTTGGTAACAGACAGACAGGTGAGTCATTACGTTTGGGATTGCTGACACTTTAGAAAATGTAATATGTCATCAACATGTATCATTCTTCTTTATCGAATGTAAACTACGAATGAGTGACAAATTAGTTTATTTAGACAAATTACGTTGTTACGTTGCTTGTTCAGTATATGTTGTTTACAAACTGTTATTACAGGGAAAGCTTTAAAGCTTCACCGGGTTGATTTGGCGGTAAGGTAACTTAATAAAATTGATATAGGTGTTTTCAAATAGAATCAAACGTGAAAATTTATTACGCGCGTACACCCTCTTTGTATTATATCCGAATTGTTGTAAGAATGTTACGAAATAAAATTAATCAAAATCTAACCAAACTCACATCAAAGTACTCTTGAAGTACATCCTTTCCAATAAAAAATGAATCACCGAAATCGGTTGGCGTGTTGATGGTGACAGTAGCTGCCTTATACGACAGGGGATACTATTTAAATTTTGCTAATTAAAAAAACAAAAAAAGGCCCAGCTGTCATTAGGGCACTGCAGCGGTTTCTGCTGTTGCATGAATGGCTGACACGAGGAAAGCGTCAACACTCCGCATAATATCGCCATGAATTGCATTACGCCTCAGGTTACACGGTTTTTTTTGACGAACTACACAAAGGCTTGGCTAGAGAAGCTGGCCTTGACTGCTTCACCGGATTGAGAGGTGGCATAGCTCTTAGGTCGCTTAGCCTGAACCTCTATCGCTAGATAATGGGTTACACGGTGGGAACGGGCACCGAATGAAGAAGTAACGGGAGTGGAAAGGGGGTCTAGCATCAACCTCTATTTCGCCAAGACGTAAATTTAGTTCGTTTTTATAATACTGCTTGTGTACTAGCTACTATAATAGTATGGGAGATATTGACATATTCTTTGACTATGTTACGTCATTAAGGCACAATGTCACGCAACACTGTTAGTATCTAACACAGTGATTCTCAACCACTGTGCCACGGCACTTTTGTGTGCTGCCAAATTTTGCAAAGATTTAATAATGTTTATATTATTAAATTTTATTATTTAAAAAGAAAAACATTTTTAACATGAATATAAATTATTATTTAGTATATTTAAAATTTTTGTCACAAACTATTTATGCAGTGTGTTGTAGTTAGTAAATAATTTTTATCTTTTTCTTTGTGTGCCGCCAAATTTTGAAATCGTTTGTCGTGCCGCAACAAAAAAAAAAGGTTGAGAATCACTGATCTAACATCTTAGTTTTTGTTTATTACAATGAATTGGGAACCGTAAGTGTTGTTCACGCCTATAATAGATATACATAGCTATCATTGAGATATGTAAGAAAGTTTTGTTTACTATTAATGTGCCATGCTGTGTGATGTGTATTGCTGTTGCTGATAATTTTTTATGGGGTGTAAACTAGTGATTTACCACGATCCCACCTGATGTTAAGTGGTGATTTAGTCGAAAGATGGTACGCGCTAGTTTTGTAAGTGCCTATTCACTCTACTACTACTCTTGAAGGCTCCCAAGTCGTACTTGGACCGCAAGACTGGGGCATTTAAAAAAAATAGAGTCTTCTGTTAAAATCCACTGCTCTAAATAAATTAGTTTATAATGAAACTGCTTGTTGTTTAAAAAAAAACCTTCGGGCCGCTTTCGAAACTTAACTAGGTTGGCAGCACTTATTTGTTTTGTGCAATTTGATTGAGGTGTTGGTGGCGGTGACTTATTAATACAGACACATGCTTGTTGCCCCTTTAACGACGTAAAAATTAAATACACAAAAACAGCTGTTAAAACATGTTTGTAAGAGTGTTCGCATTACCCATTGTCCTACATCTTTACCGACTCGTCGACAATCGTGACGCTCACGATAAAATTTACGTATACGCGATAAGAGTTCTTCGGCGAAGCATTTCAGTGTGTTTACTGGGAAGTGATAGAAAATATTGAAACAGGAAGGAGGAAGGAAATGGTCTTTATTATTAATGTAACGAGATTGACAAGGAAAACGAGATCCAATGCGAGCGAATCAAGGTCTACCTTAGGAATTGTTTATCTATTTAGAATCTTACTAATTAGATGTCCACTTGTTTTTTTAATATCCAAAAAGGCAAAAACATACCTCTGACCTGAGCCCCAATTCTGCTGTTGCAATTGTGTCAATATGTAAGATCAAAAAGGCAAGGAAGATAGCTATCTCTTGGAAGATAAGAATGATTTTGCCCTTGCAGATCGATACCGCAATCCTTTTTGTTTATTTCCTTACTTTTCCTTCTCTAAATGTACACGGGTATGCACACTTATCGTAAGAACCTATTCCGTGTAAACAGCGGGTAGGTACTACATTCGGATAAGCTATGAATAATACCACTTCATATTAATGTTACAAATGTACTGTACAAAGGCCGTACTCCGGACCAAGACTTGTATCGAAACCGAAAAATTAAAGAAAAAAATTTTTTACGTCCAAAAAATTACTTGACATTTGTGCCGAGGTATAGCCGTGGGCTTATTCCTTTAATAAGATCACCAATATGACTGCGAAAGCTGTCTCTGTTTTTTTTTGACGAACTAAACAGTTGGCCAGAGAGGCTGACCTTTACTGCTTCACCGAATTGAGAGGTGGCATAGCTCTTAGGTCGCTTAGCCTGAACCTCTATCGCTAGATAATGGGTTACACGG